>BRZY01000007.1:38476712-40976712 GCA_030159175.1 Glycyrrhiza uralensis | reverse complement strand
TCCGCTGTTGTGCCGGCACTTCGTCTCCCTCTCCGCGAGAAAGCCCTCTCCCTCTTGCTCAACCTCAGCCTCGACGATGACACCAAGGTCAGTCGCAGAGGGCGCTGTTGCACATGTCGTCGCCGTCCGAGATCATCCTCGCCATCCCGATTCGAAAGCTCCAATTCAAAAAGAACCCAGAGACCCACCCTTCCTCTACATCCAACAACAATAGCAACAAAAGCTCTGATTCGAAAACAACCCAGAGACCCATCCGAAAAGAAGAAGAAACGCAAGCAATTCCCCCCTCTCTCTCTCTTGGTCTCCTACTTGCAGTTGATGAGAAGGGGGAAGATGGCGGTGAGAGAGAGGAAGAAAGAAAGAAAGAACAAGGAGTGATCTGGTGTGTCTAAATCTATGGTTGCTCATGTGAATAGAGGGAACGGAAGAATGAGGGTTTTCGCGTTGACAGCTGAAGTGTGTATTTATTTTTATGTGTGGAAACTATTAGTTCCGCACGCGTTATTTGTAGCATACACATACAAATAACACGTGCGGAATTAATAGTTCCGCACGATACGAAACACAAAGAGGGTATTTTAGACTTTATACTGTTACGTATGTGTTAATAACAATTGATGTATGTGTGAATATGAATTGTCTATTTTTTGAGTGAGATGAATCGAAATAATCAGAAAAAATTGTAAGCCCAATTTTGTTTACAAACTAGCCCACTTGCTAGTTGGACTGGTTCACCCTCACAACTCATATGGACACCTCTAATGTTGACAAAAAAAAAATATGGACAACACTAATTAAAAAGGGAGCATATGTGGTATCTTTCTCTCACCATATTTTTTTTGATGGAACATCTTTCTCTCACCATTGATTTAACATTTTTTTTCCGTTTTGATGAGAAAATTATGATTTAACATTAGTGTATAGATTTGGTAAAAAAAAAAATAGTGTATAAATATGATTTAACCCAAATTTTATTTTATCGTTTTTTATTAATGAATTATTATTGTGTTAGCCCGTATGGATAGAGTTGAGATGTGTCACTCAGTAATACTACAACGATTCCTGTTTTTTCATTTTTTGCCACCATTAACACACTCAGCAGTCCGCAGCCGTTGTATGCCAAAGCCGCGAAATGGCGGCCATTTCAAACCTAACCAACACTCTGCCACTGCACTTCCGAAGGTTTCGACCTTCACCTTCACGTTACCGTCTCTCTCTCTCTACACTCTCATGCTCCCACTCGGAAGTGGAAGTGGAAGTGGAAGTGGAACCCAACAGTAACAAACCCTCTAATCCCAAAACCCCCACACCAAACTCCTACTACCCAAAGCGAGGCCAGACCCTCGAATTGGTATGCGAGTCCCTCGCTTTCAAGGGAAAGGGCCTCTGCAAGGTCACCGAAACTGGCTTCGTCGTCATGTGCGACCGTGCCCTTCCCGGCGAGCGCTTCATCGGCCGCGTCACTCGCAAGAAGGGCAATTATGCCGAGGCTACTAAGGTGAAGACGTTAACTCCTCCGCGCGACATTGTTGATGCCCCTTGCGTCTATGCTCCCAATTGTGGTGGGTGCAAGTTGCAGAACTTGTCTTACGAGGCTCAGCTTCGAGCTAAGGAGGACCAGGTCCGCGACTTAATCGTACACGTGGGAAGGTTTTCTAGCAAAGAATTGGAATTGTACGGCATTATGAAGCCCATTGTTCCTTGTGATATCCAGTTTCGTTATAGAAATAAGGTTAGGTCGTGATTGGGTTCAGAAACTTGACTTCTAGCTTACCGAGAAGTTAGCTTTGCTTTACATTTTTTATTTATTTCATATATTAAAAAGAAAAAAAATTGTTAAATAAATACGTGCCGGTGGAGAAGTTAAAAAAAATAAAACTTTTGAAAAAAATAAAGCATAAAAACTGATTTTAACTTATATGATAAATTATTAGTTATAAAACTCTGTATAAGCTAAAAATTATCCAAACAGACTCTTACTGCCTCTGCTTGTTCTTTTTGAACTAAATATCACCTGTAATTGGGAAGTAACTTCTGTTTTCTTGCCTGTGTAGATGGAATTCTCATTTGGTCCCCTTAAATGGTTACCTAAAGAATCACTGCACGAAAGAAATGTTGTTGGTGGGAGTGAAAACTATGCACTGGGATTGCATGCTCCCGGGTTTTTTGATAAAATTTTAAACATTGACAAGTGCTTACTGCAATCTGATCCTGCTGATAAGGTATGCAATGTTGGGAGGTTTATTTGACTTGCTATCACGTCTTGGAAGTTTATTCAATTAGGGAAAGTATACTCTTCTTATGTTTTGACCTGAACACCTGAATAGGTTCTTGCAGCTATCCAAGAATGTTGGAGAGATCCACAACTTGGTCTTTCTCCCTATAATACTCATTCACACTCAGGATTTCTTAAGCATTTGATGCTGAGATCTGGAAGGTATATTTGTTATAATTTGTGTTCCCTAACTTGATTGTTTTAGGTACATTTGGACACATTAGCTTTTGTATCGGTACTCTTGGATAATGCTCAAACATTGCATGGATATGATACGACTCGAAATTTTTTCTAAAAACCAGGGCAAAAGGTATGGGAGGATATAATTTCCATAATGTTTCAACTCTTGAGTTTTCAACAAAAATCCATAAAGGATATCATGTGAGCAAGAATACCTGAAGAAGGCATCAAATTTAAACCTGTGAAATAGCACTTTGTTTCATTTTGTAGCTAACCAAACTTCGAAGCAAGACTTGGCATTTTGCATGGGTGGGTCTATACTTGAGTGTTATTGACTCATTGCGGTGCTTGGCCCAGATGTACTGTTATTTGTGCGGTGTTATTGTTATTTGTGCACATCCCTTACACTCATTCATACCTTCTTATATCTTTGAAGGGTACATTGTTTTCTATCAATATTAACACTCTGTTCCAGGGATGTAATGAATGGTCTGCCTGAAGTTATGGTCAACTTTGTGACCTCTTCCTACAGGCCTGAGCTGCTGAAGTTCCTAGTTGATAAAATATCTGCATTTCCTGAAGTGGTTGGTATTTATGTTTTTCAGTTACTCTTTTCTTATGATTATACATTGTTTCTGTTAAAGATATTAAATTACTCAAGTACTTCCACCACCAACTTAAGCTTTTACAAGAGTTGGTCTTAACATGGTAGTAGTTTTATGGGTGAACTTCAGGATTTCTATGACAAGTTTTCTTTTTGTAAAATTGAATTAATTTCCATAATTTAGAGTAAATTTTTCAATTTTGCACTGTGTTTCTTTGATTAGTTTGCAATGTATTTTTTATTCAATATTTTAAAGCTAACTGTCTTCTAGAATTTTTTGGAAAATTGTTGCGAAATGTCCTTATTACTTGTTTCCAAACTTTTAATACAATTAAAGTTCCTTCTCTGCATGAATAATAGGTAAGCATCATGAATAATGTAAATACTTCTGTTGGTAACACATCTGTTGGGGAGGAAGAATACACATTGTATGGGAAATCTAGCATTACAGAGACCTTAAGAGGGCTTACGTTCCAAATATCAGCAAACTCTTTCTTTCAAACGAATACTTATCAGGTTTGCAATATCTCAAAAAAAATTGCCTTTCTCTTTAGATCCTGTCCCTTATTTTATTTATTAAGTTTAATCATGGCCATCAGTCAAGAAAATAAGCAGATTTTTTCTCTGTTAGGCAGAGGTTTTATATAAGCTTATAGAAGAATGTGCTGGTGTCAGAGGAGATGACTCAGAAATTGTCCTTGACCTGTTTTGTGGAACAGGCACCATAGGTCTGACACTTGCAAAAAGGTAATCTTTTATCTTCATCTGGTTTTTATTGTTTTAGGACAAACAGTCAAACAGTTAAAGTAATGTTTTCTCTTCCAATTTTGGACAGTGTAAAACATGTTTATGGCTATGAAGTAGTTCCTCAAGCCATCACAGATGCCCGTCTTAATGCCAAGATAAATGGCATACAAAATGCAACATTTGTCCAGGGAGATCTCAATAAAATTGATGAGAATTTCGGGAAGAATTTTCCTAAACCTGACATTGTCATTTCAGGTTTCGTTGCTCAAGTTTCCTTTTTCCTACTTATTATATCTTTATATTTATGTCTTTTATTTAGTTATGCTTGTGCTGGAAACTATTTACTTTAATTAAATGTAGTCTTGATCAGAAGTATATATATCCTTCTACTAGTTGGAATTGCCATTGTTCACTTTTTTCCCCAATCACTTGGATGTTGTTTCATTAAAGCAAGTGGATAAGTGTCCTGCATTTGGATACAATTGAGGCAAACTTGCTTCATTTGGTTTCTTGT
Source organism: Glycyrrhiza uralensis (assembly GCA_030159175.1). Classification (NCBI taxonomy): domain Eukaryota; kingdom Viridiplantae; phylum Streptophyta; class Magnoliopsida; order Fabales; family Fabaceae; genus Glycyrrhiza; species Glycyrrhiza uralensis. Next base: position 40,972,392 of record BRZY01000007.1, on the reverse strand, counting down.
ATGGAGGGAGATGTGCTGGTTATGCTGTTTTTTTGTAAGCGTTTGCTTCAAGAGTTCAAGTCTTCAACAGACAATTTCAATGCCAATAAAACTAACCAACCTCTATTTTAAATATTAAAACGCTGATATGTATTTCTCACCCTGACTGAAAACCACTATTAACAATATTGGTTGTCATTGTGTGCGACCCCCAGTGCATCATGCATCTCACCATTGTAAATTTAATGCAGACCCCAACCGCCCAGGAATGCACATGAAGTTGATTAAATTCCTGCTAAATCTTAGGGTGCCTCGGATAGTGTACGTGTCATGCAATCCTGCCACATGTGCACGTGACCTTGATTATCTCTGTCATGGTGTGGTATGTGTCATTTTATTATATTTTAGCTCTTGTTCTTTGAGATTCATCTATTTGAGTTGTTGAAGGTTTTGTGCAGGCGGAACTGAATATAAAAGGATGTTACAAGCTAATAGGCCTACAGCCAGTTGACATGTTCCCACACACACCTCATATTGAGTGTGTTTGCCTTCTGGAGCTTTGTTAATCTGTGATCGATTAAACCTTTTCATTTCAAGGTTGGGCACCATTTCATTTTCTGCTACATCTGGGAATTGGGACTATTGGACCTTGGATGTCTGATGAATTTTGAGTGACTTTTGTAAGAAGCAATCTAATGCGCCAATTCATTTGGTTTTGATTTGGGAAAAGACCAATCAATTATCATAACACTTTCACATACTTCTTCATTTTTTCTTGTCTAATGTGGCTGCCATCTGTGATTACAAATTCTTTATGAAAGTGAGTGCAAAGTGTAGAATTCAATGGATAACTGCACTATGGATTTATGTTGTTTGGCAGGTTTAACTATGACTTGCACCATGGCTATAAGAAACTTCAATCAAAATTACATAACCTCTTGCCCTTATTTCTAGTCAGCATGCGGCATGGTTACACTGTTCTCAAGACTATATATTAATACAGTCATAACAGCAGGTCACCTCTGTAAAATTTAATATTGCTCAATTTACATGAAGCATCAAAGTCTACTGATAGTATGAATTGAAGTTGTGAGTCACTGGGACTAATAATTCAAATGTTTCTCTACAGTTCTACTGTTGTTTGTTTGCTTATTTGCCCCCTCCTTTTCTTTATATCTCTGTTTCTGCTGTGTCTTTCAGGAGATAACAAGCATGGTACAAGGTATAGGTCAAGGTTGGGTCTTCAAGGCGATAGATAGAAAAACACATACGCTTATGCTGCAAGGTGTGACTAATGTTTTGCCTACCCAAAACTATTGCATCAGTGCACAAAATCATTTTGAATGGTAGTAGCATTGGAAAGCACGCATGGATGACGACATTGTTGCAAACTTGTGAAAGTTTCTTATATATATCTATTTATGCAGAGCCCCCCAAAAGGATGATTAATTCTTAACCTCCAAATGTTGATTACTGTTGAGTGTTGATCTCACTTCATGCGACAAGTCCATCATGGAATAGATCATATGCTACACTTGCCAAATTCTTGCATACTTGAAGAAGATCAGGTGCGAGTCCATGCAACATAAGATGTTTATCCAGATGAGTAAACAGTTTTCAGTTTGTATAAATAGATCATATTCTGTTATTTATCTCTGTCTTTATAATGCTTTCAAGATAAATGCTGTTGTCATGCTGGGGTAAGAAAAAAATGGTATTGACTGGGGTAAGCTTTTAAATTAATTTTCAATGGTGTATTGATATCTTTATTCTGAGCCGGTTTTACCTGAGATCAAAGGGGTACTAGCTCAAACAGAAACATTTATGCTAAACAAGACCTGTATGTTTCACAATTCTCACCCTATCATTAGTCTATCTTAGTGTAGAAGACAAATGACTCGAATCTGTCAAAGACTTAGGTAGGGCATGGCTTGTGTATCGGTATTCCAAAAACACTTGTACAAATAACATAAATTAATAAGAGAAAAATTGTTATAGATAGTGTTCGGGTTTCAGGTTTCAAGGTATATTTTTCAAATTGAAATGTTTCCACTAACTGGGCTTAACATTAAATATAATCATTACAAATGTTTCCTTTCTTCTTGTATTGACCTGAGTATTTGGATTGTATGGCTGAGCTTTGATACTTGTGGCTTTTGGTCATCATGTTTGTTCCAACTTATTGAATTAAACTTGATGGATTAGAAATGTTTGACAAAATTAATTGGTAAACTATATGTTAAATGTAAAATAACAAAAGAATATGTTTATATAAAAAGTTTCAACTGTCTATGATCGATCCTTTAGTTGTGTGTGCAACAAAACAAATATATAGGTTATGCATACAAACTCCGGCATTTTAGGAAATAACATGGTTGGCACATTGTTTGAACTCGATCTAGACAAACAATTGCCATGGATATTGAAAATGGGGCCTCGATATGAGATGAGTGCTGACAACTTGAACGTATTTTACACTAGGACAAAACAGTAATCACGATCATCTAGGTGGCACTTGAAGCCAGCATCTTGTTTTATTTTTTGGTCAGAACACACACACACACACACACACACATATATACCTACTTGGAATGTGGTTGTGTGGTTGTGTACTGGAGTAGTAAAACTTCGAGAAGAATTATGATGGAAATAATTGTAATGGCAACGAACAATGATCAATTGTTTCTCCAACTACAAGGAGGAAACAAAAGGAAACGACATAGATGATCGTGTGGGCCTGGGATCGTGCGTACGTGGGGGTCAGCATCAAATCTTATATTTGGTTGTTGAGCTAAAACCAATGAATGGGACAAACCTTTTGTATATGCATGCATGTTAGGGGAAAAAAAAAACTCACCACATTGAAAGAGATGGGGGAAGCTTCTCTTGCGACCGCGACAAATCATTGATGTAAATTATTTTCTTTAAGCGATAGTGAATCATTCATTGATTATGCCCCTTTCCCTCTTCCTATCTGATCGTTGGTCGACATGTTTATTTCACTTTTGTACCAAGAGCTTAGCTATGTATAGCACATCATGCAGGGAATCAAAGATATGAAAGAGCTGGCAATGGGCCTCAATGTTTAATTGACATTACTAGAGAACTCTTTGAAGGGTATTGAGAATAATTAATGGGTGTTGGTAAATACACTCCCAAAATTAGCCATACACCCCACTTAAAACTTGAAATTTCAAAATTATTCCTTCTTAATATTATGTTGTGTCCATCTATCCCACAAAAATGTATAAAAAGTCAATTTTCAAATATTCTCAAAAACTTGAGTTTTCGAAATACAAATTTTGCATTCCGGAAACTCTAGGTACAATATATAAACCCCAATTGTTGAAGATACACAAGTCATAAATAGATATATGCATCCAGAAAACATATAATTAATTTCAATTCACTCAACCAATTAAGTAATTAACGGGTGCCGTACGTTAAACATAAGTTTCCATTCTAACGTAGGCGTCGATCGAAAAGAAGCTTGCAGAAACAAGCCTAGGAACTACAAGAACAAGAGTGCGTTCCTATGAGCTGGGTTTGGTTATTTGAAATTTTTAATAATAAATGGATATTTGAACTTTATCTAAATATATCACGATCTTAAATTATAACTCCTATTCAATTTTATCTAAATATTATTCTTTGAAACTTGCTGATGAAAACCGAAGACGGTAATACGGGATTGAAAATGAAATATGCAGAACAAAACATCGACATCAAATATGAGAGAAGATTGAAAATGTGTAAGATAGGATAATGATGATAATAATGATAAGGATGGACGGTGGTTGGATGAGATGGTCCCTAGTCCCTACCCCACTTAACACTTAACACAATACACTTCCATCTCCATTGTTTTTTTTTTTTTAACCTTTTTGATTTGGCGACGCCTATCTCCGTCACAACTTCAACCAATGAAATGCCGCCACGTCTAAATAAGAGCGTTAAGTTCACGTGTGAACCGTTATAATTGGAGGTCTTGGCTCCTGTCGTGGGGCTTATACATTATAAATTATAATTTTATTTTTGGGTCCACTTTAAATTTTAAATTATAAGCTGGGGACCATCAGCAGCTCGCTATTGGGCCGAGCCGATAAGCCAACAGCTCATGTCCTGTTGGCCCAACAAGGGCCCACCAATTTGTCAATGGACGGATTATGGATACCGGATGCTTCTCCGTTCACACTTTAAACTCCATTTTTAATTATTTGAGAAATTATCATGAATAATGTTTAAAGCTAAACTGTTCAATTTTTTTATACACACACAGCGGTATAATCTAAATATGGTTTTTTAGAAAAGAAAATTATAAGAGGGGGCATTTGAATATGGTGTTGTCATCACTTAATTATTCACAAAAAAAAGGGGGAACTTCTTATTAAACGGAGGATAAAGCCAGCCAACGTATTTGACCTAAACAATATTACGTCACGGGGGAAGTAGAACAGCCTAACAGGACCAGATAATGCATGACATTTGAGTTCAAGATTTTCTGGTCTATAGTCTTATGGTCGTTAATACTCCCCAGGAAAATTTCCTAGTTGAACTTGAATGAATTTCAGATACATGGTCAATTTTTTGAACTATTCCTGCCTATCTACATGCTAGAATACAGGTTCTGTTAGGTTTATTTTGTTTTTTCTTCTATATATATTTTTTGGGTAAAAAATAAAATCATGAGTTGTCTTTACATTTTTTGAATGTGAAATTTTCACTCGGATATCAATTTGACCCTAAAACCATAAGGTGCTTTAGTTGATTTTGAAACCTGATTGCATGAAAAATCTAGCCACAGGAAACTTAAACATTTTTTGGTAGAAACCATTTTCCTCATCTAACCAAATATTTCTCAGAAAGAAATTAAAAACATGAGAGTTGACAACGTTAGAGATGTTGAGAAAATGCAATGGGAACCCATTCACTGAGCTAGCTGTAATGATATATGGGGCGCATGTGAGCAGCTAGCTATATGCCCTGAATCAGAACTCAGACCCTTCTCTGACTCCATTGGAGGAATGCAACATCTCCTAATAAAGTTCAAAAATAAAAACTAAAATGTGATGAGATAAAAAAAAAATTAGGCAACTTGCTTTCTCTATCCACTAATCTGACTGCCTTTGCCAGTCTTCCAACACGTTTCATGTTTCCAAACCTCTCCACTATGTATTGTTAATGCCCAGAAGAAATAATACTATGAAAACATATTTGTATTGTAAGCCAGACACTTTCAGTATTGTGTATTAATTTTTTTTTATCTCTAATACATTTTCAAGTTTGCACGCATAGCAAGCACACTTCCTCATTACACAATTCAATATTTATACAAAAAATTGGTAGTTGTTGTAAATGTTACTTATAGCTAGTAAAGAGTACTACCTTTGTTTTTCTTTCAAGTATCATTTTTCTTGGAAACTTTTTATCTATTTTACATGTCATTTTAATAGTTTAAAAAATTAAACAATAATTTTAACATAAACGAATACATTAACTTTCTTCCTACGTGTATGATACCTTTAAACCACAGTTAAGAGAATAACGCATAGGGATGGCAAAAAAACCCGTACCCGCGGGTACCCGCGGATAAAATCCGCTACGGGTACGGGGCGGGTACCTTAATGGGTACCCGCGGGTAAAGTAAACGGGTATTTGAAGTACCCGTTAATAAACGGGGACGGGGATGGGTAGTGAGGTATCCATACCCGCGGGTACCCGTACCCGCTAAGACAATTAACTACATTTATTTTATATATATATTCCTAAAGTGGTCAATACAAATGTTGTAATTTTTAGTTGTTATTTTTTTTTGTTTTAGTATTAAACAAGTGACTACTACATATGTATTATTAATTTATTTGTATTAATTCTCATGCTATACTTGTAATGACTTTTATTATATGATTTTTATTATAGACAATGGTGTATGGAAAAAAATTGTTTAGTTTTTTCTAAAAAATTTTAGATTTTTTTAAAATACTCGTGGATATCTATAAATATGTATTATTAATGTATTTGTATTAATTTTCATGTTATACTTGTAATGACTTTTATTATGGACAATGTTGTATAGAAAAAAAAATTTTAGTTTTTTTTAAATATTTTTAATTTTTTTTAAAATACCCGTGGATATCCGTGGATACCCGCGGATATCGCGGGTACCCGCTAAAGCCTGAATAGCGGATACCCGCACGGGTATGGGGCAGGTAACGGGGGGCGGGGGTATCCAACGGGGCGGGTAGCGGGTAGCTACTACCCGTGCCCGCCCCGCCGCATTTACATCCCTAATAACGCAGCTAGTATAAGAGAAGATGAAATTATGGTTCCCTGTCCTCAATACAACTGATAAAGCATTCCTATAAAAAGCAGAGCATAGATGCAGAGGAGTCCGATATAAAAAAGCTAAAAATAAATAAATTAAAAATAACAAATTTGAGTCGTCCAGTCCATTAAGCTTTCAATTTGGAGCAGTTTAAGTTGCAAAAAGTTGAGTCTTACATGAGTGCTGTGCTTCATATATATATATATATATTTAAATCAGTAGATTCCTTATAGAATTTACCAACAGGACTTAAACAAGTATTTTAGTAGAAAGTGAAAAACATCAAGAGGCTATGATTAAAACTATGATTAACACAAATCTTCGAAAAGAGGGTGATGCTGGTAAAAGATGCCCTCACTTTCACTGCAGTTTTCACTGCAACTTTACAGTGCGCATGGAATATACATAAGCAACCAAAAAGAGGTCAGAAGCTTTCCCCACTTAAAAAGAATACAAAAAGCAGAGAAAAAGATAATAAAATATTTCAATCAGTTGAGATTCAAAATTCTTCTCTGAATTCTCATGCTCCGCCCTCTGTAAAAAAAAACACCCATCAAGCTGACCCAAAAGCCTTATCTTTTCCAAAAACCATTGCACTGCTCAAAACTGTTTAAGCATATTATAATATATTCCCTTCCTTCCTTCCTTTTTTTTTTACCTTGCATAATAAATGTTCAAATGCCTATATATAATTGTTCAAGACTCAAGTACCAATATTTGTTTTATTGCAAAAGCTTGTACCTTTTGCTCTTCCTATCTATATAAGCTTCTCTCCTCAATTAACAAACACACACTGCATCATCAGTAGTAGTACCGGTCTTCCTTGGCATCTGAAGGTACAACCTTTGTTCTCTTTCTTTCTATTCTCTTGTCAATTTGTTAAATGTATCTGGTCAAAGTTTTAAAGCACATAACTTAAAAGTCCTTAGTTTTGCAGTTTACAATAAAACAGTACATGGAATTCAGTTTCCCAATCTGACATAGGCTTTGGTTGTTTTCTTTCCCTTTTATCACAATGAATTGAAGAAGGCAGTTAATGCTAGCTGACATATTTTGGAAGAAGACATATCTATATATTGGCTCTTGAGTTAGTGTTCTGGCTTTGGAATTAAGCAGCTGGATCTAGAATTGGTAAGCCCTTTCAAAACTAAATTCATATTTATGACAAAACATAATACATTTTTGGTATCATATTTAATTTATCTGATATATTGTCTTCAACATGATAGGTAAGAAGGATCTTTTTGTCATTCAACTTTCAATTAGATCTCTCTCTCCTATAGTTTTACTTCAATAGAGGTTGTTGTCAGCTAGTCACTATGGATAGTCTGAGTTGGGATGACTCACAACTTGTTGCAAACATACCAATCTTGTGGAGCACTCAGCCACAAGACCTTGAAAGAGACTACTCCATGCCCAACACAAGTCCAAGTGTTGTTAGTTATCAGATGCAACAAGGGATGCAGAATAAGGTGCAAACAGGCCATCTATATCCTAATATTTCTGGAAAGGTGAGCAATGTGGCCAGTACTTCTGAGATAATGAGGATGAATATGATGCCAAACACAAATCTTTCACACAGAACAGAAGCCATGCATATGCATGTGAAATCCAGTTGGGAATTAGAAGCTTTAACATCCCAATCATGCCAGTCCCTTTCAGTCAATATTATGAACCCAACAAATACTAGCAATTATGTGCCAGATTTCAACAGGGCCCACCAGCAGCAGCAGCAACAACAACTCATCAACAGCAAGGCTATCTGCTCTCTTGATCAATCACTTGATTGTTTGCTTTCAGCCACTAATAGTAGTAACAAAACCGACACGTCTGTCGAAGATGATGGGATCTCCATGATCTTTTCTGACTGCAGAAGAAACTTATGGAACAACAACAACTTCAGTTATGGCAGCAGTGCAGCTTCCTCTGGTGAATCTGATCAGAGCAATGCTGCCAATTATGCTAGAAACAAAGACATGCAGCAGCATCAACTAGAGGAATCAGTGTCTCAAAGTTCCTCAGATCAAGCCAAAATTATAGATCATCATTCTAAGGTTATTCATTGCACAAAAAGGATCAAAGTTGCTTCCAGTGATCCCTACTTCAGTATTGGTCAGAATTCTTCTTCTCATACTGAAGGTGGTTTCAAGCTTATCTCAGAGAATCCATGTCCAACAAAATCCAAGAGACCCAGATGGGACAAGCGTCCTGGTTCATCAAATATCAATTTCCAGCAGCCAAATTCTTCATCAGTATCTTCATATTCCAATATGGAAGAGCCTGATCCAGAGGCCATAGCACAAATGAAGGAAATGATATATAGGGCTGCAGCTTTTAGGCCAGTGAACTTGGGGTTGGAAGTGGTGGAAAAGCCTAAGAGGAAGAATGTGAAGATATCAACTGATCCACAAACTGTGGCTGCAAGACAGAGGAGGGAGAGAATAAGTGAGAGGATTAGGGTTTTGCAGAAGATTGTCCCTGGTGGAAGCAAGATGGACACTGCATCAATGCTTGATGAAGCTGCAAACTACCTCAAGTTTCTCAGATCACAGGTCAAGGCACTAGAGAATCTAGGGAACAAGATTGACACTATGAATTGTCCTCCTACTAGCATAGCCTTCGCTTTCAACCCTTCTTTTGATCCCATGCAAACCCATTTCCCCATCCAAAACCCTAACGGCCCCATCCAATATTCTCAGGGTTGAAACGATTGATTATTATCAATATGATCATGTCATGAAAGTTGTAGAAAAGGGGGACAAACAACCCATAACCTCTAATTATTTCATTAAGTGACAATTCTAGCTAGCCAAATTAAGTTGCAATTTTGTTCATTGTCGATCATGTAATTTTCTTCAGAACATCTTCAGTGATTTGTTTAAAATTCTCATTAATTAATGATGGTGTTCTCTATATAGTTGCTATCATGATTAATTATGTGCATCATGCATGCATGAGATCGTAGGGTATACTTTTGCTTATGCTCAACTGCCTTTGTATTTTCTTCTATGAACTAAGATGGTTAAAGTGATGAAAGTAGTGAGAAAGTAATTAAAGGAAGTGAAATATTACACAACCTTTTGGCTTACAGAAAGGTCTAGCAATTATAACACCCATGATTAAGATCAAGGGCTAGAAAGCGACTGTTACTTTAACTTTGTTTTTATATTAGTTTAATGCAATCTATGTGTACTCAAAGTGTGTTTTTCTTGGAGATCCTCAATGGATTTTTTAATTAGAGATTTAATTCAATAATTTGTAACATTTTGTTAATTAGCTAACCAATGCAAGAGACATTCTCTTAAGACTAGTGAGCTCAGTCAGTGGTCCTGTCTCCTTGATTCAATCCAAAGCGTGCTCTTGAAAATCTCTCCTAAAACTCATTGCTTAGCACGTGTATATTCTTCTTTTTTGGCAGTAGTGTTTGTCATTAGCAAACACTACATATACGCAAACTTATTTATATTAAAAAATCACATAGTTCTAAAATATTAGTGTAACTAATGATATTGTTAATGATGATGACTATGATAACGACGGCTACAACGAAAACGTGATGTGGGTTTCGTGCTATATTGTCATAGAAACATGCATTATTTTAATTTGGCTATAGCTCGAATATCTTGATCACTAAGCACATGCCTCTGTGCTACTGTATCTGCATGTGGCATTTCCAGTACAAATTGAAACCCTTTCGGCCTTCCTCTGTCATGCTTAAGAATCATTCCTACTTTTTGTTCACCATTGATCATCAACATATATAAAAGTCTATCAAATCTCCCACTAATTATCTCAACTAAGTCTTATTTTATTTTATAAATAAATGCAATGAGTCTTTTTATACTCACCATTTTTTTCCGAACAAAAATTGCAATTTTTTGTACTCATATTTTCACAATTAGAAGAATCGGCGACCTTGAGTACGTTTTAATAATCTGGGTATTGCTTCTGAAATTGCAGCTGGATTGAGGTTAGGATTGAGACAGAGAGAACGAGTCTTGATTGGACGAAATTAAAGAGGCTAGCTAAGGGGTATAGTTGAATGAGTTCCTTGCTAAATATAGAAATTTTGTTGTGAAAAGGACAAGATCCTTGGCTTGGTTTGGATTTGTCTCCGCTGAATTTGATTTCACAATCAACAAATTGCGTGTCTTGAAAAATGTTAATTTGAACTCATTGTCTTGTATGCTTTCACAAGTGGGAGAGAGAGATCGGGAGAATGGATATATTTTTGACTTTTTGTTTTCGTACATTTCTTGTATTGAGAATGCTATAATTTTTTTTATATTTTTTGTTAAATGTTATGCAAATTTCAATAAATAAAAGGTAACCCAAATTGTTTGACAAGACTCTAATAAAATTTAAGCAATAATAAAAATTTGTTGAAAAATACATTACTATCTATTATAGTATATAAAAGCTGAAGCGTGAGTTCTATGATTGCCACTTCAGCTTTCTAAAGCTCCATATTCATGTCACATAAGCAAATTATGAGTTATTGAGCTTTGTGGTTGAATATCTTCTCAATTTCTTAAAAATTCATCATTTATATTATCATAAATACCAAATTTAACATTACTAATTATTAATTAATATTATAAAACTATGATGGTTTGGGATTCCTAAAAAATTAATATATAATTCATGCTATCAATCTAATTATGATATAATTCTATAACATTTTTTTGGTTTCAAATATCATTAAGAGATATTACAAACTCTGATATACAAAAGTTTATGTCACTTGAAAGGCAACAAAAATGTGAATATGAATTTTTCCTCAAAATACATATAAAACTTTGTCAAATTTATCGTAAATTAATATTAATTATACATATTACTAATTGAATTATATAAAATAGGATTTGTTTGTTTTATATATGTATCAGTCAAGATTTTTCAATTCGATATATATTTTGAAAAAAAAACACTAAGAATTATTTCAAAAATCACAAGACAATAGATTATTCTAACTCCTTTAAAGTGGATTGTGAAAAATTATTCTAACTAATAAAACCACTGATAATATTAAAGATCATACATATTCTAACTATAATATGATTTACCAACTAAAAAATTTGATTTTTTATTACAAAAATCATCAAAAGACTTCACAAACTCATATAAAGAAGTATATATTACTATAAAACTAAAAAAATTACAAATATATTCTTTTCCTTTCAAATACACAAAATTTTATCAAATTTAGTATAACAAAATAAGTATATTGCTATTACATTTGATATAACTAATATATTTTTAATATTTTGATGATATTATAAATTGAAATTCAATTATCTATCCACGCATTGCGTGGGGCGTGGGTCTTAGGCTCTGTTTGGATAACAAGCTTATCTACTGCTTATGGCATAAGCTGTATAAACTACTTTTATAATCGAAGAAAAATTATAGTGAAACTTATTTTATATAAGTCATAAGCTGTTTTGATAAGTTATCCTGGGTAGCTTATGAAAAATAAGCCCAAAACAGCTTATGAATCAGTCATAAGTTGTGTTCATAAACTCTACATAAATCAATCCAAACAGACCCTTAATCTAGTTTTGTCTTATTTTGCGTCTTAGCTTGGCTTCTAGCAGTAATCCACTTGATCGTGCACCTTGCCTTCATATAATTTTGCTAGCCTAAACAGGTCAAAAGTCATAGTGTCTCTTTTTTTTATAAGTGCGTGTCAGTTAGTGTCTTCTATGCCTTTGATGCACAGTGCACACCGAGTTACATAACAAGTAGAACGGCACAAGATAAATACTTGAGTTACAACACAACTCTATTCCGTACATTATTTGATGAATAATAGACCGTACAAGCATAATAATGTGAAATTTATTGCAATACCCTTTATATTGTGCAAAATTTATTTTACGTGAAATATGGTGGTGTCAAACTGGGACGTTTAGCCGGTTTACCGGGTCAAATTGCAAAAAGTGTTGATCTCCACACAAGTGTTGCTATTTTCGGAAGAAATAATAACAAAATATTGAAATACATTTAAACTAATAATTTTAATATTTCCCCAAATTTAATTTAATTACTACCTTTCTAGAGAGCTCTCTCCACTAATTCTATCAAAGGAGACAGAACTAAAGCTTCTGGGTAAACTGTCATGAATGTTAGGTTCAGACGGATTAATAGTAATCTCCTTTGGCAAACATTGTTTCAGTTCCATAACTACATGGTTCATGGTTGGCCTATTGATGGAAGTGGGTGCTACACAAGCCATTGCGGTGTCTAAGGCTTTCTTTGCAGAATGAACATCAAATTCTCCCTGTAATCTGGGATCCACAATATCTTCGATATTCTCCCTTTCGTCGAGCAGCATGGAACCAACCCATTGAATAATGTGAGTTTTCTCTTCAGTTTTGGTTATGGCAGGTTGGCCAGTAATTATCTCAAGCAAAACCACCCCAAAACTGAAGACATCACTTTTTTCATTCAACCTGTTTAATCTATTGTACCTGCAGAATAAAAATTCATAATTTGCAACTTGATCTATCGATAGATATACAAATCAAAAGTGGAAAAGGAAAAACAAAATGTTGTCTTAAGACCCTTAATTGAGTCCTTGACTTTTCCAGCCATTTTTGGTTTTAATTAGTTAAAATAATAATAATAACAACTTATTATGACTCACTGTGGGTCAAGATATCCTGGGGTGCCAGCAACAACCGTGGACACATGGGTGTCACCTTCATTAGGAAAGATCTTTGACAACCCAAAATCAGCTAGTTTACCCTGTAATTTCTCATTCAGTAAGATGTTTTTAGATTTAACATCTCTATGAACAATTGGCGGATTGCAGCCGTGATGCATATACTCCAATCCTACAGTTAAAAAGTTCAAATTAAGTTACTTTTTTTTTATTTTTATTTTGCATAATGTGTAACTCCTAAGCTTTCTCCCTATTTTTTTTTTAATTTTTTTTATTTTCTCTCTAAAATGATAGTTCACTTTATTATAAAATATTCAAATAATGACATAATTATTTTATTTCATTCCATCTCATTTAGTCCATAATTAAATCCTAAATCCAAACAAAGTCTTTCTTTGCTCACCTTCTCCAGCATCCACTGCTATTTGAAGTCGTTGATTCCAACCCAATACATTTTCGTTTTTATCTGCATATTCATGAAACAAGCTTGACCAAGAAATTCATAAATTTTAAACCAGGAAAATAAAAGACACATATATCATTGATCCTTGGCATTTGGTTTAGAATGAGATAAAGTGTTTTCCGATTTATACAAGTATATAGAACTAATCTTTGACTCAATTTTTAGGCTTTATTACATAAATATTGATGTATCAGATACTGTTTTTTTGGGCATCCTTCAAGGCTTCAACTATTTATAAGTTTTATGCGGAAGACAGATATTTACAGAACTATTAGAAGCATTTACTTTCATTCAGTATGATATCATCTAGCAAGATGGATACAAGCTTGAATAAATATGATGTAACTGCCCCCTAGATTGTAACACGTTAGTGAGAAATAAAGCTCAAAATGATCACATCAACAATACCTGATAAGTGCTTCGCTAAGTCTCCCTTAGCCATATACTCATAGATGAGAGCCATGTTGGTGCCATCATCACAGTACCCTATAAGAACAGTCAAGAATTTATGATGGACTTTAGCAAGAAATTTGGCCTGTGAATCAGAAAACCATAATTCCTTCAGTTAAAACAAACAAGATATCATCAGCGAACATGATCGGGATGATAATATCATGTGATTTAATGGTTAGATCCATTAATTTTACATTTTAAATAAAATTATTACTTGGTGTAAGTATAAGAGTGTGACATCAGGTATCAATTGATCTTGTACATATGTGTGCATGTGTGCATGATAATATATTTGAAGTTGTTAACCATATGTACTACCTCTGCCTGAAATTGCATATATCCTTGAGCGGAGGGAGATAGCATTTTGACAGCTACCTCAGTATCATCATCTATAGAGCCATGGTAGACTGTTGCAGATGCTCCTTTCCCAACAACCTTTTCAAAGTTTTTGGTAATGCTTAATACTTCAGCATAGGTGAATTCTTGTTTATTTGACTCTAGTTCCTCCTTTATTCTGGAATAAGCACCCAGCTTGCTCGGATGAGGGGAAACTGGCAAGAAGCAAACACCCTCATTAGTTATAATCCATACATATATACACACACGTCAATTTGGGTGTGTATAAGAATAAAAGTAAATATTGTTAATTGTTGTAGTATTTATACTTTATGCCTAGAATAGAATACAATGCAAATAAAAATTAATAAAAAAATATAGATTGATGGCTGAGAATAAGAATATCATACTTATCAATTCAAATAGAATAGAATAGAACACATACCTTGTTGTCTCCTGTTGCATATGAGAAAAGAAATCATTGCCACTGCTAGTATCATGAAAGTTCCACCAAGCGATGCCACCAGTGGAACTACAACCTTATTCCCATTCCTCTTGTTGCATGAACCTGAGAAGCAAAGATTTGGATTTCCACCAAAACTTGCATTTACAATAAGAAATAATCATGTTATTTCACATTGATTGTCTTTACCAGAACCAATATGCCAGTGACACCATATATTTTTGTAATATGAAAATGAGGTCAAAAAAGAAACAGAGTATTCTTTAAAAATGAAATATGAAAATGGAGCATACTTGGATTCCAGCATACTATTCTCTGAGCGCACAGTGAGTTGTATTGGAATTGTTCCTGATAGCTGATTTCCTTCCAGGTTTCTTCAATTATACAAAGAAAAATGAAGTTTTACCCTTCATACATGTTTTCATAAAAAAATTTAAAAACCAAAATAATAAAAGGAGTAAAATTTTTATGGAGAGGTGTACCTATGTACCTGGTTTAGGTTTACAATTATACAATAAGATTCACACTGACATTCTTCTTACCATGATTTTTTAAATAACTCAAGAAATAAAATTAATTGAAAAATTAACTACACATAGGAAAGCCTAGTAGCCCCTTGAAAGCTTTACCACTCTATAGAATTTACCAAGATCAAGATAGTTTGACTTACAGAACTTTCAAGAAGCGCAGCTGAGATAGGAAATCAGGCACGGCCCCAGTCAAACTGTTATTTGACAGATCCCTAAAAATGGGAACAAATTATTTTAACTCAACTTTAGGAGCAGGCTTCATTTTGATCATCAACCGTATAGCTTGCTATTTATATCTGATAGATTCAGTGACTTACAAATATTCTATCGACTTCAGGTTGGATATGGCAGGGGCTATATTTCCAATTAAACCGCTGGAAGATAAGTTCCTAAAAACATGATTGTGAAGTTCATTACTATTATAGAAGACTAGACCATAAAGATGAAGTTAAAACTGAACTAAAGGATCAGTATATATAGAGAGTGTGTCAGATGAGAACACGTGGTTATTGTGAGAAATGAGAATATTTAATTATAGCAATTAGATTCAAATCAACGGTTCAGATTACATCTTTAATTACATATCATGCATGCCAAATAGCTTACAAGTATATGATCCTTGGCGAGTCAGATCCAGCATAGCTGCAGTTGAGACCATCCCACAAGTAACGCAGTGGAGTACAAGGATCTCCTTGCCAGTTTCTCTTGATCCCATAAATTGACTTGACATTTGTGATAGCATCAACTATTATCATAAATATAATTAGTAGGTCAGGAATTAATTCTAAGAATAGTGCATGTAAATAATGATGTGCAGGGTCTGGAATTAATTTTAAGTTTATACTAATACTAGAGAGTAAAATTAGTGTATCTAACAACATACCATCTGTTTGATATGTTTGTGATTGTAGGAAGTCCTTTGTCATATATATCTCGATGGCACTGAGGAGAGGTGGAAGAGTTGATCTACTAGTTCTATTAATCCAAAGTTCCAACCGAGTTTCACTTACAACTGATACATAATACAGTCTCTGCAGGTATGAAGGATTTATTGGATCATTGTTTAAAAGCTCCCCATTTACAAAAATGTTGAACTCTCTAGTCTGATTTTCCTGGAGCTTCTGGATTTCAGCAAAGTACAAGTACACATAATATGTGGAAGCATTACACTTGGCAAGGAAGTAAAATTCTATATTGTTGCTGGCATTTGATGGAATTGCTGCTGTTCTCATGACAATGGAAGGTGGTAATGGTAAAAAATTGAATGAAGCTCCCTGGTTTATGGCGAGTGAGGTATCTATCTGTTTCCAATCAGTTGAGTTATTATAAGGTGTCCATGTTCTGTCATAGATATCATCTGGATATCTTTGGGAAAGGAAAAAGGGAAAACACATGAGAGTACATTATTATGATTACATTAAAAACAGTAAAGAAAAAAGAGAAATACTAACAACACTCTTTCTTACATACTCTTACCAACACACTCTATACGGCTAGTTAAAATTCATGTGCATCCCACTGAATAGGATATGAGACCCGCATGATTTAATGGAACTCGCATGAATTTCATCCAATAGAGAACATGTTGGAAAAAGTGTGTTAGAAAGTGTCTTGCTAACCCTACAAGCATAGTTTTCCCTTTAAGATGGCTCACCTGATTATTTCACCACCCGGTAAGCCTACATCAAACCGCACCAACAGCTCCAGAGAGTTAACTAGATAGGCATCACTGTTGAGAACTCTAAGCTCCAAAACTGAAATAAAAGGTGTACCCTTGTTGGTGTTAAATAGGCAAACATGAACATAATCTGAGGAAGCAGCATAAATGATTTCCTTGGTTATCACACTGGATGAATCCTCAAACACCACCGATTCCCACCATTTGGCCCCAAGGTAGATATCAAATTGGGGAAGAGAGTCTTTGCCATCATAATTTCCATACACAAACCTTGCCCTGACTAAATATTTCTTGCTACTTCCTTGAGGAACAAAAATGGTGTAGCAGTTCCTGGTTCCTTCAGGGAAGCTTCTAACTTTCCAGAATTGTCTATCAAGGGGAGCTTTGTATTCAGGTGATATGCTGTGGCTGTCACCACTGTCTGTGAAGTTGACATCCCAAGTGTAATAGATGGAAGTAGTTTCATCCGTGTAGCTGGCTTCATCCACAAGTCCACAGTCAATACTAATGAAGCCTGCAAAAGGGGGAAAGCACAAGTTCTATACAAGATTAGTCTATGGATCCGACTTATACAAAGTATTTGTACGACTCTTTTCCTATCAAAAATGACAAAAAAACTCCCAATAAATGAAACAATTTTAGCAGTAAAAATAAAAAGATGGAGAGATAACACATGTCACAACTTAGAAAACCTAAAAGGTCAAGACCTATTTTTCTTAGATAGTAATTAATAATAATTAATAAAGCCTGCAAATGGGGGAGAACACAAGTTCTATGCAAGAAGTTGAAGCAGCCTATATTCAGAATAACGATATGAGTCATGAGACTACCGAACCTGATTGGTTTTTTTGGGCATGAACAATGAAAGGAAGAGTCAAAGAAACTTGAAACACTATAAGTACTAGCAAGTGTGCTTCCATTTCTGATCTTGAAAACTTGTTACAGACTCAATCTGATACCAGATGTTAAAACTTCCTGCATTAGTTTTTTGGGCTCTAGTAAGCACCTCTACGAGATTGAGGGAAGGACTAGAGTCTAGACATAACAAGCCATTTACAAATTACAAGATACGACTGAGCTTAATTAACCATTCAATAATGGCATTCATTTTAATCTCCATAAGTCAAGTTTTGCTGCGCATTGAATTCTTTCACTTCATTTTTTATTACTTTTAGAAGCTTCCCAATTGAATTTTCTGAATTGCATTTTCACTTTTTCTTTGCATTGGATGTGTACACTCGCATTGATATTTGTCAATCCGGGAATTTTTTTTGATGTTGTGACTAAAAAAGATGTAATATATTCATTATACATAGAACACATCAATTTTTAATTTTAATTCCTCACTTTTTCTTTATCATAAATTCATCCCTTTATATCAAAGACAATTGAGGCAGGAAAAAATAATAATACTTGTAGCCATCTGAGACTGGACGAAATTGGTAAACCAAAGTGAAGTCAATGAATTGATCCGCACAGTACTTGACCGAAATTATGAAACATCTTGCCATTAGGGGCCATTTTTTATTCTACTCATTATTATCCAGGAAGCTTCTTGGTGTTGATTTAGTCTAATAGTCTAATTAAAACATTTGGCAATCCAAAAAAAAAAACATTTTCACGCCAACTTTCTTGTTCAATTGAAATCATCACGTGGCTCTCACGTGAGGATGTGCTGGCGGAGTGGCGGGGCACAGAACAATTCAACTCCCGATCTAACGAAGCTCTTGTTAAGATTTACTCTCTTGACTTTTTTTATTGACATTTGAGATGTTATTAGTCAGAATTTGTACAAAATACGTGTCTTTTACTAATATAAAAGATAAAAAAATTCAACAAATAGTTTTGGCAAGAAATAAAAATTTTTGAAGAATAATACGTGTTTCAATCAGAAAAGTGACATGTGTCTCGGTCTAAAAGGTGATATATTAAATACGTATTTTTTTATATAGTAATTGATTGATTGATAATATATTTAACAACTTGTCAAAAATGATATACATTTAACATAAATCAATCTTGGTGCAAAAATAATCTGCGTGTACGTTTTATTGTGTAACACAGTAATAGATATTATACACTACAAATACATAAAATTATGTTATTGAAATAGCATCTAAAAAATTTTTATTGTTGAAATTAGCAAGCACAATGTAGAATGTTATAGTTTGTATATTTGAATATTTCATTAATTATAAATATTATTAACATTACTATAATATTTAAGAACATTTTTATTTGTCTAAAATTTAATAATTATATTAAATATTAAAAACTGTACATGACTTTTAAAATTAATTATCAAAGGTAATAATTCAAATATTTCTATATTTTTTTAACTTTCTTTCCTTATTAATATGTAAATGCACATCATTCTCTTTATTTAATACTAGCGGATAGACGGGCACTATCCTATTTTTATATCTAATTTCTTGTTTTTTATTACAATTGAAGATATTACCGTGTCCTTCTATCCGCTTTTTCTATTTTTATATCTAATTTCTTGTTTTTATTACAATAGAAGATATTTAAATTAAAATATAAGTGAAAAAAATTTAATGCCCCATGGCAAATACGTACAAATGTATAGTGGGGGAATTATTTAAAAAAAACAGTTAAAGGGGAAATAATTAAATGAGTGGGTAGTTATTAGAAGTTTATGGACAAAATAGAAAAAAAATGTGTACACTGAAAGGAAATATCCCCTTTATTATATGTATAGATGTATAGATATATAGAATGATTTTGAATTTTTTAATAAAAATAAAATCGATGATAAGAGAATAAGTGTATATAACTCAAAAGAAACCCACTCTTGAAGTAACTAAATCCATATAATGCAAAACCACTGTTTGGACTATTACATTAACTTGGAATTCAACCTTCAAATTCAAACCTTACGGCACCTACAAAACCGTGGCTATCTTATCTGCTAGTTCTTACCTAGTCCCTGACAAACTATATATACGTGTATGTATATATCATATTCCGATCATTCAAATACCCAAAATTAACCTATCGTATGTCCAAATTTCTCAAGTGTTCCCTCTTTTAATTAGCAATGGCAACCAACTCTCTGAGGTTGACTTTGGTCACCATTTTCCTCATTGCCATGGCTCTCTCTCCCACTTTACCATGTGATGCTGTACGCGTTCCACTAGCAGGTAAGCACCGTCCCGTTTTAACTACAAACATCATAAATATATATCAACTAGATAGATATCATAATTAAATTGAAGCTTTTCAAGTGATATATATATATATATATATATATATATATATATGGCTTCATGGTATATTCGATGATAATTAACGAACTCTCATGAACACTATGTTGCTGTGCAGTTAAGAGGCCCATATGTCCTGCTTGTGTGTGTTGCACTCCACCACCCGCAGGCTCTTGCTGCAAGTGCTGTGCTTCTCCAATTGAATCTCAGACCATTGGTCAATCTCCATAGCAGGGGAAAACATGCCAATATACAAGACCAAGATAATATATGATAACTATTAGGTTCTTTTTTTGATTAAGAGGAATCTGAAATCTTCTAACTGCAGCCCTTGAAAGATTTTTGGTATTGAAATGTGCCAAGGAATTCCTCATGTTGAAAATGTCTCTTCTATACCTAAATACCTAAATAAGACCGTGGCTTTATATAATTTGATATACTCATGCACATGTGTACGTACGTGTAAGAATTATTATCCTAATAATATTACCACACATGGACAGATTTGCTACAATATGGGTTATCAAGGAATGTATGCCAATTTCACTCCGAACATTATTCTTGCACACTTTCTTTTTACATCACTTTATTCAGTTCTTATACAAGAGGATGGGTCTTAAAAATTATAAATCGGTGAATTTGCCCGGCAAAAAATGGATTTGCATTATTGGTTTTAAAAGATCACGTAATAATTGAAATAATATAACATTTAATGATCCAAAATATGTGCACGTAGTGGCGTACCCAGGACCCGGGGTCAGCGGGGGCAATTTTTTGCGGTAGTCCGGTGGTGGTTGTGCGGCAGACGAGGTTGTATTTTTTAAAAAGAGACATGAGAGTTTGAGATGCAATGTTATTAAACTCGATAGGTCATTGAATCAGTCAAAGTACTGGGTTAATTAGTTATTGGTTGAATTAGTAGGTCATTGATTGATTTGCATGAAGTGTGTATTTTAAAATTTTGTATTATGAACCCTCTTAAAAAAAATGTATTATGAAATGTATATAAAATATAATTGTCATATATATTCAATTTGGAGGCTAGAAGCATAGGGATAGAATGTGTAATATGTGGTAATATGTGGTCTGGCTTAATGGTTAAACAATTTTACTCCATCCAAGAGGACTTCTGATCAAATTTCAGGGAAGTCACTTTTGTTGATTTAGTTGCAACTTTTGTTGATTTTGTTGCAAATTTAGTTTCATTTCCAGTTACTTGCTTGAGGCTGGGTAGTTTGTAGAAAGAAGAGAGAGAGTTGAGAGGGATGAGATAGAAACTATTTTAGAGAGAATAAGGGAGCTTTTGGGGGGTGAGAGAAAGACTAATTTTTTATCCAATGATCTATATTGCTTCTAAGAATAAGTAGGGGAGAGGGGATATAAGGTGGTTTGGTGGTCATGTGGGAGGTAAGGAGTTTGGGAGATATAAGGTGGTGTGTTCAAATCCTCCCCACCCCAAAAAAACTAACATTACCAGTGTAGTTAAAACCGGATCAGACCGGATGATCCGACCGGTTGAACATGGAATCGGGAACCGGACCCCTGTCCGGTAGTTCTTGAAAATCAACCTGGCAAAGAACTGGTCAAAACCAGAAAAACTGGTCAAAAATCGGGCTGAACTGGTTCACACTTTTTAAAAAAAAAATCAAAAAAAATTATTTTTTTAAATAAAAATATATCACTTTCTTTAATTATTTGTAATTTTGAATATTTTATATTATGAATTATGACATTTAGTAGTAAAGTTTAATTTTTCTTTACAAAGTTATAACTTTTATGTTAATTTTTGTTCAATATTGTATAGGTTTAGAGTTTAAAATAATATTATATATCATATATAATGTTATATATTATATTTATAATTAAAATAATATTATTTTATTATACCCCGGTCGAACCTCTGAACCTTGAACCCCTGCCCTTACCGGTTCAGTGACCGGTCTGATTTTAACTATCTTGAGCATTACTAACAATTAACATTGGCTTATAAAAAAAAAAGAATAAGTAGGGATGATCCCTTGGATCTACACGGGGTACAACTCATAATTTTAAAAATTTAGGTTTCTGTTGAACTAAATCTTATTTACAGGTAGAGACTTTTTCAAAAATAAAAAGAACAGAAATGAGTGTCTAAGTGCAATTAATGGTTGCCTAAGGTAAAAATATAATTTCAGATGGTCAAAATTTTAAAAAATTTGATATTAAGTGGATTTTTAAAGTCTGAATGGGGACAAAAAGAACAGAATTGAGTATCTGGGTGCAATTGATGGTTGACTAGGGGCAAAGATATAATTCTAGAGGAGTCAAAATTCAAAAAATTTAGATATTAAGTGGGATTTTTAAAGTTTGAATGGGGGCATGCGCCCACCCTCAAATACACATAGGTCCGCCACTTTGTGCACACCACGTGTCAATGGTCCCAAAACCAGGCAAGGAAGGATGCCTCACAATTGCAGCTGTTGGTTTACAATCTCTAGAATCAATTCTTGACTATTTACTTGGATTCTGATAATAAAACAGCCTTAATTGAAAACTAAAGGCTCACAATGCTTAAGAACAAACTATGGATAACCTCCTGAAAACATTGTATGATGTATCGAGTGGCCAAAACATGGAAAGTGAACTGATAAGTGATAACTTGCAACCATTACAATCGTTCAGAGTTATTTCTCTTTCCACCTAACAACTTGCAACCATTACGTGCTGCTTCTGACCAGTGAATTTTTTTTAAGAAAATTCTTTTTTTCACCCAGAATAACCGCATTGTAAGTTTTTATTTCCAATTTTCAAATGGGCATTAAATAAAGGCAGGCAAATAGTTGACCAACATATTTGAACTGCATGTACAAACCTAGCCTAGCCTCCATTGGATTGAGTAGCACTATAATAAAGAGCGTCATTTTTGAGCTCAAATTCTTAGAATCCTTCAGTATCATGTTTTTAACCACAGCGTGACTAAATTTGAATCCTTCCGAAAAGGGTAAAAACAGAAAATATAGTTAAAAAGGATACCTTGCGCTGCGCAACAAGCCACTGCCTGAGTAGTTTTCATAAAAACTGCAATACTTGAAGGCTCTTGCAAAGTTGTAGATATTACCGTGGTTCCTTATATGATGGCACACGAGTTGCAGTCAAAATCACCTTAAGCTTATCCGCAATTTCAGACATAGGCATGTTTCTCTCATAAAAATTTAAAATGGCATATTTTGAATTCAGAGAATCGTTCTTGTTAAGATGCATTATGTATATTTGCAGGCTCTCAACTCTTAATACAAGTTCATCACAGGAACTTAGCTTCTTTTCTTTGGTACTGTGACGAAATCCGACAAACTACTATCATCTACAAATACATCGCTTAATAAAACATAAATGAGTATCTTTCAGATATATTCATTTGTTATTTGTTATATGCTTCATCTCGATAGATAACCAATATACGCATTCTCGTTTAATAGCTACGCACCTAACTTCAATACTCCTCCCTCATCATCAATAGGGGGGCTGTGGGAGTAGAATACATTGTAATGTAATGTATTCTGCTCAGCATTCCCACGATCAGTAAAGATAAGACGCATAAAGAAACAAGCAACCAAATAAATATGAACATAATGGGAAGGTCTACATAAGTAGCATAACAATATCTCTGTTACTGTTGGAGCCATATAGCCAGCCACCCAGCCAAATTCAGTTTGATAATATACACAAACCACTCTTCAGCAACACAAATTTAATAGTAACGGTAGTAGTAGTAGTAGCAGTAGTAGTATAAGTAACAGTGCACCTGCAACAATGAGACAGGAAGGTTAACCTCTGGCCTTGAGCTCCGCGAGGCGCCTGGACAAATCATCCTCATCGACCTTCTCAGCATCCTTCTCCTTGACCGGAACGGCATGAGCGGCGGGCTGTGGGAGTCCGACGGAGACCTCGAGGCCGTAATCGTCGGCGACTTGCTGCATGAGGCTGTTGACCTCTCCTTCGGGGGTGGAGAGGGAGGTGGATCCAGCCATGGCGCTCTCCATGAACTCGGCCTGGACCTCCATGTTCACGAACTGCTTCTCGAACTGGTCCATCGTCTCCGACATCTTCTGCAGGTTCCCCGTAGCCAAGGATGATTCCAGCGATTTCACGATGTTCCCCATCGACTTGCTGATCGTCGTCATTTTCGCCTGCGTGTCGAGGCGCGCCACCACCGCGTCAAGTCGGGAGGACAGGCGGAGGTAGTTCATCTGCTCCGTTCGCTTGCGGATCGCGTTCTCCGCGTAGATCCGTGCGCCGTCCATGTTCCCTTTCTCGATCGCTTTCTTCACCTTCAGCTTCTCCGATTTCTCTTCCTTCTCGCACTTCCGTGCCTGCCTCTGCAGCGACTTCGACGTGAATTTCAATTCCATTATCTGGTTCATCAGCTTCTCCGTGTTCCCCATCTTCTTTGATGATTATTACCACCACCACCCCCCTAGGGTTTTTCTTCTTTTTCTCGACACAAAAATTGGGAATTTCAGAGAGAGAGAGAGAGAGAGAGAGAGAGAATGGGAATTTTGAATTTGGCAACTTCTGTTGCGTCGTGACTTCTTTTCTAACTCATTGGGCTCCTTCTATGAACCATCGTTACACCTATTCTCTCCCTCCGCGGCCCAAACAATGTAAAACGGATATTAGTTAGGAATAACGCGAATTCAGTGTACGTTGGAGGTTTATAAATCGCGTTATCCTACATTGAATTTTACATTTATCCCAATTTTCAAATATTATTCTCACTCAAGTTTCTTTTTTCTGTTTTCAAGAGTATCTCTACGTGTAAAAAGTGTGTACATAATCAACGACTAGACCTTTTTTTTTTTGGAAAACACGACTAGACTCTTTTGTTGTAAATAGTTTATATTTTATTTTAAAAAATTAGCTGGCTAATTAATTTCTAGCAATAAACTTAATTTATAAGAAATGAGATAATTTTTTGTCACATCCGTTGTTTAGGGATCAATATATAGCACACATAGTTTTGAATAAACGAAAGAAGAAAATGGATGGTATATATCAAAAAAAAAAATGGATGGAACATGGCTCGGGATAAAGTTATCATGAGAGAGAAAAAATATCGTATTCAATAATTTTACATAATTGTATACATGAATCAAATCAAATACAATAATAACAAACGTCAAGAGTTGTATCATGTGTTCATCTTTTAATTTGTTTTATCACATAAGCATTTCTAAAATTACACATATAACACATTTTTATAGTACTATTTAATTTTTTTCCCCAACAAATCAAATGCACTCTTAAATATGGTATTAAAATTTGTATTTGAATTTGAATATAAGAAATATTAGCATCAATACACTAGGTTAGTATTAAACCACAAAGGTACCATATGCTTATCCTTTTATCTTTGTGTTGATCAATTGGAAATTCATTCTTAAAAATGCCTTTTTAAAATTTCAATTCGACCTTTCTAAACCATTGCTGAAGGAACTACGAGGTGTATATAAGAATCCATTTTCATAAAACAAAGAACACAAAGATTCAATGGCGTAAAACAGAAGTTCCAAGCTCGTGCTTAAAAAAAGGCGCTGCAGATTGGAAAACCAGCATTTATTATCCCAGTATTCCGTCAGAACCAGTAAAATTCTCGTTGTTGATATATGACAATTAGGTCCATTTAAACTGCAGAGGAGGGAAAATCATGTGGCCCATATGAAAAATATTTACAAATGTAGCTCATCAAAATCTTGTTTAAGTGGTGTGGCTTTAGAGATCCCGCCTTCATTGTCACTTGTCAGTTGACATTACATGAGAAGATGATCATACTTGTCATTTGTATCAAGTGAAAGAAAAAAAATCGACCCCATTGAAATCTATAACATGGTAGTTCCAGTTTTATATTGAAAACACACCTTGCCAAACTAATCCGAAAATATGGAACCGAGTTCTACAACATAAACTACAAAAAAGGGGGAAACGACATGGAAATGTAGAATGCAATTTAATTCTTCTCAGTTCACTTCCTACCAGTGACCCTCACAGCCTGCCTGTTTCTCTTCTTCACACCAGACTTGGCAACTTTGAGGCTCCTATTGACAGCACTCAACCTTGCAAGAGCTGCCTTCTTGAGATCAGGCCTGTAGTAGTTATCTGCTACCTGTGGCACACATATCACAAGCAGGGGGAAAAAGGAGAAAAGCTTAGCAACATGGATTCAGCTGCATATGTGGTAGTGACACATGATTTCAAATCAACACAAGAGGCAGATTGAGAAGGTACTGATTTGCATGGAATTTAGACTATTATTCTGAAATAATTTGTTGGGCAGCATTAGAGGAGAATCATTAATTGACAAAGGAAACAGCAGCCAGCTTCCCTCCAATAACAACATAAATCAATTAGAGATCAGAAGAGTGGATTCATGAAAGAACTTTTGAATGATCAAAGCTCAGAAGCCAAGCGTAACAAGTAAATTTCATTGAAGAAACCCAACTAGGGATTATTCTTACATGTTAGAGGCTCATCACCGCTGGGGAAAACTCGATCTTATTGGCAAAGGTTAAATTGGTTGCAATTTACATGTAAATAATTTGTATGGAAGAAAATGGGGAAAATAGTTGCAAAAGAAAGAAAGAGGTCAGCTTCCCTCAATAAACAACATAAATTAAAAGGTTACATTCACGAAGAAAATTTTGAATGATCAAAGCTCAGAAGCCAAGCGTAACAAGTAAATTTCATTGAAGAAACCCAACTGTGGATCCTTCTAACATGTTAGAGGCTCATCACCGCTGGGGAACACTCAGTCTTATTTCCAGAGGTTCAAAATGGTTCCAATTTACATGTAAACAATTTGTATGGAAGAAAATGGAGAAAATAGTTAAATTGACAAAAGAAAGAAAGGACAGCTTCCCACAATAAACATAAACTAATAAACTAAAAGGTTACATTCGCGAAGGGACTTTTGAATTATCAAAGCTCAGAAGCCAAGCGTAACAAGTAAATTTCATTGAAGAAACCCAACTAGGGATCCTTCTTACATGTTAGAGACTCATCACCGCTGGGGAAAACTTGGGCAAGAAAAGAGGTTCATATGTTTTCAAATTTAAAACAGTAACTAATTACATGTTTGGCAATATACCGTTAATAAATGGTATTCTAACAGTAACTAATTCATAACAATAACATAATTTCAAACATTTGTACAGGAAGCTGGATCAGGCTTTAAATGGATATTCAGCTACTGCGATGAAAGCAATAAAAATGCAGCTAACAAAAACAAATTCTGTCAAATGGGAAAAATCTCACTAGAGAAATAGATTAACATTTTTTTTATCCCAAATCACCTGATTTTGCACAGCCTTTGCCATCCTCTGAAACTCCTTCTTCATTACAGATTTGTGAAGCAAAGCAGCAGGCTTGTTTTGCTTCTTTGACTTGGTCGTTGCCAGCAACACAGACTGCTCTTTACCCGCAGGCTGAATAGTAACAGTTTTCTTGTTGGCCAATCCTATCATACAAATCATAAACACAAAGTTAGATTTATGCACAAACAATTGAACTGCAAGGACCTCACATAGAACATTCCACGCATAAAAAAACAACTCTAAGATCAGCTAGCTTCAAAGGGGTAAACACATTATCAAATTAAAAAAAAAAAATAACACCAACTTAACAACACTTAAACACACTTCAAAAAGAGTATCACATAAACGAATCAAGTTGATTATGTCAACCAAAACTACCAAAACTAATGCATTTACGAGATTCCTCTCAGAAAGGAGATTCAGATAATAAAGCATGGAATGGGATATACCAGAGTACTTGAAAGAGTTGAGGTTGTAGAGATTGTTGGGCTCTCTGCTGAACTGCACGCTCTGAGTACCGTTGCCAAACTCTTTCACCAGGAAACTGTTGTTCCTCTTCACGATCTCCCAAACAAGCTGTCCCGGTATTGTTGCCATCTCCTTCTTCTACGTCCTAACCTGGAACACAACGCACCAGATCCAAATTGAGATCAAAGAGAACCCTAACAATTGACAATGACCAAACACGCAAGCACAAGAGTGAACCAACCTTCGCTTGTTGTTGAGGAGAGTGAGATTGCACGGGCAAGTATTTTCTTTCTGTTAGAATTTATAGCAAGTAAAATGGGAAACCCTAATACAACGCTTTGGATTTGGAATAGACCCTGGGCTTTAATCACATAGCCCACGAAGCGGTCAGATGGACACCGAAAACAACAAAAGGAAATTGGTAAAATACACCTTGAGATTTTAGCTATACACCCTATTTTAATGTGAAAATTTTAAAAATACCTTTCAATTTTGTATATATTCCAAAAACTCCAGTTTCCGAAATACAAATGCAATTTTTTGAATTGTGAGGTGTATTCCGGAATGCAAATTTGTATTCCGGAAACTCCAGTCAAATTTGTATTCCGGAAACTCCAATCTCCATACAATTTGTATTCTGGAAATTTCAGTTTCCGGAATGCATGCAAAATTTGGGGTATTTTTTATATTTCAACATTAATGTGGGGTGTATGGCAAATTTGTTGGGGTGTATTTATCAATTCCCACAACAAAATTGGATCCAAGAGATTTTTTAGGCCCAAAACGATGAAAGGAGAAGCTTTTTTTTTTGTCAAAATGAAAGGAGAAACTTACATCCTACTGATAAAGTCTTTAACCAACAAAAAAAAATACTGATAAAGTGATAAAAATGATTGACCAAAAAAAAAAGACTGATAAAGTGATAAAAATGTGAAATCAATATATTCGTTTGCAAAAATTAATAAAAAAACAATTTTGAAAAGTTTAAAGGGGGAAAAAAAAGTTGATAGGAAGTGTTTTAGTTTATTAGCTTTACGTTTCCGCTTAACTGCTATAGGAGTAAGATGGGTTTTGTTTTGATTATCATTTTAGTGATTTCTGAATTTGGGAGAAAGTTGTGGTTAATGTCATCGAAACCAAACATTGGCAAACTAGTTAACTAAGTTATTTTCAAGGAAATGGATTGGTTTGGTACCAAAACTATTATGTTCAAATGACTTGGCTTTTTTAAGCCTAAATGAATATGAACATAATGGTTTTGGTTAATTTACGTTTATTTACTCATAGATGTCGTAGAATATGAACATAACGTTCTAGATTTTGGTTAATTTACGTTTATTTACACAACTTTTGAAATAAAAATAGTATAAGATGCAAGGTTGTAATATTTGCTCATAGATACCGTAGATATTTCATCAAGATATCGTATGAGTCAAGTAAATATTTAACGCTTTTTGTTAGAGAATTTGGAAAAAGTATGCGCGAACAAATTCTCCGTAAATATGGGAAGGGAACAGAAGGAAAATCACTTTTCAAGTTCAAATATAAAAGACCCCAAAAGAAAATGATGACATGCATAATGGACCATTCACGAGTTTTTGGGTAAAAGATCTTTAAACAATATAAGCGTACTCATACTCAATGCCAAACTTCTTGTTTATAATAATTTCAACATCCAAATCTGAAACAAGCATCTAGATGGACTGAATGAGCCAAGAACATTGTCTCCTATTTCCTGGCAATAATCTGGATAACCCTTCAGTTTTTGTACAACTAAAATTATATATTTTACAAGGAAACTATCCTCTCTCATTAGTGCAACTTCTTGATGTTGAGACTCCAGTACCAACGTTCACCCTTAGCTTGCAAATTATTATTAAGTGCATGTGAATTTCCCATCCTAGTTAAAAATAACAGCTTTGGGATGCATTCAAGGTTTTGATCAACTTTTTAGACACAGCCTTGATCTGTCATAGCTTGAGCAAGAGTCAGAAAAGCAGAGATGACTGCTCCATGCCCCAAAGCCCTGACAAAGCAAGCATACAGGTATTATGTAGGGATGTGTTGAAACCAGCCACTTGGAGATCAAGGATACTAGCATTGCATTAATTCTGGAAACTAACTGCTTAAACCAGTTTTACATTTATAGAGTCACTTACTCGGGACTTTCTTTTTCATAACCAAAATCAGTTGCAGCTTTGATAGCTCTCTGATAAGTCTGTTTCATTGCTTCCTGTAAAATAAAAATAGAAATTGAGGACAGAAGTTGGCATAAAACATTTGTGCTTACCCAAGTGTGAAAGAAAAAAAGGTAAGAATTGAATAAGAATATTTCACAATATCCACATTTTTCAAATTTCATCTTGCAAAGGTTCTTGCTTAAGCATCATGCACCACTACTAAGCCATGTAATAACAATAGTCAGCACCGAAATCTGGAAAGGTCCGATTAACTGTCAAGTTCCTATTAGTCAGGCAGTGCACCATTTACACAACAATTCCCCCCTCTCATACATGCATTATACAGTATTCCTCAGCACAAAACAACTGCATTCTAGGAAACTATACATTAAATAAAATGGAACAAAGAGTTTTATTCAATTTTTATGGGAAAAAGATTTGCATTAAAAGGAAGAAAGTGCCACCTGAGAACCTCACAAGTCACAACCATTTATAGTTCTTAAAAGGAAAACTTATGACTTATAAAAAGCGGTCTCAAAGAACTACCTGCAATTTAGATTCGAAGTCCTCTGGTGACCAATGCATCAAATTACATTCAGGATTTAATTCAAGTTCTCCAGCCACAACCTGCAAGCAAGGATAAAACATGATTAGAGGAAGGTACCTCCAAATATCACATCAACATGTTAATGTAGAATCTCTAATAATCTGAACAAAAGATCAGTTAAATGATGCAAATCATTTATATTAAGCCTACACAAGAACAGTTGACTGGAGCTTCTGTCTAATAGTTCTATCAAGTTGTATATGAAGGGTAAAATTATTTCTAGATTTCACTAACACTTTGATTTTCCCTCATAGCACTATGAAAAATTAAGGTGGTTAGTTATACACCATCACAACCAGCATTGTTATTGCAGATTTATTTGAGATCGGAATCTGTGTCTATAAATAGGATAATTAAAGTAACTGCCATACCCCTCCAGCACCAGCAGCCATAGCAGGAGCAATGAGTACATTAGCTTTCCTAAGAACATCAACTGCCTCAGGGGTACAGGGCATGTTCGAACCTTGGATACAAATAATATAAAGTAATTGCCATTAGTATATATGAGAAAATAGAGCAAAATATAGTCAAACACTTGTTGCATCTTATAGGAAAAACTACCTTCTACTAGTATACGACAACCCGAATTAACCAAATTAATGGCATCAGATTGGCCAATTTCATTTTGTGAAGCACAAGCAAATGCGACATCACACCTTTCATTCCAGGGTTTCGCTTCATCATAATATTTGGACCGAGCATAGGTCTTTGAATAGTCTCTACATATGCCAAATTTATTAACAAGGACCACTGAATTAGATAAAATTGCCCATCTGAAAAATATACAAGATGACAGAGTGATACAAACCTCAAACTTCTTTGTTGAGCTTTGATGTCTCTTAAAAATGATACTTTCATGTAGTCAAATCCATCTTCATCAACCAAATATCCTCTTGAATCTGAGAAAATCTTATGTTAAAAAACTGCATATGCCTTCATAAGACCACGCTATATCAAGGAATTGATCCCAACAATTATGTTATGAGAATACTACTTTTAAAGATGATGAATATGAAACATGACATCTGAAATGCAGTAATGAAAGACAGGTTTCCATGTTGGTTATATAAAAGAATGTATACAACAACACCATAGGAAATGCAGTAGGTTCTGTATGTTCACACAGAACCAAAATTACCCGATACTGAGATGGGAACAGCACCATAAGCAATAAGCTTCTCTAAAACATGCATTGCGATCTTTCCAGAACCACTCACAACACATCTACAGAAAAATATAAATTAGAAGAATTCCAGAATCATGAATATATATATATATATATGCATTATAGAATAAATCTAATAAGCAACAAATTTTGCACTAGATAATTGGTTTCAATAGCAGCTAAAAAAGTAAACAAACGTAATTATCAAAATACATGCAAGTGGGAGCTTTTTCTAATCTCAAAGGAGTTTTGACCTCTAGAAACACTGTTAATAATTAAAATAAGAGTTTTCACACCAAAAAAATATCTAAATAACAAGAAATGAGATGTTAAAAAGGTAGAACCAATAATGAATTAGTGACAACAATCCTTAAAAAATGGCTTATATTAAAGGAGAAACCTTAATCCCTTGAGTTCTTTATCCATGTCAGCAAGTATGAGCTGGGCAAAGAAAACCTGCAGATGCATGAAAACTTGTCAGGTGCAAGAACTTGAAACAAGACATGCATGGAAAAAATTTTACTATGATATTCTTGGTCAATAATGGACATGCATGCTATTAGGCACTAGCTATATGCTCTGTCTTAAAAAATAAGTTGGCAGATATGCTTTGTCAAAATAGAGGTGGCTAATAACTATAATAGAAAAACCCATGCACAGGGAAACCGAAAGGACCTGCCATAATAAAGGTTCTCTTATTGAGAAATTCCAAAAATAAATAATTAAATAATGGAATGTTATCATGGGGAAAATTTTATACATAGTCACTCATTTTCACATACCACCATGCCTCCAAAGAGCAAGAATAAAAAGTTGAATTACCAGGCCATAACCAGTAGCTTCAGGCCGAAGGCTGGAGCCAGACCAAAATATTCTTGGTCCTGTAAAACTTCCCTGCATAAGTAAGGCATACATTTGAAAAATACATAAAAGTTACTCAGTTTCCCTTTCTGCCATGAATGCCAATATATCTCAAAATTTCGTGTGTTCCTGAACTCATTAGATATGTGGAAAAAGGCTCCTTTGAAGTGAGCTTGTCTGTAAAGTGCACAAGTAAAGGTGTATCCATGTTTGAATTTTAGTGTGATACCAAATAGTTAACTAGGACTGAATTAATGTTTATATTACCTGAAAATGACCACCTAGCCGTCTATACTGTCCAAAAAGATACCCCATTTCTCGAGGACCAACACCCATTTCCTCTGAGGGAAGGTCCTAATAAACATCCATGATAAGAATAATATGTAGAACAGGCTTTGAATGTAAATAGATTAAATTAAATATACACAAAATGAATAAATTTTAGTTACCTTGTCAGGACCCAAGTACCGATACATCTCACTCATGAAACTTTGGCAAAATCGCATGATCTACCAGCTTATCAAAGTAACACTTAGAAATTATACAAGTACTCAAGTAAAGATAAATGAAATAAGTTGAAAATCCACCTCGTTATCACTTTTTCCTTTTGGATCAAAATCACTTCCTCCGGATGCTCCTCCTAATTTGTAAGGGGATAAGGCATTCTTTAAGGTCTGCAGTGAAGAAAGTGTGTCTTATAAATGATCCAATTAAAAAAAAAATACAGCTTGCAATCTATATTCTTATCTCTTGTTAATACTTGAACAAAAATCTAATGAATGGTGCCTTTGATATACATCATCACTCAATAAAAATGAAGACCTCGTTTGAGCGTGTGCACCCGTGCATACACATTTACGTGTTTGTGGACATCAACCATTTAATAGGTAAAAAAACCTATCAATTATGGGTAATTTTTCTGGGTACTCATTGGGTCCAAATCTAATTGCCATCCTGCAAGAGAATATTTGGAAAAACTATAGCTGCAACCCTCTAACCCCTCCCATTCCTCTTTCTCCCCTCCCCTCTCCCCCTATATTTTCCTCTAATATAAGAGTCATTTTTTTGCTTAGCAAACTTGTTTTTGTTAACTTCTACATATGCATGTGTATGTTCCACATACATGTTCGTGTTTATCCTCTTCCTTTTTATTACAAGAAAGAATTATCATAAAAACGGAAGAAAACTTCTCACATTCCACACAGCACACATCATTGTGGTTGATGACTAAACTATAGGATGCCAACTTGTCAATTTTCAAGTGCACCAGGTATTCGGATACTAAATAGACAAAAGTGCATTGAGAATATAGGCTGGGTTTGCAAAAGTTAAGCTATTAGCTATGAGCGTGTGCACCCGTGCATACACATTTACGTGTTTGTGGACATCAACCATTTAATAGGTAAAAAAACCTATCAATTATGGGTAATTTTTCTGGGTACTCATTGGGTCCAAATCTAATTGCCATCCTGCAAGAGAATATTTGGAAAAACTATAGCTGCAACCCTCTAACCCCTCCCATTCCTCTTTCTCCCCTCCCCTCTCCCCCTAGATTTTCCTCTAATATAAGAGTCATTTTTTGCTTAGCAAACTTGTTTTTGTTAACTTCTACATATGCATGTGTATGTTCCACATATATGTTCGTGTTTATCCTCTTCCTTTTTATTACAAGAAAGAATTATCATAAAAACGGAAGAAAACTTCTCACATTCCACACAGCACACATCATTGTGGTTGATGACTAAACTATAGGATGCCAACTTGTCAATTTTCAAGTGCACCAGGTATTCGGATACTAAATAGACAAAAGTGCATTGAGAATATAGGCTGGGTTTGCAAAAGTTAAGCTATTAGCTTTAAGATAAAATGGCTCGCATTAAATACCAAAATACTCATACCTGTTGAAAACCAAGGAACTTGGCTATACTTAAATTCATTGACGGATGAAAACGAATACCACCCCTACATGGACCCATTGACTGGTTAAATTGAATTCGGAAACCACGATTAACATGTGTCTCACCCCTATCATCCACCCATGGAACTCGAAAAACAATCACTCGTTCAGGTTCCAACAAGCGCTCCATGATGCTAATATAACTGAAACATAAGAATCGCAATGAGATTCATCGAATATTTAAGCATTGGCACTGTCAGATGTAGAGTAAATAAATAAATATATCATTTGCATAAAACTCACTGGGAATTTTTCGCTATGACTCTCTCAAGAGCATGAACAGCTTCCTGAACTGCCTGGATGAATTCAGCCTCATGAGGATCCCTTTTTAGTGTAGCTTCAAGTATTGATGCAGCGGTTTTTGACACAAGAGCTTCAATTATAGAATTGTCAGTCAATACTGAAAAGGCAACAATCTTTTTTAAAAGACCAGAGAGGTCTTCTCATAATTTCCACATGAATACTTAGCGGGTAAATAACCAACATGAACACGTTCTAGATATAGGTTTTGTAAATTATAACATTTAGTTCTATACACAAGACAAGAATGAACAACAATTCGCCAAAGTAATTATTGTCTAAAACTGAGATTTTGAGACACAGCTTAAGAAACATTACACAGATATTAAACAACATGGAAAATCTATGTAATTCGGGAAAGAAGCAGAAACCAATAAATTATAGACTGTGAAGGTCAACTAAATTTTGTAAAGATGCCACTAAAGCATTCAAGTATTGCATGGGGAAGTGCACCAATATGAGGTCAACTAAGAGGCAGGACAACAGGTTTTTGGTCCACGCCAGGAAGGGATCAGGTTGAAATAAGAGGGGGAAAAAAAGCATCGCCTGAAAGAGGATCCTCTCATCGCTAAAATGATTCAATTTCCAAAAAAAGCAGTATGGCTCCACAATTATGTTCAGATTTATCAAACAACATGATGTAAGGACTTATACAACTCAAAAGGATCAGTGGAAGGCAGCTGCAAAGCAAACTCCTAGTATCCTATATAATTGATAAAATGCATCTTTTGTGGCCTTTCTAGCAAATTATCCGTTATGTGTTTATGATGACTATTTAAAATGATATGGGAAGTGCATTGTTCCTAGTCTACTATTCAATGAATCATATTAGCAGTTGATTCAAATATTAGAAAACATACATGACCATCAACAATTTCTAGAAAGCTAAAATATTATCTGCACATGCCAGTGATTATAGAATGTAAGATGGCCAACCTTTTACATGAATGGGCTTGTCGATGATAATTTTATCCTTGGAGGCTGCCTGAAGACGAAGAGCCTCTTTGTGAAGCAAACTATTATTGTGTTCTTCTAGGGCACTCATCTGCATGTTACGACTGCCTTCATTCCCATAAGGATTTCTTCTGTGCTTCCTGCCATACTCCCTGCAGACAGAGCAAAAAATCCTTGTTGTTCCATCTCTCACATCAACATAAGCCCATTTATAGGTGTCTGCCCATTCCTCTCTCCATCTTTTAACAACTTTCTTCTTCCTTTTTTCTGGTTGGGCACTTGACATATCTTGAACATCATTAGAAAGCTGAGAAACCATCCCCATCTGCTTGCTCTCCCCGTGCTCTTCTGTGGAAGATTCCCGTTGCGAGCCACCAATTAGAGTAGTGTTACCAAATGAAGGATCATCATCTCCAGGTCCAATTTCTAAATCAATCTCTTCACTGATTTCCCTTGCAACCAAGTGATGCCTCTGAGCTTGCTGAATCAAATTGATATCATCCATTGCAGGATTCATCCCCACTCCACTAGCAGACTGCAACATTCAGCAATGACCCCTCCACAAATCTAAATCCTTTACATTCTGCCAAGACACATACACCACGTGCAGCAATTAATGGAACAATCAAAAACTTTGTTGCACAGAGAACAGAAAGAGGAGAAAAGTTTCTATATGATGTTTTTTTTAGTGAATTCAGGTTCAAGACATTGCTCGCCTAAATTGAGAGATGGGTTAATTTTTTATTCGCAAGACAGAGAACCAACCTACCACCCTAGCAGAAATTAAAACAGAATTAGTTAATCTGTTACACTGTTATTGGGTTAGTTAATTAGTTTTATCATTAGTTTGTTACTTTTCTGTTTTCCCTTTTCTGTTGTTCTCTCTCTCTCGGGTACATATATATATCTACCTTTATACCATCAGTTCAGTAATGCAATTTGATAAAATTTTCTTTTACAAACCCTCTCTTTACTTCATAATAGAAATTAGAAGTACACCAGCTATAGAGCTCCTGCCATAGCGGGATCCAGGGAAGAGTCAAACCCATTGCGGATTTATTGTAGGCAGCCTTGTCTTGCATT
This sequence comes from Glycyrrhiza uralensis, assembly GCA_030159175.1. Classification (NCBI taxonomy): domain Eukaryota; kingdom Viridiplantae; phylum Streptophyta; class Magnoliopsida; order Fabales; family Fabaceae; genus Glycyrrhiza; species Glycyrrhiza uralensis. The sequence continues at coordinate 40,935,350 of BRZY01000007.1, read as the reverse complement.
TGCAAGAGGCTGATTCTACGACTCGAACCTGTGACCTCCGGTCACACGGCAGCAACTACAACAGTTGCTGCCAAGGTCACCACGAAATTAGAAGTACACCAGGTGTGCGGAAAATTCAAAACAACAAAAATCAACTAATAACTTCTGTCTGATTCCATATTAGTTCAAAATGAAGAGTCTGCTAGCTGAAATTGAGCATAAAAACGAATAATCACTTCATAATGTAGCATTTAAGCTTACATGAACCCCACTCAAGTCACAACAGACTTTTTACATAAAACTTGGCATTATGTAGACCAGTTTACGGTTCTCAGAGAACCCTCAGAGAACCTTAACAAACAAAAATCCCGAACTCGAATTGCATTTCCAGAGTGGTCAGTATGTCAGTCAACACAGCAATTGAACGAAATATTCCTTAAAAAGTTTCCTCTACCCCAGATTTAGCAAATACCCTTTTTCGAACCAGTTGCACCCAAAAAACACTGAAAGTCAGAGCCCAAAAACACGAGAACTGAATAGTGATAGGGGAAAAATTTAAAAGAAAAAAAGATAGTTTTTTGGTTTTTGCTTACAACCCACAAGTGAAAATTGAACATTTAGGAATATCCAGAACATAATTTTCATAATACTTTTGGATTTGAATGAAAGTGATGAACCTGCAAAGTGAACGTTACAAGAGAATTCGCTGCGGTTGGTCAGCAAATTAGAGAGAGAGATCTGTTGACCTCGAGAGTCCTTAAACAGGCATTTGAGTTTATTCAAAAAAAAGGAGGAAACTTTATTCGGAGCTGACTGAAACTGTGTGGAGAAAGTGAGTAAACCCTGCACCCCCTTCCCTTTCTTTTGTTTTGTTTTTTTTTGATACACTTTCTTTTGTTTTTTTCCCCTTAATAAATTAATCGATTATAATAAGAGAGTTTTTTTGTTTGTCAGATGAGAGAGCGATTAGGCAAACACGGTACTAATTCTATCACTGTGAGGATACGATTAACAAAACCATGTATGAATGTATGATGTACCAACAATTCGGTAATTGCATGATTGTGATCATGGTGCGATTGCGAGTAAACACCTACAACACGAGTCAATAATTGCGTGAAATTCTTCTTCATTGTATGAATTAACGAATAAAGATGAATACTATCCCTTGTTGCTAAAATTCATTCTCAAAATACCCCTAATTGCCAGCTCACAGACTTCCTAGTTTAGAATAGTTAATTGAATAATTCTAAAAAAAAATTTATTCTTATAGATTTTGTTAATTATTAAATGAAAAAAATATTAAATATTTTTTATATTTTTAAGATATTAATTATACTCTCTTTCTTACTTTAAGAGAATATATAGAAAAATTTATAAAAAAATATAATATTTCTCTAGTTAATTTTTCAGTTGAATTTAACTCCCTTGTCAGGGGGCATTAAAACAAGACAATTTTCTATGGTCTAGATATGAAAGTGTACCATTAGTTTTATAAATAAGATTTTTGTAAAATATTTTATAATTTAATTGTTAAATATTTAAAAAAAATTCAAATTTTTATTTAAAATTATAATTATTTTATTTAAAATTATGGGCGACAAAGAAGATTCATTTTCAATACAAAATATAAAACGTTTTGATAATCTACGTTGAGTAAGTGAAATACAATAATGTAAAAATAAAAAAATAACCATAAAATAAAAGAAATTAAAAATTATAAAATAATATAAAAAAATTATAATCTTTAAAACAAATAATCTAACATTGATAAAACTTTATTTTAATTAATTAATAAAATAACAATTTCAAAATCGCTGTTTTATCGACATCACCGTACAAGTCCCCATGAAACAATTACGCAGACATCTTTTTCGATCGGTATTAGATGTTGTCCTTTCCTCGTCTTAATTTTTTTTTAAATATATTGTCCTTTCTCTAATGGGCGTCCTTATCCATGAATATAATTTTTACCTTTCCACATTTTCTTTCACATCACTTCTATGTCTTCTTTAATTTTATTTCTTTGCTTGATTTTTCAACGACATCCGTCATGTTTTTTCCCATTTTCCCACACCACTCTCACCCTAATGCCAAATAATGTGTGTGAAAGAATTCTTATCCTCATAAATAAGATGCTTGCAATTTTGTCTGCATTTTTGTTATCCTCATAAATACAGTTATGTATGCATTAATCTTTTCCTTGTACAAAGATATGAGGATTTTTATATTGTAAACTTTTCATTTAATCAGTAGATATTTAGATAAACAACTCAATTAATTACTCATTTGATATATATTTATCATATAAGAATTTATGTACAAACTAATTTCTTAAAATTTAACATAAACAGTTTACGAAAATAAATTAAAAGTACCTTATAAACATATTCATAATCATTTTTTTTTATAAATTCTTCCAAACACTTTATAAGTACCTATATTATAAAACAAACCCAAATGAACTCTTTTAATCACCCACCATTCATTTTGCGAAAGCTTTGTGACCATTTCTAGGTTTATTTAGCAAGGCATTCCCGTTTTATTAGAGAGTGAACATGTAAATTACTACTGCGTAGAATTTCAAAGAAAAATCCACGCTGATATCAAAGTACATATACGTCCTATTCGGAGTACAACGTGATGTATTGTTCTGTTCTGTATCATTGCTTTTGTTACCATAACGTTACATTATTGTTCAGGACTAGGTACTGAATTTTCATAAAATTATTATGGATGTGGCAGATAATGACTATATACATGTATCTCGTGCTTCCGACATTGAACAGACAAGAGAGTGAATAGTATGTTATGCCTTCAGTTTTGTCAAATTGACTCGGCAATCCAACGCATGTGTTGAGTAGTAAATGATATCGAAACTTGGAGAGTAAAGTGGTTTGGTATTAAACACACCGTTGTAAGTGATCCATGAGAGCACACTTGAGAATTAAGGAGATTGGGATGAGAATTAAGGAGATTGGGATGAAGATGATCCCACATCAATTAAACACAGACACAACTTGATCAATCAGATATATAGGGACATCCTGATTCCCAAACTATTCCATATCTAGAATTGAACACGAATTCAACAAATTCCAGTGGAAAAAAAATGTCTCAGATTTCCTTTGAACCTTGTTAACCCTCCACTGATAAATATAATAACTACATCCCTCCACCCCCTCAAATTTCAGAGGCGGTTCAATGGTTCTTCAATAAATTATTCTAGAAAACTTGATTAAATGTTTATTTATAAACTGTTATGAGGAATTTATTAAAATAAGCTAACAACCATTTATGAACATGTGCTAATTTATTTTTACAAGTAGATTTAGATACTAATATATAAATACTTATATCATGAGATATGTTAGGAATAAACTCTTTCAAACCTGCTTAATGGACAAGAGAAGAGACTTGTCAAGTAGACACTTCCATACATACCGCCATGGATGCTTGAAAAGTTATAAAAACATATAACAAATCACATTTATAAAATACATGCATATATAGATTAACTTGAATCCCCAAGGCCCAAGCCATGGCAACACTTCCTCCACACATTGGGGACAGTCACTATAACAACATTCATATCTTTCCACACCTCACCCCTAAAAAATGACCTGCTTTTCTTTTCTTTTCCACCATTGATAAAAGTCAAGAAAACCAACCACAAACATAAAATAAAAAAAAGATGGAAAAAAAAAACTTAAACTAATTGACGCTCTTTAGTGGCCTTCTAATTTGCGATCCTCCATACTTTTTTCACAACCTTAATGTCTAAATATATTATAGATCAGCATAATTGAAAGGATCATTTTTTTTTTCATCAGTCCTTCTCTTCTTTGCTTCTACTGAAAGCTTGACCCAGGAGTGTATATAGCAAGGTTAGACCACCCATTACTACCACCATTCCAACAGCTTGAATCGCCATTCTGCATACTCAGAAAGCTCTCTGCATTGCCATTGCCCTGCAACTCCAGCCCGTGATGATGATTCCTACCCGAATCCGAATTCACAAGTGGGCCAGAAGAATTGGAATTCTCCCTAAACTCATCCATTTGCACCATTTTCAGATTCGACCCACTTGAATTCAGATCCCCCAAAAGGTTCCCCAAGTGTCCATTTGATGCCAGAAGGGAACTGAAACTCCCACCAACGCTGAGCACCCTCTGGTCTTGAATCCGGGTCGGGTCGGGTTCTGGAGCAGAGGAAACCGATGGTGATGGGGAAGATGATGATGATGCAGAGCGTTTGGAAGAGTTTGTGGATGATCGCTTTGTGTTCTTTCGGCTTCCACCACCAACAGGGATGTTTCTGAGAGCACCACCTTTGGTCCAATACCTTCTGCAATTCTTGCAAAAGTGGCGTGGCTGTGAGAGGTTGTAGTTGTTGTAGTAGCAGAATTTGGTGTTTGTGGAGTCACAGCGAGGGCATTTTAGTTGCTCTTGTTCTGGAAAATGGGGTTTCAGGGATTGGAATGCCGTTGGGTCCTGCATTTTCTCACTTCAATGTTTTGAAAAGCACTTTGTGTCACCGAGGAAAGTTGATCAATTTTGGCAACAAAGTTCTGACCTTTCAAGGGACTGAAGTTGAGGGCAACCGTGTGATTTTGGGAAGAGAAACAATCAAATCTTAGAGAAAGAAAAAAGAGTGGTGTGATAAATGGGGTTCAATAATTAAGATCTAAATGTGTAAGCTTGTTCTAAAGATGAGAAGTGAATAGTACAGCTACAGCTACAACTAAGCCAGAATGTAGAAAGAAGACAAAAGAGTATGATATTTATTCAGACCCTGAAATGGACTGTTCTAGTTCTAGTCTAGTAGAACATACCAAAATTCACATGAACTGATAACAGTTTTCAATTATTTTTTTATGTAGAAGCAATTCGACAAAATATAGAAACTCACTCTGATGGATAAGGGCAAAAGCAGAGTCATTGAATGGATGATTGCTCTTGGATTTCTATGGATGGAAGGAAAAAAAAGGCACGGATTTAAATGGTTTGCGTGAGAGAACAAAGAAATATTGAAGAGAAACGGGTAAAGATGTTTAGAGAGTGTGAAAATCTTGACGGAGATTATCTATCTCAGTTTGTTGTCCGCGTGTGTGTGACGACTAACACAGCCTTCAAATAGAAGGACAACACTCTCTCTCTCTCTTGTCACACACACACACACTCTCTCTCTCTCTCTCCCCCCCTGTATTCATATTCTGGTCACTAGTCTAGTAGAATTGGCTTGAATCCTTGAGCTTTTTACGAGGTAGTCTAGTCCCACACCCCCACAATTAACCATGGTTAAAAACTGCATGTTTATTGAAACTAATTAAGAATATAGTAGTCAACAATCCATGACCAAAGGACAATAACAATCTAAAGAGGATATATGATTTACCAAAATCTGTTTCCTGTACAATAAATTTTTTTTTATTTTTAAAAACCGGATAATACACACACATAGTATGTGCCTATGTGGTCACTTATTTTTTTGATTTTGTGAGATTTATATAAAGTATTTTATATCAAACAAAATTAATTAATTACAAGAAATTTTCATTTTAAATTTCTTTAATTATTATTAAACAAATAAGATATTTATAAATAATTATTAAAAAAATTCCATCACACAAATTAACTTTTAAAGTTTTCAACACTGTTATGTATCTATTTTATTTCTCATCACTAAGAAAACTATTTTTTACTATTTGAATATATTTTCTTTCAATATTTATTAGATTTATATTTTAACATTTTATTTATATTTATTTTTTAATATATATTAGTCATAATGAAATTTGAAGTCACAATCTCATGCAATAAAATGAACACAATACCTATGACTAGTAATTAAACAAGAGGACAACAATAATGTACTAAAATTTCCAGAACGAGACAAACAAAGAATATTGAGAGACTGAAGTAAGTAAAGAACATAAATTCCGGGAGTCATAAACAAATGAGCACCGAATCAACACGTTTATTCGTGATTACAGTAGTCTTATTTTTTTTTCCTCGATAATTAAATTCCCTTTTTTGATAGAAAAAAAATGACCTCGTTACTATATAATAGTATTACAGTATTATTTTATATTTTATTTCTCCTGAAAAATATATAATAGTATGTTAATTAAGACAAAACTTGACCGACATAAGTCCAAGCTTGTGTTGTGTCTGTGGTGAGCCAAGCCATGAAGCCAATGACAACGAGTATGAGCCGCCGCCAACTGGTGGGGCCAGTGAGTCCACCGCACACTTGCGCGTGATCAAAGCAAGCGCCACCCCATCATCATTCGGGTTTTATCAGCAGATCATGGCCGTCAAATGCCAGACAGCGAATCCGGGACGTCCAAGTGTGACGAATGAATGAGAATGCGAACGGTTTCGTTGAGTTACCGTCACCCTAGCACAGGCACAGCCAATGTCACCCGAGCCACGTGTCACTACCCCATGACATGAATGGCATACGCACTGAGCTTAACGGAAGGTGTTGGAGTGAAGTGGAAAATTTTCATCCCCGTGAGCCGTGAAATGCTGCTATCGCCACGGACGGGTGAGATGCATTTTGGAAGAACAATGGGTCCCACGCATTTGTCTTTTCATTGGCTGTTTTCGAGTCTAGATATTTGACTCGTGTGGCTGTGATGTGGAAATGGAGGCGCAGGGGGTGAACTTAAACAACTGTCATTTGGCCTCCGAAATTGTAATGCGATTTCATTTAAGTCTTTAAAATTAACGAAAAGATAATTTAGTTTCTGAAATTGTAAAATATCGGTCAAATTAGTCTCTAAAATTATAAAACGATAGTCAAGTTAGTCCGTTATTTTATAATTTTAAAAACTAACTTGATCGACGTTTTATAATTTCAAGAACTAAATTACTTTTTTGTTAATTTCAAAGACCTAAATGAAATTGTTTCACAGTTTTAAAGACTAAAATAAAAGTTACTCTTGCAGGGAGCATGTGGGTCCTACAGCGTGTTGATTTGATATTATGGTGGATTTATCTTTTGATGGATTAGAATTCAAGAGAGGCACCGTCCTCGTGCCCCTAGATGAATAATTTGGCGGCCCCCATTTTGTTTACCCATTGCGGTGATTGGTGATCGCAATGACACGTGTGCGGTGATGATTATGCTATCTTTCTTAGATGAAGGAGTGTGATATTCAAACTTCATTTTCTTTTAACTCTGATATTTTTTACACACAATTGTGGAAACTAAATTTTCGAAATACTGAGATCTATTTAAGAAATTAATATCTCTCAACGGATGATTTTAATTTTATACATACGTTCGAGGATTAAATTTCAGACATCGTGCCTAAGAAAGTCGGATATCAACCATCATACCACACCATGCTCATCAAAATTTATCAACGTAATCATACAAAGTTTGCTAACTTTTAAATTTTTTAAATATGATCAATTATGTGAATTTCGTCCACTATTGAAGAGAGCTGCAGGTGCATATGGTGCATATATAGTGGAAGTGAAGAAGCAATGGAATGGAACGGGAGTGTGATGGGGAATGGGACCCCTATAGATGGCCATGTTTGCGCGACAGGGCTCAAACACAAGGTAGTGATGGTCATGGATGTCGTGTAGGGTCAAAGTGTGCGTGCGAGTGAGAGCACCACCCACCGTGGTGTCATGTCCGCGTCTGTCTTCCCCGTGCAACACGGACGGAGATGGCGTGCCCCAACACTCATTTCCCCCCATAGCTCATATATCATTATTATTACTTACTTTAATAATTCCTATCTGTGTAATTTAATTGTTATTACTACTTTAATAATTCCTTTATGTGTAATTTAATTGTATAATTACTATGATGTGCAGTAGCCCGTAGGTATCAAACAAAAAAGAAATGTAGTAAACGGGAGTTGACTGTTTGCCTTCCAACCACCAAGTAAACAGTCATTTTAGTCTTTAAGAGTGTCAGATGGTATTACTTTAATTTCTAACAGATGTAAATTAGTCACTTTGGTCTTTGTCATGAAGAAAGTAATTATTTTTAGAGACTAAAATGACATTTAAATAATCACTTTTAAGGATTAAAATGACAATAAATAATCACTTTCAGGGATCAAAGTGAATAACAGCCGACAACTAATGACCAAAATGACTAATTTGTATATGTCAGGGACCAAAGTGACACCCTGACACTCCCAAACACCAAAGTGGTTGTTTACTCTCCAACCACCACAAAGACAATCACTATCCAAGACTATCTAATAAATTACTCCATCAATTCCTTTTTATTTGTCGGTTTTTAAGAAAATGTTTGTTTTTTTTTATCTATCATTTTGATAGTTTAAGGTTATATTTTGACAAATATACCCTTAAAGCTATTAATTATTTTACATATTTTCATAAAATTGATTAATATAATAGTTGAAAAGTTCAAAGACTAATTACTATTCCCAAAAATTATTTTACTTTTCAACAATATAACTTTGTTAATAATGCAATGTATATATAACACTAATTAATTCATGTTGGTCCGAACAGATCTGAAAAGAGGAATTGGAGCATGTGAAAGATGAATTGGATAGTTGAATAAGGGAATATAAATGATTAAAACAATGGACACATTAATGTAGAGAGATAAAATGAGATAATGAAAAAATAAAAATATAATAATAAATTTTTTATCAATTAATTAATTCATTGATTGCAGTGAAACAACCTTAGACCATAAATTAACGGAGGGAGTAAATAATCATCTCATCCCAATCGTTACTTCTCTTTCAGTACTCCTTTTTCCTTGCATTATATTATACGGAGTGGGGAGTGACACGGACTCAAGCTGGTTTGAACCCTTGACCAAATCTACGGCAGTGTAGGTGTTTGCGGTTAAATCCAAGACAAGACACCCGCGTCCCAGATTCCATAGGTTTCGATCACAGCCGCATGAATGCACACATTTCACAGTAGGTGGAATATATGTATAAGATCTCAATCCGTTGACAGTAACCTACAGAGACATTTCAATAAATGGGATTGAGTACATATTCTTTTCTTATTTCTTTTATGCATGCTCAATATATATATATATATTCTCTCTGCTAAAGAAGAGGAGCAACTTGAACGAGAATATGGTTCTGCCTAAGATTCTCCGTTAGGCTAGTACATTTACAGCTATCACATTCCTTAGAGAATACCCCTCAAATATGCGTGAAAGGAAACGAAACCAGAAGGAAACCATTCTAATGTGTAACACTAACAAGCTAAGCTCAATGTCCAATTGGAATTTAAAAGCGTCATTGCCTTGAAGCTTCCCAAATATTCCATAACCCTTTCAAGGAGAATTATTCATGATTTCAAATAAAATAGCCTTGAAGCAACATGAATATAAACCAATGTCAGACATTATTATGCTCGCCACATCTAATTGAATTGTCAATTCTGAACATCAAAATTAATACAATAAAAAATATAGTATAAAACTCGATCAAAGGCCTTATGCTCCTAAATATACCAATTTCAACAATGAATCGCTTATTGTGGTATGGTCTTGGGGCGGTTCCAATTAAACATAGTAGCCGGTGAATGTAAATCCTCTGCCCACAATCTGGCCCCCACAGAACCATGCAAAACACTCAAGTCCAAACAAAGCAGCAATGCCAGCATTGTCTAAGTTTAGATCCTGCCTGTTCTTCATCATGCTCTTGACATAGTCCCATTCCTTCCAGAATGAATTGTAGCGATGAGGAATACTGCAAAATTAATAATAAGCAGCAAGTTCAATACCCGGCTGTGACAGTGAATCAGTGACAGTGTGGTGTTTTGGATGGTGGAGATTCTCAATTCCCCACATATATACCCCATTAATTTGTATTTTCTCCTTAGGTCCAATGAGAATTGCGTAGAGTTATATTGTAAGGGTCAAATGTTAGAGAAAAAACATTGAAAAAACTATGAATAATAGGACAAGAGAAACTCCCCCAATATACTCTTAGCATAATTTTTTAATTCATTCTTCATTATTAAGTAAAGTTTACGTGGATTCTACTACTTTGGAAATGGTTCCACTAAATATGGAACAAGACTCCACGTCACTAAATAATAGAGAGTATGATAAAAAGAATGTGTTACTAACATTGCTCCCAAGACAATCATGGTCGCTTATCATTAACAGAACACCACAAAGCCATTACAACTGATGCCTTCTCCTTTGGAGCATGTCAAGGGTAAACAGAGCGTTTGCGAAGGATTTGTATAAGAGAGTAAATTACACAAGTAATTGCATTTGAAAGCAGACTGCAGCAGTGAAATTTGAACACTATGGAATTTAGAAAGGAAAAAAAAACAGCTATGTTAAGCCTAAGGGTGATCGGCAGACGCACCCTTGTTCTGATCAAAATATACAATGCCATTTTATTCAATGGCAACATCTATGACTACCATTTTATCACATGTTAATCTGTTCAAGGATTATGGAATAGCATATAAGCTTCATCACAGTTTATTATGAAGAGTTGGGCTTAAGTTGTTGATGGGCTTTGGAATTAAGATTAGAGTCATGATTTTTGAACAATCACCTCTAACTCTTTCTATCTCTGTTTTCTTGTCACATCATTCATATATCATATTTATTATGATTTATCTCTCTTCTATTTCCATCTCTTTCCACTTGTAATTTGGATTTTTTTTTATTAAGGTGTAAATTAGATTTTAAGTGTCTATAGATCATTTTGCTTAAGATTATTTGGTTTAATCGTACAAGAGCTGACTTAAGATAGTGCAGATTGGTTAGACCAATATATTATATGTGTCCGTGTTATGTCCGGTGTCCATGTCTGCGTATGCTTCACAGCTCTGAATACAAACCATGTAAAAACATAATTCAGGAAGTGAAACATATAATGACTACAAAGACAGCGAACCTGGCAAGGCGAGTGTAGAACAATTGTTTCGCCAATGATTGGCATTTTTCAACCGTGGGTGGATCCTGGATATAGTGCTTATTCTTCTCCAACAACAGCTTGTAGTATGAAACTCCCTGCTCTGCCGCTACTTTTGATGCTTGAGTCACCTTTGATTGCAACTGAGGAATCTTTGATGCCATGGATTTCCTATACACAGATGTTATAGCAAAGGTGGAACATTAAATTCTCCTAAAATTTCCATATACAAGAAACATTCAAAATATTCCTCAAAGAGGTACAAGGTTTTATAATTATTCATAGAACTATTGTAATAACAGTTAACATGCGCAAAATCAACAAATTCAAATCCAGGATGAATTAAACAAAAATGTCTATTATTATTATGGACAGGTGACAGAATTTGATTTAGTTTTATGAATTTCTGTGGATGTTCCCGTTAAGGGAATCAATTGACACAAGGTAAATATAGCGTATACACAAACAGTCACGAACCCTTAAAACATCATAAGATACAATGAATAAGAATATGTAAGAAGCAATATTATACCTACACTATACGGTGAAAAGTGTGTGTTTGTGTTACAACTATAGATGAAACAATCTCTTTAGGGGAGGCATTGAAAATCAAATAGTCTGAACATTCAAATTGGAAGATTATTGGTTTCAGTAACGTATGTGAAGGGGTGTTGGCTGAAAGGTAATGTGAGCAATTTGCAGGAAAACGTTGAATCCACTCTCCACACGCCGCTAGACTTGAATTACCGTTTATAACGCTAACCTAGTACTCCTCACTGCGAAACTCGTCCTCTAAGGATGGTAATTAGGCCTCTTTAGAGCGTAGTCTTAAGAAAAAGTCACAAATTTAGAGGATACAAAACATAATAACTGCTTTTTACATAGTTTTTTTTATCAGTAGGAAAATACTTTTTACATAGTTAAAATGTAGGGTGTAGGAAAACCCTTTTTTTTTGGTCAAGGGTTAGGGGGATTGGGGGGACTTTTTTTTGGGGGGGGGGGGGGGGGGTCATTTATTTTTTTGGAGTTAGCTAATTAATCATTCAAACAAAAAAGATAGATTTTGAAATGGACTCTTCTGATAGCCAAAAAAAAAAACCATGCTGTATTTTCTTCTAGAAAAATATTTAGCAGAATGATAATGATAATAATAATAATAATAAAATTGAGATATTCACATAAAATTTAAGATTACTTTTAATAAATTATTAACAATAAAAAATTAAATAATTTGAATAATTAGCGTGAAGTCTGTACATTCAGACTTACGCATCATTATTGTAAAGAAGTTACATGGTTATGAGATTTACAATTTACATACAACTCATCCAATGCCCGAATGAAATTATTAAACATATTTGAGTTAAAGCTGCATTGAAAATTCGTGCTCAATAATCAAAATTTGAGTTAGGATATACTATATCATGTTCATCTGCTTTGTTAATTCCACCTGGTGGAAAAGATCCTTAACTAGAAGACGAAATACAAGTGAAGGCTTATTGTTGTGCTGTGCGAGTGCGATTGATCCTAACAGTTATGTTAGACAGATAGATATAAGTGCTTGGCATTAAAAATCAAATTTTAGAACATCATTAAAAATCATTGATTTACATTAAATACATACGTAACAAATCATAAATGTTAAAATATTAACGATTAAAATATCTTACTTTACCTTCTAAATTTACTACCAAATCAGTATGAAAAAACAATTGAGTCCTATCCGACTGTTGACCAACACCACACAAAGTGCCCTCTACATTATTTACCGCGCGAATGCATTGTACTACATAATACTTTGGCATTTGACAGGCACGTCGATTTCATTGACCAAAAAAAAAAAAAGGCACGTCGATTTGTTATTTAAACTTGAAATGCAAATTTGGTGGCTTAGCCACCAGAATCAAAGGTAGCAGAGGCAATCCTGTTCGTCCCACATTGCAATGCAACCTAAACAAACTTATTACCTTTTACACAAAGATTAACAGGTACAGCAAAATTAGACATTGAAAGATGTCAGATAAAATTCCAACACAAAAATAATCAATGAAAAAATGACGCACTGCAGGTTCTTAACTGTTCCATCCCACAGAGATATCTGGGCTAAAACAAAAAAAGAGAATGAAAAAAAACTACATTTTTTAAAATCTTAATCCTAGTGGCAGATATTGAACATCCTTTTAGTATCTGTTGTAGGAGAGCTACAATCACATTTTCCTTCTTCACTTGCAAGCCAAAACACAATTTTGAAACATTGACTGCACCTCCTCTTTCAGAAGAAGATACAGAAAATAGGGGAAAAGAATATAAGGGTTGAAAGGAGAAGAACGAGAGAACAAAACAAAATAAGGTCTTCTCCTACCCCGGGGAATTAGGAAAACAGCCACTTCTGAATCTTTTTTTTTTTCTAAAAGCTCTGAAGGGCACCTGTAGTAGTGTGAGTTAATGCAGCCTCCAACTCAGTGTGGTTGGTAGGAAAGGGAAAAGAAGCCTTCTCCACAGCAATTTTAACCAAAGCAAATGCAAGTGTCTCAGTCTTCAATCATCTCTCTCTTTATGCATAGTACATGTACAGGCTATTTGCAGCAGCACAAGCAATTGAATTCTCAGTTGGATGCCATGCTAAGTGCAGCAACTTTGTTGTGAAATCAAAAGAATTCCCATTTGCATCAACCCCAGGGGTTTCAGCTCCTGTTTAAGATATTTGAACTCGTCAGAAACAACAAAAAAAAATGTTGCAAAATCTTGCTCAAATCAGACAAGGGCAGATGAAAGAAAACTGACCCCGTCTTACAACTCGTGTTATACTATTTCCCAGTGATCTAGAAGGCCTTGAGGGGGTCGGAACTTGTCGTCTGATAGAGTGCAAAAGTTACTATAAATGTTACAACTGTTTATAACTGAAAACTATGCTTGAAGTCAGAGCTCCCAGAAATATTACCTCATTGGATTTTTACTGGCTTCCAAAGTTGTAGCCTCAGCACTTCCAGGGGCACAGCCAAATACACGGAATAGATTGCTGGCATCAATTGAAACAAAATCGTAACGTGCAGGAAAAACGATTCCGGTGACAAACAAACCACAGATTAAGTTTGTATCACATACCTGTAAGAACCAGTTGCTACCCGCAATCCATCACCACTCAGACAACACTCGAACTTATCAAAAATTGAATCATTTTCATATAAATCACAAAGCTGGCATGTACAAACAAAAGCAGAGCCAGTTATGACTCAATAAAGCAGCAGAAAGAAATGTATTGTTCATCGTCACTTATCTAAATACAAGAACCTAACCTTGGGTCTCAAATACTCATGAACCTGGAAAGTTGCAACGGGGCCTGAATCCATGTTGATGTCCCACAGCTGACAAACAAGTCAAGATGAGTGAAATGAGGTGAAACTTTAAGTCAGCATGTCTACACCAAAATTGAATTTCAAAGGAACAAAAAGACCTTGATGAATGGTAATAATTTAAATAAAAGAACTTTGGCTCATAAATTCAATTAAGTAAATCTGAAGTATCCCCAAAAAATAAGGGGTCTATTTCCGAAAGTCAACAAATTGTGAAAGCTTTAACAGAAGCATGGATTTTAAAATCAAAAACTTCAAAGTTCAAACCTTCAAAGTCATGTAATCACGACTAAGTATGTATCTTCCATCCTTCCCAAATTTTATGTCTGAGATAGAGGCAATAATCTCTGTGAAAAATGATCTGGAGCCTGGGGCCTCCTGTTCTTCAAATCTGCACCAGAAGGGTATTGCCTATTAGAGTCTACAAGTTATACAAAAGTGTGCATAAATGCATTCATATAATAGGCTCAGAAAAATTCTTTTCTACATAAGCAACATTTAATTGTCCACACCTAAATCATTTTTTCAGTAATTTTGCCTGCCATAGTGCCATTTCAACATTTGCGAAAAGATGTAAGCTTTATGGGAGGGGTGATATTTGTTAGGAATCAACAAGATTACCACAAAAGAATATAAGCAAAAGATGTGCGTACAGTTTGGCATGAGAATCACATAATGCCGATTGCCGCAAGTCAACTAGACGGATTGAACCCTTCGAACTGCTATACGCCAACGTATTGCAATGTGTAGGGTGGAATTCTGCTGATGTTATAACCTCTGCAATAACAATATATAGGGTCACGGCTCAACCCAGACCATAAAAGAAGAAACAAGTTGGTAAATATGAATGCAGGTGATTATTTCTTCACTTTGCCCCCAAAACCCATGAAAGCCCACACACTCCAACAGTCAACAATCTGGCCTTAAACCCCATCCTATTGCTTGCAAATTCCCTCAGAGTCACAAACACCTGACCAACCTTCAACCCACACATTCTGTAGAAACTAGTTGCAAGTTTAAAGAGAAAAAGTAGAAACTAGTTGCACAAAATTGCCTCTTATGAAAAGTGCACACATTCTGCAATGAACCACATTCCAAAAGGAAAATACAGTATCAACTATCAAGTCTAAAATTATATCCCATAACATGGTTTGGCACACCACAATATTTAATCTTGTCGGATGTTAATAGCTAAATAATTAAAAGACGACATGTGATTATTTCAACCACCATAAAGCGACAAATTTCTTCTGATACTGAAAATTTGGGTATGGCTAATGTGAAAAAATTATAATTATAAATAAATATATAACATCAGCCTGGGTTGGTTCTACCAAGAGGGTAACACAGTTCCAGCCTAATATTTTCTTTGGGTCATAAATCTGAGCCTGGACCCAGCCCAATGTTTAAGATGAACCCAAGTCCAACCCAACATGAGTGACATGGCCCAGGTTGAATCATCAGGCTATTAGACTAGGTTGGGTTGGCTTATTGGAAGGTCCAGGCCATGAGCATCCACTTGTCCATCAACTACAACTTATATGTTGTAATAACTTCTTTGACACTATAAACTAATTAGTTTTAGTGTTCTAAAAAGTTACTAACAGAGAAATGTTTACGCCACAGGATAAAAATTTCACCAAGCTTACCCGTTAGATCCTCCATATTTGCAGGCTTTACATCAACAATATTAAAACTTTGATTGCTTATTTCCAGGTTCCAAAGATTTATTCGCAAATCATCAGCTGATATGAAAGTTTCACCATCACTACAAGATATGAGCAACACAACACCATAGAAATTTGATCAGCATATAGTAGACTGTGAAAGAAAGTAAAAAAGGCGGCGCAAAAATCACATAGACATCAAGCAATACTCCAGATTCCAGAAAGAAAACAACTACCTATCCTTTTTAAGAAGACCACCACATTAAGAGGAATAAAAATTACAAAAGCAAGATTGACCCTAAATAGCCTTTAATTAGAAAATGAATCTTCAGGGTTCTCAATTTCACCCAAAATTTACTAGACTATTGCAAAATACAATGTGCACTAAGAAAGCCAAAATCACCTGTTATTTGAAATAGAATTAATATGATAATCATGAGCATGGGCATATACTCTACGACATCGAGCCACCAAGCTGGATTCATGGCTACTTACCTACATATTTTACAACGAGTTAGTACTGCAAAATCTCAAACAAGCACTTCTTATAGTTTGAAAAGTAAAGTACTTCAACCACTTTCTATTGTTTCTTCTCTTCTAAAGTATCAGGATCAGAGAACATATTAAAATGAAAATTAATAAAAACAACAAGGAATGGAATAATCAAAATATGAAATTAAACTCTAATATTTCTCTTTTTTAAGCAGGCAGCATGTTATAAGGTGTTATGGGTCTGTGTGATGCTTTGCCCCTTGACATTGGCATCTTTAACAAGGTTCTATTTAAATAGAAAATCTTAAAAGTTGTTATACTCTAAAATAGAAGAAGCTACCTTGAGTAGCATCATGAAATCAATCACTATTTAAATTGTTTGTTGTACCAAACCTTGCATGTTCAACATATATCTGCCAGGCTGGTTTAACTTTAAGGTGAAAGGAAACAACAGAACTTTAAAGAAGAAAAAGTAAGCACTGCAGAACTCATAACACTTGCATTTTTATCCAATAATTTCTTGGTTATTTCATACCATAGGAAATTTATCCCTGATGAACAAAAATCAGAAAAAGAATTGCAAGTGGAAGGGCTGGATACAACTACCACAGGTAATCTTAGTGATGGTATGCCTCCCGGTGGAAATGAGAAGTCGTTGCTTAGATAATTGTATGATCCATCTGGATATCCTCCATTTGCAAGGCGTGGCCCAGAACTACTTGAATTACTCGAACTAGCAATACTTCCATTTCCCATTGTTTTTGAAGGGTCAACATTCATATCAGCAATTTTCTTGACCTTCTTTTCTTGAACCTGTTCAACTCTCGGATAAGATAAAATATGAATAAGTAACCTAGGAGACAGACTAATCATATTATTCATATGAAAAAAAAATACAGTCTGGAATTCAACCATATTCATTTTGTATGCATGTACAAGCAAACATTCAATATGCATACCAATGTAACATTTATTCAAAATCATTTTCCCTTAGGATTTATTTCATAGCATGACCTTTTTTCATATCTACTTCTCCCCATATCTCAATGCCTTTAATGAAATAATCATTCAAGGCTCCACATAACATAATAAAAGTTAGAAGTTAAACTTAAACAGCAAAAGATTTGTCAGCTAAGGTCCTAGAAAGACAGCAGTGTTCAGAAAGGAAGTGATGATATTCTGCACTTGAAAACAAACAGCCTACATATGCATGCACCCTCAAAAGTCGCCCTCTACATGCAAAGTTATCTGGTTAACTGAACAATAAATCAATTAATAACCGATGATTCAAAATATGATTGGTAATCTCTGAAGGCTAAACCCTGCCAGTAGAATCAAATTAGAATGCAGATATATGAGCCTCATAAGCAATCATACATCTCGATAAACAGATACACTGTCAAAGCAAGTGAAACATGGGATCAAACTTAATTCCACAGAAGTGCAACCTTATGCACAATTCATTGATAAAAGACAGCACTAAGCATGCTAGAAATGAGCATTTGTTTCATACCTTCCAAAATTTTATAGTTTTATCATTTGTCGAGAGAAGGAAAAGGGCACCATTAGCTGTTTGACACCATCTGATTTTGTTGATTTTCTCTTCTATCTCCAAGCTCTTAAGATAGTCGAACTGAAACAATGACCACACATATAAATGTTGAATATTCTGAGGCATAGGATGTTGGTGCAACATTACCAGGCAACTGATAATTACCTCAGGCTCATGACTCTGAAACTCTGTTTTGTAACGAAATTCAGGATGCCTACTGATAGAATAGTCCATCCTCTCCAAATCCCTTCTGGATCCTCCATGCTGCATGTTTCAGCATACATACATATTACAATACTAAATGCATAACATGGAATCTGTCAAAACATAAGTTCAGTTTTGTTTTTTTTTGTAAACAAAAAGCTTGCATAAGCAAAAATCAGGCTTACATCTTTTGTATCTGTCCTCTCAAAGAGAACCACTCGACCACCACGATCACCAGTAGCAAGATGATCACCAGACTTGTCAAATTCGATAGCAGAAATTATGTCCACTGTATAAAGACATTTGGGCAACTAATTAGGAAACTTTCACAATATCCTGCAAAAAAAGCTAATTCAGATTTGTCAATGACTCTATTGCAACTATCAGTACGCTTGGTCAATCTCACTCTCTCCTCCCATAGAAAGTGCCTAATCTCATTTTCCAAGCGGTACCTTCATAGAACACACTGCATAATCAGTCTACCACTTAATCTAATGCTATTTCCGCTTTCTTTTCTCCTTTCTTCTGACAGAAGATGATGTTTCCTGTATTACACAGATAGAATTGTTACACGCCCATTCTTAAACTAACAGCTAAGCATTTCCATTCAAGAGATGCCGCCATCATTGTTACTTGGACTCCAACCTAGCAAACTCTACCAAAACCTTAAGCTTTTGCATTGTCAAAGGCACAAATTATGACCGGACCCCAGCGGTCAATCTTCAACTCTGCGCATCAAACTACAAAGCATCGGGTTAAGATCTAACCCAGCCTACTCAAACAAACTCACACATTGATTGACAAACCAAGGAAACCAATTCTCAACAACAGAAGTGGCTGCAATACCAGCACGAGCAAGAAACACGACACCAAAGCCAAAAACACAATCCAATCCAGCAATACAAGTCATAAAAGCTCAGTTTCACAGTCTCACAATCGAATCCAGTAAATTCACAATGCAAAGACACAGCATTCAACAAAACAGCTCCAGGTCAAAGGAACCCCATTAAGCCCACTACTTTCCCCCAAAACCAAACACGACCCCGCAATCAGACAACGATAATAGCAATGACCCCCAAAAGCCAAAACAAGCATTACTCGACGGAACAACAAGGGAGTAATGAAACACGATCCGGAACGGATCGAATCAAACCCTAATCCCAACACGTGAATTGGATCCGACAAAGTCACACGAAACATGCCCTTTTTTCCCAACCCACCAAATACTACGTTGGACAATTAATTACCTTCCTGAACCTCTTCCCCAGCCGTACGTTCCCCGAAGACCTGGGAGAATTTCCACTCCAGAGGGTGCGGTTGACCCGCCGGAGCTGCGACAACCTCATCGCCACCGTTCATTTGTAACGAAATCAGCGGCCACCGAAGACGCGAGTGAATCGACCAATCCTACGAGCGCATCAAAGTTTGCTTCCTGTTTTTTTTTTTTTTTCACAGGATCACAGGTTTAGAGAGACCCGTCTAAAAAAGAAACAAAATTTCTTCTCTCTTCTCTTTGGCTTCCCAGTTGAACCATTGGAACACAAAAAAGACCAAAGTTTTTTTCTCTCTCTCCTACAACCTTCCTTCTCTAATCTCTATCTAAGATTTTCTCTCTCTAGAAGGCGAAAATTGGAATTTTATGGATTAAAATAACTTGGCAAACGGTTCCTTGGTGTGGGAGAGGAAAAAAACAAAACAAAACCAAACAACACATACGTACACACGCTTCTGTGTTTAGTTCTCTCTACATAACATAACAATGTGTTTCTGTCTGGTTTTTTATTTTATTTTTTTACGTACGTGAAAAATATATAAAATTTTCCTCGTTTGTGATATCCTTATCTATCTAATGTTGTTCTCTACATAACAATAGGTTTCTGTCTGTATTTAAAAAAAAAAATTACGTACGTAGAAAGTATATAATTTTCCTCGTTTGTGATATCCTTATCTGTGACTGTTGTTACACAACGAGGAGGTGAAGTACGGGGTTTGATTGGACGGTGATTGTGGTGGGAGTGTCATGGACGGACTGTAATGGCCGTGCGGTACAGTCAGGTGAGGTTAAGAATAATTTTTAGGATGACTCAAGTGGATTAATTAAGTATTTGTGTGGATCGACTAGATAATTATTCAGGGATAATGGCCATTGTATGAAATGACTTTTATGTCCTCTTTATTTTATTTTATTTTGATAAAAAAATATGTCCTCTTTATTTTATTTCCATGTAACCACAAGTCTGACATTGGTTGATTTAGTTCTATCTTGGGTCAGCAAAAAAAATCTGAAATAATCACAATAATTTAGTTTGGTTTTGCAATTTTCTTTTCACTAACTTTCAATAATATCAATCCGGTTAAAATTAATCAAGTCCCTTTCATTTGATTTATCGAATAGCATGCCACGATTTTTAATTAAAAACTAGTTTGAAAAATCAGTGTTCCATGTTATAAGATGTATAAATCTACAGTAAAAAATTTGATTAAAAATTCCAAAACGTTGTTCGTAAAATATAATTCATAAATAATATGGCTTAGAGTTTGAAAAAAATTTAAAGTGAAAGACCAATGAAAATTTGGGAGGAATCAATTTTACATTTGAATGAACATTATTTTGAGAAATTGAATTAATTATTCTTATAACCAAATTATGAAATATATATATAATATATCGTTATGATCTGTCACTTAAAAGTTTTTTTCTTTTGTATTTCTTTGATTCAAAAACTTCACATTAAAATAAATAGACATTAATAGATTAGAAGTCATCTAAAACTGTAAGTGATCATTCGTTACCGCTTCAATTATGTGTGTGGTATGTAGCAACTCTAACCTATCTATGACCTGTAAATAAAAATTAGTTGGAGGTGATGAAACATAAAAACATTATTATAAATGTCAATATAATGTCTTGGAGAGGGTCCGGTTGAGTATGTAAATGACAGATATTTTAGGGTTTTTAAAAATGGCAATGAAAATCTATGTATGAAAATTAAATAAGTTTGTCGGTATATTTCCGAAAGAAAACCAGACTTAATGAAATTTATTTTTCGCATTTGGGTTAGTTACTTAAGTGTAATGCTCTCTGGGAAAAAAAGTATTACATTTTTCTCCTTATATTGATTTTTTTTCTTGTTTTTTGTATAAAATAAAAAAAATATGAAAAAAAGATTTTGTCCTCCCAATTTGTAACACGTGTTATTTTCTAAATTATGATATGTGTCATTTTCTAAACTGTGATATGTGTGTCAAATCTCTAGTTTATTCTATTTTATTTTTAATTAAAATTATTTTATTTATTAAAAAAATTTACTATTTTTTTGTTAAAAAAAAATCCTTTCTACCATTCGGATTCATAGAATAGTGTTATACTAATTAATAACACTTGTTTCAATAAAAGGATTTTTCACGACAAGGACGTCTTCCTAAAGGGTAGTACGGAGTTGCTGCGTACGTGAGGTTGATTAGGTGTTCATGATGATTGAACTTCAACTCGACTTCCTTTGAAATTGACATGGCACCTCCACGTAGGGAAGAAGACGTCTTTGTGGTGTGTGTGTGTGTGTTTCACAATGCAGACACAGTTGTTGGAGGAAAAACAAGGGCTAGTCTGCTAACAATTGTACATGTGTGAGTTAGGTGTCGCCCATGTGCAATGACAAAAAATTATAAGTAAAAAAGTAACACACGTTTTTTTTTAAGAAAAATAATAATCAATATAACTAAAAATAACTCAAGTCATTAATTATGAAAAATATAATAAAAAATTAATACATTCCTATAGTTCCTGCATTCCACTGTTTTACCATACAAAGATTTGGAAGTTGCAATGTAAACCATTTTGGAATCAACTATATATTCTGCTACCTTTTTACCTAAACTCGATTGTATTATCCCTCCAGTCTTCACTTCCCGACGTGCGTGACTGTGTCCCTTTTCACTTCACGGTGTGCTTTTCAACTTGCAATGATATCGGAACGAAATTCCAAACATATATAATGCTGACCCATTTGCTAACGAAGTCAAATGGGATGCAATTAATTATGGAATGCTAGTTGATATAAATAGATATTCAACCATATAGTATCAATGAGAAAAAGGATTAAGCAGAAACAACATATAAACAAAAAAGGGCAAAAAAGAACGTATCTTTAAATATTATGGTCGGGATTTCTCGGCTTCAATTTCCTTCAAGAGTATAACATACGTTTCACAAAGGAAAAAGTGGAATAAACGTGATTCGTTTTAGCCACAAAATCAAATTAAAGTGAAAATGGAGAAATGACAGAAAATCCTTGAGCTCTTCAATATCATATATCTCATCCAACTATAGGTGGGGGTATATATGCAAGCCAGTCCAATCCGAATAGGTTCACGGATTATTTATAATTTATAATAAAAAAAGATGAATTAAGTTTGCATAAATACATTTATGAAATCTTGGTCGTGTTTGTATTGGAAAACTTTACATATTACATATACGGATGCTAGATGCATGTGGAGCACCGACTTGATGGGGAATCGATTAAAAATTATAAATTTGCGTTTTTTTTTTTGTATTTTGGTTTCTATGTGTGGGGGCTTGTGCAGCCCGTTGGGATGGTCCTAGATCTCCAACGAAACTGACACATTTTTTTACCAGAAAAAAAAAAGGTAAAACCGACACATTTGCATTTTTTGGGTCCTCATTTGACAAAAAAAAATTTGGGTCCTAGATCTCCTTTGTTAATTTTGCTAATGGAAGGATAATTTTCCTAAACATTAGCCATGGGGGAGAACAATTTTATCTTGGAGAGTGCTAAGCAATAACTTAACCTAGTGCCGCTGCATACTCTCTCGCTTGAAGACAACTTTTGCGCCACCGTCTTTCTCCTTTTCCTGTCGAATCCAAACGCCACGGATGTTGCCTCCTTTTCTTCCTTCGTTCCTGTGCGTTGGTGGCTTCTGTTGTAGTCGGTTCAGTCAGTCTTCCTCGCGGGTGGGGGGTTGACGTCGTTGCGCACCTAACGGCCTTTGCTGTGGTGGAAGGTACCGCAATCAGAGATGGTTGGGCGTGTTCCTCCCTCTGTTGGGTTGTGTTGTTGGCTTTCGCGGGCGTGGTGGGTTTTGGTGGTGCTGTTAGCGTTGTCACCGGAGCCATGGAGGTTGGGATGTTGACTGCTCTTGGTCTGCTGGAGGTTGGCCCGCGGTGGTTCGTTGGGTGGGTGTTGGCTGGCCGTGTGTTGTTGTGTTTGTTGTTCTTGTGTGTTTTGTTCTTGTTTGTTTTTTCTGCGTTTCAGGTTCCCTCTCAGTGCTTTTGTGCCGCCGTGCCTCTCGCCGGAGTACCTCCCTCAGCCTCAGCCTCAGCCTCTAGTATGTTGGTGTGTGATGGCTGGTTTGGACATGTGTGCAAATTTGCTGAGTTTGAAGGTTCTGGATGCCCCAAATGAGCCAAATTCATCCCTCTCAAGAATATCCTTTTTCATGTCTGAGGTGTGCTAGGTGTGTGAGTTAGGCTGTGTTTTTTTTTCTTCTTCAGTTTGTTGTTTTTTCGTTGTGTTTTCCTTTGCTGTTTGTTGGGCAGTTGGGAACTGTTTAAGCTTTTCCAGAGCATAGCTTAGGTTTATTGTATATGGGTTAGCTATTGCATATCTGTTATGACCCTATTGTATTCAGGGTCACTTCTGTGTAATGTTTGAGTTTTGCCCTTTATGAATATACCACAACTTTGACCAAAAAAAACATTAGCCATGGGGATTAAAGAGAATAAGAAGCTAAAGACAAATTTGATACCATAAAGAAACTTGATGAAGGTGTATATTTTGCATTACTTCATAAAAGGTTACAGGAGATACATACGAGACAGATTACAAATTCAAAATATAAACTTGATGTATAACAACTAGCTATTCCAGTATAGTTATCGTGAGAGATAAGATAAATAAATTAAAATTACAAATTTAAAATTTAAAATGAAACAAAAGATAACAACTTGCTTATAAAAAAAAAAAGATAACAACTAAGTCAACACTCCTTCAAGAGATTAATCCCAAAGCTCTAAATCAATTGTGTTGGCTTTCACCCAGAAAAATAAAAATCAATTGTGTAATGTGTTAGCCACATGAATGCAAAATTTGCATGAATTTTTGGCTCTAAGGAGATGTGATCGAAATAGATTAGCCATTGGCATAATTAATCTTACTATAAGAAAACACATGCATTGACAAGAAAACAAAATCTTATCAATTTTATTGAAAAATTTATCTAATTAATCTGAGAATTTTTTTTCTCTCATTTTATTTTGGAATCTATTACGTTAAGCATTGCGATAGCATATAATATAAGTTAATAACTGAGTATTTATAGAAAAAATAAAAATGATAATCGATGTGGGTGGGGTTTACCAAAATGTGGGATGAACATCACATGGCAAATTAGCAATTTTCCAAAAAGAGATGCTATATGGCACGAACAATATCTTGTTGAGGTTGTTGTTTTTCATTGAAATAAAAAATGGTTAAGTTGGATTTAACAAAAATCGTGGGTGATGGTTATAAAATACAACCAATCAAATTGATTTGTTGTTTTTCCTACCATTTTTTTTGTTACAAGTGATCCGTTTTTCCTACCATTTGTTTTCATAACCGTGAGCATTTCTCTTTTCCAAAACAATTAGCCTGCACAACGATTTGTGTATGGTACCCAAATCGGGCCTACACCATTGATATATTATTAATTAATTATAAGGTTTAATTGCATTTTTAGTCCCCCAGTTATCCTGATTATGCAATTTGGATCCCTCGGTTTCCAATTGAGTGAATTGGGTCCCCTAATTATCACAATTGTTGCAATCAGGTCCCTTTATCGCTACTTCATCCAATTTTTAACACTTGAAACTTACGTGGCACATGTGAGATGAATTTGACACTAAATTAGTCACATTGACATTGATGACATGACAAAACCCGCATACGTAAGAAATTCTAAACAACATGTATTGCATCACGTGTGTTATTGACTTGCTTTAAAAAAAATTCTAGCAACCTACGTTGTGCCAAGGTGACCCGATTTAGTGTTAAATTCGTCTCACGTGTGCCACGTTGGCTCTTAGTGTTAAAAATTGGATGAAATAACGATGGAGGGATCTAATTGCAACAATTGAAATAACTGAGGGACCCAATTCGCTCAATTAAAAACTGGGGGACTCAAATTGCACATTTACGATAACCGAGGGACCAAAAGTGCAATTAAGCCTAATTATAACGGCCTGGTGTATGGGTTAACTGTTGGTCAGGTTTTTAGACACATACAAAATAATCGCACAATAGGTGCCTTAATTTTATGTGAAATAATTCCATTAAAACTCTAATATTTCTATATAATTAAATTTTGGCCCAATCTATGTCATTATTTGTAAAAAGTTGCAAAAGGTCATGTTTTCATAATTTTTTACCAACAACGTCCCTTTATGATTGAATTTTGGTCCAATGTACGTGTTTAATTGAAACAAAATTAGAAAATGCCATATATTTGTATTTTTATCAACAATATAAGTAAATTTAGTGGAATGGAATTATATTATAATAATTAAAATTCTCAATTTTTTATAATTTGCGTGAGACAATTTTTTTTGTTAATTATTTCTCTTTGAAAAACCTCTCCCTCCCTCTTTTGCACTCTCTCCCTCTCCCTTTCGCTATCGCTCTCCTCTCGCTCCCCCCTGTGAAAAACCTTTCGTCTCTCTCCCTCAATCTCCCCCTCCAACACTCTCTCCCTCTCTTCCTTTCTCTCTTGCTCTCTCTCCCCCTCCTCTCTCTCTCTTGCTCCCACTCTCACTCTCACTCTCCCTCCCCCCTTTCCTATCTCTTTCTTTCTCTCTCCCTCCCTCTATCTCACTTGCTCTCCCTCTTTGTCGCTCTACCTTTCGCTCTCTATATCTCTCTCCTCGTTCTCTATCGCTCTCTCTCTCCATCTCTGGCTCTCTCTCATCCTATCTCTTGCTCTTGCTCTCCGTCCCTCTCGCTCCCCACTCCAGCAAGAGACAGAGGGAGAGAACGACATAGAGAGAAGAGAGAGACCGAAAGCATGAGAGAGGGAGAGTTAGGGAGGGAGAGAGAGGGGGAGAGGGAGAGGGAGAGCGAGCGAGCGAGGGAGAGAGAAAGTGTGTGAGAGAGAGGTAGGGAGAGGACTAGAGAGAGCAAGAGAGAGGTCGAAGAGAGAGAGCGAGAGAGAAAGGGAGAGACCGAGAGAGAGAGGGAAAGAGATAGAGGGAGGGGAGTGAGAGCAAGAGAGATGAAGAGAGGGACAAAGATATAGCGGGGGAGCGAGATGGAGGGAGAGAAGGGGATAGCGAGGGAGGGCGAGGGAGGGAGAGGGGGGAGAGAGAGCGATAAACGATATAATATTAATCTTTAAAATGTTTAAATATTAAAAAATAGTTTAATTATAGTTTCTTTCAAAAATAATAATTTGGGTATCCAATGATGTATTTTCATAATTAATGTAAAGCTGGTGACACCTGCTATTGCATGTCCGATCCGATTTGTGCACGGTACACAAATCTGATTGGTTATTTCCATGCATTTAACTTTCATGATTTCCGTCAAATATGGAGTGACCTGCTTTCTATTTTTAAAAAACTTGCTGCCTAACAAATTTTTCGTAAAAAATAGCACTTCTCAAATTAGAAAGAGACCATTCCAAGAATACTCTTTTACACAATAGCAGTGGATTGCTTACGCGGCCAACTACATTTAATTCCCCTCGAATATTCGATTTTCCCCCTTTTTTTAATCTCAAACAGTCTTGCGCCGGGTGCTCTTGCCCTTGATTATTTGACCAACCTACAGTTCATCACATCCAACGGCTCTAATAGATTTTGAGTTCCATTAGAATCAAAATAACAAACCGCAATATCCCATTGGATTTGAAATCTAAACTTTTGTTATCTTTCAATCAGGCTTCACATTCACGCGTTGCATTTCTATAAATACTCTTACACCCGTGAAGATTAAACACAAGCCAAAACACGATTTTGAGAGCAGTTCCAGACACCCAATAAGAATCTAATTCTTGGGGAAGAGTTTTATTCTTTTAGTTCCAATTTCCAATAGCAATCTTGTGCATTCGCTCTGTCACCATCATGGCTAAAATTGTGGTTGTTTTCGACTTCGATAAAACCATCATCGACTGTGACAGTGATAATTGGGTTGTTGACGAGTTGGATTTCACTGATTTGTTCAATGAGCTCCTTCCCACCATGCCATGGAATAGTCTCATGGTAAGCTTTTAATTTTCTTGACTATTTTTGCCAATGGGTAGTCTTATTTTTTTTTTAATCCGAGTATCCTCCACGCTTAGAAACTAATATCTTGAGATATTAAGATTCATCTAAGGAGTTATAGTTCTAATGTTTTTTACAAGTTCATAGTAATTTGCATTATATTTATGACATGAATATAACCGATGTTTTTTTGTTTTTTGCTTTATATAGGATAGAATGATGATGGAGCTTCATTCTCATGGAAAAACCATTAAGGACATTGTGGAAGTTTTGCAGAGGATTCCTATACATCCAAGTGTAATCCCTGCCATTAAAGCGGCCAATGCTTTAGGGTATGTGTCTCTTTCATTATTTTTTTATTAATTACTCTTCGGCTTTCTATGAACAAAATTTAGTGTTTTCTAAAAGAAAAAACTGAGGAGGAAGAAATATATTTGAATTTTTTTTCAGGTGTGATTTGAGGATTGTAAGTGATGCAAACACATTTTTCATTGAGACAATTCTAGAGCACCTTGGAATAAGGGAATGTTTCTCAGAGATTAACACCAACCCCGGTTATGTTAATGAAGAAGGAAGGTTGAGAATTTTGCCATACCATGACTTCAACAAGTCTCCTCACGGATGTAATATTTGCCCTCCAAACATGTGCAAGGTGTGTGTGCATCCCAAACTTCTAATCCTTAAAATGATTTTTTAATAAAAAAAAGTACCCTTATTTTCTAAAAATCATTGAGAAGATGGTTTTTTAATTATGTTGTTGTTTTATATAATATTTTGTGTCTGGTTCTAATTAATTCTTATCATTACAGGGTCTAATCATAAACAGAATCCAGGATTCAATTGAGGAACATAAGAGGTTCATCTACCTTGGGGATGGTAGTGGGGATTATTGCCCAAGCTTGAGGCTTAATGATAGAGATTTTGTGATGCCAAGGAAGAACTTCCCTGTGTGGGACTTGATTTGCAAAGACCCTTTGCTTGTTAAAGCTGAAATCCATGAATGGAGCGATGGAAAAGAGCTAGAACAGATTTTGCTGCAATTAATCAACAAAATCTCAATGGAAGAAGAAAGTGTTCAATTCATCTCAAATGAATGCAAATTACAAACACTGTCGGCCTCTGCTCCGGAGGCTTTCCCTCAAGTTCTCCCTGTTCAACAATAAAAACTTAGTCTAATATCTTTGCAAATATACCTAGTATTTTTCCCCCTTAGGTGGTTTACTTTTGATTTGACCTTCAATTCCTAATTAAGGTTTCCAATGTTGGAATTGATCAAAGATAATTGGTATAACTTGTGTTAGAATACAAATTTCAGTTTCTCAATAGCACGTGTATAGATTAATCCCTTTAGCAGTTATGCCTATAAACTCTATTTATTGCATAATTTATAGTTTGTTTGTTTCAAATTATCTAATAAAAGATTTTAAATATCACTTTTAAGAATCTCCAATGTATTTGTTTAAGCTTTTGAAAATAATCAAAATCCAGAGGAAATGGAATTTAATTACAATAAAAAGCTACTTCATATCTTCATATGATTAATGTTGATGTTCAAAAAAATTACTTATAAAAAATTCATATTTGCCGATAAATTATATTATTGACTTTCTTTTATTTATCGATCATCTCAACTAACTAATTTATTAAAGATTTCTTTTTATCCCTGTATATTAAAATTTTCTATTACCTTTTTTTTTATTGTGCAATGGTGATAATGAGATTTGAATCCTTGACATCATTTAAACTACCCAAAGCTCTTACCACTAGCTCAATCCTACTGACTTAAAATTTTCTTTTATCTAATTAATTAGTATTTAATCAAATGATTGAAAAACATATTCGATTTGTATTTTTTATCTTTTTATGAAATTTTAAACAAATTATTACACATTAATATTTCAAGTATTTGTATATAAATTAAAAATATATTTGGATTTTTTACACATTAATATGAATATGTTAATTGAATAATATAGAAATAATTTTAAATTTTCATAGCCCTTTCCACACAAACTAACTTATTATTTTTTTCTACAAAAGGATGCTACACAGAAGTGGTTTTTGCTAATTAAAAATTAGATTATCAATTTATAATAAAATTACATAATAATTGGATAGGGCATCATATATAAAAATAAAATTTTTATACATAGAATAGAAGTAAATATATATGAAAACATTATGACCTTGAACTCTATGAAAATGAACATTTTACTTAAAAGTATATTAATATCTAAATTAGAATGATAAAAATCATGTTTTAATTGAATTTTTATTTTTTTATATAAATTTATGTTGATCACATTTTATTAATTATAAAGACTAATTAAAAATGAAAAAGAAATTGCTTCAGAAAACATCATATTTTAAGGATGAAAACTATATATTTAAGCCAAACAATTGTCTTGGGTTTTTTATTTTGTTTGTGGCGGAAAGCTGGGCTTAGTTTACTTTTAGATGTTTAGTTCATATAATAACCAAACCGAAAAACATAAATTTTGAAAGAAACCAAGCAAACTTGAGCGGTAAAATCAATTTGATCCGATAATTTAAGATCAATTAACATTTCTAAATGAAATCATAATTTTGTATCAAATATATAATATAATAACCACTCATGTGAAATATAATACTTCTTATACTAATCATTCATGATCCCTCGGGGCTTCTTCCCTTCTAGTCTTTTTTGTTGCTTTGTTTTGCTTGAGGGCTAGTCCCCTCGTGCCCACCGAAAAAAATGATCACATAAAATTAATATAATTAATACGCATCCAATCAACACAGTATTATTCCATGGAATCCAAAGGTCACAACTATCTCGCTCGCTTATGTGCAACAGTGCAAGCCTTGCACTTTTCTTTTCCTATAAATATCCTCTGTGTTGGTCCTATACTCACACACACATATATAGTTATTATCCCAGAATTAGCTTTGTTAATTTAATGGCTGGTGTTGTGGTTGTTTTTGACTTTGACTCAACAATCATCGAGTGTGATAGTGATAATTGGGTGCTTGATGAGTTCGGTTTAACTGACAAGTTCTATCAGCTTCTTCCTACTATGCCTTGGAACCCTCTCATGGTTTTCATTACTTTCATTAATTAATCTTCTTGCTTAATTTGGATACAAATATATACAATGTTGTTTTACCTTATTTTCTTTCCTGTTAGGGAAATTAATAACTTTTGTTTGTTCTAAAATTTCACAGGACAGGATGATGAATGAGCTTTATTCACAAGAAAAAACCATTGAAGACATTGTACAAGTTCTGAACAGGACTCCAATGCACCCCTGCATTGTCCCTACCATTAAGGCAGCTTATTCCCTTGGGTAACTAACTCTGTTTCTCTCTTTTCACTCTCTCTTTATACTTTATTTTACATGTACAATGTGCCTATAGTAGAAGAGAAACTGAGGTGAATGAATGGGAGAGAAAAGAGTCGAAAATTAATTATCATATGATTTGATATATAGTTAGCATGTGTGGCATACATCTTTATACTTGTTTCCTTGATGAAGATGTGCTAATGCCTAAGATGGAATTGTATTCAGGTGTGAGCTGAAGATTGTGAGCGATGCAAATATTTTCTTCATTGAAACAATTTTGAAGCATCATGGTGTGTGGAATTGTTTCTCAGATGTCACTGCAAACCCCAGTTATATCAATGAAGAAGGGAGGCTCAGAATTTGCCCCTTCCATGATTATCTAAAATCTTCTCATGGATGCAATCTTTGTCCACCAAACATGTGCAAGGCAATTATGCACTAGCTCCCAAAAATCTTTTTATATACTTATGGCCATATAATTAATATTTATATTTACTCTATTTATTTAATCACTGATCACTTCCTAGATTATCTCTTTATGAATTGAGTAATGATACATAGACAAATGAATTCTGACAACATAACAAGGCAATATCATGTTTCATGACCTTTTCACTAAAAGATACTACTAATTAAATTTTATCAATATTACTAGCAAAACTTAAAGTTCAATATCCATTTGAAACTTTTTTTCTTCTTCTATTGACACATTTTTTCCTCCTCTAGGGACTGGTCATAGAAAGGATCCAAAATTCGCTTGATGCTGCAGGAAAGAAGAAGAAATTCATCTACCTAGGAGATGGAAATGGAGACTTTTGCCCCAGCTTGAAGCTCAAAGAGAGTGATTACTTGATGCCTAGAGAGAACTTTCCATTGTGTGATTTAGTATCTAAGAACTCCAATGACATAAAGGCAAATGTGCATGGATGGAGAGATGGGGAAGAGCTTGAGCATGTTCTGCTCCAGATCATTAACAAAGCTATTGGTGAAGGAAACAGCAATATTATGAGTACTCCAACAATCTCAGTTGACTGCAAGATGGAGACAATTTCAATGGATGCTCATAACGCTTTCCCTGAAGCCCTCCCAGTTCCTCATTAATTAACTAGCTAGCTAGTAACTGAAATTGCAGAGGATGAAAGAACCGATGCTATATGAAAAAATATTACATTTCTTGTTGGCTTTGTCAACTTCTGCAACTTTCTTTTACTGTCTTGCTTTTGAAGAAAATGTATGAATAAAGAATAAAGTAATTTGTGTTGAATAAAAGTACAAAATTTGCTCTAGCTAATTCCTTTCAATTATTTGTCACATGTGAGAAGCTTTAAGTGTGATTAAACCCGAACCAAGGGTCAAAGACCCTAACCATAGTTTAACAAAAAAAAATTTATAACTATTTTGATGATTGGAATTTATAGATTTCAGCCACTCAATATTGGACTTACTATTGAATCTAGTGTACATATTTTACAAAAATTATGTTATTTTATAATTTATATTGTGCATTACACGGGTTAGTTTACGTTTGTTAATTATTTTATATTTTTATAACCGTATAGTCCAAATGCTTCTGAAAAAAAAAATTAACAAAAAAGTTTTTACACACAAGATAAATATAAATATACTGGTAACTAGTAATATTATAGAGTGAATTAAATATATTTATTTAAAATTTAATAATTATATGAGTCAGTTTTATTTTTTATTTTAATATTTGTGTGAATCTTTTATTTATGTTTATATCCATAATTTATTACTCTTACATGTAAATCATGTAAAAATAAAATAATATCATTTGATTTATTTTATATTATATGTTGATGAATATGAATCATTTTACATTAAAATCATAAAATTTTAATGATAACTAAAATTAATATACTCTCAATTATATGTAGAATTTAATTAGTATACATTAACAGTGTAAATTTTTTTTTACATAGACATCCAATCATAACTCATTATGTAGATTTTTGTATAGTTAGTTTAGGAATTATTGTTATCAGTTGGCACTATGATAAAATATGATTAGATGTTTGTGTAAAATATTTTACACTATCAATATATAATAATTAAACTCTTATATATATGGGTATGTGTGTGTGTAAGTGCAAGTGTGTGTTACTTTACATCGTTTGTATTTTGAGAATATCATCGGTAAAATGACTTCGAGTAAAAATACCAAAATTACTATTTACTCGGGCAAGAGCCAAAAGTAACAAAGTATCAATTTTTTTAAGAGAATTATTTTTTAGAACTAATGCCAATTGTAGAAATACTTTTATCTAAGCTACCAAAAATAATTTTATAGTACATGATCAATTACTATATAAGAAAGAAAAATATTGATATCTTGTAACACGTGTTATATTTTTCACTTTTTTTTATTTTTGAAGTAAAATTATTTTATTTATTTAAATTGTTTATTTATTTATACTAGAAAAACCCATAATAATTTATACAAATTAGGTCGATAGACCAGTTATATTTTGAGGGAGTGCACCTAGCTTCAAACACACACACACACGACATGGGCTATCCGTACGAAATCCCTTGTATACAATTTCTCTAGATTGGACACAATAAAAAATGCATGCTTTTTTGGGGCAGTCAAGATTCTGGTCAGTGTTTAATTAAAATATCCAATCTCACTTTTCCCCTCATCATCATCATCATCCATTATCATTAACTTGTCATCTTCTATGCTTTCCCGGGGAAGAAAGTTATTGAATTTGGTTGAGTAGGTGTGTGTTTAAACTTTAAAAAAGATATATATATATATATATATGCAATTAATTAAATCAGGAAAAGTTAGTGCCTCCATGCAAAATGCATCCGTTTGCCTTATTTGCGTAGTGTGCCATGCACTAAACCACCTTTTTCTTGCTTTTAATCACTACAGAGAAATGAGAGAATGCAGTTGGATCTGACTTGGGGAAAAAGAGAAAGCAATGAATTAAAGAAAATACGACAATCATTATGAACACGGAATGGGAAGTGAATCAATAACTTGACAAGCATTATTTCGCACGTAGTGCTAGCTCGTCCTTTTGTTGTCCCAAGTTTTTCTACTAATGTGACATTTTTTTAACGACTTTGTCTAATTATATCGTACTCCCTCCTCCGGTATCAATTATAAGCAAAAAATAATCCATGTTTTGTGGTCTCAATTATAATTATAAACAAATTTAACTATCTTTTATCCTCTTTAATGAGTCCATTCCAAAAATATCATTATTTAACTCAAATTGTATTTTCAATGTAAAAGAGTTGGAATGAATAGTTTTAATTAATAGTCACTAGCCATATTGAGAAGATGAAAAAAAACTTTATCCTATACATTAAATATCATTAAGGACAATTTTAAAATAAATTTTATTTTTTAGCTAAAATTAAGAAAAATTAATCTAATTAACTGACTTTTTTAATCAATGTGAAATCAATTTTTTTTTGCTTATAATTGAAACCGGAGAGAGTAAGTGAATACTGCGTAGGACGATTTTTCCTTTATATAAAGTGAGTGTTGCCGTGTAGGAGATTAAAAAAAGTTTGCAAAATCAGAATTTGCTAGACTAGTGCAGATTCATTCACCTCATCACAAGTTTGATTGCCCAAAAAACAGGTAAAATGTTCTTAGTTTTTTTACCCGTAATTTATAGATTGAGCATTATAGGAATTAGTAAAAATAATTTTATTTGTTTTCACTATTTCTTATATAAAAAAATTAAAACAGTAAATGAAGTGAAAAGAATATGAAATTTTATAATTAAAAGTGAAAACAGAAAATTAAAAAAATTCTCACAAAATAAACAACCACTTAGGCTATGTTTGGATGGGGGTTTTTGGAGAGGAAGGGAGGGGAGGGGAGTTGAGGAAATGACTTATAATTCCTAATTATCTTGTTTAGTTTTAATAGGACAAAGAAAATATTATTTTAGAAGGTAACAGACACTAAGATGTAAAACCTTTTTTTAATTTTAAAAACTCCCAAACAATATAATTGGAGATTATAAATTTTTCCCTCTCCTCCCTTTCCTTCCAAAAATCCCCATCCAAACATAGCCTTAATTTCTTACTTTCCACCGAAAAAGCAAAAAGTTATTGTTTCTTCTTTGCTTCTTAATTATTATTTTTGGTCAATTTCTTTGCTTCTTAATGGAATCAGTGTCAATGGTAGTAAGATTACTAGGAACCTGAGCAGTTAGGCCCAACAAACCGAACAAATTAAAACCGACTCTAAAGCCCATCTGAAAAACACGTGTTGAACATTGTATCTAACAATAACTCCAAAAAACGACAAAAAAAAACTCCAAGTATTGACAAAAAAAAACAATAACTCCAAGTAAAGACAAAAATATAAAATAAAAATAACTCAAAGTATTTGACCAAAAAAAAACTCCAAGCGTTTATGTAAGGAGATTCTGCCTGCCCCATGTCTAACAAATGCATGTTTGGGTTGGTCTAGTTTGATTCTAACTATTAAAATTGACGTTGGGCCAAAATGAAAAAAGCTCATTAATTTAAGATTGACCCCCAAAAATGGTGGGGATGCCACTTAACAGTAACAGATACTATCAATGTCAAGGTGTTGAATTTAAGATGGGCTTCTTAAAAGAGTGTAACATTGTTTCTTCCAAATGCCCCAACACACACAAGGGAAGCTGATCAATTAAATCTAATTTATGTTAATGCTCAATTAAGTAGTTTATTAAAACTGTTAAACATGAAAAAAGAACAATCAGTTTGGTTAAGGGGCACAAGTCAACATATTCCATGTATTTGTCTTTGTTCAGAGCAATACTTTTGTTTTGTCACGGTACCAGAGTCTACAGTAAATTCATACAGTACATAATAGGGGAATTGCGATCAAAAATATTATTCAGATGAAAAAGAAGAGGAGGATAGGGAAAAATTAAACCAGAAAAAGAAGAAAGAAAGTTAAGGATTTACCATATTTAGATGTTATAATGGATAGGAATCAGAACATTAATAATTATAATAAGAAACAGACAAAGTTTGATGTCTACACCCTAGTGGGTTTGCAGTTTGTTAAGGGCCTGCATGGGAAAAATCTAATTGGAAGTCCAAGACCACAATTATTACAACATACTTATATGGTTCTTCTTCTCACTTTCCATGGAATCATTAATCTCAGAATGGTGACAGACACAAAGCAATAAGCAATGCTGGGGTAGCAATAAAGGCCCTCCCCAGTGGGGGCTGACCCTTGCCTTCTCATCCTTTCATAGAACAAGGTAAAACATGGGGATGTACCTTGGGGCACCTTGCATGGTATGAATTGCATGTGGGCACAAAATTCCAAGTGGCCCACCCATGAGGGCTAGCTTGCATTATTGAGCTTCTGATATACTCCATGCACTTGAGCACACACACACAGTTTGAGGGAGAGCTGGCTAGCTAGGAGATTTTATTTTATCTGTTTCTCTTTTCTTTTTCTTTTTTTTCCTTTGTGGGGTTCTGTATAAGTAGGTTTGTGAATTAAATATATAAAAGAGAATTGGGATAAATCCTTGAGCTGTCTAATACAGTTGTATAGGGCAATTGACTTTTGCTCACAGCAGGATGTGGATGAGGTAATAGGTATCACACAGTCCCACTCCTGTCCTGCCCCACCCTTCAGGCCTCAATCCATGGCTCCATGCATCATTTTATAATTCTGCATATTGTAATTTTAAATTAAAACAAAAGAAAACCCTGATTAGAGGCATCATTTCTAATACACTTAAATCTGATGTCACAATAACATGAGGAATCAACATTTTCAGTTTAACATTGATGGAGGCGATATATTTGTTTTTAAATAAAGTCTTACTATAAGAATTATTTTTTTTTGTGAATTTGTTAATCTCTGTATATCAAAATCAAAAGACAGTACACAAACAAACTATTCAAGAAGAGGTCTTATACGTTGTCTTCAGAATCTGCCTGGTGCTTGCCGCCCCTTTATGATCAGTGAAACTGGTAATTAATTCATGATTAATGGAGTACTAATGAAAAGAAAAAACATTCATGATAAGAGTCAACTTTTCTCATTAATTAATTCATGAAAAGTACATATCAATGTTCGCTTTAGCATTCAGCCTAGTTTATGACTGAGATAATCACAGGGGATATAAAATGCAATGATGTTCCTATGCTAATGCTAATGCTATGAGAAGGACTTTACACTGTTGGAGTCAAGCCTGCATTCGTGTCTCACAAACACACGAGGGCCGGCATCTAGTATTAAAGAAAACATATACTCCCTCCGGTCTCGAATATAAGAAATAAGTTACTTTTTTGGTTCATTGAATAACTCATGTATCTGGACTATATTATAGTCCAGATACATGAGTTATTCAATGAACCAAAAAAGTAACTTGTTTTTTATATTCGAGACCGGAGGGAGTATATATATATAGACATTGTACATGTAGGGCACATCACAGTGTAAACCAAAAATCACCTTAGAGTTGCTTGCTAAGATTACCATATTCAACCCACCCTACTAGCTAGTTAACGTGTTCACCTAAACATGGTCCCTTTATCCCTACGAGGAGTTCCTTATTTGTCATCTCATCAAAAGTCTTATTTGCGTGCTAAGAACGATGCTCAATACACAAGTGAAAACAATTGTTCAATCAATCTCAGAGCATAGTAAAAATAATTGTATTCAATCAATCTATGTGGACAGTTTCAATTAAGTCTAAAGAGTTGATCCAATAAAAAATTTACTCGTCCCAGTCCTTCCCACAAATACCTCTCACTCAGGCTTCATGTGCTTCGAATTGATATGTAACTAATTAATCAGAAAGGACGGGCAATAGTCATTTCAAGTGAAAATATAAAAAAATAATCTGTTTATGATCCATAGTCGGGACAAGAAAAACTATAGAATCATGTTACATTTGCTTACTTATGTTTAATGTTTAATATATTAAATATTTTTAAATTTTATTAATTATTTAGAGAATTATCAGAAAGATTACCAAAACTTTTTTTTTTATTTTCTGCAAATTAAGATACCCATCCCAACAGTAATAAAACAAAACCCAAACTTATGTTACGTGTTAGCTTTGAATCTTCAGCATTTGAAAGAAGCATGAGAAGAGTTGCGCCTTACAAATTAATTAATGCGAGAACGAGAACAGTAAAGGAAGAAGATCGAGTTCCCAGGTTGTTTTCATGGCAGAGCAGAGCAGAGCATAGTAATTAATTAGATAGCGCACTGTAGACAGTGTCTTTAGGGGCAGGCAAAGGCCCAAATAGCATTAAACCCTAGAAGTTTCAAAATCCCCACTTGTCGCACTGACTGATCATCCACATTAAGTACATGTTTGGTTGCGAAAAGAAATAGAGATAAGAGAAAAAGGTAAAAAAGAGTATGAAAAGGAAGAAAAAAGTGAAAATAGAGTAGATTTGATGTATTGTTTGGTATAAAAAAAATAGAAGAGAAAAAAATATATTTATCTCTTTTCCTTCATTTGATTTGATAGAAAGCGAAAAAAATGATATTTTTGTTGAAAGGACAAAAATGCCCCTCATTAAATAAACCAATAGATAATTTTATATTATTTTGAATTTTACTTTCTTTCAAAATTAATTTAATTTTTTATTTTAATTAATTAATTTAATTAATCCACATTTAGTCATTATTCATTTTAATCTTTTTACTTCAAAGAAATAAAATAATTTCTTAACTATGTTCTGAAAACATAAAATTACAAGTAAACATTGCCACATTGCCAGAATAAAACGAAAGTTCAAAAGTTCAAGACTACAATTGACGAGTTTTTTGTGCATTTTATTAATATTATAATACATGAAAGTGAAGCATAATCACCCATGGCCATCACAACGTTTTGGTCCTGGTCTACAAAAGCAGGGTACAAAAGGAATTGAAATAAAAGAGATATGCATCTCTCTTCCATTTCTTCGTAGTCTAGCCAAGATTGGAAACCAACGTGGGTTCCACAAATTTTTTTTCTCTTTTCTATTTCTCTTCAACCAAATAAGGGAGAATTAATATTTCTCTTCTCTTTCTCTTTTCTCTGACTTTTTTTTTATTTCTCCTATAACAAAACAATGGATAAAGAATTTAGGATTCATGGATCTTATAAAAAACAAAAGACAATTTAAAAGTGAGATTTTCTATGTTTGTTTTTTCGTTAAAAACCATTAAAATTCAGCTTGGATTGAAAGTAACAATTTTTTTCTTTTCACAAATGTTATTTTGGAAAGAGTGTCTAAAAAAGTTGAATGAATATTCAAAAAGACACACTTAACTTTGGGGAAAGGATTGGTATTTTGGCAACAATTCAATTATCAAAATTTTTGTGATAGCTGTTTTTATCAAAATTCAATTCAATTCAATTACTTTATGAAATACTTCTTTTGGTTTCAAATATAAAAAAAAAGTACATATATTTAGATCATTTGATCTAAATATATGTATTTTTTTTTATATTTAAGACGAGAGAGAATAGAGGTCAATCTTCTTTTTATGCCTGTTTAATTAAACAATTCAGCAAAGAACATGCAGGCAATGTAGACGTGCATGTCATGTCTTTTCTCTTTATTTAATGCAGTGGGGATTTAAGTCTCGACATCAAACCTGATTTTGTATCAGAGTAGGTAGCATTATGCAGTCCATCTCCCTTTGATGCGTGTGCGGAGTGTCTTGTGTCTACAAACTGATGGAGTATTTTTTAATTTGATCAAATATATATTGATATTTTAATAGTAGTATACTATAGTCTTATAAAAAAAATAGTAGTATACTATATTGTATAGTGGGGTGTTCAAATATGATATTAAGATAGAAATAACATACTACCTACAAAAGTGCTCCGTCAACTTCATTCTATTTTATAATGCTGGGCATGGCATTTACATAAAGGTTTGGAGTCGCACTATTTTTCAAAGCAGTTTCTATTTTTTTTGGTAACAAAAGCAGTTTCTATTTGATCACACACCAAAAACAATTCTTTTTAAATGAAAAAACAAATACAATGAATGTTGAAAATCTCAACTTCAAATAATATTATTTCTTAATTAAAATGTAACATACAGTATTGTCCTTTGGTCATTAACCAAACAAGGTTG
The DNA here is from genome assembly GCA_030159175.1 of Glycyrrhiza uralensis. NCBI lineage: Eukaryota > Viridiplantae > Streptophyta > Magnoliopsida > Fabales > Fabaceae > Glycyrrhiza > Glycyrrhiza uralensis. The sequence continues at coordinate 40,895,507 of BRZY01000007.1, read as the reverse complement.
CCCTCTTTAAAAATATTAAGTAAAATGCGGGGTTGATCTATTGTGTTTTCAAACTCAAAGCAATTAAGTGTGTGTTTGGTTCTGCGGTGACAAAAATTGATTCTGACAAAATTGATTTTGTAGAATTAATTTTAATTAAAAATGAGTTAAATATAACTTGATTTTTGTTTGGATACGTTTACAGAAAAATGATTTTTATCAATTATTGGTGTTTGGATAAATTGGATCAAAATTATTTTTGAGTATCTAATTACCAAAATAGACACTCTAATGAGAGTTGTTTAAACAGGATTGCTTAAATTGTTTTTTTAATTCAAAAACATTAATTATTTATATTTCATTTTTAAAAAATAAATATGTAAGAAATAATAACGTATTGCAAATCATTTTATTTATTTTATTAATTCATATTTATTTCAATTTTTCTATTTCATAAATTCAATTACAATCTAAAATAACGTTATAACAGAAAAAAAAAAAAGTGCAGATGGTGAGATTTTTTTGATCAACATTAGCGGATGGTGAGATGGTCTCACACTCATATCTCTACTAGAACCTTCCCTAACTATTTCCCCATTAAACAAATTGGTGTTGGTGACTAGTGGCGCACCAGTCACCGCCAACAGAGGAAAGAAAATACACCATGACAGAGGAAATGGAGAAGAATAGAAAGCTATGTGGTCTGGTATGTGACGGGAGGAAAAAGCATCATTGCGCGCGCAAAGGGACACGACGGTGGCAGTGAAAGAGAAACAGGGATCGCACTTCATACGGGGGCATTGAAGGAAAAGAGGAAAGATTTATCTATCAGTAACCAGAATCGATTTGCACTCCAACGCAAAAGCTACTCATACGAGCTTCAGGTCCAAATCGATTTGAAGGCCAAAATCACGTTCAGACAAAATTGCCCAAACACCCCCAAATCGTGTTTCCTGGACAGAAACGTACGTTTCTCTTGTTTTACCGAGTTTCCAAACACCCACTACGTCACAGCGTGCGTTAACGATTGACATGTAATGTATTGGAAAATTGGTAAATACACCCCGTTCAATTTGTCATCCACCCCACTTAAACGTAAAATCTATATAAAAATACAAAAATACCCGTTTTGTTTTTTTTTTTCTCTTCCCGCGCTGATCACAACATACACCCCACTCTTCTTGGTGCTTCTCCATCATCCTCCGTTTCTTTGCTCTACTTCTTCTTCCTCAATCTCTTCTCCTTCCTGCTGCTCCATGATCGATCTCTTCTCCTTCCTCCTCCATGATCGAGCTCATTCTCTTTCTTCTTAGTGAGAGTTCTCCTTCTTCTTAGTGAGAGGTGAAAGAAGAGAGAGAATACATCGTCACCTCTTGGTACATTTTATTTTATTTTTTAAATAATCTCTTATTTAAACCAGAAACTCGAATTTTTGACAATTATAAAATTCAATTTTATAACTACCGTAAACTGGAATTTCCGAGAAAAGTGTAAAAATTAAATTTTGTAAACTCTTCGGAAATTCGAGTTTCCGGTAGTTATAAAATTCAATTTTAACATTACCGAAAACTGAAATTTTCGGGAAAGTTCACAAAATTTAATTTTTATACTTTACCGAAAATTCGAGTTTCCGATAGTTATAAAATTGTCCGGAAACTCGAATTTCTGAAAAAGTGTAAAAATTAAATTTTGTGAACTTTCCCGGAAATTCCAGTTTACGTAGTTATAAAATTGAATTTTCTAACTTCTCAGAAATTTGAGTTTTCGGTAGTTATAAAATACAATTTTATAACTACCGGAAACTAGAATTTCCGGAAAGTTCATAAAAATGTAATTTTTACACTTTCCCGAAAATTAGAGTTTTCGGTAGTTATAAAATTGAATTTTATAACTACTGGACATTCAAATTTCCGGAAAAGTGCATAAAAATTCAATTTCTTCTAATTTCTTCTGTTTTCCTAGTGTTCTGTACATATAAATGGATGACAATCTTGGCAATGATGTGTTCCCTTCATTGATAAATAAATTTGATTGCAGTGAAGAATTCACAATTGATGAGGTAGATATTTAATTTTTCTTAAAATTATTGTTGTGATTTATATGTATCTGTCAATATTTTCTTATTATTTTCTCATTGTTGATATTTAGGTATTCACTACTAAAGATGATTTATTGAACTGGGCTAGAGCAATTGCTATGAAATGTGGATTTGTTCTTGTCATATTAAGGTCAGATGATGGGGACAAAGGCTCAGGAAGAAAGACTGTGGTTGTTTTAGCTTGTAGTAGAAGTGGAAAATATAGGTCATACAAAAACAAATTACCAAAAAAGATAACTGCTACCAAAAAGTGCGAGTGTCCATTCAGGTTAAGAGCAATACCCTTCACTAATGGTCAAGGTTGGTATATTAATGTGGTGAATGGAACTCACAACCACGGACGAGCAGAGACACTAGTTGGTCACTCATATGCTGGTCGCCTAAATGATGAGGAGAGGTTGTTAGTTAATAGTTTGACCAAAAACATGGTGAAGCCCAGGAATATACTATTAACTGTAAAAGATAACAACGCGTCCAACCTGAGTACAATCAATCATATTTATAATGAGCGAAAAAAGTTTCGTCGTTCTCAAAGAGGGGGAAGGACAGAGATGCAACAATTACTGAGTTTATTGGAACGTGATAAGTATATTTATTGGTTTAGGAGGCATGGAGAAACAAATGTTTTGAGAGATATTTTTTGGGCACATCCAGAATCCGTTAGGCTTCTGAACATCTTTCACATTGTGCTGATAATGGATAATACATATAAAACAAATAGGTATCGCCTTCCTCTGGCACTGCAGGCATCTCCGGTGGGCACCGCGGAATCCCCTGGACGTGCCCAAATTGACGCAAAACCCTCTCTGGTAGATGTGGGTATCTCAGGTAGTCCCACATAATATACCCAGTGAAGAAAGCAAAGTCACAGAGGGGCATCACATGCCTATGTGCACGATAGGGAGTCCACACCACATCATCCATTGTCAATGCATCCAGGGCCTTCCTAATAGGCATTACCCGACCATCACCTCTTTTAGGCTTCCATTTCATGGCATGAGGGGAGTGTTCATGGTAATTCTTTGCAGGATAGCGTAATCCAATATTGGAAAAATGCTCGTAAATCCATGCCTGCAAAAAAAAATGAATGTATAAACATGGTTTTATAAAAACTAACATATAAAATTGTAACCAATACAAGGCAATTTATATAGGTCATTACCTGAAATAGAGTCAAGTAACCGCCCAGTAGCTTCGTATCTGATTTACTAGCTTCCCCAAGATGGTCATACAGATGTGCAAGCACGACCACTCCCCATGCATATATGCGACAAGTGGCAAGGTTGCGGAAAAGATCCAAGAATGCTACGTTAACATATGCATCACTCTTGTCAACAAATATAGTACACCCTACCAAGAATAACAGATATGCCCTAGCAGCTGCATGCGTCTTGTTCTCCTTTATCCTATCCTCATACACATCTAACAGCCAGTTGAATCGAACATGTAACCCTCGTGTGGCCTCCATTTCTGAATAAGCAGCCTCTAGTGTGACGCCAAGGAGTTCACACAGTAGGGTACAATAACCATCTCTGTCAAGGCTGGGGTCTGTCCATATTGTGCCAGTGCACGGCAAATGGAGAAGTGATGACACACCATCAAGCGTGATGGTCATCTCGCCGAATGGCATATGGAACGAGCTAGTCTCCTTATGCCATCGCTCTACAAACGTGGAGACAAGTCCCTTATCTCCCAATGAGTAGCTACACATGGGGAGGAACGATAATCGTGCATCTACTATAATCTCCCTAACTTCCATGGACGGTATAGGGCCATCTATCACTTTGCGACCATTTGCCACGATCTTTAACTCTCCACGATCCTGACACAATTAAACAATTGTCAACATTTTATAACAAATAAAATATAGTGATACAATAAAGTCAAACAATATCAAGACTATGTTACTTACCACTCCATTATATAAATCATAAGCAACATGTGATTCATAGGACTGTAACAATGACAAATCCTCGGGCCCTCCAGGATATGATTGAGGCTGCACAGGTGGAGGTATAGGTACTGATGTCTCCTCCGGTACATGTTGATCACCAGCACGTTCTCTACGTGCAAATGCAGTAGGTCGTCGTCTACTGGCCATATCTAAAATCTACAATAAAAAAACAATTAGAATTAGAAAAAAAATGTAATTAGAATTTGAATAATATAAAAAATTAAAAAACTTAAAATGTCAAAATAGAATAATATAAAGAATGTAATTAAAATTAGAATTAAAATAATAAAAGACTACCAGAAATTCAAATTTTATGAAATTTTAGTACTCCTGAAAATTTGAGTTTCCGAGTGTACAAATTTTCATATTTTGTATATCTAGAAATTCGAATTTCCGGTAGCACAAATTTTCATACTCCCGGAAACTCGAATTTCTGGATGTACAAAATATGAAAAATTGTATTACCGGAAATTCAAATTTTCGGATGTACAAATTTTCATACTCCCGGAAACTCGAATTTTCGGATGTACAAAATATGAAAATTTGTACATCCGAAAATTCGAGTTTTCGGGAGTTCTAAAATGTCACTTTTGTGCATCCGGAAATTCGAATTTCCGGTAGTACAAAGTCTGAAATTTTAAAACTTCCGGAAACTCAAATTTTCAAGAAATCTAAACGAAGAACATAGGAACCTAATGAAAAACAACGAACAGAGTGATAAAAAATAAACAACAAACAAACAAATCACCAATGAACAACAAACAACAACAAAATTGGAACATACAACGATCAAATAATGCAAAATAACCCATCAAACATTGCAAAATAATCCATAAAGTAACAAATGGAACGAAAAAAAAATGGAACCTGTGTTGTGTTCGTGATTGCTTCTTCTGCAATGTGTGCACGCGAGCGATGAGTGGGGTCGTGATTGCTTCGTCTGCGACAATGGGCTCCCCTTCTGTGATTTCAGAAGGCGATGAGTGGGTGGGGTGTATCGTTTTTGAAACTAAGAGGGAAGAGAGAAGAGGGAAGGCCGAAGGGAAGAGCAAAGGGCGAAGGGCAATTTTGTATTTTAATTTTCAAATAGTGTTAAGTGGGGTGGATGGCAAATTGAGAGAGGTGTATTTACCAATTGCCATGTATTGCAGTAGTAGTGTACTGACATGAAGTTCGTAAGCGGCGCTAAATTTAGCAGCGTGCCCCAAAATCGTCATTGAAATAAAGCACGCCGGCAAAGCAGAAGATGATGGATGCACTATTGCTCTCGGAGTTGAACAACCCCGATTGTAGTTCTGAGCACTCTCATAAGGTGATGATTTGATACGTGCTAATGAATCACGGGATACATCATGCCGGGGATATTTCATATTTGGAAAAAGAGTTAAATATGTTTTTAGTACAGTGAATAGATAAATGTTTATTTTTTGTCTTTAATTTTTTTTTGTCTTTTTTAAGTTTTTTATTTTTAGAAATATGTCATTTTTAACCCAACCTAAAACATACTTGTTGGACTAAATCTAAATTATTTATAAAGAAAAATAATTTAAAGTACTACAAAAATGCATAAAAATATAGGTTCAATCTACCCAACGAGCCCATCAGGCTTGGCTAAAATAGCTCGATTTATGTCTGTAATTAATAAGCCTAACTTAGCCTAAAACACGAGCTCATCGGACTAGGACGTCGAGTCGAATCGGGTCAAAATTGCTAGCTATAATAACGGAAAAAAAGTTGAGTGAAAATTGAGAATTAAAAATTAAAAGTGGTAAAAATATTTTTTTTAAAAATATTTTTTGAATTTACAAAATGATAACATGGACTACAAATGATATATTTTTAGAAATAAATAACTAAAAAAATACAATTTAATCATAAATAACTAAAAGCTAATATTTACATATGCTTTTCCAAGGCATAAAATGTGATTGATGAATGAACTCAATTTTTTTCCATGTAATCTTCTATTTATCTAGTATATGTAGTATTTTTTTTGTAACCATAATGATATTTTTTCCATGCAATCTATTTATCAAGTATATGCAGTATTTGCTGCAAAAAAAAGTATATGTAGTGTTTTTTTGGTGGGATAAATTTTTTAAAATATATATCTCTTTAATTTAAATTTACTTTTAGTTAAAGCTATTTAAAATCAAAATTATAAATGCTTATATTTTTGCAATTAATATGGTTCCGCGATTACTGCTCGCCATGTCTCTGTCACACACATGTAACAACAAAGCTGACCTTTTCTTTCTTCTCTTCTCTTCAGCAAAACCATATTTCACTCACCCTCCATTCTCTGAGGGTTGAGCTGTGCTGTGCTATCTGTGCTTGAATTAAAATCTACCAACTTTCTGTTTAATTTTTTTTGGTGGTCCACTCTTCTCCCTCGTGCTTGCTTGCCTTTAACACCCATTTTCACATTTTCCTTTCCTTTCATTCTGTGCCATGCTGTTAGCATTACTGCCCAAATGACGGTTGAAGGGAAGAGAAAATGCAGCAAAGTAAGCAACATACCCTTCACCTCAAAGCTTTGAGCTTTTGCAAGTTTTTGAACCGTAATAAGAAAAGGGTGACAACCCCTTATTCTATCCTTTTCGTTTCTGAAAATTATTGCCCAAGCTCGTTGTGGGTCTTTGTTTTCATGCGTTTGGCTTCAATGCTTGGTTTTGACGATACTGTTTAATCTAGTTAGGTTTTGCTGTTGACGGATTTCTTTTCATGTTTTTGTTTTATTATTTTCTTGGTAAGGAACCGTTTTAGTTAAGCAGAAAAGTGTACATGATTATTTGTTGTTGTTGTTGTTGTTGTTGTTGTTGTTTTATTGTTTATATTTTTTTGCTGAATGTTCAATGTAACTAAGGATTTGATAAACAATATAATAATAGAGAAAAAGATAGGTTTGGATCTTATTCCTGGTGTCCTTCTTCTCATTGTTTTTCTAGTGGCCAACTCCCAAAGCAACGAAATGGTGGTTGGCAGTGATTGGCTATGTTTATGTCTCACATTGACATTGTTAATGTTATTATGCACTTCTTATTTTCACACTTAATAAAAAATCTTTGCATTATTAATATTATTTTATATTTTATTTATTATTTAACTTGAATCTGGAATTATGCAGGGTATAAAATGGTACTGAACTTTCAGTGACCGGGAGAGCTAGAAGGCCCTCTCTAGGAACACTTGTAATGTCAAGGACGTATTACTATTTCTGTAGAGGAATCTTTGGCAGAGGGTTCCTCTTTAGTCTTATCATAACATAAAGCCAACTAGTTGGAGCCAAATGTTTTGACTTGGAGTGATATGAAGGCTCAAAAGTACACCTCGTGTCTGTATAAACTCTTCCTTCATAAGCCATCAAATGCAGTGCTTTTGATATCGTTGGATTTCAGAAACATGAATTGAATATTACTTTGCAAACTGGGGGAATGCAAAGTCTTGCTTTCTGAGCCAAAAGGGTATCCGATTCTTCACGGATTTTATACTATTTTGGGAACATACTTCACGAATCCATATTGTTGGTGACTGAAAAGCATGGTTTTGGAAGAGTTAAAAAGAAGGTTTACTTGCTTTTCTGTAGCATACAAGGTTTGAATTTGGTTAAAAGGGTCTTGTCAGTGGTTACTCTATTATTGCTTGGTGGATTGCTGCATGTTAGTTAATAGTTATAGTTCTACTGGTGCTTGACGAGGTGAGAGAACCCTGTTTGTGTCGAGAGGAACATATGGCTTTGATGGTTATTGAGTGATATCTGTTGAGGAAGGCATTTTTAGTGGGACTATTGTTGGTGCTGATGAGTCGAGAACAACAGAAGCGAGGGAAGCAAGAAAAAGGTTCCAATGGTGCTGAGAAGGTTATTGTTGCTGTCAAGGCATCAAAGGAAATTCCAAAGACTGCTCTTGTTTGGTCTCTGACTCATGTTGTTCAACCTGGGGATTGCATTACTCTTCTTGTGGTTGTACCTTCACAAAGTTCAGGTACTCCCTGTTTTGATACCTCTGTTTTTTTTACTAGTAAGCACTAAATCATTTGAATCCTATCCTACTATCATGAAGAATGGAGACTGTTTTGTTTTGTAATCTGATCTGATTAAATAGATTGTAGGATTACATGTAATACTACCGTGTGTGTCGTTTATTTTTACTTTCTTGATTCTGGAAGAGTATGGTTTTGTGTTGCTATCAATCATACCTGTCTCCCATTTCAGCTTGAAGTCCAGATCTGCATGACAGACTCTGGACTTTGTAATCTTTGTATTTCATTTATTGATTTATTGATTGTGCATTTGAACCTTCACCCTTCCTTTAATTTGTGTACATAACCATTATAATGCACCTATGTAGGCCGAAGATTATGGGGTTTTCCAAGGTTTGCTGGTGACTGTGCCAGTAATCACAAGAAGTCAACTCCGGGAACAAGTTCAGAACAGAAGAATGATATCACTGATTCTTGCTCTCAAATGATCCTTCAGCTTCATGATGTCTATGATCCCAATAAGGTTAGTAGCTCATTGTATGAAAGTTTCATTGTGAATGTTGTGCTTGTGTCCATATGCTAACCGTTATTCAACAGATAAATGTCAAGATTAAAATTGTTTCCGGATCACCCTGTGGAGCTGTGGCTGCAGAAGCCAAGAAAGCCCAAGCCAATTGGGTCGTATTAGATAAGTAATAGTCTATCTTATTTCTCCCCCCCCCCCCCCCCCCACAACAGAAAGCCATGCTATTATAATAGAAACAAAATCGATGAATTCTCAATTTCTGGTTTACTATTTTGTTGATCTGAGATTATAATTCAGTTTGTGTTATTGGTACTTCGGTGTTGCTTTCTTTACAGACAGCTCAAGCATGAGGAAAAACAATGCATGGAAGAGCTGCAGTGCAACATTGTGGTTATGAAGCGTTCCCAACCTAAGGTACTCCGTTTGAATTTGGTTGGATCTCAAAAGAAGGATCTTGAAGAAGCATGTTCACTACCTTCTGAGCAAGATGAGATTCCTGAAAAGCAAACCAAGAAGAAGAATGATTCTTTAAGTTCCATAAAAGGACCAGTGGTCACTCCAACTAGCAGCCCTGAGCTAGGGACATCATTTACTGCAACTGAAGCTGGTACTTCATCAGTTTCAAGCTCCGATCTTGGAACTTCACCATTTTTTATCTCTGAGATAAATGCCGAGTCAAAGAAAGAGGAAACTATCAAAGAAAATCAAGAACTTGATGATACTATTTCAGACACATACAGTGAAAATTTGTTCACATCTTCAGCAAGCTTGAGATTCCAGCCATGGATCAAAGATTTACTTTTACATCAACAATCATCTCAATGCACAGAAGAGAGATCTCATAATCAGCTTCAATTGTCTACAACTAGAGCTTTGATAGAAAAGTTCTCAAGGCTTGATAGAGAAGCTGAAATTGAAATCTCAACATATAAGACTGACTTGGATTTCAGTGGAAACGTAAGAGAAGCAGTAGCATTATCTAGAAATGCCCCACCTGGTCCACCTCCATTATGTTCAATATGTCAACACAAGGCTCCTGTTTTTGGAAAACCTCCAAGATGGTTCAGCTATGCTGAGTTGGAGCTTGCCACTGGTGGGTTTTCACAAGCCAATTTCTTGGCAGAAGGAGGATTTGGATCTGTTCACAGAGGAGTTCTACCAGATGGACAAGTCATTGCTGTCAAGCAACATAAATTGGCTAGTTCTCAGGGTGATCTTGAATTTTGCTCAGAGGTTGAAGTTCTGAGTTGTGCACAGCACCGAAATGTTGTTATGTTGATTGGGTTCTGTATAGAGGATAAGAGAAGGCTGCTGGTTTATGAGTACATATGTAATGGATCATTGGATTCTCATTTATATGGTAATTTCTTTTTGCTTCCAGACCAACTTATGTCATGAAAGAGTTATGTTTTTGAATTGGCTTGAACTTACTGAAGTCATTCAACATACAATATTGATATAGTCCATAAAATGCTAAGTTCATATATGTTTCTTAAAAGTTACTAGTTTCATTAAATACAATTCATTGGATATAGTATAGTCATTTTTGAAAGCTAAGAGATATGTTCCCTTAAACTACTAGATAGGACTTGGTTACTTACATTTGAGATTATTTAATCCATAAGTCCACATGCCCACTAAACCATGGGGTGGAGTAAGAATTTTCTTGTCCTTGAATACCACGCAGAATATGTAAATATCATGATATTTTCATGTCAAACACAATGATTTTAATGACATTGGGTGAATGTTCTGATGTGTTGATTGTTATTTGTAAATTGACATATTACTAGGAACTCTTTCAGGGAGACAACGGAAATCATTAGAATGGTCTGCGCGGCAAAAAATTGCCATTGGGGCTGCTCGAGGGTTGCGATATCTTCATGAAGAGTGCAGAGTGGGTTGCATTATCCACCGTGACATGCGGCCTAACAACATTCTTATCACTCATGATTTTGAACCACTGGTAGGGTTGTGTTTGGCCTGTGCGTTGTGCTATGCAGTCTTATTGTTCACAATGAAAGGCATCATCATTTCATCTATCTGCTTTAATGTTTTCAATTGATTAATTAATATTCTGTTGAATTCTGGAAGGTTGGTGATTTTGGACTGGCAAGGTGGCAGCCTGACGGAGACACAGGTGTGGAAACTAGAGTAATTGGAACATTTGGGTATGTGGTGTTTTACTCCTTAATTAGGTTCATTATCTAACTAGCCTATGCAATAAAAACAATGCAACTAAGCTATGTTGCTGCTATGTAGGTATTTGGCTCCTGAATATGCTCAAAGTGGCCAAATAACTGAAAAGGCTGATGTTTATTCCTTTGGGGTGGTTTTAGTGGAGCTTGTGACAGGGCGTAAAGCTGTGGATATCAACCGGCCCAAGGGACAGCAGTGTCTTACTGAGTGGGTAAGTTAAATGATAGCATTATCTGATTTATTATGATTTTTTATTGTCTGATATTGGCATCATCTCAAAGAGTTTTTAAAATTGTTAATGAGAAACATGACACTCGAGTAGATAATCATAAGACTATAAGTGTTTTTCCTTGTTCATGCCTTGCCTTGAGTAATTGTGGTGAGGGATTTGGAATTTGGATATTAAACAGGCACGACCACTGTTAGAAGGGTATGCCATTGAGGAACTGATTGATCCAAGGTTGGGAAGTCACTATTCAGAGCATGAGGTCTCTTGCATGCTACATGCTGCATCATTATGCATAAGGCGAGATCCTTATTCCAGACCACGCATGTCACAGGTAAGGAAAAAAAATTAGCTTAATTTTTTTGGTCAAGTAGTACTTGAATTAGTTACAATTACATATTTCATAAAACTTGATTGAAACAGCTATATAGGCTTTAATATGCGGAGTCAATTTGAAAATGTTGACTTGGGTATCTTTTTCAAAAGGATTGGACATGTCCCTTAAGAGATTAGGAGGCTTATATAATAATTCCTCACGTGCTATAAACTCTTTCCTCAATCAATGTCTCACCTAAAATTGGTCTATACTTCCTCTTCCTGTCTTATGAAATCACTCAAGAACTCTTGATGTGACACATGAGAATAATAATAATGGCTTGGTTTTCTAATATTGTTGGCAAACACTAAGACCTTAGTTCTTTGACACTTTGCTGTTGCACCATTTTTGGATTCCTCACTTGACCTTGATGGCATATTTGTGCTTGTTTATGATCAAAGGTTCTGCGAATACTGGAGGGTGAGATGGTCATGGACACAAATTGCATTTTGACTCCTGGTTATGACGTGGGAAACCGGAGTTGTTGATTTTGGCCAGAAACGCAGCACCATTACACCGTGATGAGTTATTGGAAGCCTTGGGAAGCTCACTCTGAAGTACAGACCTGCCTATTATGCAGAAACACCATGGGAAAGCAGTTGACGATGGAAATTGCATTCTTGTTATGTCAAGTATGTTTCTTGCTTTCATATTTTGTAGTTCTATTGATATTTCTTTGCAGTGCAATCTAATTTTGCATCTGTATAGTAGAGGGAAGAAGGTAGGATAAGGTTAGTATATAGAAGCCTTTGAAGTTCTTTCAGAAATAATGTAAACTCGTGCTTAAATGGCCTTGATCAGACTCATAGAGCTGCATAGTATATGGCTCTATGCTCTTCAAATGGATCAAAAAACTTTTTGTAAGGTTGCTGAGTCTCCCTCTCTCTCTAGCCACTTCCCTATGCATGCATGTGTGTGTGTTTAGCATTTACATGCATGGTTTGAGAAGCAAACAAACAGGGACAGCGGAAAAGTAAGTCGAGTTAGCTTTAATGACGAGATGCAACTTTAGAAGCATGTAAAAACAAAAGATCATGGTTGGCTGATGATGACAAGGCTTAGAGCTTGTGGTCCAGAATGAACGTGCAAATGTTTTGTTTCTTGGTTATGTTTTGGCATCTTCTATATTATAACACGTTATCCTCGGGGGCAATCCGTCTATTTGTTGTCCCTATTATATCTTAATTATATATAAGTTGTAATGTAATGAACGTGCAGAATCCATAGGTATCTCTGTTCCTTAAGTACACGGAAACAATTTGGTATCATTATTGTTGTCTATTTTATTTTTGGTATCGATGTGGTTAACACTCTCATTTAGTTTTATACTTTTTCATGTTTTTGTCTCCTTTCATTTTGAGCTATCACGCAGGGTGAAGTAAGTTTGGTTTTGAGTTGAAATATAATCAAGACTCAAATTCAAATATTAAATGTTGACCCAAAAAAAAATCAAATATTAAATTAGAAAGAATACTCAATCTTCAGCATCTATTTATTGACTTTCTCGCAAACTGGTAGTCTGGTATTTGTACCGTAATCATACCCGACACGTGTGCGGTTGGCTTTTGAGGAGATGAAATATGGCTGTGACAAATTTTTGGAAGATCAGGATTCAGACTCGTAAAATAGCATATCCCTTTAAAACTCAATAATTTTCAATCATCACACTCAAGATACAATGAAAATGCAAGAATCTTAAGTTTAATTATTAATGTGAGAATTGAGAATAATCTTTTGATTACAAATTTAAACAATTGTAGAAAAGTGAGCAAGTGTTCCGTAGATTAAAGCTATACTATGTTGTGATGTTTTGTTGTGGATGAACCAAATATATCAAAGCAACGGATAAAGCTTATGTCTTAGTGTATATAGGCCGGCGAACATAGTGCTTGTGTAGGTAAGCTAGCTAGAAGGAACCAAATCTAAATCTTATTAAGCATTGTGAATTTGTGATTAATTGGGAATATTATAATTGTTCGGCTTATAGGAATCAGATCGTATTGCATTCTTATTTGTTGAATACCATTCTTATTGTAAGGACGAAAATTGTCTCACACCCCTCTATGCCCTCTGGGGTGTTTGTGAGAGGTATGAGCATCTGATTCATAAGTCCCCTCTTGAACTTGACATAAAAAGAAAAAAGAAAAAATGTGTACAATAGAACAAAATTTACGCAAACATGAAATCAGTGTCTACCTAAGCCTAGCCAATTTGTCAAAATTTTACAAATAATTTTACGCATAACAACAGTTAAGCTTAACCGGTTGGCCGATATTTTTCACCTGAATTTCAGTAGATTGTATTTTAGTGCATATTGTAAACCATGCGTTCAAACCAGTCAAATGAAGCCATTGAATCGTTTATAATGATAGGGCATGGACGAATTGCAGAAACCAACTAGTATAAGAAAGAAATTTTATCGAGGAGACCTCTCTCACAACACACTCTTTTAACCCACTCATCTTTAAAAATGTGTTTTTAACGCCTCTAGTTCTGGATCTCAAATTATCAAATGTCCATGGGAGAACCACCTTGGTTTTCAGCACCACCTTGGTCTGCACCAGAACCCTGATCTGTGGCAGCATCCTGCTCAGTTGCTGGCTGAGGTTCAACTTCAGCAGGAGGACCTTCTTCCTCCCTCACAATCTCAAAAGCATCGATCAACTGTTGAACAGTTCCTTGATCCAAAATGTGGAATGGCTCACCAACTCCAACCACGGCAACAGTGCATACAGAACTGCTGAGCTTTTCACCTTGCAAGGACTCCCTAGTTGCAATAAGTGCATCTTTGATCAGATCTTCCCGTGAGGAGCCATTGAAGTTCTCAAACCCGCGTTCCAAGTAGGTCTTCGCTGCTTGTGAGCGAGACCCAATTGCAAAAGCCTGATATTCAAAATAGTTTCCACTCGGACAGTTGTAATAAAGGTGAGCTCCTGATTCATCTAATCCAGCTACCAGGAGACCAACCCCATAAGGACGTTTCCATGATCGCTGGGTGCAAACCTGCCACACAAAAAATGAATCATAAATACTATCGAGAAAGAGATCTTTTAACTTCTAATAAAGTTATGCAGGTGCTTGTTTCTTTCTTTATTCTTTTGCCATGTGATTCTGCATTTCTGCAGATACAAACACTAGCTTTGCCTCCCATACCCCATCAATCCAACTTTCTATTACTAAAACGCAAGTATAACTGTAAATTATAAGTTAACAAAATGTTTTTGTTCATTGTAAATTGAATAGATCAATCTCGCATGATGTGACTACACTTAAGAAACTAAAGGGGGAAGGGTTCCAAATGTGCTGTTCAGCATACTTTCTGTCCCTACCAACTGAAATATCTGTCAGCACCAGAAAGAAATCCAATACAGAATTCCTATTTCTTTGATGAACCTTATTCAACAAGATCTTTTACAACCACAAGCAAGTTACAGTGACTTCAATAGAACAATAATATGCATTTCACCCACTTCATAAAACATCCAACTTAGAATCAATTTGCACATAATAACTATGACAGTGAGACACATAACTTGAAAATTTTTAAACATCCATCTCAGTCATGGGTCTGTGTTGTTATCTCTCATTCTTCCTCAACATAACACAGAGCATGCACTGTGATAACAGTCTCACCTCATGCCTCTTCCATTCCCTCATATCTTCCTCAGTCACACTACACACCCGCGTTTTTTTCTTCTCTCTTAAGTTTGTCAAAGTTGTTTCATTTGATGACACTTAACCATGGAACCCCTGCTAACGCCATCTCAAGTGGCATCCATTAACTGGGGTGGAGTATAATATTAGGATTAGAATGATGTTAGTTGTAATATTTCCAAACATTAAGAGAGGTCTCTGTTATCTACCCTGTTTAACATCTATAAATAACCCACCCACTACGATGCTATACATGAACATCCTCAAAACCTTCAAAGAATAGAAGTTCTGGATACATTAAATTAAAGAATGGAAATACATACTCAATCACAGAGTCATTTTCTATTTAAGAACTCAGTGTCAAATACTCCAAAGATAACCAAAAAAAAAAAAAAAGTCAGTGAGATATCAAAGTTCACTTCCCATAACTAATTCCGATATCCTTCACAAGATATCTAAGTACAAAACCCGACCACTTGAATTAAAAAGATCCGTACACAGTTGTCTCCGCTCTGGTTCAGGTTTGGTATCCGTATAGAATAATGAGTTCATTCCAAATTTCCAATTTGAAGAAATAGACCATGGTTTGATCATGAGTTAGAGAAAACCTAAATTAGCAAAAAGTCCCAATATCAAGACAGCTTTTCACACTGTATCAACACTTGCATTACATGGTAGAAAATTAAGGGAAAAAAAAGTAATGAAACTGCAGACGAAGATACATAACAGTCACTGATATCTCACTCACTACGACACTAGTGCCATCTGGTATGGATGATGCCAAATGACAGCACGGAGCTCAAAAATAATCTGGTCATTAATCAATGCTAGGAGTGCCAGACTCAGAGTCCAGACATTGTGAAGTTAGCGTTCATATAGTTATCAAGTGAACTAACACATCTCTAACAAAGACTCAATTCAACCAACTAGCAACCAGGAGCCTCAATGCAGCCAAATTATCAAAAATCCAAACAGAAGAGACAGATCAAAACATCTTCACAATCACAATATATATACTATTTTGCATCCGGATAGAACAACATAGAACTCCCCAACAAAACCCTAAACTTTAAAATTAAAAAGAGAGCGAGAGAGAGAGAGAGAGAAGAAAAAAAGCTTGCAATTGTTTTGTTTTCCGAAGACAACCCTAGGTCGAAGCAGAGGTGGAGGCAGAAGTAAGTGAATGAGTGGAGGAAGAGATTGGATAGAAAGGAGTAGAGAGAGAGAGACCTGGGCCTTGTCGGCGAGGTGAACGACGAGTCGACCAACGGGAAGGGGGGATTCGTAGGTGTAGTTGTAGTTGATGCATTCGGATCGAAGGTAACGGGAGAGGACGCGGCCGTCGGCGGTGAGGCCGGCAATGGCGACGCCGATGTGGTCGTCAACCTTGAAGATCTTCTTCTGGTGGGAGGAGAGTTCGGAGTTAGCCTTGTTGACGCATGCCAACACGACGTGGGTTTTGGATCGGAGGCCGATAGCGGCGGAACCCTGTTTGACTGCCTCCATGGCGTACTCCACCTGGAATAGCCTCCCCGCCGGACTCCATGTCGTCACGTCCGTGTCGTACTGATTCCTAAACATTCTCTTCTTCCTTTTCGATCTCCCTTCTCCACCCGCTAATACTTCACTCCACTAGATTACCACCAGTAGTAGTTTCATGACTCGTGTGACCTTTTTTTATTAACAAAAACAAAGAGAGTGTGACCCAAAATGTAAATTCCTAGAGTGAATCACCAAAATGGTGGTGCTATTAAATTTTTTCAAAATTATTAAAAGTGTAAATTAGTTATTGAAATTATAAATCATCGCTTGAGTTATTGTTAAAGAGGATAACATGAACCAACATGATGTGATACATGTGGTAGATATCTGGGTCTCTTAAACATAATGTTGGGAATTTGATCTTTGATCATGTGTATAGAAAAATATATGTCGAAAGAGGTCAACTCCTTAAATGGATCTGAGTACCTCGAGAGATACCAGTGAGATATTCCCATCAATAAGAGTCATTTTGATAGTTTTTACTATTTATATCCCTCTCTCTTTCTCTTTTTCCTTTGTTTTTCACATTTGTTCGTCTAAACCTTAGACTTGTCAGGGAGGATCTTTTGCCTGATCAAGATAGAGCAAAAAAGGTTCAAGTGGAAGCTAGGGTTGGTCACAAAGCTAGAGGGTCAATGGTTGGGAATAGTAAGAATTACAGCCTACGATTCTATTAACTTTATTTCAAAAATACATTCAAGCAAGTGGAATGTGCTTTCACTCATGTGAGAGGATTCAACTCGATTGGGACGCCATCAATAGCAATAGTATTGCTCATGTAAATGCCACCTAGAGCATCTTCAATGGTGTAATCTAAGATGAGTTGCTTAACTCACTTATCGTGGGTCATATAATACTACGTCAGATTTAAGAACTCAAACTAATTTTTCATCTTGACTAAAAAAAAAACTCAATTTCTACTCCAATGGTACAATATTTAAGAATTAAAAATGGGACCCACAAGTAACCACACATCTTTATTCATTTTATTTATTTTTGTTTCAACATAAATATTTATTTATTTATATTTTAAGTTGATATAATAAATACATAAAAATATAAAAAATTAAAAACATGAAATTTATTTTAATTACATTTTCACGATAAATAAAAAAATGAGAGAATATAACGTTTTTATACAATTTTTACGGTTTTTTAAAACCCCCTCTTCCAGAATCTTCTAACTCTCTCCACCCAACTCTAACTATCTTGCCCCAATTTTCCCCTTACCCCTTACCCAGTAATTTTTTACATATTCAGAGCAACTTGTCTCACCCCAGTCTTCCTCTTTTCTCCTTCCCCCAGTCCCACCACACCCACTCTCCCTCGCTGCTTTGGTTTCCCTCTCCCCACCACCCTTTTCACATACGGGGTTCGTCCGGGTAGGTTCACATACGGGGTTGTGGGTTTGTTTATTGTTGTTGTTTTCCGTTTTTGGTTATGGGTTTGTTGATTTCTGTTATCATAGATTCTATTTTGATTTTCTGGGCTCAATAAAAAAATTTCTTCTTCTTCCTTTGTTCTTCTGTGGCTGTAAATTTCTTCGTTTTGCTACCAAGAAAAAAAAATTCTTCTTCGTTTCGGTTGCTTCCCTCCATTCAGCAGTAGTGGTTGAAAAAAATAAATTTATTGCTTAAGGACAGTTGCTTATATAAGCAACAGACCTTAAATTTTTTTGTCACCTCATGGAACTCCAACTATGAACCATGTTAGGGATGGTTCCTTAATTTTAAGGACTCCTTAAGCTATGTTCTAAGTGTGTTTAAAAAACTCTATTCTCACTCACATCCCAAAGAATCCTATGCGAAAACTATAGATTTGAGCTACACATCCAATACACGGCGCGTCCCATTCGGTCGCGGTTCCAAACACACACTATAATGCTGACTATATATACCTCCATTTACTACCACTTTTACCCATGAAATAAGTAAAAAAATTGTAAGAAAAAGTATAGGCAGTGCAACGCTGCGTTTTGACTTCAAGGAGAATATGCAATTGTGTCTTCTTCCACCATCACGTTAGGGTTTGCAGAGGTTCAGTTCAGTGAGTTCGTTTCGACCAATATCACAGTGTATCCGACGATACGATAAAAACGTTGCGATTCCCACACTTATTCCTTTCGTTCAGCAATCGAAATAGAAAACCATCAACCGTATCTACGCGATACGGCACGAAGTTCTGTTCTTCGCTTGGTATACGCTTGCTTTACTACTCTGAATGGACGCCGTGGCAGACTCACCTCAAAACCAAACCAAAAGGTCAAATTTTTGCTCCTCGAGTGTTTATCCTTTTTACCTTTTTTATTTTCCATGATGATCACCATGCATGCTTTGTGAGTATTCATTTGAAAGCTAGTCAAACAAAATAATGGGGATTCTATTGTACCCAAATCCTTCATATGTAAGAATATTCCAGTTTTTTTAGTCAGTTTTTGTGTGCTAATCAGCAAGGTTTTAAATTGCGGTCGCGGTCGCGGTTATGTTGTGATCCTTGATGTTGTAGGAAATTGCAAACAAATGCGGCCGCATTGGCTGCAATTGTAGGCATGATGTGGTTTCGAAGACTCCAAAACCTTGATGTTGCGACCGCAATTTTAAACCCTGAATGAGTATCTTCTATATTGTAATAATGAGTATCTTCTATATTATAATTGCCCAAACTTACTTCAGTGTCTGGTCTCTCCTCATTTAAAAAGAAAAGAGAATCAATGATGGAATCTTCTATGGCCTTCCCAGAAGAGTTAAATATACTGAAATACTCCCTGTCTCTCTTTTTTCCCCTTCTTGTCTATAATTGTTTCTCTGCATATGTTTGTTTAAAGAAAAGTTGACTTCTTCCTACAGGCACAAGTGCTCAGCATGCTATAAGCAATATAAGAAGAAAGAACATCTTATTGAGCACATGAAAGCCTCTTACCACTCTGTCCATCAGCCTAGATGTGGGATCTGTCAAAAGCACTGCAAATCTTTTGAATCTCTGAGGGAACATCTTACCGGTTAGTTGTCATTTTGCATGTCCAATCCGATGCCGGTGTTAGTAGTTGCTAGCAATGTTTTAACTCATTATTCATCCTTTTTTGTGCCCCTTTTGTTTCCTCTATGTTTTAGGTCCTTTGCCAAAAGGACTTTGTTCAACCATTTTCTCTCAACAGGGTTGTCAACTTTGCTTGACACTATTTGATAGCCCCGGGTCTCTCAATGAGCATAGAGAAACATGTCGCCTATCTGCCCCTGCTCCTCTAGTAAGTTGGTTATTGACAATCTTAAGTGTTCATATGAAATAAAATGTCCAATGTGTACTATTCTAACACCAACCAACCAAAAGAACCTGTTTACAATTGATGTTTCCTGTCTTTTGTTTTATGTTATTGCAAGGAAGTTTACTTTGTGTCCGGAACTGTTCCAGGGAACAGGCGAACTGCTCTATATAGACTCCCAAATTGATTGTCGGGATTCTGCCGACGAAAACCATGCTGAAAGGTGCCCTAGCGCAGTTGCAATTGACTGTGAAATGGTTGGAGGTGGAAGTGATGGATCGCTGGAACTTTGTGCTAGAGTATGCTTGGTTGATGAAGATGAGAACTTAATCTTCCACGCATATGTACAGCCTCAAATACCTGTTACTAATTATAGGTACCTCATCTTTGTATGATTGTCTTCCTTTATTGTCAAGTAGAAGGGGTGGATAAGGAAAAAAGAGTGTTGAGGTTGACCTTGCTTGGCATTTTTCAGACATGACATTACTGGGTTGACAGAAGAGCATCTTCGAGATGCCATGCCACTTAAGGAAGTTCGGGAAAAGATATTGCAAATTTTATACAATGGAGAATCCATTGGCAAAGTTAGATTGGACGGGGGAAAGGCCAGGCTTCTTGTGGGGCATGATTTAGCACATGATTTTGATTGCTTGAGAATGAATTATCCCGATCACATGCTGAGGTAGATGTTTCTTGAGTAACTAACTAACTCAGTTATGCTTAATCATTCTTGACAACGATGTCTCTCGCTTATTTTCCTGTTCAGCCCTTTAAGCACTTGTCCTCTGATGAATAAAACAATCGTTGGAAATCGCTGAATTCCTCGTCTCGTCCCATTTTTTTGCTCTTACAAGTTTATAAGGTGTATTGTAGAATCCGCTTTTTGAACTATGTAATTGCTATAGCGATCAGTTTTTTGCTAACATAAGTTTCCAGATTTTTGTGATCCATTATATTCAATTACTTTGATTTTTCTTACATTGAATTATGGTATGCTGATTAAATCTTCTCGTTGAATGTACAGTTTCTGATTTGAGAGAAGATATTTGTATTTTTTTTATAGAACTAACACATTCCCTATGCTTATATTTTGTGTTGCAGAGACACTGCAAAGTACCGTCCATTGATGAAAACAAACTTTGTCAGCCATTCGCTCAAGTATCTTAGCCGAACATATCTAGGGCAAGTTAATTTTTTACCTCAAGCTTCTTTCAATCCTGAATTGCTTCTTCCAATTTTGAGTTTTCCTTTCTGTTTTTCCAATCAAATCGACACTATCCATCTTTTCCACCTGTACCTTCAATTTAAGTGGCCCACTTGTGTGTGTGTATTGACCTACTATTTGATTGACCTGCATAAATTGCGGCAGTTACATTTCACACAGTATCACCAATGGCTACCGTAGTAATATGATCCTATAGTGTTTAAGTTGTCTCCAATATAATTGTGGTTTTACTTTACAGTTATGATATCCAAACGGGCACTCATGACCCATATGAAGATTGTATTTCTGTGATGAGACTGTACAAGAGAATACGAGGTCAAAGTCATCAGGAGTACAGGACATTGACTCCAAGCAACAACATCGTGGGCATGTGTGATGGCTGGAAATCCAAGGAACTTGACAACCTCACGCCAGATGAACTTTATGCCATGTCAAGATCAGACTATAGGTGTTGGTGTTTGGATTTGAGGCCAAGATTGGCACCCTGAAATTATTGGCCATTGCGTTTGTCCATAACCTTTCAATCACAGCGCTTTATTTCTAAACAAACCATGGGATTGGGAGGTGGGAAATTGCTTTCCAACTATCCTTTTTGTGAATACCTTCCTATGCGCCGTTGTCTCTATTTACTACTTAGAATGAATGTTCATCTTCTGCATTATGATAAAGCCTTTTTTAAAGGTCAATTGGTAAAGCCTTATATCGACTGACACAAGCATGAATGAGGATAAAGCTTGTTCTTGATCCGGTTTCAACGGAGCCACTCGTAGATGGTAGATCTCATAGCTATTTAAATTGCCACGTGACGAGAGGCTATATAAAATAAAATGTTAATTCTTACACTATTCAAGCTACGGGTTCATCACAACCACATGACACTCGAGCTAAACTAAAAATTATTTTTTTTATCCCGTTGAATTTATATTTACACAAGATTTATGGGAAAAAATTATTATACAAAATCTCATTTAACTTACTGTTATGTATAATTTAGCTCGCCGTGCATCCAATCAAAACTATCAATTCATGCTATCCGTTACTATTTTTTGTAGACAATAATTAACATTAAAGCACAAATTTAAAATTGAAAGAAAAATATTCACTACCTTTTTACCTTCCAAAAACTTCATTGGGTGGAAGGTGGCTACGGGCGGTTAACCCATAA
The DNA here is from genome assembly GCA_030159175.1 of Glycyrrhiza uralensis. Taxonomy (NCBI): domain Eukaryota; kingdom Viridiplantae; phylum Streptophyta; class Magnoliopsida; order Fabales; family Fabaceae; genus Glycyrrhiza; species Glycyrrhiza uralensis. The sequence continues at coordinate 40,873,323 of BRZY01000007.1, read as the reverse complement.
CCAAGCTGTAGGTAGTAGTAAACAGAAAATACTCGAACTGTAGTGTACCCGTGGCCGTGGAGACCCAAATCAATCCCTTACTGTCACTCTCGCCAATATGTCGATTGATTATCAAAACCAGAAGAACGCATACAGAATAGAGGAAAACTATATGTATTGTTTTTTCAAATTTAGCTAACAACAGTAAAAAATTCACCAATTCCCAGTTCAAAGGATCTATCAAAGCAATTTTCTTCTTCACAAACCCCCGAAAAGGGGCAAAACCACAAACTAAAAGGAAGAAAAATGAAAGAAATCTAAGAATCATCTACGAAATTCACGAAATCAGGGCAAAACAAAAGAACAAACAAAAGCAAGGAAGATTAAGAAGAATCAAGAAGCGGAAGCACCAGAGGGAGTGAAGGAAAGGGCTTCCTCTTCGTCAACGAAGAGATCATCGGTGTTCCTAAGGGCGGCGTGTACAAGCACCAGGACGACGCCGACGAGGAGTGCGATGAGGATGTTGAGGGTGGCGCCGGTAAGGAGGAGGAGAACAACGGTGAGGATAGCCATAAGGACGAGTACGAGGCGGTCGCTGATGAGTCGGCCGAAGATGTGGAGTGGCTCGTCGCGGAGGAAGTAGAGGAAAAGCCAAGCAGCCATGAGGACCACGAACACGATGAGTGAGATTGGGTGCCACAGGAGGCTGAGGAACAGAACCAACAGCACCACGATCGCGTAGTTCATCTGGAAGTACCCGATGTTCGTCCTCACCCTCGATACTGAGTCGGGGAACCCGCCGGGGAGACCGAATGATCGGAGATTGAACATCACCTTCCATGGACGGCGCGTGCCCAGCCCTTCCCTGATCCTCTGCTTCGCGCGTGAGATGAACTCCAGGTTCGTCGACGGAGACGACGACGTTGGGATTGTGCCGTAAGTTGTCATCGCTGTGGAAGAGAACAACGACCCTGCTTTGCTTTGCTTTGCTGTGCAAACGACGATGTGCTTTGAGAATTGAGATGGACTCCCTCAACTCAACTAAATGATTAATAGGACGGCATTTCTATTTTATTTATTATTAATTAATTATTATTTCATTATTACAACAACTCACATGTGAGGGCATGCAAATTGGAAAATTAACATCATTTTAGGGGGAAAAAAGATAATTAAGAAACGGGATAAAAAGGAAATAAAAATGGTAGTAGGAGATGGGATGAAAAAAAAATATAAAAAAAAATAAAAATTAGTTAGTTATCTTTGTTAGTTTGTCCGTGCAATTTGGTTTAGTTATAAAGAGAGACGTGTTGATGATTAGGCCGGGGTGGTTTCCAAACGAGTGACGACATTTGATTAAAATGTCTCCTTCACTCTTCTCTATTCAAGTTGGTTGTGATGACTCAAAGCAATTTCACAATCTGAGAGTTTGTGAGGTGAAAAATCTTACCCCCTCCAACTCCAAGGAGGTATTGAATGAGATAGTAGTAGGGGAAAAAATAACTAGCTAGAGTGAATGTAAGGATTTTTATCCTCTCTTTTTTCCCCATTATTATGGTTTGGTTTGAAAAAGAAATTATGCTTAGTTTTATGTGTGATGTTTGAGGGATTGATGCTATGTTTGTTTCCACGGTGAAATTAGCAAGGATGCACATTGAGTGAAAAGCTACAGAGAGTGGTGCCTTTGAGTCCACCGTGCCTTGGAGTTCTCGTGAAAGTGCAATCAAATATACGCTGAATTTTAATCTCACGGTATGTCTGATGTTCTTAAAGACGTGACTAATTTTTTACAAAAAAAAAGACGAGACTAATTTTTTATTAAGCCAAAGTCAATGGAACAAACAACAGCTAATGTAATTCTTGATTTGTTATTATCTAGAGTAATTAAGAAGTCAATTTGTATCTTAATCCTCTGATTCTTAAACAGCCTCATTATCTCATGGTGCACAAGAGATTAGAAATTCGAAGTTCAATAACCGGTGAATATAATAAGTTGGGATTTTTTTTATTTTTTTCTCTCTCTGTTTTTTCTATTACTATATTTTTGGGAGAATAAATGATATAAATGTAATACATTAATGTCATTTATTCTATTTATTTCCTAAAAGCATAATAATAAAAAAATAGAGAGAATTCTAACTCGAATATAATATAAAGAGTTTTAAAAGGAGAAAAGGATAGGAAACTGTCACAAATACCTTGTACATACCAAATTTTAGTTTGTCCGCGTCATTGAAAAATTGCAATTAATGCAAAACATGTTCAAGTTTTTTTTTGGGTGAATAAACATGTTCAAGTTTAATAACACAAAAATTTGATAAATAAACCGTGAAAGCAACTTCTCTAGCAAATGTGCCTTGCTCAGAAGTTGCAAATTATTCTTAGGTGTATTATGTTTCGACAATAAATTTGAGTACACACAATATAATTAATTGGATGCGCAAAGAGTAAACAATCCCATGGGGTAGCTACTTGACTCAAAGGAATTAATCCCCGTATGCGCATGAGGAAGGTTTAGACCAAAAATTTCCATGCTCAGATGAACTTCATTTATAATATCTTCTTCCGATTAATGTCTTATTTAACCATTTTTGTGTTCATTATGATTATCAAGTTTCTGATAAATTGTATATTTACAAATCTGTTATCTAATAATAAATTTTTATATTTTTAGATAACATATTATCCATTAAACTAAGGTAATATTGTAAAAAACTTTTAAATAATTTGTGATTTGTATGAAAATATGTAAACTTAATATATTTTATAATGAGAACTTTTGGTGTTGGGTATGTAAGAAGACAAGCAAATGTGGTTGCTCACTCTCTTGTTAGGGTAGCTGATAACTTTTAGAAATAAGAGTTATTCCACTAATTCTAAGCTTAGTTTAGCTTATCTAAGAGTGTTTCTTGCGTGTTAGTTGAGTGTTTTGTGTAGTTAGGAGTAATTTGTTTAATTAGAGTTAGATTCTGTTTTTGACACTCCATGTGCCACTTTTGGGGTTTTTTATGTGTTTGTTAAGTGTGCAGAATCAGTTTGAGCAAAAGGAATGTGAGATTTAACAACAGTAGAGGATGCTGCAGCATGCTGTAGCACTTTGTGCGAGCACATGAAGGAAAATCCCATAGTAAGCACACACTGCAGTACCTAGGCAAGGAAAAGAGCATTCTGTGGTCCCCACAAAAGTAATGAGCTGAGGTGTAATTGGGTCAACTCAATGCTCCTCAAGAAGGAAAGAAAAGGGGCCCAAAAAGCAAGAAAAAGAGACCCAAAAAAAGGGAGAGAGAAAGAATTCCTTGGCTGGACAGAATAGGACAGACCTAAAATGGGTGATATTCCCTCATTTTCTAAAAAACACATCCGCCAACTTCATTACCATAGATCATCCTCTTCATCCATTTTGCCCTCCACCATTTTTGAAGCTCGAAGTTGAAGAGAAGACCAAGATGGAGGCAGCTTGGGAGAGTTTTATGCCTTCTTCCTACTCTTTTCTTTAGCTTTGTAACTTCATTTTTGCTTCTTTAGGTATAACATGTCTTTGTTCTTGTTTTATGTTGTTGATGAACTCAAGCTCAACATGAGTTGAGCTTTTTTTGGTTAGGGAACTATGGAGTTGTAAATGTTTTTATGGGTATGGAATAGTTACAAGACTTTGCTTAGCTCTTTCATTAAACTATATTGCTTGTTTATATATTTGAGTTGAGATTGATCACCTTAGCTTGAATGAAAACTCATTAACATCGGAAGAGTTAATGAGTGGAAATGTTTAATGAATATGGATTAAGTTAATTAATTGGAAGATTAGTTAATGTTGGATATGATAGGAATACATATTCAAGTTCATAGAGTAGCTGAGTTGATCTTAAATAGACTGGGATGATTTAATGTGAAATTAGGAATAAGATTAACTTAATGAATCCTGCTGTCACGTGTTGGAAAACACTCTTTTTTTTGAACTTTGGACCCAAATGCTCTGCAATGTTGTAACATTCCTGCCTCTGTAAAAATATTTGCAACGAAATAGTGTCCCTAACTAGTTTTTAAACCTCCAATTTTACAACCTTTAATCTGCATTTTTACTGTCATTTCACCTCTTAAAATTTATGTTTTAACAACTCAATTGAAAATGTCACTTGTTACCCCATTTGCTCATTAATTAGAATAACCAATTTGGAAACTTGTTGAAATTGACCGTGTTTAATCTTTGTAGGAACGATATTTTATTCACTTTACTACTTGTTTGACTGTGTATACTTGCACAAACATTTACACGCGCAACAGTAGCTGCATCTCGATCTAGTCCCCAAGTTTTTGAAACGTTATCATCTTGTATTTCTGAACTTATTGCAATAACATGAGTTTATTCCTATAAAAAAAAAACTTGATGCATGTTGGTACCCTAATGATACTTGATAGTATTCTAATTTATCGTAATGACATTCCGATTTAAAATTTAAAAATTTATTATAATTAACAAAATAGTTTTTAACCACTTTTACGCAAGATTTTCTCGTGGGATTCTCAAATCAATCAATTATATTAAAAAAATTACATAAACAGTGTAATAATCAAACAGTATAAATCTTATTACAAAATTAAATATTTTTATGAGTACCATTAACTTTAATTTCTCGAATTATATATCTATTTAATCTTCAATTAACTTGGACCCTACACTCGAGCCACCCTCCGGGAAGGGACAACTAGTGTGGAGATAAGACCACAGTGAACGTTGTAGGGACGGCAAACAAAAAGGCACGGCAAACGACTCACCAAACGAGAGTCATGGGTCCAGGCCGGCAAGGCCACGTGTCCACTATGGAATATCCCAGAAGATTGCCATGCCAGCCTTTTTTTTTTCTGGGTTTTTTTTGTTGGATTGTTTAATTTGCTTTTGCCCTTTGATCAAATAAACCTTTTTTTTAATAAAAAAAAAACCTTCTTTTTCCTTTTGGTTGCCTAATAAAATAAACAAACTATTTCCAAAGGCACACCTGGCTTTAGAAAATGCGTAACACTTTTTTCTTGACGGTAAAATGTGTAACACTTTTATATTGAGTTTGTGTTATATCAATAATCAACTTTATGAGATATCATTATTTTTCACATCAATCACATTGTGAATGCTATCATATCAATGAATGAAGATATAAATATATTTGTATAGAAAAAAAAAGAAGATATCAATATTCAACATTTAAATTAAATTGAATCCTCCTATTAGGGGTGTTCGTGGGACGAGTTATGTCTAACTCTTATTAAGTTTAAAAGTTTAATCAGGTCAATTTTTGAGACTCGAATTCTGTCATTAACCCGATATAACCCAATGATATGCGAGTTCAATGAAGATCGGGTCTAAGTAGGACAATATCGGGTTGACCCGAGGGACATCGCATAACATCGTCAGACTAAGATTTTAAAATATTATCAAGGATCAAGAAGCAATATTTAAGTTAAATAAACAATGACAAAATAACATATAAATAAAAAAAATTAGTTGGTCATACAATTCAATAGGAAAAGTGATTACTTAGCTTGTTTAAAAAATAATAAATAGAAGACTTAAATATCTTTTACGCCCCTTCAAATATAGCGAGTTTTACTTTTAGTTCTTGTAAAAAATTGTTTGTTTAAAATCCTTGCAATATTCAAACCATCTCTTTTTAGTCCCTGCTGTTAGTTTTTTGCTAACATGGCTAACGGATGTCCAGCAAACTTTGCCACGTCACACTGAAGAGGCCACATGTCCTTATTTTGAATGATGACATGGACTTAGGACTCATCTTCTTCCTCCTCTCCCCAACTCTCCCGCCCCCCACCCACCCTCTCTTCTGGGATCCCCACACCTCTGAATTCTCTCGAGTCCTCTTCCTCCCTAATATCTTATTAACTCATGGTGAAAAGAGGGCAAATATCTTATTAAGTTTCGGATCCACATGGTTGCTAGGAACCCTTGTAGTTCCAGGTTGAATCTGAACTTAGTTTTGATAAATTACAAGTTTTGGACGAGACATTGCATTTGAAAGACTACTATCACAGTAACATTGCATGATCAAAACAAGCACCAAGAGCCAATTTTAAAAAGTGCTAAATCAGCACCTAACCCCAATAATACTTTATATAATCAAACAAAATAAACATGATTTGAATAAAATGAATGAACGATCCAATCTAAATAAACGTCAGAAATAAGTCCCAGAGTAAAAACAGATAGAGAAAGAACAAACAAAAAGGGGGATTGGAGGAGAGAAAAAAACTTTGAAGACAACATTGGAAGAGGAGGCGACAAAGACAGTACAACAAAGGACATAAAACTAATACCCCCACACCCCAGGTCATACAGATCATGGGCGACCACGGACGCCGAACTTGGTGTGACGGTAAGACCAGTGAAGCAAAGCAAGTGCCACACGGGACGGAGACGATAGCTTCGATGTACGCCGACGATGATGGTTGGCATAGACGATCGCTGTTCGCGGGGGCTTCGCCGTATGGGTCACGGAGACTGGTTCGGTGGGGCTAGCTGGAATTGACGAGGCTTGTTCCTGAACAGTGGGTTGCTTGCGGTGTGGACAGGGGCGTGCAATTTCATCATTACAGGCAGCAACACAGATGAGAGTGTTTCAGTGATGTAGTTGGGTGCTGGAGGTGCATGGGTTTACTGGTCAAGGTGTGAGGACCCAAGGAGGAGGGGTTGGGGTGGGGTCGGCGGGAAGATGGGGAGAAGAGGTAGAAGATGAGCTAGTGTCTATGTCATCATCCCTAAGGACACGTGGTATCATTATCTGACGTGGCAGAGTATTCATGGACATCCTTTAGCCATGTCAGCAAAAACTAATGACAGAGACTAAAAAGAGACGGTTTGCATATTGCGGAGATTTTAAACAAACAAATTTTTTTACAAGGACTAAAAGTAAAACTCGCTATATTTGCAGGGATGTAAAATATATTTAAGCCTAAATAGAATGTTATATTTTATCATTTGACCCGATGTTAGCAAATATGAAAAAATTCCTCTAAAATTGAGCGAATCACATTAGTGAAAATGCTCACATCCCTGGTGTGAAACAATCAATTTCATACTGCATCCGCCAAACCAGAGCTAACCACAACTGGACAAAGTTTTCCACTCTTGGTGTGAGACTTGTAGGCCCTCTTATGAAACCTCCCGACCTGGAGCCCAAGAAGTGACCACACCCTTCGAAACTTTCACACCCTTGGTGTGGTCAATGTTGATATAAAGAAATTTTCCAGCTTAGTGATAACTACAGCTGTGGAAGGTTTCATACCCCAGATGTGAGAATACCAGTCTTGACAACTCTTTAAATCTAAGATAATAAATAAAATTATAAAACAAGTATAATAGGGACGGGTCGGGTGATCCGAGGGTCAACCCGAAACTGGGTTATTAAATTGAATTGTCCTATTGTCCTTTTCCTTTTGACGGATTCGGGTTAGACCCGACCCATAGTCATTGGACCGAGACGGATTGGCGGGCCGGTGCGGGTCTTGGACACCCCTACCTCCTGTTCATATTGATAATCATGCATACGATATTAACTGCGAATTAAAAACTCAACACTTTGTATTATTCCACATGATTGATTGACGAGAGTTAAGCTGCTCTATGGAGTACAATACTTCTTAGACCTTACCCAACCTTTAAGATTGGAGTGTATGGCATGGCACCACGTAGTTGACTCGTGTAAGAAAACTTTGGCTGCTTATGAACATTTCTGCTCCTCAGCTTAAAATAGTATTAAAAAGAAATTTCAATAACCCTATGTATCGCTATTTATCCTTATTATTGGGTCATCACTTTACACCTTTCATTTTATTAAAAAAATTATATTATTAAAATAGTTGATTCTGGTTGATAATCTTTCATAAATTCTTGTTAAGATTTATGGCATATCTGACTTTAGAATACGAGCATATCCCCTCCACCTCAACTACTAATCAATCAAGATTTTCATTACTCCTCTACCTCCCAGCGTTAATTTTGTTGATAAAGTAGGCCTAAATTATTCACTGGGACGCACAATAACAAAACAAAAAAAATGTGTTGAGAATAAAAATGTCATAAGAGTATCTAGTTGACATTCATAATATGTAATGTACGGAGAATATTCGAGACCAAGTGTCTTGATTTTTCCTCGCTGACATTCATAATACCTTACTGTGAGCAGAGCACGTCAAATTGCAATTTGGATTTAAGATTTAAGAAACTTGTGCTTGAAGCGAAAACTTGTTAATGGGATAGCCGTGAAGGTTAAGATGTGACCAATACGTCTAGAAGTGCATAATCCCACAAGTTTTCCCAATCTTTCTGCCAACATTTCAATTACATTCCAAGATTCCCATTGCTTACTTCTTCTGTAACACCAAGCTTACAACCTTATATATATGAATTTCATAAATGGTGGTAACTGGTAACTAATTATAAGGATCCCCACAAAAGTCAAAACACAGTTGATAGAATTTTCTGTCGCTCTCATTTCCTCCTTTTGTGAATATTTGAAGGATACATATGGCAATGGAGAAAAAGCCTAATAAGCTCATCCACGGAACAATTGAAGCTACCATCTTCAATGCAACACCTTACTCGCCTTCATTTCCCTTCAATGTGAGCTCCACACATAATAAACTATATAATGCTTTAGATATTCTGTAAAATTCTGCAGTTTTTTCTATTAAACTCACAATATGTATCAATTTCTCTTTTTTTTTTTTCAGTGTTTATGTCCCAATGGAAAGCCTGCTTATGTGACAATCAAGATAGACAGCAAGGTGGTGGCAAAAACGACCCAAGAAAGTGAACGTGTATGGAACCAAACCTTTCAAATTCATTGTGCCCATCTAGCTGATTCAACCATCACCATTACACTGAAAACATCATGCTCCATGTTGGGGAAATTCCACATCCAGGCACCTCGGTTGAAGGAGGAAAGTTTGATCAATGGGTTATTCCCTCTCCTCATGGAAAATGGGAAACCAAACCCACAACTGAAATTAAGGTTCATATTGTGGTTCAAGCCAGCAGATTTGGAACCAAGTTGGGCAAAACTACTAAGCAGTCGTGGGGAATTTCAAGGGCTGAGGGATGCTACATTCCCACAAAGGTCCAATTGTCAGGTTAAGCTCTACCATGATGCTCACCATTCACATGCTTTCCAACCTCCTTTTGATCTTTGTGGGGCCCCAAGAAAGCTATGGGAGGATGTCTATAAAGCCATTGAGGGTGCAAAATATTTAATTTATATTGCTGGCTGGTCCTTCAATCCTAAAATGGTTCTGGTACATAATATAAACTCATTCCATACTTTTTTTTTTGTAACTTTGATGTGCATTTTTGAGAAGCTAATTAACAATGTCCCTGTGAAGGTTAGAGATCCTCAAACAGAAATCCCACATGCTAGAGAAATAAAGCTGGGTGAGCTGTTGAAGAAGAAGGCAGAAGAAGGAGTGGCTGTGAGGATTATGGTTTGGGATGATGAAACATCCTTGCCTTTCATTAAGAACAAAGGTGTGATGAACACCCATGATGAGGATGCTTTTGCTTACTTTAAGCACACAAAAGTAATATGCAGAAAGTGTCCTAGATTACACCATAAGTTCCCCACACTCTTTGCTCATCATCAGAAGACAATAACTGTAGACACCAGAGCTCCCACCTCTGTTAATGACAGAGAAATTATGAGCTTTTTGGGTGGTTTAGACTTGTGTGATGGCAGATATGATACTGAGAAACATTCATTGTTTCAAACACTTGCTAAGGAATCCCATTGCCATGACTTCTACCAGACAAACATTGCAGGAGCTAGCCTCAACAAAGGAGGGCCAAGAGAGCCTTGGCATGATGCCCATGCTTGTGTTACTGGTGAGGCTGCTTGGGATGTGTTAACCAACTTTGAGCAAAGATGGACAAAGCAATGTGACTCATCTCTTCTAGTCCCTGCAAACACCTTAGCAAATCTAATCCCCATTTGCTCAACAAGCACTTCCATGGAGAGGAATTGGAGAGTTCAAGTGTACAGGTCCATTGACCATGTCTCAGCCAGCCAGCTATTTAGAAAGCTAACTGTGGAGAGTAGCATTCATGAAGCTTGTGTGGAAGCAATTAGGCGTGCTGATAGGTTTGTGTACATTGAAAACCAATATTTCATTGGGGGGTGCCATTTGTGGCAAAAAGACAAGCATAGTGGCTGCAGGAATCTGATTCCCATTGAGATTGCACTCAAGGTGGTAAGTAAGATTAAGGCAAGAGAGAGGTTTGCAGTGTACATAGTGATACCAATGTGGCCAGAAGGAGAGCCTGAAAGTGAACCAGTTCAAGATATACTGCATTGGACCAGAGAGACAATGACAATGATGTATAAGATGATTGGAGAAGCAATAGTAGAAAGTGGGGAGCCAGGGCATCCAAGAGACTACTTGAATTTCTTCTGCCTTGCAAATAGGGAAAAGAAGGAAAATGGGGAGTATCTTGCTCCACATTCTCCCCATCCTGAAACTCAATATTGGAATGCACAAAAAAATAGGAGGTTCATGGTTTATGTTCACTCCAAGCTCATGATAGGTATGATTACATCACAAGTACTTGGTGCATGTTTGGTTTTCAGTTGGAAGATTGTAAAAGTACGTTTGAACCCAAAGTAACTAATCGAGTTCGTTCTGGGCAAACATACTTTTAAACCCACATATGTTTGCAACTGAAAACCAAAGATGCTTTGTGTTTGTTACTCTTAGCTATTTCAACCTTGTTGGATAATTAACCAAAGTATTGTTTCCTTGTTCTTGCAACCAGTGGATGACTTATATATACTAATAGGATCAGCAAATGTGAACCAAAGATCAATGGATGGGCAAAGGGACACTGAGATTGCCATAGGAGGCTACCAGTCTCAAGATGGAGCTGATCACTACATGAATAGGGGTGATATTCATGCATACAGAATGTCATTGTGGTATGAGCACACTGGGAGTGCTGAGGAGTTGTTCTTAGAGCCAGAAAGTTTGGAATGTGTGCAGAGAGTGCGGTCAATAGGAGATCAAATGTGGGAAATCTATAGCAGTGAAGAAATTGTGGACATGGAAGGTGTGCACCTTGTGACTTACCCTGTGAAAGTAACCCAAGAAGGATCTGTGGAAGATCCAACTAGTGGTGATTACCATTTTCCTGATACAAAATCTCTAGTGAAGGGGAGGAGATCAAAAGTATTACCCCCTATCATGACCACTTAGCCATACAATTGAGATATGGACACACAAAAAAGGACTAACCATTCTTTTACTTGTCATTATTTTCTTCACAGAAATAAATGTTTTTATTATTTATTATCAAGCTGAAAAAATAGAAGCCCTGTACATTTGCTAGGGTCAGCAAATCAAACCTAACCGAACTAATTAAGATCAGATTAATTTGATTCGATCATTGGATTACAATAAAAATACATTATTTTTTAAGTTTATCCTCGTATTTTATCTTTTTTTATATAAAATTTTGAGTTTTATATCATTGCAAACTAAAAAGATATCTTCTTTAATAATTTAAAACAATAATTAAATTAATTCTAAATGTTAATATTCCTTTTAATTAAGATTGAGTTTTTTTAACAATTACAACTTTAAAATTTAGATGATAATATTAAAATGAATAAAAAATAAAGATAGAGGAGAGCTCCAACCAAGTAATAAAATTTTAAATATATAAATTTATTAATTTAAATTTTTTTTGATAAGATATTAATTTAAAATTTTAATAGTAAAGAAAAATTTGATTCGAATATTCGGGTTGAAAAGATAAATTGATTATCAAAATTAATCCAAATAAATTTAATTGATCTAGTTTACATTATTGGTGGGATGATGTCGAAGCTCGATCCAATCAACAGTCAACACCCAGTGTAAATTTTGTTCCACCTTTGATGAAATATTAAATTTAAATCCTCAATTATTAATCATTAAAAGATTCATTAGTTTAGTAAAAAAATAAATAAATGGAAGGAGATACGATGCGATCCAATTTCCAAATTGGCGTCTCTGCGTGTCGCTGCAAAAAATTTGCATGTTGATAATATGGACTTCGTAGCTAGCACTCCGGTAACTGGAAATCTCCTTTGCAATTCCTGCAATACTTGTGAACTGAATTCGGATTTTTGAATCATGTTGCATTGATTTCGCTGAATTCGACCGTTTACTAATTTTAATTTTATTTTTTGCGGCGAATTGGTGAGCGGATCAGAGATCGAGCTTGACGGTTGGCGAGACGCTGTGTGCGGTGTTCATTCCATTGATAGGAGTAGTAGAAGCTTTCATTTTCAGCTTATCAAGTTGCTTCAATCACCACCGTCCTAGCAAGAAGAATAAGAACAACAACATCCACACTGCGTTCGAGGATATCCTCCGTCTCGCTAGCGATTCTCCATGTTCGGTTCCGCTAGTGGAAATGCAAATTTCTTTATTGTTTTTTTTCACAAAAATAATTATCAATTATTTCATCTTTTTTTCTCTCTCGCAGTTAGTGTTAATGAAATTGAGGCGTTGCGCGAATTGTTCGAGAGGCTGAGTAATTCAATCGTTGATGACGGCCTAATACACAAGGTAACGGAAATTCTGCTTGTGTGTTTGTTCGTGTGCTTTGATATGGAGAATCTTCTTGCCATTTAAATAGCCACAAATCACTAATTTGTCTATTTTGTGAAAGGTAACTTAAAAAATACGTATAAATAACTGAATGTTGTGATGGTCACATTAATATAAACTGGCATTATGTGTTTTGTTTTCTGGTGGAAGTTGAGAGGGCGAGAGTAAAACATAACAGTGTTACCTTATCATTCATTGAATTGCGAGTACTTTTCTGCTATAGGAAGCTAGGCATTGAATTGCGAGTAAGTGCTGTTGTGTTTATCAACAACAGTGTTGAATTTTGCATTGAATTGCCTCCTATAACTCATCTATGTTCCTCGTTTGTAGGATGAGCTTAGATTGGCACTAATGAAAACCCCAGCTGGCGAGAACCTCTTCCTTGACCGGGTAAATTGTTTTTAATAATTGTTTTTTGTTTTTGTTTTCTTCATTTCATTGACAAACTGTTTTTTGTGTTGAAGTAAACTTTGATTTCACTGAGTTGCCTCCTACCTCTGAAGACTATCATTCAGTCTGATTCTTGTTATTCTCTTGTTTTTCTCAAGTTTCATTAAATTCAGAATCTGGTTTCCATGCCAAATGACATCATATGTAGGCTTGGTGTTTCACTAACACGATTAAACTACGCATAATTTTTTCATTCTATGTTGTTGCTCTTGGAAGAAGAAAAAAAAAATCTCATTAACTGGCAGATGACAATTTCGAGGGAACCAATTGTTCATCTTTCACTCTGTATTTGGCTTCTATAATTTCTTCAGAATTTCCTGTGCAACATAACAGACTGTTTTAGACCTATGGATGCTATAACTAGTCCAATATGTTATGTGAACAACAGACCATATTACTTTTTACAGTGTTCCTTTTGAAGTCTTGTATTGATTTGATCAATCCTTTACTCTTTTGGTAAATTTTTAATTCCATATGAACTTAAATATATCTTGTAAATTTTTATGATAAATCGGTATTCTTTCCTGACTATCATCTGAATAAGTGCATGTTTGGTTCAAACTTATTTTAGAGAAATAATCGTTTGCTTTTGGTAACTTTCTAAAAGAGTCATTGAAAAAAAAGGCTATTATTTTCCAAAATTTAAGCGAAAACAAACATGTCTTAGAAAATGTATATTTTTTTCTTTATAGAATTGAAAGATGCATCTTATGGATTATTTCAATGTCTTATTTATATTGTTGCTACTTGGCTTTAAATGGCAAAGCCAAAGGTTCATCACATGACATGATGTTCTATGAAGAACTTAGAACTCCCTCCTCCTCTGCTCAGTGGAAAATGAAATGCTGGGTTACACATATATATACATGCTTTGAAATGTAGTTGGATAGGTTGTTATTTAATGCTGTTTTTCCTTTTTAACTTGTTCGATTGAGTTCACTTATTGTTGATACTCTTATCCAGGTATTTGATCTCTTCGATGAAAAAAGAAATGGCGTTATAGAATTTGAGGAGTTTGTGCATGCTCTAAGCGTCTTTCATCCTTGTGCTGCTTTAGAGAAGAAAATTGATTGTAAGGCTCTATTAAGTTTTTTTGCAGTTGCATTTATTTATCCACCTTAATGCCATTTGTAGTAATGAAATATATATTCTCTTTCATTTTGCAGTTGCTTTTAGATTGTATGACTTGAGACAGACTGGATATATTGAGTGGGAAGAAGTGAGTATCTTGGCATGTGCAGGTTATGAAGATGTCATTTGCTTATCTTTATTTTAGTTAACATAGGACAATAATGCTTGATGAGAATGTGATAGAAAGCTAGGGCCTAGGCCTATGTTAGGAGAAATAGGGATAGAAGTAGAGGATTACGACTGAAGGCTGTTCCCAGCAGCCAATTAATTGAATTAATAGAGAATAAATGGGAAATTAAGGGAGTAAGTAGAGACTGTTCAATTGACAATTAATTATAACAGTTGGGAGAAAATAAATTGGGGCCATCCAATAGACAGTTAATTGTAACAGGCAAGAGAGAATAAATAGGGAGAAGGTAAGTTAGTAAGCAGGTGTCTTGTAAAAAGATTTGATCAAGGGGAGAGTGCAGGTCTCTCAAATACATGGGTGGGAGTTCATATTCTTTTTCCCTGTATTTTACGTTTTCAGTCCTATCAACTAGTATCAGAGCTCTCAAGATCTAGGGTGTTCTGTGGTTTATGGTGTGTACAAGAATGGAGGCAAGAAACAGAAAGGCAACAGTTGACGGAAGAAAGGAAATTCAAAGATCTCATAGAGAACTTTTGGAGGCCCACTTACTTTGTCAAAAAAAAAAAGGAAGCCCACTTGAAGATTTAAGAGCTCGAAGAAGATTGAAGATCTCTTGGAGAGTATCATGCAATCCACGGACGGGGCACAACAAACAGAACAACTTCAGGGACATCAGAAAATGGAGATGGAGGAAGTGGCTTTTTGCGAATGGAACTTAAGTGGTCAAAATGAAGGCCAATGGAGAAGATTGGAAATCCATCTGTTTTCAGGGGACGATGCGTATGTGTGGGTCAACCGACCAGAGAGGTATTTCCCAATAAAAGAGTTATTGGAGGAAGAAAGGCTAAAGGCAGTGATGGTGGTTATGGAGGGAAGGACTTTGAGTTGGTTCCAATAGTGAGAATCAAGCAACGTCTCAGGGAGCAATTTGAATGAGGCACTGATCAACAATATCTTAAGGGGATTTTCATGAATGGATTGTGGAAAGAAATCAGAGAAGAATTGAAATTACCCCCTGCAATTACACTTTCAGACTTGATGAATAATACCCGGATGATTGATGAGAAAAATCAAGCACTGGCCAAGGGAGTGTTATCTTCAACTTCAAGTAGTCAAGGTAGGACAGCTTGACGAAGCTATCCTTCATCCAAAACAGTGACTTGTGAAGCTGGCTCAAGGCACCTTGAGCAGACTAGCCAAAAATGAGGAGGGTCGACGAATGGGAGGAGACTTAGTGAGGGATTCGGATATCAGTAGACTCAACTGTCGTTTTGGAAGCATAGGAGGGGGCGTTCAAGAGAGTCCCAAAGGAATTGCTGGTGAAGATCAATAAAGGATTGTGTTTTAGGTGTGCCCAAACCATGTGTGCAACAATGAGCAATTTCTATGTTGACTGTCCATTGAATGAGATATTAAACTTATAAAATTACCATTGGGATATCTGATATTTTATATAATATATTTCCACCACCTCTTTTCCATTTATTAATGTTTGGACCTTTTCGGTTAACCTGCAATCCTTTCCAGGTTAGTCAAATGGTGGTTGCCATTATGTCAGAATCCGGCATGCGTCTAGAAGATGAAGTTCTGAAAACTATTATTGATAAGGCAATGCTTGCAGCAACATTTTTTCCCTCCTACTTTGATTTGAGTTTGCATCTTTACCTTACCCTTTTTTTCTCTCCAAATCTTATTAGACATTTGAAGATGCTGATGCTGACAAGGATGGCAAGATAAGCAAAGAAGAATGGAGGGCATTCGTTCTTCGTCGACCAGCAATTTTGAAGCACATGACTCTTCCTCATCTGGAGTAATTTATCACTAAGTTCTCTTACCTATATAATTGACATCCCATCACGTGTTGACTGTCAATAAGCAAATAAAATATCAAGAAATAGACAAAAAAACACATAATTGCTCAATACTAGTTCAGGGGTTGGAAAAGCCAACTTTCAATCCATAAACTGATGCATGATGTTAATGAGAAACACTGTTATTTCGATTTGCTATCTCTTTATCTCTGTTTGGTGCTTCATTCATAATCTCAATAATGATAGAATTTTCTCTCTATATTTCTTATCTTCATTAACATCTCTGTTGCACATGAAATTCTTTTAAGAAGGGTCTTCTTAACTCAAGTTCAACTTATATATTCTTTGAACATGATACATAGTTAGGGATTACATCAACACGTGTGTATTTCGTTTTGTCTTCATATAGTAATTTCAGAGTAATAATGCACAGGGATCACAATCTTGATGTGGCCTTTTTCATGCATTTGAACAGGATGACCTACTTATTGTTATGATGTCTTGTCTTAAGATGTTTTATATACATATCAAACTTTGAATTGTATTTATTTTAGTAGTTTGCATCAGTCTGGGACTGTTTTCAAGTTTATGATTTTTGTAATGGTCATTGGCCAGGGAGATCACCACCTTATTTACCAGCTTCATTTTCAACACCGAAGTCGATGATTCGACCTGGAAACATACTGGCAATGATAAATATAAAGTGGAAGCTTGTTCTGTTGCACCAAGGGCTGCTAATGGTGTAAGAAGTAGATTCTCAGAATTCTAAACCCCAATGATCATTTCCACAAGATAAAATTTGTGGGAAGTGGTAGATTAACTGACCTTCATAAGGAAGCTTCTTTGACAACAGATGTCCATGCTTTTGTGTGTTAACCCAGAGTTTGAGGGTAAGCACGACCACTGAAACAGCATCTGAGCATCTTGTTTTGGATCTTATTCTTTCCGCCATCATGCAGTCGATTTCTACAGTCTTCAAAGGCACTGCTGCAGAAGGTACCCAATGGAGACTCAAGTCAACGTGCGAATAAGCATGTGGTGGTTCCAAATTCTAATCACAACCAGTTGTCTTGTGTACAATTTATTTTTCTTGGCCAATTATTGTCACGTTATGCATCATAAAATTGTCATCTACGTTTTGCTTCTTGACTGCCTTCAACTTCAATATATCAATTAGAACCGAAGAGTTGTCTGCAAGTCAATTTTATCACCTCTCTTAACATATTATTTATGCCGCTTATTCTGCGTTGATGTCATTATATAATAGCTTGCAGGTGCAGGAGAATGGAATGCTTCAACGCGGGCATTTATCGTTTGTTTTTTGGATCGCTATCTGTCTAATAATATAATAATGACTTCAGTGCACAGGTGCACAAAGACGGCCCTGCACAAAATGAAAAGAAAATGGTGATCTCATATTAAATTTGGTGATCGGTTAACCTGAAATTCCTTTGATGTACCGATATACTTAAATATTTCCATCACAGCATTACTTGTGAAGGACTTTGGCTTTTCAGTTTTAGACTGGCTTTGAATCTTAGTAGTTAAGAGAAGTGTTAGCAACACATTTTCTAACACACTTTTTCCATCACTCTCATTGATTGGTTGAAATGCGCACGAGTCTTATTAAATTATGTGGATCACACATCTTATTTAGTGGGATTCATTCCCGAAGTGATGAAATTTATATGTATTTCAACCAATCAATGAGAGTGTGTTAGAGAGTATGTTGCTAGCACTCATCTAATAGGTAATAGTAACATCCGTCCAAGTAATGTCTCTAGCACCAGACCAAAAAAAAAAATGATGTCTTCATAATAATTGAACACTCCATCACATCAAAAGATAACGACAACTGATGTTTTTTGTATTGATCTCCCTTCTAATTTGTAGTGATTTTACGGTGAATCCGTGAAAACCGTATCATTCTACTAGCTCTGGAATCTGAATTATTTAATGTAACCTAGAAAAGTTTTCACAATGATAATTTCCAATTTACATTTAATTATTCCTGTCTGCATAAAAGTATGTGTTTGACTCATACATATGTCTGGATGTGTGAAACAGAAACTGGAGCTCATAACAGCGAACTTGTAGGCTGAATCAAGTAACAGAACAGTTTATTAACAAATATTTGTCACTAATTCGGTATGTTCGAATAACCTATTTATTTCATATTGGAAGACGATAACTTGTCATCATCTTGCCTCCATATTCTACCTTGCTTCTAATATTGTGATGGACATTTCATTGGATAAGAACAATTCGCAATTTGCTGGCAACGAATCTGGTTCGGGTGTAACATCTTGGTCGGTGTAAAAACCAGGAGCCTTTGGATTGGGCAATAATTTCTCACCATTCAGCATAAGAACCACTGATGACATGTCTGGCCTATCTTCTGGTCTTTGTTGCACGCATAACAGGCCCACCTGTATACATCGCATGACTTCAGAAGGTGTGAATCTTTCCCCTAACACTTCATCCAATAGTTCCAATGCTCTCTCTTTAGTCCATAATCTCCATGCCTAAATTGGTGAGAATCAATCAAATCAGAAAGTTGGAAACTAATTCAAATTAGAGTAGTTAGAAGGTAGTTATATCGTTTATGCTTACGTGTCCAAGAAGATTAAGACAGTGTTCTGGATCTGAAAATTCTCGATTCTTCTTCCCACTTACAATCTCTAGTACTATCACACCATAACTAAAGACATCTGATTTCGTTGAGAAATGCCCACAAAGAACATACTCAGGAGGCATATAACCACTGAAAGTTTAAATTTTAAAGTAAATCAATTGACAATGAAATCCCACAAACCATATTAATGTAGAAAAGAACCTACAATGTTCCAGCCACCCTATTTGTGTTTGCCTCAACCTGATCTCCCCGGAATGTTCGAGCTAGGCCAAAGTCTGATATTTTTGGATACAAATTTGCATCTAATAGAATGTTGCTGGTTTTCAAATCCCTATGAACAATCCTCAATCTAGAGTCTTGATGAAGACAAAGAAGTCCTCGAGCAATACCATCGATAATGTTGAAACGCTTGAGCCAATCTACGAGCTTCCTTCTAGTTTCATCTGATGAATTTTGCATAGAAACAATTAATATACCACTTTCAGTCTCCATAATTTCATAAGACATGAACTATAGATAAGAAATAGGATATTGCCACAGATGTTTAAAGGCTCAGACCAAAAATTTCATAAGACATAA
The DNA here is from genome assembly GCA_030159175.1 of Glycyrrhiza uralensis. Lineage (NCBI taxonomy): Eukaryota > Viridiplantae > Streptophyta > Magnoliopsida > Fabales > Fabaceae > Glycyrrhiza > Glycyrrhiza uralensis. The sequence continues at coordinate 40,853,963 of BRZY01000007.1, read as the reverse complement.
ACTATAGATAAGAAGTAGGATATTGCCACAGATGTTTAAAGGCTCAAACCAAAAATAAAATAGTCCAAGCTTTTGTTGGGCATATATTCATAGATTAAAAGTTTTTCTTCTCCTTCAATGCAGCAACCTATAAGCTTGACAAGATTATGGTGCTGAAGTTTGGCAATCAACGCCACTTCATTTTTGAACTCCTCCAACCCTTGTCCTGACTTCTTTGAAAGCCTTTTCACAGCTATCTCTTGTCCATCTTTCAGTGTTCCCTGAAAACCGTCATCTACAAAAGTTAGAAATTCTTTAAATGAGGAAAATAGAAAACCTTGATCGGTTTTCAATGTCACCTTGTATACAGGTCCAAAACCACCTTCTCCTAGTTTGTTACTACTTGAAAAGCTTTCGGTGGCTTTTGCTATGATTTGGAAATCAAATGTTGACAGATCAACGTCTTCCTTCATCAGTTTATCTTTGAAGTGATTGCTATGCCTATAACTTATTCTTGCCGCCCCTGATTGGTCAGACGAACAATATTACATTACTATCATATATTAGATGTTAGATTAATATCCGAGACAAAATTTACCTCGCTTTCTGAGTATAATTATCCAGCCACATACAGTTAATCCACAAATAATCACACCAACTGCGATCCCTACCAGAGTTTTAACACGGCCATTGACTGCAACATGACCTGACATTGACAGATGCAGAGCATGATTAAATCACAAGCTACTAGTACGACAGCTCAAAGAAGCTGAATGAGTGACTGATTTCTTAAGACCGCAGGAGTACTTAAAAAAAAGTTAGCGTATCTAATTCATCCACTGCTGTGAGAGGAAAATGAAAATAAGTTAGAAAAATAGAATCCCGATAACAATTAACAAGCGCCATTAAAAAGAGTTAAAAACTTTCGTCACAATGACCCTCGTATCTTTTTTTCCAATTTCTTTGAAGTATAAAATCCACTTGAGCATGCATGGCCTTCCAAGCTGCAATAAAAAAAAAACACTAAAAAGAAGAAAGAAAGATTACCTAACGCTGAAGCATGGACTCTGATGTAAAGGTCTTGTCCCCGGTGAGAGAATTCCCTCATGTCAATCAGATCATCAAACCAAAGTAGACAACCACTTCCACCGTTACGGATATCCAAATTTGCATATGATGTACAAGAACAGTTTTTTAGACATAAATTTTGACACTCCCCGAGGTCTATGGTCTTACTATACCATGAGGAAGCCGTGTCGGGTAATTTCATGTTTTGGTACTTCCTGAATCCATCTCTGTAATTACAATCCAACTTGGTCTTTCGAACACAGCCATTGGACCAAAATGAAATATTCCATTCTTCAGGAAACGTGGGCACAAACCCTTTCAGGCATTCACAAGTGGGTGAGTTATCACCCACATGGCATATAGCATTTGCACCACATGTGGCATAGGTTTCACACTGGTCTCCCTGGTTATTTGGGATAACTTCCTGGCTTCTTGTTTTACTATTGAAAACCAAACGCTGGGGGTTGCCTGAGGGGGTCAATGACTGCATGGAGAAAATCGACCCATCAAGGAGTTCGTACTTAAAATACACCTCTTCTTCATTCAACACAAATTCCCAACTAGACATTTGTTTGAGTTTATAAATTGGGTATCCCGTGAAAGCAATCCCATTCCAAGATCCTGCTCTAGTAGTTATGACAGATCCCTTGAGTGCAACAACTTGTGGATATCCTCTGGGGTCAATTTTAACAGAATACTCTCCCACAGCAGGATCATCTACGCTTCTCCAAGATGATACAAATCTATTTAGACCCGTTACCAAGTTCCACCCAATCTTCATTCCTGGTAATAATGTATCGCAGGGATAGTCAAAACTTTGCCACAAAAACTTGTCCTCGTTAATAATGTCCTGTCCATTTTTCACCACAAGGTTTCCCGAGTCCAAGAGCTGTACAATTGGATTGTTTACTATTTTGCTGCTTGATGTATTGGAGGACCATGCAGTGCTGTTTTTGCCATCGAGAAGCATAAGAATTCCCTTTTCGTTGACTTTTAAAACTCCGGATCTGTTCTGGAGTGGTGTTTCCCTGTTGGCTACCCATACAACTTTTATTGGGGACATTCTCGTGTACCATACACCCAAGTATCGACCTTTTGAACTTCCGGGGCTGAAGAAACCCGCTTCAAAAGTTCCATCGGCTGAAACTAAAGTCTCACCATCTATGATAGACTGATTCGTTGTTAAACTATCTACTAGTGAAGCAGAGGTTCTCATGTAGGAAACTGAAAACAACCAAATAAACAACATTCTGTAGCTGCCCATTTCTTTTCCTTCTAGTAAGATGTGTTTTGGTGAGGGTGGGAGCATGTGTGCTTTTGATTATGAAGAGGGAGCTAGAGTAGACTGTTCCGTTGTGGAATAAACAAGTTATCATAAGTCAACAACATGTGTTTGTCCAAATGTTGTCGTAAGTCAACAACGTGTTTAGAAATGAGTATCAGTTTTCCTTTTGCATGACAATATGATCAATCGGGAAGAACCTTGAAATCAATACGTGTACCCTGCTACATTGGTCACAGGTAACATCACTTCAACCCAACCTACATTATACATCAACGTGACTTTTGGACTTTGAGAGTAGTCTTTAAAGTTTAAATACTATAAAATTAATAATTGAATTTAGTTTTATGTATAATATAATGTAATTATAAAATATTTATAAATTTTATATATTATAAATATAAATAGATTGCTCCTACGAGCAGCTTCAGCAGTTGGCGAGAAGAGAAGGATGTGCTGCAATATGAGGTTCAACACGCATCGATGTCACTGTGGAACTGTTAACACCAGCCATTGTTGACCTCCTGTGGCGGCTAATTTTTTCCATTCATTCAGTATGGGCTTTTTTGGTGGGGTACAATTCTATAATGCAATTTCATGTATTGCTGCAGATGTCGTATGGCTAGGGATTACCCGTGTTATGAACATGTTTCATCTTGACAAAAAAAAACCATTTGTTGTAATATTTAGTCACATACTAATTCAATTAATCATTCATTATTGGTAAATTACTCAATATAGGGGATCGGCAAACACAAGTTCAAATTTTGTTCAGATTAGAGATGTCAACAGGAAGTACAAGGTGTGACTTGATCGGCAGACTTTGTCTAAGATGTGGCATGATAAAAGTGGGCCCACTTGCTGGAAATATCATTCTTTACCATAAGATACAAATGTTTAATATTAGAGGATAGAGATGTATTAAGGAAAAAGTTGATATCTTTGCAAATAAGTCCTTTTGCTATGCGCCCTCTCCCCTACCTCATTGTCAATTTCATTTTTGGGCTTTCTACTCAATACAGGTCAGATGCCGCTATCGACATATATAGAAGATAACTTTCTTGTTTATTTCTTTCATGGGCCATATTATGCTTGTAACCTCTTGTCTCTGAAAGCTCTCAGTGAAAAACACCGCCTCTGCTTTTTTCATCTCCGTCTAATCTAAATATGTCATTCCCGTTAGATCCAAGGTTCCATGGGTGCTCTGTTCGGCCACCACACCTTTGTTGTGCCTCTGCCTTGTTTCCCAGGCGGCCCGCTAGCTCCTCAGCTCGGGTTGGAGGGCGCCGCCTTAGCTTAGGATCGGACGAGGGCCATCCTGGTTTGGAGTGCGATGTCTCCTCCTTTCGATGTTTATGGTGGCGCTAGGCAGGTCCAGAGTGGTGGTGTGGCGTTGGGCCTCTGTTGGTTGTGATGGTCTCGGTGGTTCGGCCGATGTGTTTGTTGGCCCCTGTTTGGGTGGTTTTTTGTTTTTTTCGTTTGCTTTCTTTGTTGGCCCCTGTTCGGTTTTCTCATTTGGTGTTGCTCGTTGTTTTTTCTCAGTTTGTGATTGCTCTGTACCGCCTTAGACCCTGGTTTGGAACGGCGGTGGCTGCCATGGCTCCTCCGGTTGAAGGTTCTTGGGGTCTGGTTGGAAGAAAACAGAATAAGGAGAAGAAAAAACAAAAAAAAAATATTGCAAGAAAATGACATGGGGTTGTTTGTTGAGGTAGATGGGTTTGGGCCCCAAATGGGTCAAAACCAATCCACTCAAAGTATTGTTGGACATGTCAGTGGCGGACTCGGTAGTTGTTTTGTTGTGTTTTAGTTGTTTAATTTTCTGCTTTGTGTAGTTTAGTTTATGTTTTCAATTTGTTGTCCTGTCAGATTAAAAGTTAACATGCCTTTAAGTGTATTGATTATCTGTTGTATGGCATTGCATATGCTTTCCCGGGTTGGTTGTTTTTACCAATTCCTGTATGTACCTCTTGGGCTCTGTCCCAATCTTAATGAAGCTATGACCTATTGACAAAAAAAAAAAGATAACTTACTTTGATATCTTTGTAAGGGGTAACATTAACAATTTTCATTGACATTTGACCCATATGTGTAAACGTAAAACATAACATGAAAAGGGACACTTTGCCTTTCGGCTATCAATTTTAGCTATACTCTAATATTGGAAGGATTTAAATACGTTAACTAAAATATTCTTACATAAAATGTAAGATAAAAAGTTATAAGAATATAAAAAATAAGGCAGTTTTAAAATTCTCCCCCTCCCTTTGGGAACCAACCAAGGACAGAGTTATCTCTCCTCTCCTCAACCAAACAAAATATTTAATTAAATTCCTTTCCTCTCCTCTTTTAAACCAAACACTTACTATATTAACAAGTACATAAATACCAATCTCGTTAAATGATATAACAACACATAATTAGATATTATATATGTTTTTTGGTATTGATAATGCTTCAAAATTAAATTTTAGTAAAAATATATATACTTATTTTAATAAACAACAGGTATCTAGTCGAATGACATATAAACCTCTATCACTTGATCAAAAGCAACTCCAGTTCAATCAATCAAAGGCAAGAAAAAAAAATAGAGATAGATGGGGAAGAGAATTTAAAAACTAAAAACCAGGAGCAGAAGCAGAAGCAAGCCCAGCAAACCATCAGAATAAAAATTAGACACCCTAAAGTGTGGTGGTAAATAGCCTCTCAACTGTTGAGAAGCTCTTTGATCACAACCAAGTTGAGAGCATAAGGGTGAGTGCCAAGGCAGACAACCCTAAAGGCCTGCACTGAACAAAACGTCAAGCTATCTCTTACCGAGGCATCCCTTAAGCAAGATCTGAAGCAAGGAGTCATGATCCATCTAGCAAACTAAGGAGTATAACACTTAATTGGTTTCTGTTTCCGTTTCCTGATTTCACTTCAAATTACAAAAATACCACCTTATTTTCACTGTTTTCTATTTCCAAATATTTGTTCAGGAAACAGTGAAAACAATAAATAAATAAAAGTGTTTTCATTGTTTCCTATACAAAACTTTGGAAACAAAAATCAAAATAAAAATAAAGTGACATTTTTTCAATTAAAAGTAAAAACATGAAATGAAAACAGGAAGAAAAAAAAACTAAATAGACCCTAAAATTTTCCATGGTATCACTACCATTGAAGCTTTCATTTCCTATCTCACAATTATATGATCAACACAACAAAGGCAGGCTAATATGTTATCTTGATCCCATCACAGCCAGGTAAAATACATCCTTCCACCAGCGACCTTTTGGTCTTCAGTAAGCTTCATTCGATTTTGTATTTTGAAATAATACAGAACCTACCAGTGTTCCACAAAATCTGACAGCAGTTTGGTTCTTTCCTGACTTATCAGTCCCAAACAAGATTCCCAGCCTTTCATCTGCAACCATAATAAATACAAGATTAGATAGAAATAAAAGATAAGTTACTTGAATATGTAGATAAAGTTCAGCGGGAAAAATATCCATGAATAAACCACAGTAAAAGATAAGTGAACGAACATACTTCTTAATGCTATATCATATAGAAATAGAAGTATCAAAACAAAATAACATGACCATTTATATGATAAGTGAACAAATCTTCAAAATTAAGAGCACTAGATAAGCAAAAACCAGCAGACTGCTAGCATCCATCTCCCCAATAAAGTCTACCAGTAACCTCAAAAGATTCGTTTAATCGCTTAAGTACTTGCTAAAAAGAAATGAATACTGGTATTTTCCGATCTAGGTGGAAACCAGATTATCGTTACAGCTACCCCAAGACCTTTACCTCACTAGGGAAACTGAGTGTTCATCTTTTCCACTATACTCTCACAATCAAGTTTATTCCAGAGACTGCTGATTCCATATCATAAAATTCATGTTGACATCAGCAGTAATAACTAAAGCATAACCTAAATAGATAGCCCCAGCTTAATGCCCTTCAACAAGATAGGCTCCACAATTCCAAATTTTGCTATATATGAATCCCTGTAGAGAAAAGTAGCAACAACCAGTATACTTAACCCACCACTGGAAACAAATTCAACCTATAAGATGCAAGCACTCAACTTCACATCCAAGTTAACAACTGGGTGGTCCTGCGATCCAGAAGCAATTAGCAGTATTGGATGGTTTGATTCTTGACCTGATTTGTTACATATGCAAATCAAGATTTTAATTTTCCTTTGCTCGTATTAGAAGCCCAATAACAACTAAACTAAGTCCTATAGGAACAACAATATGGAAGTTATTCCACCCTACAACTTCAGACAGCTCCAAGTATTCATTGAATCATTTGAGCCTATAGAAAATCTTAGTTCTTAAGGTTTTAAATAGGATGTATTGATAACTAACACTATACTACTACTACTCAGAGTTGAACTAAGATTTCAAAATCCTGACCATTGTGCTGAAATTTCTGGTTCATTGAGTAACAAAATCTGAAGATGATCTAACCCTGTATCCTAATTCAGGTGTGCAACAATTATGTTTCGGATTAAGCAGTATACCAAACCTTACATGATTGTAATCAGCAGGGTAAATAGCAAGTTCTATATTTGTTACATCATTCACACCGATAAAGAGAAGCAGAATACCACCGATAAAGAGAAGCAGAATACTTGCCTCTGAGCTTCAGATCAACAGCTGGACTTCAGACATACCACAGGCCCAGAGCCTTCTCTTCAGATATTCCAGTGATACTAGCAACATAGGAGAATCTTGCATATCATCGAGGAACTTGATAAATGAGATTTTGGCACCTCAATCAATAAAGAATGAGAAACGTAGTGATGGTATGAGAAACAACACTACCAGACAGTTATTTCTCCCTTTCAGGATTAAAAAGGGTATAAAACTCAAAACCTCACCCTTAAATCCTAGAGTTAGGCAGATTTGTAGCAGAATCTTGCACATCATGGAGGACCTAGACCAATGATATTTTGGCACCTCAACCGATATAAAGATCAAGAAACTTTATGGTGGCATGAGAAACAATACCACCAGACAGTTATTTTTCTCTTTCAAGATTAAAAGGGTATAACCTCATAACATCCTCCTTAATCCTATTGTCAGGAAGATTTGTCAGCTACCTCTAACATCTCATCTACCTTCAGATTGGCCAATCTCTGGTCCATTTCAAATAAGTTGTTTGCAAGATCAATAGAAGGCCTATATAGCACTACCATCTGGCTGGGCAAATATAAACACTTCCATGAAACCAGCTTCTCGTGTAAAATAGTACTTTGTAACTGACTTCAATCTCAGCATAGAAATTACTAAACTAGAGCACCTGGGGTCTAACTAAACAATTTTAAGTTTCTTAGAGCAAGGCTAAACAGTAGAGCAAGATACTTCTGAAGCCGTGTCAATCCATCCCATTTGCCATACTTGTGGTTTTCCAAATCAACAAACATAACAGAATGCCAGATCATCTCAACTAGAAAATACAAGTCCCTGCACATTGTTACAACTTACATTGCAAATGTGCCATCAATAACACCACTTCAAAACAAAGGCAACAGACTTACACCAGCCACCTCCAATGACAGCAAACAGCAGTAGTTACCACCAGAAACTTAGCAGAGAAAATAAGGAACAAAGAATGCTTGAACATTTCCAAACTTAAACACCTTGATCAGGTATGTATATTGACTTCAAAAGTGAGTACAGCTACTTCCAATACAAGCATCTTTTCTGGCAAATGAAACAAAATAAAGTCCACTCATCATCGAGAGCTTGCAACTTAATCTCCAAGAAATGAGCATCCTATATATCCATACACCTGAGAAATCATTAGCAACACAAGTCACTCCCAACTTCATATTCCCAATAATTTGTCTAGGATGCCTCCTTTACCAGTTGCAGAACTACTATGGCTATTGCCAAATGAAACAAGCCACCAACATCACCATCAATCCTGGACAATTGCTATCCGATCTCACAAATAGTAGCAAACTTAAATCTATCATTCTATCCTAAAAGAAACATACTCTGATTTCAGGAAAAATGAAAGTTCTCGTTCTGTTCACTGTAGTAACTCAGAAAGCATAATGTAAAATAAAGTATGCTTTGAATTCCTCCACGTGTGGTGACTCCTCCTCCAAAATCACACATTCATAATCCTTGACATAAAATGCATTGAACAACACCACACATTTTTATAGTGCTAGGACTTTAACCAGGAGCACAAACAGCAACAGTAGAAACCAAATATCTGTATTGACTATTGGGGTCTTCTAACATTGGTAAACCCATCATATATTGAACTTCAACTCACATGATTCAACACATGAGAGCTACAAAAATTTAAGGTTGCAATGCTGCGTTCCAGCTCATGACCAATATAAAACATGTTTAACCCAGAAGAAATAATAACAATGACAACCAGCCAAACAGCACAACTACAATAATATGAAACATGAAATATATATCAACTGAAGATAGTTAAATTGAGGAATTCTGATGCATTAACTTCAAGATACTGCAGCAATTTTTTTCTCCAAGAAAAGTTAAGTAAAGCAACATTAAAACCTACATATGCCAGTTTAGAACTGATGATATATGAATTCTAAATAAAATAACCATTAACATGGCATGCATACATAGAAGGACATCAAACTCAGTCTCAGCTACTCCGCTAACACAGAGCTGATGGCAAGCCTTTCTTCATCACCAACTTCAATCACTTGATTCAACGACGATTCATGCGAGGCTTCTCGTGTACTTTCCTTGAAGCAGCACCTGCCCCATACAGAGGACCTTTCTCTGCAGCTCCCTAAACAGAAGCACACAAAGTAAATGAAACCTTGGAAAATTGAATGCAAAATCTAAAACTTGTAAATTAAGGAAAGCACATACCAGGTGAACACCATATCCATCTGCATATGGAGGTGGAAAACCCCCCTCTGGGCTACCGAACTTTGTTCCATAAGGCCCACCTTCATAAATGAAGCAAACATGAAAAAAAATGGACAAAAGAACAAGAAAAATATCTCAGTAAATTGGAATTATATGGGTCAGGCTGGCTTTTCAAAAATGATTAATGATTTCAGTCTTCAGTCTATGAAGCACAGAAACTCCAAGACTAATGGTGTGTCTATATCATATCCGCATCCAATACCATGAATCATAGGATAGGATATGGCAGCATCCATACTTTTGGCATATCACCTTGTGGGATGCCACCACCCTGAAAGTACTGCTACTCCAAAAATCCGAGATATGGATTCAAGTCCTGTTATCACTAATTACCTCCCTCAGAGCACACTTCAATCTTGCCCTCCTCAAAATCATCGCACAGACCACAAGTAGGTAATGTGATCACAAGTAGATATATTTTAAATTAAGTTAATGTGATCACAAGTAGATAAATTTTAAATTGTCTTTTTTATATATTTAAACATAAATATAAATATTTTATGTAGTTTTATGTAAGATATAATATATTGCATTACCTGTATCTTAAATTAAAAAAAAAAAAAATTTGTTGTAGTTGCGTATTATGTCATATTGGATACTCACATCCATACCCAGGCTTTCATGATATTTATTTAGGGCTTTAAAATGATAGAAGATATGCCTTTTTTCAGGTCTTTTAATTGATTGGCTTTCCAATTATTCAGGACATTTCATTAAATTGGTCAATTATAATTCTTCTCACAACTCGTATTGCTAATGAATAAATACGCAAGGAGCTATCTATTGAAGGATAATAAATTGTGCAAAGGACAAGATAACAAACGAGTCATACCAGGACCCCAATGTCTGCCATCAATGCTAGCAAGCTCAGCACGTAATTTCTCAACTTCCCGGGCCATGGAAACCATGTTTTTCTCCATTGACTGCCTCTGTTCCATGAACTCCATGTTTGCCTTCTTTTCATAATCCACCATGGTTCTAGAAAACAAAAATGTGATTATAATCAGTTTAGGCAAACAAATGCAGAAAAAACCTATCGCAGAGGGGCATGTAAATGTAGATAGAAAATGGAAACCCCGATAGCAATCAATCCACAAACCTGGCACGCATCAGCTCCTGGTGCAGGCCATCGATCTCAGACCTCATCATAGGAATTTGTTGATTATCAGATTGTAACCTTGAAACATCTTGTGTGAGTGTCTGAATCTTCGCTGTGAGATCTTGTTTGATATTATTAAGTTTCTGAACTTCAGCTCGCAGTTGTATAACCTCATTCTTTAATGGCTCGGTTGCCCTAAGGTCAGACTCCAACTTCATGCTTTTGTCAACAAGCTCCCTCGAATGCATCTCATGTTCGGCACGAATGTCGCCGATGGCGAGATTCATGTGATGAAGCTCATCCTTCGCGGCTGCAAGGTCTCGCTGCAATGCCATCCTTTCATCAATCAGCCTCCTGTTATCTGCCACCATCCTCCGCATTTCCGCGTGCTGCACTTCAAGCTCTTCTTCCAACAGAGCCGGATGAGGAGGAAGAGGTGGCCGCGGCATTGGGGGGCCGCGAGCATAAGGCCCATCGGATGGATACCCCCTTCGGGCATTCATGTGTTCTCTGTGAACACGGTGTCTTGATGCCATTTCAAGTTACCTAAACAAAAAGGGCAAGCAAGGATAACATCACAATTACAATTATGAGCATGTTGATATTCTAACAAGTGAGCATTGGCAATGAAACCTCGTTGAGAATTACAAAGATCCAAACTTCTGACGTCATTAGCATAAGCGTTTTTTCAAAGCATGACAAAATGCCGAGTAAAGAACAGGGTATATAGAATATAGAATCTAAAATATCAAATTCATTGGTTCGATAGGCTAACATGATCACGAGACAAAACAGGCACAACAAGCGAATCCCCCTCCCCCCAACCAAAAAAAATAAAAGCAGATATGAAAATACAAACAATCATAGGGAGATAGATACATGAACTAAATTGATGTTTTAGAGGGAAACCTAATTCCAGCACGAATTAATGGATTGAGAGATGGGAAGCGAAGAAAAGAGCGAACCTTACGAGAAGTGGGGAAAGAGGGTCTCCGAGTCGAGTACGAATACGGTGGAACACAAGACGAAGAACACAGCACGCACATGAGAATAAAAGCCTTCTGCACAATTTGGTGAATCCTGTGGCCTTTACGGCGTCGTTGCATATAAGATTAACTAAAATATATTCTTTTTGCAAGATTCCTATTTTATTCCCATGCCTTGATTCCATCTTTCCAAATTGACACCTTGGATTTCTTTTCTAATAAAGTAGTTTTTTGTGTTTTACAAGTAAGTTTAAATGAATAAAGTATAAAAATATCATTTTGTATAAAAAAATTGTATGATATGTTATTTTATATTTGTCACCCCTGATATGTTATTTTATATTTAGCTACTAATTTTATTAAATATTTCAAACTTAATTAACTGGCTTTATCAATTATTGACTATAAACTATATGCTCATATGCTATTAATTAACTTATTCGCTACTTTTATCAAATAAACATTAAATAAGGTTTGGGTGATAAGCTTCGCACTCGATTTGGCAATGGTATGGTTTTTGCTAGCCTTATAGTGTGTGAAGCTTTGTATGTTACGAGCACCAAGATTGAATGGGTAAAAATATAAAAAATTCATACTTTTATTTTTTTACAAGCAAAGATTAATATTGACGATGAGAGTAAACTACATTTTTTTTTGTCATGAGCAAACTACTCTTTTTTTTTTGTCAAAATGAGTAAACTACTCAAAACATAAGGTATAGGGAAATGGTAAATACACTCCACACTTTTTAAATATACACCTCACTTAATGTTGAAATTCCAAAAATATCCCCAAAATTCGCGTACATTCTGGAAACTGAAAATTGGAGTTTCCGGAATGCAATTTTACATTTCGGAAATTGAAGTTTCCGGAATATAAAATTGCATAATATATGCAAAAATAGAGAGTATTTTAGAAATTTTTATAATTAAGTGAAGTGTATGGCTAATTTTTAGTGATGTATATACCAATTTCCTAAGGTATATCCAAGATAGAACTCCATAGCAAAAATACAAGCCCAAAGAAATTTAGTATCTTGTGGTTAGCCCCTCCCCCATACAAATAAAGGCCCAGCCCAAATAAATATACGGACACCATGATGTCATCTGATCCAGCAAATTTTGACCCCAAAAAAGAAACTCCGAGGTCAAAAACGACCACACCTGGTGAAAATTTTCACATCATAGGTGTAGAACGCTCTGCAGAAACATAACACCATCAGACCCGATAAAAGCCCATTTGCGAACTATACCACACCCAGGTTTGAATTTTACTGTCATGGATATTGAGTTCTGCTGTCCCATTTTCCACAATCTAGTTGATACTTGCCTCCTACCCTTTGATAATAGGACTCATTCATCCAAAGCTAGTTTCCTTTGCTGCATCCATCCATCCATTGTAAATACATCCCAAAACCAACGTGATAAACCGGTGTGAAGTGTGAACTCTCCTTTAATATTTCGGGGTGAATTTTTATAAACGAAAAAAAATTAAATATTTCACTTCTCTCCTAAGTGGCAGAAAAAGGTGTATCCACTACAAAAATTAATTTTAGTTGCCACAATTTTATACCCAAACAAACACTCACAAAACTACTTCCTCCCTTTCATTTTAACTGTCCAATAAGATTTTTTCACAAGAATTAAAAAAGTAATAGATAAGTTAAAAAATAGAATAATTTTAATAAGTTGTTCATATAATTTATTAATAATTGCATAATTTACTATTAACCTTTTATTTCCCAATGTTACACTATTCATGGGCAAAATTGTGGAGAAAAAAAATAATGTTGCATTGAAAAGGTAAAATGAAACACTTAATATGAAACACAGTTAGTAAAATCTTACATCGATATTTTCCTTTTTGCGGTGAAAAAAATCTTAGCCAAATGAGCTCTTAGTGCGAGATGCCTAACTTTGAGGAAGAAAGTTGAATTAAGAAAACATGCAATCATAATTATGTTGTTTTTAATCCCAACCTAAAAGTTTCGACATATTTAATGGAATCCATATCACAATAACATAAACCGATAAAGTGAACTAGTGAATTCATAATCCACAGATAATTAATTATTTTTATCCTGTCTTGATAAGAGATTAAAAAAACACAATTACTTTTTCTTTGTTATCCAAGAGTACAATTTGTACACGAATTGATACAGAGGAGTTCAAAACAATGGAGGATCTAGAATCTTGGACCCATAAATGATCTTGGTGCCTTTACAGGTGAAGCTACTTCTGATCTAAAACTGATAGGTGGGGATCCTCCATGTAATTGTATACTACTCAGTCACTTTGTTACTCCAATCATCCCTATCCAGAGGGTGATCAATATGCATATTTTAAATAGAGTCCCATCAAGTTGTCCTATGAATGTCATTATTTTAAGGGACCCTTAAACTCAAACTATTATTGTCCATACCCACTTATTCAATCTTCCCCTTTCCCTTTTGCATAGAGAGAAAAAAGAAATGGTAAAAAAGAACAAAAGAACAAAAAAGTGGGGAAGAGAAAAGGAAAAAGGAAACTCGGATTCAAAACAAGAAGAAAGTGCTTTCTTTCCCTTACAATCAAACTTTTTTATTGTTTTAATTGCATCTAGGTAAAATGGGAAAGGAGGAATTAGTGACACAAGTAAATGCCTAATTCATGGTATTGGAATTGGACCCTCAAAAGATGGAACCTTTTGATTGTTTGTGCAAAAGACAATGCAAGGGGACAAACTGATTAAGTTGAAGAAGTTCCCCCCCACACGTGTGTCAACATTAGAAAACCTCTTCCTGGGACCCCTTTTTCTATTCTGCATTTTGTCTTTCTTCACATTCTGCACCAGTGTATAGAAAGTGTTTCATGCTTTTTGTAGCCAAAGGAAGCTCAATATTCCACTCTCCTCACGAAGATTGGCATCCTCCTTTTCATTCTTACAGTAGGGAAGTTCACAATTGTATCTTCTTCAGCATACCACCTGCACAATTAAACACTAGATATGAAAATGCCTAATAATCATAGAATGGCAATGAGTAATAATGTATGACAAGTTTTACACAATTATCCAGTTATATTTCTCCATCTTGCCATATCATAATATTACTTCTTAAAATCTGTTTACAATGAGATGAGAAAGCGAATAGGACCTAGGTAAAATATGATTGGACTTCTACGTAAAATTTGTATATAGTTATTCAACTCAAATATATATTTTAAGAAGGAAAAAAAAAAACAGCACTTTAAGATTGCATACTATGCAGACCTAGCAAACCTCAGGTTCTAGGATGCTTGACTAATATCACCAAGGCCTTTTGTCCAACTTAACTCGGTTTGACCATTATGGTATCTTTTTCCATTTATAAGGCCATATCTTCCTAGAAGCAAGTGCGATAAGAATGCTTAACTTGCAGTCCTAAGGAATAATTAATATAACACTATAAAACCTTGGTTCACAAGAACATGCAAATTGGCTTTAGCCACTACTCGAATCTACTGAAACAAATTAAGTTACATTCTTGGCTTATTTTTTTATGTATATATGCTCAGAGATTGTGATGCATTGTCGTCATTAACAACAAGACAGTCACTTAGATTGATGGCATTTGACCAGTCAAATTCCTTTCTATTTTATATACCAAACTCAAGCAAGTGGAGAAACAGGACAGGAGGGACGATTCAAAATTCTCTACTTTGTTAAGTCATATATCTTACATGCACTAATTAAAAAGTTGGTAGACTTTCAAGGAGCATCACAGGGTTAGGATTTGTTATATGAATTCTGATCATACACAATACAGTACAAGAGATTACAATCAGATGGATGGTCTTTTTGAACCCTGATGGAGGATACAAGGCATTCTGGACCCACAAACTTTACAACTTTGATTCCACCTCTTGCAAAAAAAGAGACATTTCTGTCATTGACTCACTTTCACGTGTGTGTGTATGTGTGGAATCTATGATTTTCAGCTATCAAATCTAGTTTGAAAAGAGAAAATGGTGAATGAAAATATGGAAGGAAAATGTTGTACGTTGTGATTTTTTGTCTTTGCTCCCATGATGATATGACCTATGACTATGTCATGAGGAGACATTAATAAAGGGTCCTAATTTTGGACATGATAACATTTAATAACTATGCATTGAGTTAGGTTCTATTTGGATTTAGATGTCCAACTTCTAACTTATGGATAAGTTAACTTTATATTACATTCTTATTTTTCTTATCGGAAAGATTACCTGAATCGAGTAACGAAGTGGTGTAGGAAGATAGAAGCCTCCAGCCTGGCCAAGTCAAGGCCAGGGCATAGCCTTTGTCCCCCTCCAAAAGGAGTGAAATTGCAACTGCTCATGTCTTTGTCCTGTGAGTGGGTCCCCCAATTTATTTATCACTTAAAAATCTTCATAAATAACACTAGAAATGAAACATGAAGAAACTAACAATAATCATGAAGAGGTTTATCTTACTTGCCACCTCCAAGGATTGAATTGGTAAGGACAGTCATAGTTTTGGTCATCTAGATGAACTGATCTAAAATATACAAAAATACACCATCCCTTTGGTATCAAATACCCTTTTATTTCAACATCTTTCATGGCCTTTCTCATAACACCAATTATTATATTTCCCATCCTCAAAGTTTCCGTGATAACCTGTATAAATAACACACATAATAATAAATTAGTTTAAAACTATTGGTTTATTTTTCTTTTATATAGTCTTTGTTTAGGAGCCATGTTTGCCTTACTGTTTGAGTAAATGACAATGATAAGTAATCACTCCAACACAAGGGCTCCCCAAGCTGATCTTTGAGTTTCTTAAGCTTCACATTTTCCTCCTAAGGACAACAGTACAAGTCATTCAATCCAAAACAAATCAGTGAAATGGTCATAAAGACTCCCTTAAAATAAGACACGTGTTGTATGTGATGGAGCAAAAGACAGTGATGGGGTGAGGTGACATATGCCACAAACAATGAAGCAAATGGGAAGAAAATATTCATACGCATCTAGAACCAACCAAAAATACTTGATTGTTTACCAAGAATTAAGGACATTTCCTTAACATGTATGTATCTAGCTGAGATTTTCCACTAGTGTGGTGTTGACCCTTCTTTTGAGGGTTCAATTAATGTCATATAGCTAGTATAGCAAGGACCAAACCCTACTAGCCATTTTGTCTATGAGTAATTAATGAGACATAACATGATAGTCACAAAAAAATATGATTTTCACAATAAAATAACAGAAAGTTATTCCACTTTTAGACTAGTCCAATAGGATCACTGTGCAAAACCACTGACTGATCAAATCATTAAGAATGAGACTAGTTTGAAATTTTACCAAAACAAAAAGAATGGTTTAAAATTAAGCAATGTTTATGATAGTATTATGCTAAAGTTATTGTAATTCCATTTAAGAAGATATGGTAATACCGTCAATTGTTGCAAAGCAGCAGGACATTCTGATAGATATTTTATAGCTAGAGTCATAAGAACAGGCACTGAGTCCTCTCCTGGAATCATCATATCGATCATGTTATCTGCTATTAAATCATCCGTTAATTGTTCACTTGCATCATTCAGAAGCACATCCACTACATCTTTTGGAACTTTGGACATGCCACTATTTCTTCTTGTTTGAATAGTTCTCTGCACTAATTTGACCATTTTCTTTTTGGCCTGAAACCATTAGTGAAGTTATTACCAACAGGCTCAACATAAAATATATATAATAATAGTAAAGGAAAGCAATTTCTAACTAATGGACTTGCCTGTAAAGATTGGTGAAGTTTAGTTCCTGGGAGGTTAATGGGTAAAGACATGAGGCCAGAGATGAATTCCTGAAAATGTTTCTTCAGATGCTCCATTTCTTCACCTGGATCCAAACTAATCAATGCCTTGACCAGTACTTGAAATGCAATCTTGGGGGAGAAATAAAAGAAGAAGTACTTATTAGTATCTTAGAAAATAGCCTAGCATCATGAATTATGCAAAATGATTATGAACCCCATAAAGACAACTGGATTTTTCACTTTATAGCTATATCATTTTGAAACTTAAGTATTAGCCGGAGAGACAGCTCAATTGCCAATTATTACTTTTCGTTAACAACTCATACAACAACAAAAAAAAAACATAATGAAAGAGAGAAAGAGAGGGTCACTTTGACATACAAGTTTGGAGTGGTTACTTTCATTAAAGCCAGAATATTTAATAAAAGTCACCCTAAGCTTGGAGGGTAAAGATTAAAATTCAAACTTTGGAGATGGGGTCTGTCCTTTCTCCACGTCAGAGAAAGATGCAGACAGATAGATTGATAGACAAACACACACAAACCACTTCAGAGACAGAGAGAAGAGAAGGAAACAGAACAGAACTAACATTTTTGGTTTCATCCTGCATGTATACGGGTTGGTCCTCCCTCCAATTAGCCATTGATTCTTGCACATACTTCTGCATGTCTCTGGTGATCTGAGCCTTAAGCTGTTGAGACTTGAAAAAGGCACCGATGAGTCCATGTATTTTCCTCTGTAGGCTTCCATTGATGAGCAAAATAGAAGACTTCCCCATCAACTCGGTCAGAGACTTTGGATAAGAAGGAACAAAAAACTTTGCATCACTTTGCAGAATGAACTTATTAACATCCGCATCCGTGGAAACAATAGAAGGACTTCCAAATATGTGCGACTTAAACACCTTGCCATACCTGCAACTCACAAGTTACAAACACATAAAAAAATCCTACTAAAAAAAACCAGTATAAACTTGTAGATTCATTCAACTATATGTATGCAAAACCAGCATGTGATGAAATGATGAAACTTTTAACACCCCAGATGGATTTTTCTTAGTTACATTGATTCATAGCATCATATCATATCATATTATATCACACTATGAAGTACAACAAGAATACATGGTAGGAGAATCTCAAGCTAACACATGTTGAGTGAAAATACTCAATATGTTCTTTCTTCACACATGAATAGTGCATGAAAAACTATGATCAGGGTGATGATGGAATGAACTTACATGAGGCGTCTCTTGTCCATGAAGCTCTCAGGGCGATCAGAGTAAGCACAAGAAACAAACTCAATGGTTTCACCGATAAAAGGCCATCCAAAAGTGCCTAATGGAAGTTTATTTGTCATGTGTTTCGTTTTGAGTCCAATCCTTCTGTTCCTGTACAGAATAAGGATCACAGTGGACAAGAGAAATGCTGTCACAAACAGAATCCAAACGTTGTTGTCCATTATTTTTTCCCGCACGCACGCAGAAAGACTGACTCTCTATCTATGATGATACGATTAGCTTTGGGGCTTAAATATTTGGTAACTAATCACGTGGTGGACACAGCAATATATATCAAACGTTTTTTTCTGTTGAAAGGAATTGAGTGTGTGTGTGTGTCTGTGTGTGGGTGCATGTGTGTGTACGCGTGCAAGAGAGGGAGAGAGACAGGTTTTGTGGAGAGTGCTTGTGATGAGGATATATATTTATATTATGCATTCATTGCATTGAGAAAAAGCATAGATACGAGATTGCCTCTTTTTTTTTGTCCCCTTGCCCCTTTATTCTCAAGCCGAAAAGAATTTCTATTGTTACTTTCGGACTTAATAACACATTAAGCTCAACCAACATACAAGTATGTTTTTCATGAGGTTCAGCTCAATCACATGTTATCTACTGGTAGATGCTGCTGAAGTGCTTGTTAAGTAATTAAAAATGAAAGATATTTATTGAAAAGTATAACACTTTAATAAGTCATTAATAATTGTTGTATTTTTACTGAAGTACTCTTATTGTATTTGTTAGCAATACCCTTTTTCTTTTTTCAACTTCTTAGTTCTCACAACTGTAGGAGGGAAAGTTCAATTTCGTTTTCTGCTCAGTCATGAGTCATTTCACATGTGACGTGATCATATCATATTTAGATAATTAAGCTCAAATCGCAATTTTGACATGAAAAGGGAGTAATCTATATTTATTTGTAGATACAATATGTTTCAAACTTTAACTGACGAAAGAAAGTAATGCACCTTCAAACTGATATGAAAAGACACTTTTTCATCATGATCAAGAGACGTAATATATATTCGAGTAATATCTTATAGACAATCTTATCAATATTCCTCTGTAGTTAAGATGTCGGTTTCTTATTTTTGTAGAATTAGTTAGCTTTTCATACATACACCAATCATTATTAGCTGTTCTGCACATACGAATAACATTATTCAAATTTTAAAGCTTCTTAAGAGTACTAAGTATATTTGTAAAAATTCTATATATCTTTATGGAGTTCCTAGTAGTTGATTGGTTAAAAGATGTAAAAAAAAAAAATAGTGAGAGAATAAGGGTGCTTTAATCAAATGATGAGATGGTGAAATATGAAATGTTAGTTTATGATTTTGTTTGATAGAAATTAGTAGGGAAAAGTCCCCACAACAAGGGGAATGATTAATTGTTCTTTTGGCTCTGTGGATTAAGGCGTCCCCCCCCTTCCCATTTGCTTCCTTTGGCATAGTGGCCCCGTGCCTTCATGTGAGTCTCATTAAGTTCCATCATCACTCCCTCGCCTCTAAACTTTTGTCCCAATCCAATCTTCCTCCAACCTCTCATGTTACCATCATTTCCTTTCTTTCTCTTATTATATGCAAGAGGCCACATGTGCCTCTCCCTTCTCTTTTACTAAAATTACTCTTCCATCATTTAAATCACTCTTTGATAAAAGGCATTGCATTGGGGAACGTTAGTATATTCTTTTAATTTGGACCGAGCAAGAATATGAGTGCCCAACCATCTCTTTTCCAAGGAGAAGATTCCTTATGCATTAAGCTTTTATTTATAAACCTATATATGTTTGACTGTTGACAATAGTTCCTTTTTCTTTTAACATTATCCCATTTCTTGATTACCTGTGATTTTCTAATGCTAAACTCAAATCTTCGGCTAGCTTTTATATGTATCTTAATTTAAACCACCTAACCTTGATTCAAGCGTCCTAATTCAACATTTATAATTTAATGTCATCACTTAACAACGGATATTATTCATCTCTCTCACACACACTCTCTCTATCTCGTTTGTGAATTTCGTTAATTAATCATTAAACAATATCGTTCAGAATCTCAGAAAAGAATGAGGATACATTGCATAGTATCAGGAGTTTTTTGAGCTAGGATTATAAACTACAAGTTCTAAGTTAATGCTGTACAAAAATATTTTGTTTTGTACTAAAAATCAAATATGTGCAATTCATATCAGATTCTTTTACATATATGTACATACAATTCAATAACTTCATTTCCAAGTTATGAAAAAAAACTTCATATTCATTCATATTTTTTCCCATATATAGCCTTGCATTATTATTGTATTTGGTGGTTGGCTTCGTAATGGAACTTTGCATGTTGTGGGAACTCCACCAGTGTGTACGGTACCGTGTCCATGCTTGCATTAGGTCCATGTGGACCTATAGTAGCTGCTCTCAAACTATGAGAAAATTGCTCGGCTTGGATATTGGAAAATGGAAATTACCAGTGAGATTAAGGAGAAAGATAAAGAAATGATAGACCAGCAGCACCAACTCACCCAGAAGGATATATTATTCACAAAATTGACACAAAAATTTTGCAAATTGTAGAACATCAGGGGGTCTCGAGTCAAGTGCCAACACTAAGATTCTTCATCAATAATAGAAAGAGAAATAAAACATTGGAAGAATCAAATCAATACATTTGACTTCAATTTTATCATCACCGGGGAGAGAGATCAGAGGAACATCTTAATCTTATCTTAATTAGATACATAGGATAGATTTTTAAGAGTGCTTTCTCTTCATCAATTCGTCATTTCTCCTCTTGCATCTTTCGGTTTAGCATTCGTCTTCCCTTCTAAAATCCACTAGTAGATAGAGTCGCTGGTCCTCTGGAATTGGTTCTCGTTTGATCATAGGACGTGAGGATAAAAAAAAACTTCTTGACACCATACAAACTTTTCTAAATCACTCTGTTTTTTTAATAAATTTTTAAATAATTACTTTACCTTGCAGTTCTGCAACTGGAAAATTACAAAATTGAAAGTAGTCTTTTGTTGTTTTTCCACCTGTGTTATGCACGACCCGCAAGCCATAAAAAGGGAAATCAAGGCGGTTATATAATTAAAACAAATGCATCCAAGCGTAGTGCAAAATGAATTACTGTGGTATGAACTATCAAGTATAAACTACTGTTTGATTGTAGGTACAAGGCTTCTCAATGTTTCTATGGACAATTCAACCAAATAAATAGGGGGGAAAAAGGAGTCTAACAAAGAAAAAACCGAACTCCCACCACTTTTCTTACAAATAGCTAATTAGATAGTAGGACAATACAATGCGTCAGGTTGTAACGTCATAATAGACACGATTGTGGGAGTTCCATCAATCAGCTCCACGGGCGACCACTTCCATAACTCTTCCCACGGTCTCGGAAGCCACCTGATTGATCATTGAAGAAATAAAAAGGAACATTTCATAAATCAAAATTGCATAGCAAATAAGGCATGAGTTTACAAATGCTGAATGCTAGGTAGATTGAACAAGCCTCCCGCCCCAGCATTCTCAAACTGAGCATGTCGCAGCATGCTTCCAGTTACAAACTATTCCCTAACCAATTATTCCGGATAGATTCCCTCCAGAGGCTGCCATTTGTTAAGTGGTAAAATTATAATTTTACCGAACAAGCCAGGCCAAGAGACCAAAGACACGATGACTGCCTTTGGGTTCATGTCCAAGCATAGTTGTAGCATACCCTTCAACCAAAAAATGAGGACGGGGAAGGTGCCCTACTAATATATGTAAGTGTATATACTAGCCCAAGTTAACTAACCTGAAGGTGGAGGAGGCGCACCACGCCCCATTGCTGCCAATTCAGGACTCACTCTCTGTCCAGCTTCCTCGAGTATGGTTATAAGCTCCTTTGCAAATCTGGCATTTGCTGCTGTGAAGAATGTGTATGCAGTTCCTTTTGCACCAGCTCTCCCAGTCCGTCCAATGCGGTGAACATAATCCTCAAGTGATCCCGGGAAGTCATAATTTATCACGTACTTCACATCCTTCACATCTGTCAGTAACCAAATGAAAAAAAATAAAAAATCAAGATACACAGGCACAGCTATTGGTATAACTTAAAAAATGTCCTCTAGCAATAACTGCCATTTGCTACTTAAGTCACCACATATACTTAAGACTGACTAATTCGTACATGAGATTAACCAGCAACAGAAGGCAATTCTAACTTAAAAAGGCAAACAATTCATGTAGAGATTTATCCATCACTCAGAAAATTGTCAATATAAACTGGTGAGTGGTGACTGAATAACTTTGAAAAATTATAATGGTATTGCTTGGTCCACACAATAAATATGTTTCTAACATGGGAAAGAGTAGATCAATGTAAAATCTAGTGATAAAGTGGCAGAAAAAGGATACAAAAGAGAAAAAAATTATTTAGTAAAAGGGTAGTATATGATAATGAAGGAGCCAAACCGTTATTTCGATACAGATATATCCTCTTCAACAAAATTACTATTTCCAAAACTAGAGTTCTAGAACTACTTCAATTTCCTACACTGAAAAAGAATATCATCCAAACAATTAAGCACAAATTTTGTACCTAAACCGCGAGCTGCAACATCTGTTGCAGTCATTATAGGACTCTTTCCAGATTTAAACTCTGAAAGCACCCAATCTCTTTCTGCTTGACTTTTGTCTCCATGAATAGAGAGTGCAGGCCAACCATCCATGCGGAGCTGCCTAGTAATCTGATCACATCCTTTCTTAGTATCCATGAATATCAGTATCCGGCTGCCATCCATGATGTCCTCCAACAACTTCACCAATCTGAAATATGATGACTCTATTAGGTGGTACTATGTGACTTGTTCAAGTTATGGAGTGGAAATAATGTAAGACCATATCTTACTTATCATATTTTTGCTTTTCAGGAACAATGTCAACATATTGCCGTATAGCATGGTTAGCTTTTAAATCTGGAGAACCTATAATTACCTGCACAATTGTTACAAAAATTGTCAATTCAGTCTTCACTATAAACACAAAAATTTCAGAAATACAATACCATGCATGAACAAACACACACCCAAGGTTGTCAAACTCAAGAGTCTATGCAAACTACACGAGTCTCTAAACTCGTGGAGTGTCCATAGAATCATAAGAGTCTACTAGTCCACGCAAATCAGCACAAATTTACTTGGGAATGAGTATTAAAGCGAGCTGGCTTGATTTTGCTACCTAAACTTGTAGGCTCATTCGAGTTTACGAGTTTAAAAACCATGATCTTATAAGGAAGATTATAAATTTCAGAATAAAACATTTCAACAAACAGAGGAATGATAAAAGACAACAACGTAACATGTCCAAACATGAAAATATCTTACTTTGTATGGGTTATAAAGGAACTGCCTTGCCAATTGTTCAACCTCCTTGGGCCAGGTAGCACTCCAGTACAAAGTTTGACGGTCTGGACGAATCTATATAAATAAATAAATAAAACATAATCAGATAACCAGGGCAATAAACAATTTTAACCAGCAGCTTCAGCAATCTGTCTTTGTAAATCCAACTCAGATAGATTGGCATCAGCTTATATAATGAGCTATCTAAATCATTAGGTTCTTCTATTCAGTAAGAAGTGTAATGTCTCATGATTCAAGATTAATGAAATGTGTGAAGGATCAAGGAAAGCAACTTGACTATGCCAAACAATACTCCATATGATTATTGAGATTTTAATATTTTAAAATATTAATCAGATCATAAATAAAAAGTCACCTGAGAGACAATCTTCCGTATCTGAGGATCAAACCCCATGTCCAACATCCTATCAGCTTCATCCAATACCAGGTATGTGACCCTCCGCAAGTTAGTATGATTTGACTCAAGCATATCAATTAACCTTCCCGGGGTGGCAATTACAATTTCAACGCCTAACCCCAAAAATTAACAGAAGCATCATCAAATTCAAAATTATGGCAAAATAAAAGCAGTGCCATGAAGTCACAACAGAAAGGCAAGTGATGTATCCCAAGTCATGGCTTTGTAATACTTACTTCACCACGTACCTTTCTGGAGATCACGCACTTGAGGCCCCTTTGGAACCCCACCGTATATGCACGTGCTCTTAATCCTTGATGATGCACCGAATTTAGTAGACTCTTGTTGTATTTGAACGGCAAGTTCACGTGTTGGGGCCAAAACCAACACAATAGGTCCATCCCCAGGATCTGAAAAACAGTGTTAATGAATTACTAGACAGCTAATAAAGGAGGCAGAGGCAAACAAAGGCAACTCTACAATTTACATCTCAGTGGCAGGCAGTGTTTCCAATCTGCTTACCTAGAATCGGCTGCGCATTAACATGCACTATGGCAGGCAACAAGTAAGCCAGCGTCTTCCCAGATCCTGTTTCTGCAATTCCTATCAGATCACGTCCCTTCAAAGCCATTGGCCAACCTTGGGACTGAATGGGTGTAGGTTCGGTAAAGCCAGCTTTCTTAATTTCTTGCAGCACATATTCTGGATTAAATTAAATTAAGGTTGTAAAATCAGTAGAATGTTCCCACAATAATAATCTCTCATCAAAAGAAAGGGTATTCTAGTCAGCAAAACCCCCCAATTTTAACCCCCACCTTCCCTCCCGCTTCCAAACTCGTGAAACAAACAAGAGAAAGAGATTGAGTTTTTTTTATTTATTAAAACCAAACTCCTAGTAAATGCACTTGAATTGAATACGATGGAATTAAATTGTACAGTGTCATTGGTCCTTGAGTAAACTAGGGAGATCAAACCATAATATTGATAAGCATTAGCAAGCGTACCTGGAAAACCAGCATCGTTGAAGGTCTTAACGGGTTTGGGGACATCTCGTCCTTCAACGGTGATTTCCCGCAGCTGACGATACTCGGTAACCTCTGCCTCCGTCATTGCCCTCACGGCGGGGGATTCGGAGTAGAAGTTTTTCTCGAAATGAGGCAATCCATCCAAATTCAGTTTCCTGGGCGATCCTGACCCACCGTCGTCGTAGTCCCTTCTGCTTGAACCACCGTACCCTCCTGCAGGTGCAGCACCTAGCCCTGACTCACTGAGAAATAATCGACACAACAAATTATTGACATGGCATTTGCTTTCAGCAACACGGAATTGGAATTTGAATGCTAAATAAACTAGGAAGCGGGAAAAGTGAAACCCTAGAAAGTAAGTAAGAAAAAAAGGATTGGGAATCGGGGTTTATTAGGTGAATTGGAATTGGAAGGGAAGGGGTTACCTTCTTCGGTCGCGGTAGGAAGTGGGGTCGCCGGAGCGGCTGTCGTAGCGGCTCATGGTGACGGACGGTGACGGTTACAGAACGCAGAGTGAGAGTGACAGTGGAAGTGAAGCAGTACCAGCACCACCCAAGTACAGCGTAGCTAGGGTTATGCTAAAATTACCCAGAAGAAGCCTAATCAGTCCACTCGTTCCGAGACACACGCACCTTCACCGCCACGCTCTCTCCTCCCTATCTATGGACTATGCTTCCTGCTCTTGCAATTATTATTGTTAATATTTTTTTGAAAAATATTATTCTCGATGATGATGATGATGATAATAATAATAATATTAATAATAAATAATATTAATCATAATAATAATTACAATCCTAAATCTCAATTTTCATCCTCTCAATATTATTATTATAACCATTGTTAAATTATTTTTAAAAAATATCATTAATTTCATTTTTTATTTATGCAAAATGTGGTCAAGCAGTTCTTATTTTGTATTTATAAAAATGAGTGTGATATGGTCCTAATTTAAGAATTGATATGTCCTTACTATAGTCAAAAGAGTCTTTAAATGTATACCCCAATTCAATAATAGTTTGTTCGATATTCTATTGTTTAGTTAGTTGAGTGAAACATGATCCCCAAAGTTTTGATATAGAAGACAAATGAAGCTCATTGGGACTGCGAAACCCTAAATCAAATGGTATATATTCTTTGAGTTTAAAGTTAAAAAAATAAAAAAAGCTCGATTAGGCTAAGAGAACCTTGATCAATTCAGTGCTACAAAAGTTGTATATGTTCATTATATTTGTAGAGAAATAGCAAATTCATTCATTAAAAAAATATGCCATTAAAAAAATGTTCTCTTATTTAATAAGTGTGAAACTAATTTTTGCACAAATACTTCTTCAATGGCCTATATTTTCGACATTGCAATTTTTTTTCACTACACTATAAAAGAAGGATCAACTGCCACTTCTCCTGTGATTCTCACATTGGGAAAAGAAAATTGAGTGAATCATCAAAATCACCCTAAAATTTTAAAAATATTAATTTAATCTCTAAAATTATCAGCTCTACAAGTTTAGAAACTAAAATGGCAATTTATTCAAATAAAATTATACTCAAACACAAGGTGTATATGTCTTTTTTTTTTGTCAACCAAGATTTTTTTTTCAAAAAGCAAAAATTTTATTAAAAAAATTAACTAAATCAGAGTATAAAATATACCCTTATTTAACTACATCATCAAAAGAAACAGAATGTCTAGGTTGGACCAATGATCCAAATTCCGACCTGCACGAGCATAAAACGTGACAGCCCAAGCCCAACACAGGGAACACAAGTAGACTATCAACTGACAACTATACTACAGAGAGTTTGACCAAAAAAAAAACTGTACTACAGAGAGTTGGAACTTGGAAGCAACAAGTAAATGCACACCCCCCTCCCCCCCCCCCCCCCCCCAACAAAAAAAAAAACAAGTAAATGCACAAATAACTTTATCCCGGCCAATTCAACCTCCCGTTCACGCAGCAGTAAGGTGAAGGCGGCACAATGCAATTGCAATTGCAGGCTCTATCTTTATCATCGCCATCGCCATCTCCGGTGAAATTGGGAGCAGCGAAAGTGAAAGTGAAAGCTTCGTGGGACACACAACAGAGGCTCACTTACAACCCCAACGCTCCCAGAAAGCACAAGAAGAACACCCACACCCACACCAACACTCTCACTCAATCTCCTTCTCCTACTTCCGCTGCACCAATCACTACGCCTACGCGCAAGGACCAGTACGTTTCCGATCTTCTCAAACGCGTCACTCCTCTTCCCACCACAGGTATTGTTATTTAATTTTAACACACTTGCTTCTTTCTGCTCTATATTGTCTAATAATACCTTCAATTTTTCCAATTGCTTATTTTATTATATCTGCAATGTAACGTTTGCAGGGAACACGGAAGAACAAGAACGAGGTGAAACCTACTTGGGATATGAGAGATGGCTTCCAACTCCACCAAAAGTGGTGAAGCCTAGATCAGTATTTAATGCTGCTACCTTGGCATACATCGGTGATTGCATATATGAGGTGATGCCCATTTCTTTCTCTCATTATTACGTTTCTGCCACTCACTACACTGCCATCCATAAAACTGATAAAAACACTCAACTTTACTTGTTTGTTTGCTCTCAATTTCATGGTTTGTGTCTTTTGAAAAACTATATTTGTGGCTGGCCAAAAAGAAGAAAAAATAATATATTATTTTTATGATTTCAACTGAACAGGCTTGCCTACTTTGTATTGTAAATTCTAATTCTATTTTTTGGTAAAATTCTAATGATTCTTATGATTTCGAGACTTTCTAGATATCTTATTCTCATTTTTTCTGAAACACACAGCTATATGCCCGAAGGCACTTCTTATTTCCCCCACTTAGCATTGAAGAATACAATGATCGTGTGATGGCAGTTGTCCGCTGTGAGGCTCAAGTATGATTATTTCCTTGCCTCTTTATCCTGAATTTATGTATCATGTATGCAATGAAGCTACTGATTGTGATGCTGCCAATTATTTAATTTTATACCCATGTCAGATTCGTATGTCGCCTAATTGGGAGTTAGGAAGTTATTTTGTGTACATTACTTGCTTGAGCAACAGCTATAGCTGTCTTTAGTACTGATGTCTATATTTTTCCCCTTTTCCTTAAGTGTAATTTTCGCCAAGAAAGCAAAACAATGTGACTTTGGCTTCAGCTGGCCAGTGAGGTCCTGTTGGTTTTTATTGATTATTACTAATTAGCATAAAATGTGTTTCTTATTTATTTATGACGTGTATTAAATTTTTCATGTTTTCTGCACTTCAGGATGCATTGCTTCAGAAACTTCTAGACAGTAACTTCTTATCAGATCAAGAGAGGTTAGAATATGTTACTTTTGGGGTCTCGGTATTGCCCCTTACCCCAAACACACCTATTTTCCATTTCTATTATAATATTATATTATATGAAGTTTCATCATATGAAGATTCTGAAATAAAAGATCCTTTATCTGTCAATGATATTTTCTTTAACTGAAATCTATATTGTAAACGCGTAAATGTCTCCAATTGTAAATTTAATGCAATTGCTACTACTAAATGATGGTTGATTGAAGCCAATAAACAGTAAGCTTTGCAACGAATAAACATACTGTTGGGTTTGCCGAATTATGCTACAATTCTGTTAATCTAATACTGGTTCTGTAAGTGATTAGACACTCTCACCATGATAAGACTAAGAGTTGGTAGATCATAGGAGATCTGTTAAATTTCTATTATGGCTTATAACTTTTAATTAATTCTATTGCAGGGATGTTCTTCGATGGGGAAAGAACATTGTTTCAAGCAAAACTAAGACAAAAAGGCGTGCCGGTGCAGCTGTATATAACAGAGCATCTTCACTAGAAACATTAGTCAGTGCCTTCAAACTTGTGGTTCTCTTCTGATGTTATAAATCTTGCATAAAATAGCCATCCGACTCTTGAGAGATTTCTTTCTATATTTCTTTAACTCTAAAATGGTGATGACAACTGCAACATTCTAATTTCCTGAATGATTACTGTTAAAACATAACTAATATAGTGCATGATTAACTATTAACTTTGCAATTAACCTAGTTCATGATTTGCATAATTATTTGTTGCACAATTAACTATTAACGGCTAGTTGCCATGTCACTGTTTTGCAATTTCAGCTTACTTGTGTGTTATACGTATCCATCTAATATATTTTTCATCTGGGATTGAAAATCAGAGAATTTAATAGGAATAATCTGAAACACAGTATTTCCTTCATAATCTGAAACTTGTTTTCAGCCCCTTCTCTAATGCAGCTGTCTATTGAACTAGGTTGGCTATCTCTATTTGACAAACGTGAATCGCCTGGAAAAACTAATGTTAGAATTGGGATTCTCAGTTGACTCTTCAGTGCCTTTGAATTTGGAGGAAGCAATAGTAAGTTTCATAATATCCATTCCAGCAGCACTCCGGCTTACTAATTACCATTTATTTTTATTGTTTGATTTTTGCTTTGCCAGTTAAACTTTGATGGGAACCTAAAAACTGGGAATTAACCCTGAAATTACAGAAACTGAAATAAGAAATAAAAATGGAGTTATTGGTATTCTTGTAGCTGGATGATTTAAACAAGGCCGCTGCATTTGCAGTTATTGAACAGCATAATCTAGCTAATACAGGCATCTGTTTCTTGTACTTGTAATGCAGTAGACTTGAACATTGATCATTCATAGTGTTGCCTCTATTTGTCAAGTGTTAGCAAAGGCGTTGGCATTCTATTGTTGGTTCACTAGCTAATAGTTGCCTTTTCTTTCCACACTTCTAGACAGGTTGGATGAAGAGTGGATAGAGTTGATCTTGAGGCAATCTTCTACCGGAACAGGGAAAACAACTAATTGAAGATTTTGTTGGATTCGTTGCATTATTCTGTAAAGTCTGTCATAGTAAATTGACTCCCCCCTTTATTACTGGTGGGATATGATGTACCAGTACCACATTCCAACGGAATATTTTGCGATGTTAGAGATCAGAAGCCTTTGAGGTCCTTCGTAACAATATTTCTGTGTACAAAAGGTGGTGTAGTACCATGGTTTGTTGGCAATTGATCTTCTTCAGAGGGGTACAATCAAAAGAAGATAATGCTGTGAAGCTTTGGTTCTATTTGATAGATTTATATCCGGGTTTGCAACTCTGGTCTAACTTGATAGAGTTGATTGGTTCTTGTAGCATGTAGTTGAATACTTAAGATTTGTAATATCGCTTTCGAATTATTATGTAGTTAAAAATTTCAAATTCAATTATGTCTCGTTATCAATCGCGCATGTTACTAAAATGGATACACAAAAAAAAGATTATTTATCTCATCGACGACGACGAGTCAAAGCTCCAACGGACCATCCCTGCATAATTAAATATGGATTTACTTAACAATATTTTTTTAAAAAAATGACTGGATTTGATTATAATAAGTTATCACAATTAAATTAAAGTCCATCCTCACTTTTATTCTAACGATGACTCGAACTAAGACAGCGTTTAGTACACAGATAAAATACAATAAAATAATCTATTTTGTTTTGTTCTCCCCTTTTTTTTAAGTAGAATCAAAATGCATCACTTTTTATACCTTATATCATGTTCTGTTTTGCTTTTAAGATGCAATATGAAATAGAACTAGTATATATTTTATTATGTCTTATTCCAATCTGTCTACCAAACAATTATCTAAGAATTAACCTATAGACAAAGGCCCTGTTTGGATAACAAGCTTATATACTGTTTATGACATAAATTGTATAAGCTATTTCTATAATCGAAGAAAAAATATAGCGAAACTTATTTTATATAAATCATAAGCTATTTTAATAAGTTATCCTGAGTAGCTTATGAAAAATAAACCCAACACAGCTTATAAATCGGTCATAAACTGTGTTCATAAGCTCTGCACAAATCAATCCAAACAGACCCAAAGTCTCTAGAAAATACATTTTTCTACTCTTTTTTTGGGGTCCACCTACTTTTATTTCTACTTTTATTTTCTTGGGCAATGTAATAATCTTTTCTTTTTTTTGGTCATAGGTAATGTAATAATCTTTTTTTTTTTTGTCGAAGGTAATGTAAAAATCTGGAAAAGAAAATTCTGACACAAGGTATATATGTGTCTGGGCTGGGCTAATGATCCAAATTGTGAGCAGTGTTTCCATTCCTCGGTTGGGCTGACTTAACAATGTGACAGCCCAAGCCCAACACAAGTAAACCATAAAGAGTTGGCATTTGGAAAGCGAGTAAATTAAATGCACAAATAATAATATCCTGGGCAATTCAACCTCACGCATGCTCACGCACGCAGTAAGGAGAAGGTGCCACAATGCAATTGCTATCTTTATCATCGTCATCGTCCTCTTCTTCGGTGAAATTGGGAGCAGCGAAGGTGAAAGTGAAAGCTTCGTGGGACACACAACAGAGGCTCACTTACAACCCCAATGCTCCGAGAAAGCTGAAGAAGAACACCCACACTCTCACTTCAGCCGCACCAATTACTACACCCAATGAGCAGTGCATTTCCGATCTTCTCAAGCGCGCCACTCCTCGTCCCACCACAGGTTTTGTTGTTTAACACACTTGCTTCTTTCTGCTTTATATTATCTAATATCTTCAATTTTTCCAATTCTTTGTAATGTAATGTTTGCGGGGCATATAGAAGAAGAAGAAGAAGAACAAGATGAAACCCACTTGGGATATGAGAGATGGCTTCCAACTCCACCAAAAGTGGCGAAGCCTCAATCAGTGTTTAATGCTGCTACCTTAGCATATATCGGTGATTGCATATATGAGGTGAGGTCCCTTTCTTTCTCATTGTTATTACTTTTCTGCCACTCACTCCACTACTATACTACTATTCACATGTAGAAGACACATGAGATTTGCTTAACCACTGCTTCATATGTTTTAGCATTCTGTTTTTGGATTTCCCTATTTGATCAAAGTCAACAAATTTGCATACTCAAGTTGTTCTTTGACAATCAGCAATGAGCCCAAGTGCTAAAGTTATACAAGCGCCATGCAAACATCTACTTAAAATAATTGTAGCTAGAAGCAAGATTACATGCCTTTAAAATTGAGTTGGAATTCACAACTAATAGTGAGAACTGAGAACCTGACAAATTTGAGTTTGACATTTTGATAAATTTGGAGACTGAATTTATATTATGTCTAACTTTTCATTACCTTTGTCGAGTGAAAAGGTTTGCCTACTTTGTATTGTAAATTGCATTCAGTAAAATGCTTACAATTCTTATGATTTTGAGAATATCTAGATATCTTATTCTCTCTCTCTCTTTTTTTTTTTATGAAACATGCAGCTATATGCTCGTAGGCACTTTTTATTTCCCCCCCTTAGTATTCAAGAATACAATGCTCGTGTGACCGCAGTTGTCCGTTGTGAGGCTCAAGTATGATTACTTGCTTTTATATTTAACTTTAGGGATCATGTGTGCAATGAAGTTAGATAAGTAACATGCCAGTTCTTGTATAGTTGTACTGATTGTGGTGCTGCCAATTATCTAATTTTATACCCATATCAGACTCTTGTCACCTATTTGGGAGTCAGGAGGTTATTTTGTGCAAGTTTCTTGCCTGATCTATTGTCATAGGTCTCTGTTTTGAGTGATGTCTATACTTTCTCCCTTTCTCTACTATGGTACTATTCATGTGCTCTCCGTCCCAAATATACTTATATAGCTTTACATGCACATGATTTGTTTCACAGTATGTTTGACAGAATTTCTCTCATGATTGGGCTGTAAATCTTTTTGTCGCCAGAAGTAAATCTTGGATCACCGTAATGATTTATGCTTTAAATAGTGGAAAATGGCATCTTCAATGTGGGAGCAAGAGAAATTTACTAAGCATATTTCATATTGAATATTCATAATAAAATCATATGGTTAGCTTTTTTCCCCTCTTAACTTGTACTTCAGGAGTTTTTCCCTAAGGCTGAATTTATTGAAAGAGTTCCCATTGTCTGAATTACTTATTCTTGCTTTTCATTGTGAGTGTTTTTCTATCCTAATCATAGTTTTTCTTTTCTTTTCTTTTTTTCTGTTCCTCAAGTGAAATTCTTGTGAAGAAAGCTCTACAATGTGATTTTGGCTTCAGCTAGCCAGTGATATCCTGTTGGCTTTTATTGATTATTTCTAATTAACAAAAAATTGTGTTTCTAATCTAATTATGACATGTATTAAATTGTTCATGTTTTCTGCATTCCAGGATGTGTTGCTTAAGAAACTTCTAAACAGTAACTTCTTATCAGATCAAGAGAGGTTAGAATATGTTGCTTTCAGGACTCAGCATTCCCCCTCCCCCCAAAGATACCTATTTTCTTTTTTATTATAATATTGTTTTGAGTCTCATCTTATGAAGATTTTGAAACAAAAGATCCTGTTATCTGTCAATGATATTTTCTTTAACTGAAATCTATATTTTAAATGTGTCCTTGTCTCCAGTTGTAAATTTGATGCATGGAAATTTTACAAACAAGTGAACTTAAATCTCACATGAAGATATGTCCTTATAACCTATGGTCATGATTTTTTGTATCATTTGACAGCAGACTCAGGTTATTCTATTTCCTATAGAGCCTATCTCATGATCCTGGAACCTGGATCAGAGTTTGAAAATCTTGGTTAGGTTTTTGTTGAATGAACAACTATGATCTCAGCTTGCAAGATGGATTTGTTGTAGAAATGTCGGTACCGGTAGCTCAAGACCGCATTCATACTTTAAATTTGAGGGCAGGCTATATTTGAATTGACATTTTCATACGTCTAATGGTTGGTACATAGTGATGATTGGATGTAGCCAATAAGCAGTAAACTTTGCAAAAAAGAAGCAAACTTACTGTTGGGTATGCGGAATTGAATCATGCCACAGTTCTACTAATCTAGTGCTGGTTCAATAAGTGATTAGACACTCTCAGCATGATAGGAGTTAGTAGATCATAGGAGATCTGTTAAATTGCTATTATGGCCTATGCTTTTAACAAACTTTATGCAGGGAAGTTCTTCAATGGGGAAAGAACGGTTCAAGGAAAACTAAGACAACAAAGCGTGCTGGTGCAGCTGTATATAGCGGAGCATCTTCACTAGAAACATTAGTCAGTGCCTTCAAACTTTGGGTTCTCTTTCGAGGATATAAATCTTGTACAAAATAGTTATCTGAAACTTGTTTTCAGCCCCTTCTCTAACGCAGCCGCCTATTGAAATTTGAACTAGGTTGGCTATCTCTATTTGACAGACGTGAATCGCTTGGAAAAACTAATGTTAGAATTGGGATTCTCAGTTGACTCTTCAGTGCCTTTGAATATGGAGGAAGCAATAGTAAGTTTCTTATTATCCATTCCTACAGTTTTCCGGTCCACTAGCTAATAATTGCCTTTTCTTTCCACACTTCTAGACAGGTGGGCTGAACAGCGAATAAAGTTGATCTTTGAGTCAATCTTCCACTGAAGCAGGCAAGACAAACTAATTGAAGATTTTGTTCTATCCCATTGTGTTCTTCTGTAAAGCCTATCCTTGTAAATTGACTTCCTCCTTTACTTGCTGATGGAATATGATGTGCCAGTACAACATTCCAACGGCATATTTTGCTATGCTAGAGATCAGAAGGAGCCTTTGAGGTCATCTGTAACAATAGTTCTGTTGTAAAAAGGTGGTGTGGTACCATCAGTTGTTAGTAATTGATCTTCTTCAGAGTTGAAGATGAGAACATGGCATGGGATCAACTTAGGGAAAAGGCTCTTGAAACAATTTGTGAAAGCGCTCGATGGTTCATGTAATATCAAATAATTGGTTCTGTTTTCATCTGAAATTTGTTTCCAGAAAATTTCTAATTATTTTGTGTCAAAGTTCGTGATTGTTGGTAGCTTTAAAAATGAACCTTGTTTATGATAATTTTCTTCCCCAACCCATAAGCAGGTCATATTTAGTGATTTACGTGATGTAACACCTTTTTTTTTTCTTGTAACAAATTTTTATGCCAAATAATACGTGATTTCACAAGATAATTACATATATTTTATATTAAAATTCAAAAGGTATAAATTAAGAAAAAAAATCTTTAAAAACTTAAGATTAAAAAAAATATGCCTTTAATCTGAGTAAATTTTATAATACATATTAAAAGAGAAAAAAGATTGAAATTATAAAAATATTTGCATAAGAGTTAAAAGTAATTGAAATTCAAAGAAAAGTATTTATTTAAAAAATTTGAAGTAATTATTTCAAGAGTATACCGAAGAAAGAAATATTAATGTTAAAGGGAATTTAAAAATAATTAATAATTTGAGAAATTGCCCCAAAAAAATTTGATCTTGTCAATTTCGTCCCCTTCCATGGTAGGACTAGGAGTAACTTGCCCCAGCTGAAGCTGTGCGAGACGACCTCTTCAATCTTCACTGATGGCGTTTCGATCTCTTGCTTTGCAATTTGTGGTGCGGTTGGCCAAACCCAATCCAAAGTACCATGTTGCCTCCACACTGTTACTTCCATTCTCATCTCTCCCTAATTCTTCCAACAATGAACACCTCTTCCACACCCCACATTCCAACCTTGACGAACGCCTCCTTCTCCACCAAATTTCGGAACTTTTACCAGTAACCACTTGTAATTCACACAAACCCACTTCGAAAGACCGCGAATCAGAGTCAGAATCGAAATCTGTTGATGGGTTTTTGTCCCCTGAAGAGAAACTGCGTGGTGTCTTTCTTCAGAAGCTAAAGGGTAAGGCTGCAATTGAACAAGCTTTATCCAATGTCTGTGTTGACGTGAATATTGATGTTCTAGGTAGGGTACTCAACTCAGGGAATCTGGGTGGTGAAGCCATGGTTACATTTTTTAACTGGGCACTCAAACAACCAGTGGTGCCTAAGGATGTTGGTAGCTACCATGTGATTGTTAAGGCACTGGGAAGAAGGAAGTTTTTCTTGTTCATGATGCAAGTGTTGCATGACATGAGGGTGAATGGCATACAAGCTGATTTGTTCATGTTATATATTGTCATTGATAGTTTTGTCAGGGCTGGTCATGTGTCTAAGGCTATTCAGGTGTTCACAAACTTGGATGATCTCGGTCTCAATCGAGACGCGGAGGCTTTGAATGTGCTTTTGTCCTGCCTTTGTAGCCGGTCTCATGTGTGTGCCGCAGCTTCTATTTTTAATTCAATGAAAGGGAAGATAGCTTTTAATGTTACTACATATAATGTTGTTGCTGGTGGATGGTCTAAGTTTGGTAGAGTGAATGAAATTGAGAGGATTATGAGGGAAATGGAAGCTGATGGGTTTTCTCCCGATTTCGGGACGTTTGTTTTCTTGCTTGAGGGCTTGGGTAGAGCAGGTAGAATGGATGAGGCTGTTGAGGTTTTCTGTAACATGAAGGAGAAAGACACTGCTACCTATAATGCAATGATTTTCAATTTCATTTCGATTGGAGATCTTGATGAGTGTATGAAGTATTATAATGGGATGTTGAGTGATAATTGCGAACCTAATCTTGACACATATACTAGAATAATTACTGTTTTTCTAAGAACCAGGAAAGTGGCGGATGCACTTGAGATGTTTGATGAGATGTCAAGGCAAGGAGTTGTGCCTTCTACTGGGACTATAACCTCCTTCCTCAGACGTCTGTGTAGCTATGGTCCACCGTATGCTGCTATGATGATTTACAAGAAGGCAAGAAAATTAGGGTGTAAGATATCAATGGAAGCTTATAAAATATTGCTCATGCGTTTTTCTAAGGTTGGAAAATGTGGAACATTGTTAAGCATCTGGCAGGAGATGCAGGAATGTGGGTATAGTTCAGATGTTGAAGTTTATGAGTACATCATCAGTGGTCATTGCAACATTGGACAACTGGAAAATGCTGTTCTTGTTATGGAGGAGGCTTTGCGCAAAGGGTTCTGCCCTAGCAGGCTTGTATATAGTAAACTAAGTAACAAGTTGCTTGCTTCAAACGAAACAGAGAGGGCTTACAAGCTGTTTTTGAAGATTAAACATGCCCGTTCCCTTGAAAATGCGAGAAACTATTGGCGCTATAATGGTTGGCACTTTTGAACAGCGTCCTAATCGGTAGCTCTTGAAGTAGATCCTCGTGTTTGCTTTTCACATAGCTGGTCTTTAGCTACTTCCTTGCAAACATGACTGATCTAGTATGTCCTATTTATTTTTTAACAACACATTACCTTAAATGATTTACTGTTCATTTGCTAGATTTGTGCTTAGCATTAATATATTGCCATTTGATTTGAGCTTCTAGGAATTTTTAATATAGCTCTTTCTTTTTTTGGGTGCATAAAATGTTGTTATAGTATAGTTTTAGGCATATGCGAAATTGATAATTTACTTCTACTTGCAGTATGGGAATCCCCTTCTTAGGAAGTGGAAGCAACACAAACTTTTTACAAAGGACACTCCCTTCTCGAAGGTCTTGTAATTTTTGTGGAAGAGTTATATGTGGTTCATGTTCTAGGGTTAAAGCACATTTGCATAATATACCTGGTAGATCATAGGAGATCTGTTAAATTTCTATGTTAGCTTATAGCTTTTAATGAACTTACTGCAGGGATGTAATTCAATGGCGAAAGAACATTGGTTCAAGCAAAACGAAGACAAATAAAGCATGGTGGTGCTGCTGTGCATAACAGGGCATCATCACTAGTAACATTAGCCAGTACCTTCAAACTTTGGGTTCTCTTCCAATGATATAAACCTTGCATAAAATGTCATCTGATTCTTGGGAGTTTTGTTTTCTATATTTCTTTAACTCTAAAATGGTGATGACAACTGCAACATACTAATTTGCTCAATGATTACTGTCAAAATGCAACCGATATAGTAGTGCATGGGGGGGGTGTGTGTGTGTGTGTTTTCTATACACATATTTGTATCATTATTTCTATACTGTTTTGCAATTTCAGCTTACTTGTGTGTTGCAACATATCCTGGCAAATTTTCTAGTGTTGGTTCACTAGCTAAATAATTGACTTTTCTTTCCACTTTTATGATTATCTCCAGGCAATCTTCCACTGAAGATTATGTTCGATCCATTGCATTCTTCTGTAAAGCCCATCCTAGTAAATTGACTTTTTTGTTTTACTTATTGCTGGGAGATGGTGTACCACTACGGCATTCCAATGCCATATTTTACCATGCTATGATGGATCAGAAGCCTTTGAGGTCCTTTATAGCAATATTTCTGTTGTACAATGTTTATGAATTGTGATACCATCGGTTGTTAGCAGTTGATCTTTCTCAGAGGGATACAATCAAAAAAGAAGAAAATGTAGTGGAACTTTGGATCTATATGTGCAGATTTGTGTTAGGGTTTGCAATTTTGGTCGAATTTGTTCCAGTTGATCGGTTCTTGTGGAATTAAGTTGGTTGAACAATAAGGAACATAGGGACCAACATTTGTAATATTATTTTGGAATTATTATTTAGTTTACAATTTCAATTCGATTGTGTTAATTGTTAATTATTAATTAATTATTGATCGCGCATGACAAACAGGGGTTAGCACAGATGGTTAGAGAAATAGAGCCCCGAAGTGGAAGATGAGCATGGGTAAAGCGCTCCAGAGTTCATATATTTTTAAATAATTGTGTGTTCATCTGAACTTTTAAACTTCTAATTGTTTCCACAATTTTATTTTTACGTGAGACTATGTGGTCGTACGAGATAAATTAAACATTTTATGTATGGCACTCATGTTTTATATAAAGTAAAATTCAAAAGGTATTAATTAACAAAAAAGTTTAGAAAATTTTAAATTATAAAGAGATGTATTAATAATTAATTCGAATAAAATCTAAAAAAATATATATTAAAAGTGGAAAAAAAAACTTAAAATCATATAAAAAAAATTTGCATAATCAATTTAAAAGAATTTGAGTTTATAATCTATACTATCTATTAAAGGAATCTATATCTATAATATCTATTAAAGGAACGTTTTTTGGAATGATTTCCAAAAAAATGTTCCACGTGTCAATTGTAAGGAAACAAAAACATTAAATCATCTACAATACCATTCTTCTCTCATTTCCATTTTATGTAATATATATATAGTAATAATTAATAATTAATAAAAATTATAATAAGAAAATAATTAAAGTTTTTAGTCTCACAATTACATGTAGAGGATACTCAGGTTCAACCAAACTACCGGGTTCAACCACAACTTACAAGTTTGAATTTATTTTATATTTTCCTTTTAATTCTGTTTGATTAACAAAATTAGATTTGCTCATAGGTTCTATTTATATTTTTTATTCCAATAAATTTTCATATTGCAAACTTTTAAATTTTATTTTTAATAAATAAAATAGCATTTACTCACGGGTTTTGTCTATGTTTTTTTGTTTCGATAAATTTTTAAGTTGCACAAAATTAATAAAAAAAAGTATAGTAAAAAATTATAATAAGCAAAAACAATTGAAGTTTTTAGTCTTCACAGTTACGCATGGAGGATTCCCACAAGTGGCATACTCTCTCGAAAAAAAATTGTGCTCTCTCTCTCTCTCCTCTAAAGTATTTGCTTACACATTTCACTCACTTATTTATTTCACTAATTTATTTGTTACAAGTTTTATTCATTTATTTCTTTCAATAACCATCTACGGGTTATAAATTTATTTTTTCAATTTTATTTTTGATAACCAAAACGGTGTTTGCTTTTAAGTTTCACTCATTTATTTCTTCCAATAACTTTCTACTGACTATAATTTTTTTTCTTTCAATTTTATTTTAGATCACCAAAATGGTGTTTGCTTACATGTTTCACTCATTTATTTGTTCCAATAACTTTCTACATACTATAAATTTATTTTTTTGATTTTATTTTCGATCATCAATTAGTGTTTACTTATAGGTTTCACTTATTTATTTGTTCCAATAAATGTCTATAGGCTATAAATTTATTTTTCTTTCGATTTTATTTCTAATCAATATGATATTATTTACTTATGAGTTCTATTTTTCTTTCTTAGTTCCTATAAGCTTTCGTGCTTAATATCACAAAATAAATACTATTATAAATTTTGAATATATCACGTATCAATTTATTATTATATAAATTAATTATTTAATGTCATACGTACAAACCAATTGGTAGCCCCGTACATTTCACCGGTCAACCGGCTAATTAGTCTCTGTAATTAGTGTTTGATTGCGGGTTTAATCTATTTTTTTGTTCCAGTAAATATTTAGGTTGCAAGTTTTTATTTTTTTTATAAATAAAACAGTATTTGCTTATAAGTTTTATTTTTTTTTTTTTTTGATAAATTTTTAAGTTACAAACTTTTAATTTTATTTCTGATAACTAAAATAAAGGCTTGTAGATTTTATTTATGTTTTTTATTCCGTTAAATTTTCACATCATATAATTTTTTGTTTCACTTACTTATTTCTTCCAATAACTTTCTACGTGCTATAAATTTATTTTTCTTTTGATTTTATTTTCGATCACCAAAACAGTGGTTGCTTACAGGTTTCACTCATTTATTTCATCCAATAACTTTCTACGTGCTATAACTTTATTTTTCTCAATTTTAGTTTTTATCACCAAAACAGGGTTTGCTTACAAATTTTACTTATTTATTTCTTTCAATAACTTTGTACGTATTATAAATTTATTTTTCTTTTGATTTTATTTTCGATCACTAAAACGGTATTTGCTTACAAGTTTTACTCATTTATTTCTTTCAATAACTTTCTATGGGCTATAACTTTATTTTCTTTCTATTTTATTTTCAATCACCGAAACGTTGTTTGCTTACAGGTTCCACTCATTTATTTCTTCTAATAACTTTCTGCGGGCTATAAATTTATTTTTTTTTCAATTTTTTTTTCGATCACCAAAACAGTGGTTACGTTGCTTACAGATTTAACTCATTTATTTCTTCCAATAACTTTCTACGTGCTATCAATTTATTTTTTTCGATTTTAGTTTTGATCACCAAAACAGTGTTTGTTTACCGGTTTCACTAATTTACTTCTTCTAATAACTTTCTACGGGTTATAAATTGATTTTTCTTTCTATTTTATTTCAATCACCAAAATGGTGTTTGGTTATGGGTTCAACTCACTTATTTATTCCGATAACTTTCTACATACTATAAATTTATTTTTCTACGAAAATAAAGGCTTGTGGATTTTATTTATGTTTTTTGTTTCGGTAAATTTTTAGGTCATATAATTTTTTGTTTCGCTTATTTATTTCTTCCAATAACTTTCTACGTGCTATAAATTTATTTTTCTTTCGATTTTATTTTTGATCACCAAAACAGTGGTTGCTTACAGATTTCACTCATTTATTTCATCTAATAACTTTCTATGTGCTATAAATTTATTTTAGTTTTTATCACTGAAATAGTGTTTGCTTACAAATTTTACTTATTTATTTCTTCCAATAACTTTCTACGTGCTATAAATTTATTTTTCTTTCAGTTTTATTTTCGATCACCAAAACGGTGTTTGCTTACAAGTTTCACTCATTTATTTCTTTCAATAACTTTCTATGGGCTATAACTTTATTTTCTATTTTATTTTTGATCACTGAAACAGTGTTTGCTTACAGGGTCCACTCATTTATTTCTTCTAATAACTTTCTACGGGCTATAAATTTATTTATTTTTTATTTTATTTTCGATCACCAAAACAATGGCTCCGTTGCTTACATGTTTCACTCATTTATTTCTTCCAATAACTTTCTACATTCTATCAATTTATTTTTTTCAATTTTAGTTTTGATCACCAAAACAGTGTTTGCTTACAGGTTTCACTCATTTACTTCTTCTAATAACTTTCTACGAGTTATAAATTGATTTTTCTTTCTATTTTATTTCAATCACCAAAACAGTATTTGCTTATAGGTTCAACTCGCTTATTTATTCCGATAACTTTCTACGTACTATAAATTTATTTTTTTATTGATTTAATTTTCGATTAACAAAATGGTGTTATCTTACAGGTTTCACTTATTTGTTTGTTCCAATAACTTCCTACAGGCTATAAATTTATTTTTTCGATTTTATTTTCGATCATCAAATGATTTTTGCTTATAGGTTTCATTCTATTTGTTCCAATAACTTTTTATAGGCCATAAATTATTTTTTCTTCCGATTTTATTTCTGATCAATATGATATTATTTGCTTATAAGTTCTATTTTTTTTCTTAATTCCTGTATGTTTTCATGCTTAATATCAAAAAATCAATACTATTATAAATTTAGGATATATTACATATTAATTTATTATTACTATATAAATTAGTCATATAATGTCATATGTAAAAACTAACCGACATACCCGTGCGACCACGGGTCAACTCGCTAGTTTAGAAGAAAAGAAGTCAAGAAGGCTAGAATGTCGATCGTATGTCATTCTTTAAGGGAGAGTAAACTAAAACTTTAAGAATATATATTGGTGGACTTACTAGCAAGCGAGTATAGACTTTTTCACCAAATTGGTATAATTTCATCTAGAAATTATCAGTTTGGTGTAGATTTGAAAAAAATTACCAAATTAGTAAGTCATATGCTTGATCCACGACTTTTAATTTTTTATTTCCGAAGTGGTCACCCAGCAATACGACTCTGAGATTTATATTTTTTTTTAAATTTTCTACTGAAGTCGTATGTTCCTCTCACGATTTTACATGATTGTTGTCCTTTTTTTGACGTTAAACTGAAGTCGTAGGATTCATATACGATTTTGGTTTAATTTAATTTTTTTAAAAAAAAAATAATGATATTGTATGTAAAAAAATGACTTCCACACTGTTTATTTCTTTTTAAATAAAATCTATGAAGTGGTGGAGTAAAGATACGATTTTATTATTTTTTATTATTATTATTTTTAAGTCATGGAGTGAGAGTACAATTTCAATGTATATTCTCTCTGTGTATGTAAAACTTTTGTCTCGTGTTTAATACATATGTAGGTGGTGTTTTTCACAAATTCTGGAACTGAAGCAAACGAATTGGCAATACTGATAGCAAGGTTGTACACTGGGTGCCACTGCCATGACATAATATCGGAAAATGCACCAAAATGGTGCAATTTTTTTCTTTTTACCAAAATAGTGTTGATCAAAAGGTATTATTAAATTGGAATAAGTCGCGAATGGTAGTGGTAATTTTTATTTTTTTTTTAAAAATAGAGAAATCGTTGATGATATACAGAGAGTGTCAAGAGGTACTATTTTGGTCATTAATAGATATAAAATTAAAAAAATGTCATCAATTGTTAGCCATTAGTCACTTTTATTCCTGAAAAGTAATTATTTATTATTATTTTAGTTTGACCACATAGACCAAAGTAGCACTGTTGGACACTCTCAAGAACAAAAATGATTATTTACTATATGAGCATTAGTTTTTTTCATAGCCACAAATTTAAATTCATTCTCAAAATAAACTTTATATTAAATTCATATTCAAAACTCTCTTTTATTTATTTGTTTATTTTACTAATTAGACTTTTTTTATCCGATTTCACTAATTAAACTTTAAATTAACTAATGCTAAAAATTCTATTTTATTTATTAATTTATTTGTTTTACTAAATAAATAAAATTATTTATTGTCATTTTCGTTTTACCACGATCATTTTTAGTAAAACAAACAAACAAATAAATAAAATAGAGTTTTGAGCATTTTAACTTAAAGTGTAATTAGTAAAACAAACAAACAAATAAATAAATAAAATAGGGTTTTGAACATTAGTTAATTTAAAGTCTAATTAGTGAATTTGGATAAGAAAAAGTTTAATCAGGAAAATAAACAAATAAATAAAAGAGGGTTTTGAGTATGAATTCAATAGAAAGTCTATTTTGTGTATGAATTTAAATTCGTGGGTATGAAAAAAAACTAATACCAAGAGAGTAAACAACTATTTTGATCCCTGAGGTGTCCAGTGGTGTCACTTTGGTTTCTGTGGTCAAACTAAAATGACAATAAATAATCACTTTTAGGAACCAAAATGACTAACAGCTAACAGTTAATTTTTTTTAATTTCGTATATGTTAGGGATCAAAATAACACTGCTTGACACTCTATGTGACTTCTCTATTTTTTTTAAAAAAATAAAAGTCATCTATACCACGTGTAATTTATCCCAATTTAATAATAACTTTTTGATATGCACTATTTTAATAAAAAATAAAAAAATTTGCACCATTTTGGTGCTTTTTCCCATAATATCTCTTAGAAAT
The DNA here is from genome assembly GCA_030159175.1 of Glycyrrhiza uralensis. Lineage (NCBI taxonomy): Eukaryota > Viridiplantae > Streptophyta > Magnoliopsida > Fabales > Fabaceae > Glycyrrhiza > Glycyrrhiza uralensis. Next base: position 40,809,488 of record BRZY01000007.1, on the reverse strand, counting down.
GCTTATCATGGGAATGCAGCTGGGACGATGGGGGCCGCAGCTCAAAGCACATGGAAATTTAATGTTGTCCAGGTATGTGTATATATTTCATCCTTTATTTTTCCTGTTATGGTATTTGATCGCACAGTATTCTTTTTTTCAATAATATTTAAAAAAAACATTAAAGTTGTACTCTCCTTCCATGACTTTAAAAAAAAAAATAAAAAATAGTGAAATTGTATTTTCGCTCCACAATTTCATATATTTTATTAAAAAAAAAATTAGTGTGAAAGTCGTATACGGATTCTACGACTTCACTTTAATGTCAGAAAAAAAGACAACAATCATGTAAAGTCGTGAGAGGGATATACGACTTTAGTGAAATTTTTAAAAAAATATATAAATTTCAGAAGTCGTATTGGTGAGTGACGACTTCGGAAAAAAAAAAGTCATAGATCAGACATACAACTTACACTAATTTGATAATTTTTTTCAAATCTATACCAAATTAATAATTTCTAGATGAAATTATACCAATTTGGTAAAAAAGCCAGAAAGTATGAGATTAAAAGGTAACCTCTCTGGCCATCCCCCTCCCGAACTGTTTATGAATTGATTGCTACGTAATTAGTCATATGCTGGTAGACAACTTATAATAAATAATCCTTCTTTGTAATAATTGTAATGTAATGCATTTGATTTCTTAAACTTTATCCACAAAGGTCTTTAGTTTAAAGGGAATATGCGTGATATAGATTGTGAAACATGTATCATGATGGATGATGCAATACTGGATAATAATGACTCAAACAAAAAGAGGCTATCATCTTAAGTTGTATATACACCACTACTCATTAATTGGGATGAAGTGTAGGGTAGGATGCCCAATCTGCCAACGCTTTCTAGATATGTTTCCATTAATTGGGCCATCCTGCATATGTGGCATTCTCATCAAATAGACCTGTTTCCCTTTAACCTTTAAAAATAATAGCTTAAAAAAGTTTATATTGACCAAATTAGCAACATGCTGCTGTTTGATTATTAAAAATTAAATGGAGCCTGCAACTTGTTCAACAGTTCAACTAATAAAGTTTCTATCATAATGTTGGATTAAATCCGGAGATTATTAGAGAAGAGAGAGTTTCCCCCCAGTTCTATATTCCTAATTTTGAACTAAAATTTCTTTAAAACATAAAAAAAAATACAAAATGAAAAATAGTTGTGTTAATTTCAAGGATTTGAATGGCTTATGTTTCATCCCACATCACTGGGTGCTAGAAACTGCAAGTCTATCCTCCTGCTAAGCGAAGGGTGTCACGTGTCCTGAGATAAGTGATAACTGTTGTCTGTATTGCATGAAAACAAGAGCAGTGTCTTGTGTAGAAATAGTGATGGAAGAGAGCAGGGGACTCTGTTCTTCACAAATATTAATGTAGATAAGAGTGATAAATAATGTTATCCTCGTCCTTCAATCTTGGTAAATAGTGTGATATGGGTAAGCATTTATTTATTTATACGAAAAAAAGGAAAATCATATCTTTAATTTAATCAGCAAAATGCAAGGGGTGTAGTGTAGGACATGGTTGGCCCCTCTTTCCCGCCTAAAGGAGTATACAACTTGTGGTAAACAAATAGCCCATTTAGCTAGCACACACTCAGTAGTCAGTTGGAGGCAATACTATCCATCTATCCATTTTGTGTGGTCAATTGAACATTTGGTCCATACATAGCGTCCCATGAATATGACAAATGACATTTTACAATGTTTAAAGCAAGGGACTGGTCACTGTCTCAATCAACTCCCAAAGCAGCAGAGAAACATAGATAGTAGGATCAAGTCGACCCAACATATTTCTAGACTTAAAATAAATTATGGAATGAAGTTTTTTCAAAGTTAATAATAATATTTTATTGGGTCTAAAAATATAAATATAGCTTTCGTTTACGCAAGAATCAAATTCCATTTCCTAAGAAAAGGCTTGAATTGTCTTATTCTTGAGCAAACTCTATCAAGAAAATAACTAGTATGCCTTGAGTTATCCATAAAATTAAATTGGCTACTCTAGGTACTGCAAAATTTTGAGGAAAAGGGTTATTTGAAGGCAATTGTGCAGTTGAACCAAAAGTACAAAGTACTGTGTCAACTGGGTCTAACCACGTTCAGACCTTTCGGTCCTAGACCAGTTTAATCAGAAGAGGGTGTGGCTGCAGATATTAATTAGTACATGATGCTCTGAGGCTCTATAGATAAAGATTATTTTTGTGGAAAGAACTTTCAGTGATAAAGATGAGTTAGGCCAATTGCATCATATTCTTAAACTGCGCATCTTTTAATTCTTTTGCAAACGATAAATGAGTTAGGTATCGTGTAAATAATGACATCGATATGAATAGAATCAGAAGGATAAGATAAGCTCAATGTCACATATAAGCATTGAGTAAAGTATATGTGCATCTTAATTAGTTACTTGCAATAGAAAAAGGGTATGATCAATATATTTAGAATATGGGATGGAAAATTATTATCGATTACAATAACTTGGTTTTCCTTAGTTTATTGAAGAAGCTTGACGCAAATGTCTTTTTCCTGAAAGGGTAAAAGGAAAAAAGAAGTGAGTGATTGGTGAAACATCACAATTAGGAGATAGAGACCCATGATCACCACCATAACCCAGCCAAATTCGATGATTCTAACGATATTTCATGGCTACAAATACCACCTAATTTTTAATAAACGAACTTCGACGTTCATCTTGGACTTGGATCACTGATTTTTTGCCTTGACAAAGCAGGAATTGCTTTCTTTTATAGATATGAATGAGTTATACAATAGAAAATAAAAAGGCATATTTCATTTGGGAATAAAATTCTGTTCTCATCTCCTATTTTTATTAATAATTATACAAATAATATATACCTTATTTTTAATTTGTTTTCGATTTTCCTAATTCCCTCACTTTAGAACTCTTTTATTACTTCAACACATATTCAGTCTCGAGTCCTCTACCCGTTACAAAAAAAACTTTAACAATGCAAGCTCCATTTTGAAGTTTTAATTGTTTTAGCATTAAGAAAACTTATCACAACTACTGCCAACACTTTAAATGAAACAAAAATGAAAAGAAAGAAAGGCCATCGCTTTTTTCTTTGAATTTTAATTAACAAATGAACAGTGATATCACTATCTTGTTTTATTTTTATATTTTGAAAATCAAAGTAAGTACATGCTTGCTCAAATTTTAAAGAAAACTTAGAGTGGAAGACATGATATTGATGGACACATTTCAACAATGTTTCCGTTTAATTACTTTATGTGAGCAGCCATGAGTGACACATCATGAGTCTTTGATGTTTCTATAAAATAAAGTGGCAAACGCCATCATGTTTGCGGTTTATGGCCATCTAATTGTCCCGTGGAACTCAATCTCGCTGATTACTACTAATTACTTAATAAGTGTAAAATTACCGCGAAACACTGTGCATATAACAGAGAACCAAACTTACAGGTTGAAGCATTGGGTGGGATGGATTGCGTGAATTCTAAATCCAATCAAAACACTAACTTAATTAACTTGAGCATAATGGTTTTAAATTGTAGTCTATAACAACTGCAGCTGTGTAATGATTTTTTAGGTTTCCATAAACACATATGATTGTATCAAATCTCATATGTCTACGATTTTCCATAATATCAAAAATTACATGTGGTCAAATCATGATTTAAAATCTTGACCGTAATAATATTATTGGTCTAAGTGAAATTGAACTTAGATCTCTTAAGTAAGGTCTCGCGAGTTTAATTTTTGTGGATAAAAAAAACGTAGTTAAGAGAGAGAGAGAAAACTTTACTAAAAATGGTCAGTTAAATTATCTGGCAAAAATTAGTCGTCGACAAAACCTTCGATAGTAAACATTGTTGATTTGCGTTAGGCTTTAGAAAGATTATTGATTATTGAGGAAATTGTGGACTAAAATTGTGATTGATCACTCTTCAATCTTGTCTCATCCATAGCACTTTTAATTAGACCCCACACATTCCGGTGGCCACTGTTGCGGAGGATGAATTAATATTAGGCCCCATGCATCAAATCCAGACCAAGATGGCGACATGGCTAAGCCACCACAAAAAGTGTATGTGGCAAACTCATCCTTTTTATATATGGGATCGCCTTCCAGTGATCGTGGGGTATGTGCATGGCTTCCCTTCAACCCATCTCAAACAACTTGGCTTTGCCAAAAGTTGTTGCAACACTGTTACTGTGGATGATGTCTATGCTGTGCATACGCGTCAATCTCATCCCTTATTTGGCCCTCATTATTTTTTCTCACGTGTACAGTGTATGTGTCTGTTCTTTTTTTTTAATAGAGTGAGTCGTTAATTTAGTCTATCAAACTATAAAGTATTGTCAATTAAGTTTATGAAATTATTAATTTTTTTTATTATATTAGTCTCCATTAAACAATTTTAAATACTAAATTGACTAACATAAAAAAACAATTGTGATTGGAGATTTTATAGACTAATTTAAAATATTAATAATTTTATACACTAAATTGACAGTATTTTACAATGTTAAGGTTGATTTTGGTGATTTATTCCTTTTCAATATCAATGGTTTCCTGATTCAAATAAGTACGGTACTGTTCTCTCATTCCCTTTGTCTGAAGTACCTGAAGGGTCTGTTTAATCTAGTCTCGGAAAATATTTTATTTTTTATTAATAATTACAAGTAATCAACTTTTGTTTTGTTTTTAAACCGTGAATATTTAAACAAGAAATAATGATGTTATTTTCATAATTTCTTGTTTAATTTTAAAATAAAAAATAGCTAACAAATTAGTTTCATTGGGTGGTCAATCGTCCTTCTTTAAAATAAATTAAAAAAATGTTATGCATATTCAGTTAAATATTTCATGATAAAGACAAAACAATGAATTAGTTTTATCAAGATTTATGGAAAACTAATCTGTCAAATGATTCCCTCAAAAAAAATTTAATTTAGAAAATACTAAATATCAAGTCTTCTTACTCAGAAGAGGAAAGCAAAAATGATGATTACTTCCTGCCACTATAAAATACAATGAAATGTTAAGGGGTCAGCGTTGGCGACTCATCATAGTCCGCTCCCAACTCCTAACTGTTTGATACTTTAATGTCAGTTTGAGTAAAATTTCCTAAGTTTTGTACATCTTTTGAATTTTCAGAAAAGTAAATAGTTATTTTAATATCTCAAAGTGTTAAATGATATTATTGTAGTTTTTGACAGATAAAAAATTATTAAAAATTTATTAACCGTCAATTGTTAGTCATTTTGATCCATAAAAGTGATTATTTATTGTTATTTTGGTTTCTAAAAATGATTACTTAACTGTCATTTTGGTCTCTAAAAGTGATTATATTTCTGACGGTAGGGACCAAAATGACCAACAAAAAACATGAATTAAGGACATTTAAATAATTTTTTATTTATCAAAGACTAAAGTGATACTATCTGACATTCTCAAAAACTAAAGTAACTATTTACTCATTTCCAAAAAGGACGAAATGTGAGACACATGAAATTGCATTAAGTCCAACCAAAATATTGAGTTAACTATTATTTTGGTCTCTGAAATTATAAAATGGTCTCATTTAAGTCTCTGAAATTAACAAAAAGGCAATTTAGTTCCTGAAATTGTAAAACGTTGGTCAAATTAGTCCTTAAAATTATAAAACGACGGTCAAGTTAGTCCGTCGTTTTACAATTTTAAAGACTAACTTGACCGACGTTTTATAATTTCAGAGATTAAATTACCTTTTCATTAATTTTAATGACCTAAGTGAGATTACTTTATAATTTTAAAGGCTAAAATGACAATTAACTCCTTTTAAATATCGAGCTACGAGGTAAGGGCCCGTTGGGGGACCATATGTGGCAACTACAATATTTTTTTTGAAATTTACCTCGTTATTTAAACGATATATTCAAAGGGATAAACTTTGACAAAAAAAAGGATAAACTTAGTTGGTACTCAGGGTTCAATCAATGGTGAGGGAACATTTCGTGATTAGATTTTTTTTTCCTGGGTTAAAACCAGAAAAATCGTTTATGATATCCATGACAAAAAATCGTTTATTATGATATTAGATGCATATGCATGGATTGGTAAGTATTTTGTAAATACATGGAAACTTTCATGAAATATAAAAAATTAAATTTGAGTAACATAAATGACAGATCAATAAAATTTAATAGACTAGATTAAATTTCAAAATGGAGAATTTTATAAGAACTAAAAATTAAGAAAAAAATTAAAAAGGGACCAAACTTATAAAAAGACTTATATTTCTAGAGACTAAAGATATATTTAAATCTTTCTTTTATATTTTATTTGTAAAACAAAGACAAATACAAGAAAACAAGACAATGAACCAATAAGGAAAAAAAAACTCACAGAAGGAAGCCTACTAACAACAGTTGAGACACAACACAATGAGACAATTAAAGGGGGTGAAAATGGAGAAAAATTAGTGAAACTGTACAAATGCATCTTAAATTATGATTTCAAACCCCTAATTAAAAAGTAGAGTGCAGTGTGGCGATAAACAATCGTTTGAAATAAACGAACCTTATAAGCAAAACAACTTTGTCCAATATGCAAAATGCCTTAATACAATTCTTATATAAGTGCACTCTTTCCATGCAGAACCCAGAGTTTCCGGGTCCGCAGCTTTTCAAATTTATAAACACCCCAATTCCCATTTTATTCAATCATTGTTACATCAATTGTTGGATTCTTGTTTTTTTGCTTTCTCTTTGCCCAACTAATATATATGTTTATTGGTTACATGTTGTGCCCTTCTCCCTCTTATTATAAGTTCTAAAATAAATATTGCCTGATATGATATATATGTTTGTGCATGTATGTTATAATAATAATAATTTTTAAATTACAAGCAGCCCCAATGTACCCACAATTCCTCCTTCATGCATAGACACTGTTGCACCAAAAAAAAAAAGCGTTGTCATCAATTTGTGGACCATGTGCACATCACGTGCTGTACAATTATCAGGGGTCAGGGCACCGGCAACGTGAATGGTACAGAGATGTTTATTCTTACAAATGGAGTTTAGTTTGTTTGATGAACCATACATATGTAAATGTGCCATTATGGTTATTGGTTGAGATGAAATACATGAGCTGTCTTTATATTACAGTCAACAAAATGGTCATAAAAAGTCGGAGCAAAAATGTCCCAGTTAGGGTCCACGTTTTTTTGGAAGATAAGTAGATCACAGCTAATCACCAACTATGCAGATATAGATGCAGATACTTATAGTAATTGGGGCCAGGGAGGTGTACTTTTCAGGCTATAGTGCCATAAACAGTAACTTCTTCTAACCAAACAAATTAACAAGCATTAACCAGGTCAATACTTTTTTCTTCTTAAACTACACTGAGATTTTTTTTTATAAATAAATATTAATAAATTAATATATTGTGTTAATAGAAGAAGTTTGAATTCATGACATCTTTATTATTTTTTATGCACCTCCTTTAAAAACTTGAAAAGTTAAAGAATAAAAATGTATTCTTATCTTTTTTTGTGTGTGGTGAAGCTTGAAAAGAAAAACTTAATTGCATTTTCGATAAGTACTTTTTAAATTTATTTCAAATCATATTGTAATTTATAATTTGATCATAACATAGATGCATAAATCAAAATGTAAAATTTTGGTGTATTTTATGGAATAAACAGAATTGAGGATTTTTTTTTGTTCAAAGAATTGAGGATATGAACAAATATACATCAAATAAATGGAGCTGGTTTGACCGTTCATGAACAATAAATAAATCAACAAACCGTTTAACACTTTTTTTTCCTTTTACTATTGTTTTAGAAAACATGCTCTTGTCAAATGGTGCTTTTATCAATAACTTTTTTTAGGTCAATTCCGATCTGCTTACTATTTTACGCAAATTATTATAGACTTCTGTCTCTCTGTGTGTGCGTGTGTGTGTATACTAATACTAAATACTAAATACTTATACTAATTTAATTTCATATACATGCATAAAATTAATGTATTGAAATTGCTCATATAAATGTGTTTTTATATGTAAATATATCGGATTTTCTTAAAACAATAAATAGAGAGTACCTAGCTACAATTCTTTAACAATTTTTAAACTGTGGCTAGATTAAAAAAATCAATGCTTCAACCTGACGTTGTTTATGTTTCGCATCTTATTGCCTTCATGACAAAGGCAGTGTCCTGCTCCAGCTTAGACACTTCATTTTTTTTAAACTTTTTATGAAAATTTTATCAATCAGTGTTCTAAGATTTCATCTTTAATTAATTAATCCCCTATTCTTTCTCCCATTAATACTCCATTAAATGTAGCAATTTTTGCTTACGTCGGGGTGATTGGATCACATACACAACACTTAGATTCTGAATCTGCTCGAGAAGTTTCCTCTGACAGAAATTGATGTCCTTTATTTTCTTTTAATTGCAAAGAAGCAAGAAATGATAGACTCTTATATGATCTTAAAAGTTAAAATTTGAGTTTAGACCTAATTTAAGCCAATTAATAACTAATGATTAATAAGTGCATGCAATTATTTTTAAGCTCATATCATACTTCTAACACTCTTATAATTAATGCAATTTGATTTTCTTTATAATACTACAACATTAGCGGTGCTCTTTGTTAAAAGGAGAAGCTTTGTTCTAATTGCAAAGTGGAAGCTCACACTTCTCCTGTTAACGCATAGCGAGACACGAAAAGCGTTCAGGCGCGTAGAATTTTGAAGAAGGGAGTAATTGTAAAAGCAAAAAAAACACAAAACAGGAGCATACGGGCGATAATATAGGAACCGACCACATTGGGATTGGCCAGAGAATCTTTCTCCCATGTCGCTTACCAAAAACTCGTTTCGGGGCAACTAGCTTCTCACCAACTCCCCCAAACCCAAACACGCCCCTAGCTTGAATTTCGATTTGTCTGTTACTTTGTTAAAGTTTTTAACAAATTATTAATTATTAATCTATTCTATTTGATTAATTTTTTTTATTCTATTCTATTCTATCTATATATTATTATATAAAAAAAATTAAGTGTCGGTGTTGTATCTCTCAAACTGTAACATATGTTACATTCTAAAATTTTTTATACCATATTTTTTGAAAAGACATGTATTTTGTATGGATGGATGATTTTATAAACTAGCTATTAATAACAATTAATGAGTTTTTTTTTTGTCAAAGGTTGAAGATATATTGATATGAGCCAAGCCCAGTCATTACACAGAAAGAAACCAGAATACACAGGCCAAACACAGATATGCTATAGTTAACAGATAAACATTAAACTCAAATTATGCTCTGAAGGAACCCACTAGCTCCCAACTGCCCAACTATCAATATAGGAAGAACAAACTAAAACACACAAAATCAACGAACAGAAAGAAACAACAGACAAAACCCAGAAACTCAGCCTTATACACAAGACCAACTCACCACAGACATGAAAAAATGATACTTTGGAGAGGGATGGGTTTAACCCATTTGGGCACCAGAGCCTTCGAACTCCACACATTTGCCCACATGTCTAAACCGGCCATCCTACACCACAGGCTAAGGCGCAAGACAGTTGCAGAAGGCAGAAAATGATGAAGCTGATCCGTGCAAAGACAAGAGCAGTAACGAAGGAAGAAGACTGAGGACGAAGAAAGAGCTCAAACAGCAAAACAACAACAACAACAAAAAACCCAAACAGGGATGTACAGAAAAGAAAACCGTGAACATAAAACCAACAAGAGCTCAATTGAGCAGCAGAAAAACAACAATCAACACCAAACACACATCGGCCGACCACCGAGACCACCACCACCAACAGAGGCCAAACGCCACACCACCACTCCGGACTTGCCAAGCGACACCTCACACCTCAGAAGAAGGGGACATCACACTCCAAACCAGGATGACCCTCGTCTGCTCCCAAGCTAAGGCGGCGCCCTCCAAACCGAGCTGAGGAGCTAGCATGCCGCCTGGGTACCAAGGCAGAAGCACAGCAAAGGTGTGGTGGCCCATGGAACCTTGGATCTGACGGAAACTGGCGACGTGAAGAGGCAACAATCCTTGAAGAAATAAGCGACGACTCTCGAGGCACCCTTTGGATTCGGCGGGAAGGATTAGTTTAATGGGGTGAACATTATTAATTAGAAACTAGTAATAACAATTAAAGGATTGAAAAGGCAAGATGAAAAATACATCAAGAATGGAAATTCATTCATTGGGTTGGGATTGGGCCGAGGTCCGCGTCAGGTTGTGCATGCGGACAAGGGTTTTGGTGGGTCCCACCCACACTCTTTTCATGGCCACACAGCAGCAGAGGCACAACTCACTGCTCCCTCCTCAGCTTTGCTCAGTCTATAAAAGCAGCTTGCTAAGCCCCTCCATTTTTACCTACTAAACCATCTTCAAATTAAAGTGATTTTTAATTTTTAATTTAAGCACCCACCCTCATAAAAAAGGGAAATAGAGAACATTGCCTCTGTGAATCTCCCAGCTGTGTTTTTTATTTTTTTAATTTTTTCCTGTTACTATCATTTCAATCATCATTCTGCAAAAAGAAAAGAAAGGAGGAATAAAGGAAAGTAGAGCCTAGGGACAGAAACAATAGTGCGGGAAAGAAAGAAGAGAACCAAAGATATTTCCTTGTTGTTTCCCTCCTCAACAGGTCATTTTGTCTTTGCTTTACCACAAGCTCAGATATAAGGTTTACGTTTAGTATCCAACAATGATGGTGGTTGTGGGCTTCTTCAAGCTCATAATGTGGAAGGTGGTAGTGCTGCTACTCCTACTAGCATGTTCTCTGATTGGTTCTGCTACAGCTTCTGTGTCCTATGACTCTAAGGCCATCACCATTAATGGCCAAAGAAGGATCCTTATTTCTGGATCCATTCATTATCCCAGAAGCACCCCTGAGGTATTAATATTGTTACCCTGGAATGTGCTTTCAGGGTCCATTCTCTTTCCTCATATTTTCATGTTTCTGTCAAATGGGCACCTTAAAGTTTCTTCCTTTTTTCTCTTTAGCTGATTTTTTGCATTATTAAGTTGTGGGTTTCTTTGGTTGTTTCTCTTTCAGATGTGGCCAGATCTTATCCAGAAGGCCAAGGAAGGAGGTTTGGATGTGATTCAGACTTATGTTTTCTGGAATGGGCATGAACCTTCACCTGGCAAAGTAACTAATTTTTAAATAATGCCTTCTAGTTTTTGCTTGCACTGTTTAAACAACAGTGCCATGGTTATGAGTGGTTAGTGAGAAGTAATAACTGTTATTCCTTTCTTGATTGTTGTAGTATTATTTTGAGGGGAACTATGATCTGGTGAAGTTCATAAAGTTGGTGCAGCAAGCTGGCCTTTATGTTCATCTAAGGATTGGTCCTTATGTCTGTGCTGAGTGGAACTTCGGGTACTGAAATTGTTAATTTTCCTCTTGTGGCAAAACCTTGGTACATGTCAAACTAGAAATATCTTAACAGCTTTGCCTGATTGATATTTTCAGGGGTTTCCCTGTTTGGCTGAAGTACATTCCAGGTATCAGCTTCAGAACAGACAACGGCCCATTTAAGGTATGATTTCAGTCAACCTTGTATTGTATTTGTACCTTAAGAATCGTTAAAAAAATTCTCAATCTTTTCCCTTTTCATTGATGTGATGTGAGTACCTTCTAATTACTTTTGGTTTTTACATTGCCATGATGAAGTTTCAAATGCAAAAATTTACCAAGAAGATTGTTGATATGATGAAAGCAGAGAGGTTATATGAGTCTCAGGGAGGTCCAATCATTCTATCCCAGGTAGACTAAATATGCTGCTAGTCTTCTACTTAACCCAATATTGCTTTATGTTGTCTTGTAGATTTTATTTATTGACTGGAGTGGAGATATGCGCTAACTACTGAGACCATTGCCCATTCTACTTGTGGCTTTGTACAGATTGAAAATGAATATGGACCTATGGAGTATGAAATTGGTGCCCCTGGTAAATCCTACACTAAGTGGGCAGCAGATATGGCTATAGGACTTGGTACTGGGGTTCCATGGGTCATGTGCAAGCAAGATGATGCTCCTGATCCTGTTGTAAGTTCAGCTGAAGTGTATTCTTTTTAAGAAAACATTTTTACCTTTTATAGCAGGTTCTCTGTGGTCCATGGCTCTTTTTCTGGGGTGGGGATACTCCTTCATGCCTCCAAGGATTTCAGCTTCTAATTTCAGTGTAAAATGTTTTACAGATTAACACCTGCAATGGCTTCTATTGTGATTATTTCTCTCCAAATAAGGCTTACAAACCAAAGATGTGGACAGAAGCTTGGACTGGCTGGTATTGATGCCTTGTTTCTTATTTTTTAGGTTTCCATAAGAATAAGATACATACAAGCTAGATATAAGTTTGACTATGCATTGACACTATTCCTCTTTTATGCTTGCAGGTTTACCGAGTTTGGAGGTCCAGTTCCTCACCGACCTGCTGAAGACTTGGCATTTTCAGTTGCAAGGTTTATACAAAAAGGGGGATCGTTCGTCAATTATTACATGGTAATTTCATTATTTATTGATATCAATGTGTAATTGTGTAGGTTCACCATTTTTAAATATTGAACTGTGTCTCTTTATTATGGTCATTTCAGTATCATGGGGGAACAAATTTTGGTCGAACTGCTGGTGGTCCCTTCATTGCTACAAGCTATGATTATGATGCACCTCTTGATGAATATGGTAAACACAAAGGATTCAGATACCTGATATGATCAATAAGTACTGATATTATGATATATTTTTCCCACTTTTTATGTAGGACCTACAGGGAATAAATCTTAAAATATAATCTTATATATAGATTGACAGTTGTGCTTGTATGGGGTCTATTGGAGGGCCTTAGATTTGCTCCATTCATTCTTTACTATATATAAGGAACTTCACATGTTCTATATACATTTTTACACCTAAGTAGAGTGCTTATTTTTGTTTTTTCCTCTGTGCAGGATTGCACAGGCAACCAAAGTGGGGTCACCTGAAGGATTTACACAGAGCAATAAAACTCTCTGAACCTGCTTTAGCTTCTGGAGATCCTACTGTTACACGGATTGGAAACTATCAAGAGGTATAACTTGTTTCAGTTATGTGAAAATTATATCAAACCTATCAGAAATGCTTTATAACCAGACTGAATTTCCATCTTTTCATCATTATTGTCCAGGCTCATGTCTTTCGATCAAAGTCTGGAGCTTGTGCCGCATTCCTTGCAAACTATAACCCAAAATCTTATGCAACAGTAGCATTTGGAAATATGCATTACAACTTGCCTCCTTGGTCTATAAGCATTCTGCCTGACTGCAAGAACACTGTGTATAACACTGCAAGGGTGAGAAAAAAACAAAATTTTTATTTCAGATGGCTAGCTGGGTTAGTTAATGGAGATTTGGTTGTGGAAGAGCTTGACCGAATATATGTGATCGAATATGCAGTTATAATTTTATTTCATAAAAGTAGACATACACAAAAGGAGAAAGAGTGATTTTTCTAGTGTCTTAGTCTTATTTTTGTTTACATGCTCTTGTTGGACTAAATTTTCATTTGCAATGAACAGAAAGGTGGTCCTCTCTAGAATTTTTGTGTGGCATATTTTGGCGAAAGTTAAAATTCAAAAATCTTTGTACAGGTTGGTTCCCAGAGTGCCCAGATGAAGATGACTCGTGTTCCTATTCATGGTGGACTCTCTTGGCAATCATTCAATGAAGAAACAGCCTCTACTGATGATAGTTCCTTCACCATGTCTGGCCTATTGGAGCAGCTAAATACAACAAGAGATTTAACTGACTACTTGTGGTACTCCACGGAGTGAGTGATAAACAACCCTGCTGTTTGCTTCCTTTTTCTACCCCTTACAGGCTAGAACTGCTAATTGATAAATATCATTCACTCTGGGTTTTCCATGTCTTAGAGTTGTCTTGCTTCTTTTTTTTGCTAGTGTTGTGATTGATCCCAATGAAGGATTTTTGAGGAATGGAAAGGATCCTGTTCTTACAGTGTTATCTGCTGGGCATGCTTTGCATGTTTTTGTCAATGGTCAGCTATCAGGTGAGCAGCATAACGCTGGTTTACAAAATTTCAGTAACACTTAATTCAACTACTAGGAAAAATCTCAGTGCTTCTGGAATTATTCCAAATCTTCAACTTGTATAATTGTACTTTTCTTGGTAAGATCCAGTAAAAATAGTCGTTGTATGCTTTTGAGGATACATTATAACATTGCATAGAATTAATATGTCTATGCTTCATCAAGTAATTTACCCAATGCTCGGTATGAAACAGCATGGATCTAATTGTCATGCGTGCTTAACCCGTCTTTATAAAATAGTCCAAATAAACTATTTTACTTTGGAAGCTAATAATTAACCAGTGGCTTCGTTATTGATACATTCAGCCTGTTATTCTCCTTTTGATCAGGGACTATATATGGAAGCTTAGAATTCCCCAAACTAACATTTAGCAAGAGTGTGAAGCTCAGAACTGGTGTCAACAAAATCTCTCTTCTAAGTGTTGCAGTTGGACTCCCGGTTTGTTCTCTCTCTCTCTCTCTCTCTCTCTCACACACACACACACACACACACACGCACACACACACAAAAGATATTGTCAGAAGCACTCCTGCATTTCCACACTAAGCTGATCATGACTATTCTATATTACTTGCTTGCTGCCTGTTACTGGCATGCAGAATGTTGGTCCTCATTTTGAAACATGGAATGCTGGTATTCTTGGCCCAATTACATTAAATGGCCTCAATGAGGGTAGAAGGGACTTGTCTTGGCAGAAATGGTCTTACAAGGTTCTTCCTTGAACATTCACCGTGCCTTCTCTCTCCATTGCTTGATTTTGCTCAAAACTCATTCAAATGCCCTTTTATTTAGGTTGGTCTTAGAGGTGAAGCTTTGAGTCTTCATTCTCTCAGTGGAAGTTCGTCAGTGGAGTGGATTCAGGGGAGCTTGGTTTCTCGAAGGCAGCCATTGACTTGGTACAAAGTGAGTATAACAAAAGCCTCTATAACCTTCTTAAGTTACAGAAACTTATGTAGGCTTTGCTTAATTTTTTTTTAATATTGACCTGTTCCTATAAGATAGTACTCTTTCATTGCTATTGTCAACTGTTATGAATATCACTAATAATAATGGTAGGAGTAGAGAGATTTTCATTATAGAAAAAATTTCACCCTGCCTTACTTTATACAATTTCAACACACTTCAACATCCATTTTTACATTATTTCAGACTACTTTTGATGCCCCGGCTGGAATTGCACCATTGGCTTTAGACATGGGCAGTATGGGCAAAGGTCAAGTGTGGTTAAATGGACAGAATCTTGGCCGCTACTGGCCTGCATATAAGGCGTCTGGTACCTGTGATTACTGTGACTATGCAGGAACCTATAACGAGAATAAGTGCAGAAGTAACTGCGGCGAGGCTTCTCAAAGATGGTGAGTG
This sequence comes from Glycyrrhiza uralensis, assembly GCA_030159175.1. Classification (NCBI taxonomy): domain Eukaryota; kingdom Viridiplantae; phylum Streptophyta; class Magnoliopsida; order Fabales; family Fabaceae; genus Glycyrrhiza; species Glycyrrhiza uralensis. The sequence continues at coordinate 40,793,973 of BRZY01000007.1, read as the reverse complement.
AGAAACGTAAAGCTTTCCCCCGAAGTTTTGTTTAATGCTGATGATAAACTATTGACAACCTAATCACTGGATGGTAATTTCAGGTATCATGTTCCTCATTCATGGCTAAAGCCAACTGGAAATTTATTAGTTGTGTTTGAAGAATTGGGTGGAGACCCGAATGGGATCTTTTTGGTTAGACGGGATATAGATAGCGTGTGTGCTGATATTTATGAGTGGCAGCCAAATCTTGTGAGTTATCAGATGCAAGCTTCTGGAAAAGTTAGCAAACCTGTGAGACCAAAAGCACATTTGTCATGTGGCCCTGGACAGAAAATCTCATCAATCAAATTTGCTAGCTTTGGTACTCCAGTAGGTTCTTGTGGAAACTTCCATGAAGGAAGCTGTCATGCTCACAAGTCTTATGATGCCTTTCAAAAGGTATTTCATTTCCTTCTATTCTCATGAAATATTTTAGGTTCATTTCTGCAAGTCAAATTATATCCATTTGTGTTTTATGGTCACTTCTACTTGTTTCATTATTCAACTTTTACTTTGTTGTTGCAGAGTTGTGTTGGACAGAGCTGGTGCACGGTAACCGTGTCGCCGGAAAATTTTGGAGGAGATCCATGTCCAAATGTTATGAAGAAACTCTCAGTGGAGGCGATTTGTACCTGATCATTTCAACCTCGGAATAAATGGGAAGAACTTTCCAAATAGATTTTTTCAGCAATTGAAAGCATTATTATTCGGTCAACCAAAGTCTAAATTTTTAGATCATCACCACAAGCATTAATTTGGCTTTTACCAAGGTGAAGTTGCAGAAGACACAACACACCCTCTGGTTGAAAAGCCTGTAGAGATTGCTGAGATGATTGTGGATGTGTGTATATATCTGTGTTCTGCTTGTTATACAGAGGTGAAAGGTGAAGATTTGCTTAGATGCACAATGAGACGATACTAATTGAGTCCATGTGCAGATATGTTTTTGTTCTAGTGTGGAAGCCTCTGGCTTCTTGTAATATTATTTATCCCTTGTAAGATGCATTCATATTTGATAGCAATTTAGTTGCTTTCTTCTTGTAAGAAACTTTACAAGATAATAGGATCAGGCATATTATTTTGTTGTTTTTGTTTCTTTATTTCATGCTTTATGGCCTTTAGTTTCTACATGATCCTAATGTTGGGAGTTCTTTGGTGGTGTTAGTTTGGGATTTTCATTAGGCCGCATTGATTCTACAATTGGAGATAACCCTTAATTGGTCTTACCTTAAACAAGATTGATTTAATTTCAAACGTAGAAACAATATGGCCTTTCCTTCTTTTTTTAAAAAAAATTAGGTTTAAATATGTTTGAGATTTTTCTAAATTTTGATATTTTAAATTTAGTTTCCATAAAAAAAAGTTAAAATTTTTTTAGTCTAACAAATAAATTTTTTTTTGAATTTAGTTTTTTTAATGATTTTGCGGTGATATGGCATGAATATGTGGACTCGTTAATCTGACGTGTCATATACTGGTTTCATATCAGTCATGTAATTTTAAATTTAAAGGGACTTGCCACGTGGCTCACCACCACCACCACACTCTCTCTCTCTCTTTCTCTCTCACCACAGCCCCCCACCGCCACCCACACACAGCCCCCACCCCCAACCCAACCGCCACCCACACAGCCCCCACTCCCACCACACTCTCTTTCTCTCTCGTATTCTCTCTCTCTCTCTCACCCCCACCACCACACTCTCTTTCTGCACACTAGATGTTTTTTTTTGGTGAATCTCTGCACACTAGATGTGGTGTTGTAGAAATTGAGCTACTAGAATTGAATTTACAGTTTATGATAGGGTTTGCAATTTGGGGGCATTTGTTTGAACAACTGGATCTGATAATTTGGTGTTCTAACTACTTTTAGATAGCATCGTGACATTAAAATATCTTTGCTGGATTGGGGGGTTGATTGTGCAGGTACCTTTGCTGGATTGAAGGTGTTTTTTGGTTGGGTGTGTGTTGCTTATAGTCTTTCGGGCTCTTGGTTTTTCTGTTTTTTTTTTTCTTTACTGTGTTGTTTGTACATAGTCTCTCTGGTTTGCTGCTGGGAAGGTGGTCTTTCATCCTTCGTTGGCGGCGTTTTTGTGATCCCCTGGTTCTTTGTTCTAGGTTTGATGAGGGTGGGTGCTTCTCTTTGGTTCGCTTGGGCTGTGGGTAGTTCAGGTGTTTATGTCTGTCACCTGTTTTTCTTAAAGTCAGTTGCATGTCTTTTTTCATTTTTGGTCAAATGAGTTGCATGTCTTTTATCTTGGTTAATCTGTGGATGTTGCTGTTGGACTGGCTGGTAGTCTATTTGTTCTGGCCGAGTTCCTTGTTTTCCTGGGCCTTGCCCAGTGTAATGATAATCCTTTCTATTTGACCAAAAAAAACATTAAAATGTCTTATTTTATATAAGGTTGCAACTAGGAATTTGATTCATATCTTCAAAAAAATGTTGCAGGTTTCTGATTCCAACTTGATTGACTCCAACTTGTGGGTAGTGGTTGGGGGGAGGGAGAGAGAGAGAGAGAGAGAGAGAGAGAGAGAGAGAGAGAGAGAGAGAGAGAGAGAGAGAGAGAGAGAGAGAGAGTGTGTGTGTGAGTGCGGTGGTGGTGGTAGGTGGTAGTGGTGGAGAGCCACGTGACAGGTCCCTCCAAATTTAAAATTACTTGACAGGCTGATGTGGAACCAGGACATGACACGTTAGATTAATGAGCTCACGTGTTTGTGCCACATCACTGCAAAATCACTAAAAGGACCAAATTCAAAAAAAAAAAATTTGTTGGACTAAAAAAATTTGATTTTTTTTGTAGAGACTAAATTCAAAATATTAAAATTTAAAAAGACCCCAAACATATTTAAGTCAAAAAATTATTTGACAATTTTTTTAAAGATATTTTTTTAGCATTGAGCGCTGATTCATGGACCATTCACCAACACCCAATCAACACCTGTGATGTGACATATACAACACATTAAATAGGTGTTGAATGGATGATTAGGTGTTCATGAAACATTTTTGTTTAGCATTTGTGATGACTCATCAAGAATCATCAGTTTGACTTTGAATATAAAACTTTATGTAAGTTTTAACAAACTTTTTTGGACTTAAGTACGTTAACCTGCTTGTGCTTACTTTTTTTTTTTTGATATAATGCTTGTGCTTACATTTGAATCTTCATGTAAATCCACATATTTATTTACGCATTCAAATTGGTCAACAAATATTTATTTGAGTCATTGTAATAAAAATTTAATAGAATTATTATTAATATATTTACCTAAAAAGATTAACTCATTTAAATCTGAAAGATGTTTTGAATACCAAGTTTATTTTTTCAATTAAATAAATTCTACACCTAGTTAAAGATTAGACCTAACTTTTTTCACCAACATTACATTAGTCTGAGTGACACTGAACTCAGATTTCTTAAACAAAGTTTTAGATTCGAATCTTGTGAATAGAAAAAAGATATAACTTCCTTCCTTTTTGTTCCCAAAATAAAAAATATTAGACCTAACTTAATTGATTATTCCTGCGCTTGCTTATTGGATGGGAGAACCTGAGCTATATATCATATGCGGCAATAGACAAGTGTGGAATATTGTTGCCATCTATTTGGGTGATTCTATTTTTCCTGTCGCATTTACAAACAGACACGTCACTGCATTATTACAAACTAACTACGCCGAACTCCTCCTTATTGAATACGAAATAATAATATACTTTTTTTGAGAGGCGAAATAACAATATACTCAAAATTGTTTTATGGGGGGGGAGAGAGAGAGAGAGAGTGCGTGTGTGTGTGTGTGAGTACGGTGGTGGTGGTAGGTGGTAGTGGTGGAGAGTCACGTGACAGGTCCCTCCAAATTTAAAATTATTTGACAGGCTGATGTGGAACCAGGACATGGCACGTTAGATTAATGAGCTCACGTGTTTGTGCCACATCACTGCAAAATCACTAAAAGGACCAAATTCAAAAAAAAAATATTTGTTGGACTAAAAAAATTTGATTTTTTTTTGTAGAGACTAAATTCAAAATATTAAAATTTAAAAAGACCCCAAACATATTTAAGTCAAAAAATTATTTGACAATTTTTTTAAAGATATTTTTTTAGCATTGAGCGCTGATTCATGGACCATTCACCAACACCCAATCAACACCTGTGATGTGACATATACAACACATTAAATGGGTGTTGAATGAGTGATTAGGTGTTCATGAAACATTTTTGTTTAGCATTTGTGATGACTCATCAAGAATCATCAGTTTGACTTTGAATATAAAACTTTATGTAAGTTTTAACAAACTTTTTTGGACTTAAGTACGTTAACCTGCTTGTGCTTACTTTTTTTTTTTTGATATAATGCTTGTGCTTACATTTGAATCTTCATGTAAATCCACATATTTATTTACGCATTCAAATTGGTCAACAAATATTTATTTGAGTCATTGTAATAAAAATTTAATAGAATTATTATTAATATATTTACCTAAAAAGATTAACTCATTTAAATCTGAAAGATGTTTTGAATACCAAGTTTATTTTTTCAATTAAATAAATTCTACACCTAGTTAAAGATTAGACCTAACTTTTTTCACCAACATTACATTAGTCTGAGTGACACTGAACTCAGATTTCTTAAACAAAGTTTTAGATTCGAATCTTGTGAATAGAAAAAAGATATAACTTCCTTCCTTTTTGTTCCCAAAATAAAAAATATTAGACCTAACTTAATTGATTATTCCTGCGCTTGCTTATTGGATGGGAGAACCTGAGCTATATATCATATGCGGCAATAGACAAGTGTGGAATATTGTTGCCATCTATTTGGGTGATTCTATTTTTCCTGTCGCATTTACAAACAGACACGTCACTGCATTATTACAAACTAACTACGCCGAACTCCTCCTTATTGAATACGAAATAATAATATACTTTTTTTGAGAGGCGAAATAACAATATACTCAAAATTGTTTTATGGGGGGGAGAGAGAGAGAGAGAGAGTGCGTGTGTGTGTGTGTGAGTGCGGTGGTGGTGGTAGGTGGTAGTGGTGGAGAGCCACGTGACAGGTCCCTCCAAATTTAAAATTACTTGACAGGTTGATGTGGAACCAGGACATGACACGTTAGATTAATGAGCTCACGTGTTTGTGCCACATCACTGCAAAATCACTAAAAGGACCAAATTCAAAAAAAAAATATTTGTTGAACTAAAAAAATTTGATTTTTTTTGTAGAGACTAAATTCAAAATATTAAAATTTAAAAAGACCCCAAACATATTTAAGTCAAAAAATTATTTGACAATTTTTTTAAAGATATTTTTTTAGCATTTGTGATGACTCATCAAGAGTCATCAGTTTGACTTTGAATATAAAACTTTATGTAAGTTTTAACAAACTTTTTTGGACTTAAGTACGTTAACCTGCTTGTGCTTACTTTTTTTTTTTGATATAATGCTTGTGCTTACATTTGAATCTTCATGTAAATCCACATATTTATTTACGCATTCAAATTGGTCAACAAATATTTATTTGAGTCATTGTAATAAAAATTTAATAGAATTATTATTAATATATTTACCTAAAAAGATTAACTCATTTAAATCTGAAAGATGTTTTGAATACCAAGTTTATTTTTTCAATTAAATAAATTCTACACCTAGTTAAAGATTAGACCTAACTTTTTTCACCAACATTACATTAGTCTGAGTGACACTGAACTCAGATTTCTTAAACAAAGTTTTAGATTCGAATCTTGTGAATAGAAAAAAGATATAACTTCCTTCCTTTTTGTTCCCAAAATAAAAAATATTAGACCTAACTTAATTGATTATTCCTGCGCTTGCTTATTGGATGGGAGAACCTGAGCTATATATCATATGCGGCAATAGACAAGTGTGGAATATTGTTGCCATCTATTTGGGTGATTCTATTTTTCCTGTCGCATTTACAAACAGACACGTCACTGCATTATTACAAACTAACTACGCCGAACTCCTCCTTATTGAATACGAAATAATAATATACTTTTTTTGAGAGGCGAAATAACAATATACTCAAAATTGTTTTATGGGGGGGAGAGAGAGAGAGAGAGAGTGCGTGTGTGTGTGTGTGAGTGCGGTGGTGGTGGTAGGTGGTAGTGGTGGAGAGCCACGTGACAGGTCCCTCCAAATTTAAAATTACTTGACAGGTTGATGTGGAACCAGGACATGACACGTTAGATTAATGAGCTCACGTGTTTGTGCCACATCACTGCAAAATCACTAAAAGGACCAAATTCAAAAAAAAAATATTTGTTGAACTAAAAAAATTTGATTTTTTTTGTAGAGACTAAATTCAAAATATTAAAATTTAAAAAGACCCCAAACATATTTAAGTCAAAAAATTATTTGACAATTTTTTTAAAGATATTTTTTTAGCATTTGTGATGACTCATCAAGAGTCATCAGTTTGACTTTGAATATAAAACTTTATGTAAGTTTTAACAAACTTTTTTGGACTTAAGTACGTTAACCTGCTTGTGCTTACTTTTTTTTTTTGATATAATGCTTGTGCTTACATTTGAATCTTCATGTAAATCCACATATTTATTTACGCATTCAAATTGGTCAACAAATATTTATTTGAGTCATTGTAATAAAAATTTAATAGAATTATTATTAATATATTTACCTAAAAAGATTAACTCATTTAAATCTGAAAGATGTTTTGAATACCAAGTTTATTTTTTCAATTAAATAAGTTCTACACCTAGTTAAAGATTAGACCTAACTTTTTTCACCAACATTACATTAGTCTGAGTGATACTGAACTCAGATTTCTTAAACAAAGTTTTAGATTCGAATCTTGTGAATAGAAAAAAGATATAACTTCCTTCCTTTTTGTTCCCAAAATAAAAAATATTAGACCTAACTTAATTGATTATTCCTCCGCTTGCTTATTGGATGGGAGAACCTGAGCTATATATCATATGCGGCAATAGACAAGTGTGGAATATTGTTGCCATCTATTTGGGTGATTCTATTTTTCCTGTCGCATTTACAAACAGACACGTCACTGCATTATTACAAACTAACTACGCCGAACTCCTCCTTATTGAATACGAAATAATAATATATTTTTTTGAGAGGCGAAATAACAATATACTCAAAATTGTTTTATCCTTAAATGTTATTAACCAGTCAATATAATGTCGCCTTTAGGTTTAAACTCCAATGATATGTTGCCATCTACACTTTTTTTTTTGGTGGGTAAAGGGGGAAAAACCCCGCAGGTGTTGCCATCTACACGCCACCCACCATGTCTTCCAAAAACTTGATTTGGCACTTTGATGCCTAACTTCAATTTAATTATACTTTTCAACCTTCAACATAACCATTATACTTATACTTAACAATGCATGGGAGAAATGTCAATGAGAATCGGTTAAAAAGAATAAATAAATCCCAGTCATACAAGTAACTCAATAAAATACGTTCCAATTCTAGTAATTTTAAGATCTAAAGGAGTGTATTGGATTAGGACCGTAAAAGATTTTAATAGATTTTTTGGTGATATTAAAATTTTGTGACATTTAATCAAGATTTTTTAATAATATAAAAAATTTTGGTGGTATTCAATTAGGATTATTATGACTTTTTAAAGAGGGCAATGAAATCCAGTGGTATTCAATTAGGACTATAATGACTTTTTAAAGAGCGCAACGAAATCCGGTAGTATTCAATTAAGATTTTTTACAACTTAATAAAAGTCTATTGGTATTCAAAAAATACAAATTTCGATGGATTATTTTGTATGTTGGATTTTGTGTGACTTTTCAGTAAAAAATATAAAGATTAGACTCATCCAACAATCTCACCCATACACTTGAGACTTTTCAGACTTTTTTTTTCTTGCCGTTGCAGCATTGCCAGGTAATTCTTCTTTTTTTCTTTTCTCGATTGATTTTCTTTAAACATTCTTTCTACGTTGAATATGCTTTGCTTGGATAACAATGTTGTAGATATGTGTATATATTCTTTGTGTACTTTATTTCCTCAAACGCGATTTTTCCATCTTTTTATTTTATAATCTTTCAGTACAGTTTCTGGCCAAAAGTGATCTTCTTATTTTTTTAGCCTATTTGTATTTACTAATTTAAAATTAATATAATAAATTTAACCTTTTTCACATCTCAATTATTTTTGCCTTCATGATCCACTTTTTATTTTAATAAATATAATAGTTTTCTTAACCGATTTCATTCATATTCTTTGTTCCTATAAATTTTCAGGCTTCGTTCATATTTTTTTTATAAATTTGATAAATATAATAGTATTTCTTAGCATGTTTTATTCATATATTTTTGTTTCTATAATTTTTAGGATATAATTTTTTTTAATTTTATTTTTGATAAATAAAAAGTTCTTTTTACTAGTTTCTCATTTATTTATTTTAATTTTGTTTTTACTTTATACTGAAAAACTTTTTCATTTATTTATTTTATATATATATATATATATCTTATGTGGTGTGCTTAATACAAGCAGAACTTCTGTTAGCATGTGTAGCATTGCATAACTTTTTTCACAAAAAATGCAATTTTGATGAATTTTCAATTGAGCCAACATGCAAATCTTCATCTTCGGTATTCCCGATTAACGAAAACTATAATTTTGAGCTAGCAGACGAATCTTCACATTCAATATTACAAATTATTAATAAACACTATAATTTTGAACTTATTGTTCAAACCCAAGAGCATGAACAGGAACATACTAATGCATAGAGGGCTAGTATGACCCTAGATATGCGGAGAAATGCTACTTAGGAGAATAACAAGATAGAAACAATTTCTTTATTATTATTTTTATTGACTCTTATAACTTTGAATGTTTACTAAAAATCCATGAGATTCTTTATAAATCCATAAAGTCTTTTTAAATTTTATAAATTCTTATAATATAAAAGTCTTTTAAAATCTACAAGATTTTTTTTAAAATCCACAAGTCTTTTTAAAAAAATCCACAAGTCTTTTTAAAAAAATCTGATAAGTTATTACATTCCTACATAGTCTTTTAAAATCTTTAAAATCCACAAAATTTTTTTATACCAAAATAGTCTTTTAAAATCTGGATCCAATACACCCCCTAAATGTGATACAAAACAAAATGTTATTATATGCAATAATTTTATTTATTCATCGTCAAAAAAAATAATTTTATTCTATCAATTTTATTTATTTATTCTTAAACCAGATAGATACAAATCCAAAGAAGAGAGAGAAGAAGAAACAGGACCTTCAAAAACGCCCAACTGAGAACTGAGAACTGAGAATAGAGAAGAACTTTTTTTTCTTCTCTTCTCTAGTGAGTTTTGTCGTGTCACTTTGCTTTGCTTCGCTTCTCAGTCCTCTGTTTCCATGGAGCCTCTATTCCATCTCTTTCATCATCCTAACAACAACCCATTTCACTGCTACCCACAACCACAAATGCACCACTATCCCATTCTCTTCTTCCTCTTTGCCTCACTCTCCCTCCTCTCCCTCAGCTTTCTCTCCTTCTCTCTCTACAAACGCTTCTCCAAAACACCCAAACACGTCCTCACCCACCATAACCCTGAAACGGTGGCAGCCGCCGGCCCGTTTCGACCCGACCCGAATTGCCCGACCCACTTGGCCCGATCGGTTCTTCTGGAGGCTTTGCCCCCTGATTCCGCGAAATGGACGAGCTTGTTCGGTGACCCGGACGGTACGGGAGAGGAGCAGAGAGCGAAGAGGAGGAAGAGGAAGAAAGCGAAGAAGATAATGGATTCTTCGGGAGCTGAGGAGAGGGAGAAAACGGGTTCGGATTCGGGTTTTGGGTTTGAATCGGGTTGCGCGTACCCGTTTACGTCTTCTAGTAGCGCTATGCAGAGAAAGATCAAACAGCAGTATGATGAGCTCGTCAAAAGCAACGAGTCCAAAAAATTGACGCTGCCACAGGTGTTTCTTACTTTGCAACTTTGCAACCGCCCTTGCTTTTTTTTTTAAAAAAAAAAATTGCCTAAATTTTGAATTTTTGTTTAGTTGGTCTATGAAATATGCTTTTTTGAGCAGTTTGTTATTATCTTTTTTATTTTGAAGAAAATATATAGAAATCCATTGGTATGTGTTTGCAATAAGGAAATAAGCAATTGTGTTTCTCAGCTTTGTGTACTTACTTACTAGCACTACTTGCTCTTTGTATATGCAAGCAATACATGTTTTTGGTATTTTTGTGACTTAGTTTAGTGCTTTCTCCTGAAGAATTAATGTCTTGTAGTCTACTAAAAATGGAGAGCAATCACAATGTATGGAAATGGGAAGTTTCCATTTGACATCAGGGAGCAGTATTTGTGTGTCAGTTGGTGGCCTATTTTTTGTATAGATATTAGATAGATGAAATCATGCAATCAATGTGTACTGTGTAGCAGTTCTGAAAATTATTTCTATTGGACTAGCTCATTAATTCAAGAAGATACTGGGGGCAGGCATTGGGTAAACTAAACCTATTTGCCTTTTGATTGTATCTGGGTGGTTTTTTGGATGAGTGGTTTTGGGGAATATATGCAAAGATGTTAGGTAGTAGCATGCTATAAACGTAGTTCAAATGGACAGATAACATGATTGGCAAGATTGTATATCTCTGTACACAACAATAACAAAAGCCTTTTTTCCCACTAAATGAGATTAGCTGCATGTATCAAACAACACCATAATGTCTTATTGAATCATATCTGGTGACAAACCATTCTTCCATTTTAAATTTAAATCTATCTCTATCCCTACATGCATTACCAAATTACCTTGTAAATTTTTCTAAGAGCGCTGAACACTCTCAACTCCTATGTTAACAGCAAAAAATGCTCTTTCTTTGGTGGTTTCCTGTCTATATCTTACGTTTGGATGATGTTTTCATTTTAAGGATCATGGTAATGCTATGTGGTCCTTTCCTTTTATGGTACTTGCAAGTTGCAATTAATTAACATTTAATAACATTCTCTTTTAAAATGAGATATTGATGTCAATTTATCTTCTATAATGCAGGTTGTCCAGTTTGCTAATAGTTTGATTAATGCTAGGAATGAGCTACAGAACAAGTATGTACAAATTTATTCTAAAGCAGTTATTGTTTCATAACCCCCCCCCTCCTTTTTACTCGTGAAAACTTATTTGGCAAGTTATTGAAGATTACTGTCTAGTTTTTTGCAATTATGATAACATGATGAGCACACAAACGGTTAGCCTGATAGTTGCTATCTATTTGTTCATATTGGAGATTTCTGGGGTCATGACTTTCTCTAGCTATTCGAATGAAGTATCTTATATAACACCATATTCTCGTGAAATTCGTATTTCAAAATTCAACTTACCCGGAGGTTATTTGCAATTTCAGATTCTGTCGTTTTATGTCAGCCATAGATTTAGTACAAATTCTTCTCAGGTTGCTAAAAATTTCATGTTCTGTGTTCTGATTGTTTGACACCCTTTTATTCTAACAGGGCTGATGTGATTCAACGCAAGTTTGTAATAACAAAGGCTTTACTGTGCAAGGCAGACAGATCTTCTTTTGACCGCCTTCATCAACAGGTTGGTTAGATAGCAATCTGTCACAACACAAGGGAACCTTTTATGTGTTCAAACTTGCAGAAACCTCTAATGAACATCTAATTTTTTATTTACAGATATACAAGCTGGAATTAGAGCAAAAACGATTAGAGGAGGATGCTTTTGTTTATAACTTGCTTCAACAACAACTTAAACTCTCACCAGCATACCAGAAGGTATACTCGTTAGTTTGAGGCTTTTATAGAAGGATTATAAACATCTTCTCAATGTTATTTAAATTATAAACTACTTGTTCAAAGGGTTCTTGGATTTCTTTTAGCTAGGCTGCTTGGCTTCTGTTTCATGAAAAATCCCTTATATTAAAACTAACATTCGCTATGACATGCTGATTATGTAAATCTCTCCACAAAGATGCTTGAACTTGGGGCTTGCATGGAGAAGGCGAAACAGTGTGGATCGGAAGAGAACAGCGATGATGAATTTACTGACATTTCTTTTGAAGAACTATTAGCACAGGAAAAGAAGGATTCATTTTGGTTAGTTTCATTTCATTCTTTCTCCCCTTCGTTTTTTCTTAAGCTTGCAACTCGCCAATAACCACTTTTTTTTTTCTTTCTGTATTTGAACAGGCAAAAAAATGGGAAATCAAGAACATGCTCAAGCTAATAAGAGTACTAGTTAGTATGGCTAACTGTAACCTTAGTGTGTACATCCAGTATCTGTTATAGTGTACTTATTGTCACAGGAATGTTCTTTTTGGTTCTTTGCCTGTGCCATTTTTGGTTGTTTATGGGAATATAGATGATACATACAAGTACAACAGCTTTTGAGTTTATTTTTAGGAATTCATAAACGGAAGCCAGTTAAACTGAATTCTAATGTGACATTCCTATACATTTACCATGAAATTTTTTGAGGGCCACTCCCTCACGAGGATTACTAGCGATTTTGTTCCAAATTAATTGGCCTGCCTATATATCTCCGGTTCAAACATATTTTTGGTTCAACTACGCTTAATTTTTACCATGATTTTCAACTGAGTTTTACCAGTTTTGAACTAATTCAATTTATTCTTACTGGTTAGTTTTTTTTTTCTTAAATGAATTATACATCTAATTAATTTCCAATTTAGCCGATCAAACCTGCCATTTTAATTCAATAATAATAATAATAATGCTCTAGAGAGTACTAGGATTGGTTCTCAAAATACACTCCCACTCCCCAGTCCCCACCCCACCCCTTTTCCTTTTCCTTTCTTCAAGGGTTGGAGGACTTATATCCCTATCTTCGGTGGTAGGGTCTCCTTAAAAAATTCACAAAAATTACTTTTAACATTTGACAACGAAAAGGAGTTGCGATCGACAAGCCGCCAACTACTAATCATAATTCATAAGTCAATTGACTTCGTATTCAAGAAATTAATCAAAAGCTAATAAACATAAACATAGGTTTGAATTATAAATTTGATTTGTTTTCCAATTTAAATGTTGATATATTCCTCTCATTAACTCGTGAATTGATGAATTGTTTTTTGTATATCTTAATTTTTACATTATTAATTCTCTTTACTTATCACAAACTTTATAAAACAAATAACTCAACTCAACAAAAAAGGTCAAAATTAACCAAGAAAATGACTTTCTTATCAAGTCGAGCACAAGCTAAACGCATTCTTTCATACTGAACTAAACCCGAGACCCTAAATTATGCCAAGCTTAACTCACTTCTACATGCATTTTTATAGTCAGGTCGCATTGCTTGCTACAATTTTTCCATATATTGAAAACTTCACTCTATCAAAAATTGATAAAAGGTATTTCCCATTTGGCTTGGGTAGAGAGAACTGAAAATAAATCCAGAAACTAACAAGCAGAAGATCCAAATATTTTGAGTTTTCGTCAAATGACGGATGGAGCAAGTCAATTTTTACATTCTAATTTTTTTCTTCTTCTTGTAATCTAAAATCTGAGTAACATTCTACACTAAATCCCGGGCATGACTCGAAAGATATATTGTTCATAGATGTCATGGGTCACATCCCACAATTTGAGATCTGAACTTATCCAGCTCAGCCAGCACCTCCTCCTCTGGTCGATAAACTAGATCAATCATCCTCCATATCTACAATAAATAAATCAACCATAGTATGATAAGGTTTGGCATAATTTAATTCAACCCCTGCAATGTATGGATGAGAAATATTTCAACTAAAAAGATAACAGAAACATCTGTGTTACCTGTAGGGTGCCACCTCCACCAGTACTTTCACAATCATCAGAGACACTAACAATTGTCCATGGATCAGATGCATTCCAGTGAAAGTCAACAACCTTGTCCCTGAATGCATGAGTAAACAATTTTTTGGTATTGAAACATTAAAACATAGTCATCAGTGTTATATGGTTCGTGGTACAGTTTGGTACGTGGGATGGGTATAGATGCGTACTCGATCACGGATCACCAGCCAAATATTACATCAACACAATATCACGCAATTGAATTGAACAGTCCCAGTGGGAATGAAAATTTCAACCACTTAAGCATATCATATTGGATTCCAACGAACTACATAAAAGAGAAATGAAAATGTGTACAACCATCTGCTATCATACCTATGCCCAGCATGTCGAAAGAATAAACCTGGGGGACTGTTCGATGCTTTTGGATTAGCAGAATCCGATGTTTCACCAACCTAAAAGCAGCAATTTTAGTGTTACACCCAAAAATTTACAGATATCAAAAACAAGAACATGACGTACAATATAGGAGAAATAAAATACTTCTCGTGTCCAGATCAGTATGAGATCAATCATAAAATAAACAATATGCCCCGCCAAACCTCATCTTGGTGAGTTTTACAAAGAAATTCCTTTTTTTGATGAGGGGGAGAGCCTGTGCAACATGGTTCTTTGCCTTACCAAACATAGTAAGGTTAACAAACTACGGGCCTCTTTGGTTCAAGAAAAAGTTTGTTTTCATTTCCAATTTTCACCTTTAATTACAAAAACACCACCTTGTTTTCACTTTATTTCCTATTTTCGTACAGAAAACAGTTAACCCTACCAATAAATAACAGATAACAATAAGAAAGACTCTTCCAAATATTTCTAATATGCAGCATGTAGATCTCTTTAATTTGTCCCGGAAGGGATCATGCAATTCATTAATAATATAAAAGATTAGAGAGTATTACCAATATGGGCTCAGAATTTATATCGTAACAATGACATTGTGAATTCAAGTTTTTCACTTATCAGTAGCCCTAGCACTTGAAAAAAAAAATTGAACTCCATAGGATCTACATTTGATTAACATTCTATACAATTTATATTTTATAAAAAGGGAGGCGTGAGACAAAAAGATCTATGACTTGAAAAAATTTTAGTTCAAACCTTGTCATGGTCCCAGATGTTTATAATGCCATCTTCAGCAGCACTTCCAAATACAGATGATTTGTTAGGATTCCACTGAAACAGATCAAAATTGTATGTTAACAATCATAGGGGAGTCCTTTAAACTGACGTAAACATTTAAAGTGCAACCAAAAGAAGCAAGGCAGGATCTCCCAGACACCTGTACACATAGGACTGCTGCATCATGACCTTCAAATTTAAAAATAGGCGACCCAACTCCGCTGCTGTTAAGTTTCCGGCGATCAAACATGTGAACTGTATTATCAGCAGAACTGAAGCCAAAGCAACAAAAATTAGAATGAAGATCCAAAAGTCCAATAAACTTTTGGTAGCTGAAGAAAAGGATCAAATTTCCAAGTTAATCACATTAATGGCATTAAGAAGCAATAAAAGTAAGTAAAAATATTAAGAAAATTCAGAAGGGCATATAATTCAAAAAGCCAGGGCCAGGACATACCCAGTCAGAATAAAATTTATATCATGAGGACTCCAATCAACACAATGTAGATCACCATCATGCGCCTTCTCAACCTGATTAAAGAACCAAGAAGAAAAAAGGAAAATATAAATAACATTCAGATCTAATTAGAAATGATTCATACTAGTAGTTAAAGGAAACACAGAATCAATACAAAGGACGAGATTTATGTGAAGTTTAATTGAATTTGCAAATATGCAAAATTCCACAGTAGAAATCTAGGGGAGCCGAATTAAAGACATAAGTTGTACTCAAGTCATTTTCCTCTTAGAAGAAATATTAGTAACAAAGAAAGATTCAGTACATCTGTACCACCAAGGATTAGGTCAAGCTTATCCAAAAAAAAAAACAAGGATTAGATCAATTATTCACAGGCCACCAAGATCTTTGTGCACAAAACTTAAATTCCACAAGTCATACAGTTGTTAGGATATCAAACTTAGAATATTCTTCTCATCTCCTTGAACTGATTTCTATGGTGTTTTAGACATGGAGAAAACAGCATTAATATAGATGAACTGATGCATTCAAACCTTGACAACTGGAGCAGATCCAACTCGTGCATCCCAGAGCATGAGACAAGAATCATCACCTACACTACAGAACTCCTGTGCGCTTCAATTCACGGTGACAAAAAAATGCAGGAAGTGTGTCAGAAAATGATAAAATGGAACCATTAATAAAAGCTCGATACCAATAAAGGAAGGAAAAAAAAGAATCAGCCAGTCAATCTGTTAGTATTTGACTGACACCAAGAAAATAGAGTTTGAAATTTATGTTTTGCTATTCAATTAAATGGACTTGATTAACACAATAAACTCTATCATAATGAAATCAAATATCAAAATTCAAAGAAGTGGCCAAAATTACTATTCTAGTAACAAACAATAGATAACACACAAATGAGTTAGCAGTGACATCAATTCACTGTAAATATGTAAAACATGATAAGCTATTTTACCAAACTCAAAAGTCAAAACCATAAATAATAATAATTAGATACACATAAATTGACACAAGTATGACTAAAACAAGAAACAGCTACCTTGATGGGCAAAATTGCACATCTTCAACAGTGTCTCCATGACCCTGGTAGATGCCCCGTGGTCCAATAGAAGGGCTTCCTGTGGCTTTCTCATTATTTACTCCAACCTTAGAGCCCTGTTTATTATTGGATCCTGCTTCTGTTGCTAAAGTTGAAATATGGTCATGAACACTCCATAACACCACACACTTGTCCTTCCCTGTCATAAGGGACTCTCACCAAGTCAACAAAATACAATGTAGAGTATATGCAGTAAATCATCTAGAAAGAGTAAGAATACTACCAGTTTTTTTTCCTTGAGAGTAAATTAACAGCTAAAGATTAATATTATGGGAGCAGCATTAGTACAGCACTATAAGTTTACCACATATAACAAGTATTCTATAATTATAATTGACTTTGTGTTTTTGATAAGAAAAATTTTATAGACTACTGTGTACATATTATTCTCGATAACCTGCATACTTCAAAATAACTTTCCACCACAGATCCCAAAAAGTTAATGCTTGATTGAGACATTTAAATCCATAACATCTTTTTACAATGACAAGGCAATAAAAAGGATTCCAACCTCCGGAAAGAACAAGGGGCTCAGTTGAACACATAGCCAGTGCAAATTCAGCATTATCCTTGTGCCCAGTTAATACCTGCAAAATGGTATGGCTAAAATTTCAGGTGACTTACATATGAATAAAGATATATTGAAAGCGTATTGGGCAAAATGGGGGATTCAAGCTTTTAAAATCATTATAGCAACAAACACAAGTGACAATTACTTAAAATTTTTACAAGGCAAAATGCATGAATACAAACCAAGTCTGGGCGGGAAGTGGGAGCCCCAAGAACAGCATGACGATTAGGTTGAGATTCAACATCCCAAATCAGCACCTGTTTGACAAAAAGAAAAATATAATTCCAACATTGAACTTTGATTAGTTTATCAACAGCAAAATTGAGGATAAAAATATAAGATTATATATCTCAAATTGTTGACATTATGGGGAAATGAAGCATAAAATAAAAGGGATTGCTTACATCGGGACCATCAGTGTGGGTGGCAACTATGTTAGGATTTTGCGGAAGTTCCCTGATTCTATTTACCTGAAAGATAGTATGAGTATGAGTATGAGTATGAGTAACCCCCAATACGATAATAATTAAAGAGCGATTGGAAAGGAAAGGAAAGGAAAGGAGACCTCGCCAGGGTGTAGTATGGTTTTGTACTTCTTAACAAAGGGAGAGCGTGCCTCTTCATTGAACTGAAAGATTGAGACAACAGGGAATTAAGTAAATAAAGTAGGGGGAAAAAAAACGAAAGCGTGAAGCGATAACTAAGTAGTAGTATTACCTGAGAGATATGCTCAGCAGCGGCAACCCTAGGTTTAACAACCTCACAATTAGCGACGACGAGAGTGTTGGGAACACTGCCGTCGGTCTGTTCGGAGAGGTAGAGACGGTGGCGGTTCTTGTAGGTGGCTTGGTCGAGTTGAGTGCCCCAACGGCAAGAGAGAGAAGGCCAGACGAGGTTGTGGTTGGCGAGCCAGTCGTAGAGGACTGGCACAAGGGACTTCCATTGACTGTACCTCTCCTCCACCGACGACTTCTTCGTCTTCGTCATCGTCATAATGATGATATCAACTATGATCCTTCCTATCTCTCTCTCTCTCCGATCTCCTTTGTGAATATGAAAATGAATTAGTATTATGAAGAACGCACAAGAGAGAGGAAGGGTGCGTTTCCTTCCTTTTCCACTTTTCGTACTGGACACACACACATTGGTATTCGTCGCTATTCCTTCCCGCTCTTTCTGCTCTGCTGGCAATTTTACTTTTTGTTTTCTCTTCCATTTTTGTAACGTCCCCTTTCCACCCTCCTCCTCACGTGACACCACCCATTCTTTTTTTTTCAATAATTAAACAAATTTCCTTTGACTTAACTGAAATTTTAACACGCAGGCAGCCCCTGCGGGGTCCACAAAATCCCGACCCAAACACTTAAAAATTGGTCACCCCCCACTATCGCATCGCATACACACCTGAGCTTCTTCATACGCATCCTGATTCCTCAAGGGTCTGTTTGGATAATAAGAGAAAGTAAAAGGAAAGAAAGTAAAAAGAAAGATGATATAAAGGAAAGAAAGATAGTAAAAAATGAGAAGATTATTTAGTTGTTTGATTTGAGTAAAAGTAAAAGAAAAGAAAGATAAAATCTTTTCCTTTCTTTGTTTGTTTCAATAGAAATTGAGAGGAAATAAAGATATATTTTTGTAAAATGACATAAATGTCCTTAGATAAAAATGAGATATAATATTTTTTTATATAATTTTACATTTGCTAAAAGGATATTTTTTATCTTTGAATGCTTTTTCTTTCTCCAATGCGTTTTCCATCCATTTATGAGAAGAAAGTTTTCAGCCGTGGGTCCCACTCACTTTGTTTTCCTTTTCCCTTGGTTTACACCGTAACAAACGAGGGAGCAATATTTGGTTTCCATGTTTCCTTCCACTCTATAATCTTTCCTCTACCTTTCTGTCGTTCCAAACATAGTGGAAAAGTAAATGGTGCCATGCCTTGCATCAGTATAACATTTTTATTTTAATTTTCATCATTTTTTTGCTCTTGATCCTTACTTAGGACTGAAAAACAAAGTATGATATTATACTTTCAAGGTTTTAAATATTGTTTCCGAAGTTTAAAATTTTGCTGTGCATTGTGCTATATAGGATACATGAGTTATATACAACCATCACAATATAAAATGTGTTTTTTATTGATTCCACTTCCACCATTAAATTCTAACTAATTACCGTATATCTAAACAATAACATACAATCATTATTTCATAGTTAATATTTTATTTATTTTAAAAACACAATTTACACGATATAAACTTCAATCGAAAGGTGAAAGCTAGAAGGAAAAAAGTTATTTTCTAATTTAAAGTTGCATAAAATAGCAAAAAAGTCGGACTTTTTTTGACAAAATAGAAAAGCGAAACCGTTTGACACCCTTCAAACAAAATAAAATTTGTGTGTGGGATTACATGGTGAAAGCCAAAGGCAGAGAAGGCTTCAAAAGACTATTACCTCATAAAAACAAAAGCGAAATGGCAATGAGCTTGTAAGATGAGAGATCGATTCCCTTAACCATTTTGTGTTTCAAATTCAATCGCGATCTATTTGTTGTTCAACTCAACCCCCACGCAAATGGGTACCCTCCTTTCAATTCCCTCCTTCATGCATTTTACGTGCATATATAACTCATCAAACCCCGCCTTGCATTGCAATTTCCATCGTTTTTTTGTTTTGTTCCCCGGTTATTATAATTTCCATCAAATATTAATGGTGCCGGTCGGTGTAACGGAGAATGGCATTTTCAGTTTCATTTTTTTAATAAGTTAGCTTTTCAGTTTTCAATTGATAATTAATATTTTATTTATATGGTTTGATTTGATTAAATTTGACCATTTGATCCATAACATCAACATGTTTTGAATGGCAAAATTGTTAGATCATTGTTGTCTGTATGTGAAAGTAGAATTCTGCAGTGACACCTAATCTTCCTGTATTGATCAATTAGTGTTATGTTATCCGAGAAAATTGCACTACAAGTTTTATGGTTGTAATTTTTTGTCCCTAACTATCAACTATCATTGAATATCTGCTTATCCAGAGAAAAGTGAGAGTTGTTGTTCCACTCAGCTTATTGATGGAGATGGCGGATTCAATGTTTCCGGGATTGAAAACTTCATGAAAGAGGTTAAATTAACCGAATGTGGGCTTTCCTACGCCATAGTTTCTATTATGGGTCCACAAAGTAGTGGTATGCTTTTTCAGTACCTTCACAATTCAACTGTTTCTTCTCCTTTTCATAAGCTAATTGGTTTAATTTATCAAGGCATGATGGATGTCATTCCTAGTAGTCTTTATATAAATCAAATTGTTGTCTTCTTTGGTCTGGGCAGGCAAGAGCACGCTATTGAATAATTTGTTTCATACCAACTTCAGAGAGATGGATGCATTTAAGGGAAGGCATGTTTTTGCAATTCTCACACATCACTTCAACTGTGTACAATTAGCAAGGTGGCAACCTGATGGGATGTGCTTGTTTTCAGGTCTCAAACAACCAAAGGAATCTGGATGGCTAGATGTATTGGCATAGAGCCTTGTACACTGGTGATGGATTTGGAGGGTACAGATGGAAGGGAACGTGGAGAGGTCGTTTTTCCACCATAAATATGATAACTTCCTTTTATCATTATGTTCATGATCCAGAGTCTATTTGCAATTGCCATTTGCACTTCTATTTTATATATTGGCAATGCACATATGCCACTGTCTTTGTAGCCCCAACATAATACATCATACATTTTTTTATTATAATTTGCAGTATTCTCATTTGCTCGTGATTTTATTGCAGTATTTCATGTGATTGTGAAGTAATGTTCATTCAAGTTTTCCCTTGGAAATGTTAATTGAGAGGATTTAGTTCTCTCTCATATTTATCATATGCATTTTCATAAGTCGTGACAAGAAGGCAGAGCTCCAAAATGTTTCTAATTCTGCATTTGTGCTATGATGGGTTAACAATAGTTAATGATTAGGAATTTCAGTTATTAAAACATGTAATTTATCTTCCATTTGGAGAAATTAGAACACATAAAAGAGAAATGATACTTCTGCCTTTGGTTGTTTCCCCATTATATTGAAATCGTCTTTCTCTCAGGATGATACTGCATTTGAAAAGCAGAGTGCTCTATTTGCTTTGGCTGTTTCTGATATAGTGCTAATAAACATGTGAGTTCTTTTTCGCCTCTTCTTTATTTTGGTATGTTTGATACAGACTTATGCTAAGTGTGTAGCTGTTTTACTTCTTGTTTTAATGTTTTTCAAGACAAAACTTCTTCCTTTATGCAACTGATTTTTCCCTTCTCCAATATTTTTAAAGGTGGTGTCATGACATTGGCCGTGAGCAAGCTGCAAATAAGCCGCTTTTAAAAACTGTTTTTGAGGTATCATTCATCTGCCTATTGACTACAAGTAGCATTCTCCAATCTTAAAACTTGCTTTTATCTAATCGCGTGCTAGTATTTGCTTTCAGGTCATGATGAGATTATTTAGTCCTCGCAAAACAACACTGCTGTTTGTCATACGGGATAAAACAAAGGTGTGTGAGCAAAATGGTTCTGCTTGATTTTATAATTCCAAATATTTTCCCATTTTTCCTTTTTGTAGGGTGTATATATCTTTATTTACCATGTGGTTAACCTTTTCCTTTTGTAGACACCACTTGAAAATTTAGAGCCTGTTTTGCGAGAAGATATTCAGAAGGTAACACAGTGCTTTCATTTTTATATGATGTTATTAAATAGGTATAGAATTTTTTGTTGACCTTTATTCCTCTACTTTTTCCTCTGCAGATATGGGACTCTGTTCCAAAACCACAGGCCCATACAGAAACCCCACTAAGTGAGTTTTTCAATGTAAGATCATCATTCCTTTTTGAATCACCGAACTTACTCATGTTCTGTTATGCATAGTAGAATTCTATTGGACTTTCATAGTAATTGTTTTCACTTGGCTACAAATGACCAGGTTGAAGTTGTTGCTCTTTCTAGTTATGAAGAAAAGGAAGATCAATTTAAGGAGCAGGTATGGATTGTGCACTAGCTTCCTCTGGTTTACTTGCTGATGGCTACTATATCTGCATCTGTGAATGTATCCATGTGTCTCAGTTTATATATACAGTACTGTATTAGTTTGGTTAGCCATTTGTAAGTCAATAAATACTTCTAATTTGCATATATCTCTGGTTCTTCTGATTAATACTAAATATAGGTTGCCAGCTTAAGGCAACGATTCTATCATTCTATTGCTCCTGGTGGGCTTGCGGGGGATCGACGTGGAGTAGTTCCTGGTTCAGGATTTTCATTTAGTGCTCAGCATATCTGGAAAGTCATTAAGGAGAACAAGGATCTTGACCTTCCTGCACACAAGGTGATATCTAGATGCTATGGTGCTCCTGCCTTTGTTTTACATGTGTATAGATTTTATTTTATTAACTATTTATGACCCACCCACTTGTAGGTCATGGTTGCTACTGTACGTTGTGAAGAAATTGCCAATGAAAAATATGCCCTTTTTGCTGCAAATGAGGTACTTATGTTTCTTTCTGTGTAGCCGTCCAACTCTTGACAGTCTTAATTACTGACACTATGAAAATTACTTTATAACCACTCAGGACTGGTGTCAGTTGCAAGAGGCTGTGCAATCTGGCCCTGTTTCTGGATTTGGAAAAAGGATCAATTCACTCCTTAATACTTGTCTTTCAGAGTGAGTAACTGAGTATACCTAATTTTATATGACATCTATATTGATTGTGGCTCAGTTATTGTATTCCTTGCAAATGCAATAATATAAGCGCTCTGCTAACTTCGTTAGCTTTAAATATTTTTTGGGCAATATACGGTCTCTACCCTGTTGATTAACAAGACAGAGAAGATTATTGCAAACTACAAAGAGTTAAGAGGATGATAGATCAAGGAATGATGCCATGAGAGATAGGAATGGTTTTTATTGTTCGAGGTGGTGGAAGGAAAATGGGGATGCATTGCATTGATGGAATTTTATTGAAATGGCCTATTCTGTATTTTTTTTATAGTTATTTTATCTACTGTTTATAGTTATGCTGGTTTCCCATCTAATACAGTAACACCATTCAAATGATTTTACAGTTTCTCTTTTCTATTCCTAAGCGAATTACTTTCTTACCTCATGGTTTTGTACAGTCAAGGGTAGTTTAATTATTATGATGTTATACGTAAACTTCGAAAGTAATCCGTAGTTTAAGATGAAATATTAAAAGTTTGTTGTATTTGTGTTGCGCATTGCAAAAACATTATATGAAAATTTCTCGATGTGGTTTGAAGATATGTTGAGGTATTTTCTTTTGATCTAGGTATGATGTTGAAGCCACTTATTTTGATGAAGGTGTGAGATCAGCAAAACAAAAACAGCTTCAAGAAAAAATGTTACAAGTGATTCTTCTTACCTTCATTCTTGCCCAATCATGGTTGTTTGACTTTTATTTTCCATTAACATTGATGAGTTATTGATTATTGATAGAGAAACAAAAGTTGGCAATATTGAAGTAAGACTGACTATTTAAGATATTGGATTATTAGTCATGTCTATCTTTCCTCCTTTAGATGCTTGGAGATTTGTGATAATTGTGACATTTAGAATGCTACTAATTTTCCCTTAATGCCTTTCCAATTGCCTAGCTTGTCCAACCAGCATTCCAAATTGCACTGGGACAGATAAGGTCTGGAACTTTGGATAAGTTCAAGGAGGCATTTGACAAGGCTTTGGATCGAGGGGAAGATTTTTCTGCTGCTGCTAATAATTGCATAGGGTCTTATATGGATCAGTTTGATGAAGGATGTGCAGGTATTCAGAAATTTGTCTACCCTATTTCATTAGACACCAATAGATTAAAGACAAACTTGAAGGCCCAAACATGTAACCATGGAAAGAAAAGAGTTCCTGGAAGATATGGATACTCACGAAGCGGATTGTCTACAATTATTAATTATTAATTTGGTGTTCAGATCAGAAATTATAGATTTTGATCATTCCAATAAACTTATTTGTTCCAAGTATGCATCTAACCTGCTCAAGTGAATTACGATGTAACACTGATATATTATCCTTGCAGATGTTGTCATTGAAATAGCAAACTGGGATACATCTAAAGTAAGGGAGAAACTGCAGCGTGATATTGATGCACATGTTGCATCTGTACGTGCAGCTAAGATGTCAGAACTTACTTCATCATATGAGGTATGTGTCTCACATTGATCATTAGTGTCTTACAAATTCTTAATTGACTGTATATTCAAGCTCAATAACAATGGTCGTATTGCAGATTATATATGTTTCAGCCAAATAGACCAATGTTGAAATTCTTTTAGGCCGTAATATGAATTAGAACTAATCAAGATTTTCAACTGATAACACAGTTATCCAGGAGAAAAAAGGGTTAATTGATAGTTTGATACAATATATTTTTGTCATTATTTTACCTATTAATAATAGCAAGTCAAAATTTAGATGAGAATTCTCATGCTTAGCGGCAGCAGGGATTAAGGTTAGTACTTTTGGGATTTATATTAGTTGTGTCAGTTGCTGTGTCTCTATAGTTGACAGGCTAATTTCCCTATCCTTTCAGGAAAAACTGAAGGAGGCCCTGTCTGGACCCGTTGACACTCTTTTGGATGGAGCTAATAGTGATACTTGGCCATCAATAAGGAAACTTCTTACTCATGAGACTAAATCAGCCATTTCTGGGTTCTCTGCTGCACTGACCAGATTTGATATGGATGAACAAACAAGAAAGGACATGATTGTTGGTTTAGAGGATTATGCAAAGGGTGTGGTAGAAGCAAAGGCTAGGGAAGAAGCTGGCAGGGTTCTAATTCGTATGAAGGACAGGTATGAACCTTCTGAAATATCTAAGTTGACTTGTTTAGTTTTACTTTAGAGGCACTTACCTTAAATTTTAGAGCAGGTTTATGGCAGTCTTTAGTCATGATTCTGATTCAATGCCTCGTATTTGGACGGGAAGAGAAGATATTCGAGCCATCACAAAGACTGCCCGTTCTGCAGTATGACATAATTATGATTGACTTCTTGTTACCTGAATCATATTGCATTTGGGACACCTTTTTAACCAAATTTAACCATTTGCAGTCCTTGAAGTTGCTATCTCTATTGGCTGTACTTCGTTTGGATGACGATGATGATATTGATAATATTGAGAAAACATTGACAGTTGCATTGATGGATTCATCAAGCAGTTCTGTTAAAAATAAGAGCATCATGAAAGTTGATCCACTGGCTTCAAGCACATGGGAACAGGTGCATTTTTATTATTGCTGAGTTTTATTTGATAAATGATAGGATCAGAAATGCAACAAAAACAGAGACTTAACTGGTATACCTCCTCTCCTGATCTGATATCAAAGTGATATGAGAACCAGTGAGGGCGAAATTTAAAGATATCACAGAAAATGACACAGAAACTAATACAGGCAATTCGGGAGCACTCGATCTCTCCCTCTCGAACCTTTCCACACTTGGTAATTCCTTGCCTTCCTTCGTTCCCAATTCCCATCCTTCCTTTGTATCCCTTTTTTTTTTCTTCAACAGATCCTCTTACATCACATTCTTCACCTGCTGCTACGTAAGTAGGTGGTTATCTTATTTCCCTCCACTTCAGCATGACTCAGTAGGGGTTCTGATCCCCTACATCCCCTTTTCTCCTTCCTGTGGTACTGCTTAGTAAGCTTCCTAACAATAATTGTACTAAATTGTGTTCTCATTTTCATAGATGGGTGGTGTTCTGATTGGATGTGAACTGATGTCGATACGTAGCAAATTAATTGCATCAGGAATCTTAATTTTTAATAAGTATAATGTTGTCCTTAATTCCTTTAATATGCTTATGCACAAAATAAAATGCTGACAAAAATTACCTAGTGTTGTCTTGTGAATTGATTTCTTGGGTCTAAAGAATGTGGTGTTTTGATTTCTTGAAATTTCTTATTATTTGAGAACCTTTTCTATCCTTGGCACTGATCAGTTATTCTGAGTAAATTTTCTTTTTAGGTACCATCCTCAAAAACATTGATCACACCTATCCAGTGCAAATCTTTGTGGAGGCAATTCAAGATGGAGACAGAGTATAGTGTTGCTCAGGCTATAGCTGCACAGGCATGATGATGTTTTGCCTTTTCTTTCTTTGTATAGGAAAATCTATTATGACAAAATTATAAGTGATACAAATCCTATGAATTTCATTTGACTATTGTATCTGAAGTCATCTAGTTTTAACATATCAGAAAGATGGGGCTAGGTTTTTTTTTTTTTTGGTCATGATGGGGCTAGGTTATATTGGTTGTTTTCACTTTGTGTATGTTGCCTGCATTCATAAAATCTTTGACTTGGTCCAAAAGACTGCTCTTTTTGGTTGTCTTGTTTAAGTCCATGTGTAAATGTTGCATAATGATTTGCTGACTAGTGGATATAATTAGTTTGATAAACATCATATATGCATATTATACAGGGATTTGAATTTTGCTACTTTGATACAACATTTCTAATTTTTATTTATTGATTTTTTTTTAATTTTCAGGAGGCCAACAACCGTAATAATAACTGGTTACCTCCACCATGGGCGATTGTTGCTTTGATTATTCTGGGATTTAATGAATTTATGACACTTTTAAGGTGCATTTCAACTTTACTCATTTGATATCTTTCTAATTCTTTTCTTTCTTTGAAAGAAATAAGGCTCTTTTTTATTTGATCTTAAGTCTCCATCTATCTCCTCTGTTCCTAAGGAAGTTTTTGCTTGTCCTCCATGAAATCCTCTAAAATAACCATTAGAAGCACAAATTATGCAATATCTAAAACTTATCCTTGAAAGTTATCTCATAAAGAACGCAAATTATGCAATATCTAAAACCTATCCTTGAAAGTTCTTCTGTTGCTGTCCAACCATTTAATCAATTAACAGCACATATTGCAAACAGCCAAAGGACTTTTCCCTCTTTACTTATCCCAAAACCTCTTGAGTGACATATATGAAAGTGCTTATAACTCACTGGACAGATTAACATTCTCAAAATACGAAAGATCCTACATTATTAATACCTAGCAGCTAAACAGTGTAAAAAGGAAGGGTATAAGTGCAGCTTCCAATAATTTGTTTGACTCCAACTATTGAATGGACATTTTCAAGAACATACAGATGTTGCTTAAAGCACAAACCTAACAAATGTTTTTTTTTTTTTTACTTTTGTTCAATTATTTAACTGGTCTCACCCAAGTTTGTTATTATTAATGGCAGAAACCCCTTGTATTTGGGTGTCATCTTTGTTGGTTATCTTCTCATTAAAGCCCTATGGGCACAGCTTGACATTTCGGGTGAATTTCGCCATGGAGCTGTGAGTATTTTTATGATTTTTTTTTTGTTCAATCCCTAGATTTATGGTTGTTTTAGGTCCTATATATATTCGGTAAGGTTCTACTGTTGGGGTATTTCCAACTCAGGTGTTATTGATCTTCAGGAAAAATTACAAAATCATTTATTTTACTGGATAAGAAATATTGGCTTCAATTTTTTTTATGATATGTGACATTTATGGATCGGACTTGATTTTATTTTTAGACAAGAAAAGTTGGGGGGGGGGGGGGGGTGTTGATTAATAAACCGTTGGGCATTTGTGTATGCTCCTACTTGGATGCTTGATAACTTGCATTTATCATTTAAATTTAGAATTAAAAAACACTGAAACTTGGGAAACCAATACCTTGTTAAAAATACACCCCAACTAAGGTTTACATGCTTGTAATGGTTTCCTGAAACTATTTCTGGGCTACAATCTTCATGCTTTAGTCACAATTATGTATGACTTGTATGGTTTGTTATGTGATTTATTGCTCTCGTTTCTGCCAGCCCTGGTATAATAGATGCAGTAGAGCATTTGTTGTACCATCTGGATCAGACTACTGGTATTTAGAGGGCTTGTCCTTTAGCAGAGTTATCTCGGGCTCTAGGCCTTTCTCAACCGTTTCTATGTTTTTCTTTTGCAAGATATCTTTAGCATCTTACTTCTTAATGTTTTCTTTCAGCTTCCGGGAATCATATCTTTGTCTACCAAGTTCATTCCAACTATCATGAACCTTGTCAGAAAACTAGCAGAGGAGGGACAAGCCCCTGCAACTAACAATCCTCGGAGAAATCCATCAAAAAGCAATCACAATGTTGGTACTGCTATGTCATCTAATGCTTCATCTGGTGTAACATCATTGGACAACGGATCCGAGTATTCCAGCCCGTCAAAATATGAGTAGGTAAAGGAAGTCATCTCATTGAAGAGCAAACTCTTCTCTTCTGTTGGAGTGTCTGCTGCCAGCATGCTCCATGCTGGGTTTTTGCTTCTTCATGAATTATGATCATTTTGTAAGACAATCAAAGGTATTGTTTTTTGTGCAAATGCCACATACAGGAGGCTGGGTCTTGTTCCGAGGCAGCCCTTGAAATAGATTCTCTCTTTTCCAATTTAGGTTCTTCAGTTAGTTGGAGAAGTTAGGTTATTCTGCATATCTTCAATAGTAGTTATTCTGGCCTTGCATTCAATTTTAGTCGTAAGAGTTTTGTAAGTGTTCTAAATGTATTTTTTTGAAAATTTATGCGTTGGACTCGTGTGTTTATATTAGATTTTTAAGATTTACCTGAGGCGTCTGGATTTAACCATTTGAGATCATGTTTGCTACCTGCAATGCTAGCAGTTGATTATCATGTAACATTGTGTTGTAGGTAAAGAGGGATTGCTGACTTCTATCAGCCAGTTGTTTGGCTCTGGCAAGTTTTCTTATTGATTAAAATTTCAGGATTCTTTATATTTTGATCATAAATAAATATTGGCAACAAAAAAATGCCTGTTTGGCTGATAGTTCGCGTTGGGCAAAAGTAATTTTAATCACCTGAAATTACTGTAAACATGTTTGATAGTAACATCATCGACCTTATCATTTTTATTTATTTATATTAATCTAAGTTCTCAATTTTGTTATCATTATCTTTGATAAATTTGTTTAGAAAATTTTAATCACTTTTTTTAAATATTGAGTACATATTAATTTTGGTCCCTAAATGTTGGATTGGCATCATTTTGATCATTGAATGATAAATAACATCAATTTAGTCTCTGAATTATAGAAAGTGAAATCAAAATTACCCTTCTATGCACAAACTGATTTCTAGCATTAATTTTCATTTTATATTGATTTTTTTAAACAAAAATGGAAAACATAGTCAAGAGAGAAAGTTACAGTTTTCAACATACAAGAAAATACCAGAGAATCATTTATGTTACCCCAACTCAGATGCTTCTTCTGAATCAGACAATGGTAATAGGGTGCAGATTCCAAGCATATGGCCGTTTAAGCATACATAATACTCCACACAATCTTCATAGGAACCCAACCTGCAACTGGCACTTTGAGGGATCATTTTGGCTTGCAGCATGCTCCACAACTTTGCCTTACAATAAGGACATACTTCTGTTGGATGGAGCTTGGCATTCTTCTTAATAAGCATCTTCCTGACCTTTGAAGTTGCAAATGACTTGAAAACTCCACGGAAGAATCCCACATCTCCTTCTTCACCTTGGTCAAGATGCTCACAAGGATCAGACACATATAAAACATCAGTTCTACATTGTGGCATAAGAAAGCTCCTTCCTGATGTTCTAGAAAACCGAGTCTGATGAACAAAATGACCAGGGATGTGAATGGTATTAAACAAGCCACCTTTCTTGCTTCCTGAACAGTATATAAGCAGCTTCCCTAGGGCTCTCCAGTTCCCATCAACATTGTGACTCCCACTAGATTGCAGATCAAGCATCATTTTGGGGGCTCTTGTTCGACAAAACTCTTGCCATAGAACTCGCTTGGCAAAATCGTCGAACCATTTGCACACACATGACAGGGTAGCTATTAGCTTGGGATTCCAACTCAACTGATGAAATACTAAGAATATCACATCTTCACTTAAATGCCCTTTAGTGCATCGGCAGCTAGCCGAGTGAATGCACCGGTACTGCTTTGTCAGAATCATTTTCTTCACATAGCAAAACTGAAAGAAACACCACAAGTTTAAGACAACCCTTTGTTTGAATAATTTAGGGTATCCATAAATTTTATGAAACTTAAACACCAAATTTCATAATTAAATATTACACGGTAATCTTGAAACATAAGACGACCAATGAAACCTATATTAACTCTGCAGAATAAAAATTTTAAAATTTTAAATCTGAAGCACATACCATGTAATAATTCATGTTCATCAGAACAAGTGTGATTTATAAAGTACTCAAAAGTTGGTTCAAGAAAGGAAAATAAAAATCTTTCTTTTCTTTCCACTTCCAGTGAACAGATATGTCACAGACTTCCAGTGCACTTTTACAATTCATAAAATACCACTCTCTCTCCCCCCGACTCTCTCCAAACAAAATGAAGGCCTGGAGGAACCTGAGTACCTGACACACAATATTGTTACAAATTCCAGTGATGTTGAATTCATAACGGTTCAATTCACTTCCAGCTTTTCCAGTAACATAAAAACCTGAACTCATCTATAAAGAGGCAGCCCAAACATTTTTTTTTGGATAAGCAAGAGGCAGCCCAAACATAAAGATAATTAAAAGCACATCATTCAGAACTATGAGAGGCGAATCTGAATTTTCGCCTCCCAAAAATTTCAAAATCTTCAACCACATTGCAGACAGAAAAAGAAAAAAAAAACGGCAATACATTTTCCCAATGCCTGTCACTCCAATCCCAAAATTCTCAGGCACGCCCATAAAATCCAAATGGAGACCCCGGTTGGAGAGTTATCAGAATCCGCACTCAAAATGGGAAATTTAAGAAAGCCCTAGACTCAACCAAAGCCCCAGCAAAGAAATTGAGAGTGGAATGGATCATTTGAAATTAGAAAGAAAAAATAATAAATAAACGGAAATTTTCACTCACCTTAGCCTCGGATTATTTAACCCGCTTTGGGCACATAGCCACCAAACCCTACTAAAGCCCAGCTCCACATGCAATTGGAAAACATGGATAAATAAAGGGTTGTGCAAACGATCAAAAAAGCCAGAGAAGGAGAGAAAAATCCAAGTTGCTTACCTCTAAGGAGGGATAGTTTAGTACAAAAATTCATTGAATACTGTTGAAACTTGAAAAGCAGCAGTTACCGGCGGTAACGAAAGCTAGGAGTGAAACTATAACCGCCTCCAGCAGTTACTAGTGTAAATATAATCTAAGCCATTGAAATGGAGAGAGTATAAATCATGACTGTTAATTTATTTTATTTTAAAAAAATAAAACAAAATCTAAATGGAGAGAGAGAGAGAGATAGGCAACAGCAGAGAATCCATATCCAAATGAGAGAGAAGGGGATGGTGGTAAGAAGAAGAATTGGGTTGGATTCCATTGAGATTTTGGAGTGTAGAGGGGCTTTGGTTGTAAATTATTTTAAATTAAATTAATTATTTTTTTTATCTAGGTACTTTTATTGAGATTGGTTTTTGGAAAGGATTACTTGTTAAATACTGTTAAAGCAATATTTTTATTTTTATTTTTTGAATTAGGGCAGTGGTTACATATACAATATTTCACTTTAATTAATCATTAAAAATATTGCTTTAAAAATTGCTGTCAAAATGGTCCCGGGTTCAAACTGTCAAATTGGTCCCTATGACAAGTGTGTGTCAATGTGAAAGCCAGCAGGTCACTTAACGTGACACGTTAGACTCATTCACGACGTCAAGTAACTAAGGTTAACAGAGGGACTAAACTAAGTAACAGTTTATAAAATGAGGAACTATTTTGAGTTTTCGTTAATTTCAGGAGCTAATTTGACAGCGACATACAATTTCGGGAGCTATTTTGACATTCACTCCTCTCAAAATGGTTCATGCTTCGAACTGTCAAATTGGTCTATGTGACACGTGTGTGCCACGTGAGAGCCAAGATGTCACTTAACGTGACACGTCAGACATCAAGTAACTGAAGTTAACGGAGGGACTAACTGAATAACGGTTTATAAAATGAGAGACTATTTTAAGTTTTTGTTAATTTCAAATGCTAATTTGAGAACGTTTTACAATTTCAGTGGTAATTTTGACTATTCGCTTATTGATTGATTGTATCATTTCGTCAAGCAATTGTGGCTTTCATTATGCAATTGTGTGTTGTGATGGATTAATTTCTCTGCCTCAACTAAAATGACTCACCCCAATCCATATTCTAACTTTCATGTGGGGACCTACCCTGGTGAGTTTTTATCGACGAGACCTACCCTAGTGAGCAACGCGTCAAAAGATTTTACATGTCAGCCTAAAATTTCAACACATTAGGGCTCTGTTTGGATAACAAGCTTATCTATTGCTTATAGCATAAGTTGTATAAGTTATTTTTATAATTAAAGAAAAATTATAGTAAAACTTATTTTATATAAGTCATAAGCTATTTTGATAAGCTAACATGGGTAACTTATGAAAAATAAGCCCAAAACAATTTATAAATCAGTTATAAGTTGTGTTCATAAGCTCTGCATAAGCCAATCCAAACAGACCCTAGGTATATAAGTCTTGATTTATATTATCTCCATTAATTAGTCCACTCTTAATCAATATGGAACTAGCACTTATACCTTGGATTTCCAACACTAATTTGTATTAGCTTTTAATTAAGTTCTTTATTACAATTAAATTAAGTTTATGATTTTTTTTACTTATGAAAAAAATCCTAATAAAACATTCAAGTCACAAAGAAGTAGTTAAATAAAAAGAGTTTCCCAAAAAACTTTAGTACATAAAATTGAATATTAACTTATACTAATAGTTATTAGGCTTAATTATGTTTTTAGTCCTTTAAGTGAGTTAACTTGTTAGGTGGCATATTTTGACATAGTCATCATTTCTACGTGACACGAAACGCTGACGTGGCATCCTGTACGAAATATTGAGTTTTGATTTTAGTCCCTCTAAAAATTGAGTTTTGATTTTAGTCCATCTGATTTTCCTCTTCCTCTTCCACCACCTTCCTCTTACTCCTCCAATGACCTCCCCCTCCTTCTCCCCCTTCCACCACCCCCACCACACCCCCTCTCTCTCCTCCTTTCTCCTCCACCACCACCCCCTCGGTTTCTGCACACATGCACGCATACTAGGTCATGAAGATCAAAACAAACAAAACCAAACATACATGTATCAATGGAAAAGGGATCTGTTATTCACATGTCTGGGTTTCTGTTATTCGAATTTTTTGATGAAAGTATCAATGGAAGTTTGAACTCAGTTGATGTGCTTTGGTCTCTATAAAAATTATGGTTTTTGATTTTAGTCCTTATAAACATGTAATGTTCATATAATAGTCCCTGTAAATATAATTCATTTCGAGTTTAGTCCTTACTAAAATGTTAAACTCAACATAAGGTCCCTGGCGTCATTTTCTCCTTCAAATAGCAATCACGTTCGTCCACGATGAACCCTAACAGCTTCAAGCTAGATTTCTCTTACATGGTGCTTCGATCACTGCAATTTGTTTAGGGATTTTGTTTCCCATAACATATCGACCAACATACTGAAATTTAACAAGTTTTCATCAATCGGATTGAGA
The DNA here is from genome assembly GCA_030159175.1 of Glycyrrhiza uralensis. Lineage (NCBI taxonomy): Eukaryota > Viridiplantae > Streptophyta > Magnoliopsida > Fabales > Fabaceae > Glycyrrhiza > Glycyrrhiza uralensis. The sequence continues at coordinate 40,760,209 of BRZY01000007.1, read as the reverse complement.
GATATCAATTGTTTTTATCATGATATCAATCATTTTTTGTTGCAGAAATCTAAGGTTTGCTGTTTGAAACTTATTTGAGAGAGAGAGAGAGAACGAAAGAGTGTGTGTGGAGGTGGGGGCTGTGGTGAGAGAGAGAGTGTGTGGGTGGAGGAAGGTGGTGGCGGGGGGGTGGGGGCTAGAGTGGAGGAGGGTGGAAGAGGAGGGGAAAGCCATTGGAGGAGGAAGAGGAAGGTGGTGGAGAAGGAAGAGAAAACTTAGAGAGACTAAAATCAAAACTCAATTTTTAGAGGGACTAAATTCAAAACTCAATATTTCGTGTAGGAGGCCACGTCAGCATTTCGTGCCACGTAGAAATAATGACTGGTCAAAATGTGTCACCTAACAAGTCAACTCACTTAAATGACCTAAATAAAAAAAATTAGTAATATTTAAATGACTAAAAATTTTTGACTTATTTTTAAATGACCAAACTCAAATTTGACAATTTTTAAAAGATTAAAAACATAATTAACCCAAGTTATTACTAGGATTCTTTTAATATTTTTTTTTTCTATAAATGTTTCTTTGAGAGTTTTATCAAATTGGCTTAAAGTTAGCTTTTGTTACCAAATACCAAATTAGTCTCCTAGTCAAAGGGTTTAGTTTACAATTTCAAATCTCGCTTCAAGTACTAGATCAACTAATATAATGGGTCATTCATTTCATTGTCACTTCGATCGGTTCCCTTTGTCTTGCAATATATTAATATGCCCAGTCAACCTGATTTATAAACTCATTCACCAAACAAAATCGGCAGTGAATTGCATGCACATTATCTCCACAACAAAAGATTCTATGAATGGAGGGTGAGAGACATGTTACTAGTACTAGAGAGCGGTGGGGATATTCAAGAAGAGGTACACAGGTTGCCCATGTTTAAACCCAGCAATTTTTACTCCCTCCATTTTCACACTTGTGAAACCACTCGCGGGCTTTTCTGGGTCCTTTTTTTTAGGAGGCGATTCAGAAGAAAAGAAAGGCAAATTAAATTTTCCCGCTTATATTGGTTATTTATGAGTATTGATTAATGACCGCTAAGGTTGTGTTTGGATGGGAGCTTTGGAGCAAAGGAGAAAATGTTTACACTAATATTTTAGTTGTATAGATTGGAAAAAAAGATAGAAAAAATATTTTAAAGCCCTTTAAAATTCTTCAAAGTCATATCCTCTAATACATTTTCAAAAATTCTTCAATTTGAAGGAATTCAAAAAATATACTTAAGAGGTAGCTTTGGAGGATTTTTATATACTTTTTAAATAATTAAATGGGTAAAATATTGATACAAACTCTCTCCTCTCCTGTAAGACTTCCAAACACACCCTAAAAGGAAGCAGCAGGGACAGGTGAATGAACAATTACTACAAAATCCAGCTTGTGGTTTCTGCAAGTGTGGACTGGTGTCCACGGTACGGTACTGTAGAAGGGATATAAATATGTGCGTCTGGGAGGAGTAGACAGAAGTTACTCCCTCTATTTTAAAACTATAGTTTTTTTAGTTTTTTATTTTTATTTCAAAATTATTACAATTTTATAATTCCAAAGTATTATTAATTATGTTCTTCCACCCATACTTTTATTTAATAACTATTAATGGGAGTAGTTGACATTAATAATATAAAGATTTATAGATAATTTGTCATAAATACTCTTCCATTAAATAAGGATATTTTAGTCTATCTATAATTATATTGTACTTCTATTAAATATTTTTTAATCTGTGTATATTAACCTTAAAAAGCTATAGTTTTAAAACGGAGGGAGTAATTAACTTTGACGTGAGTGCACTCAGCATTGGGCCTTAATTTGTCCATTTAGAGACTTGGAGTAGGAAAAATAAATTTTGACTAAATAAATTTTGACTATATGATTTGGACCATTTATTTATGTTATATATGGTCAAATTTGCTTATATCTTCGAAGAAAGCACGCTCTTACTTAATATCAACCAAAATAACACTCTTACTTGGTGTGGCTATATGTGCGCTCGTTGGCGGACAAGACAACCCTAGTGAGAGTACGAGAAAACTTAATCTTAATACAGTATTATATGATCATATGGAAATATGTTTTATTTTTATTTTTCATTGATATATTTTTGTCAATAATTATAAAAACACTATAATATTATTGCTTTACTTTTCATTTTTATGATTTTGTGAAAACATATTAGTTATTGAAATTATTATTACTCCCAACATTTTTAATAACATTATAAAAACATAAATTGAAAACAAAATAATTTTATAATTGTTGGTGAAAATATATTCCTGGATAGGGAAGAGAAATAGAGAGAGAAATCTTTCCAAGTATTTGGTGGCATATTAAATATAGAGCTTTATTACTCGTGCCGGCGAGTGAGCTGTCTTTTATATAAAAGTTGTGGATGCCAAATCCAACGGCCAGCCTTTTTTTCCTCTAACCCTCACGTCCTTTTCTTCATTAAATGCCTTCTTCGGCTATTGTTTCAGCCTTTGTAAAAATGCAGTACTCCAGCGCTGCATTCTACTCCCTCCTAAATTGTTAATTGTTTAAAGTTTTGGTATATAGATTAAAAAATAATTAATTGAATAAATTTTAAATTAAAATAATTTTATTTATTATCTATTATTTTTAATTATTTTAATTATTTTTTCACTCAAAATTTATTAATTATATTAAGAATATAGTTGAAAAAATATGATAAATTATTTCTTAAAATCTTAAAACAATTAAAATTTTGAAACAAAAATAAAAAAATTAAAACTACCAAAAATTTAGATCGGAGAGAGTATTAAAGACCCTGTTTTCCATCTTCTGGAATCGCGCGTAACATATTATTCTTTCTCATTTCGATCTCTATTAAACACGCCCATTTTTTCCTCCATTCGGAGACAGAGTGTTAGACTATCATTAATGGAAATCTTATTAAGCATTTCACTGAATAAATATTGGTGTTTAATATGATTTTTACATTGGATTGTATTTCTCTTGATATGCTAATGAAATATGGATGCTTGGTTAAGTATCTCTCCTTTAAGCACTATTGTTGGCCATGTCTTGTTTTATTAATGAAATATAATGATGTGAGTAGTATTAATTGGATCAATTTAAGATTTTTTTTAGAGATATTGGGTTGGAGAAATGAAATATTTATGGGATGCTTAAATTAAAAAAGATAAAAATGAATAATATATACAAGTGGGACTAACTTAAAAACCTTAAAGTGAAGTGCTCTCTATTGTGGTTGCTCTTAATCTCCTATCAACATCAAGTTGTAGAATTTTGTTCTCTCCATTTCATTTTTTTTTTTGTTTGAGGGGAGATTTTTCCGACTCCACACAGTGTCCCAACGTTTTCAACGAAAGACTAATCTGTGCTCATCCGTAGTGTCCCAACGTTTTCAACGAAAGACTAATCTGTGCTCATCCGTAGTGTCCCAACGCTTTCAACGAAAGACTAATCTGTGCTCATCCTAGAGGTTTAGACTGACCAAGACATGGTTTTACCCCCGGGTGGAATCGATCCTGCTACCAACAGGTTGATCCCCCCAAGGGTCCTAGTGTTCCACCACTAGGCAAAAACTCTTTGGTTCTCTCCATTTCATTTATTTGACGTTTAATATTTTTACACAAAAGTTAAGAAAAATAATAAATAACTTAATGAGTGATTAAATTATTCTAATTGTCATAAATGCATAATGAAATATAATGGCTTATGAGTATTCATGAGAGCGATGTACACAATATTTATTTAAGGCAAAATTAGAAGAAAAAAATTAATACTATTTCATTGAAAACTTAAAATGTAAGTAATACTGCAATTTTTAAAAAATGTTAAAGCTTAAGTAGAACTTTAGTTAAAATAAAGTGGAGGAAGTATATGAAATTGAGTTTCCTCATAGCAAATGAAACATTTCTCATAATAATGATAGGCCAATGGAGTAGTAGTATTATCTTAATTTGCGTACGGACAGAATGCATCTAATATGAGGTATATATATGGTGTGCACACACAAAACAAGGCCAACCAGAGGTAGCCACTTAGAGGGTTGTGATTGTGAAGCCGCTCCTTTTCTGAGTGTGGCCATTTGACACCCAACCAATGGCATCATCTGTTAGTGCACTCAAATTCTTCCTCTGCTTGCTTATAACTATATGGCTCGTCAACTTTCTACATCCTTGTCAAGGTTTATATTTTTTCTTCAATTTATTTAACAATTTATTTAATATATTGGGCGCACTATTTGTGAATGTTTATTGTTATTTTCTCAAGCAACCGTCTACTTCATATATCCTGAGACTCCTTAAATTATTCAAACAAATATTCCATTCTGTTCCTTTGTGGACAAACCCCCTCTAATTATACTCACATTTTTCTAGAATTCTCTCTGCAAAGTTAATTTTTCCTTCAAGATATTATACAAGAGGGGTGCTCCATTTTTCAAGGATATATAAAACAGGCCAAATTCTCTTTCAGTAATGTTTTCTGGGTCAGGTGTATATCTCAAGTTTTGAAAGGGGCAACCTCAAAATCTACCCCAACCTATTCAGTAATATAGCCAATGATCCTAGTTTTTCTACTTCATATATGGAGTCTCATATATAATATTCTCAATTTGTTAGTTTTTTTTTTTTTAAACATGAACAGATCTCTGTTTTGTTATGATGATCATACACATTCATATGCTAGCTACCTTAATTACTTTTCTCAACAAAAAAAAAAGGCAGTCGAGTAGTGCATGGGGTTCCTACCATGTGGGGTTTGGGGAGGGTAGACTTACATTGTCTTATCCCGCAAGTGGAGAATCTGTTTCCAAATTCGAAATCCTAATAGTCAGGTCACAAGACAATAATTTTACCGTTACACCAAGACTTGATACCCCTGAAACTCCTGTTTTCACTTTTTTTGTTAAGGGATCAATCAACGAATTGATTTTTAATGTCCTCTACTTCTAAGGTAGCTAGGAGGGGGTACTCTTCGATCAGCTTCACTCACATTAATCAAATCAAAATGAGACTGAAATTTAATTAACCCAGCAAAATTAATTTCTTTTTGGAGCAGGTAAGCAGCAGAACTGGAACGGGTATCGGTACCCTTTTATCAAAAAAGCAAGCTCATTCTCACCTTCACCGTCGGTTTCAACCACCAACACCAGTAATGGTTATTATGACTACATAATAGTGGGGGGTGGCACCGCAGGGTGCCCTTTGGCTGCAACCCTGTCTCAGAACTTCAATGTTCTGCTACTGGAAAGAGGAGGAGTGCCTTTCAACAATCCCAATGTTTCATTTCTGGAGAACTTCCACATTACCTTGGCGGACACTTCACCAACTTCGGCTTCCCAGTACTTCATTTCAACAGATGGAGTCTTGAATGCAAGGGCAAGGGTCTTGGGTGGTGGAAGTTCCATTAATGCTGGCTTCTACACTAGAGCAAGCTCAAGGTAATATGCTTCACATTCATACTACAACCTATGGCTTGTTATTCTATTAATTAATTTCTTTGTTTTAGGTGTAAAAGTTAATGAGGATTTATTATTCATCACTTATTTCTCACTCTGATCACACACACATGCTTGAGCAAGTATAATTGAAATACTCTCACTTATGGATGAGTAATTAATAGTCTGGACTTAGAATATAAGTAAAAATAATAATTAATTCACATTTATTAAGAAATAAGAATGTTATTTCTTCCTTTTTTTTAATATCTATTTTTTAAGGTTGTTTCGTACTAATCAATGAATAACTTTATTGACAAATGAATTTTCCTATTATACCATTGTTTTTTTAATATTTCACTTTTTCGTTTACTTTTTCTATATTAATAACTGTACAACTGATAAAGTGTAACATTAAACTATCAAAATAACAAATAAATAAAAATAGTTTTTTTTTCTAAAAATTAGACAATTAAAAAAAATAGAGAGAGAAGTCTAAAATATAAATTTTTTGGGTCAAGGATTGGTTTGACTACTTAAGGTCATTGATGTGGATGGGATGAAGCCTAATAGGCCAATGGCCCTTCATGGTTTGTACTTTGTAGTTCACATGTTCTTAGAGAATATGTGTGTCGTGTGTTTCCAAATCATATTCTTCTTTCTTCAAAATTTTGCTTTGATAATTCTATAGATGAGCTTGGAGATTTGAATAAGAATTTAATATTGTATCTATTTACGTTTCTTTCTTCAAAATTATTCAAAATCTACTGAAATATATACAAAAATTCCAATGAAATATAAAAATGATATAAAACACTAATTTATTCTATTTCTTAGTTCCATTCTCAAATAAAAAATACATTAAAACTGTTAATTAATGTTAAATTTTGACATGAAATGATTTCTTTTAATGTTAAAAAATGACATCAATCGAATATTAAAGATTTATTTCAATGTATTCGCAATTTTTTTTTGACAAAATTCAATGTATTCACAATTAGATGATAAAATTAATGACACTTGTTTTTAAGAAGTAAAATGAATATTTACACTTTAAAAATTATAGAATCATACACTTATTCATGTGCATATATAGGGCGTGCCATTGTATCTATCCTCTACCATGAAGTCATAAAAAGATTATAAATATGTTGTCTGCTTTCAACCATCAAGTATCGAGTACTAACATTTTAAATCCGTTTGTGTGCTTATGTTCAAACATCATTTTCTCCTCTGTCATTATCATTAGGTTTTGTAGCTGAACAATTATTTTTTTTAATTTGTGTAGGGTGAACAATTGAACATTAGTTATGCTGCGTGCCCAAAGCAATCTAGTCCTTTCAATGTGAAAAATTTACTGTAGTTATCTAGATGGAGTACGGCAGATTCAAACTGCTTTAAACGGAAGTAGTGGTTGGTTCATAACATTTATGGCTATATCTATTTCTATAAAATTCTCACTTCATCAATTAATGCTCCCTGTGGTCCTTCATGACCCTCCTTTATTTATGTCATAGAAGTGATTGGGTGGGATTGTCAGATCTAATAAGGTAACAAAATATATATATATATATATATATATAATATATAGCCATAAATAGCTATACCAAAATCGGTTCATACGAAGGATAATCACCAGAACCCCTTTTAAGTTCCAACCTTTCGAATAGGTATTTTAATTCATATATCACTTAATCACGTATAAATTTATTCATAAATATATACAATTGACTTGTTTGTGCCAACAATCTAGTAATAATCATATATCCCTCTAGAACATTAATATAATTCTAATATGTCTTTTCTCAACATTTTTTTTTGTATACTATAATGCAGATTTATAGAGAAGGCGGGGTGGGATGCCATGCTAGTAAATCAGTCATATCCATGGGTTGAGAAGCAGATTGTTCACCGCCCAAAGTTTTCACCTTGGCAGAGAGCAGTGAAGGACAGCCTTCTAGATGTTGGTGTGTCACCTTTTAATGGTTTCACCTATGAACACAAGTATGGAACCAAGGTTGGTGGAACCATTTTTGACAGATTTGGCCGCCGCCACACTTCTGCTGAATTGCTTGCTTCTGGGAACCCTGATAAACTCACCGTTTTGATCTATGCCACTGTCCAAAAGATTGTTTTTGATGCAAGAGGTACATATAAAGATATTTGAAGGCAAATCTACTTGATGGAAGTTTATTCTTTCAATGTGATAGGAGGAATGCTAGTAAGACACTCTAATACATTCCTTCTAGCACAGATTGAGTGTAATTCACGTGGGTACCATTAAATCATGTGGGACCCATGTCTTATTTGGCGGGATTCATTCCCAAAGTAGTAAGACTCACATGAATTTCAACCAATCATAAAGAGTGTGTTAGATAGTGTGTTGCTAGCATTTCTTACGAGATCATATGCAAGGTGTTTGTGTTTTCATCTCTTAAATTGAAAGTTTACCAGTTGAAGCCATTAAAAGTAGTTTACAATCACATTGACTGAAACTGAAAATGGTGTAATGCTATCGTTGCAGGGAAAAGACCAAAAGCTATTGGGGTTATTTTCAAGGATGAAAATGGTAAACAGCATAAGGCAATTCTGGGAAATGATAGGCAGAGTGAAGTGATTGTGTCGAGTGGGGCAATTGGGAGTCCTCAATTGCTATTGCTAAGTGGAATTGGCCCAAAAGAAGAACTTGAGAAGTCGAACATCCCTGTGGTGCTTGACAACCGATTTGTTGGGAAGGGAATGGCTGATAACCCCATGAACACAATCTTCGTTCCTTCTAAGAGACTATTCAAGCAGTCACTCATAGAAACCGTTGGTATTACCAATTTGGGTGTGTACATTGAGGCCAGCTGTGGGTTTGGGCAGTCCAAGGATAGCATTCACTGCCACCATGGTATGTTGTCAGCTGAGGTATGTAATCACTAAATTCTTGGTACAGGTAATGTGGAACACAACACATTGGAATGCTTTAACAATTGGGTGTTATTGTAAGTCATGATCACATGTTAATGTCCAAATGCTACTTAGCCCTAATAAATTAATCATAATAAAAAAAACTGAGCAAAACTAGCTGGAAATTGGTTAATTTGAAATTGCATATGTAATAACAAGGTCCCTAGAGCAATGGTAAGGATTAAACAAGATCTACAAACTTGCATAGTAGATTAAGATTATAAACTACCTAGTCTATCGACCTGACCTGACCCAATAAAACAGTTAAAAAACCAACCGACAAAACAAATTTAGTCGTTGACCGATAACGAAAAAACAAATTTAGTGAAAATAAATAGAATTGGGAAGTGATACGTGTCACAATCTGAGAGGTGACACGTGTCACAGTTTGGAAAGTCAGGACTTACTTTTCTTATATAGTAATTAAATTGAATTAATAATTGATAGCAATTGAAGTAATGATTGATAAGAAATATGCATTGAAGTAAATTTTCCTTTAATGATAAACCAGATTGGGCAACTGTCCACAATTCCTCCCAAGCAAAGATCAGCAGAAGCTGTTCAAGCATTTGTGAAGAGCAAGAAAGACATTCCAGTTGAAGCATTCAGGGGAGGGTTCATCTTGTCAAAAGTAGCCAATCCTTGGTCAACGGGTGAGTTGAGATTGGTCAACACCAATGTGGAGGACAACCCTGCTGTTACCTTCAACTACTTCAGTCACCCTTATGATCTTGAGCGCTGTGTGGAAGGAATCCGCTTGGCAACAAAGATTGTCCAGTCAGAGCACTTCACAAACCTCACTTTGTGTGACAGACAAACCACAGAGAAACTGCTTAACCTCACTGTGAAGGCTAATGTCAACCTCATACCAAAGCATGTCAATGACACAAAGTCACTAGAGCAGTTTTGTAGAGATACTGTGATCACTATTTGGCACTACCATGGTGGGTGCCATGTGGGGAAGGTAATCAACCCTGATTACAAGGTTCTTGGTGTCAACAGACTCCGTGTGTTGGATGGCTCAACATTTACTGAGTCACCAGGAACCAATCCTCAAGCTACTGTGATGATGATGGGCAGGTATGTATGTACACATAGGGAACATGACATTGGTTAAACATTTGGATAAACTTTCTACTGTTCGGTAACGTACATTTAGGCCTAAAAGGAACTATGTAATTACTTTGAGTTCAAAAGTACTTTTACAATCTTCTAATTGAAAACCAAATATGCACAGAAGTTATGGTATCAAATTACCAATAAATAATAATCCTCACTTCACCTCTTCCTCTTGCATGCTAAGATTATATTTGTTTGTCACAGGTACATGGGACTGAAGATTTCAAGAGATAGGTTGGGGAAACTTGCTGGTATTTGAGGACGAGCATGTAATGTGATTTTTGAGGGTCATCTCAAGAAAAATGAAAAGAAAAAAAAGGTGTGGTATGAAGACAAGGCGAGCAATGTTAGTTGTAGGACTGGAAACTAATGTTTCTTTTTGTTAATCGTGAGTGAGGAGTGATTAGTGAATTGTCAAGAAAGTTTCGGTTTTTAGAAGTTAATGTAACTCTTCAAGTGTGTGGTTGAACTTTAACCCATCTATGTGTAATATATTAAATATGAAGTTTGAATTGTAGCGTTGACACTAGGTCTTTTAATTAGTATCACTTAATCACATCGGTGAAATTGCTTATGTGTCAACCATATTTCAATGTCTTTTTTATTTTTCTAATTTTATATGAAAAAAGGCATTCAATTACTATTCTGTAAAAACTATGAATATCCCATGTGGTATGTTGATGAACTTGTCAATATTTTTCAGAGTAAGAAGTTAAGAATCATCTAATATGACCGATACTTTGCAAAGTGAAACCATCAAATATAAAATACTAACTAAAAAGTCACAGTGATGCCACAACTACACATGAATGAAGGTTAGGAAAGAACTCTATCAGATGTAGAAATAGAGGCCATTTTTTTGATCTAAAATCACCTATTTGGGAGGATATATTAAACAAACTATTTCCGTTTTCATTAGAATTTGCACTCAGGATGTGACAAAAGTTTAATGGGATCCATGATATATAGTTTAGTTTTAAAAAAAAAAATCCATGCTCACTGAGATATAGGAATGAAATGAGTACATTGTCAATGAAAGTTATGAGTGGTAATGCTAGTAACTTTCATTAAGACCAGCAAAAAACATTTGGTAGACTGAAAACTCTACTCTTGTCACCTGGAACTCTCAGTTAGAAGATCATCTTCTTGAAAATTCCCTGATCTTCCATAACTTGTTTCCTCAAACTCACTGCACACCAGTTTCAAGGCCTGAACAACTTCACCCATGAAAGGACGTTGAGTGACTTCTGGTTGCACACACATTGATGCAATGGCTGCAACTTTTACCACAGTGTCAAGTGAAATGTTGGGCTTTATAACAGGGTCTATGATCTTCTGCAGACCCTCCTTACTCGTGAGAAGTGGTCGAACCCAAGCAACAAGGTTTTCTTGACCCGGTGGTTGTGACAAATCCACAGGTTTTCTCCCAGTTAGGAGCTCAAGGAGTACAACCCCATAGCTGTAAACATCACTTTTGACAAGAAGATGACCAGTCATTGCATACTCAGGTGCTAGGTAGCTGCAAAACAGGATGTCAATGAGACAAATCAGTTTTCATCCAGAGGAAATGCACAGAAAATCTAATCTATTCATTCAGTTCAATTACTATATAAGAAAATTAGGCCCAAGCCCCTAGCCTCTTAGGCTATGACACGTGTCATCTCTCAGATTGTGATACATGTCACCCCTCAACTTTTTTTTATTTACAATTACATTTTTTTTGTTGAAATTTTTTACTGTTTTTGTTAAGAAAAGACCCGTACTTTATGCGGGTTGGACCCATAAACTAGTGTGTATATATAATAAAGTTCACAGTAGTCTGTTGAACACCAGGGATATTGGAATGAAGTGAGTACATTGGGAACATGTTTGATTATTACATCCATCAAAACATCTACATGAAAGAGCTGGTAAGGGATTATTACCCAAATGTTCCCATGACATGTGTGGAGATGTGCTTGTTTCCCTCATCCAGTGCTGTTCTAGCCAGTCCAAAATCTGAAACCTTGGGTGTAAAATCATGTTCCAATAAGATGTTGCTGGACTTAAAGTCCCTATGTATGACACATGGATTTGAATCTTCATGCAAATAAGCCAATCCCCGCGCTGCACCAAGCGCGATCTTCATCCGGGCAACCCAATCGAGTGGATCGGTTTCCTTGTCAGCACCTTGGAAACAAGTAGAGCATTCCAGACTCAAAAGTCAGTCTCTGAAAAGAAATTATGAAGTGTTGATAACATTTATCAAATGTGACTTTGCTTACCATGTAAGTGGGATTCCACACTGCCATTAGGGACAAGCTCATAGACTAGGCAGCGAGTCTGTTTCTCTATGCATATACCAATCAATTTAACCAAATTTCTATGGTGCAAGCGGCTAAGCATCTCAACTTCTGCTAAGAATTCACGGCCACCATGCTGATCATCTCTTTTGAGAATCTTCACTGCCACATCCCTCCCATCATATAGGCAACCTTTGTAAACAAGACCAAAGCCACCTTCTCCTAATATTCTTGTCGAATTGAAGTTATTTGTTGCTTTCTCCATTTCATTCAAAGTAAAGATTTTAGCTGATCCTGTGTATGTCATTGTTCCAGAACTGAAGGACATTGATCTAGAACCTGGCATGCTCCCATAATAAGGCAATGACCTAGTAGCCCCTGCTTTGTGCATATTCAGTTTTATGTTCACAGTGAGTTACACTTCACTTGCAACCAAAAATTGAACAACAAATTGGCATATGGAGAATTTAATAATATTTTTACAGAGTCAGTGTACTTTGGTTACCTGAGGCTGTTCTCTTTGAAGAGGATGAAAATATAACATCTGGAATTTGTTCAGGTTCAAGTGTGCAGCAGGAACCACATTTCATCAGACAAAACCATGCAACTCCAATGAGTAGAACAAGCACAGTAAAAGATGACAGCACGATGATAATAACCATTCTTCCACTACTTCCTTCTTTTTTCTTCCTCGGGACATCTACTCCTAGAGGTTTTATTATTGTTCCATTGTTGCCTTGACCAGGGTATGGCTCAACATCTATACCAGAAACACTTGAAGGTGGAGATGGTGGAAGGCCTACATGAACATGAGTATAAATAAAACTAAATATACAATGTATTTATTGACTTTATATTTGTATAAACAATAAAAGGTCATGAGAAAGTGAAAACCAATATATTATATATACCTGGATAGTGAACATAAAGCACTTCATAGGCACCAAAGAGTGAGGCATCAATGAGAATCTCCCTGTGCCAGAATTTCTTATATATTAAAAATGCTGTTGTGTCATCAAATTTCACTTCTTGGGGTACCAAGTTTATGAGAACAATTGTTTTCTCTAGTTGCTGACTAGCTGCATCAGCCCCCACAATGCGTACTTGATCACGGTTCAGCAAAACGCTGGCCGCAATTTTGTTGGCTAACTCGGAAACCAAAGGAAAAAACTGGTATATTGCAATGTTGATGCGGAGTTTAACTTGAAGTGGCCACACACAACCACAAGGTGATCCGAGAGGTGTATATGTCAAGGGCTCTGAGCAAGTCAACAACATGCAGTCTACACATAGGAATTAGTATCAATATATATCAATGTGTGTATATATTTCACATAACTTTGTTGAGATTATTGAAAAATAAGGAACCAATGTAAATGTGTAACATAAATATTCATCTAAAATGTTACAGTTGCATGTTTAAGCTTAGAATAATACCCTTATTAGGTGGTGGAGTCTTTATCTTCTTCAATGATGAACCTTGAGGAGAGATTCTAGGTGAAGGAGAGGGCGCTGATGGTGATGGACAAAGCATGTGACAAACAATGAGGAGCTAAATCTAGCAAGCAATCAGGGTAGAAAAAAATATAAGAAATACAAGTAAAAGAAGTGAATGAAATGAGTGTTTTATACTTTTCAAGTGGTCTGGTGATGGTGCAGGTGCAGGTGCATGAAAACCCCAGTTCATAGGTGAAGAGGAAGGAGGCCATGATTTGAAGAGTGGAGAACCTACATTTTCAAGAAAAGTTCATAGAAGACACATGTAGTTAATTTTGGCAATGTTAACATCAAGAAATGCAAAGATTGTGCAAGAACTTTTATCTTTTCAGAGAATCAAACCTTGATGAGTATGGGGATGGATTGGGTAGGTTGGCCCAGGAGTTTGGTTTCTGGACTTTCTTCTGGAATAGTGATGCTTGTGGTGTGAAATTGGAGAATCCACAGAACCATGCGTCCATCTCTTTGTAGGAACTTTGGGGAGTGACTTGGAAGGGGAAAGTGCAATGCTTCCGGGAACTCTAGAAGATACCTTGGAAGGTGGAAGTGCAATACTTGAAGGAACCCCAGAAGAAGATGACTTTGATGGTGGGAATGCAATACTTGAATGGCTTCTGGTTCTCGAATGGTGCAGATGGGTGGCTATAGATAGAAAGATAAAATTTCGTTTTGGATAATTGTAACCTTGAAAATTATAGAGAGAAAGATGTAAACTATAGAATAAGTTACTATAAAAATACCAGCTTGCTCTAATTTTTGAGAGACTAATATGTAGTTTATGGGAAGGTAATTCAACTGTATTATTTCATTGATTGTCTATACATTATTAATGATCTTCAACCTGTTCTGATCTTTACTTCAACAATAAACACATCTTACATCATAAGAATTTTGAACACGAGCAAAGGAGAACCTAGCAAATGGGGAGTTATATTCAGGACCATTTTGATATGTTTGAACTTTGAACTAAGATCCCTTTTGGATGAACTTCTCAACAAGCATTTATGAGAAAAAGAAAGTTGAAATAATCTTGCAATGACTATCAATCTGTTAAACATAAGCTGGAACTAGCTTCTACGTCTCAATTTTTTCATAAGCTCTCTTATCTAACTTCTCCACAACACCTCTAAACTTATAAGGACTTTTCTGTAAGTGAAGAACTAAATACTTATTTTAATTGAGAAGCTCCCATGAGCTGGAAGCTAATCCAAACTAGGCCTAAATAAGGTTGGAAGTTGGAACTTACTCAAAGGTCATTTATAAATTTACAATCTCAACTCTCAAGGAGGGAATCAACAAAAAAAAAAACCATAATAGCAGAGACTACGGACATCCAAACATGTATAATAGATCTGCTGTAGCGATTTCTGGACTGTCTATGATAGAGCCTAGAGGTATCACTCTCAACTAGTAATTTAGGAATTAGTTTCTCAACTGTTCATTTTCACCAGGGGAACAACTCCCCTAACAAACAAATACCCTATATTTGAGTCAAATGTAGTAAAAAAGTAACTTGGAACATATAAATTAAGCTCATACCTGCATATTCTTGAAGCTGTGGAGTACTGAAAACTAAATGTAGCTTAATCAACAGGAAAATAAGCTGCAATTCCATTTCCTTCTCAAGGAATATTCGGAGATCAATTTAATTATGAAGATCTCAGCTTTAACCGACAACCCAATGAGAAGCAAATTATTGAAGGGAGTTTGGTGGTATAATAAGCAGCATATGCTTTAAGCATACCAACAACAATGCTAACCAAAGTAAATAGCTACTGAGAAAATGGCAGAAGAATGGCTTAGGTGGGAGACACCCAAGTTTCCTCCTTTTTTTAGAACTAAACTAAAGCTCTAAAGCTTGCAGACATGGTTATTGTGAAAGGAAAGTTTCAATTGTTCTTCAGAAAAACTCTTCAGAAAAACAAGGCAATGGCAATGGATGAAACACAAAAAGAAGACACCGGTACACTCCGAACAGCAAAGCAGATTAACTTATTTGTTAAGAGGGTTGGTGGGGTTGGATGTGTGTGACTGAGTGAGTGAGTGAGTTGCTTGATTTTGAGGGAAAGAAAGGGACGAGGCAAAACAAAAGTACTGTGAATGACATAAACATTGATTGAACGAAAGAGACTCGTTGAATTAATACCATGGTCCATGAGAATACATTGGCTGATCAAAAGAGAGTCACTGAATTATTAATTACCATAATGCTTGACCTTTTCTTTTTAGTTAATCCAGGCAATGATTTACCCACAACATGATGTGATTATTTTATGTGTGTGTGTGTGTGTGTACTGTGTTAGTTTGAAAAGTTAAAAAGTTGGATTAATTTGGTATGGTTGGTCAATGACTCAATGTTCTATAGGCTCTTGTTCCAATGTCTTTTTATATATATCTATCCAGCTTCTCCATCTCAATTCTCGTTACAGAAAAGATCATGACATCATGTTAACTATAGCTAAAGAGTATATTGAAAGTGGATTTCTTGTTTGTTAGCTGTTAATAGCCTGTTTTCTTATGGATTTTTGAACTTCAGACATCTAATGTTAAAACCATCTCAATAATGTAAGACATATCCTTCAGTGTAATAATGATGACCAACAATGTATTTGTATTTTATCGGACACCATTCCAATTATTGCGACAAAGAGTGAGGATAGAATACAGATAGAAATTTTATTTATTGGAAAAAAAATCAAGTCTCACGTTGACTAGAGATAAAATCATATAAGAATATATAATGTAAGAGCACTTTTCACCTTAAAAGTCAATTTTGTAGAGATTAATTAGGCCTACTAATTTTAAGATAATATCAAAACCTTTTTTGTTTTGTCAATTGAGGGGGAAGGTGGGGTTTGGGGGTGGGTGGGGATCCATGTCTCACCCACTTACATATCACCTCACTCTTTTACCACATGAGCTATACCATTGGTGATATTGGGTAGGGATGTCAAAACGGGTCCGGCCATGTTGGCCCGCAAGGAAAACGGGGCAGTCAGCCCGACCCGTATTTGAAAGTGGGTCAAAAAACATAACCCGACCCGTTTTAAGGGGGGGTTGGCGGGCCAAAACGGGCTTGCCGTCAGAATAATAATAAAAAAATAAAAAAAATTATTATTTTTTTTTAAAAAAGGGCTAGTCCGGCCTGTCTTTGGGCCAATCCGTTTTGGCCCTTTTTTTAGGGGCCTAAACGGGCCAGGGCCTAAAAAAATTGGTCCGGCCCGTTTTACAGGCCAAGCCCATATTGATATCCCTAATATTGGGGATTGATCCCTCAAAGTCTATCCTAGAATATTGGATCGTCCACTATATTATTCACGCACCAAGCCCAATAGTACTGGGTGTGAGGGGACGTATTGAGATATAATATAAGGACACCCCTCACCTTAAAAGTCGATTTTATATGAATGAATTAGATTCACTAATTCTAAGATTATTCACAAATCCGATCAACATTGATGTTATCCTTTTGATATTTTGCACTTTTGCTTATTTTTATTCGAAGCCTTTTTTTTATTGTTGCGGGAACCAGTATTTCGTTTTAGATCCCCCTGGCCTCTTTTTCCTCTTTAACCATGTAGTGTGTACGGAGTTATTAAACTCAAATAAATAAATAAAAAGTCGTTATGTGTAAATTGTTATTCGAATGATAATTTAAAAAAAGGTGATACAAAAATGGGTAAGATACATTTTCATTAAGTGTCCCCACCAGGAATAACACCCCAAGATTTGGTTGCTTGTTTTAGAATGCACTTACCTTCTACAGTCCATGAAAATAAGTAAATAACGGTGCGGACTATGTCCCAGAGCATGGGCATTTGGTAGCCAGCCACAGAGAAAAAAAAATACAACAATATCTCTCCCTTGTGTGTCGGTGAATTTGCTCAAGCTTAATTGCTTCCTTTTATATGTTTTAATATTACAAAATATCAACACAGAAAACGAAGTAATGAAAATAATTATTAAATTAAAATGTCTCCACTAGGAATAGTTAGCGAAAGAGGGAACGAACTATAATCCCAAATAATTGAAATAAACCATACTTTTTTTTGACAAAAAAAAAACCATACTTAAAATATTAAGAATCCGTGACTGTATGAGAGAGATATGTGTGAAAATGTCCGATGAAAAACTAAAAACGTTAAATACCTCTTATATGTGTCCAAATTATATGACCTAGGCTTAGTTTGGATTGGAAGTTGATTGACAACTTGCTTATTTATAAGTATTCAGTATTTAAATTTAAACTAATGAGGGTTTACCACCGGGGACTCGGGTGAAATGGCACGGGTTTCTCCCAGTTTAAATAGAGTTTTATCGCCTTTAGAATCTTACTCGATTCAAAGAGATTAATCTCGGCAAACGCGCAGAGATACCCTGATTTACTACCAACAATTCAAAAATATTTGATGCTTCTATTTATGTTCAACAAATATCATAGAGCAAGCATTTGAAACTGGGAGAAGCTCATTCAAAATTAAGCAAGAATGTACAAGTTCTAGGTATATAGTAATTTTAATTTGTTAAATCAAAATAAATATACTCTAACTTATGTATTTTAAATATAATTTAAGTCGTTTTAATATTTTTAATTTTGAATTTGCAGTTTGCTTTCCAACGGGACGGAAATAATTTCATTTTGGCCTTTTTTTTTTCTGTTTTTGGCTATTATTTGATCAATGACTTAAAGTATTTCTTTTTGGTCGTCATCAATGACTCAAAGTTGATAAATCATTAGGCTCGACACAGATGATTGGGCTTCAATCAATTTGGGTTGGGCTACTTTTAAGATCGAAAAGATACCACTTGTTTTTGCCTCTGCCTCATATTGCTAAGAGAACTATATTGTTTCATGACAAAAAAAAAAAAGAGAATTATATTGTTTTTAAATTCTAGCTAATTTTGATTTAACAAAGGTCAAAGGATATAACTTTCCTCCCCCACGTAATAAGAAATAATTTTCCTCCCCCACGTAAATCCCATATTTTACCCTATGCAGTAACCCCGAACCTGCAACAGAAGGAAGAGAAAGAACAGAATTGAAGCTATGTATTACACTAGCATTACAGGGAAAATAGTTATTAAAAAACTTTCTCATTAATGAAGAGGCCAATTTAATGGCTCATCAAAAAATATAGATTAACAACGGCAAACAACATGCCGGACAGATATATATATGACGAACTGGAAAAATGATAACTAAATTAAGCAACGGCAGTTATGAAATCAATTCATTTGGCCACAAAAATAAATAAAAAGGCGACAAATCAATTTGCAAACAGCTGGCTATTACTTCATATTGAATTTGATTATATGAATGATTACTATACTATATACGACTATAAGGAATAGGTCATTGGTGGTTGCAATTTAATATATAAACTTGCAAGTTAATTATTTGTCTTCTATATATGTTTGAGTAAACGAATGATTTATTTAGTAGTAAAGCAAGAACGAGGAAGGCCGGGAAATCATGACCGTCCGATTACTGTATCATGATGATGAGTGTGTAGTTAGGATAAATAACTCAAAGAGACTTGAGAATTGACTCAGTGAGTGAAGTCACCGGCACCAGCTTCACATTAATGGACATCGCCTTCATTACATTACTCAAGTTTTCGCACGTTAGCAGGAGAAAGGGTAGCATCTCACATCACATATATAAACTAAGGGTGATGATATTTGAATAATTTTTTACACTCATCTAACACTTTTTATCTCTTTAAATATTTCTCTTCTTATTACATTATATCACTTATTACATCTATCACTTATCTCTCTCTCTGTATCTCTTTAGGTGTATACACTCATTAGGTGTCTATGCAATATTTTCCATAAACTAACAATGGTTGATGTCCACTCTCAGTACAGGCGCGTTGCTCTACACGTACACCCTTCCTTCATATTCATTCTGCGATTCATATTACTCTAAGTAGGTGATTGTCGGGAGGATGCCAGATACTTTTCACCTAACACTTGAACTTATTGTTATTTAAGTATATATGCGCAATTTGATAGATTAATATATGTTAATGATGATAATATTCTTAATTTGTTCGTTCAATTTTTGTTCCTTGGTATATTGCCAATGTGTGTATGGTTTTGGGCTTTTGGTTTTTTTTTTAGTGTAAAGCATTTGGTAGTAATTTTTAGTCGTTTTTTTTTATCTTTTCTAGTTGTGACCGATAGATAATGTAATGAGTTATTACTTATATTTTTTTTGTTTATAAAATTAAAAAATACATTAATATTATTTTAACCCCATAACACACCTATACCACACTCTCAATTTTTATTTTACCAATTACCACCGAGTGTTGTGAGGTGGGCTGGGTTTCAGGTATCAGCACCCTAAAAAATACAACGGATAAGTCAAAGTGAGTTTCTATTCACAAACATTAATGTAAGAGTACAATCATCTAGCTGTACTCACCAATTAATTAATTACTCTCTTCGTTTTAAAACTATAACTTTTTAAGGTTAATACACACAGATTAAGAAATATTTAATAGAAGTAAAATATAGTTATAGATAGACTAAAATACCCTTATTTAATGAAAGACTATTTATGACAAATTATCTATAAATCTCTATATTATTAATGTCAACTACTCCCACTAGTAGTTATTAAATAAGGGTATGGGTGGAAAAAAATAATTAATGATACTTTGAAATTGTAAAATTGCAATAGTTTTGAAACAAAAATAAAAAGCTACAAGAGCTATAATTTTGAAACAGAGGGAGTATTCACAATTTAAATCGGGAATACAACTATACAGCTCATGTCCCTCTTGTAGAGGACAATATTCAAGAAATATTTACTATTCCATGTCTAAATCTTTGGTAATTTTAATTTTTTATTTTTGTCTCAAAACTTTGATTGTTTTAGGATTTTAATAGATAACTTATCAATTTTTTTAACTATATCTTTAATATAATTAATAAATTTTGAGTGGAGAAATAATTAGGATAGTTAAGAATGATGAATAATAAATAGGGTCATTTTAGTCTAAAAATTATTTAATTAATTATTTTTTAATTTATGTGTCAAAACCTTAAACAACCATAGATTTGGATCGGAGGGAGTACTATCTTCTAAAGAATCCACTAATAATTTATAATCTATATATATAATAAAGCAGAATGTTTTCAAAAAAGAAATTTTACACATGTCTGTACCACTTTTAATTTGATAGAATTTTACTCAGTATTTATTATAAAGGCTAATAAAAATAGAAACCAGATGATTCTCTTTCAATTCAAAATGGAATATACAAATCTATATATATAATAAAGCAAAATGTTTTCAAAAAAAAAATTTACACATGTCAGTACCACATTTAATTTGAGAGAATTTTACTCAATATTTATTCTAAAGGCTAATAAAAATGAAAACCAGATGATTCTCTTTCAATTCAAAATGGAATATACAAATTATGATTAATCAAATAATATTGTGTCCGAATCAGCATTAAATGTAAATTTGAAAACAAAATCAGAATATTACTGTGTTTTGCTTTCTCTCACATGTCTATTTATTTGATTTGATTTTCTTTCCCATCATTCTATCTCCTTCATTGTCAAAAAATGCATCCATTGTCTCTACCAACCCGTCTTCTCACTTTGTCATCATTAGAGGCTGGTCCCATCTTTAGGTCAAAGTAGTTCACCTTGATTCAGATATTTGGATTAATTTTAGTAATTTTGTTTTTAAATATGATTGTCCTATTTCACATCTTCTTAAAATGCTTATGATCATCGATTTTATTTAACAAAATTTATATAAACATTATGCAGTATTTGATTAGCATCCATGACACGCACAATAGTCTTGAAGTCATAATGAAACACTTCCAGCCTTTTTAGCCATTTGTATCTGTTCAAATTTTTATGTCTCTTCAACTATTCATTCTCTGGTATGATTTTTTTTATTTTTTCTCTTTTTTTTGTTTTTTCTTTTCATATATATTTTCTTCTTCGTTCTACTCTTTCATTGTGATGTTATCACTCAAGACTTTCGATTAAGGGTCAGTTTTTGTTTTCTTTTTAGTCTTTTCTCTCTCTCGATTACATGTTAGTTTTTGTATTTTTAATCTTATATCTTAATAATTTCATGTATTGATATATTTTATTTATTCTATTATTTATATCGTTGTTATTCTTCTAATCATCAACACTGATTTCTCATCTAAGGTGAGTTTTTTATTTTATTATTAATCATTTTTATTTCTTCAATGTTTGATATCTCCATATTTTGATCATTTTTTCATAGTCTCCAAATTATTGATACTATTTAATTTTTGTTGTGATTCTATCGAAGATCATCACTACTTTTCTATTCATTATCCTAAACTTCTTCTTTAAGGCAAGACTTTTTTTTTGATTAATCACTTTCAGTTATTTAGAATTAATGTTTCAATATTTTATGTTGGTAAGCTTTTTGCCTTTATTTCTAATTTGTGATCATTTTTTTTAATTCTAAACAGGTACATTATTTTTGCCTTACAAATAAGATGCATCATGAATGAAACAAAATTTATTAGTTTATTTTTCTCAATATTTCTAATTTGTGATTATTTTTTGATTTTATACAAATACATTATGTTTGTCTCTCAAACAATAAGTATCATGAATGATACGAAATTTAGCAACGTATCTTTCTCAATATTTCTCAATAAATTATGTGTGCAATAATAGAAAAAATTTAAAAATATTTTTTTTTTGATTTGATTGCATAATAATACTGGTAGATATGTGTTGCCTTTTATTTATATAAGATGTCATAATAATTTTAAAATTTTGCAGATTTGAGCTTATGTGGCAAAAAAAATTTTGATGAATTTGAATTTGATCTTTTTTAGGCTTTGGGAAAAATTTTAAAATTTTAATTTTTTATTGTAACGGTTATTATTAGATGAAATAAATAAAATGATCTCTTTCATCTTTTTTTGAAAGGAATATTTCTTCAATCTTGATTTCTTCTATCTTGATTTGAATTTGATGTTCAAATTTAGGAAATAACTTAATTTGAAATTGATTTTTCTCAAGATTACATAATAAATAAAAGATTTTTTTATTACAACTCAAATTTGATATCATCGATATTAGTATGAATTTTAATTTTTTTTATATTTAGGAACATGTAATAAAAAATAAAAAATATTGATTTTATATTAATCAATATTGTTATCATTATTTATTTCTCATTTAGTGTTTTTATCTAGCTAATTTATTTAATAATATTTTCTTTTATCCTACAAAATTTGATTATTTTCTCCTTAATACGTACAAAAAAATTGATTATTATTAAAAATATGGATAAAATACAATAAATGAGAATAAATAGTTTTTGATCAATATTTTCACAACCATATACAACTCACATACCAACGAACTCAATTAATATCAGATTCTCAGAATATTAGTAATTAATTTACCACATTTTAAATTTTAAATTGATTACATTGCACGATATGATTTTTCTCTATGGTAGTAATAATCAATTAATATTGATTTTTTCTCCAATTTATTAATTATCAAAATTGGTTTAAATTGAGTTTGTAGATTAATGTTGATTTCTAAATATGGTAATAATATTAAATAATTTAAATTTCAATTGATTACATTATACGATATGGTTTCCCGCTATGGTGATAATAATAAATTAATATTTTTTTCTTTTCCCAATTTGTT
This sequence comes from Glycyrrhiza uralensis, assembly GCA_030159175.1. Classification (NCBI taxonomy): domain Eukaryota; kingdom Viridiplantae; phylum Streptophyta; class Magnoliopsida; order Fabales; family Fabaceae; genus Glycyrrhiza; species Glycyrrhiza uralensis. The sequence continues at coordinate 40,737,208 of BRZY01000007.1, read as the reverse complement.
AATTAACAAAAAATGATTTAAATTGTGTTCGCGGGTTAATATGGGTTTCCCACTATGGTAATAATAATAAATTAATATCACAAACTCATTATGAAATACCTTTTTCAAGTATAGATCTTTAGTTTGATGGTAATTATACCACTAGAATAGAAGAATTCACAATTGACATAACATGAGAATAAAAACAAAATAACATTCAACCTACTTCTTCTGTCATAACATGACATCAATAAGGTAATAACTATAAAAGGATAATAACAAAATTTTTAACTATTTGTCAAAAAAAATCAAGTATCTAACTAAATTATCTATTCAACAATAAAAAGTAAAAAAACTAAATATTTAAGAAAAGCACAAACTTCAACACCACTAAATTTGCAAAATAATAGTTCATGTAAAATTGTATCAAAAAAAAAGTTCATGTAAGTAGTTTATGCAAAATTATTATTATGTTATATTGGTTTTAAAAACAAGTGGTTCATTATTTCAGCCAGCAAATTGAAATTTATTTTAAATGTCAATCTATATAAGTAAAGAGTACTAATCAAAATATATTTAAAAATAGATTTAATTCACATCTTATTTATTATCAACAAACTTATTAAAAATATACGTAAGCAAATTAGAATTTTCTTTTGAATGTTAATATCATTTGTAAAGTGATTAGTAAAAAAATATAAAAATATAATACATAGATAAAATTTAGATTTAGTTTATATCCTATTTATTATTTTTTTACTTAATTTATTGTGGATTTTATTTTTATATAAACAAATTAGAATTTTTTTAAACACTAATATCTATGTTTTTCCTCCTCATCAAAAAACACTAATATTTATACATATAATCACTAATATCAAAATACTAAATATTTATATTGGTGAGTATTATCTCATGGGGATTAAAATTACAAATATAAGACAAAAAAAATTTGATACAAATATATACAAGAAAATATTTTTATATGAGTACAAATATAGGGTAACTAAGATATGCAAGTAATTAAAGATAAAAATATGACAAATTAATTAAGTTAAATATAATATACACTTAGATGAATATTTTACATGAAAACGTATCTATATCTACATTAAAATAATCGTTGCACCGATGCTTTTGCTTCCCGTGGACATACTACGTCTTATGATTGGACTATGTTTGAAACAATTTAAAAATCAAGCACAATAATAATTTCTTAAAGGTGCAAATTTCTATAACTAACCTAAGACCAAACCAAGTCCACAATTCTATTATTTTTAAATTAATATTTTAAATATCAGGTTGGGTTCGAGGACAATTCAACATCCCCGCCAATGTCTAACTTTGAAAAATAGTAAAAAAAACCCAAATTCGACCACTAAACCCGTCAAAGCAAGTTGTCCCTGTCATGTTTGGGTCAGTTTGGGTGAATTCATGTTTATTTATGTTTTTGACATATTTACTCACAATAACTATTTAAATTATTTTACTATTTCATGCATAATTAATATATTTTTTACATTGTAATCTACTTTAAAATTTAAAACTAATCAAATAATTAATACACATTATATATCTCATGCATGACATGGATGAATATACTAGTAGGTATAAAACTGGCTAAAAATACCCTAATTATTGTCAAATAATCAAAAGAGGAATGAATTCGCGAACGTTGAATCTCGCATAAAACCAGCTACTTCATGACTTTTATGCTCCATCATGCTAGTCGGTGAGTAGTACTACTTTTGAAACCGAAAATCGTTCTCTCATAAACTAAATGAAGATGTCATTTAATACGGCCGTGAAAAAGTAAGAATGAGTTGCTTTCTCTTCATCTCATGTCAAAATTTAAATACTACAATAAACTTTTAATTTGGATAAAGAAAAAAACAAAAGTTGACCTTGAAGTGTTTAAAGTATGAATGAATGAATAATGAGATCGAGAATTTAAGCATGAGGAGCATTTTAGCTGGATACAGCTAAAGGCTGTAGTTAGAATGTTACAATCTTCCCCTTAATTTCCTAATCCTAACCCCATCTTCCTTCACCCCCTCCTTTTCTCCTAATTACTTTTTAATCCACAGTTAACCCCCAAAACAACCTACTAATAACGAGTACTACTAATAAACTTCTCTTTCTCTCCATCTCCGTTCTCTCCTCTCTACTCTCCTCTCTAGTCCCTTTACACTGTCCGGTCTCCAGAAAAAAGGAAGAAAAAAAAAGGGAAACACCTTTCTCCTCTTTTTTCTCTGCAATCATATCATATTATTATTCATAACAGAAACCAACTCCGTCTAGTTTTCATTCACCGACACTTCACACAGCAAGTAGCACCATGACAGATCGGGTATACCCTTCGGCCAAGCCAATCCTCAACGGCAACGGCGCCGCCGCCAACCCATCTTTTCCGGCCACAAAGGCCCAGCTCTACGGCGCCACACGCCCAACCTACCGTCCCCAACCCCACCACCGCCGTAGCCGCCGCCGGTGCTGCTGCACCTTCTGCTTCTGGCTCATCCTCACAATCCTTGTCCTCCTCCTCCTGATCGGCGTCGCCGGCACCGTCTTCTACCTAATCTACCGCCCCCATCGCCCTTCCTTCACCGTTACCTCCCTCAAACTCTCCTATCTTAACCTCACCTCCAACACCCTCCGCTCCAAATTCGACATCACCGTCACCGCCAAAAACCCCAACAAGAACATCGTCTTCTCCTACGAACCCACCTCGGTTTCCATTCTCTCCGGCGACGTCGACGTCGGCGACGGTACCGTGCCGGCGTTCCAGCACGGGAAGAAGAACACCACGATGCTGAAAGCCTCGATTATGAGCAGTGGGGAGGAACTTGAAAGTGACGCAGCGAAGCAGTTGAAGGCAAGCATGAAGAGTAGGAACGGGTTGCCGTTGAGAGTGAAGTTGGACACGAAGGTGAAGGCCAAGGTGGGTAGCTTGAAGACACCCAAAGTTGGAATCAGAGTCTCTTGTGACGGAATCAGGGTGAATCTACCCGCCGGTAAGAAACCGGCGACGGCGTCTACTTCGAATGCCAAGTGTGAGGTCGATGTCAGGTTTAAGATCTGGAAGTGGACCGTTTGAGAAACTGAACTGAAAACAGAGCAACAACGTGAATGAACATGGAAGAACACTGAAGAGAGAGAGGTGTGTTGTGGTACTACTTGTATTTTTTTTTCTTTTTCTTTTTCTTTTGAATTTTTATTTTTACTCCCTTATTTCTTGCTTTGGTTTTTTTTTTATCTTCTGATTTTTAATTTGGTACTATAGTTTTCGAAATTTTGTTCATATTATTCATAATTAATCACTTAAACGCGTGTAAATGGCGACAGAGACTGCTGGGGTTATAGTGGGGGACAGTTGTATACTAGTCTATTTTTCGCGAGAAAGATTTGTATTTTTATTCTCTTTTCTATTTCGTTTTGTCTGTACATTTATTATTCCGTTTTTTTATCTCTACTTTTATTATTCCGTGGCAGCATTATTTTGATTTATTGCGTTTTATAATGTTACTAGTAGCTAGTTATATTATTCTAAGTTCTAAACCGAGGGCGTCTCTCTGTCATTGATGATTTTTTTAAAAGGACACCATGTGCACACACTTCTTTTTTTTAATGTTTGTAGGATAATTTTGCTAAACATTTATGAAAATAATTGAATAAAAGACGAATTTCGTATTTTGAGCGTTAAAAGTATTATTAAGCGATTTATTATGAATGTTTTACAGTTTTTTGTTCCTTCACCTTACCTTTTTGATTTTTTTTCAAGGGGATGTCCAAAAATCTTTTTTTTTTTCATTTGTATTGCTTGTGCCGACAAAGAAACTTGATTATAAGGACCAATTTCATGACAAAACAAATTTTAATTGTTTAGTGTAGTGTTACTGCGATATCTACTTTAATCTGGGCGTATAACAAGAGTCTAATGTATTGTTTTGATATGTGAATTTTTGGGAGTTCTAATGACCATAAACAATTAATTAATATAATCGGCATAAAGAATAAGCAAGATTGATTTTAAATAGAGTTAATTGGAGCAAACTGAGAGTTAGGTACTGGAAATAGTAGGGATGATGAGATGATGAGACATAAAGAAAATGACTGACTAACCAGAATTTTTTCAAAATTACGGATTTGAAAAATATGTAATGGTTTTTATAAATTATTTTAATTAATAAAAAATATTAAATCAAATATTCTATTTGATAGCTTCCATTTCACTTTCAATACTTGCATTTAGGTTGTTAGGTTAATGTAAGTTTAGGTATGATTACATATATCTAATGATAGAATAAAATAAAATGAAACAAATTAGAATAAAATAAAATAACATAAAATGAAATTGAATGGAATAAAAATATAAGATTATCACTTTATTTATTTATTTATTTATTTTTGACATTTATCACTTTATTATTGTTTATGATTGTATCACCCAAATATCATTCCGACCGAGTAATCACAAATTTGAGTCCCTTTGCCTTTTAGGCTTGGAGCTCGTGGGGCTGTGTATCATTCGAAGACCCCTATCGAGTATGCACGTTATCGCCTATTGAGATTTGAGTCAGCATCAGCAAAGAGCATTTATGACATACTCATCAAGGAGACCAAATCTCCCGATTGTCTCTCTCACATTTATGGATCGAGCAATATAAAAAAAATCCATAGCACCAAGAGGGCAACTCATTCATTCACGTTCACATTTCATACGAAGTGGTCCTCGATCTCAATACTAAAAATTCAAAGGTCTATTTCCATACGTAAATAAAATAAAATAGAAAAATTTATTTAACACATACTAACATAACATTAGGCATGTTTCAATCATATTCTTCAATTTGTAAACGGAAAGGGGGGAATTGTATCATCAAAAAAATAAAAAAGAAAAGGAGGGAATTGACTTGGAGGATGGTGACTGGTGAGGTGTGTGGTGTGGTTTTGGAAGGCAGTGCCACGAATGATGGAATGGCTATCCCTTGGAAAAGCGCGAATGGTATTGGTGGGAGTGGCAGATGCGCTGATTATTGTGGTGTTACTGTTCAACTCCTCCGTCCCACCCCCCCACTTCATAAATTTCCGCACACTTTTGTTGTTTCTTTGAAGTTGCTGTCTGTCGCTAGCCTCCTTTACTCCTTGACGGACTTCAATTATTGTGCTCTTCTCCCTCTTGCGGTTTTTTGATGAGTATAGTATTTTTTTAATTATTTTTTAATCTAGTATTTTTTTTTATTTTTCAATCTAACACTATTTTTATTAAAATATTTATTTTTATTAATTATTAATTAATTAAATATTAAATATTAATTTAAAATTATAATTAAATTGTTAATTGTTAATTAATTAAATATTTAATTATTAAATATTTATTAACCCAATTTGTTAACTAATTAATAATATAATTATAGAAAATAACTCACATTGATTTAAAATTTAAAAATACAAATACAAAAGTAATAAAAACAGAAATAATATAAAAATGAACTAAATGTAAATTATAGAAATTTTTCACTGCTGTGTATCAGCTCCAGAACAGTAAGGACAGTTTTTCTTGTTATGTCCTTCATTTCGACATAGTCCACATCTCTTGGGATGATGACTCCTTTCCATTTGATACATTTCAGTACGAATCCTTGTGGATTGTGGACGACCATTTGGATCTCTCTGCATTGCTGGATTGTGGCACAACTTAATTCCATTGTAGTCAGGCCAATATGAACGGTGAGGCACCGGTTTGAACTCTTCGCGGTAAACATTGTATACATTTTGCAATGTGTACTGGGAGGCACATATATCATGTAGTCGTGGTGAATTTGGGAACAAGCAGCGATGACATGCGAACATCGATAGTATAGTGCCTGAAATTCACCACAGTCACACCACTGTCTATGTAGGTCTACTTTGAATGTCCCTGTAGGTCGACCCGATGGTGGGCGAATCAACTCCTCAACTGTGAAAATGTTTTGTTCTCGATTGAAGATATGAACACGGTGAGTTGGATATTACTCGTTGCATATCAAGTTTTTCAGTGAGAACATCTGTGTAAATCAAACCAGATGCCATCATTGCTTCAGCTTGCCTTCCCCGTTTGACAAATTGTTCAGTCAACCTGTAATAGATTGCTTGGACCAATGCAGTGATTAGAAGATTGCGCACCCTCTTTAATACATTGTTGATGCACTCAGCAAGGTTAGTCATCATGTGCCCCCAACGACGCCCTTCATCCCATGCTTGGAGCCACTGTTCCTTTAAATTTTAAATCAATGTGAGTTATTTTCTATAATTATATTATTAATTAGTTAACAAATCAGGTTAATAAATATTTAACAATTAAATATTTAATTAATTAACAATTTAATTACAATTTTAAACTAATATTTAATATTTAATTAATTGATAATTAATAACAATAAATATTTTAATAAAAAGAATACTAAATTAAAAAATAATTAAAAAAAATACTATACTCATCAAAAAGCCCCCTCTTGCTAATGCCAACCATTTCCGAGTGGGACCAGCGAGTCAGCGACCTTCTTTTTCTTTTCCTTGCACGACAAATAACTTTAAAAAAATTAAGACAATTACATAGACAGAAAAAAATTCATTAAAATAACCGTTCATAATTGTTCACCCTTAGTAAAGGGTTTATTTACATTAAAATAAATAAAAAATGTAATATATAATAATTATCCCTGAGGGTAAAATGGTGAATTTTAAAATAAAAGACGAATGAAGTGTAATTTAAGCCTTTATCAATGCAAGATAGTGTACTTTACTCGGTGTAATGTTTGTTTTTACGATGGGAGGCTTCTCACCGTGTGTTGCCTAGCCTATAGAGTACTATAGAGTAGGGGTGTTCGTGGTTTGATTTGGTTGGATTTTGAGAAAAAAAATTATCTGATTTAAAGTTTAAAATAGTATGCAGTTTGGCTTGATTTGGTTTGCTCTCAAAAAATATTCTATCCGAAAATGATGTGGTTTAGATTGGATCGGTTTTTGATTTTTTGCGGTTATAATTTTATTGAAAAAAATATCAACCAAAGTGATTTCATTTCCGTTTCACTTCTAATATATTTTCGAGTACAACTCAATGACATTTGTTTTAACAATTCTCAATAAATTATCAATTATAAAGTCAATTTCTAAACACACATATGTCATTTCTACAAAAATGTTTTATAGAAAAATAGTATTTGCAAAGTCATATTCTAAATAAATGAAATAAAAAATGTGAAATAATATTTAACACACACAAAGTCATTGTGAATTAATATTTAACACAAAGATAACTTGCAAAAGTCAATTCTAAAAAAATACACAATATAACAATTGATTAGTAGCCTATATATGCAAGTCTAAAATGAATAATATTATAAATTGCTATTCAGTTCGGTTTTAGTGAAGAGATCTGAAATCCGAATGGTTCGGTTCAGTCTTCCAAAATAGTCATCCAAAAAAATTCAAAAAAATTGGTTTTTGATATCGATTTTTAATTTTTTGAATCGGTTTGTAGTTATTTTTTTGGATCGATTCGATTTTGAACACCCCTACTATATAGAGTAGCTTTTGGGCTTGCCCAAAGTCAGAGACTCGAGTTAAGCTTAACGCAAGTTTGGGTTGGACCTTAAGAAAAGGTAGTGGGCCCTTGCAGCATCTACCCTGGGCTCGGAAACTAAGCACCCCAAACATCACAACCGATTCTCTTGATTTGCTGAAACCATGATGTCGTGACAGACAGAATTTTGAGTCTTCATTCACTGCTTGTCTTGTCTGCTTCCGATAACGTGAGACAATTTGTTCATGCATCATGCATGCATATAACGAAGGAAAAATGATTGGTGGACACCCAAATGTCAATCTACCACTAGAGAGAGAAAGAGAGAGATGAGAGAAAAGTGATAAAATAATGTGATATGTGATGTGATAGTTAGAGAGAGATAGAGAGAAATGAGAGGTGTTGAATGAGTGGATATATTTTTTGGGTATATGTGTATCATTGCTCATAACGAAGACATAAAAGGAGCAATAGGATGTTCTTGTCGTAGGCCTCATCTCCATTCCACAAAATTCTAAAGGCTGAGCAAGTAGTAATGAACTCCATTACAACACTATTGATCCAAAAGTAATGAACTCCATTACAACACTATTGATCCAAAATAGTGGCGAATAAACTTCCAACTTAGCGCCCCATTCAATTCAACGTCCTCAAGCCTCAAGCTTCATGCTCAATGCAGCCTCTGAGCGCTTCCTCTCTCTCACTTCGCGTTCCCAACCTATCTTCCTCATCTCACCATCAAACCCAAAACTCACTCGTTCAATCTCCCACCTCCACAACGAACTCCTCGATTCATTCGACGCCCTTCTCCAACGATGCTTCACTCTCCAACAAGCTCGCCAAATCCACTCCCAATTGTTCGCCACCGCCGCCGCGGCTCGTTCTTCCTTTTTGGCCGCGAGGCTCATAGCCGTATACGCTCGCTTCGGTTCTGTCTCCGACGCTCGGAAAGTGTTCGAAGCCACCCCACTCGAGGGCCCTCAACACCTTCTCTTGTGGAATTCCATTATCAGAGCCAATGTCTGTCATGGGCACCATGAATATGCCCTTAAGCTTTATGTTACAATGCGAAAGCTTGGATTTTTACCCGATGGGTTCACCCTCCCCTTGATAATACGAGCCTGTTCGCATCTTGGAAACTCTACTAGTCTCTGCAGGATTGTCCATTGTCATGCTTTGCAAATGGGATTTCGGAATCATCTTCACGTGGTAAATGAATTGGTGGGTTTGTATGGGAAGCTTGGGAAAATGGAGGATGCCTTCCAACTGTTTGATGGAATGGCTGTGAGAAGCCTTGTGTCGTGGAACACTATGGTTTCTGGTTATGCCTTCAACCATGATTCTCTTGGTGCTTCTAGGATTTTTAAGCGGATGGAGCTGGAAGGTTTGAAGCCTAACTCTGTAACGTGGACCTCTCTGTTGTCAAGCCATGCTAGATGTGGGCTTTATGATGAAACTCTAGAGTTGTTTAAGTTGATGAGGACAAGGGGAATTGAAATCAGCGCTGAAGCCTTGGCCGTGGTGTTATCCGTGTGTGCTGGTATGGCTGGAGTTGAGTGGGCCAAAGAAATCCATGGGTATGTTATCAAGGGTGGATATGAAGATTATTTGTTTGTGAAAAATGCACTGATAGGCACTTATGGGAAGCATGAACATCTGGGGGATGCACATAAAATATTTTTTGAGATGAAGAACAAGACCCTAGTTAGCTGGAATGCTTTGATATCGTCATATGCTGATTCCGGGTTATGTGAAGAGGCCTATGCTGTATTTTTGCAGCTGGAGAAATCGAATGGTGGTCTGCCAGTGAGACCAAATGTCATAAGCTGGAGTGCTGTGATTAGTGGTTTTGCTTCTAAGGGGTGCGGTGAGGAGTCGCTGGAACTGTTTAGGCGAATGCAGCTTGCCAATGTAATGGCCAACTGTGTGACAATTTCCAGTGTCTTATCAGTTTGTGCAGAATTGGCAGCATTGAACCTTGGGAGGGAACTCCATGGTTATGCCATTAGGAATCTGATGGATGACAATATTTTGGTGGGGAATGGTCTGATTAACATGTATATGAAGTGTGGGGATTTCAAGGAAGGACATTTAGTATTTGATAATATTAAGGGTAGAGATTTGATCTCATGGAACTCATTAATTGGGGGTTATGGAATGCATGGGCTTGGTGAGAATGCTTTGAGAACTCTTGATGAGATGATCAAAGCCGGACTGAAGCCAGACAACATCACATTTGTAGCTGTTCTATCTGCTTGTAGTCATGCCGGACTTGTTGCTGCGGGTCGCGACCTTTTTGATCGGATGGTTACAGAGTTTCGGATTGAACCTGATGTAGAGCACTACGCATGCATGGTTGATCTCCTTGGTCGTGCTGGACTTTTGCAAGAAGCAAGTGATGTTGTGAGAAACATGCCAATTGAACCTAATGAGTGTGTTTGGGGAGCTCTTCTAAACTCATGTAGAATGTACAGAGATACAGATATTATAGAAGAAACGGCATCACAAATTCTAACCTTGAAGTCAGAAACAACTGGGAGCTTCATGCTGCTGTCCAATATTTATGCTGCAAATGGAAGATGGGAGGATTCTGCAAGGGTCAGGGTCTCAGCAAAGAGAAAAGGTTTGAAAAAAATACCTGGACAAAGTTGGATTGAGGTGAGAAAGAAGGTTCACACATTTTCAGCTGGGAATGCAGTCCATTTGGGACAGGGTGAAATTTATGTGATCCTTGAAGAATTGGCACTTCAAATGGCGAGTGAAAATTGTATGCTCAATGGTTGCTTTGATCAACAATTTAGTTGTGACCAATCAGAGCTCTTACTTGCTGCAAACTGAGAGGCTAGATTTTTTTATGTTGTGCCATGACATCCTCCACCATCAGCACTACTCTAGTTATTTGAATTCTTCATAATCTGAGCAATCAGGAAGATGACATGATTCATTGTCATGCTTCACTGGATCAACTCGTTTTACATATTATTTTGGTGCACAGTCCAAAGGCTTACTACAACATATAACCAAATGTCACACTTTAAGATATAGTAGAAATAAATCAAGCGGAAGTCTATATATAATTTAAAAATATAAATCATGACATAAAAAATTAAACAAACATTATAGTTATTTTTCTTTTATTGGCAGGCAGGCATATTACTATAAACTCGTTGAGGTGTGTTTACGATCTTTCTTCTAAACTTTGGTATGCTAGCAGAAATCACTACAAATAATGCGTTATATAAAATGTCTTTTCTAATGGTTGTTTTGTGCATTTCAGGACAGATTTTTTAATTGGATATTTATGATGTTTTGTAGGTACAAGAATATTTACTATATTTTTACTCCTATATATTCATGTGTATTATCTTTTATTCTTACATAAACGGGAGGATGGAGATTTCCCCCATCCACCCATTAATGTGGTTCTGACTCATCGAAGGATATGCAAAGGAGCTTCCAATCTTTTCGCTTTTTGTGTTCTTTTTTGGCATAGACATGTGATATATGGTTGAATTTTTCGGGTGGGGACTTGCGGAAGGGAAACCAACCTAGATCAAAGGGAGGCCCGTGGACTATTTATTGAAAGGCCTTTGAATTTTGATGCACTCTACATGTCTTGTTCACAAATAAGTCTTGTTGGTGTACATAATGTATCAAATTTAACTAATTTAAAAAAAATCATTAAAACAACTAATTAAAAATTCAAAATAACTTAGGCGACCCTTGTTCATGCCTAAAAGAAAGAGTAATAATATTTTTTTTTTGATAAGAAAAGAGTAATAATATTTGAATACCCATCAATTTCTATCACACATCTGACAACCCTTTCCTTATCACATCATTCATATCTCCTCTATTTCTATCTCCATCAAAGTATATATTAGCATTTGGGTGTTTAAGAATAATTTTGCAAAATAAAAGCTAGTTTGATTATTTATTTATTAGTAATATTATCATGTTTAAAGGGGGAAAAATGAGAGCAGGAGGGTATGGGCGCTTTATAGAGCATTTTTGTGAAGTGATTCGCATGCATGGCTTCACAGCCACTCTTAGTATCACTTTGTTTTTCCTTCAACCCCTCACGAGGAAACCACTTAAAAACTACACTTTCTTCTTCCATTACCATCTCCATTCTCCAAATAAGTAACAGCAACCCATTTCAATTTTCAACCTCTCTTGAATTTCATAGATGACAACCAGCAGTAGAGAAGAAGTTCAAGTTCCGAAAAGGGTCCAATACCCGTTGGACCCTTGCTCCTACAAGATAATCGACGAGATCGGCGCCGGTGTAAGCGCCATTGTCTACAAGGCAATATGCCTTCCCGTCAACTCCACACCAGTCGCCATCAAATCCATCGACCTGGACCGTTCCCGGCCCGACCTGGACGATGTTCGCCGTGAGGCAAAGGCCCTCTCTTTGCTTTCTCACCCCAACATCCTCAAAGCCCACTGTTCCTTCACCGTAGACCGTCGCCTGTGGGTGGTGATGCCCTTCATGGCGGGAGGGTCTCTCCAATCCATCATCTCCCACTCATTCCCACAAGGCCTAACAGAACCATGCATCGCCGTGGTTCTCAAAGACACCCTCAATGCTCTTTCCTACCTCCACGGCCAGGGACACCTCCACAGAGACATTAAGGCCGGTAACATCCTTGTTGATTCAAACGGGTCCGTGAAGCTCGCAGATTTCGGTGTCTCTGCCTCCATTTACGACTCCTCTGTTTCTTCCTCTGTTTCTAATTCCTCTGCCTCTTCCTCTGCTTCTTCTTCTCTCATGCTCACTGATTTTGCCGGCACGCCGTATTGGATGGCCCCAGAGGTGATTCACTCGCACACTGGCTACAGTTTCAAGGCTGATATATGGTCTTTTGGGATAACTGCTTTGGAGCTTGCACATGGGAGGCCACCACTCTCTCACCTTCCACCTTCCAAGTCCATGATTCTCAAGATCACCAAACGGTTTCGGTTCTCCGATTTGGACAACAAAATTAAGGGACACGGTGGCAACAACAAGTTCTCAAAGGGTTTTAAGGACATGGTGGCTTCTTGCCTCGATCAGGACCCTTCCAAGAGACCCTCTGCTGAGAAACTCCTCAAGCACCCCTTCTTCAAAAACTGCAAGGGCAAGCGCTCTGAGTTTCTCGTGAAGAATTTGCTGCAAGGATTGCCTAGCGTTGAGAAGAGGTATAAAGAAAGCAAGGTTCAGGTTCTGCATGATGATGAGGATGATGATGATGACCCCACGATGCAGAAACAGAGAAGGATCAGTGGTTGGAACTTCAATGAAGATGGGTTGAAGCTTGAGCCGGTATTCCCAAAGGACCATTCCACGGAAGAGGATGCAGTGGTTAAACAAGTTCGGTTTGGAGAAGAATTAATGGTGATCCAAGAGATGCGTGGTGGTACTGGTACTGGTAAGATAGGCGAGTTAGAGGAGCATGCTGCTGATGTACATAATGTGGATCAGGTGGTTGGGTCTGATCATGGGGTGGAAAAAGTGGGTGGTGGTGTTGAGGTGGTTGGAGAAAGGGTTGAGAATGTGATGAAAAACCTGCAAAACCGTGAGGCCATGTTGGCCACCCTGAATGTGCTGAAAGGGAGCTTGGAACAAGAGCTGGGGCAAGTCAAGTTTCTGATGAATCTGATACGTGGAGAGGAGAATATTCATGTGTCTGTGGCTGATCATAGTGAGGAGCAAATGGCGGCGCAGGATCACATCTCTAGGCTGAAGCTCTCAAACAGTTAACATGGATCTAAACAGGTTCCAGCAAAGAGACAGCTGAGAATGTGTATGTGCTTCTATAATTACAATTATGATGTCTTGGAACTTTGCACATTTATTTGCTTATTATATGTTGGTTCTTGTGTACTAGAACTTGTTCACACTTATTTGCTTATAATCCGTTCTTGTGTATTACCCTAGCAGGATGCTACACAAGTCTTTGTTTTTACTTGGAGAGCAATTATTTTTATTAGACAAAAACGATATTAGAAAAAATGAATGTTATAGGCCAGAGAAACTCTAATAAGCACAAAACTTATATGGACAATGTCGTGGTAATAATGAGCACGAAACTTATGCAATCTATGTATTCTAACTTGCTATCATCCTCGCTAGTGTAATCTGTAAGAATAAATTAACAGTGTTGCTGCACCTTTCCACCCTATCCCGCCACCCCAGCAGCTCCTTTTATTAGCAAGTCGACCGCCGCTTCATCATCATCACTGCATAATTTAGTATAAAACAGTACTATATCAGAAAATGTTATAAATTAATAAAAAAAAAAAAAAGAACATATCAATCATTACGTATATCATCATGGATATTATGAAATGAATTGATATTAGATTCCACTATTTGGATGGCTTAAAACAGCACGAGATGGCAATGCACTTTATTTCATTCAATACCCTCTCTTTCTTCCATAAATTTGGGGGCATGAAAGTAGATTCTTCTATCTTAGTTCCACCATAAAATTTTCAGTAATTAAATGATAGCTTCTAATTTGCTCTCTGTTAAATATATCCATTGATTCCAATCACACTATTAATCATCCAACCATAACATTATCTATCGAGTATGGAGGATATGTCGTATAAAAATATAAACTCAATTTACCAAAAAAAATTGAAGAGCAAAAAACAAATTATTGATGCATGCATGGACTAATAAATAAATAATAAAGAATATACAAACCTGAACAAGATTAATATTGCTTGTATCGGAATTCATTTCATTGATGAGGTCGAGAATGGGTTTCTCATCATCGTCACCACCACCACCTTCATCATCCTTTTTGTCATGCAACGACAACGGGGACAGGGGTATAGAGTTGACGTCCCACACATTAGCGTCGACCTCCGACATTGATAAAGGATCGTAATTGGGGTTGTTGTTACCATAATACGGTAATAATTGGGGGTTTTGTAATTGTTGCGGCGCCATTAATGTTTGTTCAACATAGTGAGTACGTGGGGGAGGAGGAGCATGATATTCATAATGACCCTGTTGTTGTTGTTGTTGTTGGGCTCTGAGAAGTGCGAGGTGCTGACGTGTAAGGTGAAGCTCAGCATTGCAATACTCAATCTGAGATTGGAGGTGGTGGATGACGGTGGAGCAACCACCGACGGGATCGGCGGCACGCATATCGGCTTGGTAGAGAATGGTGGCCATGGCGGTGTCTCTGAGATGAGGATCAATCTCCTTAATCATCTTGCTGATCTTGCCCACACCGAATAATTTATGGGCGTTGAGGAATTGCTTTTGACGATCGGGAGGGAAGTAAGGTGCGAGAATGCAGTTGGGCCCACACTTCCTGCGTTGGTGCTTACAAGCAGCACAAGCCTGTTGTTGTTGGTGTGAGGTGGTGGTGGTGCCGTTGTTCATGCTGCTTCATGGGAATAATATCATTAGAGCTATAGCTAGCTAGCGCCTTCGGCGGCGATGCAAATGCAGGTTTCGATGGGATATCGATCGCTTTTTTTTCTGGCTCCCCCCCGATTTTCTCTGTCCTATTGTAAATAAATTAAGCGAAAATTAAACTTAACTAACAAGAGAGATAGAGATAACAACACATGCTAATATCGGAACGGATTCTGTTACGGGGAAACGATATTTTAGGATCGGGGAATGAAGTGATTTGGCTGGCATGTACCTTAATTTTCTCAATATGGTGTATTCAAACTTCAAACTAACTAGTACCAGGATGTCTCTACCTATGTCATTTTCTTTATCATCATAAAACAAATCTAGTACCATGATAAATACATCATAAAAACATATATCAATTTATTTTCTTTATCTTCTTCCTCAAATGAATTTTAATTTTTCACTATTATATTAATTCGATTCTTTTTTTTTAAAAAAAAATAGTTTTATCTTTTTTACCTTTTTAATTCCTTTTCTTTAAGATAAACTTTTATCGTTTCTTACTTTCTTTCATTCTCTTTCGGTATTTCTTTTTTCTCACTTTTCTCAAATATTTTGTTCTCTTCATCTTTATCAAAATTTTGGCCATTGTTTAATTCATTTTTAAAAAACAAAAAATATTTTTTTTTGTTTTCTTTATATTTTTGAAGATAAGTTTTTACCTTAATGGTATTTTTTTATTTTTAAAAATGGTATTATACATGACAGTGTTTTATATTGTCATTATTAAATTTCTTTGTTTATTTATATTGTTTTAGGACAAGATTTTTTTTATTTTTTTAGTATCTTTCTTTAAAATGATTCTCTAATAGTTGTTTCTATTATCTTCTTTTTCAAAGGCACCTCGTTCTTTATTATTCAAATTGTTTTTAGCTCTTTTTCTCCAAAGTCAACTTTTATATTTTCACTCATGTTATTTAGTTGCTTTTATCTTTTAGTAAAAAAGAGGTTTCATACGAGAAGAAAACAACCCAGGGACTGTGAGATAGCCTCAGAAATTTGGTCTCGTTATAATCGACCGGAGAAGTAGTGGAACAAAGTTTTTACACCTCACACGAAAATTTCCTTATCAGTCTCTTAATTCACAGACAATGCTAATTTTAACTCGGTTTACTCTTAAAATTAAAAAGAAAAAATAAAAGATTTTTGATAACATGCAGTTAACCATGCTCTATTTAAAAGAAAAGTTGACAAGCAGCATCAATACATGAAAAGAGGAAATCACAAAAAGAAAAACAAAATACATAAGAAGAGAAACAAAAAGAGGTATATAGAGAGAAAACATCAATACATGGCAATGGATACACAGAAAGAGGAGCGACTGCGTGGTAGCAATTCTTCTATAAGCGATTCATGTGAATGAATTCTTGTATTCGGAGGCAGGACTTGTGTCTGTATGTATTATTATTATGATATGATATCAACAAAGAAAATGTAAAACTGTATGAAATGAATACGGTGTATTATTGAACGAATTGATTGAATATTGATACATATAGAAGCCGTGAACTGCCAACCTCCTTAACTGAAAACTAATTAACAAACTTCTAATGCTAACAATACTAACTAATAACTAACAGAAGACTGTAACAGCTAATAGAAACAGAAAACTGGTGAATCTGTTTTTGTGCAGATTAATCATCTAATAATACGTACCGAATAATTTTTAATTTTTTTTAAATACAATAGAATAAAATTTGGATATTGATAGAAGTGATCCAATTCTTCTTTATAATACAATATTTGGTAGATTTCACTTCATTTATTATATTTTTCATTTCAGCTAGTTTTAATTTTGATTTGAAATTTTCCATTATAATATCCTCGTAGAAATTTCATAAATATCAATAAACAAATAAATTTTTTAAAATTCTTCATGTCCATGCATTTCACGACCGTTAACTTAATTTAATTTGAAAGAGACAATTAAAAAAAAAATGGAACTTGAGTTGCAGGAGCTAAATGATGCATTGATGCATAATCTTCATTCACAATATGTTAATAATGAAGAAAAATTCAGATAGAAGAGACACTACCCTCATTGCTCTATCTGCCTCAAATAAAATTGCTTCCAATAAGAGGATACAGTGTGGACTCAAAAAGCACATCTTTTATGACACGACATTAATTATTACAACTGATGGACGTTCATCATCCCACTAAAGCCATGCCCACATGTGAATTCTGGCTCATCAACTGTGTGCACCACAAGTTCGGGGTCTGCAGATTCCAACTCGAGGATTACCTGTTGTACATTGGTTCAGAATTAGAGTCCTCCTTGATGTTGAAGTAACATTTATGTTAACCGCGCGCTGATGACTTTAGATAGATAGATAAATAGTGTTACATTTACATGTTAGAGGATAAATAAATAGATGAAAGCTATATATTGCTAAGTCATACCAAAAAATTATCTCCTTGCTTAAGGACTGGAGCAGGAACGTAGAGGTTGCACTGTGGTCCTCTCAACTATTTAAAGAACCATAAATTAATATTTGAAAAGGAAAAAAAAAAAAGATCATATAGATATAGAGAACTGAGTATTAAATTGCGCAACATAATCACAAATATAATTCATTCAAGAGGAGTAAAAATAAATATTAGTAATTTACCGGCCAATATCTTCCTATATTGAAGTCATTAACAAACGCAATGCCTTTTCCCCAGTTTTTGAATGATATAAATGTATCCTTGACCTGACTATCAATCGAGAAGCGGCCAGAATATAAAGCAGGTTCTTTTGAAGTATTTTCTGCAAAGAAAGAGAGAAACACCCTTGGTCACATATTCACATCATCTTCTTTAAAATCCAATGAAGTGTGATGATTGAGCATAATATGAAGATTACAAAAGAGAAGTGACAGAAAAAGGTATCATGCATGTTTTTCTTTCCAAATGTATTTTAGCACATACCAGACTTATACATCAACCTTTTCCTGGAAGCTGATATTACACTGAATGCAGAATCTGAAGCCTGCGTGATGGGATTGTAAGTTGGCACTTCATTTAGGTTGTGCAAAGGAATAGGGAACATTTTCCATCCCTGTACTCTATTCCCATCCAGATAAACAGAAGACAGAATGCCCTGTACAAGTTGTGACGAAATCAGCCAATTGCAATCAAACTTCAAGAGAAGCATCATCATAATGACTTTTACCTTCCTATCAAAGATGAAAGGTCCATAATTTACACGACCCATGTTTTCAACCTACACAAGGTGGGAATAATAGAAAACATTCAAAATCCCATGAGATAAAAGTTGAAAAATTAAGGACTTACTTATCCCTTGACAATTGACATATGCAGCTCAGCTCAAAACCTTCCAAAATATTTTTCTTCAGAAGAAATAAGAATACATAATAAAGATCAGGTATATACCAGAATATATAGGTTGACATTAGAATGGCATTTAAATTCGGGAAGGCTGAGTTTGTTATTTGACCATCTTTCGATAGTACCAACATAAGTTGGCCTTGCACCTCTTTTTTCAGAAGAGCATGAGATAAATACTTGAGCTCTGTCATGCAACTGCACATTCACAATACATAATATTTAGAGAAGCTTTATTCTTCTAGATAGTTAAGAGTAAGACATTCTGTAAACTTTATTGGGTAATAGAAATATGATGTTAGCATGTGAAGAAAATAGCAGAATTAATGAAAGAATTCAAATAGCACCTTTGGTATGAACAAAGTTCTTTCGCCTCCCTTTGCTTTGTATTCGGTGACATACAATAAGAAACCAAACAACTGAACACAAACACATCAAGCTTCAATGATATACCATTTAGGAATCTTGCATCAGTATGAACAGCAATAACATACCTGGCCCACATGCTCCATTGACATTGGATTTTCTGATTCAAACACATTGGAGGAATTGGTGGAATCAAACATATCAAATAACAAAGATTTTCTTTGTAAGTGGATTGGTCCGTATCTTGTCTTTTCATTATTAGAGGGGATAGATGGAAGAGGAGCAGAGCTATATCGGGCTATAACCCTCCGAATTGCTGAAACATATACAAACACAAAGTTGAAATTTTGCTTGGATGATCATAGTTAAAATTATACTTAACAAATAATTGAGGGAAAAAATAAGGGAAGAAGGATATTAGTTTGGGTCAATGAAAAGATATTCGTAGTAACTAATTTACAACTGAAGCTATCATATTATATGCCAGAAAAGAAGTGATTAAAGTATTAAACATTATAGATTGTAAAGTTCCTCATGAATCTGAATCTAAGACTGTAAGTCTCAGCTCGTGATAAAATTTTCTCAATACATTATATATGCAGCTCCTACAGGTTCTAGATTCATTACATGCTCATGCACATAACATTTTTCAACTTAAAATTGAATTATGCACTAGAGTGATTCAAGGACTAGTTGGACCCTAGTACGATGTAACAATGGAGAGTAAAGCATGATTATTAGAAATGATCAGTTTAGCTTGGGTTAAAAATTGAAATCCCTCTCTTGGATGACAACATATCATTGGAATGCTCTCAGGTGGGGAGAACTCCGAAATGTAAATCCAGCTAGTGCTATTTAGAGTTGGACTTTCAATTGCTAATTATTCTAGCATATGGAAATGTGCTTTGGGCTAGGGACTTTGCAAATAGTCACAAGAAAGGGGAAGCTTATTAAAAATTATAATCAACAAACTCAAAAGTACAATATTGATAGCTTGAAAATGAGAGAGAAACACAAAATCCATACCATTGAATTTTGAATTGTCAACATCACCAGCTTCCCTGATCGGCGCATCCTGGATATGAGATAGTCAGTCCAGTTTGTAATATACATATCACAATTCACAATGAAAGGTGAAAACATAAGGGTTAAAAGATTCCTAACATAATCATATGAAGTGAGATCAGGCTTGTAGTCAGCCTCATCTACACCAGTATTTGCCCCATTATAAAATCCAAAGTTTGTCCCACCATGCGCCATCTGAATATTAGAAGACCCACACCAAAAGGATCAATCATAATGCAATTTTCAAACAGTACAAAGGCGGAGGTTGCGACATACATATAGGACTGCAGAACCATTTTTTCGCAAAATTTCTTCAAGAGCAGCTGCTGTAAAATCAGCACCAGTCTTGGCAATTTTCTCTCCCCAGTGTGTAAGCCACCCAGTGTAAAATTCGCTGATATGACAAATCGCTTTTAGTATTTAGCAGTTGATAAACAAAAGTAATATTCCATAGGAATAAACTAACGTTGACAAAGGTGGTGATTTTCCTGGGGCATTGAACTCCTTTTGTAACTGAAATATAGGCCAAGGATCATCACCAGTAGTGAAGTCAACAGCTACAAGAAGAGAATATGTATTAGGCTTACGATCAAATAAGGTTAAAGCAATGGATGTGGTATACTTAAGCAACTATACTCAGTTAAAAAAGGTCAGTCAGCTTATTTGCCCCACACCCCCCCCCCCCAAAAAATAGAAAGAGGAGGATCAGAGAAGATAAATGTTTGTAAAACCCTATGATTAACATCATCTGTAGTATATGAATTTCACCTGAAAAGACAGCATCCCCATGAATAGTTCCTTTCTCAAGATTCTCCCTGGACCCTCCGTCTGTAGTGTATCTAAAAACAAGGAAGATAAAGAAAAAAAGGAGATCTTCCTCGGACTATCCTAGATATTGCACTTCTCCATTATCAATTTAGGATTTTTGGGTGCAAACATGTATTAAAGTAGAAGTTCAAAAACATGTATTCAAGAACAACGAAGAGACGGGGTTCAAAAACAAAAACACTTACAAAATAGCATCATGCCCAAGATGACCTCTAGCTAGTGTGACCAGGTGATGAAGATATGCTTTGTCATCTCCATAAGAACCATACTCATTTTCAATCTGTGTCAAACAATGTCATATAAGTCCATCTATATCTTCTTTCATAAGATAAATGGTTAAAATTCAAAGAAGAAAAACTACATTAATGTTAAAAATATTCAAACATGGCAACTTTAAGTCCTCTACCAAATACTGAAATTCCAGCATTTAGGAATTCACAATAATAGTGGAATATCTTCGTATTTAGACAAAATATCTTCCACTAAATGTTAACAAATCACACATACAAATTTTGGAGAAAAAAATACGATGAGATATGTTAGAATATGACTCTTACTGTTTTTGGAGTCTTGTGATGTTAGCAGTCTTAATGGGCTGGGCTTGTACCAGTCTAGTTCTACATGCAATATTAGTAATTGACCCAAATTATTAGTAACAGCCAATAGGCATTAGCGGTCTGTCTCTACTTTCAATATGAAAATTCTTCCATTTTACTACTGAAGTACATAGACTTTCTGTTTCTGAAATCAGAATGTACTTTCATATATTTTTGTTCTGTAAACATCTTGTATAATAATGTCAATCAGGCAAATACAATAAATGAATTCTACCAAAAAACAACATACCTGAACCATTATTATAGGGCCTCCGTTGTCATACAGGAGAGGAACAAATTTTGGAAGCAGGTTACCCCACCATCTTTCAACCTTAAATGCCAAACTATAATAAGTCCAAACCTCAATGATAGTAATGTATAAACACGAAAGGGAAAAACAGAAAAACAAAGAGGCATGTAAGAGGTAGAAATCTTGAAGGAAAAAGAATAAAAGTACAATTCCAACCACAAGACTAGTGAATGCAAAGAACTTGATTGCTAGGTAGATCAATGTTATCATAAAATAATAAGGAAAGCATACCAGTTGAAGAAAAGTAGGATCAGATGATCTTGGTTTTGGAGATGGGTTCATGGAATAGAACCAACCTGGGAAACCACCCCAATCCCACTCTGAAATAAATCAATGTAACTGTCATCATCTTCAATTCTTGACCATCATTTTCAACAAAATATCAACACCAATGCAGATGGCAATTGCAAGGGGGCAAAATTAAATAAACTGTAAAAATGAGAAAATAAGATAACAAAATATAAGATTGTATTCTAGAACAATGTCAAAATTAGTGCACTGTATATGCAAGCCAAGTGATATTTTGCTTCTCCTCTATAAATAATATGAAATGAAAATAATTATGCAAAAAGATGATAATGGGTACAGACTTTGGATTGGCATCAAGAAATACATGCTGCATTCTCATGTTTAGCCATATTACAAGGGAGAAATGACTATTTGCATCTGAGTAGAAATAACCAGTAGGAAAATTTAGAAATATCATTCTTCATATACATCCATCCAAATGAACTTAAGGAGATCTGGCTTTGTGGAACTTTGTAGGATAAGGGTTTCATAATTCTGCTTTCTTGTTATCAGAAATATACAAATCTCTAAGAGAGGACATGCCAAAAAATACATTATCCACTGCCATGGTATACTGCAAATTGGCAAACTATATTTTACTTGACAAACTAAAAGCTCATTGGAAAAGTGAATAATTAGGTATTTAAATTATAGGAGATCTAACCTGCGCATATGTATGGTCCGGCTCGAACCATCACAAGGAGACCAAGTTTGTGGCAAAGGTTGAAGAACGATTCAATGTTTGCAATACCCTCAAAAACAAGCTTCCCGGGTGTTGGTTCATGTAGATTCCAAGGAACATATGTCTGAATTGTGTTCAAGCCCAATGCTTTGGCTTTTAACAGTCTGTCTTCCCAGTACTGCAAACTAGAAGAAAAATGACATCACCATATAAAAGCATTTGACTTGAACGATATAAATTGCTTATGGTGTCTCAAAGAATAATGGGGCAAACTTTGTTCATCAGTCTGTGTTATCCTTATGAGGAAGATTACAGGGGTCACTTCAAAAGATGTTGGCTGTTGGTGAGTATGTGTATAAAATACCAAGATAAAAGAACCAAAGCCTGTTTAATAATGAAGAAGCAATAGTATTCCCATTGACACTAATGCAATTATGATGTGCACTGTGCACAGTATTAAAAATTCATCCCACTAAACTAAGAGATGTCAGCAAGATGAGTGTATACCTCTGGATGCACTCGAAAATAATGCAAGTCACCACCAATGATCTGAAAAGGCTCACCATCTTTCCAGAACATATCGCTTGCAATCTCAAACTTCCTATTGACCTGATTAAAACAATAACATGGGAACTACTAAGGTGGAAAACAAGGAACAAACTATAGATCAAGTTGACTCAAAATTGAAGACTGCATTTACATGATAACATTTTTTTTTTCAGCAAGCACAACAATTTGTAGCAACTACAGTCAGTACTCCATGCTGAACTCTCCAACCAATATTAATTAGGAGCTGAAAACAACAAATAGCTCATCGTTTTTCTAACGATACAAAATTCTTACTGGAAAAGGAAGCATAAAAAACAAAATACTTCAAACAAATAACTTTATATGTACACTTCCATTCTAAAATCAAATTCTCCTTTTCAACTTGAAGATATATAAAGCAGTCATGTATGGGGAAGAAAGCCTCGAAAATTATTGCAAAATCTGATTTTTTTTCTGATTATATTCAAATACACAGCTATATTGAGAAATACCCAGAAACAGTGGCGGGGAAAGAAAAGAGTAAAGGAAGTTACTTTGTTGGGATGAGAGTGATGGGCATGGTGATCAGAGGAGATAGAAGGAAGAGGATCGAAAACAGGAACAGCAACGGCACAAACAGCCATGAAAGAGATGAAGATCAAGAAAAGGGTGGCTTTGGAGCTTCGCTTCTTCGCCATCGCCAGCAGTTTGGAAGCTTCAGCGTTGGTCTTCAGTCGGATTCTCATTCAGTCCCCAGCTTCGAAAAAAACTTGAGGAAATTATTTTTAGGAAAAAAAATATTGTATCGCTGATGGGTAGTTTTGATATTTCACTATGCAATAATTTCTTTTTTTTTTAGAATGATGCATTTTCATTGAAAATAAGGTGGGTGTGTCAAACTACAATATTTAATACACTCACCTTAAAATATTTTTTCTTTGAGAGGACTAGCACAAATTTTCCTAAAACACTTATCAATTGAAAAGTTTCTCATTCAAACAAACTCTGTTCTAAGAGGAACTAGGTTTATTTACATAAATATATTTACTTTGCACAAGTGCTTACATTATTATCTCAATAGTTTACGAACCTAGATTGTCTATTGTAGCAATTTCCTATTGTCTCTGTTGTTAATGTAGTCTAATCCATTGATTTTTGCACAATCTTAAATCACAATCATTAATTCATTTTGTCAAAAAAAATAAAAATAGAGAGAGAAATAAATATATAACAGTCGGGAATACATATCCATAATTTACGTGGTAATGCGTAAGGACTAATATCATTCTTCAATTATTGTCTCCTTTACGGAATCTATTTCTTCTTAGTAACACTCTTTGTTCTTTGTCATATACACCTTTCACATGGATGGTTTCCATTCTACTCTATTCTTTCACGTAAATATCTTATAAATTTAATCCAATAAATATTTCACATGTTTTCATTAATCCATTGTAAAAGGTACTTCTACTTGTTCATATGTTTTCACCTTTGACAATTTTTTGATCTCACATGTCCACAGAAAAAAGCCTAATCATATAGCTCACAGATTAGCAAAATATGCTTTATTTCAGAGCTTTTTAATATCAGTTGATTTGGTTTGTTGTAAAAATAAATTAAATTAAAATGTGGTCTACGATGAGTCTCACGAATCCTATATAAATAAAGAATAATTCTAAATCTTTCTACTTTTTATTCCTACAAATCCTTTTAATTACTAAATAGATAAAGTATTAAATGTTTTTTATGTTTTCAAGGTATTAGTTGTATTATCTTTCTTATTTTATAAAATAAAAGATGATATGCAGGAAAATTTATAGAAAGATATAGTATTTCTAAGTGTCAATTCTCAGGCATTTCAAAGTTCTTCTCCATCATGGCATCATTTGTCTCTCCTCTAGCTCTGGACTAATATTGGGTATGGATTTGGGTGCCACCATGGATTTGATGTCTTTAGTTTTCTACTTTTCTTTTTCGCGATATTTCCATTTCTTACTGTATTTCTATTCCTTTCCTTTGTATTTTCAGAAGATCTCCCACTCTCAATTCATCTCGCTCTGGCCTATTATTTGGGTATGCATTTGATGTTTGTCTAGTTTCTTTTCCATTTCTTTGTATTTCTATTTCTATTTCTTTCACACTGATAAATAAAAAAAGAAAAAGAATTAGAATCTTTGCGTATGGCGGCGTCTACTGAGGTGGACCCACCCAGTAAAAAACTGGGATAATATTCTCCAAAAAGAAAGTAATTTTTTACAAAAAAGGTATATGATCTATATATATTTTTAAAAATTGCTAAAAAATCCTAACAGCTAACAAGAGTTTCTCCTTTTATCACTTCTCTAATGTCTATAGGGTGTCTTAATTTTCCAACTCTGAAGGAACACGCAGCACTTACTGCAAACAGGGTGTCTTGATTTTCCTACTGATCTGAAGGAACACGCACGCTGAAGGTAACAAACGCCTCTGCATGCCTCCACTTACAAATAATTTTTTTGATTAATTAACAACAAAACAAAAAGTGGTACCATCTCCTTTAATTTGAACTATTTCTTTAGGATTAGGAATTAGAAATATACATATGGCATGAAATTCATTCATCTAAATAAATTATAAACTAATTAATAACAAGGGGCCGGAGAGCAGAAGAAAACATGGTTGGTAGGTATTGTGGTTGAGTTTTGAGTTGAAAAATCAGTATTTTAATATAAAGAACCGATGCTTGTATAAACTTTCTTATTTTCTTCTTATTTAATTTCTCTCTCTCTTTCTTTCTAATTAGTTCCGAAAACATAGGCCGCAAAACACAAGCTTATGCTGCATGTCAGTACCAGCGCCATGGATGTGGGCCAAATTGCATTCTTGCACCTTATTTTCCTCCGGAGCAGAAGGAGGATTTCATCAATGCACAAAAATTATTTGGTATGGCAAAAATGAAACAAATGATAACATCGGCCGAACCAGATTTACAAGATGACACTGTGATTAGCTTCACAATTATGAAGCTAACATGCGCGCCAAATTCCCTACCATGGGCTGCTATATATGGCATAATAGAGCACCTCAAGTCAAGGATTGTGGACATGCGAGGAAGAATTGCATGTTACCCGTAACCTCCTTGCCGCTTGTAGAAACTCACAGGTTTGTACGTTATTTATTTATTAGCCTGTATCCTTATTTTCAAACGTATAAACAAAATGTTTTTAACTTCAATTAAATTCTAAAACTCATTATATTATATGTACGGACTTTTTGAAATAAAGATGTCCGGACTTTAATTCATGGTTTAAATATGATATAAAAAATCATCAGTTTGTTTTGATTTAAAAGTTTTTTATTTCATCCAAGCTTATTTAAAATATCATTAACTTTTTTTTTATTGTTATGGATTTGTTTTTGTTAAATCCTTTAGCGCTAAATTCTGGTCAATTACTTAGCATATATAATTTTATTGTTTGTTTCAGTGCTGGAATTATGTGTTTATAAATAAATTGGATTGATAGTTTATTTATTTTTTACTAAGTGGGTGACTTGTGTTTGATCATTCAGGGAAGGGGAGGAGAGGTCTTGAAGGAATGCTTCCTTGATAAGAGTTGGTCGACCTACATATTGGAAGTGATACGGGGTTGTTTGCCAATTTGCATTGCTAAATGCATGCATATCAAATTAATGTGTATATATTTGTATGTATTGTTACTAATAGTAATTTTTTTATATATCTTTTTTTATCCCGTATATCTTAGATTCTAATAGTAATGAGTTTTAGAATTTAATTGAAGTTAAAATAATTTATTTTGGTTTAATTTGAAAATAATGACACAGACTAATAACACAAACCTGGGATTTCCTCCAAGTGGCAAGGAGGTTACGAGTAACATCCTCGCAGTTCATAATCATTGACTTGAGGTGCTCTATTATGCCATATATAGCAGCCAATGGTAGGAAAATTCGCGCGCATGTTAGCTTCATAATAGTGAAGCTAGTCACGGCGGCATCTTGTAAATCTGGTTCGGCCGATGTTATCATTTGTTTCATTTTTCCTACGCCAAATAATTTTTTTGCGTTGATGAAATCCTCCTTCCGCTACGGAGGAAAATAAGGCGCAAGGATGCAATTTGGACTTGGCCCACATCTATGGCGCTGGTAATGACATGCAACACAAGCTTGTGTTTTGCGATCAATGCTTATGGAACTAATTAGAAAGAAAGGAAAAAAGAAGAAAATTAGAAAGCCTATACAAGCAATGGTTCCGTAGATTAAAATATTGAATTTTCAGTCCATAACTCAACCACGATAAACAAAAAGAGGAGGGAAAATCATAAACGAAAGAGAAACCCATAACCAAAAACGATTAGAAACAAAATGTGAAGAATCACAAAATTTGATAGAATTGATAATGGAAATTTAAAGTTTAAAATAATTTATTTGTGTTCGATAATAATATTTTAAACGCATGTAATTAATTAAAAAAACGATTTTATTTGGATGACAAAGTAAAATAACTTTTGATGTATAAATATAAAAAAATTTATAGATCACACACCTAGAATCAACTTTGTTCAACAATAAAAGTATATATGTGCAATAATCAATGATGTCTACAATAAAAGTATAAAACAATAATCCACTGCATGTGTACAAAACCAAGGATCCCCTGAACGTATGAAATAAACAGTAAAGTGATATAAAAAAAACTTATTTTTTTCCTGATAAAGATACCAGAGGATGTTGCGAAAACACTAGAAAATTTAGTTCAATTAGACACAAAATGGCTAGCCACGATTTCTGAGTAAAACTTTTGCCTTTCCCCTATTAAAATTAAAACTAGAGTTTAGAATAAAGGGGGACAAGATCAAGGAAAAGCAAAACAAGGAGAAACAAAGGATTACATTGACAACGAAGACGAACAAGGTCTTTCAATCAAAGTTTATTTGCAAAAAGTCCATATGACACTTCAGAGCATTTCAAACAGAGAGAGATATCTTGGACCCAAAAAAAAAAACAGAGAGAGATATCTACGAGGTGGTTGTTTGAATGGAGCGGATAGCGGCCCCCCTCCCCTTTTATAGTTTTATTGCCAAGTTCAACACTCTATTTTATCTAAAACCCGTAGAGCTAGCCAGTTGGGTAGACATTAGGGGTGTTCGTAGGACGGGTTGTGACGGGTTACGTCCGGCTCTAAATTTTCACTGGACCAATTTTTGGACTCGAACCCGGTCATAAACCCGACAGAACCCGATGATGTGCGGGTTTAACGAAGACCGAGTCCAAATAAGACAAGACCGGGTTGACCCGAAAGGTGGACTAAAAAATTATGAAGCGATCATTCAAACATGGTGATATTATATGCATCATCTTTTTTTTTTGGTTAAAATTATATGCATCATCTTGAGAGTAAAAAATCTAAAATTCATATTTAAAACTCTTTATTTAGTAGTCATTTTAACTTCAAATCTTTTCATGCCTTTGGTTTAGTCTTGTTGAATATCAATTCTTTCCTCAATTCTGCTATAATGAATTAAATTCTAAAGTATGTCGCAAATATTTCAAAAAATTGTTATGATATAATACTGCAA
The DNA here is from genome assembly GCA_030159175.1 of Glycyrrhiza uralensis. Taxonomy (NCBI): domain Eukaryota; kingdom Viridiplantae; phylum Streptophyta; class Magnoliopsida; order Fabales; family Fabaceae; genus Glycyrrhiza; species Glycyrrhiza uralensis. The sequence continues at coordinate 40,708,667 of BRZY01000007.1, read as the reverse complement.
ATACTAAACGGTGCACCTTTGATCAACTCTAAAACATTTGTTCTAGTGTTATTGAATTTCCAACCATGACTATTTGTGATGCTAGGCATAAACCGCTCAAACATGCAAAATTTACTTGTATGACATGTAAGTTTTGTTTATGTACATTAAAACTATAAGCATTGTAATACCAAAAAATAATTTATAAGCATTGTATTGGGACGGGCCGGGTGACCCGAGGATAAACCCGAACCCGTCCCAACCCGAAGCCGGGTTTCAAGTAGGACTGTCCCTTTTGTCCCCATTTTACTTATAGGACCGGGTTAGACCCGGCCCGAAACACTTGGGTTATGACGGGTTGACGGGCCGGGGCGGGTCTTGTACACCCCTAGTAGACATAGACAATATAAGATAAGTTATCATATCTTGTCTTAATTAGGGGTAACAATTTGGGCTGGGTTCGGCGGACCAACCCGCCAAAAAGGGCTGACCAGGTTGGGGGTTTCAGCCCACAACTTGTTTTGGCCCGCCCAAATGTGGGTGCAAAACGGGCTAGCCCGGCGGGTTGGCCCGCTAGCTCATTTTCCTTCTTTTTTTTTTTTTTTTTGAGATTTTTGAGCGGATTAGGCGGGCCAACTCGCCACTTCTATATGTTGTTTTTTGTTTTTTTTTTATTTTTGGGCGGATTATGCGGGTCAAGCTAAGATACCCCAACCCATTTTTTTGGCAGGAGCGGGACAGACCAGCCCACTTTACCAACCCTAGTCTTAATGCATTGTTTGGTGAGTCAGTAAGATGGGATAAGTCATCCTGTCACCTTATCATACTTTATCCTTTAGTCAAAATTTCATCTTGGGGTGAGGGCTCGGTTAGCAATCAATAGAATAAAATTACAAAATTTTCCCCATTACCCTTATTCTTAAACTAAAAAATATAAATGCAATAAAAAAATTAAACTATAAAAAATAACTTAAAATATAATAAAATTTAAAATAAAATTTAAAAATATAAAAATTATTTGAAGGTAATAAAAGTCTAAAAAGATTAAAAATTAATTTTAAAAAATATATAAAATAATAGTTTCAATGATTAACATTTATGTTGGTACTTCTCCCTATAGTATAAATTACATATAAAATAATAGTATTAGACGTATGGAAAAGGAATCAGTTGTAACAACCAAAATATAAGCACAAATTTTCATACGGAAGTTTGATTTTGAATTGAAATATTACACTCAAAATAGTAGACTTTCTCAGTTTTTAATTTGAATTTTGAATAGAAATGTTGCCCTCAAATTAACAAATGAAAGTACCGATCGACTTTTAGATTTTTCTCAAATTTTAATTTGCCTTTTGAATTGAAATATTATCCTCAAAATAACAATAAAAAAGTGGAGAAATTTTCATATTTTAATTTAAATTTTGAATTAAAATTTTATCCTCAAAATAATAATCGAAAAATAAGCATAATTTTTCAGATTTTAATTCAAATTTTAAATTGAAATATTACCCCTCAAATAACAATAAAAAATAGTAGATATTTTTAGATTTTAATTTGAATTTTGAATTAAAATATCACCCTCAAGATAACAACTGAAAAATGAGCAAATATTTTTAAATTTTATTTTTGAAATTTAAATTAATATTCAAATTGTTTTTATTATTAAAATAGATTTTTTAAACAACAGAAATCAATTAAAAAATTCAAATTCATATTTCAAATTACAATGACAAGTCAACTGGGATTATGGCTTCTACAGTTCTACATATGCCCACCATAAAAAAAATTCAAACAACAAACAAAACTCCTTCATCATTAATTCTGGCAACTCTCTCAGCTTTTAGAGGTATAGCCAACAACCGCGTATATATATATATATATATATATATATATATATATATATATATATATATACCGTTATTTTAATATTTTTCCTTCGTCTAGTTGACACTGCAGATCGAGCATCCCCCAACAAAAAACATCTACTAGTAACACCAATCAACGCCAACAGACTGTACTTACATTAGTGTGTGTTTTTGTTTTTTTTGCTCTTCATCGTGCTCTACCTAGCTAACTCATTTCCCTTTTCCTTGAAGTTGTTTAATTAGCAGTCTCTACAACTTTAATTTCTTTCTCCGACGAAGCCTATATATGTTTGATTTCGCGGTAGCCAAAAGACTAATGCGCGCGCGTCTACTAATTTCAAGCTAGTGAGAGCAGCTTCCACGGTGGATCTTCCTCGTGCCGCAATGTTAACATTTTCCAACACACACAAGAAGAAATACCGGCACTTACATAAAATTGGCAAACATGCAATTATCATATCATTATATCTTCAGCATCGTGCAATTTTTATTAGAAGATAATTATACAAATGACATGAGTACTTCAGAGAATAAATTGTCAAATTCTTATAAGTTCTTATATTGGATTTTTGTTTTTTTTTTATGTTTCCATTTCTTACATTCAAATTTAAATGTAGGCTAGTTTTTATTTTATTTTCTATTTTTAAAGGTCTGAATAGAAAATAAAATATTGTTTTTTCTTATTTTCTTTTTTGATGATTTTTTCTCTTATTTTCTATAAAATGGCTTCAAACATGACCTAAGGTTAATTAATAGTCATATTTAAATTGAGCACAATATATATATCCCTTTTATATATGGACACACTATTGATTTAGAATTTAAACCAAAAGTGTAGTACCTTTTTCTTTGGCACTATTTGATCTCGTTGTTCAAGTCTAATTGTTAGTACTTTTATCCTTTCTTTTTCAAGTGTAAGGTGAAGACTCGCAAGACGAGAGCATCGGGATTCAAAGGAATCTTTAACTGAGGAGATGTTTTGCATTTGCAAAGCCAATGAAAAGAGTGGTGCCAACGCCACTTTCAAAACTTGCTTATTATATGAATGTCTACGTACACTGACCTGTATATCGTAGCAAATCTCGGAGCATCGATGTGTGTCTGTCTCACATTTACCATGTTATATAGCAGAAAGTGTAGAGCACCTTATTTAGCTAGTGACACGTCGAATAACAATTAACAAATCCATATGCATTAAAGTCCATTTCGGGTTTCTTTACTACTTGCAAAGTTACCGTCCACTTTTTTTCCTGCTAATTATTTATGCATCTATTTTAATTATATATGTTGCAATGTCATTTTATTTTAATTGATTGAATATATTTAATCATTATTGTGTTGCAATTTTATTGAGCCTTTTAATTCCTTTTAATTCTAATATAATGTAAATAGTAGAAGGCTGAATTAATTACCCTCAAAGCCTACTATTACTATAATTCGATGGAGTATTTAATTTGTTCTCATGGCAGTGGCCATTTCTGATCTCTTAGGAGTTGTTAGAGTGGGGTTCTTATTCGCTGGGTTTTTTGTGTAGGGTTTCATTGTTTGACTTGTGTTATCATCGGTACCCCTTTAAAACTGATGGGTTACTCGGAAAATATTGGGCATTTAATTAGACCCCTTTGAGACCATGTAGGTTACTAGGGAAATACTCTTTGGGTATCCCTTTGAGACTGATGGATTACTGGAGATTCTAGCATGTTTCGATACCCCTTTGAGACCATGTAGGTTACTGGAGAAATACTGTTTTCATTAGATATCACTTGTTGGGGTGTTGGTTTGATTTGGACGGTTTGTTCCTACTGTGGGTGAGGGTTCATCCCTACGTGGAGAATAGGAAATTAACCACGTATATTGTATTGACTTGACCTTTGGGCTGAGCATATCTTGTGCTATCAGTTCCGTATTAATACATTTTTTATTATCAAAAAAAAAATATAGTGAACGCGTCATAAAAAAGGAATAACAAAAAAATCTTTTTTTTTTTAATTTTACATCGAGAAGTATCTCACCATCTGCACGACAGAGACTAATCTCACGCCAACCTCAATTGGTAAAAAAAAACCCTTCTTTAATTAAACCAAACAGACTTTTAGTTACGGAAAGATTTTACATAGATAATAATTAGATATTGGATTACACATGGATTTTTCTAAGTCAAATGTTTCGTAATGTATAAATTTTGTATTGTATAGTTATCATAATCATAATTGAGGAAAAGAAAGATGAAGGAAAGGATTTTTTATTTTTAGTTTTTACTACGAGAAAAGAGTGTGCACACATACACACATGAAATTCTTGATAATGCGGGTTAATATGTCGTTTTGTTTTTGGGAAGTTATGAGGACAAATGGAATTCCAATCCACGTGTCATTGTCTAAACAGGGCTAACCAAAAACAGCTAACAAAGTTTTAAAGTAATTTAAATTTAAAGATTTTGCTTCACTTTTGATCCCTCAGATATTATGATTGTACAATTTTGGTCTCCATAATCAATTGTGCGACTTTGGTCTTAGATATAACGACTTTTGCAATTTTGGCACCAATATTACCCACTTGCGCCTACATGTACATCGAGTATCAAAGGGCATTCTTCTTATTGTTAGTCTTTTTTTTTTTGGGTACATTTTCTCCTTTTTTTTTGGGTACATAATCATTGCTTTAAAGACACTGATTAATACAATTAAAAAATATTATTATTAAAAAGTACAAGTACGACAATTATTTCAAAAGTTAATTACTTTTAAAAAAACTATTTTTAATTTTTTAATCAGTATCTTAAACTACTGGTTAGCTTGTTTTAAATCGCAGAAACAAATAAATCAAGCGAACATGCATACCTACCATAGTCACGAATCCTCCCTATCACAAAGAATCCAATGTTTTTTATATACCCAACCCATCCCATCCATAGTATATCCCTTAACAAACTTTATATTCACTGCACATGCATTCATTCCCATAATCAAATTAACTCTATAAATTAACTCTATTTTTTTTAAAGCAAAAATGGAATACAAATGTATCACAGTAGAGAAAAACATCCCAGCCAGGTTGATACCTCAGACCTTACCAATTATTTGCAACATACCATTGCACCTTAGACCCTATAAATTAACTCTATTAATTCTACTAAAATGTAAAATAAACATATCCTATATCGTTTTGTTCTGATCTTATAACTTACCCATACTACGAAAGATACATAAGATTAATAGTGGTTTTTACTTTTTATCCACCCGTACGTTGTGTTTTTTTTTTTAAAAACAAAACAAAGAAAGAAAGACACATAAGATTGATGTAGGGAAATTCTATATAAGATCTATTTAATTTAGGATAATGATTATTCAAATAAAAAAAATTCTATGATTAAGTGTGGTCCAAGACGTACTGCAAGTGATGAGAGAATAAATACATAAGTTAATGATTAAGATAAAAGTGGCATTTGTAAGAATAAATTTTCACGTAGATCGACAAACTTGTGAATATGAAGATTCAAAGCTATATCATGAGAACCTCTCATTAATTCATAATTACTAAAACTAAATAACAAATCAGTGATCAATAGTAAAAAGATTCTTCAGATTGATCATTGAATCCACGTGATGGATTAACATCAATACCTCACACATTGAGTCAATGGAACATAGTAGAATTAGTTAAAGGAAATGTCCACCACTCAGGCATTAAGAAACTATATAATACAAAATTCAGTCGCTTGAATTTCTGAGGAAATTCTGTTTAGGTACTTATATGTGCACTATTAAAATTTAAATATATGTACTAATGTTAATTTCTTTTCTTTTCTTTTTTCCGATACAAACTAATGTTGATTTCTTTGCTTGCGTGGGGTATGGATTAATGTTATTTTCTTTTTTGCAGAATTTGATCTGAAAGGATTTTCAACATTGATATATAAATCTTACACTGCATGAATTCATTTATCTTGTCTAACTTCTTTTGAATTTAATTTGGTAAAATGGATGATCATCTCAACATGAATTTTTCTGGGGGGTTTCTTCATGCCAAAGCATTATTTTTGTTTTGCTTGTTATGTAAATTAAAGCGGAGAAAGGAAAGGAAATACGACAAGGTTCGACACAATTAACCCAATATTGACGTTTGTCATGGCACTTAATTAATGTTTATCTACTTTCTTTAACCTCTGTAAAGCTGCGTGGACTTCAAAATAAAGAAGACAAAGAAAGCCTGATAAGGACTGATCATGTTATTCCTATCCCAACAGACATACTTCAACTTGAATCCAATGGCAAGAAATTATAAAAAGACAAACAATTGTCAGAAAAGAATATTAAGCTAACTCCCAATTTATAATAAAATTAAAAGTGTCACTCCATTCCAAATATGGAAAATAAAAAATAAACTTTATTGTCTATTGTCTATACTACTGATCGGATATTACTCAATCTCTCACTTAATTATTATATTTTTTTTGAAACACACTTTTTTTATGCATTTTTTTAAACACACTTAATTATTATAATTAAGAAATATTTAATAAAGGCATGTTTAGATAAATAGTTTGATTGAGCTCTTATGCAATAAATTTAAATACTTACTTTTAGAAAGTTTATATTCAAATAAACTAAAAATTGCTTTTTTTTAAGGAAAAAATTACTTATGAATATCATAATTTTTCATAAATATATCCAAATACTAATATATAAGTGTAATGTCGAGGAGTTATAAGGTGGGACACTGCGTGGGGTCGGAGCGATCTCCCCTCGAATCAAAAAAAAAAAGTGAAATGTCGAGGAGTTATAAGGTAATTTAATGGTTTAGGAGAGAGACAGATGGGTTAGAGTGATAAAGAGACCATAACATAACATACTAATTTATTAACATTTGTCTATAAAAAAATATAAGTGTAATGTCATGAGAGATAAGTTGAAATAAATTTTAAATAATCTCTTCTAAACATATATGAATATAAAAATTGGACAACATATATATATATACTAACTCTCTGGGATATTAGTTAGTTTTATCATAGATACTTATTTATTTTTACCCACTTCATAGATCTAAGAGTTTTTTTAAAAAAAAAAAATTTGTTTGACAGGTGTCATTGCCCATACTATCTAGTAGCTAAAATACCATATTTTGAATTAGTCCTCATTCCGGATATCTAACAGATATTGTCCTACTTTTTCTTAAACAAAAAACAGATATTGTCCCACTTTATACATTTCCAATTATTTTTAAATAATTTTTTAATTAATGCAATGTGTAGCCAGGATGCTATAATAATTAAATAAAATAACTTTGATTTATAAAACATTGATATATTTACTTTAGGTTTTTCATATCTATATCAAATAAATTTATGTTATAATAATTTAATAAGCCATATCATATTTTATAATATTTAAGATTTATTATAATCACGTACTAATATTAATGTCCTGTCACGTCTGTATCACGTATCCATATCTGTATTTCGGTATTTCCTGGATAATATGCTTAAATTGCGGGTCTAGCTACTTGACTAAAATTCGCATTCAACTAATTACAGAAGTGCTTATCATGTAGGTTTCTTATATTTAATCTATGAACACATCAAAATCACATACATTAATTGCATTACAAAACTTAACAATATTAAGGCCATAATATATTTATAAAATAACTACATATATAAAAGAAATGAAAATATTCGGATTCTGAAAGGTCCTTCCCTTTGGGAAGATTGAGAATATCACAAACAAAAAAGTGAAATTTAACGGGAAGATAAAATAAATTTATATTCATGAAAGAGAGGGAGAAGAAGAAGGTAAAAACAAAAAAAACAAAATTAAGATAGATATATATATATATATATATATATATATATATACACGAAGCTAACCTTGCCATGGTTTTTGGGGAGGGGAAGAGTTGATGCATTTCCCCATACTAGCAATGGTGAGGATTTCAGTATGAGAGAGGGGTCTATGACCCAAGAAATCTCTGGTACTCAATGCCTCATTCCCTCCGGCGCCGGCGCCACCGTCATAAGCGGTGGTTGTTTTGGTTAAGGAATTATTGTAATTGTTATTACCACGTTTGTTTGAATTGAGAATCCCACCAAAATTAGCAATATTCTCAAAAGAAGTTCCTTGTTGAAACCCAGAAGAAGAAGAAGAAGAGGAGAAGGTGGTGTTGATAACATGATGAAGGAGGGATGTACTAGTACTGGTGGTGGTCAATTGGTCTTGATCACGTGAGGACAAATTCAAACCAAAATTGCCATTATTTGAGAAGTTGATGTTGCTGTTGTTGTTGGCAGAGTCAGCAACAGACACGTGAGTCTGGTGGTGGGGCCTGTTGGTAGTGGTCATGGACATGGTTGCACCCATCTGAGCTGCTTTCTGCAGCAATGCTGTAGCTGACATGTGAGGTGAAGGTGCAGAAGCTGTTTGGTGATAGGCTGCAGAGAGAGTAGTACTAGTGGGACCAAGTCTAGGGTTAGGGTTTTCATGGAGCAAGCTCAGATCTTGATGTTCCATTTCCATCCTTGGGGAGGAGGATGAGAAGGAGATATCAATGTTTGGTGGAGGACCAAGCCAAGGGGGTAACAAGTTGAAATTTTGATTTTGATGATGCTCAATATGCTCCTCTTTCTTCGATGGGTAATCTTGAGCTTGGAGTTGGAGATTCATCATGTGGTGGTGATGGTCAACATGAGATGAGTTTGCAGCTGCTGGTATTTGAGGAGTTGGAGAAGGAATTACAAGTCGGTTGTTGTTGGCTATGCCTATGCCTGTTGTCACTGCTCTTGCACTCTCCTCTGCTAATGCATCACAGAAGGCCCTGTGGGTTATGAAACTGTCCCTCCTGAAAGTCATCAAAACAAACAAACACACATACACACACGCACAAAAAAACAAAACAAAAGCAAACAATGTCACTAAAGTGCTGTATATAATTAACAGTCCAGTAATATTCTCTCTCTCTCTTCCGCCTGTTTCCCATTCATTTTTTTAGTACTTAAAAAACAGATAGTCCATGTTTTAGTATTAGGCGGCAGGCAGTGCATTAATTAACAAAAAAAAAAATCATTTTCCTGATCAAAAATTTCCACTTTCTCTCTCTCAAGGGATGTGTTTGTGATTATATCAATGTATTGAACTCTTCTTGTTGAGTTGAGTATATCATCTTCTCCGATGTAATTAAGAAGGGATAAAGAATGTGGATTTATTATTATTATTATTATATTATTATTATTCAAATTCGAAAACTCCCAGAAGAAAAAAAATGATGTGAATTAATTTCTGTCAAGTGTCAACACCTCGGATTCAAATTGCATCCTCTAGCTCTATAAATGAATGATGATTGGTTAGTTAGTTTACCTTGAGAAGAGGGTTCCACAGTCACATCTGTACTCCCTTGTGCCACAGGTCTTGGAGTGAGCTTTCCAGTCTGATTGAACCGCATACTTCTTGGAGCACTTGTCACATTTCCACTTCTTCTCACCGTGCTTCCTGCAGAAGTGCTTCTTGATGCCTGTTAGGTCCCCAAGTGCCCTTGATGGGTCATGGTGCACACATGTCGCTTCTGGGCACACATACACCTTCTTCCTTATCTCTTTGCTCGTTCTCTGCTTAAGCTTCCATGGTAAATTGTGCCCTCTTCTGTGAAGTTGAAGATTCTGATCTCTTTGGAATCCTTTGTTACAGATCTCACAAATGAACCTATTCGTAGCCAGAAGAGACTTTGGAGACAAGGCAATCACTTCAGCTTCCGGGTCTAAAACATTAATAATTAATAATAAAAAAGGCAAAAGGAAAAGAGATCAGATTCAGACCCAATTAATTCAGCAAACAAAACAAAACAAAAGAGGCTTAGGACTTTGAATAGAGATGATAATAAACCTGGGTTTCCAGGAAGGTTTCTCTTTTTCTTAAGTGGGGGCTGAGTTTGAGTTTGAGTTTGTGGTGAGGCAAAGTATTGTTGTTGTTGAGGGTAATAACTGGTACCAATTTCGGTTCTGTTGCCTGAGGAATTAGCACTAGCTTCACCAGATGCAGAAGTCAAATTAGACATGTTTTCCTCAACTAATGGTTGTTGTTGTTGGAACATCAAACCAGCTTTCATCGTCTTTTCTTATATTTGGAGTTTTCTGAATCCAAAGCCTGTGTCATGATGGGCCATGGATCTGTGTTTTTCCGTATGTTACAAGTCTTGCTCTTCTGGGACTGGGATCTGTGGACAACCCTTACCCAAAACAGCAAAGGAAAAAAGCTGTACCTCACCACAGACTCATGAACTAGCTAGTCATGAGAGAGAGAACAAAACAAATTAAAGAGGCAAAATTGATATAACACAGCTCAGGAATAGTCTTTGAATTAAATCCAAGCAGAGAAAATGACAAAAAAGTAGAGAAAATTCTCTATCTCAAGGAAGCAAATTAAACAATCCCTCGCTATAAACTTCTTTGATGGTTTTTTCCAGTTTCCACTAATTGTTTGGCACTAACACAAGAGACAACCTTTTTGTTTTTGAAATACCATGAAAAATTCAGTGATGGCAGCACTAATATGAACAAAAATAGAGACCCAGTTGTTCAAAGCTCAAACTCAAAGATAGAGAGAGAGGGGTAAGGGGGGAGGAGAGAGAGAGAGAGAGAGAGAGAGAGAGGGATGAGGATGAGATGAGAAGAGAAGAGGGATTCTCTCTGTATCTCAGCCTGTCCAAAACAACAATACCGGAAACCACACAAACCCAAAGGGGAACCCTACTGACGTTGCACTTTCTGTCTTTTCCTCTGTTCTCTTTCTTAACCCCAAGAAAAAAAAATTCTTTTTTTTAATATATTTAGCTTTTAACGGAGTTCAATTTTTTCGCCATAAACTTTTGTTGATACACACTCTCCTTCCTTTCCTTTCTCTCGTAAAAGTAAGCAGAAAAGGGGGACGAAAAAGCAACCATGTAAAAAGAGAGTATCATTTGTATATGCAGATAGATAGATATATGTAGATACTAGCATAGGCTTATGAAGAGAGAGAGAGAGAGAGAGTGATAGGTCCACTTATATTATTTAACATCATCATGGGTTGTAGTCCCTCTCTGCTTTCTACAATTTGCAATAACATGATTGATCCATTGATTAACCGGCATGTCTAAAAGCTTCTCTGCCCTTAATTCTTTTTTTTTATTCTTCCGTATTTTATAGTTCTCTTGAACCATCGTTCATTTCGTTATCATTATTATTGTAACTATTGACAACTAAAAAAATAATTAAACAGTTGAAATTCCTGACAATTTTTGCATGGTTACATGAATTATTAAATACTTAACAGGTGGACAAATAGACATTTGTTATTTTATGGCAAAATCCTTAGCCCACTCCTCCCCTCTCTCTGCATTTTTCTTATTACCACCGTATCTTTAAACGATCACAAATATTTGTCGGCTTTGTCATTTTCATTTCGTAAAGGTCATTATCAAATTTTAAAATAAAAACTATTAATTTTTTGCTACTATAACATGGGATCAATGTCACAACTTCCAAGCAACAAATTGGACACTCCTACATGGGCTTAACGTTGCTTCACTGATACTTATGCTTCTTAAAATTCAGCTGGGTTTTATATCTACTCCTCAAAATTGGCTTGACTGGCTTGAAAGGTAGAGACTCCCCCAGCTATATAAACACTGCATAGACTCTCTGACCATCCAATGTGGGATTCCCAATAATGCTCAAGCTGACTCCACGGTCAAGAATGGCAAAAGTGATTCCTTTAAATAGAATTATTTACTTTGATTGTTCATCTGTGTTGTGGTTATATACTGACCCAATGACTGAAACTAATTTTTCCTTTCACTCGTTTTTATTGCCTTGCATTAATTAGAATTACATTAAAGTCGTCGGAGAAGAATTTCTCATTAATGATTGAACATTGGACTTTTCAGCTTGAAGTTATAAAATCTCGTGGTTAACTTTCATGTGATGAGTGAGAGAAGTTGTTTTGCAGTAGGATACTTTCAGTGTATCACAAGCAGATCCTGGTGAATGGGCTCAAGAATATAAAATTGAAAATTTTGCAGATGCATGTCTTCAGCCTCGGAGTGCGCGCATTGGGCGAATGTTTGGTTAGGATACTTGATTATCATATGTAACATGGTGGCATTTAACATGATCCACTTAAAAATTGTCCCATGATGGACCAGTGAAGGTCCACGATGGACTAGCGAGTTATACACCATAGATATATATATATTTATATTCAACGGTCAAGATGGAGTATAAGATGAGGACCGATTACCTGTTCAGGAGGTTGTATAAATAAATGTTTTGTAATTGCTGATAGGGGTTTTATTTTATCGATAATTATGTTTTGGCCATGAATTTTTATAAGAATTATGGAATATACCCGAATTTAAAAAATGTATTTTATTGAGAAAAAATTATGAAAATCTAAATTTTTTGTATGTTTAGATGTTTCATTTGTTGAGAATTTTGATCATTTTTTTGCACCAAAAAATTGGACCAGTTTGAGATTTTTTTTGTTGGTATATTTATTTTTGCTATCCTACGTTGGGGTGTCTGCATGGTCATAAGATTTTATACTAACCATGCATTTATTTGCATTAATAGCATTTGCAACCAATTCTCACTTATATTGCATAAATGCTCCAACTGTAACATAATATAGCAACCATGAGAAAATAATTAAATTAAGTGATTTATATAAAAATTATATTTAAAATTGAAGTATTTAATATTATACATTTAAATATTAAATCAATTATTTATAATATATGACAATATTTATAGACTATAAATATTATTATTTAATTATTTAAACTCGCATCATGATATGATTATATTAATAATTATTTTGATATTTTAATAACTATTTAAGTTATTATTAGAATATGATAATAATAATGATAATAATAATATAATAGTTATTTAAATAGTTATTTACTTTAGCTACATTATTTTTAAATAGTGAAATTTTATAAAAAAATAATTTATATAAACTTATATGTCTGCACCTGCTAACCCACTAAGACACTCTTGAAAAAAATTCAGCATATAGATGGCTCTATGAGCATTATAGTACGGAGGCAGGAAATAAATTCCACAACGCTTTTTTGCATTAAATGACATGTGGGGCTTTCTTTAAATTTTCACAAGTCCTGGGGCATATTCATAATTATGTAAAATTATGGGATACCTACCATAAATACTATAAAACTGGTGGTAACCTACACTCAAGGGTATAATTATCAGCAGTCCATTGTAGACCCTCAGTAGTCCATCATGGTCCAATTTTTAGGTGGTCTATGTTAAATGCCACCTATGTAACATATGTGAAAGTTTCTAAATATGTTACAGTTTGATTTATAATAATAATAATAATAATAATAATAATAATAATATGTTTTTATATATATTGCAATATTAATTTAAGGAGTATGTGGGTACAGCAGAACTACATTGTTTTTCTGTCGTTTGTTCAGCTTTTCGATGAGGCCAGTTGTGTTTCCTGCACCATGTATGAGCTTTAAAAAATTATCAATAGAAAAACATTTTTGTTTTGTCATTGTCTTGTTTTATTCTTCAATAATTAAGGTTTTGAAGATGGGATCTTGCACGACCCAAGTCTCAATATGCTCTCCCAGCTCATCTGCGTCGTTAAAATAGTATTTACTAAAAGAAGGTTAAACAAAGGTGAATGCGATAGTGCATTTTTTTATATATAAAATGCAATAGTGTATATTTTAGAAAGGGAGGGGATCATATTACTGCAAGAGTAACTATTTAGAGTTACTCCAACATCTCCACCATTCATTTTAGTTTGATCGGATGGCCTATATTAATTCACTAAATGTCTCACGTGACTACTTTTCTTCCAATTTTCCTTGTCCTGCTCGGTGACCCGACTGTTGGGTTTGTGCCGCGCTCTGGTTCTTCCTCTTAAAACACGGCAATCATTGTTTGTTTATGATTCTTCCCTGAAAACATCCTCTTGCTCATCTATATTCTTACGGTTGCATTGTGGTTCATAGATTTTGCAAAGGCACTCTCCACATATCAATTGGAATTGAAATGGTAAATTTAGCGGTATAAAATTTTGCAAAAATAAAGAAACAAATTCTTCATGCTGAAAGTTTTTTGAAGTTAATTATGCGAAAACGAATTGCTATCTACCGCTGCCATCTTTTTTTGATTTTTTTTTAAATAGACATGTTCCAAAAAAATGAAAAGAAAAATTTCCAAAAAAACGTAGGACTGGTTTCTTCCCTTTCATTCCCATTGCGCCAGAAAACAGGACAAGTGTTTTTTTTGGTTACTTTCAAAGACCGATGCTATACATTAATGGCTCAACTCAAAATTTGTACGAGAGTTACAACAACGATAATTAATTATTAAATCAAACCACAGCCTTTCCCGTGAAAACACAACATGAAGGTATAATATTACAATCGTGCATCCATGTCACCGGTTAATACATCTAGCTCTTCTTCCTCCTCTTCAATGGGAGGAACCCAAAGGGGATGACCACGAGATTGAAAAGGTAAACAAAAAATGCACCCAGCCACCCACAATCCTTCGCCAATTACCCCACTCCCTTCCCTGGACAGAGCAACAACTGTGTACAGCAACTCCATTTCCATCGTGTACACCCTCAGTGCCCTCCTCTTCCTCGCAAACACCTTGCGCCGCATCTCCTCCTCATCAACGACGCTGATGCAGTTGTAGCAATGGGTCCCTCCGGGAATGGGTCACAACGTTTTGGCGATGGGTCTCTTCGGTAATAGATCTGTTCCGGCGATGGGTCTCTCCGAGAATGGCTCTGCTTCCTTTGTTCCTCTTGTGTAGAAAAAGGAGGAAAAGTTACTCCACTGATGTCGCGATAACTGAACACAGAAGGAATAAAATAAGTCATGTGACCTGTGATTAAAATCCATTCTAAGCCATTAGATTATATGAAAATAGATGGTGAGGATGGGGAGTAACTCTTAAGAGTTACTCTTGGGAGTAATTGGATCTCTTCCATATAGAAAGTTTTCATCTTTGTAATTAATGCAGGTGGCAAATTCTTTCTCTTTAATCATTGGAGCACCATTTGGCTTAATATCATATATATATTGGCATTATAGCATATACATGTTTCTCGTGTGTTTTTTCTTATATAAAAATATGTTTAGAGAATTTTGTAATAATTACATAAATTTTACAAAAAAACTTCAAAAAATATTTTTATGCTTAATTTTTTAAATGTGTTTTAAATTTGTTTTAGTAAATAAAAACAGATAACAATGTTACTAATGACATCATCCTCAACACACATGAATTAGTAACATTGTAGCAAAGGGAGACAAGCAAATTAATGAGTAACTAACGGTGTGTTTGTTTTTCTGTTATTTTCCACTCAAACGTAGTTTACAAAAGAAAATATAATGTTACTTCTCCGTTGAATGAGATTGGAATGTGTTTTAATCCAAACACGCACAAGTGGTACACCTGTGTGATGCATGGGCACGGAACGGGATTAGATTAGAGGAAGGAGATCAAAACCAAATCATAACTCCACTGTACTGTGAAAGACAAACACGGTGCGTACGGTGATAACCACGTGTACGGATTCGATGAAGTTTTTCTGACCACCTCAAAACTTTCATTCATTCTCAATTTCTCATCATCATCATCATCATGCCAGCACACTCCCTCCACATACTGATCCCATTCTTTGATATTTCTGTATGATTTTATAAGTACAGAAAATATCTTCATTGATATAAGACTTTTGAATAATGTCTAAAAATAAATTTGAGAGAGTTTAGGTCTAAAGTAGACAATATCATACCAACATGGAGACATGTGCAATCAATCGTGCCACAACATAAACTTTTTTTCCTCCAATGATGTATTGAATTTGTGTCAAGAAAGAAGGAATAATTAGTAGTATGATGGAATATGGAAATGTCTATATTAATTGATCTTGTGAATGTAATAATTCTTCCCTGTGGGTTCCGCACAATCTATGAGTGTACATGTCCACGACCACCACAGATCGACACTGTTTTTTTGTTTTTCCTTTTTGTCGTGAAAATTTCCCCGGTTATAAAACCGTGCTTAGTCTCATCACATACAGTGAAAGAGAAAAGAAACAAAAGAATAACAGGAAGAGGGCAGAATGGCAAATCTGTCAAAGAAAGTGCACAAGAGGGCATACGCAAAGTAAAGGGGCCACTGCCACTGTTAACAGTAAAAAAGATCTCACTGCTCGGAATTGGAATGGCAATATTCATTTGAATGTTTGTTTCATAAAATTAATTAATTAATTTTTTTCTTTGAGATAAAAATGGTTGTCCAAAATACGAGACTATATGCAATTGCAAATGCAGCAATACATCATAGGCGCCATTCACTTCTTCATCCATCATGAGATGCAGCATAAATGCCTTCGAATTTCCAATGATTCAGAAATGTCATTTTGCTTTGAGATAAAATGAGAGAAATCAGAGAACTTAAAAATTTGTAAAGGCAATGCTTTGAGTTACAACTTATATCGAAAATTAATTATGTTTAAGTCATGCGATTTTATTATATGCTCTAACCTGGATCATTTCTCCTTTCGAGCTGCATCATAATTTGGTGCATAAAAAAAAACCCAAATTGAGTTCTAACAGAGGAAATCATCAATAAGAACAAAACAAATGTGCAAATGCTAAATGTCGCATTCATCTTAAAATTCTCAATAAAACAAGATGGTGGGTTTATATCGTAGTAGTTTATTTGTTAACTAAATATAGACGTGTTACGTGAGTTCTTTAACAGTCTCCTAAATGTTTCGAGAAAAAAAAAACTGTCCTAAATTGTCTCTTGAAATATGTTGTTGTATATTCAAGAGACCATGTTCAATGGGATTGCTTATATATAGTTCTTAAAACTTAAGCAATTTTTATTAATCGATTTCACTGTTGGAATATATTTAGATAACATCCACATATAAACAACTCTCATTTTATAAATTGCTCTCATAAGCAACTCTTAAGTTAGATTTTACCATTGGAGTGAAATTTAGTAAATATTATTAAATCCCATGTGGCATCATAGGACTCACCAAAAGTGAGTTAAACAATTCCTATTGAAGATGCTCTTAGATTGCATAGTTTTTAGTTTTTTTTAATGAATAATATGAATTATAGAATGACAATATTTAAAACACTTTGAATATATCATGCCTTTTAACATTCTATGGAATAGAATAAACTTTTTTTATTCTCCACAAATATCTGCAGCCCTTTGCACCAGGAAATAAATTTCCCAAAAAAATAGCAAGACTTCTATTTGACCAAAAAGTATAAAAATTTGTATTTCATTGTGATCTAATTTCTGTAAATGGCTAAATATCTGTGTATATCTCAATCCTTTCCCATGCAAAATAACCAAGTACTCAGCTCATCCTTGTTCAGCTTGTACGCATAAGTGTTTGGTTGACCTTCCACCTACGCGTAAGCCAAACCTCCTGTGCTGTGCAGAGTATTCTTCAACTATATAAACAAAAGGGAAAAACAATAATAAGTTTGATAATCTAAAGAGCAATATAGAAACTGAAATCTATTACCAACCTTCGAAAGAATATCAGTAAATGCAAATGGGATGACTATTGCTAATACAGAAGATCATATAATACCAAATGGCTCATTCAAAATGAGTAAAAATAGGAGAAAATTTTCAATACTCCTGAAGTATGTGGTCTCCCCACAAAATAACCGTTTTCAACTCGAAAGTTTCCTACCATTTCTCTTTCAAAAAAATTTCAGATAAAACAAATAACATATACAATAACATGCATCGTGATCTTAGTGAAGCGAGTATATATATACTACAAGAGCATTTAAATTTTCAAAGAAATAGAGGGATATTTATATGCACAAAACATTCAATAATGATTTTGATCGACCTACACCATATGACAATAAACAAAGGTTTAATGATATTGATTTGTGTAACAATGAAAAGGGTTAAACCTATTAGTTATCATATTTCACCATACGTCATATATGCATGCACCACACCATTAAACTAATTTGTAAAACAGCCGTGCTAGATAGCACGAATCTTCTTGCATGAAATAGTGACGAATATCCAAATGACCAATTAGAAAAGAGATCACGGGAGAGGGAGAAAATCAGGGGATAAAAATTTAATCTAATAGTAATAAATTCCTTCGTACAATATTCGTGCAGCATGCTTTTGTACTAAAAAGCTTTTCCATTTGTCAAAATGGGGAAAGTAGCCAAACGAGCCAATTTCCAACTCCAAAATTTTCTAGATGAGATAAAAGTTGAACTGGTTCATGTTTTCAAAGCCAAAATTGGCTGTCAGGATAACATTATCAAAGCAAATGCTAGACTTCATTGAAACTTTGATGTTGAAATAGACAATGGAGTTGTGTCAGCATATATAGAAAGGTATAATAAAGGGGAGTAGTTAGGACTGGTTAGGGATAGTTATTACTTATTAGTTAGTTACTTAGAGGAGACTGGATTAGAACTGAGTTGTATTTGGAGAAGAAAAGGGACATATAGGAGTTGTATTTGGAGAGAACTGAGTAAGTGCTCGGTTGTAAGAAAAGGAAACCCTTTATGAAGAAGAGAAGCTTCATTCGCCTTGTCTCTGTTCAATTCTAATCAATCAATTAAAATCATCTACTCTTTTACCCAATTCCTTCAGAGTTTCTAATCAAGTTGAGTATTATCCACTGATCACAAACTATAATCAATCATTACACCAATTTTTATTTCAGAGTGATATATGATTAGCTACAAAGTAATGAACATAGTTTGCATTGGAAATAAGTTCCAAAAACTTATCTTTAAAGTAATAAAAGGTGAACAATAATATTTAAGGATGACAAGGATATATGAATACCTTCTAAACAGTCACAATCTCAAAGTCTGTATGCTGAGAGTGAGAGCAATGGCGGAAGTATGCAGTTATATGATCAAGGTTGTTAATGAAGATTTTATATGTTGATCCCACCCCCAAATTTAGTGACTTCAATTTACTCAAAGATGAACATTTTTGCTTTATAAGCACAGCAGCATTCCCACAGGTCACCTGAAAACAAATAGGTTAGAAATCGTTTAGCTTTAAGCCAACCAAACTGTGTTTCACAAGAAACAATTCAAAACAGAAGGATTTCTTTATACCGCAACTGTACAGAAGGATAGTTCAGCATCATGATGTCCCCGGAACATATTGATCAAACCATGTGAAGTCTTTTCTCTCTGCTTCTGATGAGATTTTTCCAATTGATCATGTGGTTCATGGATATCAATGGTCAAGTCATCCAAAGAAGGAATACTAAACTCAAAGAAGGCACAAGTACTAGAATACAAGTAGTTGAAATTGATAAGCTCTGGTGCAGCAACTACAAGTTTACATCTAAAACGGTTGCACATTAGAGTCAAGTTATTGAGTTTGGGTGCAGATATCACAAAATCCTTAGGGGTCAATTCTGACTTAAAGCACATTTCACTCAGGTGCAGATTCTTTAAGTTGACACAGTGTACAAATGGATCCAGAGAGTCAACTCCTGTATAAGACAGAGTCAATCTGCTGAGATGCAAAGTTGTCAATGTTGTAAAACCAAAAAGCTCTGATAAACTGGCAACTGAGTTTGAAAGATCAGCTGCGGCAGGATGCATAGACAAATGTTCCAAATGCAACATTTCCAATGATTTGCAACCTAACGGGAATGAGACATTTGTAGGATGGCAATCTTTTAACTCGAGCCTTTTCAAGGATTGGCAATTGAACAATGACAAAGGGATTTCCACAGGGGGACTGCCAGAGGTTTTTGCCCGAAGATTGATTATGATTTCTTGGATGCCATGTGATGTTGCATATTCAATAACCTTATTCAATAGATGTTGATCTGTAGCATAATCTACTCCAGAGCGGTGGTAAGTAAGAAATTTGACATGAGAAGAATCTCGACGGGATAAGACCCACAGCACAAATTTCTTGAAATCAACTAACCGGGGGAATGATCTACTGCTGAAATTTAGGCATGGAATTGAAGTCCAAAGATATTTCCACCTTTTCGATAAAACGCAAGTTCGAATAGCATCCTTTGTTTCCATAAACGACAAAATATGAAGGATAACGCTATCGGGAACATCATCAAATTTGTCCTGGCTTTCTGCTGCTTCACAATTATCTTTATCTTGAGGTGCCAACATTTGTATTTTTGACTTCTTCAAGATAGGACCAGATCCCTCAAAACCAGTTTTCTGCATACCAGCTTTAAAGCATTCAATTGAATTGGTTGAGTTGAAGGTGTCACCCATATTCCCATTAAATTATCATTCACCAACTTTGAAATAATCCAGCGACGCTTGATTCAGCAGCAGTGCTACTCTTGATTATAATCTGAAGGAAAAAAATAAAAACGGAAAATAACCGAACAAACGAATCAGTATATCAAGGTAAGAAATGTCACCCATGTAAGAAACAAATAAACTTTTTCCCTTGAACACTCAAGAACAGAAATTGGGAATCAACATAAGCTTTAATGTATGTATCTCCTTTGACACAGCCTATGATAATTGAAAGTTGAAACATGACAATTATAACTCCAATCTCCATCATTCATCGATTATCGTCCAACTCAATGAGGAGCTCATATCATAAGCATCTCGTTACGTATGATCAAATCCGCCATTCATCATTATCAGAGTTTTGGACTGAAAATTTCTCCTCAACCCCATTTATCCCGCCCCATATACAGAGTTTTATTTCATTTTTTTTTTCTCCTTCCAAGTTGATTCCTTTATAAACAAAATGAATCCCCAGAAGATTGAAACACACTAAAAAGTTAAATCCTTGACACCCAAATTCATGTAAAAACTAAACCCCATCCATAAAATCAAACAGCTAACCAATTTCAGACCGTCGATAAAAATCAAGGTGGCAACTTTAGCATTCCATGAATAAAAGGGGGGATACAGGATTACCCAAACATAAAGGAAATTGTAAAATAATAAAAACAAAATGGGCAGTTGGGGGAAAAATGGAAGCTAGAAAAATACCTTGGAAATGATGGAGCTTTAGGATACCCTTTACAGGTTATGGGAACAGAGGTTTTCTGGTGTGGAGGAGACTGGAGAGTGGAGACTGTTCAGCTACGATAGTAGTCTGTGTGGAAGCAAACAACAGCGGCGACCAAAGCTGATGTTTGGTTGTGTCCTTTTAAGTGCTCTCTTCGACTTCGTTCTCGCACCCGGGAAATTAGATTAAAGAAATTTTCGGACAAACATTTCTCCGACTATTTGACACTACTGAGACATGCTCGCTTTTTTGTTTTTGTTTTTGTTTTTAATTTATTTTTCTATAATAAGAAAATAAGTGGTTTTTATTTTATTGTTTATTATTTTTTGACCGAAAATCAATTTAAAATGTTTATTTAATAAGGTATTCTAAAAACTTAATTCTTATGTATTTATAGGGATATATCAAATGAAATGAGTGTTTTTATAAGAGGGTAAATATTAAATCAAATTGTATAAGTATATATATAGATAGTTGGAATTAAAACTTAGTTAATGATCAGATAGTTACTTAAAAAAATCATGTGACTTTTTGTGTTAATTTTAATTATTTATGATTTAATATCTATCAAATTGACTTACATTGATATATTAAATGAAATAAAGAAAATATCTATCATAATAATTATAGGTATAATTAAAAATGTGTATATACAAATAATTATGTCCTAATAAATAATTACAAGAAATGAGAAGAATATATATATATGGAATATTTATTCTAATGAATATTTATCGAAATTCACAAAATTTCCTTATTCTAATACATATATTTATTAGTACATATATGTATATACTAAATTTCCTTAAATAAAAAACTGCCTTAAAAGAAAATGAAATTGAATTTGCATAAAAAAAAATTAGCGACAAGTAAAAAAATATTTTACGGTAATTTAATTTTCATAATATAAATTGTTTAAATTCACATATTTGTGTTACGGAAATTCAATTTTCATATGGCAATTTTTTTACTTACGAAATACATAGATGACAAAGTTAAAAAAAATCCATTTTCATAACACAAATTTTTGACAAGGCAAAAAAACCGTTCTTATAGAAATTCAATTTTCGTAATACAGTTTGTTCAAATTCACAAGTTTGTGTTACGAAAATTGAAATTTCCCTAAGGCAAATTTTTTGACTTACGGAATACACAGCAAAGTTCAAAAAATCAATTTATGTAATTGAAAAGATTATAGTTTTCGTAACATAATTTGTCCAAATCCACAAAATCGTGTTACAAAAATTGAATTTCCATTAGTTAATTTTTTGACTTACGAAATAAAGTTTTGTGAGTTTAGACAAACTGTGTTAGAAAATTGAAATTTTGCAAGCAAAACATTGGCTTAGGGAAATTGAATATCTGTAACACAAATTTTTGACATGTAAAAACAATTGTCATACAGTTTGCTCAAATTTACTATTTTGTGTTACAGAAATTGAATTTCCGCAAGGAAATGTACGTTTTTGACTTACAAAATACATAGATAACGAAGTACCAAAAATTAGTTTCCATGATTGTTAAAATTATACTCTGGAAGTTCACTTGCTTACAGAAATTCAGTTTCCATAAGGCAAATTTTTTTTTACTTCTCACTAATTTGTGTTGTGGAAATTTGTATTTCTGTAACGTAATTTTTTACTGACAGAAATTAAGTTTTCGGTAGTCAAAAAATTGCCCTGTAGAAATTCAATTCCATAACATAATTTTGTGAAGTTCGACAAATTGTGTTACGAAAATTGGATTTCCGTAAGAAAATGAACTTCTGGAATATAACTTTTTTCAATATTGAATATTGATTTTTTGGAACCTTGTTATCTATGTATTTCGGAATTTCATTTCCCAAAGATAAACAAAGCAGCGTAAACAAAAAAAAAACAGAAAATTTGAATAGTGATGGAGTTGAGGGAGATGAATCCAACCATATCGGCTTGATGAACAAGAGGAAGATGTTTGATGAAAAAACCAACAACAAAGAGTGAGTAAAAACTAAAAAGAGGGATGGATATGAGGAAAGGGAGAGGGTGAATTTAACTTTTTTTTTTTTGGGAGGAAAAGTAATGGAGAGGGTGTGTGTATTTGATTTGGGGAAGAAAGGGGTAACATGGGGATTCAGAAAAAAATTAAAGGAGAGGGTGTGAAATAAATTTGGGGGTGTTAATAGTAACTCCCAAAAACAGAGCAACAACCGCGTAATACAGTACTACCATTGGATTGGGCCATGTCCCGTGTAAAGCCCAATTTGGCTCATAATCTGCGCTGATCCATTTCCTAATCTTCAATTCTTCAAGACTGGGCAGATCCAACCCTTCCATTCGTTTAAACAAAAACAAAAAATCTTTCCGGACCTATGCTTCACAGATAAAATGCACTACATCGTGTTAACAAACAGGCACATAAAAGTTGACCAAAAAAAAAAAAACAGGCACATAAAAAGCTAAGTGATGAATGAAACTACAGTTGAGTACTTGAGCAAGGCCTTCACTTTTATAATTTATTATATTTTTCTTATATTAGCCATCACGTGAAGATAAAACAACAGCTAGTTTCAGATCAGAAACCTTCTTCTATCGAAAATTCTACTACTAAAACATGTAAAAGTACACATTCTGCTACATTACATGCAGAGGCTCTCGTACTCATAAGGCTTGGCTTCCCGCAAGAAACCCAATCATTTTTCAGTTGAATGAAGAAAAAACATTAAATGGAATATTCAAAATTTTCCCACTCTAGTTATTTATGTTTTTTAATTTTCCCTCTCTTAACTCCTAAGTACCTTAGTATAAACAGGAATAGCTATTTCTCTAATTGGCGCTAAACTCAGATTGGGAGTTCTGTTGTTTCTCTGTTGTGTTTATATAGTCTGATTCAGAGGTTAGAAATATAATGTGTTTAGGTGCATGTGCATTAATTATTCTCAAAACTGTCTAAAATGCTCAAAGAAATCAATTAAAATTGTCTTCACAGTAAGTAAATTTGAAGTTTAATTCACTAAATTTTAATTTATGTTCAATTCCAAAGATCCAAACAAGAAGTTGAAAGTTGACTCACACAGAATCTGCATATGATTTATAAGGATATGTATTGTAGATAAGCACAACGTATATATTCTGAGTTGGACACTAGCTAGTCGAATTCACCAACTAAGAAGTAATTAGACACAAGCAGTTGTTGTTGGAAAAAATGAAAAAAAAGGATTTCTACGCTGCTACATGTGTGTCATACTCCTTTCATTATAAAAAAAAAAAACGCGTTCATACTCCTTTAATTAATCCTATTATCCAATTCACTTATTTCCTTTATTCAAAAAAAAAAATCACTTGTTTCATGTGCTTTTCTTGGTCAACATCCAATCACACTTGTTGCCACGTCAGATGTCACGTACTTTCCCTTGATTTGGGTACGTAAACACCCGTACTTATATGACGCGGCCGACTTAGGAAGGGTTATTATACATGGACACTCATTTTTTTTAAACACTCATCCAACACCTATTTTTATTTCTATCTCTCTCTTTCTATCACATCATTTATCTATCACATCTATCACTTATCTCTCTTTTATTCCTCTCTCTCTAGGTGTCAATTAGAGTTTGGGTGTCTATTAATCATTTTTCATTTAGGAATCACAATGAGGTGGGTGGATCTGGGATTCTGGGTAGTAGTAGTAGTAGTTCCCTCCCGTTACTGTATTGTTAGATGAAAATCTATCTAGCTATTGACCAAAAAAAAAAAAAGAAGAAAATCTATCTTGTAAATTCATTAGGTGGGTTTCAAATGAATTTTATCAATATTCATTAATATTTATTGGTATCTATGGATATATGTTAAAATACATAAAATTAAAAATAAAAAAAAATATGAAAACATAATCTAATTTAATATTTCAATTAACATATTAAACATTACATTAATCAAAGTAATTCAATTAAGAAGTTAAATTTAGTAAATTTCACACGAGTGAAACAAAAATTATTAAATCACACTCCAAAAACATGCATGCTTAAAAACATATTGAGAATCAGAAATTCTTTTAAGTTTTGTATATTAGTTATATCTGTGTGTGTGGATGCATTAATATCATCCCCTCCCCGTTAATAAGTAGTACGTAGGTAGAGCAATTATTTTACTAATGATGTTAAGTTATCCAATTTTTACCCGCATTGTATTTTAGCAGCGAGTATCTAGCGGTTTAAAGTAATTTTGTCATCTATAGACACGATATATTACAATAGAGCTATTATAATCTGGAAAAAACATGGTATGAATACATGCATGAATTTTGTAAATCAAATAGATGGTGAAAATACAAGAAAGTGAATTGAATTGGTAAAACAATACCCCAGTAACTAATTAATCAGAGATTCGTGCTCAATTCCTGTTAAAGAAACTTGGTACCATTTAGGATTTTCCATTACTAAGGATATCTTAAAAGAAAAACTGTCCCTTGTTTGAATATATGACTTGTGATACTGGTGATCATGTATATACTGGTCAAGTTCTATATACGGTGAACATAAAAATATTCAAATAGACGTGAGCAAGTTGCAAACCGTCACGAAAATCACAATGTAAGAAAAGTAATAGTATGACTGTATTTTATTGACTCTTAATCTATAAACAGAGAAATAGTACTCTTCAATAGTTGACTTTCTGACATTAAGAATTAAGAGAATACTCATTTTCCTGGATGCTTCTTTGACATGATCTTTGAATTTTCTTTCTAAGAAATTGTTAATCAATTGGAAAATCACTCCTTGCTGGGACTCCTGTCCCTTGCCATTTGCGAATTCCACAACAGCCAGCAGAATTTTATACATAAAAATAGGAACTGTGATAGTCAACAGTTACAGCATGACATGCAGTTGTAATTGAGTAAATCCATTGATTTACAATTTTTTAGTTGCGTTTATAATGTTTTTGTTATTAAAAAATAAAAGCCAAGATTGAAGACAGAATTTTAATCACACTGTAGAAGATCTGATTCTATAAATAGATAGAAGAGAGCACAAGCTTCCCACACACCTCACCTCATTCCCTTACCATGGCCATCTCTCCAATTTTGTTGTTGGCTATCTTCTCTCTCATTTATGGCAATGGTGTTCTTCCCATTGAAGCTACCCACCATGTCTACAGAAATCTTCAGAGCTTGTCTTCTGATTCCTCGAATCAACCTTATAGAACTGCTTATCACTTTCAACCTCTCAAGAATTGGATAAACGGTACATTAATTTCCTACAAAACAAGAACCTTTCTTTCTTCCCCTTTTTTCCTTACCTTACACTTAAGTGTGCTAAATATTTTTTCTGTCTCTAACTTTTTGTACTTTGCTTGTTTTTGTCATTTGACATGTTATGCTGAAATGGACATCTTGCAGACCCTAATGGTTAGTTCAATTCTCTGTTGGACTCTATTTATAATGCTCTATAGTCTATACTCCTTTTAAGTTTCCTTCAAACTCTTCCCATTTCTTATTCCACTTCTATCTACCCATTTGATAAAATACTAATACGATTGCAATTATGAGAGAAAATGAGTATTTGATTAAGAGGTTCCATTTTTTTGTGTTTAATTTAATAACTAAGATGTTCCTTCTCCTTGGTCTGAGCTTTTACATTAAAAGCATGCATGTTTATAGAGAACATACTAATGTATTTGGTGCAAGTTTGGTTTTCTGTTAGAAAATTGTAAAAGTATGTTTGAACCCAAAGTAACTGTAGAGTTTACAGACGTACTTTTAGACTCAAACATACGTTTACAACTGAAAACCAAACATGTCTATACAAGATGATGCTTTGTTCTTTCTTTTGGCTGAAAAATGTTATTGTCTGTGTCTTTTTGTGTGCAGGACCAATGAGGTACGGAGGACTATACCATCTGTTTTACCAATACAATCCCAAAGGTGCTGTTTGGGGCAATATTGTGTGGGCCCACTCTGTATCAAAGGATCTAGTGAATTGGGCCCCATTAGATCATGCCATCCACCCTTCTCAGCCGTCTGATATAAATGGATGCTGGTCAGGGTCAGCCACAATGCTCCCTGGTGGCAAGCCAGCCATTTTATACACAGGAATTGACCCCATGGACCGCCAAGTCCAAAACTTAGCCATCCCCAAAAACATGTCTGACCCATTACTTAGGGAATGGACCAAGTCACCCAAAAACCCATTAATGGCACCAAATATTGCCAACAAGATCAATTCAAGCTCATTTAGAGACCCTACCACTGCTTGGCTAGGCAAAGATGGGTATTGGAGGGTGCTGATTGGAAGCAAAATAGACAGAAGGGGAGTGGCAATTTTGTACAAGAGCAAAAACTTTGTTAATTGGGTTCAATCCAAACACCCTTTGCATTCAGCCCAAGGCACAGGAATGTGGGAGTGCCCTGATTTCTATCCAGTTCTGAATAAGAGCCCATTTAGCATTGGTATTGACACATCTGTGAATGGTGGTGATGGTGTTATGCATGTGCTCAAGGTTAGCTTGGATGATACAAAACATGATCACTATTTGATTGGGACTTATGACACTGCCAAGGATATCTTTAATCCGGATAACGGATTTGAGGATAATAACCAATCTGTCTTAAGATATGATTATGGAAAGTTTTATGCCTCAAAAACGTTTTTTGACGATGGGAAGAACAGAAGGGTCTTATTGGGTTGGGTTAACGAGTCCTCTAGTGTTGCGGATGATATCAAGAAAGGATGGTCTGGAATCCATGTAAGTTAATTGGGGCAATTTCTTAATTTGTTATATTTTTTTTGCTCTTGTTAGACAGGACTTGATTATAAAACATGTTTAGTGTATGGTTATAATTAAAGTGAGATATTGTTTAATATTACATTAACCGGCTGATGGCCATAAAGTGAGACTATATATAAGAGCTAGGACTTTCACACAATAAATTCAGGTTGAGCGAAAATTTTGACTGGATGGAAACAGTGGGGTAAACTTTCTAATTGAATAATGCATACGTGTATTTGCAGACTATTCCAAGGGCTATCTGGCTTCATAAATCGGGGAAACAGTTGGTTCAATGGCCGGTGGCGGAAATTGAAAACCTACGCGTCAACCAAGTCAAGTGGCCCACCAAGGTGATCAAGGGAGGTGAACTGCTTCAAGTTACTGGTGTTACTTCAGTACAGGTAAATATTTACTTGTTATGTTACAGTCTTGTAAGGATAAATTATTAATGATATAGATGAAATATCCCCTAAATAAGATCTTTTCATATTAAAATTATTAATCAATTAAATATATTTCTTGGCATGCAGGCTGATGTTGAAATTTCATTTGAAGTGAATGAGTTTGGAGAGGCCCAAGTATTGGACCATTGGATAGACCCCCAAATTCTGTGTGGTCGAAAGGGTGCAGCCGTAAAAGGTGGTTTGGGACCATTTGGTCTGCTAGCTTTTGCTTCTCAAGGCTTGCAAGAGTATACAGCAGTGTTTTTCAGAATATTTAGATACCAACACAAAAATTTGGTTCTCATGTGCAGCGACCAAAGCAGGTATAAATATATATATATATGCCCTTGTCGACCTCTATCCCTTTCCGCCAATATTTTATCACCAAACTTGAGAATTGAGATGTTTGAACTCTTTGCTGATATGCAAATTTAATATTTTGATAGGTCTTCATTGAATAAAGATAACGATATGACCTCTTATGGGACTTTTGTCGATGTGGACCCTCTTCATGAGAAGCTGTCATTGAGAAGTTTGGTAAGTTGAAGTTGTAATTTATGACACCATAAGAAACAATAACTTAGTTAAAAATTGAAAAATAAATTTCTTTGGATCAATTGTAGTGACTCACCAATATAGTTTTAATAAAGTTGTAACACACTTTTAATATTATTAATACACTGATAAGGTAGTGACAACACATCTGATCTCTTTATCCATATTTAGTCATTTTGCCTTTTGCCCAGCTGAGCTAATTAATAATGAGTTTCTTCCATTCACAGATTGATCACTCAGTTGTGGAGAGTTTTGGGGGAGAAGGAAGGGCTTGCATCACAGCCAGAGTTTATCCCACATTAGCAATCCATGATAAGGCAATGCTATACGCTTTCAATAATGGAACTGCTGCTGTCAAGATCACAAGATTGAGTGCTTGGAGCATGAAGAAAGCAAAAATCCACTGAAACGAAACAGTAACTACTCGAGAGAAAAGTGATACAGTATTCATATTGTTCTTTTATTTGTACCCCAAGTTCCATTAATGTATTGTGACAGTGGTCTTTGTTATTCATCTTATACAATATCTGATAAGAAATATAAGGAAAAAAAAAATCCGTTTTGTCATTTGTGAAAATTCAACATGGCCTATAAGCTTGCCAACTTATTTCATCATTTATTGTCTCAAGTCTCAACTTTTAACTACAGCACAATACATTTTTTCGATAAAGATTCTCTCCTCAATATAGTCTATAAAAATAACTTGTATAGAATTTATACCAAGTCTACCTCTACCCACTCTTTAATTGTAGACACAACTTATACGTAAGTTCTCATATGATAAATGATAAATACTTATTGAATAAACTCTTAAACACCCCCTAGTCTTTTACCACTTACCCAATCCTAATTGGCTAATCATATTACCTAATTAATAAGGGTTTTCAGTATTTTCAAACATCCACAGCTGCTAGCACGATTTGTTTCTTTCTGGCCAAACTCAAATAAATTTTGACCAATTGCATGATTCCTTCGTCGATCATCATCATCCGAGCTTTTACCAAATAGGTTATTTCACATAATTTGAATAATTTGGCAGATTTATATAGCAATGGAAGCACATCTGTACAGTTTCATATAATACACAGTAAATATAAACAACGACACAAATTTCCTTATCCCTTTCTTTTGAAAAAAAAAAGGAGAGAGAAAGAAATGAAATCCATATCACAGGGCAACCGACACCGACAGCAACCCAAGAATCCCAAGCCAGAATATTAACAAAAAAACGACAGAGAGAAAAGACCGGACAATAACAATCTAAAATTGCAGCTTATGACCGAAATAACCGATATAATCTACAGTAATTACTCCACTGTCACTAATTATATCCAGGATTGTTGCACACAACTAAACACTACTGCTGCTTGCATTCAGGAGGGCGCTCCGTTGGCTGATCTTTACCGGGTTGGGCTCTGCGACCACTCTACAGTTTAGAACAAGTGACCAACAAAACATTGTATACAAATAGTTAGAATACCAGTCATACCAATAGTTTAGCAGATAGTTAATACAAATATACATAATCAACAAGATGTAATACGATTTGAGAACAGAATATGTCCAATTATGGAGGCTGTATCCGTACCTTCCTCTTGCTCTTCCCTTCATCTTCCTCTTCCTCTTCCTCATCATCATCATCATCATCCTCATCCTCTTCCTCTTCATCCCCATCACCATCTTCATCTGCTTCTATATCCTCAAAATCACTCTCTACAGCCTCCCCCGTGAACCATGACACAGCATGAGGAATAATTTTGTCTCGGATTGTAGAACTGCAAATGCACACCAACATAAATACATCTCAAAACACAATAATAGTTAAAAAAAACTTTAACTGTCTTTTGGTGACATGACATCTATCATCATCAGATTCCATAAATGAATGTCAATATTTTCTTCCATAGGTTAATATATGCTCGTTCTGATCCTTTTCTGCTTTACCAGATCACAAGAATGGCACTCAAGGCAATTATAGTTTCAATGACTTGAATTCACAATGCCATGCAGTATAAACAGTTTGCACTCAACATGTCAAACCACCTTTAACAAATACTTCTGAGTAGAAACTAATTCAGAAAATAACAAATATGCAAAACCATCAAACAAATAAAAGAACAACAAAACCTTTTCCTAACAAACCAGACAATAAATTCACTAACATCAAGACCAACAGATGAAGCAAGAGGCTTCATCACTCAGATCAAAGGAATAAGATATATCACTCAAGTATTCGCTAGTGACTTACCCAATGTCATAATCATGTTCCATCAAATTCTGGAGCTCTTCAACCTATCCATGCAAGTATTGAAGGCAATCGTCAATAACAATCATTTTATAACTTTCCAAGAGATAGATATAAAATAGAGACGTACAACATCATCATCTATATCATCATCATCCTCGGGGACCTGGGGAGGGTTGAAAAAGTTGAAGAAACTTTCACATTTTTCTGTTTTTGTGATCGGTTTGGCATTTTTTGATCCTTTCTTGGGCTTCTTCTTAAGAACCTTTTGTGTCAAGCACTTTCCTGGATGCCACTCAATTTCCGTTCTACATGTTTGAAAAAAAAGAAAAAGAAAAAGAATGTATACAGCAAATGAAAACATGAATATAAACCCTAACAAATTAACAGATATTACTTACCCTATTGCTTTCTCTAATATGGGATCATCATCTTCAATCATGTGATATGTTTTTGTTAGCACGGAATTTTTGAAATAAGGATTAGAATCAAAACAAAACTCCAGCTTGAAACCCTTAGGATTGTCGATTCTACACCACTTGATATCTTTAAGATACTTCAGGGCCCCCTCATCACGTTCAGTGATCTAGTGCAGAAAAGGAAAAAGGCAGATAATTATCCTACAATCATTATCAGATGGAAACTATACAATACATATATACGTAAATTCCACTACCTCTTCAGCCAGTATTTCATTAGTCTTCATCGCAGTTAGCCAAAAGTCAGGCACTCCTTTTTCTGAATTAAAAGGAAGACCCAGAATGGTATCAAAAGAGAATGTACATGGCTACACTGGTGAACAAAAGTAAAGTAATTAGTAAATTAACTTACCTTCAGCAGCTTTGTTTTCTTCTTCCATCGGTGCTTCATTTGTAATTCCATCAACCTCAACCACGCCATTGACAATCTCATACCTCTATAACCATCAAAACACAATTTGAAGACAAATTTTTTTTATTACCATTGTGAAGCAGTAAGTAATTCTGTCAGAAAGTTAGATATTAGATCATAACCAATGAAATTAATATAAATCCTTTTTGAGCAAGAAATTTCATAAACCAGAGAAACTATGAGACAAATAGAGAAGGCTCACAGATCACACTACTGATGAATAACATACACACCTTTGTGTAAAGTGGTTCATAAAGCTTTTGATATTTAGCTTCCAAGTGAGCTCGCTCCTCTAAAAACTTGGCCTCCAACTCATCATGTTGGCTCTGCAAGTTGAAAACCAGATCATATTTTCATTCCTGTCCCTCGCTAATGTAAAATTGAAACTTCTAGAATGAAGCTACATGGAGTAGACATTTCACAAAAAAATAGAAATAGAAATTAAACACATGTGCTACTGAGTATTGAACACAAGGAAACAAGTATACATACTATTAGCATAAGTGGATTATTTGAGAACCACGAATTACAATTAGCACGCAGACACACACATAGAAACAAGTGAACATGAGAAACCAAGAGATGGCAGTAGCATCAAACAAACCTGCAGATCTTTGAGAACCACCACGCGTTGCCTGACTTCGGGTGACAGTGTCCCGAGGATATCCACATGCTCCCCAGCCAAGAGCTGAAGCTTATCCTGCATAAACAGTAGATATTTGCACGAACAATCCCGCGAAAAGAGAAAAAAAGAAAAGCATATTGCAAACTCACGAAATTAACACGTCCGTGATAGTAATACTATAGTTTTGCAATCATCATCATTGATTCAGAAATGATTGATTCCGTTTGACATTTTGAAACCGATTCACCACCACCGGAAAAAAAAGGAAAAAAAGAAAGAAAGAAAAAGAAAAACTACTTTAATTCGGTTCAATCGTAATTCAGCATGATATGCGTTAGAAAGTTACCTTGAGTGCATTCACGAGACCAGCACGATCCTCAGCACTAAGAGCTACAGACAAAACCAAACACTAGAATTTAGACCTAGTTTTTTTTTCAATCAATCAATAATAATTTTGAATTATATCAATAATATACTAGTTCACAGTTGCTATGACTAATTGTTCTTTTGTGGAGAGAGAGAGAGAGAGTAGAAACAGAGGATTATAAGCACGGAGAGAAGAGTGGCGATAGTTTGAACTTTGAAGTGATGAGACAGATAAGATTGTGTTGTTGACTAATCGATATTCAGAAAGGGATGGTTTAGAGATTCCGATTGAAATTACCGGCAGCGGCAGCGGGTAGATCAGCGGCGTGATCGGACATGTTGAAGGAAGGAAGCAGTGTTTGGGAGGCGAGAAAATGGAGCACGAAAACTGCCAACGAGGAGGGAAAGTGAGAAATGAATGGATATTGGATTGGATACAGAACAGAGGAAGGGACCTTTTTTATTTTCTACAAAATCTGAATATCTCTCAGGATTGTTTACACGTGCGGGCCGAGAAGCACGGGCTTATAGAAGTAGGAGTAGAGTAGGAGTGGGGTGCTGATGTGAGTTGGACCCAATAGAAAACATGGGCCTTTTTTTTTTTTAAAGTTGTGATTTTTTTCTTTAAAAATAATTGTGTTCTGAGTTGCTTGTTTTTATTTTTAATCGATATGTTCTTTTTATTTCATTTTTATAAATCTCTGAAAATAAAAAATAAAATAACAATTTCATAATTCTGAATGAAACTGTGTTAATTAAAAATGGAAACAACAAAAATTAAACGCATATTAGATACTTTTATTTCAAAGTATTGTTTATGTTATTTTTTATTTATTTAGAATGCAATAATTTTGTTTCTTTTATAGTAGAAAATAACTTATTTTTTTTTCTTGAATCTCTAGATGAATTGAAAAAACTATTTATAAATTCACCCCAACATTTTGTATTAATCATTCACAAATCGAAACCAAGTAACTCAAAAAAACTTGAATATACAAGTTTGAATCCAGTTCTTCTAAAATGAACAATTTATTTTAAAGTATAAAGTAAATAATCTCAATCATTAATGACTAAATCAATAGTTGATATTACAAACACATACATAACAAATTATATGTACATTAGATTATCAATTTTTAATTTTTCATTAGTGGTTGAGATTACTTACTTTACTCTCTTATCACTTTTGGAGGAATTAAATCCATAAAATTCTTTTTAAGTGGGATACTATTCAATGCAAATTTAATGTTAACATAAAAAACTAACCCTATGATAAATACTAGTTTTGATTTTAAATGAATAAAAGACCTGAATTTTGTATATAAAAAATAAAAAAATTATTAAATTATTCTTATTATTTACCTTACTCAAAAATCATTATAACATTCCAAAAAAATATTTTTGATTAAAATTGAAATAAAATAATTAATAATTCATTAAAAACCTAGAAAAAGAGAGTATTTTGCGTGTTTTGAAATTGAGGGAATATTTTATGAGTGGTTGACATGACAGGAGTGAAGACTTTGTTACTACTCTCAACGATGCAAATGAGAAGTCAGTCAACCTTGCTGGGGCCTGGGACTGCCTGTGTTTCATTCATCACGAATCTTCTTTACAGATCTAAACTTCCCCCAGAAGTTGCATTCATTCGGTGCATCTCAATTCTCAGAAACTCCAACCTGTTCTGTTTCACAACTCTTTCCCATATTTCATTTTTTATGCTCCTAAAACCAATCCTTGCATCAAAGTATATCGCACTTAATCGATCACATATTTTTGCAGTTTTGCATTTCGTCACTTATTTGATTATTTCTTCCTTTGTTCTGATATTGGTATGAGTAAGTTTCGTTTTGTTTGCTAGTAGTTGAAGCTATTAATTATTGTTTTATTTGTTTCCCCTTTAGTTGTCTTTTTGTTTTTGGCATATCTATTGTTTTGTAGTAACAGTAGCAGAACAAACCATTATATTGCAATTGTTGCTTGCTATATCCGATGGCATCTTCATCATCTTCCCGTGTTGGTGTTCCTCGAATCCAATATGATGTCTTCATTAGCTTCAGAGGCACAGACATACGCCACGGTTTCCTTAGCCACTTGAGAAAGGAACTGCGGCAGAAGCAAGTTGATGCCTTCGTGGATGATAGGCTTGAAGGAGGAGATGAGA
This sequence comes from Glycyrrhiza uralensis, assembly GCA_030159175.1. Lineage (NCBI taxonomy): Eukaryota > Viridiplantae > Streptophyta > Magnoliopsida > Fabales > Fabaceae > Glycyrrhiza > Glycyrrhiza uralensis. The sequence continues at coordinate 40,673,704 of BRZY01000007.1, read as the reverse complement.
TATCACCAGCACTTGTCAAAGCCATTGAAGGGTCACTCATTTCCTTGGTCATATTCTCCAAGGACTATGCTTCTTCAAAGTGGTGCTTGGAGGAGCTTGTGAAAATAATTGAATGCATGGCCACGCAGAAACAAATTGTGATTCCTGTTTTCTACAATGTGGATCCATCGGATGTACGCCACCAAAAAGGGTCTTATGGAGATGCATTAGCTATACATGAAAAAAGTAAGAGAAACCCAGGCAGGGTGCAGAATTGGAGATCTGCTTTGAATACGGCTGCTAATCTTTCTGGATTTCATTCATCAAAATTTGGGTATGCTCTTTTCTTTTTTTTTTCCTTCTTCTCCCTGACATGTTTAATATCTTTCACTGATTATTTATTTATTTGTTGATTTTATATTATAATGCCATACTTTGGAAGGTTATGCAACTTGCAACAAGGACTTTACTTTTTAGTTGTTTTAGCTAGATTGATTTTCATCAGAGTGTTTGTTATTTCCTTAAACCATATAGCGCCAATTATTTGTTGGCAACTGGCAGGGGCAGGATTTTGATTTGAGGGGGCCAAAACCAAAACACATGACTTAGTATTTTTTTTTTTTAAATTTCCACATGTATACCATATGCAAGAATTTTTATTTATAACTACTATTTTTTTATAAGCAGGAGTTCCAATGGCAGAGTAGTGCCATGTTCTTTCATTTGCTGCCAAATATATGCGAGTCACCTTAACTCATTTTTTTTCCAGATAGAGCCCCACATTTCTATTATCATTTCAATGATCAATGCATATTCAAGTGATAAAATCAATGACAATCTTAATGGTTTCCAATTAAAATGTTTTTTTTATGTATAACCAAAGTTTTACTAGTTGTGCATCCACCTGTTAACATTAATAATAATGGCATTGAACTTGATACACTTTTTCTTTTTCTTGATGTATAGGGATGAAGTTGAGCTTATAGAAGAAATTGTCAAATGTTTGTCATCCAAGTTGAATCTTATGTACCAAAGTGAGTTAACAGACCTTGTTGGAATTGAAGAACGGGTTGCAAATTTGGAGTCACTATTGGCCCTATGGTCGTCGACTATAGGGGTTCGTGTCATTGGGATTTGGGGCATGGGCGGTATTGGTAAGACAACTCTTGCAGCTGCAGTATATAACCGTCTTTGTTTTGAATATGAAGGGTGTTGCTTCATGGCAAACATAACGGAAGAATCAGAGAAGCATGGTATGATTTATCTGAAGAACAAAATTCTCTCTATATTACTAAAGGAAAATGATCTACATATTGGTACACCTAATGGAGTTCCCCCATATGTTAAGAGAAGGCTGGTTCGTAAAAAGGTTCTTCTTGTTCTTGATGATATCAGTGATTCAGAGCATCTAGAAAATTTAGTTGGAGCACTTGATTGGTTTGGATCTGGTAGCAGAATCATTGTAACAACTAGAGATAGGCAAGTGCTTGGTAAAAGGGTTGACAGTGTATATGAGGTCAAGGCATTAAACTTCGATGATGCTATTAAACTTTTCATCATGAATGCCTTCAAACAAGGTTGTCTTGACATGGAATGGATTGAGCTATCAAGAAGGGTGATTCAGTATGCTAATGGAAACCCATTAGCTTTAAAAGTTTTGGGTTCTTTTCTTTATGGTAAAAGCAAAATAGAATGGGAAAGCCAATTGCAGAAGCTTTTAAGAAAATGCCTCACTCAAAAATTCAAAATGTATTGAGATTGACTTATGATAGACTTGATCGAGAAGAGAAGAACATATTTCTATATATTGCATGTCTCTTGAAAGGATATGAAGTACACAGAATAATAGCTCTGCTTGATGCTTGTGGTTTCTCAACAATCATTGGGTTAAGAGTCCTTCATGACAAAGCCCTTATAATTGAAGCCAAGGGCTCTGGAAAATCAATAGTGTCTATGCATGACTTGATACAAGAAATGGGTTGGGAGATTGTTCGAGAAGAATGCATCGAAGACCCTGGGAAACGTAGTAGGTTATGGGATCCTAATGATGTTCACCAAGTATTGAAAAATAACACGGTAAAGAGTCATGATTTTATAAAATATATCTTTTACAAATCAATTATTTGAATTTCTTTTGTGCAAAGTTCTGGTTTTGAATAATATTTCACATTGTACATTACTTTATGTTTCCAGGGAACTAAAGCCATTAAAAGCATAACTCTGAACGTCTCAAAATTTGATGAGCTGTGCTTAAGTCCTCAAGTCTTTGCTAGGATGAAACAGTTAAAATTTCTTCATCTTACCCAACATTATGGCAATGACCAAATGCTGTATCTTCCTGAGGGCCTTGAATCTTTGCCAAATGACCTACGGCTTTTTCATTGGGTTAGTTACCCTTTGAAATCCTTGCCTCAGTCTTTTCGTGCAGAAAATCTTGTTGAGCTAAAATTGACTTGGAGCCGAGTGGAAAAACTTTGCGATGGAATCCAGGTAGGCATCACATATAAGATTTAGTTATTGTTTTCATTAAAATTCTAGAGTCATGAGATTCTTTATTTAACACTATTTTATTTGTCACGCAGAATCTTGAACATTTAAAGAAAATTGACCTCAGTAATTCCAAGTATCTGCTAGAGCTCCCAGATTTTTCAAAGGCCTCAAAACTTGAAGAAGTAGTCCTCTATGGTTGCAAAAGTTTGCTCAATGTTCATCCGTCTATTTTATGTCTCAACAAGCTCATGCGTTTGAACCTATTTTACTGCAAAGCACTTACCAGTCTAAGAAGTGATACCCATCTAAGATCCCTTCGTGACCTCTTCCTCGGTGGCTGTTCAAGACTCAAGGAGTTTTCAGTGACTTCAGAGAATATGAAGGACTTAACTCTAACCTCAACCGCTATCAATGAATTGCCCTCATCAATTGGGAGCCTAAAGAAACTGGAAACACTGACCCTTGATGACTGCAAAAGCCTAAACAGCCTTCCAAACAGAATTGCCAACCTGAGATCACTTCGGCATCTTCATATTCATGGCTGCACACAGCTTGATGCAACAAATCTGCACATCCTGGTTAGTGGTTTGGAGTCTCTAGAAACACTAAAGCTGCAAGAATGTCGCAGCTTAGTCGAGATTCCGGACAACATCAGCATCCTATCGTCGCTGCGTCAGTTGTTACTAGTAGGAACAGATATCGAGAGATTTCCTGTTAGCATCAAGCATCTCTCTAACCTGGAAAAGCTTGACATAAGGGACTGTAAAAGGCTTCATTGTCTTCCAGAGCTTCCCTTATCCCTAAAAGAGTTACATGCCACAAACTGTTCATCCTTGGAGACTGTAATGTTCACTTGGAAGGATGCTGCTGCTGATCTACTACAACTACAAGCACATAAGATACACACACAATTCCAAAACTGCTTTAAGTTGGATGGGCCTTCACTCAGTGCTATTGGGGTAAATGCTCATGTAAACATGAAGAAGTTGGCATATGATAACCTCTCAACAATTGGAAGCAAGTTTCTTGATGGTCCTGCTGATGTTATCTACCCTGGAAGTAAAGTCCCAGAGTGGTTCAAGTACAGGACAACACAGGCTTCAGTAACTGTTGATCTCTCTTCTGCTCCTCCACCACATTCCAAGTTTATGGGGTTCATCTTCTGTGTCGTTGTTGGTCAGTTTCAATCGGATGACAGCAACTTCATTGGATGTGATTGTTACTTGGAAACCCGGAATGGCGAAAGGGTCACCCTTGGCGGGCGCATGGATGCATGGTCTAGTATAAACACCTGTGAGTTTGTTTCTGACCATGTTTGTATGTGGTATGATGAACGATGTTGTCTGCAAAACAGTGAATGTGAAAATGAAAGCATGAAAGAAGAACTTATGGCTAGTTATAACCCAAAGGTTTCATTTGAATTCTTTGCTCAGAGTGGAAGCACTTGGAAGAAGAGGGAGGATATTGTGATAAAAGGGTGTGGAGTGAGTCCAATTTACGACGCAGAATATGTGGATTTCGTTAAACAAATGGAATTGGAGTTGGAATTCACATTGCAGTCTATAGCAGCTGAAATGTCAGTTGCATGCTCCTCTGATAAGAAAGAAACACTCGCTTCGAAGCAGCCATGCAGGAAATTCTTTCCACCCCTTCAAATTGAATCTTGGAAGAGTCCAACACAGGGCTTGAAAGACATATTGTTCCTATGATTATTTTGGAAAAGTATAATCACCATTTAATTGAATCTGGAGCTTTGATAATGATATACACTGGTAGTTATATATTGATTTGGAAATTATTCTATGTATATCATAAAATCAGTAAATTAACTTATTTTCTTGATTAGGAAATATGGTAACATTCTTTGGTGCTATGACAATGATATGTCATATGTGTCGGTAGCTGTATATAATTTGTACATCTTATCCGTATCTAACTTTAAAGCAGAACTTTGGTGCTCTGATAATGATCGGATTTGGATGCAATTAAAAAGAGAGAGCATGAGAGCATGTGACCAACGTTTAAAAAAATTAAGGAACTTGTTTAGTTTTTTGTCTGTTTCTCTCTCTAACTGCAAATCCAACGAGGATATACTTTGGTTGCTGTTAAGATATTCGAAAAGTGTTATATGTGAAATATAAAATATGGTAAACCTCTGTACGTGTTGGTGTCCATACGTAATTTGTATACTTTGTCCTTATCTGAGTTAAAAATTGGGGAACATGTATGCAGGATATTCAGAAACTGCTATATGTATGGATTATAAAATAAAATAAGATAGGATTGCGCCCCACCATTCTTTTAACCTAGATAGATTATTAAATGTCCAGAACATGTAAGTTCTTTTTGGTGACACGTAAAACCAACAGACACTAACTAATTATTAAACTGGATTAATTACTTATCTATATATCCATAACCATAAATACATATATACTTATTTATCTAGTTGAATAACAAAAAATGTAGTTAATCATTCAATCTAACTACAATTTCATCAATCAAACCCCTTATGGGTAGCCTAGAAAATCTATAAAACATGATAAACTCCTTAAGAAATAATTGTTTAAAAATAGGCATGACTAAGGAAAAAAAGGTCAAGAGGATCCGGCGGATCATCTACGTGAAATATTGGTTGAGAATAATTTTTTACCAAAACTTGTACGCCCTTGGAAGTTGGAAGTATATTCTACATTTTGGGAAACAATATTTAAATTGACTAGTCTCACAATCTACGTCTATGATTCAAGTCTCCTAGCTTACAACCGTTTTCAACTTGCATTACAACCTCACTGATTTTCTGAGTGCTGAAATTTGGATTTTAATGCTTCAATGACAGCTGAAAAGTCCTGATCACTAAAGCCATGGGATTTTGCAACTTTATATAACTCATTAGCAGCTGCTGCAATCGGAGTAGGTTGGGAAACAGATTCTGCTAACCCCAGGGAAAGTCTCAAATCCTGTCACCATTAAGTCTGTGTGAGAGCAAAATTAATTTTGATGTCTGAGAGTGAAGAGTTATCAAACAGGAATGTTCTTTCACACACCTTCTGCTGATGCTTTAGGGGAAATGCAGTTGGGTAAAGCGACTGTATCATGGATGGGCCTTTGGTTGAGTACATTGGAGCACTAATGGCACCTTGTGAAATTACCTGCAAAATTGCCATTTTGTAAAGGCTCCCCAGAATGTTTATTTCAGTACTCATGTCACACTTCCTTATTAACAACACAGAAGATGAATTATAACATTAAAGAGAGACAGATTATGGGCATTCAGTTCTCTTAGGAATGGGAATAAAGTGAATATAAACAATTATAACCTAGTAGAAACATTGCAAAACGTAATAGATGAAAAAAATCAATAAAAGCCACACTATCTTATATGTCTTAAAAAGAATGCGCTTTTAAGTGATGGAGCTTCTACTTAGCGCTGAAACCTAAGGCATTCTACTAGATGACATCACACAAGTGTGGTTATGACTTCTCTTTGACATGGTATCACTTATCATCATTCTCATGCAGTTAATAATTGTTAGCAGACTAATGGATCACATTAGAGAAATAAATCAATGATGTTCTCAGCCACCAAACTTACTGCAGCCCCAAGTGATAGATGAAAGGTTTAAAGGGCTTTAATAATGAAACAACCTGCAAATCCATATGTATATTAACAGAAAATTTTACCTGCAGAAGACACAAATTATGTTTGACTATTTTTTTCAACCGTGCTATGATCATTTAGATCCAAATTAGAAACAAACAAAACATAGAAAGAAAGTACAAGAATCCATGAAATCAATGTGGAATCCAGAGAAATGTTTTATAGACTATCCGGTGGGTTTTATTTCATGGACTAGGGAATAACTGAATACCTCCACTAGTACATTTGGATCCAGCCCAACTTTCTCGCTGAGAAGTAAACCTTCAGAAAAGGACGCCATCATACTATGAACCAATGGAAAACATAGAAATAGTGTCACCTTAATCATCAGCACAAGGTCAAATAGCAGCAATAAAGCAGAAGGCAAATTTTAAAAGACCTGCCCATGATCATATTGACAACAAGTTTCATTGCAGCTCCATTTCCAACATCACCAAGGTAAAATTTGGACTGCATAGAAGCATAAAGCATACACATGATACAAATCAATTGTTTGCTTTGCAAGAAAGATCAGAGTTTTTTTTTTTTAATGAAGGACTAGATATATTTACTTTCCCCATGATGTCCAAGAGAGGAGCAACCGTTTCATAAAGATTTCTGTCCCCTGAAATGTTATATACATTACCTCAGTTTCTGTAAGTGCCCAATACTCTGTTGTGACTAAAGTCTGAATGAATGCTATGCGCTGTTAATTATTCAAATGGGAGCTATACAGAAAGAAATTCTTTACAGTATAACCTGTTTAAAAAGATTTCACAAGTTCATAATTTCAAATATCTGCAGCTATTGAATTGGTGTTGCAGTTTACATGACACATCCCAGCTGAATTTTCTTCTAGTGAAAAAAAAATTCTTTCACCAACTCTCTTCCCATGCCAAATTTAATAAGTTATCAGTGACAGTACATGAAGAAGAACATTCACCTGCTGTAAGAAATATCAATGTTCCATCTTCTGCTGGCTTTTTGGAACCTGAAACTGGAGCCTGTGGGTACACAGAAATGGCTTCAAAGTGTTACAACTTACACATTCATCTACCCATCCGACTAAAGCAAGCAAGGAATAATGCCTATCCTAATTAAACATCACCCTGTATGTTCCATAGAGAATGGATAGGGAAACCATAAACAACCGCACCTCCAAAAACAATGCTCCAGTGGATTTTATGTGCCCATTAATTAATTTAGAAGTGTCCCCATCAACAGTTGAAACATCCACGTATCTGAAAAGATACAAGGTATTAAGACTGCTATCAGACTAAGGAAGCACAAGTGCACAACACAACATACTCTATAAGCTGGCATGTGATATCTTTCTACATTCTGTTATTTGAAAAATTAAGGCTTGCAGACATTAGTAATGTGATGAAAAGTTATGAAATGAGTTACAACTATGGATAGATTATAATCAAACCAGAGATAAAATTGTAAACAGCAAGATGATAAGGCCCATCTGCAGAGCCGAAGAGGGAAGAATACTATTTGACATACAGAAGGGTCAATATTAATTTCAAATGCTACTCATTATCTGACAAATTGTAGCAATATACTGAAAATACTTGGAAGCTTTGGATTTAAATATAGCACCCTTTTCCCGGACCCATTCCATTTGCAGCTCCATGCTTCCCACAAGCAACATCCACCTGATACAGAACAAATAAAACTAGCTCAGAACTAATACATAAGCCTTAGAAACTATACCGAAATATACACACCGCACTTTGAGGATCAGCAAGCATGGCAAATGTGACATCGCAAGATGCCGCTACTTCCTCGGGAGATGATTTATATCTGCAGAAACAAATGCACAGGCTTTCAAACTCACTCGTTCATAGTTTGTTTCCTCTCTTCATGCACAACTATTTAATAGCAATGCCGTGGGGTGTGGAGATTCATGACGGTCAAAACTCAAAACACGAATAGAAAGAACTTACTTAGCCCCCAAGCTGATTAGAGGATCACACTTGCTCATGGTCCTATTCCAAACAGTCAGATCAACTCTATAACAGGAAAAATTAAGAGAATGAATTGGGGATATGAAGAAATATGGTTGCAGCTCAAGGCATGCAAAGAATAAAATCTGAATTAGAAACTTACTCCTCCTAAGATAAGCATGAAAAATACATGAGAGGCAGGAACCAACAACATTACCGTCCTTATTATTGTGTAAAATTAAAATTTAAAAGTGTGTGCACATACATAGGTACATACATACATACATACCCAGCTTTGAGGAGATTTCGGGCCATAGGGGAGCCCATGATTCCGATGCCCAAGAAGCCAACCCGTGGTGGCGGGGTCTCGGTCACTAAAAGTGAAGGCAAATGAGATTATTCAGTTGAAATGAATTGAATTCCATAATTAAATAACAGTGTAGCAGAATGGGAAATTGAAGGGAAAGAATACCTTGTTGTCCTTGAGGTTGAGGAGAAGAAACATTGGAAATGCGAGCAGAGAAGCGCGTCATGGGAGATGGTGGCGGAAAGTGGAAGGAGGAGCGCATTGCCACCGCTGTAGGGAGACGGTGGAGGACACAGTGATTACTGCAGTTCACCAACCTGCTCATCCCCACTTTCTCTCTATATTCCAGCTGCCTCTGTTTGTGTTTGTGTTGGATAAAATAAAATGTTCCTCCTAGATAGTAGATAGCAAAGACAGACACCAGAGATACATGATATATCCTCCAATCTCGAGAATACAAGAAAGAAAAATATCATGCTATGATTGAAAAAAAATATGATTTTGGTTTTTTAAATTATTTAATTATTTACTCATTAAAATCTCTATTTTTAAAATTAAAAAAATATTTTTCCTATCAAATTTTTTACTTAAAGTGGTTAAATTTTTATTTTGTATTTAAATATTTAGAATTTTATAATAGATTTTAGGTACGAAATGATTTTAAAATTTTAGAATCAGAAATTTAATAAAAAATGGAAAATTTGAAGAATTTAATAATTTTAAAAAGTTCAAAAGGTTTTTTTAGTAAAGAGTTCCTGAGAGTGTCAGACGGTATCACTTTGTTCTCTGATAAATACAAATTAGTCACTTTGATCCCTCCTGTCGGGAAAGTAATTATTTTCGTGGACCAAAATGATAGTTAAGTAATTATTTTCAAAGACTAAAATAATTCTAAATAATAGTAATTACTTTCAAAGATTAAAATGACTAACAACGACAGTTAAATTTTTTTTTTAATTTTGTATCTTTTAATAACCAAAGTGGTTATTTACTTGTTAGAAATTTAATCATTTTAAGTCATTTTTTTCACAAACTAATTTTTAAAATGAACTTATCAACATATTAATGACGATGATGATGCTTTTTTTAAAGGCTCCGTCTACGGTGTGCAACTGATGTAGGCCGCGCATCGAAAGCGACTACAATATGGAGCGGTGCACCGTAGACCTACAGGAAGCACAGCCGTTGATATTTGTTAAAATAAATCTATGGCTGAGATTGAAAAAGTGTAACCGATTGAATCTGTTAATTTCCACGAGACTCACACCTTCTCTCCTCCCCGCAGCAACACTGGTTTTCTCCGCCGCCGCCATCGATGTCGCCAAGCACAATTTCTCCCGTCCGGAGATGTACAAGGACAACCTCGCCTGCACCGTCGACGCCTACGACCGCCACGTGTTCCTCTGCTACAAAACCACCTGGCCTGGCCCCCGCGGAGGACCCTGAACTCAGGGTCACCACCAATGACGAGGGACCAATCGGGTAGAGGATCAAGGACGCAATGGTTTCTAAGGGGAAACCATTGATCTTAGAGAAAGTGAAGGTCTGGGTGCAGAGCATGGCCAAAGGAGGTCCCGTTAAAGAGGAATTGGACACTAAGAAGCCCTCTCCTTCTCCCTCGGCGCAGCCATAGAAGCAGAATCACGCGGCTGTGACTGCGGCGGCGGCGGCGGCGACAGCCAAGGAGGGTTCGGCGGAGGCGGTGAAGAAGAAGGAGAAGGAGAGCAAGAAGGGCAAGAAGAGTATTGTGATGAGTGAGAGGTTCAATTGAAGGAGAGGGATTTGTATGAGATATTGATGGATGAGAATAGGTGAAAAGGTTTCACGCAGAGAATCAGAGAAATTGATGTTAATTATGTGTTACGAAATCAATAATTTTTGTGGTTGGGAAGATGATGAACAGTGATAAATGGGGTGAAGAAGAAGATGAACAGTGAATGACAGCTTCAGAGGGTCATTCTACCTGCAGGTCCACGGTGCACCTCCAGCAAATCTGTTCGCGCACGGTACGCGTCCTACACTGGTAGCACACCGTAGACAGAGCCTTTTTAAAAAAAAAACAAAAGTGGCAATAATCTACCATAACAAATATAGGAATTAAAAAATGAAAATCAAAATGCGGCATTGCTTGCTGCTTTAGGATGATGAACGGCGCAAGTTGTTTACTTTTTACTGCCAACCGAGAAAACCAAGAGATGGTTGTGAAAAATCCAAATCCATGGAGGTGGAAGGTGAAGATGGTTCCAAGTTCAAACTCGCTTTGGGAATGGGCGCTAATAAAGCATTGTTTGGAAGAGGCTCTGGTTTTAACACCGACGACCGCACCGTTTCTCGTCGCCACGTTTCGTTCCAACTCAACGGGGAAACAGAGCCTCCTAGGGTTTCATTCGAAGTCATCGGAAGGAACCCCATTTGGGTTTTGACCAACACCGACGGAGCCCTCAGGACCTTCAGGAAGTTCGACAAGGGCCACTTGGAACTCGGCGACCGTTTCTGCTTGTCTGGGAAAGCACCCTTTTGGTTCCATTTGAGGAAGGGTTCTGAGAGTCCCAAGGTTGACCTTCACTTTGACCAAGTCGATGTCTCAGTAATTGATCCCGTTAAAGGTATTTGGCTGTCTTTCAAGTTTCAATTTTGTTGCTTTCTATCAATGTGATGAATTTTTGTCGCTAGAACATGGATAATTCGAAATACAAGTTTTTCCATTTTTAAAAAATAAAATAAGATGCTTGAGTTGGTAATTGTGTGTCAATGACACATTTCCAGAGCAAGGTTTGTAATGTGCATGATTTAAGATGTAGATTATGAGAGTATGTAAAGTATACATGAGTTGTAACTTATAGGTGTCTGTATAGCCGCCTTTTAAGTAACATAGTTTATGATTTATAGATGTCTGTAGAGATTTTGGAGTTGATGACTGTTCAACTTTGTCAAATTCATGTCAACGATGGTTACTCTAACAGAGCCTGATTTTGCAATATACATGATTTGAAATATAATTTTTGGTATGTGATGATTATGTTCAGTTGTAAGTGCCTGTGTGACCTAACATTCTAAGGATTGTATAATTCAACTATGAGTAACAGTTGTTAGCTTGATAGTTATTCTTTTGTGTCCATTTACGTATGAGTTGGTTTTTTGAATTTACAGTGATAGCTACTTGAATCCTTTTGATGATGCTCTTAGTTTTGAAAATGCAGAGTTTGGTTTTCTTGTGATGGGACACGAGTTTGAGCAGTATCCAAAGAGCATGGTCAGGAATGTGGAGAATTGGGAGTGGTTCCTTGAGGAACCTGGCAAAGAGAGCAGTGATGAGGAGGATTTTGAGGAGAGGAGGAAAATGAGGAGAAAGCGGAAAGCATTGAAAGACAATGAGGATGATGAGTGGACCGGTGATAGTGGAGAGGATAAAGATCTTGTTGCTAAGATGGGGAAAGGTAAGATCTCCACAAGGTCTAAAGACAGAAAAGGACCTAACACAGATGTCAAAGCTAGTAGTAGAAATTCTAAAAGAAAGAAAGCAACTAGTGTCACTGAAACTGTTGAAGATGATGATGATGAGACACTAGGAGGCTTCATTGTTGCTGATGTGGATGAGGAGGAGGAGGACAACAATGAAGACGAAGAGGAGGAGTTTGAAGAAGAAGCTGATGATGAGGAGGAGGAGGAGTAAAGTCAAGGGAAAGATAGACTTGTTCTTCTAGATGCTAAATGTTGTGGCCTTTTTATGTTAATAGGTAGTGACAAGAATCATCAAAAAAAAAAAGGTAGTGACAAGTAGTTTTCACTTTTCATCATTATAACATCAATTTGATTTTATTTTATGGCTTTAATATTAATTTGGTCCCTGTAATATAGGGGGGTTTTGATGCAGGTCCCTATAAAAAAGTCAAACTTTTTTCGTCATTGTTTTATTTATTTTTATGAATTTAGTCCTCGTTTTATTTATTTTTTTGAATTTAGTCCCTCATTAACGTTGACCGCTGATGTAGTACTGTGAGGTCCTTGTAAAATTCCTACGTGGTACCTACGTGGCTTACACGTCACCTGACACATACCTATACAAATATTAAGTTTTGAATTTAGTCCATCTTAAAAAAAACGTATTTTGGATTTAGTCCCTCTCTCTCTCTCCTCCACCACCCCCACCTCCACCTCTCCCACCTCCACCACCGCCCCCATCCCCACCCCCACCTCCTTCTCCTCCCTCCTACACCACGACCCCAACCCCCACCCCCACCCCCCCCCCCCTCCATGGCTTCCCCTTTCTCCACCACCACCCCATCCTCTCACCCACCTCCACCACCTCCTCCTCCACCCTCACCACCAGATGGAAATCACACAACAACAATAACGAAAATCTGCAAATACAACAACAATAACGAAAATCAACATGTGAGGGGGAGAGAGAAAGAGGGCACCGTGGGAATGAAAGAGAGAGAGAGAGAGAGAGAGAAATTAGGGGTGGGGAAGTGGGGTGAGGGGGAGAGAGAAAGAGGGCACTGTGGGAGTGAGAGAGAGAGAAATTAGGGGTGGGGATTTTTTGTTGTTACTGATTTTCTGTGCTTTGTTGGGGGTGGAGGAAGAGGAAGAGGAGTGGTGGTGGAAGTGGGGATGAGGGTGGTGGTGGAGAAGGGGGAGAAGGAGGTAGGGGGTGGTGGAGGGCGTGGTGGAGAAGGGGAGAAAATGAATAGGACTAAATTCAAAACACATTTTTTTAAGAGGGACTAAATTCAAAATTTAATATTTATATAAGTACGTGTCAGGTGACGGGTAAGCCACGTAGGTGCCACGTAGAAATTTTATAGAGACCTCACAGTGCCACATCAGCGGTCAACTCCTCCGGGGACTACAAAAAACGAGAACCAAAAAAATTTAACTTTTTTTATAGAGACTAAATTCAAAATCCAAAATTTTACAGAGACTAAATTAATATTAAATTTAAAGATATTTGAATGAATTGTTGTATGTCTAGTACTATGTTCACTGCAAGAATGGCAATATTTTAGTTTGGTGAGAAATTTGGAGATGGTGTTATAACATGATAAGGAGTTCTGTATTTAAATATATATGATATGAGTACTTTCGTGGCTACCCTTCGTGCAATTTGCTATTTCTTTTTATTTATTTATTTTTTGGTAGGTGTTATTTGTGATGATACCCTTGTTAAAGAATCTCATAAGTACATCTTTGTTTTTTGACTGAAGTACATCTACATACTAGGAGGTTGAATCTTTTTTTTTTTCTATTTATAAAGGCATGAAATAAATATATAATTTTAATGGCAAAATTTTTTTTTAGAGTTTTTCAGTAAAAAGAAATTTGGATGGAAAACTATGTTTAAATTCTATATGTCATTTTTGGACTCTTTTAAAAAAAGTAAGAACCTAATTTGGAATCTTACATTGGAGATGCATATATTCATTAAAAACGGCTGGGCTAATGGATTGGTGGGTGGAGAGTGTAAAGATAAACAGACGTGGCTCCTCGCTCAAGTAGAAAAATTGCCTAGCCCAAAACCGAAGATAAACTAGTTGGGGCCAAGCAAACAATGCCAGAGCTTGTGCATGTAACCTCGATTTTTGCGACATGTCTGCTGAGGGAATACAAGTATATTTTCTATATATTTTTTTTTTGGCCTTTTCCAGTTTCCGAAATGTTGGTTAAGCACGATGACGGAAATATTTTTTCCCCATTACTAATAGTCTAGATGTGAGGACTAAAAAAAGGAATATTTGAATTTTCAAGCGTATCGCTTAGCCGACAGTGATGAATTTAGAATTTGGCAAGGGGTGTAAATTTAAAAAATATAGAATATAACTATTAATTAATAATTGACTATTAAAATAGCTGAAAAGTGTCTTAGCAAAAGAAAAAATGCTGAAAAGTGGAAATTTAGGTTAGCCACAAAAAAATAGCTAGATTCCATAAGACTTGTAGCATATTAATGTTTACAGATAATTAAGACTGCCATTTAGCAATTTGCCACTGATTGTAGTAGTGGTACAAGGGGACAATATAACTATTAATGATGACTTGTAGAATATAACTATAACTATTAATGATGACTTCAATAAAATCCTTTGAATTTTGTACAAGGGGACAATATGTATGAACCTGAGACACAGATAACAGCAGATATATATGGACTATATATATATTCAATGGTCTATATGAACAATAATATTATTCAATCGATCAAGGGCTATAGAGGGAAGGACCACACTTGCATTTCCAACTCTCGGGCTCATAATTTGCATACTGAATGCCCAAATGGCTGCGCCTGCTGTTGGTGCTGGGCACTTGAATGGCTTCACAAGGAGTACAACCATAACACTTGTGCTCACAGCTTGGTGGACTTGACCCTATCTTGCTTACCCCTCTAGTACCATATGCTTCTATTTGCACTTCCTGTGACACACTTTCTCTCACCACATAATTACCCTTCAACAAATTAAGGAGAAAATAATAGTCAGTACTTGGTATGTTAACTAGGATACAAGAACAATTTACCCAGCTCCAAATTTACAGAATGTAAGAAGACACACCTTTTCTGACTCTATGGTATACAGTGGTGCTGGTGCCTCTTCTGGGCCTGATGAAGCATAGGTAACATCTGAGAGAAAAGAATAATTAAATGGTTAATAGTCAAAGATCAATGTTTCACATAATTGCTAAGTGTTGCCAAGTGTTGACACATAATTGCTAGGAAATGTAGGGGTTTAACATGTAATAAAATGGAGTTATGTATAGGTTAACTAACTAACCTGGATGGGACATGCCATCAGTTGGAGGAAAGGGCCTTATTGCTACAGAGACCCAACTCACTATTTGCAGAACCAGCATAAAACAGAAGAATCTTCCCTTCATTTTTGTTTTCCTTTCAGAACAGCAAATGATGAATGTGATGATGAGGTTGATGATGATGATGTAAATCTTCAACTTCCCTTCACAACTACAAGAGGTTATAAAGGTATGAATATATGATTGCTGAATTCTGGAATATAAAAAGGGGAGAGAGTGCCTAGTGGCTAGTACTACTCTAGCAGAGGAGCTTGCTATTCCCAAAAAGCAGCATCCAAACACTTTATTGGGTTACTCTTTGAGATTTTGCTTTACAAGCAAGCGATTCTGGTTTTCTTGTCACACAGTAAACTTACTAACACCAGCAAGTTTCCACCTTCATTTGACAACTCAGTCTCACACTCGGGAACTCCTAAGACTAGTCTGTTTTCCACTGCCTTTCTGCCTCTAACCTTGGATTGCTTACCTTTCAATACAAGCCAAGCGAAGCCAAAGCTAGCTAGCTATCTCTATCTCTCTCTTCTCTCTCAAATCAATCTAAAAGGGTGGTACTATATATGGTGTGTCTATAAGTCCAGAATAACAGCACCCACTTTGGTTCTGAAACGCCCTGCAACACCCTGCAACACCCATAATTATCTGATATACCTCAGATATATTAAAATACAATGACTTTGACACCTAGACTGCAGAGCCTAAATTTGTCTTTTACTGGTGCTGTCATTACCATATACGGAAGAAATAAATCAATGGCAGCACAGTGTCAGTTTTATGAATCGGAAAAAAAAAAAGCATCAGCTTTCTGAGATACTACTCAGCTTCTGTACCAAAAAGAAAAATTTAATGAGTTAGTTAATGGATTTAATTAATAATGAGGGCATACTAGGGTCAACTTTCTACAAGTTAGTTGTTGGGGAACAGACAAGTCCCCGCCTTACTACCAATATCCAATCTGGGCCATTCGTTTTCGATGGCATTCAATTTTGGTGTCCCTCATCTGCTTCTGCATAATTTTCTCACATTCAATGAAAGAACAGATTCTTGTTACACTATTTATTATGGTCCAAGCTAGGAGTGTTTATTACTCCTCCCTTTGTACCGTATCATTTGTCATTGATTTTATTAGTTGGAATATGAAATATATAAGAAACTAACATAGTGGCCCGTGCAACACACGGGATATATGACACATTTTATAAAAATTCATGAAAAAATATATTTGAATAATTATAAAGGATTTGAGTTTTTTTTAAATTATATAATAAATTATAAATTATCGTTATCTATTAAAAATAGTTAGTTAATTATTTGATTAATTCACAACTTAAAAGTTGAATACAACGAAAAAAATAGTACAAATTATGGTTAAAACAGTAAAATAGTTTAAATAGTTGTTGTGAGTAAATATGACAAAAAACTTGAAATTACAGTACCACTTGATCTTGTCCCGACATTGACGGGACAACCCATCAACTCCAATTATCTATAAATCTATATCATAAATTATCTTTATGTAGTTGTATCAATTAATATACCTATCAAGTACATGTCAAATTGCCGTGTATATTCAATTAGTAGAAACTTATTTCATAATCTATTTTCTCATGTAGCACCACAAATATTTCAATTTTTTTACTACCAAAATCACTCACTATCCGTAAACTATTAAGTGAAACATTCATTTTTTTTATTTTATAGATAACCGTGCCCAAAAAATTCAAATTTGCTCCTATCAAGAAAAATCTTCAACAAATTAGTTAAGTGAGGAAATAATAGCAAATTAAGAAATAAATATGTTTATATTAAAATTATTATAACAATGAATTTAAAAATATTAAAATTGTGTTCTCGAAAAAATATTAAAATTGTGATAAAGTGCAATTTTTGCTTTATAATTCATATGTTAATATGGTTTAATATAAAATGTTCATTCTCATTATTAACCTGTAAACTTTTTTATATATAATTTCTCCCTATATACTTTTATGTATTTCTTTATCACCGTGTGTTATATATTATCTATTATTTCCAACTAATCAATGTATATATATATAGACACACACACTAATTTGAAAAAAAAATTCTTATATTAAACAAAGTCTTCGATTATGTATGAGCAACCTTTTGTTTCTTAAAGTCAGCTGCTTGGTAACTTGTTGGGAGTTTATACTCCTCGTACTATTATCGTGTAGTTTGTTTCTTTGTGTTTCAACCCCGTTCTATTCCAAAAGAAAAAGTTTTTGATAAACTAGTTGGTGAATAAAAATAAAATAAAAATATATTTATATTAAAATTATCATAAAGTGAAATAGAAGATTATTTAAATTATATATTAACGTTTATTTCTTTAAGTAATTCACATGTCGATGAGATTTCATGTAAAATATTTGGCACAATGTTATATGTGCAATTTTTTCTCATATACTTTAATGTAAAATGTATATCTCATGTGTTATGTTTTAATTATAATGTTTACATTAACCAATTTACATCTATCTATTAATGTATAAAATCTCCTAATTTTCTCCAAAAAAAAAACATGTCCAATAAATTAGTTAGATGATAATGTAATAATAAGGAAAAAAATATATATTGTCATTTGTTATGTTTTATCCACACTATTTAAGAAAATCAGTTTATTTATAGATATTAATTATTGAAAAAATCAAATTTGGTTGGACAAAAGAAAATATTTAATAAATTAATTTAGTAAAAAATGCTAAATGAGAAAGAAAAAATAATTATAACATATATCAATTAAGATGAAAAAAATATTTTTTATTATTTACCGTTTGAGTTTATGCGTTTTAAAAGCAGTCACTATCACAAAGATGCAATATTTTTTTACTACAATTTTAAATTAAGTTCTACGTACAATTAAAATATACCTTTTATGAATTTCAACATGATCCCTAAAGATACAATTTTTATTATTTGAAAATTGAAACATTTAATATGATTCCTATTATAGAAATTTATGAAACCGGTCCCTATCAAATTTTTTCTACTACGATTTTAAATTGGTTTCAGGAATAAAAAAAATATCTTTTATGAATTTCGACATGATCTCTATATATATAATTTGCATCTTTTGAAATTTGAAAAATTTATAATGATTCTTATCATATAGATTTTTAAAATTGGTCCCTATCACAACGATATAATATTTTTCATTTACCATTTTAAATTGATTCCTATAATAAACACTCCTTTTATGAATTTTAACCTGATCCCTAGAGATACAATTTGTAGAAAACTAAAATTTGAAAAATTTATAATAATTTCAGCCATAGAGATTTAGAAAACTGGTTTCTATCATACAAATACAATTTTTTCTACGATTTTAAATTGATTCCTATAATAAATACACTGCTTTTATGAATTTCAACGTAATCGCCCTAGAGATGCATTTTGTATGATTTCAAATTTGAAAAATTTATAACTATTCCTATCATAGAGATTTATAAAATTGGTCCCTATCACAAAGATATAATTTCTTTCAATTATGATTTTAAATTGATTCCTATAATAAACATGCTCCTTTTTTGAATTTCAACTTAATCTCTAGAAATATAATTTGTCTCATTTGCAAATTGAAAGTTTTATAATTAATTTTTTTATACAAAAATTTTATAATTATTTCTATCATGGAGATTTATAAAATTTGTATAATTTTTTTCAAATACTTTTACTAATACCTAAATATTTCACAAAAACTTAAATAGTATAAAATAAAAATATATATCCATTTTGAAAAACTAAAATTAATTTAAGACATTCCAAAAAAATTAAGGGCATAACATTTATATCAAACCAAATTTTCCACAATAGGAAATTTGAGTTGCGAAATTAAATAATTTATATGTATTTTTGAATTAAAACAACTAATAAACTATTACATATATTTTCTAAAATAAATATATCCAAAAAGATACAAAAAAACCTCATTAATATATATAATTATTGAAATTCTACACATAATTTCTTGAAACATATTGAAAAAATAATAAGCAATTAAATTCTTTCGATATATGATACTTGTTCTTGTTTAAGAGAGAGCAATATTATATCTGCATAGAATAAAAAAAACTAATCACAGATAGAAATCGAAAATAAAAAACTTAACAATGCAAAATAGAGAAGCATTAACTTACAAAAAATAATTGACAAATAAAAATGAATTAATCAAAAATTAAAAGAAATACTTGCCTTAGAGAAGAAGTTTGCCTAAGAGGAGAAGAACAAAAATCAAACAATGTTGATAGTTTGGAGGCTATTATAATATTAATAAACACTAAAAAATAATAAGTAAAAATAATTAACAGTAAAACAGAAAAATAACAATAATATGAACTCACCTTAGATGAGAATTTAGTGTTGATGAACAAAGGAATAACGATAATACAAAGACTAAAACAAAATGAACAAATAAATTTTATCAATACATGCATATATTAAGATTTAAGATTAAAAATCCAAAAATTGAAACATATAAAGTACTGACCATGAAAAAGAAAACAAAAACTAACCTTTAATCGAAAGTCTCAAGTGTTAATAACCGCAATGGATGAGAATAATGATAAGAAAATGTATATGAAATAAGAGAAGATTAACAAAAAGTGAGATGATAGAAAAATTATACCAGAGAATGAAGAGGCTAAAGAAACACAAATGTTTAGAGACGCAAAATGAATAATTAAACAAATATCTTTTTCCTTAAAGGTATAAGAAATAAAAATATTTTCTAATAAATAGGCAATTGAAAATACGATTTTAAATTGATTGTTTCGAATATAATCAATACAATTTCAAATAAGACACATTAAATATGAATCATGAAATCATTAATCAATAAAATCTTTTCGAGTCAATTCAATCTATTTAATCCTTGAAATGCTCTCAAAGCGACACATATAAAAATGTGTCTATAGAGGGTTCGTCTTTGTATATATTATAGATAATTTTATAGGCTTAAATATCTTTTTAGTCCCTCATTTTTCATTGAGTTTTATTTTTAGTCTCTAAAAAATAAAATGCATCTTTTTAGTCCTTTATTTTTGAAAATTTGTCACTTTTAGTTTCTGGGACTATATTTTAATTTGAATTTTTTTTTTAAATTTATACTTTGACCCCTCTCAAAGCCTGATTCTCACCTTAACCCCATTCTCTTCCTCCTCCACTGATGCACCGCGACCCCCCATCCCCACTAGGAGTAGTTCCAACGTCCTCCATCGACGCCGCCACGAGATGCGGCCTCTCTCTCGTTCTCCTCCCTGTGCGATCGCGGTTGTCGCCTCCCTTCCCGCTATTGTGCGCAGCTTCCCTTGGCCGCACAGAGCTCCTCCTTTGGCCGTGCGGAGCTCCTCCCTTGGCCGCGCGGTGATGGGGGGCCGCGCTGCATCAGTGGAAGGGGAGGAGAATGAAAAAATGGATTAAGGTGAACATCAAACTTTAGGAGATATCAAAGTATAAATTTAGAAAATACTTTTCAAATTTAAAATATGGTCCTAGAGACTAAAAGTGACAAATTTTTAAAAATAAAGAACTAAAAAGACGCATTTTATTTTTTAGAGACTAAAAACAGAACTCAGTAAAAAATAAGGGAATAAAAATAAATTTATCCAATTTTATATTATAAACACTAATTTTAACATAAGCAAGATGAAAATGAAAATAATAAGGATTTAAAATAATTTTTTATTTTCAGGAATTAAAATAAAATTTATTATAAGGACAAAAACAAAAAAAAATCCCTATCGTAGAGATTAAAATGTTATCTACTAATATTACATTGATCCGAGTGAAATTGGACTCAGATTCTTTAAATAAAATATTTGGTTCGAGCCTTGTGGACCAAAAAAATATTGTTGGGAGATGAGACCCCATTAAAGCTATGGCCAATCATATTTCTCAACAGAAATTAGTCATCAGTAAAATCAATAGATACTTCACATGGTGACCAAGAAAAATGTTATCTAGACCATAATTAAATATGTACAATTGAAAAGTGTGAATTATCTCTTCAAAATTCGTACTTTTTTCTTGACTTAAGAAGAGAAAACTTTGACGTCAGATTTATATATTTTTTTTCTGTCCTCATTGTATTTTCTTCACAACCAAACAAGAAAATATGATATATTTTCTCCACCTTTTTCTTTTAAATTTTTCTTTAAAGAAACAAAGACTTATGACGTGGGAAGGTTAAATGAACTAGATTTATTTAACTTAAAATTAATATGATATTTTGATCAAGCTAGCATGTTTGGATGAACATATATTGAGAGAATCTCAAATCACATATGAAGATTTAAACGTGGTTTGTTACCATGCATGTGTTTGGCAAATTTGTAGCAAAATTAATTTTGCATCAAAATCACATTTTATTCTATTAAACTTTATTTTGAAGATATATTGAAAAAGGTTTATCAAACATGCTAAACTCTCAAAATTATTGAGACATGTCTTCAACACTTTTTTTTATATACAACAGTAACGATAAATTAAGTTTGAATATATGATTGATGCAAAGAAAAAAGTTTGAAGGACACTTAGGTGGTGTCTACCACTAAAATGAGATAGAGCCGACAAAATGAGAAAAAAGTAATAAAATAATATAATATGTGATAGAATAATTAGAGATATATAAAAGAGAAATGATATGTGTTGAATGAGTGGATATATTTTTAGGTGGTAATTATATATTGCCACTCTAATGCAAATTACTCAAGTCCCCTATCGCTAACCCAATCCCAATGTATTGTCTTCAACATCTTAATACAAGGGGCAGCGCCAATGAAACATCCGAGTTGAAAGCATTGGTATATGAGGATAGTAGACATGAAGGGATCAGTTCACTACTTTTTTAGTTTTTTTTATTTGTCGGATTTTGAGAAAAAATTTGTTCTTTTTTATTTATTGTTTTAATAGTTTAAGGTTATATTTTGATAATTATATCCTTAACTTTATTAATTGTTCTTTACATTTTATATAAAATTAATTAATGCATAGTTGAGGGTTCAAAGACTAATTACTATTCTCAACAAATAGAGTAGTGAATAAATAAGGATATAATAGAAAATTATTTGTCAATTAATTAATTCTTTAATTGTGGTGAAATAACCTTAAACGACAAATAAAAAAGAACGAAAAGAGTATATGTTATAAGCTGCCATTTAAGTGCTCTCTTCTTCACCCAAAAATAAATAAGGAAAATGATATTTTGACACTCAAACACCCAATTGACCACTAGAGATAGATAAGAATAGAAGAGAGATAAGTGATTGATGTGATAGATAAATGATGTGATAAAAAGAAAGAGATAAAAAAAAATAGAGGTGTTGAATAAGTGTTAAAAATTAAGAGGTGTTAGTGTATCATAACCCAATAAATAAATTTAAGTGCTCTCTTTGTGTCTGCAGAGCTTTTCTAGGAATCACAATGTGTGTAAGAATATGCATTAATAAGATAAAACAACTAATGACAACCTCGGATATGTTATACAAAAGGTTAGTCAAAATGAGAAGAATAGGTCATCCATCAGTCATGTTAAAGGGCAAGCAAGCCGGGGTAGGCATAGGCAAACAGCAAGTGCACCTATATTATTATTATTATTCAATTATTGGAGTATATACACTACTACTTGATTCCCAACAAAAAGCAAATTATTATTGAATGACGAAAGAGGTCAAGAAAATATTGTGCTATGATTCATGTTGGCATCATTCAAACCATAAATATTAAATACGCTTGCACAAGGATTATGTGACTTTTCATTTAAATTTAAATAATAATAAATGATGATCATTTGTGATAGACCAACAAAAAATAACGGCACAACCTCACTTCGAGGGGGAGGGAGGGGACCTCCTTAACACAGAAAAGAAGTAGTGCCAGGGAATTAATTAAAGAGTAGTATTTTCATTGTTGTCGTCTTCTGTCCATATATTCCTCCTTCTATATAATCACGATTCCTCTAACAGAATTACAGCTCAACGAAGAAAACGATTAATTAATATTTAATGCAGCAAAATGAATGAAATAACCACCCTAATAACAGACCCCATACTTTATTCCAAAATTACCCTCTATTTTTTGTCAATAAAATTACCCTTAACTTTTTTTTTTGGTCAGAAAAAATTACCCTTAACTAATTTAATGATTTCATAGTCCCTCATCCATTTGGGTTTAAGCCCATCTAGTTTGATCCTGGTTTGGGGCACTTGACCCAAGTCAGTCACTACTCTCACTATCAACTTCTTTGCACATTTTCACACATTGATCAGAAATAAAGACATATATAACAGAGATATTGTTCACTTTATAAGTCAATTTTGTAAGTATGAATTAGATCCAAAATCTAAAAAGAATCACAGTAACACTAACACACACGTCTAAAATACTCACAAAAATAATGGGAACATTCAAATTTTTTTATGTTGTTATTTATTTGTAAAACTTCAATATATGGTTTTTTGTTTTTGCTGAATAGTCTTTATTTCCTTTCCTTTTCTATCAATTTATTATTATTTTTTTCTCCCCTAAAATCAACGGCTCTAAATGTGCAGAGCAAGAATGGTGTCAAAGTTTGTTTGAGTAATATAAACGCCACCCCGTTCATATGCCAGATCTCAGGAGAAAGCACGCCAAGTAACTTTCTATGCAGCAACCAATTATCCTCATTCCTCAACTTATTATTGTGACAGAGCAATATTTGGCAGCACAGGCACTGCTACACCGATTATCTGCGCAATGCATTGCGTGTTAAATCAGTTCATCACAAATATTCCAGAGCATATATGCAGGGGGGTCACTCCCCTCACCCTGTGGCCATTTCTGAGAAGTAAGAGCCATTTTGGTTTATCACGATCACAATCACAGATATTCATTCATTCCAGCATGCCGGGGGTCACCAATTGATGTCACCCATGGCCAGTTGTAAAATGCAAGAGCCATTATATTATATTAATTATTCGGTCAACTTATCAACGCGTTAATTACTCACAAAAGAAAATGAAGGAGTAATTAACCAACCTGAGATTATTATTATGATTATGATTATGATGATGATTATTATAAATATAACAACCCGAGAGCAGAGAGTGGGTACAGCCAGAGTGCTTCATTTGGTGACATTTTCATTTATAGAAATTAGTTGCCGGTGTCCCTCTGTTGTCATACTAGTATTTCTCTCACTCAGACCATTTCACCACAAACAAAACAAAACACAACCCATTAATATTATAGTCCCTGTGAAATACTAAATTGTCTTAGCCATACCATTATTATTATACAGTAAAAGGAAAGGAAAGGAAAAGAAAAGAAGAATACAACTGCATGTACGGAAAGAAAGAAAAAAAGACAGACACTCAAAGCTTAATGGGGGAAACAGTTATGATGTTTAGTAGTTTCACATCTCAGACTCGCTCATGACTGCCAGTGCCAGGTTCATTCTTCGGAGGAATTGTCTCAACTCAACCACGGCCACAATCTTCTCTTTCACCCATTCATTCATTCATTCATCCATACACATTCGCCGCTTTGGCTTCGCCGTCTCAATCTGAAGTTTACTGCTCCACGTCATCAACCTTGAGGGATATAAAGGTAAATCCAATCTCCCATTTTCACCTTCTTTTCCACTTCTCTCTGTGCGGCTGGATTCATAAACCTTTTGAAAAAAAAAGCATTTATGGGATTATCTTTTCAAGAAATTATTTATTCTAAATTATGATAAAAATAATAAAATTATTTTTTGCATTTTAGTTACACTCTCTCTTACAAAACTTTGTTGTTTTAGCTTTTTTTTTTCTCAAAACCTTTAATTGTTGAAAAATTTCAAGATATATTTGATAAAAGGGAATTTCAAGATATAATTAAACATTTATTTTCAACTATAGCCTTAGATTTAATTAAGAGGATGGGGTAGTAATGAAAATAACTTAAAATAATAAAAGAAACATTACCAACATTACTGGGTTCGAATTCTTTAAGTAAGGTCTTGGGTTTGAGCCTTGTGAATAGGAAAAAAAATAGTTGGAATGGTAAACTTCAATAAAGGTGGCCGATCAAGTTCCTCAATGAAAATTAATCATTGGTGAAACTAACGGATACTTTACGTCAATAATATTGTAAAAATAAAAGAAACATTTTAATCTAAATTTAACTCAGTTAAATATTTTTGTTTGGACCTCAAGACCGGAAACAAATTATATTGAGGCCTCCCAACGCCGTTCCCCCTTTTTATTTTTGGTCATGACGCCGTTCCCATTTTAGAAGCCCAAAATGATATGGACCGGTAATCAGGGCTGCTATTCTAATTGTGTTTAGGACGGTCCTTTGATTAATCATTTATAAAATACTGTTTCTCAATTAATTTTTTAAAAAAGTTTTAGAACAAATTTTAAATGCCTGTTATTTTTATATCTAATTTATTTTATATTACTATATTAAAGTAATTCTATATATATTTTTTAAAGAAGTAATTGTATATTAATTAATCAGTCTTTTTTTATATATAAAAAGGAATTTACAGAAAAAAGAAACTGTTACACCAGAGCCAGAGGCATCCTACAGCCTTTTTTTTGGGGTCAACTACAGCCTCTCAAGTCATCATTCAACAGAATACCTAAAGCTGGGTCAGCCACATCAAGCAAAACCCAATTAAAGCTATCACAACTATGACCTAATACTTGTAAATTTACTAGTTAGATAGAAAGGGTATATCGGATTTGCCTTTTATTCTCGCACACTTTTCTCTTAATGCTGTATGTTATACTATTTTTTCAATTTCAATGATTTTGCAAAGTTTTGCACAAGAACAATCTTCTGCAAAGAAGAAAAGAGAAGTTTCTAAAGGGAAATTCCAGGTTTCGGGCTAAAAACAAAGCAGAACAAAATAAAATCCATGTAACGCGCAATGAATTGGTGTGTGTTTGGATAGACGTTCAAATTCCGTTGGTAATCTTTTCAAAGCTTCGTTTGTGAGAAGGAAGAAATTGTTGTTTTGGCTCCAAACTGAGTTTTGATGGATTCCAACGGAAAAACAAACACACACTTGAAAGTCAGCTTGGTCCCTCTCCCTCTGTTCCCGTAGGTCCTTCTATGATCTTAATATAATTCAAAATTTGTTAAAAGCACGATGCGCACACCCAATGATCCATCAACATCATTTTTCTCCCATCACGAGTGTAGCCTAACCTTTTCACATCCTCTTTCACACTTTCTGCTTCCAAAAATGTTATAAACTATGTATACATGTATTCCTATACACAGACATACGAGGCACTCCCTAATTAACATACATGCGATATGCATAATAATGTGTGAATATTTGAACCCTTGAATTCAAACCCCTCGTGGCGTCTGGGGCTTGCAATTTTCTATTCAAAATAACACAATTTATGGACTTGCAAGTCACACAGACACACACAACTTTTCCTCCTAGTTTTCCGTTCAAACCAAACAGGTTCCCTGGCAGCCAAATTCCAAAAGGTCTCCATTTTCAACAATCCATATTTAATGTCTCTTCCAAACTTGTGCAGTATAAAGGAGGTTGGGAAGTGCCATTCCAAAGAGTAAACTCAGGTCTATAGATGAAACTGTAAAGAAGGTGAGCCTGTCTCAACCTTCTAAATTTACTCAAGTTAGTATATCTGTATATGCATATGCTTCTGGCTATGTCAATCTCAATTTTAAGTTTAAAATGCTTAATATGATTCTTCTAGCTCATGAAGATTGCAACTCTATTTTTTTTGTTGAAAATTGCATGGTCATCATTTGACAGTTCTGCATGTTTGCAACTTTCATACAAATGTACCCTGAGCAAGTGGATGCATTAAATGTGTCACTGCTAATAACTAATCATGATCTCTTTCCCCGAAAGTTAACCCCCGTTACTGTTTTATTACTGGAAAATATAAAGCACGGTGTTTCTAATTTTTGTGTAGGAATGGAAATTTTAGCGATAAGAAAGCAAGGAAACACCAGAGTGAGCTTAAAGAAAGGCATAAATTTCAATAATTTGTATAAGCCTATTCGGTTAGCTGATGCTACTACTGAAGAATCCACCAAAGGCTTGAAGAGAAGGAAGATGGGAAATCTGAAGCTCCAAACCACATTCTCATTCAAATTATATCTACTTTTAGAGTCAGACAATTCTGGTTCAAAAGAGGAAGGAGAGGACTTGCCAGATAAACAAAACCCACCAGAACTAATGTTTTCAACCTTTGTTGAGCAAGAAGTAGCTGCAACAAAGCTGCAGAAAGTTTACAAGAGTTACAGGACCAGAAGAATTCTGGCAGATTGTGCAGTTCTTTGCGAGGAGCTATGGTTTGTTTCATATCCAAGTTTATGGTTGTTTTTTTTTTTTTATTTTTCCCCTTTCAATGGCTAATTACATGTTTAGTTTTCGGTTGGAAGATTCCAAAATAACTATAGAGTTCTTGTGGACAAAAGTACTTTTAGACCCGTACGTTTGCAATCGAAAAACAAAAAGATCTAAGAAAGTTTATGAGTGATAAGAATTCAGTGATTAGTGCTCAGTGTACTTTCCACAACGACTGCCTAATATGTTTCTTCTCTGGTCCAGGTGGAAGGCTTCAGACTCTAATGCTTTTAAAAGGTGCTTTGCATCACATTTTGACTCTGACAAATCAGAAACAACTAGTTCAAATTGGGCTAGAGCTAGGACAATGGCTGCTAAGGTATACCCTTTAATGTTAGAAGCTAGAAACTTCAGTTGACTTTGACTAAGAAATATCACTTTTATGTGCTTTACTTCAATGTTTGGGCCCATATTATTCTTCTTTGAACCATATCCATTGCCTGAAAGATAATGAACTTAATTGACTAGGGCCACATAGAGACGAATTCAAAGTTTTCAATCTCTTTTTGGGGATTTTGTTGAATACCAATCAATATGGTGTTTTTTTTCTTCTGCTGGTAGGTGGGAAAAGGGTTGTCCAAAGATGTTAAGGCGAAAACATTAGCCCTGAGGCACTGGCTTGAAGCTGTAAGCTCATACGTCTGCATCTTGACTTAGATGTGTTTTAACTTCATCTTTTCAAAGATATTTAATTTTTATTGCATGGTCACATGTTTTCTTAGAACCCACCAAGGAAATCAACTAATGGAGGCTAAGGTTTCCCTATATTTTGCAGATTGATCCCCGTCATCGTTATGGGCACAACCTGCATTTCTACTATGATGTCTGGTTTCAGAGCCAGAGTTCTCAGCCTTTTTTCTACTGGTAAATATTAACTGAGCAAGTGCTAGTATGGATTCATGTACATGCTAAATGCCTGAGCCTGAGAGAAATTTTGATCCCCATTTTCTAATTTATTTTTTATGACATGAAGGTTGGATGTTGGAGAAGGCAAAGAAGAAAATCTTGAGATATTGCCAAGGAAGCAATTGCAGAGGCAGTACATAAAGTACCTAGGACCCGTAAGTTGTTTCCCAACATGGCATTGAGAATGCCTCATATAATAATATAATTTTGTAGTGCAACACTGCAACGGTATCAATGACATGTCTTATGACATTGGTATCAGTGTATTCAAGGCACTAAAGACTTCACCTATATAGCTTTGAGTTTGTTATGAGTATTATAAGCAAATGACTTTATTTTTATGCTTTTCAAAAGCTTAATTTGCAAAGTCACCAAAGCTTTCTTTGTACTAACAGCTTCAACTTTATTGCTTGCAATTTGCAGGAAGAGAGGGAAGCATATGAAGTGATTGTGGAGGGAGGCAAGCTTGTTTATAGACAAAGCAAGGAACCTGTTCACACTACTGAAGGGTCAAAGTGGATTTTCGTTCTCAGCCCATCTAGAATTTTGTATGTTGGGCAGAAAATGAAAGGCCAATTTCAGCACTCCAGTTTTCTAGCTGGTGGTGCTACCATTGCATCCGGAAGATTGGTTGCCCACAATGGAGTACTTGATGTATGCTACATGTTTCATACATATAATTTCCTTTCTATTAGAATTTTGTAATTTTGTGACAAATTGAAAGATTCAAAGAAGAACCATAGGAATTTCTCAGCAATAGGAAAGAAAAATTGAAGGAAAGAAATTGAAACATACTTTCATTTCCTTTATAAGTGAATTGATCTTCATTCCCATTTTATTCAGGTTGTATGGCCCTATAGTGGTCATTACCGTCCAACCAAGAAGAATTTCAGGGACTTCATTCACTTCTTGGAGAAGCATGATGTGGATATGACACATGTAGAGGTGAACCGCATTAAAGCATATTAATTTCCCTTGTGGATTTGCCAAACTAATTAATTTATAATGACCAAGCATCAACTTGTAATACTTTTTCTTGAATCTTTTATATAATTTTTCTCCTGCAGACACATCCAGTTGATGATGATATCCCACCTTGTTACCCCGTCGATGAGGAGCTGCTGTTTGATCACATAGAAGGGAATGTGGGTTCCAGTGACACTGCCACAGCCAATAATCATGGTCAAGAAAATGTGGGTCACTTTGGTACCAATGTGGAAGAGAACAAGCCAATGTCACTCAAATGGGATACTGGAGTTGGCCCAAGGATTGGTTGTATGAATGAGTACCCATCAAAACTCAAACTTCAGGCACTTGAACATCTCAGTCTTGTAGTTTTGACCGAAGAAGAAGAACAGCTCAGTCTTTCACCAAGAGTCAACCATGGAACATTTGCAGGCAAAACACCCATTCCCTCTCCAAGGCCTAGTGCAAAAGTCCATCTGTCACCTAGGCTTGCAAACTTGGGACTCCCTAGCCCAAGGGTACATGTGTCTCCTTTGTAAGGTCTGGACCTTATATGTATTCAATTCAATGTTCTAGCTTTATTTATTAGCATTTAAATTTGGACCATTAGTACAAAATATATACATATATACAGGAAGATAAAGGTCATAAAGGAGCCAACCCAATAGTTATTTTTTCATTTGGGTTTTTCCTTGGCCAATTCTTTGAGTCTGTTAGCTTCTGATGAGGCATTCTTTTTCCTTCCCCTCAAATGCTTTGTTGCATATCCAATAATTGCAAGGGGTTTGGGTAAACCATCCATTCATGTATTGTAAGTTAAATCATATTTGGAAATAAAAATATGTATTTACCTCTCTCTCCATCTCCCTATTTTTTTTTAATTTTTTTTTGATCTGGTTTGAGTTTGGACTTTGAAGAATGGTCAACTGTATCCGTACTGAACAGTGTTGGTATCTTATTGCACATACAGATTCTCTGATACTAACATTGTTTCTAGTTTTTTTTTTTAAAAACTTTCATGTCGTTCAAGTCTTAGTTCTCTACAGCCTGCAGGTTACATTAGTTTTTAATCTATATTTTTGGCTATTAACTAAATAAAGAATTTTTCTTTCTCTTTAGTCAGCTCCAGCCTCCTCTTTAATCAAATCAAATAAGGAAATTTCATTTTAGTTTAATAACAATGGACTTGACAATATAAAAAAAATGTTCACACAAATATTCAACCATATTCAATATTTCAATATTATAATACAATGACAAAATGATGAAATATGATTGCATGCATGTGTAAAATATGTTTACAATAGTTATTGAACTCGTTTTATTTCTCTTCTCATCCCCTCTATAAAATTCCTTCATTTTCTTTCTTTTGCAATCAATTTGTAAAGTGTTCCCAACTATAAATCTGGGTTTTTTTTCTCTCCAATGTAAATCGCAAAATTTAAGTTGAAGAATGAAAAGGAAATTTTTTAATTAAAAAGAGTGTATTGTTAGCCTCGTTGATGGAACATAGAATGTATATTATATTTCATCAAAAAAAAAAAAGAATGTATATTATTAACTATAACTATTAACTATTAACCATTAGATAATATTTTTGGCTACTACGTTTTTGTTTTGGGTGGTGTTTCAAAATTTGGTTATTAATTTAAGAATTTAATTACAATATACTTATAGTGTAAAATATTTTTACATTGTCAATGCATAATTGCATAGTCATTAATTAAGTTCTTACAAACTAAAGGCATTTTGTTAGTCAAAAACACTAAAGACAATGTGGAGCCACAATCTACTAATTGGTGAAACTTTTTTTTCTTTGGGTCCAAACTGATTGGTGAAACTGCATGCTAGACTCGGGCTTTGCTTTAATGGGCTTTTGTTGGACTCAGGCCGTGGAGAGGGTCCAACGCTCAACAAAAATACCAACTACACAAAACGGCACCGTTTGCTGTAGCAAAAATGGTGGAGTCAACTCGGAGCGGGCGGGGCGTGCCGCGTGCATGAGAAAAGGAAAAGTTTGACTTTTGGAGTTTCGAGTATCCGGTTACCGTTACGGTATAGGCTCTGGTCTTTTTCTTTCACAAACACCACACAATTTCAAATTTCGAATTTTTCTTCTCTCCCTACTCTTACTCGCTTTTGCCTTAATTAATTATCCACAACACAGATCTCACAAGGCTCAGGCTCCATTCCATTCCACACTTTCTAAACTTAAACTGTCCTCTTATACAAACCAAAAACGCTAAAAATCCTCTCTTTCTCTCTCAGTGCATCCTCTACTTTGCAGCACACAGCAGAAGCTCTATACCTCTGATCTGCTCCTTTTGCTCTGCAAAAACGGTTTCTTTTCTCCAATGGGTGCTTCGGGAAGATGGTTTAAATCACTTCTCCCTCTTAGAAAGACCTCAACCTCAACAACCGATCAAGTAACCCCACTTTTTATTTTTAATTTTTGCTCTAGTGTATATGGTGTGGTGTTGTTTACTAATTACTACTATCTACTGAGTGTTGAGTAATGTTATGTTTATTATTCAGGAGAAGGTTGGTAGTGATAACAACAAGAGTAAGAAGAAGTGGAAGCTATGGAGGAGCTCTTCAGAAGGGTCTACAAACACAGTGAAGAAGGGTGGTGCTACTGTGTCAGATTCTTCTTCGCTTAATGCTGCAGTGGCTGTGGTGGTTAGAGCTCCACCCAAAAATTTCATGGCCATCAAGCAGGAATGGGCTGCCATCCGCATTCAGGCTGTGTTTCGAGCCTTCTTGGTAACTCCCATTCTTACCGCTTTCTTCTCTGACTTCAAATTCAAACCTTTGCACATAGAACAATGCATTTTGCTCGCCTCATTATTATTTAGATTTTAGCTTTACCCTTTAAGCTGTTGTTATGATATATATGAGTTTCTACTTTGTAATATTTTTTAATTTTAATTTGAATTCTATCTGCCTGCCAAGCACCAAATCATTAATTAGGCCTCAGGTTAGATGTTACTCGAGCTTGAAATTCCAAGTCTCATCACCTATAAAAAAAAAATCTATCTTTGTATAATTTTTTTACTAGATCCATCACTAGATCGAAATTCAAAAAATGGTGCTTGTGTTGTTCTGATTTGAAATCAGCTCACCTCAACTGAAGTGAAATTGAATTTTCAACTTTTTTTAGTCCTCCTTGAGACATGCTCTCGCCTCGAATGTTGAATTTCTGGCTCTTTAAGAAAATTATGGCATGTAAACCTTTGTTGCCCTTTTTCTCTTTTTTGTTGTGGGGAGGGGGTGAATGACTTGGGTTTTCATTTGGATGGTTATGGTGCTACTGTGCTAGGGGAACAATGCTATAGTGCTAAATTTGTGAGGATTTGTGGCAGAAATGTCAGCCACTCTTTTGCTCATTGTTTTAGGAGGATTTGATTAGTATATTAAGCACATGTCTCTTGTGTTTGTGTTTTTCTATGCTGATGCCCTTCACTTTATTTTTAACTTCTTTTTATTTGACCTTACTTCTTCTATTCATATGCTTATTACAGGCTAGACGAGCTTTGAGGGCCTTGAGGGCAGTGGTAAGGCTGCAAGCTATATTTAGAGGCAGGCAAGTGAGGAAGCAAGCAGCTGTTACTCTAAAGTGCATGCAGGCTCTTGTTAGAGTTCAGGCACGTGTAAGGGCTAGGAATGTGAGGAACTCTCCAGAAGGGAAAGCAGTGCAGAAATTATTAGAGGAGCATCGCAACCAAGCTGATGATCCTGTTAAGCTGGTTGAGGTAGTATCATATAACATTCTCTATGATTATTTCCAAGTTATTATAAGGAGATGGTAACATTATTGCAAAAAAAATCCATGTTATTATTATTAACAGCAAGGGTGGTGTGACATTCCTGGAACTGTGGATGAAGTTAAAGCAAAGCTACGATTGAGGCAAGAAGGAGCCATCAAGAGGGATAGAGCAATGGCATACTCTCTCTCCACACAGGTAATGAACTTAAGAAGGTATAATGCATGTTTGGTTTTCAGTTGAAAGATTGCAAACATATGTTTGAACCAAAGTAACTATAGAG
Source organism: Glycyrrhiza uralensis (assembly GCA_030159175.1). NCBI lineage: Eukaryota > Viridiplantae > Streptophyta > Magnoliopsida > Fabales > Fabaceae > Glycyrrhiza > Glycyrrhiza uralensis. The sequence goes on along the minus strand of BRZY01000007.1, from coordinate 40,640,234 downwards.
TTCCTTTGGGTAAACATACGTTTACAACTGAAAACCAAACATGTCTATGTATCCACGTTTGCTTTAATTGGTAAGACTTAGTGGTTAAAAAGTATTACCAAATTCATTGATTTAGTTCAAATAACTGTGCTTGCTTATAGCAGTCAAGAGTGAATGCTAGTCCAAACTCAAAAGCCACTAAGGCAGTGACTCCTCTCAAGCATCACAACCTAGACAACAAGAGCTTAGGAAGTAGCTTGTTAGAACGCTGGATGGTGACCAAGCCATGGGAGAGTCCAATCTCCAGGAAGAGTGAAGACCTTGTCCCTTCCTTTCAATCAAGAAGGAATAATGGTGTGACAACTAGGATTTCAGCTAAACCTCTCAAGACACTTCAGCCAACTCCATCATCTTCGACCACCGTAAGCTCTGAATACATGAATGATGATAGCCCTGCATCAACTTCATGTACATCTGGATCCCCATCTTTGCCATCCACCAACACTGCTATGGTGGAAGCAACAGAGGAAAGAGATGTACATCAACCTAGCTACATGAATTTGACAGAATCGACTAAGGCTAAACTGAAAGGTTGCAGGTGTTCTTCGCAGAATTCGAAGAGACTAGTAATGGAGGATTGTCTGTCTCATAACACAACTATTACAACCTCCTTTCTGAATGGAGATACTTCAAGCAGCTCTGGTTCTGACCCTTCAATCAATTTGTGGAAGGATCTTTGTGCAACACCTCTAAGGGCAAGTTACCAAAAACGATACCCCAGGAGATAAAGAATTTCTCTAACAGTGATTTGTGTCTACTTTCAATGAGTCCAACAGCTTGTTGTCCATTGTCACCATGACACAGTGAGATGAGCATGCTGCAAGATCATCAGGGTAATGGCTAATTGACAGTGTAGATAACATAAGGGGTTTCTTGTGTGAGGAATGAAATAGCAAAACTAGTACACTACTTCAACTCGTGTGGTGTTTTTTTACACTAATGTATACATAGTAGCTCTATGTTTTTTTATTGGTGTTTGACCGGGATTAACCCTCGAGTTGGGGTGGTGGTTAGTTAAAGTTCTCCGCACAGTTGTAACTTCAAAATTCAAACCATTGACATTGCAGTTAGCAACTCTATGTTCGAACTATCTAAAGAACTCGAGTAAAAAGTGCGAGCTTTAAGCTGAGATCATTTTTTCGAGTAAGCTAGTCTTTTGGGGTAGACATTTCTTTTGGGCTTTTGTTAATACTGTAGTATGATATAGCCCATGAAAGTTCCATTAAACTTTTGCATCTGTGTGCAGGGTTGGTTCCTCCATGTTAGCATATTATCTAAGAATTCAGTTAGAAAAGCTGAGCTAAGACCTGTTCTTTTATTCATGTCTAAGAAACTATTTACACGTGAACTGTGATATGGATGCACAGTTATGTGATATTTACTATTATACACACCTTGGAAATTTTGACTATAATGGGCTGAAAACTGCATTACTTACTAACTTGTGTTAAACATTAACCTTAAAGCTTTACACAAGAGTTTTGACCAAAAAAAGAAAAAGCTTTACACCATAGTTTATGTTACTGTTCAATATCAGAAAACAATGCGAATAAAAAGCCAACTATTGTTCCAAGTCCCCTTCATAATTATGAGTGTTTTTGTCCAAGTAATAATGATTGGACTATATGTTGCAATCACTGTAACCTTGTCAGTTCCCTGTGCTGATATTAAAAATATATAATATATAATAATATTCACTGAAAATCGCATTTGTTATTCGGAAATGCTCAAGATAAATAAGAAAATAATGAAGATCTACAGAGCATTAACACTGTCTTGTCTTTGTTAGTTTGGCTCGTTAATATCTTCAATTCAATCAATCATCAAAATAAAAATCACGTTTGTTCTATCCCAATAGCTCAATCCAGCTTTTGTACCTAACTTCTATTGTCCATCTTGTAAGTTCAACCCAAAACTGCAGCACAGTAACTATCAACACAAAGAATGCAAAAAAAGATCAATTCAAGATTTGAAACGAGTAAGCTTTATTTAGACATTTCTTATCTCCACTTTTTTTTTTGGTCAAATTTCTTATCTCCACTTAAGCATCAAGAATAATAATTTAATAGGAAAAAAAATCAAGTGGTCCATTTTAATTATACTACTATGTAATAATGCAACATGTATGGTCCAGTTCCAGTCATATATCGGGAAAAAAAATGGTCCAGTTCCAGTCATTCGTACTTTTTCCAAAAGGACCAGTGTAAATTATTACCACTGTCACCTTTGAAGTATTTGTGCATCATTTAACTGGTTATAACAGAAAACAAATAAGATTAATGATAGACACAAATGATGATAAAAATACTAATAAAACATTTTTCAGTTCCAAATAGACCAAGCGATGAAAATTGAAATGGTTCATAGGTCAATTTGAGAACCATGGACATATACTGAATCTCCAAGCCCATTAAAGGCTGACTTTTTTTTTTCCTATATATACTGGATGGCTGCTATATATTCGGTTTCACAGGCTTCTCACATGAGATTATGCGCTGACAAAGGCAAGAAATCAGGATGCCACCAAAAAATTGTAAAATTTTTTGAATGTCATTTGATGGGGTTCTCAAGTAAAGAGAAAAAAAATAAAAATAAAAGTGAGAGATGCTGGTGGCGGCTAGCTTGGACCATGTCCAAGGTTCACCACGATGGAGAAGTTAACATCATGACTATTGATATAATATTGAATGGATAGGATTTGTGAAGGGCTACTCGTAGAATAGGTTATAGTGTACGTAAAAGTTATTTGCAGAATAAGGCTTGTAATTGCAAGTAACAACAAAAGTTGGGAGATTAATGTGTTATTTATGAACAGACCTTAATTGAAAATTTAATTATTGTTTCAATGTTATTTTTAGGGATAATTTATTTTGCAAGTTATTTTGTATAGCGTTATAGTAATGGAATAATTTATCATTTTAAAAATTAAAGAGTTTTGAATAGGTAGTGTTTGTTGAGTGTGACTTAAAATGATGTTTATATTTTGTAAATGTATTGTGTAATTATGTTTTGGTGGTAATATATATGTAGACAGTGACCCATAAATTGAATGAAAAAGAGTAAAATTTAAGCTTTAGATTGAACGCCGAAGGAAATTACGTTGCCCAGTGGTTGATAGTGGTCATTTAATTATGTTTATAATTTCATTATTTTGGTAAATAAATGAAGTTTATATTTCGGTAAAAAATTAATGATATTTTTTTTGGTCCCAAAAATAAATGATTTTTTTAATAAAAACACAAATAATTAAGGAATAGGTCAATGTAATAATTTTATTTAATAATTTAATAATTGTGGTCAATTACTAACAAATTAGTGGAAGTAAAGAGGTCAAAAACATTATTTCCTCAAACTTATGGGTCAAATATGTTGTTTCATTAAAATCGTACAAACCTCGTATCCTAGGTAAAATTCCATACTGGACCACGTGGTGAACCTTGGAGGTGGTCCAACCTAAAAGCCACCAAGAGATGCTTGTGCTTTCTTCAATTTGGAGTAAGTGTGCAAACTTCCTTTCATGTGGGGATTGCCATGAATAGGATTAGGAGTGTTGTTTTCTTGGATATCCCTTTCTCTGTGGGGCATTTGTACTCTCTTGTTTTCATTGCTTTGCAAACAATATAACCTCTCTTCTCATCTTCCTTTCCTTTCCTTTCCCATTTATTTGCACACTGCCCGTACCCGTGAAGATCAATGTGGTCCTTTAGTTATGGTCGCGTTTAGCTTGGACCATGTCCAAGGTTCACCATGATGGGGAAGTTAACGTCATGACCATTGATACAATATTATAATATTGAATGGATAGAATTTGTGAAGGGCTACCGGTAGAATAGGTTATAGTGTACGTAAAAGTTTTTTGCAGAATAGGGCTTGTATTTGCAAGTAATAACAAAAGTTGGGAGATTAATGTGTTATTTATGAACAGACCCTAATTGGAAATTTAATTATTGTTTCGATGTTATTTTTAGGGATAATTTATTTTGCAAGTTATTTTGTACAGCGTTGTAGTAATGTAATGATTTATCATTTTAAAAATTAAAGAGTTTTGAATAGGTAGTGTTTGTTGAGTGTGACTTAAAATGATGTTTATATTTTGTAAATGTATTGTGTAATTGTGTTTTGGTGGTAATATATATGTAGACACTGACCCATAAATTGAATGAAAAGCGTAAAATTTAAGCTTTAGATTGAACGCTAAAGGAAATTACGTTGTCCAGTGGTTCATAGTGGTCATTTAATTATGTTAATAATTCATTATTTTGGTAAATAAATGAAGTTTATATTTCGATAAAAAATTAATGATATTTTTTTGGTCCCAAAAATAAATGATTTTTTTAATAAAAACACAAATAATTAAGGAATAGGTCAATGTAATAATTTTATTTAATAATTGCGGTCAATTACTAACAAATTAGTGGAAGTAAAGAGGTCAAAAACACTATTTCCTCAAACTTATGGGTCAAATGTGTTATTCATGAAAACCGTACAAACCTCCTATCCTAGGTAAAATTCCGTACTGGACCACGTGGTGAACCTTGGAGGTGGTCCAACTTAAAAGCCACCTTTAGTTATACGCTATCGTATAAAATATAGCTGAGCCAATTTGAACACTTCAGGCCTTGAAGATGAGTAGGAATAAAAAAGATGGATTAAATATTTCTTTTATCTTATCATATTTTTCCTTGAATTAAATTAAATATATTAATTTAGTATCAACCGGACTTATAAAAATGACTCGAGACTGGAAAGTAATGATTTGATGATACAAATGGTAGAATTTTTCAAAGAAAGTAGATGTTCACTCATTTGAAATGTGGCCCTTGAAGGTTGGAGGTGTGCAAGTGGTATATATCCATATGATGATAAATGATTCTCCAAGTAATTAAATTAAATATAATAAATAAAATTGACTCCCAATTGTCCCTTTTTTCAGCTATATATCCGATAGCTAGTGTTTTCCCTAGGCATTGTAATATTTTCGATCCCCTCAAGACATTTCCTTCAAGCCTATAAGAGATATATAATCTACGTGTTCATTATATATGAGTTCAAAATCGGTTTAATTAGCTCTTAATTTTTCCATCTGAATTATTCAAAATCAATATCAATATATATCTTCTGGTTATATTTACCAAGGTAGCACATGAGATTTGAAGATAAGTAATTAGGTGAGCTAGATGCTACCTTTATTTCTTTATTTAGTTTCTCGTTGCATCTCAAGGGACAATGTATCTTGATTCCTTTCCTTCTATCGGGAAAATTTCCCCACCCCCCTCAAGAGGGGAAAAAATGAAAGAAAAGAAGTGGGGAGAAAAACTAGCATTTGACTGAAAATGACACATACCAAAACCAATCCGGAGTCAGGAGAGGACAAAAGAATTACATAGCATTCTTTCATGTACTTGTTTTTCATATCTCTATTAAGTTGCGAGAAAAACAAAAGACTCTGACAGCAAGAGTCCTTTGATGGCTCAACAAATAAAGCAAAAGAGGCCCAGTAGTACTAAATGTTGCATGTGCAGCTATTAATTGGGAATCTTGTTCTGAAACTAGCTGTTTCTTCCATCATAAGCTTGCCAAGCTCCCACTTTTTTTCTTAATTTCTCTCACAAGCAACAAAAAATACAGGAACTCCCCTGTCACCCCTGTTTCACCGCAACAAAGATTTCTTGTTTTTTTTATCTTTATTTTACACTCTTCGACAAATTGGCTACATGCCAATTGTAATTAAAATGAATGATATCATATATCCCAATCAATGACCCAAATTGATTGCTTGTTTTTTCTTCTGTTGAAAGTTCAAAAACACTACTCTCTTTAGTATACTTCCTGCATAACTAATTAATTGGATCAACTTGTGATAATTTAGATATTGCACAAGTACAAAAATTGCCTTTGTGAAGTTAATAATAAGAATAATAAAACCTGGGAAGGACATGATTGAGTATGCGAGCCAAACAAAACAAATCATATGAAAATATGGTCACATTTGATTATTTTTTTTGGTCAAAGTTGAGAATGATATTGATAAAGGGTCAAGCCCAGCAAATACACAGAATGGACACTGAATACATAGGCCATGAACAGATATGCTATAGCTACCCGATAAACATTTAACCCCATGCTATGCTCTGACAAACCTATACAGCTCTCAACTGCCTGACCAAAACAAAGGAAAACAACCAACAACAAAAACAACAACAACAACAACACCAACAACAAAAAAACAACAAATAGAACCAAAACCAACAGCCACCACCTAACACTAAGCCTAGCACACCACGACATAAAAAAGATACACTTGAGCGGGTTTGGCCCATTTGGGGCACCTACAACCTTCGACCTCAACTGATTTGCGCACATGTCAAGATTCAGCCAACCCATCTAGGAAAGACCGAGAGTGGTAGTACTACGACTAGTTGTTCAGCAGCGCCAAAGGCGAGGGCACCGGAGAAAACCTGGAAAAAAAAAACACAACCATATCACAACCACCCACCAACACACGAACCACCGTGAACCACCACGGAGCAAAGGCCAAACGACCGCCAAGACGAAACCAAAGGGCCCGCAGAGAGACACCCCCGTCTGAGAGAGGAAGACCAAGGGTGGAACTCGTCCGAACTCGAGCGGCAGCGGCGCCCTCCAACTCCCAGCAACGGACCTCACTCACAGCAGTCCAAGGAACACCACAGCGGCGGCGACGCTCCAGCTCAAGAGGCTGTGGCAGAATAGTTGCAAAACTGAGCAAACGAAAGACGAAAGGAACAGAGGACAAAAACGAAAAAAAAAGGAAAAACGAAAGGAAACATGGTGGGGGCCACTCGCGTTGCAACGGCGACGAACCGCCGGCACAGCGGCCCCAACAACTCGGTGCAAGACAGTGTTGTCTTAAAGAAGAGAGAAAAAAGAGCAGGAGCAACACCAAGTAAGAAGGGAAGAGGGTTAGAGGGGAGGTGGTGAGGTATGGTCACATTTGTTTTAGTTTGTGAAAACGTTTTTTTTTTCTCCCAAAACCAACCGGGCCTAACCCAACGTTTTCTTCCAACCGCATTCCAAATTGCAAAAGCACTCTTGCTTTAGATGAGGTCAACAAAAAACAACTAGTATGTACGTAATTGAAGATTTCACGGCTAACACCCAAATTTCACCAGAAAACAAAAACTTTATAACAGTATTATTATCATAAGTTCCATTTAATAATTTAGACCATATATCTAGCCAAAAGGGAGTACATAACCCAATTATTCTTATTTTTAGTACTGCTTTAGATGGAATCCCTCAACAGGGTGTAAAAGCACACTTTTCCCCAAGCTGCTTTTCGCCTATCTCTATCAAATGAAATTTGCATTCACAGTGGCCGGCAATTATATTCTTTGTGTTGTCCCCATTGGCCATTCCTCTATTTGCAGAGATGAATGTCGATCGAGGTTTTGTACAGGACTTTAAAAAATTAAATTTGGTAGTTTTAAAAAAAGTATAAATTTATATAGTTATATTTTTTTTATAAGCATGAAATTAAAAAATATTGATGCCGATTAAGTATTAACTGATGAGGAGTTTGATTTTTCCTAAATAAAATTTTAGAGTAAAGAATAGTTGTTGATAAACTTTATTCCTCAAATAAAAATGATACTTATACTTTGTGACTTTTTTTCCCTTTACTTTAATATCACTTATTTTGGGACAATTAGAATAAAATATTTGTTCTGTAACATTTGATTATATGTTATTATTTTATTACATTTATATAAACACATAATTACATAGTAAAATATTATTTTTGCATGTATCTATCAAATTATGAATTTTTTCAAATATATTAGTTCTAGAATCTCTCACTCTATTAGCTCATGCAAATGCAAGTTTGGGTCTAATTTGTTTATAGGCTTAAATATGTTTTTAGTCTCTTAAATTTAGAAAATTATTGTTTTTAGTCCCTCAAATTTAAAATGCCTATTTTTGGTCCCTTATTTTTGAAAATGTGTCACTTTTAGTCTCTCGGGTCATATTTTAAATTAAAAAAGTATTTTATAAATTTGAGAGGAGTCAAAATATAAATTTAAAAATCTTTAGAAGTTAAAGAAAAGAGAGTAAGGTGAGAATCAAAATTTACGAGGGGTCAAAATATAAATTTAAAAAATATTTTTTAAATTAGAAAATAGCCCCAAAGACTAAAAATGACACATGTTGAAAAATAAGAGACCAAAAATAGATATTTTAAATTTAAAATACTAAAAACAATAATTATCCAAATTTGAGAGACTAAAAACATATTACTTACGCATATTACACAAAGAAAAGTCTAATGATGATGGTAAACCACTTTTTAAAAAGTGTACATATACTTGTGGATCAAAAAAAAATCTACGTATACTTACAAAAATTAAATGATAGAAAATATGTTATAACTTATAAGGAAGGATATTATTGTGAATATTTATAATTAAATAAGACATGATCCAAAGGCTATATGTTTGAGGAGGGGTTTAGAATGGGAGGAAACGGAAAAGAAAGATCTATGATGACTAGCTAGGATGTTTTCTTTGTTTGAGAATTTTATAAAATAAGAGAAAAGTTTGAATTTTTAAAAAAAAAATTTAAACAACAACCTCAAAACACTCATTTACTAGTTTTTTTTTTGTTGAGTTCCTTTAAATTGGAGAGAAAATTTGACTTGCCAACAAAGTGAGAGTATATTATCCATTTTACTTCCCCTCTCCTTTCCTTTCTCTCTCATCTCCCAAAGAAACACGAGAAATATAGTTGAAGAGTCTAAATTCACAACAACAAAAAATCGTTGAAAACGGCTGCAACCTCGACCCAACTAAAGTTATACGCAACGTTATACTTTATCTGTTTATCATAACCATTTGGACCAAAACAAAATACTTTATCATGACCATGAACAAATATTTTTAATACACGTTCTCCATTTTTTTTAACTATTTGCTTTTAAAAATATATATTTATCTATCGTTTTAAAAAAAATAAAATAACATTAATTATTAATTTTTTGATTATATTTTTTACGTAATCAAAATTAAATAACTGATGATAATATTATTTTCCTTTAATATGTGTGTTATTACTTTTTTTTTATATGTAATGTGTGTCATTACTTAGATGTCCCTTAAAAATAGAAAGATATACCATTAACTGCTACGTTTTTTATGAGTTGGTGTACCATTTAGTTAAACTTAGCAAGAATTCAAAATATAATGAAAATTGAAAACTTTAAATTGTTGGCCATTGGAGATTTTTAAAAAATTCATAATTCAATAACTAGAGAAATAAGAGTTCAATAATTGATATTTGTATTCGTGGCCTAGATATCTAGATAACAAAAAAAAATAGAATGGTACTTTTTTAAGGATGGTGAGAATACGAACAAAACTGTACATTTCGTTGGTGGTCTGATATGGGCTCTAGCATTGTCAAAACATTATTTTGGGACGGTTTTAAAATTTCAAAAATATGTGACTAACTATTCATGTGTGTCTGTGTTAATGTTTATAGGGGAAGGGGGGAGGATGGAGGGGAGGAGAGAGAGGGAAAGAGGGGTGGTGGGGAGGGGGAGGGAAGAGAGAGAAAATGGTTAGTGATGTGTTAGTGTTTCATGTAATGGCCTTTATTGTGCACATCAGCATTTAAATGATGTTAACTCACTTCAATGACTAAAATAAAAAAAAAAGTGGCTTTTAGGGTGAACCATTGTATGGATCAGTAATATTACAAATATTATACACCAAATATTATACACCATTGGATTTAATCAAAAAAATTCAAGGATTTAGACGAGCTTGAAACTAAAATAAAAACAATACACTTTTGCCATACATAATCCCTACCCCACCCCTCCCCCAATCTTTGTTCAGTTTCACGACGGAGTGACTCTGTATCAAATTAAACTCCTTCTTTGCCTGACATTAGGCTCGGCAATGGGACCCGAACCCGCCCCGATTTTGACGGGGGAAAACCCGTTTTGACTGGAGTCGGGGATGGGTTCGGGTTTTCCCCACATTTAAAAGTCGGGGTTGGGGAAACTAATACCTACCCCGAACCCGTCCCGTACATTTATTACACTTATAATATAATATTTAATGCATTAATATTATAAAAAATTATATTTTTAATTCTTTATTTCTTCATTATTATTTGTCTAACAAAATATATTAAAAAAATGTCTTAAAAAATAGGGTATTAAATTTCTTTGATTCTATCAAAATTAAAATTCTAAAATACTAGGTGCGGGGGCGGGACGGGGAAGCCCGACACCCGCTGGGGGCGGGGATGTATGTTGATTTTTCAACCCCGACCAAGATCGGGGGCGGGGTGGGGAAACCCGAGCACTATCGGGGGCGGGGACAGGAAATGTAAAATCCACCCCCGCCCCGCCCCGTTGCCATGTCTACCTAACATTCTCAATCTCTCCTTTTTATTATTTTTTTATTCTATTTATCTTTTTTTTTATTTGCTCTGGCTATCACATATTTTTCAATTGCGATTGTCATCATTCCTCACTGCAATTAGATTATTCTATTCCATGGAATTAATTTCTTAATGGTGAATAATTTTTTGTCATTTTTTAAACATGAACTTTCATTGATATTGTATTTAAAAATTATTAAATTAATATGTTTTTAAATGTTTGAAATTTAAAAAAAGGAGAAAAAAAGTGTCTTGCTATTCCACTGGTTTCACGTTCTTCAAGTTGTTGTCCCTGCTTCTATTTAGTGTCTTCATGGATTGCAATTTCAATCTTTCAGAACTTTGTGATATATATTTCTCTCTTTTTTTTAGTTGATGGCATGAGGGGGTGTTGCACCTAATTTTGGATTGACAAAGGTGAGAGAGGGAATGAATAGGATGTAGTGTTGTAATGTGGAAAAAATCTAGTGCATAGGGTCCATGATAAAATTGCAAGAGATTGATCAATCCAACGGCTAATAGAAATGGTCCACATGGACCATTTGTTAGCTTGTCCACCCTAGACACTAGGGATGGCAAAATGGGTTGGCCCTGCCGAAAGCCGGTTGGCCCAGTCCCGACCCGTTTTTGAAAATGGGCTCTAAAATGCACCTCGGCCCGGCGGTGGGTTGGCGGACTGGGCTGTTTTGGCAGGCTAGCGGGCCAAAAGCGACTGGCCCGCCTAAAACCCAAAAAAATTAAAAAAATAAGGAAAAGGTGGGTTGGTGAGCCAAAAGCAGGTTGGCCTGCCCAAAAAAAAATGATTTATTTTTTTTTTATTTTTTTTAAAAACGACGGGCTGCACGGGCTGGCCTGCCCCACCGAGATGGCGGGTTGGCCCGCTCGCCAGCTATACGAGCCCAAAATAACACCCTGCCCCGCCAAAAAAATACGAGCTGGCGGGCTAGCCCACCGGACCCAGCCCGCTTTGTTACCCCTACTAGACACCACCAAAAAAATATTTAAAGGATCAAAAGTGTTTGATTTTTTTAAGGACTAAAACAAAAATCTTATATATTATAGGGACTAACAATATATTTAAGCTAAAGTTGTTTAGCATGTATTAATATATTTTTTCTTCTCGATTTTAAGTCTAACCAAGATTGCTTGCAAAGGGATGCACCTACCCTAATCTAAATTTATGTATATAAAAAAAAATCTAACCAACATTGAGGAGAGAAGTTTTCATACTTTTTGTTTCCTTTTTTTTTGGAAATCATAAATTTAATTTTTTTATTATATTTCCTTTTACTTTACATACAAAGAATGGATAGTTTTATCTTCATTTTTTCATTTTTCATTTTTTTATCCTTTTATTTCTCTGCATGCAAACAAATTATTAAAACAGAAATATTACACACACCCAACACACACCCCAATTCACTATTTCATACACTAACATTGGGTGTGGTATGGGTATAGAGTGGTCCATCTATAAAAGTCTTTATTAAAAACTTTTGTAAATCATGTATGTTTAAAACTCTTATTATAACCTGATAGTCATGACACTGACTGTTCTCATAGAAATAAAGAAAATAATTTTTTTATTGATTAAATAAGAGAAAAAGAAAAAAGAAAACTTTTCAAAATATAAAATCTAATTTTTCTACTCAAATATATTTTTCATCTTAAATCTTAAATTTTACCTCTTTTTTCCATTTTCTTTTCTCCCATCCAAATTAAATAAAGTAAAGTGAACAGACATTTATTATTGAAAAGTTTATTTATATAAGATGAGATTTTCAACAAATAGATCGGGTTGGTTAGATATGTCTCAATAAAAGAAACGAAAGAGTTTAAAAAACATTTGCAAAATTATAAATAAATAAAAAATCAAGTATTAGAATTTTATATACTTTTATTTTCTATTGATAAAAAAAAGCATTGATCAAAAAAATATACTTTCATTTTCTAAAAGGAAAAGGGTTGGTAAAAAAAAAAGCATTGATCACAAAAATATACTTTCATTTTCTAGTTCTCCAAGGACAAATATAATACCAATGCAAATTATGGACGTGGTCAACAACGTCCAAAAGGGTTGCGTTATGGATTAGAAAAGTTATTATTTGGACAAGCTAATTAATTGGCTATGTCTGATGCAACAATTTTGTAATTAAAAAATTTCTTAAAAACTTTGATCTTTGCATACTACAATTGCATATATATGAAGTCATTGAATAGCCGTCTTTTTTGTATATAGTTGTGATGAGTTCTCTTAATTGAGATGTTTTTCCTCTTTCTGATGATAATCAATATCTTGATTTATTACTTTCAAAGTTGAGTAATACTATACACTAGTACATTGTTTCTTCTTCTTAAAGATATGACCCTCAAAGTTTTGGTGGCGTCTAGGGTGGTGAAGTAATTAAACTTCACCATCATGGTGAAGTGTGCCCAAAAATAATAATGATCTTTGATTTAATAATTTAAAATTTGTATGGATAGGATTAATTACCAGTTAATTGGACAACAGGTAAAGGTCTAAGATTAGCATAATTGCAATAGAGGTCATAATGTGTTACTTATTTAGACTATTGGCATATACTTTTGAAAAATGTGAATTATTGGCCAAAATTTTAATTAATTACAAATTACATATTTTTTCCATATTTTTCCCTCGGTGTCTCTCCCCCTCTCTCGCTCTCTCTCTCTCCCCCTCTCTCGTTCTTCCCCTCTCTCACCCTCTCTCGCCCTCCCTCTATCTCACTTTCTCTCTCCCTCTCTCTTGTTCTCCCCTCTCTCTCCCTCCCCCTCTTTCTCTCACACTTTCTCTCTCCCCCTTCTCTTTTGCATTATCCCCCTCTCTCCCGCTCTGGCTCTCTCCCTCTCTCCCCCTCTTGCTCCCTTGCTCTCTCTCTCCCTCCTCTCTCGCATTCTCCCCCCCTCTCTCTCCCTCCCTCCCTCCCCCTCTCCCTTGTTATTGCTCTCTCACTCTCTCTCCCTCTCTCTCTCTCTCACCAGAGAAGGGAGCGAGAGGTAGGGAGAGTGAGCGGGAGAGGGGGGGAGAGCGAGAGATAAGGCAGAGAGAGCGAGAGAAAGGGGGAGAGATATAGAGCATGAGAAAGAGAGATGGAGAGCAAATGAAAGAGAGGGGGAGGGAGAGGTGGAGAGAGAGAGTTAGAGACCGAGTTAGAGGGAGATATTTTTCAGAGAGAGCAAAAGGGGGTGGAGAGAGGGGAAGAGCGAGAGTGAGAGATAGGGCGAGGGAGCGAGAGAGACAAAAGAGGGGGAGAGCGAGAGATAGGGGAGAGAGATTGAGCGTGAGAGAGACAACGAGAGGGAGAGCAAGTGAAAGGGAAGGAGGGAAGGAGAGGGGGAGAGATAGATAAAGAGTGGGAGAGCGAGTTAGAGGGAGAGATTTTTCAGAGAGAGTGGAGAGAGGGGAGAGCAAGAGAGAGCGAGAGACAGAAGAGGGGGAGAGAGTGCGGGTGAGAAAGGGAGAGAGAGGGAGAGGGGCATAATCATTTTTCTAACAGAAACTAACTGCGAGGACCAAAAACAAAATATTTGAATATTGCAAAGAGTATAATAAAATTACAAGGACTAAAAGTAAAAATCGGTATATTTACATGGACGAAAAAGATATTTAAGCCAAAAAATTATTACTCAAATTGAAAAAATATTTTATTTATCAAAAATAAAATTAAAAGAAAAAAGAGATCATTTGTGATTTTCGTATTATATCACGACAATTTTTATATTTGATGGAGTTTTGGGTATATTAACCTATTATGACAACTTATGGGGAGAAAATTCTAATTTTAAAAAAGACCGAATTACTTACTATAGTAGGTAATGGACCCACTTCACCATGGTGGTAGAAGTCACGCAAAGTTTTATCATAAATTTAGAAAGATAGTACATTATCATGTCACTTGTCAATAAAACTCGGTTAGTCTCAATAAGAACAACAATCATTAATCATCATTACTTAAACATTCATTTACCTTTAATTTATATGGGTTTTGAATGCGTACACCGATCACCATCGGTTAAAAAAACACGATTTGTATCATTAAAAAAAATTGTCCTTTTTCTTGATATCATGAATAGCTCGTGAGATTATTAGCTGTTTTGGTTCTCAAATAATTCTCACTTTAACATAACATGAAAATCATTGGTTAACTTTTTTTTTTCTCTCTATTTTTTCAGCTTTGACGGGTTCATCATCATAATAGGACCACTTAATTATCTGTACCATGAGATGTAACTTCTCTATAACATATTTTCACAATTAGATTTGCTTAATTGCTCTATACCTTTTATTCTTCGTTTTTTTTCCTACTTCACTAAAACAAGAAAAAATAATAGTACATCTTCAATAAGTGTTGCTTAGAAGATTCTTAAGTTAAGAACAAGTTTTTTATGAGTATTACCATTGGAGGAAGATGAGGCGGCTACACACGCCGTAAGAACTGTTGTTGTGGAAGAACCAATTCTTAAACAGTAATTTATCTATAGTAACAACACCATATTGTGGGATAACTTGTACTCATTTAAGTTTTTTTTTTAAATGCATATTAGAGTAAAAATTTGCTAAAATACTTAAAATTGTGGGACCCATTAAAAAAAAGTTAAGCAACTTAAAAATAGTTCAATGTATAGCTCTAAAATAAACTTACTCTATGTTGTATAAGTTTTCTGGATCTGCTCTACAGCTCTAGAAGCTCATATTTCCCTAAAAGAAGACACGTGATAATTAGGTAATCCAGCATATAATCACTACCTTTGACCGCGTTTGGTGGCAATTTTCTAAAGTTCATACGTACCACTCTTTTGGCCACATCCCTAATAAATATTTTTTTGGGTAAATTGAACTCAGGTATCTTCCACATAATCTTTCGAGGTATTAAAATTTATTTAAAGGGTTGATCTCTCCTAATTATAGATGCTCTTCCATATATACAGTATGGAGATCGAAACCCCAAGATATTTATCACCTATGTCACACCATGTTTGTGAAATAAATATTACTTGAAAAAAAACTGCTTTTTTCTAGCTTGTTTTGTTAACCTTTCTTCTCTACATAAAATTATGTTAATGTTAACACCGATATATACAGAACTTTTAAGATAATAATGTGTAGGAACATAATGCATGTAACTAAATTATTTTTGCAAATACATTAAAAAAGGAAAATATCTACGTTCCACGAAATACACTTTACAGAATGTGTGCTTTTATTAACATATATTTTGATTCCTTGATTTAAACTTAATTAGTGCGACAAAAATTCTTAGAAGAAAACAATTTGGATATAAAAGCCAACTTGCAAACTTTTAATTATGTGCAAATTTGATTAGATAAGTACTAGTTCATGAAATTGTTTAACCTTGTTGCTTCTGCCTTTTTGTTTTTGGTGGATATAAAATTCTTTGATATTAATTATTGACTTAAATCTGTTTTTAGTCCCTCATTTTTTATTGCGTTTTGTTTTTAGTCTCTAAAAAATAAAATGCGTCTTTTTAGTCCCTCATTTTTGAAAAATTGTCACTTTTAGTCCTTAGGGTCATATTTTAAATTTAAAAAGTATTTTTTTAATTTATACTTTGACCCCTCCCAAGTCTGATTTTCACTTTAACCTATTTTTCGGTTCTTCTCCCCTCCACTGATGCACCGCGACCCCCATCCCTGCTAGGAGTAGTTCCAACGTCCTCCCTCGAAGCCGCCATGAGATGCGGCCTCTCTCTCGTTCTCCTCCCTATGCGATCGCGGTGGCTGCCTCCCTTCCCACCATTGTGCGCAACCTCCATTGGCCGCGCTAGGATGGGGGGCCGCAGTGCATCTGTGGAGGGGGAGGAGAATGAAAAGGCGGGTTAAGGTGAACATCAAGCTTTAAGAGGGGTCAATGTATAAATTTAGAAAATACTTTTCAAATTTAAAATATGGCCCCAGGGATTAAAAGTGATAATTTTTCAAAAATAAAGGACTAAAAAATGTATTTTATTTTTGAGAGACTAAAAAGAGAATTCAGTGAAAAATGAAAGACTAAAAACAGATTTAAGTCTTAATTATTTATCTAACTGTCGGCCTTCATGCTATTTTAGTCTAAAATAAAGTTTCGAAAATGGTGCTGGAAAAATAGACATCTTGTAAATTAAAGAGTCGGGATCAAGGGAGATGGTAAGGGCACAAGAGATAGAAATTGTTTATATATTGAAAAACATGACAGAAATTGTTTATATATTGAAAAACATGACATTAAGAAACACACTATTAAAAAAATAAATTAGTGGCCAAAATTAGAATTAAAAAAATAACTGTTACTAATTTTGACGTCACAAAATTTAGTAATGGAATAAGAGACAAATTTCATATTTTCTCTCGTTAGTTTTCTGTTACTAATTTAATTTTTCTAGTAGTGACACTAGTTATGTTAACATCTGCATAAAATAAATTACACATAGTTAATTAAGGAAATACAATTTTTAAAGATGTTATTATATTGTGGAGGGCCAAGTTGCTGGAGCAACCTTTCGCATTAAAGCTAAACAATAATTAATTTGATCATATATCATAGAAGGCCTTGGCCACCCTTGTCTTCCCCTTAATAAGTCTACTTTTAATTCCGATTTCATTCAAGAATATCTTTCAGCTTTATACGTGCATGCAAATCCAATAAAATATACATTTTCTAGAAGTTAGAGCTTATCAAATCAAATATATATTCACTAAAAGTAAAAAATTAAAAAGCTACATTCAGTCATATATATTTATATAGCTTTTTAAAACAGTTATTTACTAAACTGAGGTATTGTCCAGTTTGACCCTTATGTGGGTTTTTATAATTTTATTCTTAAGAGACATTCAACGGATTGAGGGAAGAGAGTATTTATAAACTATTATTGGCCTCAACCCTTAAGCAATATGGGACTTTTTAGTGTAAATGTGTAACAGAATAAGTTCTATACTAAGGTATTGTTTGGATGTAAAAGCTATAGTTTTTGACTTATGAAGAAGTTAGTCTTATTTTGTTTCTTATTTTTCTCACATATACAAAAGAAAGAATGTTGTTAAATATGCATTAATAGATAGGTAGGTACTTTTGGAGAAATTAAAAAAGATAACTTTTAAAAAATGTGAAATGCAAAAGTTAATATTAACTTTTACGAAAAGTTATTAGTTCAAAAACACATATTAGAAATATTTATAGAGAAGATACCAATCCAATTATATATATTCGCTCTTGAAAATACATACAGTTAGTTAATTAATTACCACTCTCAAAAGGACAAAACTAGAGAGGTAAATTGGCAAGTAGCAGCCACACCCCAGGATACTAGCTAGTGTAGATCTCAAGTTTCACCACACCAACCCATTGAAATTGAAAAACTTTCTTTTGGACCCAAAAAAAAAACTTTCTTCATGTGCGTGCGTATGTATGTCCAATGCATCTGTGTTAACACAGACAGGTCCCACCACCCTGCATGTGTGACACGTGTACAAGCTACCCCCATATCCCAGAGTGAGCAAAGGAAATTGAGGGATCCATTATAGGGCCTACAATTCTTGCAGGGTGACACTGCAGCTTTTAGCCCCTCCCACATTAAATTCACCACCCTCACTCACAGTTGAGAGAAGAGCATATCATCCCATTTTTCTGTTCTGTTTCACTGCCCTGCCCCCCCTCTCACACCATTCCTTTCACATTTTATTATAACCTCTTGCTGTATAACCTAGGGCTAAAGCTATATATCTAGCTAGCTAGAGCCTATATAGCTTATAAAATTAAATTCATCTTTTTCCATTCTCTTCTTTTTCATTTAAAACCAATAAAACCAAATCTGATCATCTTATTTTGCTCATTGGCTAGCTGTGTATATACCACTAGTGTGAGAGTGGAGAGTAAGAAAGATAGCCATAGGGAGATCAATATCATTAAGATCAATGGGGCATCACTCATGCTGCAACAAGCAGAAGGTCAAAAGAGGGCTATGGTCACCTGAAGAAGATGAAAAGCTCATCAACTACATCACAACTTATGGCCATGGTTGCTGGAGCTCTGTCCCTAAACTTGCAGGTATATAACTAACTATTAATTAACAATATATAAGTAAACTCTATAGCCACCACTACTCTGTCTGTTCTGTTTCCCCTCTTTCTTTAGTCCCATTTTCTATAATATGGTTAATAATTTCATTGAGTGCAGGGCTGCAGAGGTGTGGGAAGAGTTGCAGGTTAAGATGGATTAACTATCTGAGACCTGATTTGAAAAGGGGAAGCTTCTCTGCACAGGAAGCAGCTCTCATTATTGAACTTCATAGTATTCTGGGCAACAGGTATGTATGTAATGGATAGCCATTAATTGTTCTACATCTATAGCTGTTATTGTTTGAATTTCCATTGCTGTTTTGATCATGATCAAATATATATTGTCGACATTATTATCAAAAGGTTTCTTACTTTGTTCACTTTATTCTCAACACACACACACACAAGAGAGAGAGTCAGAGAGAGTAGTAATATTATTGATTGTTGTTGTGATGGAGTGAGTGACTGACAGGTGGGCTCAGATAGCGAAGCACCTACCGGGGAGAACAGATAATGAGGTGAAAAACTTTTGGAATTCAAGCATAAAGAAGAAGCTCCTTTCTCATCATGATGTTGTTCCTTCTTTACCCACATTTTCTGATCATCATATTATTCCTCGCAATGGCAATTCAGTGGAAAGTTTCTTCCCTTTAAATGACCACATTAGCCCTATCCTAAACCCCCATCAATATCACCACCAGCTATACCAGCTTCCCATTCCATCCTCAATCCTACTGCAAGGGAATAATATTGATCATCATCATCAAAATGATATCAAGATAGATATCAACAATTATAATGCCAATTTCATACATGTCCAGAATCCAATGCCAGAAACAGTAGTAGTACCACCATCCAATATTATTCCATCTTCTACTACTTATGAGGATACATGGTCATTGAACTGTGTACCTATTCATCTCAATAATCATCCAAATCAAGAAAACCAAATTGCCAAAACTGATGATACTGATACCACCCCACATTATAACAACATTGTTGAGAATTTCATCAATATGCCTAATACATGGCAGCAGCAATGTGACAGTCACTTGGTGGAAATGGAGCCTATTGTGCCAAAAGTATGCAGTGATCAGAGCATAATCAAGGATTATGTTTGTAGCATCCCATATTCTTCTTCTTCTTCTTCTGCTTCTGCTTCACAAGAACATCTTGCAAGAATTGATCAGTGCTATACACAAGAAGATCAAATTGTGGCAGCAGCTCAACAAGTGGAGTGGATTGATGCCCTCATGTCATCCTTGCCATCCTCAATTACAACATCTTCATCATCAGTATCATTCTATCAAGCAGCAGACAAAATAGTCACAAAACCTATCCTAGCTTCTTCAAGTGATCATTGGGAGTCATAAGCATGGGTACCCGTACTATATTAGTAGATATCATATATAGGTTAATTTTTTGTGTATGTATATAGTTGAGTAGTGGGGGAATCTTTATATGTGATGAGCTCAATTAATTCCATGCATTTTAAGGGTAAAAAAAAGAAGCATGCATTTAATTATCTATTGAATTTTTCGAATAAGTGGGGTGAGTAGATGTTGAATTGTTTGATCATATTGACAAACCTGAGCCTTGCTAGTTCAGGCTCTTCCATTGAGTTCCATAAATGTGTCTAGCTAGGTTCTTTCACATGTTTGTTTTGTCGACTAAAAGTGAAGTGTGTGTGTGTGTACGATTTATTTCTCTTGTGAATTGAAGTACTGTATATTGTATAACAATCATATAGTATAGCTTAGTTGTGCACTTTACGTGGACACTTTGTTCCGTTGCTTCCACTCTCTCTCTCTCTCTCTCTCTCTCTCTCTGTGACATTTATGGATGACGCGACCTCAAAAAAAGACAAAAAAAGCCGTACACACACCATGGTCAACTTGTTGACACATGAGAACAAGGTGTCCTTAAATGTGAACTAACTAATATACTAACTAGGTGCCTAGTGGGGTGCTCTGGCACTTGTAGCATATTGCGCGATGTGATCGATTAGAATTAATTAAACAAGGATGCAATGCAACCAATGTGAACTATATATTGTGTGATTATTGAAGAGAATAATTTTATAAAGGCTTTAATATTAATTTGGTCCCTATATTATAGGAGATTTTTGATTTAAGTCCCTATAAAAAAAGTCAAACTTTTTTTGTCCTTGTTTTATTTATTTTTTTGAATTTAGTCCTCGTTTTATTTATTTTTTTGAATTTAGTCCCTCACTAGCGTTGACCGCTGATGTGGCACTAGGAGGTCTCTATAAAATTCCTACGTGGCACCAGCGTGGCTTACACGTCACCTGACACATACTTATACAAATATTAGGTTTTGAATTTAGTCCCTATAAAAAATATGTGTTTTGAATTTAGTCATTATAAAAAATACGTGTTTTGAATTTAGTCCCCGTAAAAAATACACGTTTTGAATTTAGTCCATCTTCTTCTCCACCACCTCCACCTCCTTCTCCCCCTTCTCCACCACCCCCACCACCCCATCCCCACCTCCATCACCCCTCTTCCACCACCCCCACCTCCTTCTCCTCCCTCCACCACCACCCCCACGTCCACCACCTCCTTCTCCACCCTCACCACCAAATGGAAACAACAACAACAATAAAAATATGCAGATACAACAACATCATCAACAACAACAACAAGAATATCAACAACGAAAATCGTAGAGCAACAACAACAACGAAATGAGGATATATTTTCGATTTCGAAATTGGGGATCTATTTTCGATTTCAATATGTTTTATCCATGTTATTGATAGTGAGGGAGGCCAGAAATGAAAGATATTTTTGGACCAGTGGCTGTGGAAGTGAGGGGGAAGGTGTGGGGGGACGGGAGTGAGGCGAATGGGGAGAGAAGGTGGGGGGGCGAGAGTGAGGTGAATGGGGGGGGAACAGTGGAAGTGAGGGGGAAGGTGGGGAAGGGAAAGGGGAGAGAGAGGGGTTGTTGTTGTTGTATGGAGGAGGAGGGTGGAGGATGAAGGATGGAGGAGGAGGAGGAGGTTGTAGTGGTGGTGGCCCGAGGACAAAGAAGGGTGGGGAAGAGAAAGGGGAAAGAGAATGACTAAAATCAAAATATAAATTTTAAGGGACTATATTCAAAACGTTTTTTTAGAGGGACTAAATTCAAAATGTAATATATTTTATAGGGATGTATCAGATAATGTGCCATTTATACAAGTCACGTCAGCAGTTTTTGCCACGTAAGCGGTCAACTCACTCCAGAGACTAAAATTAAAAAATAAAATAAAAGGAAGACCAAAAAAATTTAACTATTTTTATAGGGACTAAATTCAAAATCAGTAATATTATAGAGACTAAATTAATATTAAAGCCTTTTATAAATTACTAAGATTTCTCAGTTGATTGCTACGTACTATATAATGCACTTAATTAAACTGATTAAATATTGGCATCTTGATTAAGTCCACCAATTTCCTTTAAATTTCCTATAGTATAGACACAAAGTCCAAGGCAAGACAGATCACACTGTTAAATTACTTTTGCATATCGATCGGACCGTATTTTGTAAGGGTCCATCTTGTCATGTCTTGACAGTTGCTTTACCCAAAACTTGTTCTTGCTTCTAAATTGGTTAAAGTTAATTTGAAAAAGAATCATGAAGAACAAAACGTCAGTTTTCAATTTCATTCTTTTGATTAGTTATAGGGTGGATCACTATTTTAAAATTTATAGGTAATTCATGGTAAATTACAGTTGTAAAAGTTTTACAAAATTTTAATAGTTATTAGATTTATTGATAAAAAATTAATGGCCTAAATTAATTGAAAAAAAAGAGAGAACACATTTATGTTTCCCCACACAATCACACCCTACGGCCTCATCGCAACAGGCCGGAACTTCCCTCCGCCGTCATTCACGCCGCCGACGGAGGCCGTTTTGTCACCACTCGACACCGAGAACGACTTGATTGCATAGGAATCGACCTTTCGGAACTCGCCGGGGTTGTTCTCCAGGTCCCGGAACTCTATCACTGAGGCTACCCCCCCAGCAGCGATGAAGCGATGGCAGCGTTGCTGGCCATTGAGTGGACGGTGAAGTTAGCAAGTAGAATCATGACGTAGACCATGAGGGTCGGTGTGCTAGAGAAGACTTGTTGGAAGAGCCACACGAAGGAAGCGTACATTTCGTTCTGAACTCTTTGGAGAATCCCTTGTAAATCCAGTGTTTTCAACCACAACCTCTTTCTTTTTCTCATCAATTTTAAAAATCACATAGCGATGTGCTTTCTTCCTCTGCAGTTCCAAGAATGTGCTTACGCTATGCTCAGCAACACCCATTCCAGAAGGGCATTTCCACCTCCAACTCCCATTCTGAAAGCCATGGCTATGCAGCTGCTACAGTGAGGAGCACAGGAATGAGATGGATTTGTGGAGAGAGAATGAGAGGAGAGAGAAATTATTTGGAGAGTAAAAAAAGGGAAAAATGCAACCAAGGGAAAATTGCAGCTTCTTCTTGATGATTCTTAGAGAGTGGAAAGTGGAAAGTGATCGAGAGATCAAGATCTGTGAAGAACGAGAGATGTTGTTGTTGTTGTTGTGGGTTTGTGGTTTGGAGGAAGGAGAAGATGGGAGAGGGATTCAGTGAAGAAAAATACACATGTTCTCATTTTTATTATCAATCCATCTTGACCTTTACTTTTTCCTTAATAAATCAAATCAGATGGCTATAATTAAATTTATTCAAATTTTTAAAAACTTCTTCACGGTAAACCTAGACAGACCCAAAAAGGGAAGAAAAGGGAGAGAAGAATGACCGGGTATATAAAAATTGATGTATCATCTCCATCTTTTAATTTCTAGACATTTTGGCATGTCAAAAGCTTACAACACGAAACAAATTAAAGAAAATAATAATTATATATTAATAGTGTAAATTTAATCATGTTTTCTTATATATCTTGACGCACCTTAATTAATAAATATTATTTTAACGTTGTGTGATGATTAAATATAATTAGATATTTATGCAAAATCTATTCATATACTAACACTACTGATATATAGTTGTTATTAAACTAAAAAAAGCAACTTCGAGTACAAATTGTTATGTATTACATTACAAGTGATATGACTTAACAAGATTATAAGCTTGGTTGCTTTGCTTGCTAACATCACTCTTCCATCTTTATATCTTATGTAGCGCATGCTAGTTTCTTTATTCTTTTGATCATCTTTAGAATTCAGGATATTTGGCCTGGATCCAAATCTTTTATCCTATTTTTCTATCTCCTCTTCTGTCTCCTAATTGAATGCAATTAGTTGGCAGTTAAATTATGGTTTGAGTCGCCAATATATTTGTGTTATATTATCTCAAGTTAGCTAGTATTAAAAAAAATGTTCAGGTAGTAGACTGATTAAATAAGCACGTGCAGTAGTGCAGATAAGTAGTAACACGCGCTTTTCCCGTGATCTCATATAAAAAAGGCCAACAAATTAACAAATGGTGATTACCATCTTTATTAAGTTCAAACTTCAAAGCAGAGATTCTGATTTAAAAATATTCCCCGACATTATATTTATACAAATGCAGTCAATGTTGCATAAAGCAGAAAATGACTAAAAGAATTCATAAACTGATAAACGTGTTAACCAAAAGAAGAGGGTGGGGGGGGGGGGGGTAAAAAGTTTAGATTATTTTTCAAGGTGCTTTAATTTCCCCAAGCTCGATCTCTCTCATATCGATAAAAAAATAGCATTGCCAAATTAATTATGATGATATATGGAATCTTCTACAAAGAATCTAAGTCAGGGAGACAGAGGCCCTTTCAATCATGAGCTGATTTTATGCATAGTTGCATTAATACCCACCACCCACCCCCGCTCCCTTTATTTTTCTTGATGATATTGATAATCATCTCTGAATCAGTGTCAATTTCTATATCATTACTCTCTCTGTTTCAAAACTATAGCTTTTTAAGGTTAATGCATACAGATTAAGAAATATTTAATAGAAGTAAAATATAGTTATAGATAGACTAAAATACCCTTATTTAATGAAAGAGTATTTATGACAAATTATCTACAAATCTCTATATTATTAATGTCAACTACTCCCATTAGTAGTTATTAAATAAGGGTATGGGTGGAAAAAAATAATTAATGATACTTTGGAATTATAAAATTACAATAATTTTGAAACAAAAATAAAAGGCTAGAAGAGCTATAGTTTTGAAACAGAGGGAGTAATTTGCAATGTAAAGAGAGCAAATTTATAGTAACTAGCTAGAAAGAATATCAGCACTGATGACAGCAGGCACCGCGTTAATTAGTCAATAATAATTTTAAGGGACCATAATTCTGGAAGGTAGATTCCCCTGGCTAGCTAGCTGGTCTATTATGGCAGAAAGGAAAGGGTGTGCATTATTTTGCATTCCAATCAATTCCCAATTTTGCATTTGATCGATCGGAATCCTAGAAAGTGTTCTTTCTTATGCATGGGCCAACCATCTTCAGAATCATTTCATTTTCTTATATAAGTAAGATGCTTTTCTTCACAGGAATTCAGCAAGAAAGTAAGGTACGTGTTGGAAAAATATAAATAAAAATAAAATTAAAAGCTGCCTTTTCACTCTAATTTGCCACATCAATCTGATCGGGGTGGTTATTTATTTATTTATTCTTTTTTTTTTCTCTCTCTCTCTCTCGATACCCCATCTTCCTTTCTTAGATTTGTTATTGTGTAATCATGTTTTATTTCGCCCCCTTTCCAGACCAGAGGGTGATATAATTAATTAAAGGAACAAGATAGAATCAAGGTCAGTCTATAAAATTATCTATTCTTTATATACATACATCTATGAATGAGTTGGCATTGGAGATTAAACACATCAATTGCAAACAGCTTCAAACAAAAACTAGTACACTAACTCTGCACTCCTCCATCTTTCAACCATAATAATAATAATAATAATAATAATAATGTTTTGCACATTACAAGAATGCAACTAGCATAGTTCACCCTGTTTGGATGGGTGGGTGTTGCCGTGAAGTCCGCTTAGAATAGATTGAATCTTCTTTACCTCCAGAGTCTTGTGCCAACCCTTGCTGCCAGAAACATTATGTATTGTGTTATAAAAAAAAATATGTATAGTCACCTATATATGCAGTGCAATTCTGCTTTTGATGTGAATTTGCATATCAGCCATACATATAAAGTATAAGCAAGCAGCATTTGTGTCCCATTGGCATTCTACAACAGTTTTTTTTTTTTGTCAACATTCTACAACAAAGTTACAAGTGAAGATTTTCCTAAGAAGAGCAGAGTTCGGCCCACAAGCACGTCATTGGACATAAAGTAGATCAAAGCCGAGCTTATAAATTCATGGCTCGAGTCGGCCCAAAATCAACCCTACTCCCTTTTCAATAAAATAAAACACTCCATCTAATCTAACAAGCCAAGTTAGACCACGTGTATTATGTGCTTGTGCCTTTCTGGTGTATGGGCTCTTTGCAGCCTGGCCTGGTGGCCTTTGTAAGTGTTTGGGCCTTGCCCTGTTATCAATATACTTGACACTTGTGACCAAAAATATAAATCTAACAAGCCAAGTAATAATGTTCTGACAAAAATAAGTCTTAAATTTGGGTACAAAGCATTGATAGGCTTTGACCAAAAAAAAACATTGATAGGCATGGTACTGGTATGGGTAGGGGGGCGTGAGTAATTGCAAACTGGTAATGATTCGGGTTAGTGGGTTTAGCTGCTGTCTCCTGGTTTGGTTTCCAATGGGGTGTTTTTAGTTTTAGGTGTAAAAAAATATATGGAACCTTCAACGCTTCCATTCATTCTGCCCAGTGCCGACAATGATTTTTCACCACGTCCGTGTCGGTAGTAGCCCAGTTTGGCACCCACCAAACGTAATAGTTACCTGTCACGTGTCTGTTATATTACAATTTCCCCCGACTTAATTTTTTTGACAAATAACATCCCTAACATGAACACCGTTAATAAAGCTTACTTTTAACAAATGAAGCTAACCTTTTTCACGTGTTTGCAATTTACAAAACATATAAACGTACTCAATTTTAAAAATTATTTCTTTCAACATAAAATTCTTCACAACGCAACTACTAAGGTGTAACGATTACTTTCCATTAGAGAACTGCTCTGGGCATCAGAGCAAATTCCAAGAAATCATCAATCCAAAGTTTAACTATCTTGAATGAAACGAAGGGAATATTTCAAGCTGTTCCAGTGTTTTGCTAGCAATAGATATTACAAACAGACGAAATGGCATTTTTCTAAAATATGCCCCCCGAGAAATTACAAGAAGCTTTTGCTTCAAATCAGAAATAACTAAGTCACCAAAGGAACTGAAACAAATGAAGAAGGGAACCAAAAAATTGTGAAACAAAAAAAAAGTACAAATTGAAATCAACTATTGAATTGGTGTGACTACCGCTTCTGCTCCATCTTTGCTTTAAGGAAGAAAAAAAGAAAAGAAAGAATTATCATAAATCTCATCTCAGATGTACACAATCACACTAAACTTTTAATTTATTGTCCATCAGGAATCACAGCAGAAATCCAATCAGAAGCTGCCATTTGAATATCAGTCTCAATATGTGGAGAAAGAGACAGCGGAGTCACTGCAACCTGTTTCTCCAAATCACATGCAAGAAACCAATCAGCCAGAAGGGGGGAAAATTGGCACATGTGAAGATACTTGCGTGCACCAATGAACATGAAAATAATCAATGTACTTAATGGAGAAAATAATTTTATGATATAACTCACATATCCACTTTCAAGTGCTCTATAATCCAGATCGTCATCTATTTCTTCTTCCTGCTGCTTGTCCAAAAACTGAAGATACAAGTAGAGTGTAGCTAAGATCATTTCTACAAATAATTTAAAAATATAACATATAATGAACGAAGGGAACAGATTAAAAACCTAAAATACGAAGAACAGTAGAACTCATGGTTAAAATAAATCTTTTCAGGGTTGCAGATAGCATATTATGAAAACATTCGAATTTCTTCTATAATCACTTCTCCACAAATTGTTATCTTCTATACTCAGCATTGAAAAACAGATTAACTTCAGTATTAATAGGATTCATACACGATGATAGCAACCTCTAATCAAGATCAAGATCCCCCCTATTTACCTCTAGTCTGAAGTATTTCTTCACCCTGTTGGAATCAGGTTTTCCTGCAGCTCCAACTGATTCAATAACCTCCAAATTCTTTTTCTGTGTAGCCAACCGACGAGCTGCACCCTGAAGTAGACAAAGATGAGGAAAATTCAAATATCAGCATCAATAGATTGGATGCATCAAAATCCCTTTAGATTACACTGAAAATATCAACATAAAGACATGTTTTGTGAGTATGTAGAGGACACTTACAGCTGCTGAGGCATCTCGGCCAAGCTGTGCAAACTGAAGACCTAGGCCGCCTTGATTGGCCAAGAAATGACCAGCCGGATAGCGGCTAGTTGAAACAGCTAGCCAGTTTGGAGTGGATCTCCACATACTCTGTTTCGTCAACTTGAAGCCCTGTCAATAAAAGGAGAACACTGCATCTGTGTAAACAACATGCGAGAAAGAAACTACTATGAAATATTTTAATCATTGGGTGGGATAACACTGCATCTATCATGCACGCCAGATTTTGTACAATATATGGCCCAAAATCTAGAGCATTTTCATAATGCAGCAAAACATTTGAAAAAATAGTATCCAATCTATAATAAAAATTGCACACCTTGTTACTCGAAGGTGACGTCGGGATTTCTATATTCAGAAAACAGTTTTTGGGAAAATTCCCCTTTTCAACATCCCTGATAGCTGCATTTATCAACGGTAAACAGACTGCTACTGCATCCTTGAAATCGGTTTCTTGACTTTCATCCTTCTTCCTGTAACAGGATATGATACGAATTCATAATCTCTAGCACGAAAGCACAGTTAAGACTTGATGTACAGAATCATCAATTTACCAGTTCAATGATATCGACAGTGATGGCACGCCACATAGTAATGCCTCCCTAGCTCCAGCAACAACCCCCGAGTAGAACCTGGGGTATTTAAAGCATGAGATAAACACATGGTCTATACACAGGGCTGCAAATTCTGGAGAATATATACACAGCTTGAGGGAAGGTGGGAATTGTATCCTAATTCAGATTCAGATTTCTGTGTTCAATCTCTAAACATAAGTGAGCAACTTACATGTGATGACCACAGCTTGATCCCCGATTAATCCCACTAATAACCTGAAATTTTAAATCACATCATCAATTCATAAATCTCAGCACTTCATTATGAGAACAGGCACGGACCGGTTGTAAGGTACAAAAGCTAACCAGCATAGGCTTTGACCAGGAAAACAATGCCCCAGATAATGCCAGTGAAACACAATCCACAGGAGTTCCTGAATTATTATAAATAAATTAGAAAGCAATGAGAAATTTATGCAACTATGTTTGATGTTGAAGATATGCAATTGAAGTGATATACCTGAAATCTCAAAGGCAGTGGCACCACTAACTTTGGCAGAAGAGGCTTCCACGGTTTCTCGGAGAGTTACAGAGTGGCCAGCAACGGATTTGTCCCTAAAGCAACCATTTTAGCAACTAACAAAATTACAAACACATCCCAGATTCAATAACAACACTAACCAAACAACATGAAACTCGAAGTGGCGAGAATAGAAAGGACCCACGATTGAGGAACGCAGACGTGGACATTGTAGAGGCCTTGAAGAACGAGAGCTTCAACGAGGTGCGTGAGACCAGGGGACTCAACACCGTCGCTATTGGTGACCAACACAATTGGCTTGGAGGCATCAAATTCCACAGCCTCATCGGTGGAAGAAGCATTCTCAGCCTCGCTGGATTCATGTTCAGGTTGTTGTGAACCTTTCCTGTTGAGAAGCGCTTCTTGCAGATTGGAAACGAGGCCCGGGGGCATCATCTTTGCAACGACGTCGTTGCGGCCAAATTAAGATTCCGTGGAACAGGAACGGGGGTAATGATGATTGGATTGAAAAATTGGAAGGTTGAGAGAAAAACCCTAGCGAAAGAGAAAGGGGAAAAAGGAGAGAAGAAAGAGAAAGAGGAAAAGGAGGCTGAAAATGAAGGTAGAAATTGGCAGAAGGAATGGATATAGTACACTACAGAGAGATGAATTGATAGACCGCTTCTAACGGCGTTTACGTGGAAACAAAACACAGCTTCCAAAGTGCTTTCCCTTCAGATGTAGAGAGAAAAAAATGGGATCTTTTAATGGAGAAGGAAAGAACAGGGATACGGAACGGGTTAAGCCATTGTTTTGTTTGTAACCTGTCAATTATGGATGTCAAGTTCTTATTAATTACTTTCTCTATTTTAAAACTATAGTTCTTTTAATTTTTTATTTTTATTTTAAAATTATTATAATTTTACAATTTTAAAGTATTATTAATTATTTTTTTTCACTCATACTCTTATTTAATAACTATTAGTAGGAGTAGTTGACATTAATAATATAAAGATTTATAGATAATTTGTCATAAATATTCTTCTATTAAATAAGAGTATTTTAGTTTATCTATAATTATATTGTACTTCTATTAAATATTTTTTAATCTGTGTATATTAACCTTAAAAAGTTATAATTTTGATACGGAGAGAGTATTGATTGATGTATTTTTTTTTATTTTTGGCATCTTATATATGTATGTCGATATTCTTGTTATTATCATGGAAAATTCAAACGAGGATAATTACACTCATGAAAAGGGAATTGATGACGTCAATCTTGCACTTTTATGCAAAACAACAAAAAAAGTTTAATCAAACTTAAGAGTGAATCAACAAGCTAAAATTAACGCAGTTTGTTTTACTGGAAAAATAGACCTCATCAAAAAAAAAGTTTTACTGGAAATAGAAAGGGGAAAAATTGACAGGACGAAAATTAGTAGGAAAAAAGTAAAGTTTTACTTATTTGACATACAATGAAAATGAAGAGAGATTAGGGAAATTTCCAAATGAAATCTACCGAACAGTGAGGTAAAATTTATATATGTAATTGGAGAAGTAGAGTTGTATTTTTTTTTTCATCCTCCATTTCGTATATTAGTAAATTGATTAATTGGTCATTTCATTCGAGTGCTTATGTGCCAAATTAATAAAGCATATATTCTTATAATAATTTTTTATCATCTTTCGCATCCTATTAGAGATGAGCCAGGCTAGTAACATATTTTTCAAAATATCTTTATTATAAAATAAATTTTAGTATGAATTTAACTAAAAATTCAAGTTCATTTTTTTAATTAATTTATGTAAAATTACTTTATGATAAATAATGCATTAAAAAAGTAAAAAAAAAATCTCTTCCTCTGATTCCGGAACGATAAACTTGCTTTAATTTTACAAAACAAAAAGCTTTTCTAAAAAGTCTCAAATCCAGATAGTACGAGTCAAATTAATTTGACAAAAGCCTACAACTACAAGCCAGTACCCGAGGTAAATAAAAGCCTTTACAAGCTTTCAATGCGTCACACTTTATCTTAGAATTAGAAAGGGCCTATAAATAATTCAACTTTAACAGTCGCCCCTAAGTAAAGTTTTCACTGGTTGACCAAAAATCATGTTTTTAACTGTAAGTAAAAAAAACAAAAGGCAAAGTTTTCACTGGTGGATTTAAAAGAACTAGGCAACTAGCATAAAAAATCAGTGCTACACGTAAAATTTACATTCCGTAATTGTTTAAATTTATTTAATTTATAAAGAAAAATCGTTTTTCTATTTAAAAAATTTCTTAATGAGACTTTACTATAAATTACTTAAAATATTTAAATAAATCAATCTAATTATCTAAGCACACATTTATTTATGCATGCATACGTCATTTATATATGGGCAAAAACGTTTTCACAATGAAACTTTGACGTCCTATTCATGAAAATGGAATTAGAAAAAGGATGAGAGGAAGGGATGGCACAATGGCGTCACGAAGGAACAAGTCAACAGGGTGTATATGTAACATGTAATAATAATAATAATAATAATAATAATAATAATAATAATAATGTAATACAACCAAGGCATTTCAAAATGGATGCATGGCGTGTAGCCGGCAATCACTATGATGGCAGCAGATACAACCAAAAGTATTAATTACAGCTTATCCGATCTGAATCTGGTAGCATTTATTTTTTGGGACTTAAAGCTTTGTTTGCCAATTAATAGTCTCAAAAGTAAGAACGTGGTTAGAAGCAATTGCCAACGTTTGAAAGAATAATAAATATTCGTCATAGGAGGATTTGCTTTTCAATTTGGACGTGCAGATCATGTCAGGCCAGTTCGGGTTACAAATAACCAGACAGCAAACCAAACTCCCACCGCCATTGTTCTACAATTTTTCCATGCAGCAAAAAAAAAATGTTACTAGCTCACTTTGAACACTTAAAATGTGCTTTGTTATTTAAAATCATGTATCACAATTTTTAATAATTTAAAATTTTGAAATGTGTAAAATAAAGTGCACTTAACAATTTTATTTGACAAAAAAGATGTTGGTATTGATTCTCCATTCATAACTTCACCACTCTACTCACGTTACGTAATTTGAGCGAAGTAGCTCAAACAGGGATATTGTGTAAAGACTAAAGATTGTAGTTTCACAATTGCAATACTCATTGATGTACCAAATGCTATAGTTGATAGACAGTGGAAAGCTAGTTCACTTATCGCCATGTATATTTTGATTATTTGCGTCAATCTTTTGAGTCCCGGTTTATACCTTCAAATTCATGCGAATAGCTTATTGTCAAAATTAAAAAAGAACTTAGTCCATGCTCTCGAAAGCAAAGTTATATATATATTTTTTTAATTTTGAAGCAAAAGTTACTGAGTCAAACTAATACTTACATAAAGGACATGTAAACATGTTACTATGTTAAGGAAGTAATTTGATCAAAGGATTAACCAAAACCTTGTGTCACATGCTTTTTGTCTCAAAGTGCCTCATCAACTGCTATTACTCCTACCCTTTCGTTTCTTAGCTCTACTTCGCAAAGCTGACACACGAGCCCTGTTCTCAGTCTCCTAAATTGAAAACACCAGCTTAGCTTCCCAAAAGAGATGTATGTGAAACAATAACATCATGAGAGTCATAACTCACCCTTGTTGCAATCATATGTTTCAGGGCAGCGATGAGCTCGAACAAGTACTCATAAGCAGCCTTGTGTGGCTCCTGCAAAATAGAGATTTCATTTTAGGACTAGCCATATTAACAAAGATGTAGGTAAAAAAAATCATAATGATGCTACCTGTATGGTGGGAGGCAGAGGCAATCCTTCCACCAAAGGAGCTCTTGGAACCTGCACAACTTGGGTACCGCCTGAACCATCCGGAAGCTGAACACTCCAACATGGCACATTGTATATGCCTAATGCCTCAAAGTCAAACTCGGGTCTCACCCCAGCTGGATCAAATCTTTGAGGAGCAGAAAAGGCAGAGGTTGAGGCCTGTGCGTGCTCATCAACAAAAGTAAGTCGGTTCAGTGTTTCCGTGTTTAGCAAGGCAATACAACGTGATGATGAGAAAAATGATGTTCTAGGCATCTTAAGTCTCAATACATGCAAAAGAGACAAATAGTAGTTACAGCTCAAAGTGATAAAATATAAGTATGGTTGGCTGCACAAATGTCATATTATAGGCTTGGTCAAGCGCTTCTGAATTTTACTTCAGATACCTTACGTTTCATATTTGGCTTGACACATTTTTCACCATGTTTCCAGTGACAACTACAAGCTGTCAAACTTATCTGTACTCTAATATCAGATTACCACTAATCCAATAATACACAAGTCCTCAATTCAAGCTGATAAGGAGACAATGCAGAAAAGTAACATTCAAATTCAATCTCACCCTTCAAAAAAAAGATCATGTATCTTTAGAAATCATAGATCCAAACAACGTGGCAAGCATTCTGACTCATATATGTGGGAGGAATCAATATTTATCTACTACTATAGATAACAAAAATATAAATCCCTAGCACTAATACCAGAATACCACTTCAAATGTCAACAAAAACAAACAAGTGAGACTAAAAAATGAATTAATTTCTTTTGCCAACTCAAATGTAAAATTTAGAACAATAATAGCCTTATGGCTATATGATGTGAAATATATGCGCACAACATTGTTTACATCTATTAGAATTTTCAATGCTCTTAAACACAATTATACTCATTCATCCTATAGTTATCACATGTAAAATAAAAAAGGAAGAGAAGCACTTGATTGAAAAGCTGTTAGCTAACATACGATTTGAGAAGAGTCTAGTTTACTCAAGTCCATGTCATCAGCACCAAAATCAACATAAGGATTCACCTGGAAAAGCAAGCAGTACAAAAGTCAGTTACAGTTAACAAAAGAGGACAAAAGAAACCATTTCAATATATTAAAATGCATATCTTTTTAAGCAAAGAAACTTTTCAAGGGACAATTCTCACATATATTAAAATATTTTACCATATAAATTATCTTAATGACCACAATATTCCAAATTGATTATTATATTATTTTTCAAAATATTTTCCAGATTCAATACATATCTCATTTACTGCCCACTGTTGAGTCACCCCCAGCTTGCATCTAATCCCCTACAGTAGAAAAGAAAATCTTAGAATTTATGCCAGGCTTAACTCAACCCCAAAAACTAGCTCAAGGGATGATAATGGCCCAAGCCTTATAAGGACCACTTTGGCCATGTCTATAGTTGATGTGGAATCTCAACACACCTATTACGACCAGGGTTGTACATCTAGAGCATGAAGTGTGAAGGACTGGACAGATCTAAGATAGGCTCTAATACCATCTTACTGTTTGGGCTAGGCCTAACTCAACCCAAAAGCTAACTCAACTACTCAAAGGATGAAGATTGCCTAAGCCTTAGATGTGGAATCTCAACAAAAAATATGACATCTAATCTTTGTGAGATAACTAAGACGAGAACACATTACCATTGGTCTTTCTGCTGATTTGAACGACTGAAAGGAAGGACTTGCAAAATCAGGCAACTCCAATATTGCATATGCTCCTTCATTGTTATATCTCCTTTTCCCAAACTGCAATATAGAAGACCTTTAAAGAGATATGATACTTCAGATGCTGCAGATCTCAATGTCGTATATCCTTGTAATAAGCTACATATAATTGCTCAAACACTATAAGTGCATAAGATCTGTTTTCTTCAAACCTATATGTCTGTAACAATCCCTATGTGTAGAGTTGCAAATGAAATGTACACATGTTGATTATGCATAAATTTTCCACCATTTTAAGGATAAGTTATTTGAAAACATGCTACATACTAGATTTCTAAACAAACATCATATGCTACTTGCAGAAAAAGTTCTGACCATCTTAATAGGCAATGGCATAAACTGGATGCCAATACGTACATGCTAGCATATATATATGGATATGGCTGAGCTTTTTGTCTTTCGTGTTCCCAAAAATCAATCAGTGAACCCACTATGATATTTCTATGGAAAACGATGCAGGGGCAACAAATGCAAAAAAAATTAATAAATGAGTAATATAAAAAAATTGCTAGTTGCATATGCAAATTTGAACCTGTGGGTAGTCTGGAGCACTAAAAAGTGTATATAGCTTTCCTGATTCTCCATCATGATCTAGGCTGTATCCGCTCAACATATCCCCAAAATCATCTCGACCAGCCCTTGCATCAGGTCCTTCATGTGATCTGATGATCAGCTATGCAGGAAGAATAATATTTACTAAGCTTAAGAATGTCTATTGAGCAATCAAATAATATTTATAACTTACAGCGCTCTTTTATTCACATCTAAACATGCAATTCATCTTGAACAATGACAGGCATTATTGACAACAATTTGTGTTAACATTTCTAAACATCTGATAATAAGTCTAAGTGTGGGATTTTAGTGACTGCATTCTTGGTATGTAGACAGAAATAAATAAATCAAGAATACAAATGGGAGCATTACTCCCTGGAAAAGTTCCATGGTTACAGGGTAAAAAAGGAAATGAGGAAGTAACAAATCAAGTGTGTACAAATTAAGAAACGTAAAAAATTCAATTCTCTTGCTGGAAAGGATGGTCATAATGTTCTATTTTCATTTAAAATTAAACTTCCTGATCCTGGGAATATAAAAGGAAAATAGAAAAGTAGGCAGAGTATGCTTCAAGAAAGAAAGTAAAAAACAAAGAAGGTTAAGGGGTAGAGATAAGAATGTTTAAAATATCATGACCAAAGCCTTCTAACTAAAGAAATACCAATTTGCTAGATATATACATAAATGACATCGAATACAACTTTAATGATTAGGAGATCAAGAAATCTTAATCAGACCACCTATTACAATAAAATAAATAAGCACTCGGTTATTCTGTATCAGTTAAAATATAATCATGAATATTACCTTTAAATTGTGCTGCTTTAAGAAAGCCTCAGTGCAATCAGGACCCCACCATAAACCTAATTTTCGACCTGCATTATCCCTCAGACCATCCCTGTTAGATGGTTTTGACCAGAGAATGTCACTCAATAATATATCAGGACCGTCACAAGGGGAATCCACACAAGCTCTTTTAACTTCAGATAACTCAGCTAAAGAACCAAGATCCACTCTTTGTGTCTTCTTCCGTTTTGGCATTCCAGAACGAGGAGGAGCAGCAGCGTGAATGCTACGGAAAAGCCCTCCATGAGTAGTATAAACACAGTTGGCAATAACCGAAGCTAACGGAAGCTCCTTGAAACACTCTAGGAATTTATTGTAGACACCTTCACCTTGATCGCCATATTTGGTCCACACCTCCTTCTTAAAACCATATCTTGTAGTGCAATATCTTGATTCATGATTTCCACGGAGTAGATATACTCTGTGAGGCATCAAGACCTGAATATGCAATGACAGTCTTTACATACTAATAAATAAATACTAATAAATATTTGAAGAGAAATATATATATGTCAGTGTTCTATTTGGCCATCATAATAGTTACTAGGTCATATAAATATTTTTATACAGTATTCTTCTGTGTTCTTTCTTTCTCCTCTTGGTGAATATATTATATACACCAACAAAGCAACAACCGCCAGCAAAATCATGAAGGATCTCGACATTTATTAAGTTTCACAGCCATCACCTTACCTTCCAAGCCAGCAAGACCAAAAATACTTCAATGCCCCAAGCTCCTTTATCTACATAATTTCCATTGAAAACATAAAACTGGTTCTCAGAAGGCACTCCTGCATGCTTCAAAAGAAACATCAAATCATGAAACTGCCCATGTATATCGCCCGCAACAATGACTCTTGAATCTTCTCCTTGACAATTAATCTCCACACAGTTTGGTTCTTTACGCAAAATACTGCAAGCGGCATCTGTCAATTTGTCCACCAAAATGGTCGGCACAGCATGACAGAATTCAGTTGGCAACATCTTATGTGAAGCCTGCTCAAGGATGAACATCATGTCCTGAACCCACTCTAAGGTGACACAATCATCAGGAGGCCACAGAAGAAATTCCTGAAAGCATGATGGCAACAGAGACTCCTGTACTTCATCTATCCCATTATCAAATCTTAAAACGTGTTCCACATCCAATATCTCATCTTCATTCGTCATGCTTTGTGCCTCATCAATCAGAGCATCCCCATTGCTAATCTTGGTTGACTCAACCATGGGACTGTCTCTCATCCCTTCATCCACAAAGCCAACCTGTAAAACTGATCAATGTACCTTAAGAGAAGTCTTAAATCCAGACAAAAGGAACAAAAAGGTTCAAAAATACTAAGACAGTAAGCAATATTAACCCCTTACTTGTTCCACAAGTAAGTCAGGCCTAGTTATTGCAACTCTGGGTTGCTTGTCAATAATCCCATGTGCAATTTCCTTCATCCTCAATACTAAATGCATCCTCTGGTCATCCATTCCTTCATAGGACATCCTACTCAATATTTGAATGATATCTCTGGATGCACACACCTGCAAAATGCACCAAGTCAGTTCAGAGAAAGATAAAATATTAATAATCCATCATGAATTAGTCCATGAAAGAAGTACTCTGAACCATTTTCTCAATGCTGTAGCGCAACGCAGTAATCACGTCATTCTTAGTCACCTGTAAATAGCACCCAATTGATGAGGGCAATGCTCATGACAAGGAAAATTGTGAACAAGAATATAAGCAACTGCTTATTCACCTTTCTATCTCGATCATCAACAACCCCACGTGCTATTTCTCTCATCATCACTAAGGAATGGACTTGCTGGTCATCTAAATTCACCAAGGACATTGAGTTTATTCCTTCCAGAATCTTCTGGCACCCACTCCTAATTCTCTCTTTGTGAGGATCCATTACTACAACTGCCACATGTAACAAACCAAAATACACCCCAGATGAACATTTTCACTCAAAATAACAGTAATATAGTTAGACTATGCATGTAAAGCTTTTCACGATGCTTCATGTCATGTGATAGAGGAAAGGTAAGAACTTTGATACTACAGAGTGAAGAATGAAACCCAAATTAGA
Organism: Glycyrrhiza uralensis; assembly: GCA_030159175.1. Taxonomy (NCBI): domain Eukaryota; kingdom Viridiplantae; phylum Streptophyta; class Magnoliopsida; order Fabales; family Fabaceae; genus Glycyrrhiza; species Glycyrrhiza uralensis. The sequence continues at coordinate 40,602,125 of BRZY01000007.1, read as the reverse complement.
GATACCTCACTCCTGGTGGGACCTCTTTCCTTCACTCCAATCTGGAGTCCATAGCCATATGCTCAAGTGTACGGCTGCAATCGGAGCTTCAAAATTCTTCTCTTTGCCCTGAGCGATGCATGTTTCCCGAAGGGAAGGAAATTAGGGTTTATTTGCCGGTGATTCTAGTGCAGACAAGAGAAAGAGGGTTGACATTAAAAAAAGTTGGTTTAAAAATAATTTTGGTCCTTGTAAATATATATTTTTTCTATTTTTGTCTTTGTAATTTTTTTTTTCATTTTTTCATCTATGTAATGTTCATAGTCTCTCTTTTTGGTCATCGCCGTCAGCTGCCGTTACAAAAAAAGTTGAGGTGGCTAACGGAAGCTGAGTTGTCACTGTTACACTGGCTAATTGTTGTCAGATGTCACTTGATGACGTGGCTCACTTGTTGACTCAGCATCATTCAAATTTTTAACATTTTTTTACAAAGATAAAAAGCAAAATACGATATATTTGCAGGGACGAAAAAATTTTTAAACCAAAAAGAATATTTTATAATTTGGGACTGTGGTTCATCTTCTCCCTCCTCCCTCTCCCCATCACTATTCCCTCATCCAAAAACAACCACTTTCACGAAAAAAAAGCATCATACTTTTTGTTTTGTTTGGGTAAAATCAATGGCATCAACAAGCAGGCGAGCAGAAAATGCTAATCATCAGTATCACAACAACAACAACAACAAGTTCATCACAGTTGGAGAGTAACAACAATAGCAACAACAAAGGGGGGGCGAGGAAGAGAAGAAGAGAGGAACAGGAATTTCTTCAACAAGCGATTCAACAATCCGTATCATCTAACATTCTGCAGCCACAACCTCAAGTATTGGTAGAGAACCTGTCTCAGCACCTCATTCAGAAGTCGCACAACAATCGAGAAGACCAAATGACGCAGCAACAACAACACACTTATCAAAATACACTTCTAATTCAAGGCAATCAACTCCATCAAAGGCAGCAACACTCTAGTCTACCTTCACCATCATATTCCAAACCGGATTTCATAGATTCAAGCATGAAGTTTGTAACACCCCTTTCTCAGGAGGCATTACACTTCGTAACTGAACCTCTAATGCGGAAATTAGAATCTTTCTTTTAATTTTTCTTTCGAAAAACGCTGTCAAAATTTATTTAATTTTCACAAATGGATTTTCTCTGTCAATTTTGTTTCTTTTTAAAAGAAAAACTTTGTGAGAATAAACACCAACCAGAAAATAACATAGGAAATAAAACTTATTCAATTATAATGGAACGTACCATACACAAGAAATCTCTTTCCCAAATCAGTACAGACTCCCTATGCTGGTCAAACACTAAGAACTTCAACAAAAAGTTCAAAAAGAAAAAAAACTCCCAACAAAACTAGGACTCGTACGTCCTTCCACTTTGTTGACACGTCTTCAGTGCACGTCTCGTTCTTCGAGTCCTGTCTAGTCCACTCAGCTAGAAATCAATCTATATGAATCATGTCCCGAAGGGCACAAAACATATAGGCAAGGGTGAGTTTCTCCCAGAAGTCACAATTAAGAAACATGCATAACAGATAAAATACTATTTGGCCATACTACGAGATAACAAATATCATCACAAATCATCTATCTCAACAAGACTATATGCATGACACTTCAATCATCCCTCATTTCACCTGTGCTCTGCTCCATGGAGACTTCTCTCTACTCAACTAGTTAAGCGATATGGCGGAGCTTGTACCTAACATAAATGCAACTTGACCATCTCTTAGCCCTCGTTGTCATCTATTCGGTATGGCCCATTGTGCTAATTCGTGCACCACATCATAAATAAGACAGTCGGTCAGGATCATTCAAGCCGGGTATGCTACTCTTCTCGGCACAAGGGGATTCACCGCAAGACCATTGAGAATTTCGCAACCTGAATGCCCTCAAGGACTTATAGTCAGACTATACTTATTCTCAATCCATCACCATAGGATTGTATGCTCAATTCTTAGGCAAAAGCCCACATCTTAAATGCAAAATGACAAATTCAATTGCAAAACACAGAAAGATCCTTATTTCAAGAATCTCAACATCGCCACGTTTTTGGACTCTTTTCCAACGACGTGTAAAGCTCATCACATTTATGAAAAATACCCCTTAATACATACGTATTTGTTAAAACCACAAAGCCTTTTATAAGTATAATTTTGACCCCAGAAAACCAGTTCCTGCGTCCAGTGTTTGAGTCCAGTTTCTGCGTCCAATGTTTGAGTCCAATGTCTGCGTCCAATGTTTGAGTCAGTTTCTGCGTCCACTGTTTGAGTCAGTTTCTGCGTCCAATGTTTGAGTCCAATGTCTGCGTCCAATGTTTGAGTCAGTTTCTGCGTCCAATGTTTGAGTCAGTTTCTGCGTCCAATGTTTGAGTCCAATGTCTGCGTCCAATGTTTGAGTCAGTTTCTGCGTCCAATATTTCTGCGTCCAATGTTTCTGCGTCCAATGTTTGAGTCCAATGTCTGCGTCCAATGTTTGAGTCAGTTTCTGCGTCCAATGTTTGAGTCCAATGTCTGCGTCCAATGTTTGAGTCAGTTTCTGCGTCCAATGTTTGAGTCCAATGTCTGCGTCCAAATGTTTGAGTCAGTTTCTGCGTCCAATGTTTCTGCGTCCAATATTTCTGCGTCTGATGTTTCTGTGTCCAATGTTTCTGCGTCCAATATTTCTGCGTCCAATATTTCGCTTGAATCCTCATTAAATTCTTTGTTTTCATTTGTAAGACTTTTTCATTAAAGTTTCTAAACTCTCTTACCACGCTTAAATAATCTCATCAATCCAAATCCCAATCAAAGTACATGAAATACATATTAATCAATATACATCAATTAGGCAATAACACAATCAAGCCATAAATCAACATACTACTACATGAAAAATTATGTCTTTTAGAAGAACATCCCACTTACCTCTTGAAGACAACTTGAGTCCTAAAATCACTTCTCCAAAGCTTGGTTGTTCCACTAGTATCAAAACCCCTTTTACAATATAATACAACATACAAGCATAAATATACTTTCTTTGTGGAAAAACCAAAACCCTAAGAAGAAAAAAAAGAGAGGGTGATAACTTACTCAAGCCCTTGAAAAAATTAGATCAAGGAGTGGTTTTTCAAGTCTCTTGGTTCACAAGGTGCAAACCTATACCAAAAGAGTAAAGCATGGCTTTAAACATGGAAGAACACATGATCAAAAATCAAAGAATGGAGATAATGGAAAAATGAGAAGGTTTTATGGTTTAGAATCATCAACCAACCTTCTTTTGTGAAGCTTGAAGTTCAAAAGCTCTGTGAACACTAAGGAAAAGGCTTAGTGAAAGCTTGGAACTTAGAGAGAAAAATATGGGTTTTCTTTGGGAGCAAGATACAAATGAGGAATATGAGTTTTCTGTCTCTCCTTCCCTTGTATAAGTTCGGCTGAACCAAAAGGAAATGGAGGGCCAAGATTAGCTTAGAGAAAAGTGGTATTAATTTGGAATAAACTAAGAGTTAAAGGTGTTTTAACATTTCTTCCAACCAAGACTTTCAAGGTATGAGCACGTGGGCACAAATTCAGATTTTTGGGGCTGTGTGGGGCGCCCAAATGCTGCTGGAAGGGAAGGAAGAATAGTTCATAAGTTTGGGTTTTGCTTTTGGGAGCACAAGTGGGCTAAAATGCTTATTGTATTATATATTTTGAAATAAATATTTTTGAGATCTAAAATTAATATTCTATAATGTAAATATATAAATGAAACATAATCTAATAAATTTAGTTAAATTAGAAACACACACAAAGCGAAAAGAGACAATATGAAAAAAATGAGGGCGTTACAAAGTTCGCCGCTTCAGTTTCGCCAGGACAAAACATGCTTGGTTCCCTTTGTTCCGAAGAGAGTGGCAATCTCTTGAATTTATCCAGAACATGTTGGCTTGCCTATATACTCTCCCTTGTTCTTCAATTTTTCCAACAGCAAGCAAAGGCGCATTTTTCGTTTTACAGTGAAGGGAAAAAAGCACCTTTTGAATGAAGGGAAGAGAAGGGGGTTGGGGTTTGGGTTTGGGTGGGTGAAGAGGGGAAAAAAAACCACCTTTTGAATGAAGGGAAGAGAAGGGGGTTGGGGTGGGGGGGAGGAAGAGGTGGGAGTGGGGTGGGTTTGGGGTGGCAGTTGGGAGGGGAGAGAAAGGGGAAGAAGATGAATCCTAATTTCAAACTATAAAATATTTAAATTTAAATTAAAAAAGGCTTAAAATATTTTTTGTCCCTGCAATTATACTATTTTTTGTTTTTCATCCCTGTAAAAAAATGTCAAAAATGTTAATGATGTTGAGTCGACAAGTGAGCCACGTCATCAAGTGACATCTGACATCAGTTAGCTAGCGTAGCAGTGGCAGCCCAACCTCCGTCAGCAACCTCAGCTTTTTTGTAACGGCAGCAAGTGAGCCACATCATCAAGTGACATCTGCCATTAGTTAGCCAGCGTAACAGTGACAACTCAGCTTCCGTTAGCCACCTCAGTTTTTTTGTAATGGTGACTGACGGCAAGAATAAAAAAGAGAGACTCTGAACATTGCAGAGATGAAAAGTAAAAAAAATGCAGGGACAAAAACAAAAAATAGGTATATTTGCTGGGACCAAAATTATTTGTAAGCCTAAAAAATTTATATTAAAAAAATATTTATTATGTCAGAAATAGAAAAACATTAAAAAAAAATTAAGATTAAATTTTATTTTAAGGCACTGACGTTGACAAAATCAATAAAAGGAAAATATAAAAATATTATTAATCATGAAAAACATTAATAAAAAGTGTGGCACTAAAGGTTTTCATGCAAAAATCGAGTAGAACTCTATTTTAGTGCCTAATGATGCTATTCACTCAAGCCCTTAAACCAAGTGAATAGCATGATGCCATGAGAAAGTTTTAAACCCTAGTTCAATAAGGAATCTCAAGCTACAAATATTATGTGGGATCCAAGTGGGTATACAATATTAAAAGAAAGCCCAAGCGCGATACAAAGCCAAACTTGTAGGGGATTTTTTATTTGCACATGCATATATTCTTATATACACATATATTTAAAAGTTAAAAGACCAAAATACCCATTTCATTTAAAATCTCTCAAATTCTTTATCTCCCTCTATCTCTCACACGTACACTTCTGTGCACACATATTTTTTTTCTCGTCACAGTTCCGCAGCCTCACACACACACACACTTCTGTGCACACACATTTTTTTCTCCTCACAGTTTCGCGGCCTCACACACACACAGTCTCTCTCCCACACTCCAGCATGTTATGAGGCAACTCCATTAGTTCCCTTCTTCTTCGGTGGTATTTGAGGCCATGGTTCGGTGGTGGTGGTGGTGGGTTTTGGGATTTTTTGGGCAGTGGATGGAAAAAGCTCAACTTTTTCATTTATTTGATCAGGTTAAGATTTTTTTTTTTGAATGAGGATTTTCTTCGAACAATTGGTGAACAAGTAGAGAAGCCAGTGAAAAGGAAGAGAAAAAAAATGGAGGAAATTATCAGTCAAATGGAGGAATTGAAATTATCATGCATTCCAGGAGAGCATATAATGGTTTTCTTCAGATTTCCCATTGACATATTTAGTCACAAATAAACTGTTGAATATATTGTTGTGTGTACAAAGAGTGTGTGCGGAACTAATAGTTTCGCACTGATGCGGAACTAATAGTTCTATATTAGTATGCAGAACTATTAATTCAGCGCACGATACGAAACGCAAAGAAAATATTTTAAGTTTTGTACTTTTATGTATGTGTGAATAGTAATGTGTGTATGTGCATTTAAAAATTCCCAACTTGTAGCCAAATGTTTATGTTGACCAGAAAAAGAGACTAGACTTGACAAAAAAAAAGAGACTAGACTATATACTCCCACATTCAATTTTGTAGTTAAACCAACAACTGTGCGATTAGTTATTTCTTTAACTTTGCAGCGTGACTGGCCAATTTGCCAACTTGATATCATCAATGTATTCTTTTATGTTTTTAAGATATTAAATATATTTATCTTTTATTTAATTAATACACAGAAAAAGTATTAAAAAAGATATAATATTACTCTTTCTATAGACTATTGATATAATTTGTTGTCAACAATCCCGTCAAAAAAAACTGTTGCCAACAAATTATAGAACTGGAAACTCAAATGTGCCGGCAACAACGGCAGCCGACGGACACTTCCACATGTTTTGATTGCAATATTTTAGATCTTCGGTTTCTAATTCTAGGGGCAAGGGCGCCATTTAATTAATAATTAATAATTGGAATTTTGTTTTACTTTGGAGGAGAACGCTGTTTGGAAAACGATCACGATGTACTTTATTCAAATGAACTAGCATACGAGACCCGTGCAACACACGGCTAGATTATTATTTTTGTATGTGAATGAAAAATGAATAAAATATTTTTATATGAAGTAATAATCAGAATCACATTAACTTTAATAATAAAAAAATTATTGCAAATGAATTAATAATTAATAAAGAGAAACACAATATATTTTAGACACAATGTACTCCATCCGTCCCATAAATATAGATACTTTTGTGCAAAATAAAAATTAAATTTTCTTAGATTAAGAAAGAATTTAATAAATTAGTTGGTGATAAAATAAAAAATAATAAAAATGTTTTTATATTAAAATTATCATAAAGTAAAATAGAAAATTATTTAAATAATATTATCCAGTTTAATTATTTAAGTGATTCCTATGTCGATAAGATTTCACGTAAAATATTTGACACAATGATATAGTTTCAAATAAAATGTTTATCACGCATGTTATATTTTATTTTTAATTGTTACATTAATCAATTTACAGATGTTAAGTTATAAAAACACCAAATTTTCTCAAAAATATAAAATAATCAATAATGGGTGAAAATTCTACTATCATTTTTTGTATTTTATTCATACTTTTTATTTTATCAATTTATTTTAAGACATTAATGGGTGAAAATTCAATTTTATTTGGACAAAAGAGAATATTTAATCAATTTATTAGGTAAAAATGCTAAATGAAAAAGAAATAATGATTATAACATTGAATAAGATGAAAAAAAATATTTTTTATATCTTTTATTACTTGTTCCTAAATAAAAAAATAAAAATAAAAATTTAAAATTCATACTAATTTTGAAGAGATAATTTTTTTGTAACCATATTAGTGCAAAGTATCCACCACATTGTATCAAAAAAATATCCACCACATTCTTTTATGTATTAAATGATATAATCTTGACAAAAATCAAATTCAAATGAAGATAAAATAAAATTAATTTCAAAATTTTTAAATCAAAATCAAATCAAGATTGAAGAGATCATTTTTATTATTTATATAATTTTAAACATTTTTTCACGTCCTAAAATCAAATCTTAAACCTTTTTTTGACATCTTAAGATTATTATATAATCTTAAACGTTAAAAATCAAATCTTTTTAAATTTTAATTTTTTTTATTCCTAAAATGATCAAATTTGAACTCATCAAATGTGTTTTTACCCTCTAAAAAACTCAATACTGGTGTTGTCTGCAACACCCTTTCTCCAAAAATGATATTACACCATAATAACTAAGATTTTCATAATAATTTTCTAAGTAATCTTTGTTTTAAAACAAGTTAAGTTCAAAAATGCGGATAAAATTTTTGCCATTTTAAAAGATGAGAAGAATGGGGAGTCCATACTTCCCTTTTCTATTGCATGGTAAAATAAGAACAGTGTTAGAAGAAATACTGAAGTAAAAACAACTTCCTCAAGTATATATATAGTCAAAAGCTTGCATCAGTACAAGCAAGGAGTTTTCTGAAACTACTATACATCAAAAGTAGTAAAAACTTTGAAATAAACAGCTACTAAGTAATATTAAAGCCAAGTCCAATCTAAGCTACTCATGACGGTGAGACTCAGCAGCTGAGCCTCCAGGAATATCACCCTCATGCTCCTCAGATATCTTCCCCTTGCCCTTGCGGAGACGCTCCCAAATCCTATCCTGAGCCTCAAGAGACCTATCCGAGACGTCCGTCTCCCCAGAAAGCCCTGCTGAGGTAGGGTGATACCTCTCCACACTGGCTGCTCTAACTCTACTCTGCGCCTCTACAGGTGGTGATCGAGGCGTGTAAGTCCTCGGCTCATCGTCAGAAGTCCCATCATGTGCGGTAACAACCTCTCTGCTGGGATGTGAAGACGGAGTCCTAAAAGCTGACATCCGCATCCTCCCATAAAATCTTCCCCATCTACCATAGACACGCCTAGTTGCTGGATGCCTAGGGATGCACTCCAGCCCACTCTCTAAGTCGGTAGGCCTCTCTGTAATCTGCCTGAGTGGTAACTTCACAGAAAGTACCACCGGTTCCCTCCACTCCCTACAGTTACCATCAACAGTGCCATCAGTGACACATATCCTGCCCACGAAGGTACCCCACTGAGTGATGTGATCTATCTCCCAGATCACATCCATACCCCCCAACGGGGTGATGCTAAGACGTCTCACTGGGTCCAATCCTGTCCGAGGATAACTCATCTACTCAACCACATACAAAACAACATGAAAAGTAGGCAGGGTGAAAAACTTACACAAGTTAGGAATGTTAGTTTCAAAGAGTAAACATACAATACTTATACAGTATATTTTTGGAGTCTTACCACCCTAATCACACTTAGGAATAAAACATTGTAAAACCAAGAAACAATCAAAAATAGATCACCAATCACAGAAGTAACGTCAATCACAGATAAATTGTCAATCACAGTTATATTTATGCATGATACTTCAATCTCTCTCATAATACACCGGTGTGCTGCTCCAAGGAGACTTTTCCCACCAAACTCCATTGAGCGATAGGCCTGCGACAAGTCTTAACAGAACAACCAGGTAATCCCCCTCAGACCCCCTGGCAGTCATTTTGAAATGCGCATTCACATCCATATCATGAAATAGGTCCGTCAGTCATATTTATCCAAGCCGGGTATACGACTCATCTCAGCTCAAGGGTATTCACCATGCAAGGCTATTGAGACTTTCGAAACCTGGATAATCCCAGAAGGCAATTGTAGCCCAACGCAACTCTATTATCAACCCTCTCTAGGTTGTACTACTCAAAAACCTTTATGCAAATGATCATTCAAACATTGCATAAAATCACTTTGGTTTAATTTAACCATGATTTAATTTAAAAAAAATAATTATTTAAAATCCCATTGCCCAACACCCATGACTCATGATCAACTTGAACTTCCCAATTGCATGCATGAGGCGGCCAGAATTAGGGCTGGGAGGGGAGGATGTGATTTTCCAAAAATACCCTAGGGTTTGGATGAAAATCAAGGGTATTTTGGTCTTTTTATAAATCAAAAATTGAAATAATTATTTAAAAATGATGAGAACCAATGAGAATGCTAGAAAATGCCACAAGAAGTCCAAATAATTTCGTGGCATCCATTTTTTAAATTTATAGATAGTGCAAACTCTTCGGTTTTCATCGTTTTGCAGGTAAAACCCCCGAAAAATGCAGAAAAATAGGGTTTTCAAAACTTACACAGAAATAATTTTAAAATCATGAAATAAATAATTAAAAATAAAATATAAATTGGTTATGGACCTTTGTCACGAAAATTATACCTGTGAAACAAGGTTTTTGCGTTAAAATGCCCCCGGGTAGCGTAGTTTTCAGTATTTTTTGAAAGTTTTTCAAAAATTCTAGAAAAATTCCAAAAAATCTAAAATAATAAAAGAACAAACTTTTGTGAAGTAAGTTTATTTATTGAGTTGGTTTAACATACTCAAGTTATTTAAATCACTTTTCGTCAGCTAGACGTAAACCGTTTTCTGTAAAAAGACTCGATTTTGACTGAAAAACCACCGTTTCAGAAGTATTTTGGAACAAGTGTAATTTATTACTAGTTTTAAGCCAAAAATAAATCACATAACATTTATGGAACAAAAATTCATATAAAACAGAAAAAGGACGAAAAACACAAAGAAACGGACGTTGTAACTAGACCTAACAGAAGCTATAAATCAACTACTTTCAGAAGTATTCTTAAATATGTATATTTAACTACTATTTTTAAGCTAAAACTAAATCTTAAAACAATTATATCGCAAAAATTCAAATAAGACGAAAATAAACAGTTAGTCAAAACAACGGATGTTACATCGCCTTCGGAGCATAGACCTAGGTATCATCGTGTTTTTTTACACATATCACATTCTCACTTGCTTAGCAACCTCAACCTCAAGAAAGGAATAAAGTAATCAACTAATGTGTTTAATTTACATACTTCTTTTCATTTCAAAATATTAATTGCATGCTTAACAAAATCGAAAATAGAATAAACAAACCAAAAACAGAAAGGAATCAATTAATGTGTTTAATCTATATTCTATTTTTTATTTCCAAGTATTCATTGCATGTCAAATAAAACCAATAAAGGAAATCAATCAATTGTGATTCTTCAAAATACTCATTGCAAGCCTAATAAAATCGATAAAAGAAATGAATCAATTAATGTGTTTAATTGCATGTGATTCTAATTGCACAATTTTCTTTTCAATTTAAACAAATAATTCTAATGTTCCATTCCTCTATTGCCATTTTTTCCTTTATGTATCTCTTTGTAAATTTTCATTTCCATTTTCAGCATATTCATCGCTTATGATATAGCCATCATTTAAAATTCCACATTGTATGTTTCTATAAATTAAAATTCTTTCCTTTTTTCATTTGCTTGTTATAATGTTGTTATATTTGATTTACTATTACAAATGATTTACTTGATACACAATTACAAATTAAGAATATACAATTTATATCAAACTAAATTTACTAAAATAAAAACATTAAACGGAAAATTTAAATAATTTATATGTATTTGTAATTAAAATAACTAATAAAATATTACACATATTTTCTAAAATAAACATAGTAATATATATAAATTATAATTATTGTTATCACGTACATAATTTTTTGAAAAATATAAAAAATAAATAACTAAATTTTTGTGATCTATGATGCTTCTCCTTATTTGATAAAGAAAAATAATGTATCTGCAAAAAAAAAATTACAAAAGAAAATAAAAAATAAAAAAACTTAATAGCGCAAAATATAGAAACATTAATTCTAAAAAATAATCAATAACTAAAAATGATTAATATAATATATACTCGCTTTGCAGGAGAAGTTTGGTTTGACGAATATATAGAAGAGTAATGATAGTATTCAAAAAAACCAAAACAAAAACGTAACAACATCAAGAAAATTAATAAATACTAAAAAGTAATAAGTAAAAATAAAAAAAAGCAATAATTATGAACTCACCTTAGATGAGAAAGTGTTGATAATGAACGTAGGAATGACAATAATACAAATGATAAAACAAAGTGAACAAATAAAAAATATCAATACATGTATATATATTAAGATCTAAGATTAAAAAGACAAAATAAAAAAGTAAAATAAATCGAAGTCACACTCACCAACCAAGTAATCACAATCGTATTCCCTTTTCAAAAAATCAATTGGCTCAATAAAAGATAATTCATTCCTTCGAATGACAGCAGTAGTCACCAATTTTATCGTGGAATCAATGGAAAAACAACGTAGCTTATACAAAAAACGTGTTGTTCGATAACACCCATCATTCACATCTACTTTAAAAGTGGACATAACATAGATAGAATTTTCCTTCAAACCCTTGTCAAGCTTATATATCAATTCCCGCTTCATAGTCGCGTGGATCTTGTCACCCTTTTCAAAGAAACAACAAAAGTATTATTTAGGTCACTACACTCAAACAAATTAAAAGAGAGTTAACAATACATTGTCGTCCATAAGGATCATCTCTTGGGAGTAGGGCAACTTGACTTTTCCAAAACTCGGTACGCTCCATAGTCGGACAATGCTAACCTACAACGTCCAGGAGTCGATGTTAGGAGTAATACCAGAAATAGAATTATATCTTACAGCCATTGATAACAGAAGAGTCAGCAATTTAGTAAGCAATGAACAAAACAGTGAGTTGTATTAATTTGAAATAGAACCACGACCTTATAAAAATCCTTCATGCCCCATGATTTATAGATGTTGACATAGGCTGCGAGTTATTTATTGATAGAATCCAAAATTTCATTTGGTTGAGGATAATAGCTGGAATAAAAGAGGAAAGGGAGAATCGGTTTTTTTTTTGTAGAAGTAAAAATGGATGTAATTACAATGGTTTGATTGAAAGAGGAAGAATCCCAAAGGGGTTAAATAAAGAGAGAATCATCGTTTAAATAAAAGAGGAAGGAAGAATCAGGATTTTATTAATTATTGAAATGGGTGAAAAAATGGGTGTAATCATTTTTCTATGGTGATATTGGAATCTCATTTGATTTTTTATTATTATTGTTATTTTTAATTCGTATTTCAAATAAGTTGATTTGAATTGATTATAAATTATTTGAAATTGTATTTTAAATAGGCTGATTTCATATTTCAAATTATTCGAATCGATGCAATAAAAGAGGAAAAGAACAATCAGGATTTTATTAATTTATTAATTATTGAAATGATGTAAAAATGGGTGTAATCCCTTTTCTATGGTGATATTGATATCCCATTTTAATTTGATTTGAATCAATAATAAATTATTTAAGGTTAATAATATTATTTAAATTATGATATATTCAAATCAAATTGTACTTCAAATTATTTGAATCGATGCAACAAAAGAGGAAAAAAAGAATAAGGATTTTATTAATTTATTAATTATTAAAATGGGTGTAAAAATGGATATAATCCATTTTCTATGGTAATTTTATAGTGATATTGAAATATCATTTTATTTATTATTATTAGTGTTATTTTATATCGTATTTCAAAAAATTTGATTTGAATCGATAATAAATTATTTGGAATTCTATTCAAATCATTTTAACAATAAATGCACAAAATATCAAATTTTAATTTTGATTATCAGAAATGAGAAAAAAAACATAGTAGATTATTTGCAAAAAATTGATTAACCAAAACATAGTAACTACACTATTATTTTTACATATGGGCGAGCCTTGAAGATTCAAATAATTGTTGATTTTTATGAAAAAAAGACATAATAACTTAATATTTTTCATTTTTTGCAAATATCATTTTAACAATAATTTTATTTTAAATCGTATTTTGAAACATTTGATTTGAATTGGTAATAAATTAATTGAAATCCTATTCAAATCATTTTAACAATAAATGTGTAAAAGCTAAATTTTAATGAATGAGTCTGAATGCAATATTAAATTATATTAGGGTTGAAATTCATTCAATACAATAAATACCATATCGAATACAATTAATACAAATCAATCAATAAACCTATTCAAAATCCAATCAGTCAAATTGAGCCTTGAAATGCTCGCAAAGTGACACGTGTAAAAATTGATTTTGAAAGGGTTCGTCTTTATATATATTATTATAGATAGATTATAGAGTTATCCAAAATCTGAATAAATTATTGTATTTGCAAACACAAAAAATTATTTAGCTTCCTTCACCTCTAAGAGAATCGGAATTAAGTGAAAGTGTGAAAGCAAATAACACATCGCTTTAAGAACCATAGACTTTAATCTAAACGTGACTGTGTCTATTTTAGATGAACTTCCAATATTTCTTTTTCAGTTGATGTACCTTTAGAAAATAAATCTTCTTAAAATATTAAACTCCATCATAAGTTTGCGTTATGAAAAAAGGCACACCCAATACCCATGAAGTGGATATCAAATCCTAATTATATTATATTATATATGGAAAGGGAATAACCACAGAAGGTAAAAAAAGTCGTTTCCTGATTAAAAAAATTTATCAAGGTCATTAAATTTGTACAATTATAATTATAATTATTTAATCTAAGCTAGTTAAAATGACTCGTAGAAAGTGACAAATATTGTATCGATAAAAAAATAAAAAAATAAAAGACAATTACAAAGTTACTTATTCTTCGCTTCTTTTCAAGTCATGCCATGTCATAAAGCATGTATAACACATAACCAATTTTAGAGTTTTTTTAGAAGTGAAAAGAATATAGTGGATGGATATAGAGAACCATACGATGTGATGGGATGTGATGTCAACATTGAGTGGAACCCATGGTACGCTTAAGTCTTAACATGCACGTTATAAAGGTTTATGTGGGCTAACACGGTTGATTTTTATTGGACTGCTGAGGCAGTGGAAAATGCCCCGCCACAAGTAGGGTATGACACAAGACAGCTGCGCCTTTTATTTCTTATCAACTAAGATAGCAACGAGGGTATCGTCAAGGGGTGTTAGTTCAATTGTTAACTAGTGTTTAATATTTGTAGCACCTGACACTTAAGTTTGAATCTCTCTCCTGTTTTGTAAAAAAAGCACCAAACATTTCTAATTAAATTGTTAATCCGGAAAACTTCCAAACTGCTAACCTTATGAATTTGAACTCCGGTCTATATTGCCACTTTATTTGTCTTTGATTATTAATGTACGACTAATTTGATTTTAATTAAGGCGCATCTTTTGTGATCTTATCACATTAATTCATAATGTTTCCATGATACTTCGTAAGTTCCCAAATTGGCCGACAAAGTGGGTTCGTTCTTTTTTCTGCTTTTTTAGATCAGAAAGTCGGATTTGATTCCAATTGATAAGTTCACTTTGGGTAGGATTCGTACTTACACTCTTTTTCCTTAAAGACATTGTTTATATAGCTAGGAATGACAAAATGTACTTCTGGAGTGAGGAATAATTATATATTTGATCAAATGATATTAAAATTTGTCACTATTAATTAAATTGCAATTCTTAATGAGTTGTGTACAAGAGATTTAAAGGGTTTGTATGATTTCACGTAAAAGGTTTTAAGTTTTTAAAATTTGTGAATTTAGTAATTAACCCACTACTTGTTTTATATTAGTGATACATGATACTATCGGAAGTTCTACATTTAATGTTTATGTTAAGTTCCAAATACAATTTTTTGAGAGTTCCAAATACTATCGAGTCTCATGAACTAATATAGAAGTTTAGCTCATGGACCAATTTATAATCTTATGATAAAGAGATGTTTTTGTAAAAAATACAATTAATTGGCAAGCACAGATTGAATATAGTAAAGTGTTAACGTAACAGGAATTTAAAGGTAAAAGACAGAGAAAGATATATATTTTTTTAAAGGGGGTGTGTGTGGAGAGGGTGAGAAAGTCAGGAAGAGGATTTAAAAAATAAAAATGATGCAATCATTGTGTAAATTTGGAGTCCCAGGATGAATATCGTTTTGATTTTATATTATAATTCCAATTTATTGAAGACAGTGCATATTGTATCATTTTTAACTGTAGCAACTCCATATCTAAAAAATAGTAAATACTAATTGAAAATTAAAGTATTTTATGCTATTAATACAGTTGATATTATAATTTTTAATGAATCCTTTTTATTTTTTACCAAAAAAAACTTTTTATTTCTTTTTTTTAATTGTTTAGAGCACTTATTGCCAAACCCATAAATTATTTAGTTGGTGAGATTCATGGACCGCATGTAACCGGATGAATAGAATTATAAACGCAGTCCTTGTTCTGTCGTTTATTGGGGTAGGACGAAGTGATCTACAAAGATTATTAGATTGCAAATCAAATTCCAACAGTATTGTCTGTAAAGCTCAGCACAAATAGTTAAATTTAATCATAATTAGCCATTTTTTTTCTTCATCCATGATTTTTTTTGTAAACAGCTTTAGATATAATATTCAACAAAAAAATATAAAATGTGCTTAGGATTTAAATATGATATATTTAACTTTAAAGAAAACTATTTTTTTCAAATAATCATACAATCATGCATTAATTAAGGTAAGTTTATATGGAGGGTTTTGAAGGAGAAGGAAATGGAGGCTTGAATTAAGAGAGTTATATAAGTTTATAAAAAAGATCAAGGGATTAAGACATTAAGTATCACTTAATGATTCACCAAAAAAAAATTATCACTTAATGATATGCCATTTTTCCTTTCATTGGAATAAAAAAATCAAAACAACAACAAT
The DNA here is from genome assembly GCA_030159175.1 of Glycyrrhiza uralensis. NCBI lineage: Eukaryota > Viridiplantae > Streptophyta > Magnoliopsida > Fabales > Fabaceae > Glycyrrhiza > Glycyrrhiza uralensis. The sequence continues at coordinate 40,586,024 of BRZY01000007.1, read as the reverse complement.
AATTAATAATAGAGTCTCCTATATATCCTGTTACTATTTTATAAAATAAGTATTAAATAAAAAAATAAATATTTTTAATATTTTAAAAACATAAAAATATTTAATAGTTTCTTAATTTAGAAATTAAAAAAATTTATATGAATAAAAAATAGAAAAATTTAGAATTATTCTTAATAATAATATATAAAAAATTAAATGGACTACCCTGTTAAACGTAACAAAACTTTATCTAATAATGCTGATATTTCTAATTAAATAAATATTTCAAAAAAATCGACATAACTTTTTTAATAATTAAGCCTGACTCATATCTATCTGTTATGGGTTAGGTCATCATAAACTCCTCCTACCTATTCCCACCTTTATTTTCAAGTCCAACAACCATTGTTTGTTTGTTTGTTTTTTTCATTTTCTATTATTTTCATTTCAAACAATATGCATCCATATTATATTGCCTCCCTCTTTCATCCAATTCGAAGGTTTTTCCCCCTCTCCTATTTAATATAATTAATAATACCTATGTTCACCAAAATCAACATCAATAAAAAATGAATAAAATTTCCAACCTAATCCATTGTCATGGTGTTCATGCTTCTCCAATCCTCTCTATCTCTATTTCATAATGTAGAAAACACATGTTCCCAAAAAAGATATGTTTCTAAAGAGTCTAAAAAGAGTGAATATTGGGTCATTACTGTAGCAGTGTGTATAGCTTAGCTAGTAGCTAGCCCCACCTAAAAATAAATAAAATGGTACCAAGAGCGAAGCGCATTTGATCCACGTGGCGAATGGGGACCACTTACATAACCCAAAAATCCGAGAGACCAAGACTCTGGTTCCCTGACAACACCATTATTTCCTGCCTCCGATTAGGACCCGCCACGTTGGACAAAAGAAAGTCATGTACAAATACGAAATATCTATTATCTATAGTATATTATCCAAGTATATGAAAAAGGTGTTATATTTTTATTTTTTATTTTTATTTTTTTATAACGTATTATTATGCCATTTGGCATTGACTCGAGTGATGAAGTCCAGGTTCCACCCCAAGAAACCGTGTTCCTATTTTCCTAAAATAAGAAGTTGGAAAAAACATAAATAATCATGAAATTGAAATATAAATAAGGGGAAAAGGGAGAGGGTCCCAGAATTTGCTGGGAATTGGTTCGGATTTGTGAGGAGGGAAAGGGACACAGTGTCACACACACACACACACACACGCACACGCACGCACGCCCCCTTCTCTCTCTCTCTCTCTTCCTCTCTAGTTACGGAACTTCTCTCTCTAGACTTTGTCTTCTTCCTCAACCTGCAAAGCACACAATAATCATATTCACAATAATCGTCGTTTTCTACCTATCCGTGTCATTTACTTTGTTCCAGTTCTTGCCGTCCTCGACATGGACGACGCCACTCACCTTCGGTGCGATATTTTTTTCTCCTTTTCTATATATTGTTTTTTTGTGCGTAATGCAGAAGTATCCTTGAAATCTTCGCCTCTGTTAGATAATTCATCATTGTTTCTGTAGGATTGATTTATCCTTTTTCATTTGGAAGGTTTTCCTCTTTGACGTGAATATTTCTTTGCCTGCATTGATGATTGTTTCGCTGCTTTAGCTCCGTTTTTCTTTCTTTTCCTCTTTTAAATTCAAATTGGAAAATAAAAATTATACAGGATAAGCTATTTTGAATTCCTGAGATGTATGCATTTGGACACTGCATTAGCTCCTCAATTTGATTTCAACGAATTGTTAAAGTAATTGTTATACCTTCCTAAATTCTTTAACCTGAATTGTCACGAGATCTCTCTTTAGCTTTTAATTTCTATTTGTTTTCTCTTAATTTCCATACTATATTTTTTTTAAAATTTCTTATATATGGATATGGATATGGGAGGAATTTGAATTATTGTTCTTTTTCGATTTCATGTTTTCCCCCCCTGTTTTCACGCGTGAATTTAGATTTCCTTGGTTATGTTCAACCGGATATTCTGCAGATTCCGTAGTATGCATCAATCAAATGATCGTCAATGTTTATGTGCTGCATTTAATGGTTTTCGTTTGTGTATGTTTTGTCAGGCTATAGAAAAGCAATTGGGGATAAAGGGGAGCGTTTGATTGTTCCCTAGTGGGCAATATTTACGTTTTCTTATTGGCGGGTATGTGTGAGCTATAAACTACCTTGCGCTAAAATGGCACGGGGGAGGATCAGGGCAAAGCTCCGCAGGAGCAATCTTTACACATTCGGTTGCCTTCGGCCAACTACCACTGAGGAGGCGCCTCATCCACTTCAAGGTCCAGGATACTCGAGAACCGTGTATTGCAACCAGCCCCAGCTCCATGAAAAGAAATTTCTATATTACTGCAAGAATGATATATCAACGACCAAATACAATGTTATCACTTTTTTTCCTAAGGCACTATTTGAACAATTTCGAAGGGTTGCTAACATATACTTCCTGTTGGCTGCTTGCCTCTCGGCCTCTCCAATTTCACCTTTCAGCGCGCTGAGCATGATTGTTCCTTTGGCGTTTGTTGTGGGGCTTAGCATGGCAAAGGAAGCATTGGAGGACTCGCGCAGGTTCCTTCAGGACATGAAAGTTAATCGCCGGAAAGTTGGTCTCCATAAAGGCAATGGCGTTTTTGGTCTCAGGTCGTGGCAGAAAATTATGGTTGGGGATGTGGTAAAAGTAGAAAAGGACCAATTTTTTCCAGCTGACTTGCTTCTCTTGTCATCAAGTTATGAGGATGGGATATGCTATGTGGAGACTATGAATTTAGATGGCGAGACCAACTTGAAGGTAAAAAGATCTTTGGAGGCTACCCTTTCTCTTGATAAGGATGGAGCTTTCAAGGATTTCTCTGGAACAATACGCTGTGAAGATCCAAATCCCAATCTTTACACTTTTGTTGGGAACTTTGAGTATGAACATCAAGTTTATCCTCTTGATCCTGGTCATATTCTCCTCCGAGACTCGAAGCTTAGGAACACTGATTATGTCTATGGGGTGGTCATTTTCACTGGTCACGACAGCAAAGTCATGCAGAATTCTACAAAATCCCCTTCAAAAAGAAGCACAATAGAAAAAAAGATGGATTATATCATATACGCTCTTTTCACTGTCCTTATATTGATATCCTTTGTTAGTTCCATAGGATTTGTTGCTAAGACTAAGTACCAAGCCACAAAGTGGTGGTATTTACGGCCCGACAATATTGAATATCAGTATGATCCTACAAAAATTGGATTGGCTGGGATGAGCCATCTGATAACTGCACTTATTCTTTATGGATATTTGATACCCATCTCACTTTATGTTTCAATTGAGCTTGTGAAGGTATTACAGGCAACCTTTATTAACCAAGACATTCAAATGTATGATGAAGAAACTGGGACTCCTGCTGATGCGCGGACATCAAATTTGAATGAAGAGTTGGGTCAGGTAGACACTATCCTCTCTGATAAAACTGGCACTTTAACCTGCAATCAGATGGACTTTTTGAAGTGCTCCATTGCTGGTACTGCCTATGGTGTGAGATCCAGTGAAGTTGAAGTTGCTGCAGCAAAGCAGATGGCTTCTGATCTCGAGGAGCAGGATATGGATCTCTCTAATTTCCCCATGCATAAGAAGAGTAAAGGGCCACGGGGAAATGTTAGAAAAGCTGAAGAAATTGAACTTGATACTGTTGTCACTTCTAAGGGTGATGAGGTTCGAAGGCCTGCCATAAAGGGATTTGGTTTTGAAGATGGCCGTCTCATGAATTGTAACTGGTTGAAAGATTCCAATGCTGATGTGATTTTGTTGTTTTTCCGGATATTAGCAGTTTGCCACACTGCAATTCCGGAGCTGAATGAGGAGACTAACAGTTGTACATATGAAGCTGAGTCACCTGATGAAGGGGCTTTTCTTGTAGCAGCTAGAGAATTTGGTTTTGAATTTTATAGAAGAACTCAATCAACTGTTGTTGTACAAGAAAGATTTTCTGCTTCAGGACAAGTGGTTGAAAGGTGAGGTGGACATTCACGAACTCTATTATCATTATGCTTATCCTTTTTTGGGGGGGGGGGTGTGCGTGGGTCAAAAATTTTCTTTTGGTTTTACTTTTGAATATTTTCAATTGCTATGTCATTTTTTTATCTGTATATTTATTTATTTTGGTGTTTTGGTTGAATTATACAGAGAGTATAAAATCTTGAATCTGCTGGATTTTACTAGCAAAAGAAAGCGCATGTCAGTTATTGTGCGTGATGAGGAGGGAAGCATTATTCTTTTGTGCAAAGGAGCTGACAGGTTAGCCCACTAATGTGATTTCGGTCTATAGTACTGTCAGCTGAATGTATGGGGTCAATGATCAAGTAGGGCATTCTATCGGTTTCAATAAAGTATTTAAAATCCTCTTCAAGCTTATGGAGTTGATATTCTACTTACTACTAGTCTATATAATCCAACTCTCTGCTTCCAGAGAAGAAGCTTGCATAAACACACATAAGTTGCCATAAGGGGCTTTCCACGTCCCTCTTTAAACTTTGACGTCCATTATTTTCTTGCTTGGTTGTGTAGTATCATATTTGATCGACTATCAAAGAATGGAAAAATGTATTTGGAGGCTACTACGAGACATTTGAATGAATATGGAGAAGCAGGTTTGAGAACACTAGCCCTGGCTTACAGAAAGCTTGATGAACAAGAGTACTCTGATTGGAATAATGAGTTTCAGAAAGCCAAGACAGCTGTTGGGTCTGACCGAGAGGCAATGCTTGAGAAGGTATCGGATAGTATGGAAAGAGAGTTGATTCTTGTTGGGGCTACTGCTGTGGAAGACAAGCTGCAGAAAGGGGTAAGCTGTAGCTGTATCATTATTTATAGTCAAATATATGTTGCTGATTTTCTATACTTCAACAACTCAACTTTTTATTCACCTCAGGTGCCTCAATGCATTGATAAACTTGCTCAAGCTGGTCTGAAGATCTGGGTCTTGACAGGAGATAAGATGGAAACTGCAATCAACATTGGGTATGTCTGCAGCAAATTATTTAACCTTGTAACACTGTTCACATTTGTGTTCTAAATTTAAGTTTGAAGATACTCAAAGGAGCCTCTGTAAATGAGTTCGATGAATTTTTTGTTTCTATGGTGCAGATTCGCTTGTAGTTTGCTTCGACAGGGCATGAAGCAAGTCTGTATCACTACTACGAATTCAGATTCACTACCCAATGATGGGAAAGAGGTATTCCTTTCACTGAGATAGAGTAGAAAAATTTACCATATGGTGGGTTTAATCTGATATTAGCATAGTTCTCGTGACCCCTCAGGTCATCAAAGGCAACATCTTGAATCAAATCACCAATGCCTTACAAATGATAAAGCTGGAGAAGGATCCACATGCTGCGTTTGCATTAATTATTGATGGGAAAACTCTAACGTATGCTTTAGAAGATGATATCAAGCACCAATTTTTGGGATTAGCTGTTGAATGTGCATCTGTCATTTGCTGTCGCGTGTCTCCCAAGCAAAAGGCCTTGGTAGGACCTATTTTCTTTTTCTTTTGTACCTTTCTTGGTCCTATTTAGTATTTTATACTGCATTTCATTAGTTGATCACTAAAAATGATGCTACTGACACAATTATTGGAGTGACAATTGTTCACTACTGCACTCATGGCTCTATGTTGATGTTAGATGGGAAAATTAGGTATCGATCCAACCAAGAGTTCGTGCACAGTTGTTATTGAAATACTTCTGTAGGTAGAACTTATCTAATATAATCACTATCACCATATCAACTGTAAGAGAATAAAGCCTGTACTGTTTTATCGTGTCTTAATCCCTGAATCTTGTGGCATCAGGTAACAAGGTTAGTGAAAGAAGGAACCGGGAAGACCACTTTAGCAATAGGTGATGGTGCAAATGATGTTGGCATGATTCAAGAAGCTGACATTGGTGTTGGAATCAGTGGGGTTGAAGGTATGCAGGTCAGTGTCAGGCTCTTTTAAGCATAATTATGATACAAAAATTTCATTGCATATGATGGATTCTAACATTTATGTTTGCTAGTTGCGACACCTTATACTTTATAATTCAAAAACAAACCAAAATTTGGTTTTATATACCTTAAGCATTTTGAAAAATGGCTGCGGATAGTGATAGGGTAAACCTGTTATGTATGTCTACATGTTTGGACTCTTTTTAAGTTGGACTCTGGAGCAGATTTATTGTGAAAAGCCTTTTTGGTGATGATCTTGTTATCCTTGCTAACCAATGCGATAGAGAAGTGTATCTCTCTTTATTTTGTTAATAATTATTTTCATACCAATTTCTTCTATAAAATGAGAAAAAGCTGAAAAGGTGAAGCTTCTCTTCTTTGAATGATCTAACTTGCATTTTCTTAAATTCTTTTACTGATAATCGACAGGACCACATGAGGAACATCCAGTCTAAATTTACTTATTTTTTATGAGATGAAAAAGCTAAGATTTTCAATTTCAATATGGGCAACATTAGTGTGCCACCTATCTGCTGTTCATTCGATGAACGTTAAAAGTTCACACCACCAGTAATGTTATTAATTTTTGACAGTGATTATCATGTTTAATGGAATCCCTTCTAGCTTGTTCAGTCTGACATATTTTTTTTCCTTGAATATGGGTATGTAGAAATTGTCAGCTGATCAATGTTTAAATTTATCAAATTTGTATGCTTCTGTTCGTGTGAAATAGTACAAATCGACTAACTTTGTCTGGTGCCAGTTCATATTCAATTTATCAATCGTGAAGAGTAATTTTGTTAAACTCTATGATTGACCTATGAACATCTCGTTATTTGTTGCTATTATCTCTAAAGTCAAAAAAGCACGTGTTTTTCTATTTGGAAGCATGTAACATTTGTGGAAGTTGTGGAACTCAAGCTTGCAAATTATTTTCAGGCAGTGATGGCTAGTGACTTTTCTATTGCCCAATTTCGGTTTTTGGAGCGGCTTCTGGTAGTCCATGGACACTGGTGTTACAAGAGAATTGCACAAATGGTAATTGATATATTCATCTTGAATCTTGATCATTATTATCAGATTTCAAATGGCTTCGATGACTATTGTGCTGTGCATCCTGTGCAAGGATAGAAATGCATGTAACATTTTTAGCATTTTGTATCTTTCTATTATGAAATATTCCTATATTTCCCAATTGCCATCTAAACTGATTTGTTATGCATTTCAGATATGTTATTTCTTCTACAAGAATATAGCATTTGGCCTCACCATATTCTATTTTGAGGCCTTTGCGGGCTTCTCTGGTCAATCAGTGTATGATGATCGGTACATGATATTGTTTAACGTTGTTCTAACATCGTTGCCTGTCATTTCACTTGGAGTTTTTGAACAAGATGTTCCATCAGAAGTTTGCTTACAGGTTTGTTCTCTTGAAATCCTTTTGGGTTTCATATTTTCATCCATGGTTGGATTAATCAACCTCTGACGTGCTAGTTCTTTGCAGTTTCCTGCACTGTATCAGCAAGGACCCAAAAATTTGTTCTTTGACTGGTATAGAATATTGGGTTGGATGGGGAATGGTCTTTATTCCTCCCTCATCGTCTTCTTCCTTGTCATCATCATCTTCTACGATCAAGCATTTCGTGCAAGTGGCCAGACTGCAGACATGGATGCTGTTGGTACCACAATGTTCACTTGCATCATCTGGACTGTCAATTGCCAGATTGCACTGACAATGAGCCATTTTACATGGATTCAACACCTCTTTGTGTGGGGTAGCATAACCACTTGGTACCTCTTTCTTTTGTTATTTGGCATGCTTCCTCCATACTATTCCAAGACCGCATACCAACTATTGGTTGAAGTTCTTGCTCCTGCTCCTATTTATTGGACCGCAACCCTTTTAGTAATAGTTACATGCAATCTTCCTTATCTTGCCCACATATCCTTCCAAAGATGTTTTAATCCCATGGATCATCACATTATCCAAGAAATCAAGTACTACAAGAAGGATATTGAAGATCAGCACATGTGGAAGAGGGAGCGGTCTAAAGCAAGACAGGAAACAAAGATTGGATTCACAGCAAGAGTGGAAGCAAAGATCGCGCAGTTGAAAGGGAGGCTGCAGAAGAAGCAATCTTCAATGGAGGCTTTGTCTCCATCATGACCGTTACAAAAGAATAATGTAATAGTTTTCATTCTTTTTAGGGTTTGTGGTTTTTTGGTTTTATGGTCTAGCCTCATTTAAATTCTTTTCACATAATTATGTCGTTTATGAAGTCCCTTTCATTAAGGGGAAAAAAGAGAGCATAGGAGCCGTTGTAACATATTTAAGTAGAAGAGCTCACCAAATTAGTCAATTCTGAATGATCGAAGTGTAATTCTCACATATCAAATGGTTACAATTCAAGTAATATTGAAGAAATGAAAGCAGCTACATGGTGTAACCACTAACTGGTGTTATATTTTCTGTTTTCTTTGGCGGGGGTTTTTTAAGTAAGCATTCTTTTCTCGTCCAACAAACAAGGATGCATACATGTTCTTGGATAAGGTTAAAATCTCACCCTTTTACTTTTTATTATGAGGGAAACATAGGAATAAGAAGCAAGTGTATTTTTTTCTCCTAACAGTTCTCTTACCATTTTCCAATTTCCATTGCAAAATAAACCAGGAACACTACTGTCAACATGAATGTTGAATTCTTTCCTAGACACACCGTTGAATGTCTATAAAGAGAGAAATAGAAACATGATTTTCATATAACCTACTTATATAAAAATTTAACATGAAAAAGTATATTTCAGTCTTCAGACGTCGTTTACATTAGATGATACTTAAAAAACCAGGGTGAAGCTCAAAGTGTACCTCACATTCAAAATATTCGACCCTTTGTTTATTTATGCCATGTCAGAGCAAATTCACACTGGTTTTTTATTTTTAATTAATATGTCTCTGACGTGACAGAGCTATATTGGTTTGAGTATAGTAGCAGCAGAATTAAAGCTTAGAAATCCGTCTCTCTCTTTTTGGTTAATTGAGCGTAACTCGTCCAATAAATTTTCTCACCGTGCAAACATTAGAATACGTTGTTCCGAACCTACAGAATTTTTTAATCGAAAGGGAAGGATCAATACATATTATTTCCAAAAACAGAAGAGAATAATAAAAAGAAGAAGAATCCAAAAAAAAAAATTCCGTCAAAAAAGAAGAGTCCAAAATCGATGCGACGTCGTTTAATGTAGTTGCTGGCTTTTGGCTCCTGAAAAGCAAGAAAGCCCGTTTGGATGTGAAAACGCGAGGAGAGGAGAGGAGAGGCGTCACGACGATCCCTCCCTCCCTACGCTCTCTCTCCCTCTTTCTCTACCCTATTAAGCTGCTTGGTTTTAGAGAGAGAAATTCGTTTTCCAATTTTGTCCCTCTCCTTTTCCTCATTTCTCACTTTGGTCCCGTTCCTTTTCCCCTTCCATTTTCTCTCTGCAGCAACGCCTACTTCCAACTCCTTCCATTTTCAATTTCCAATTTCTAGGGTTTAATTCCCCCTCCCATCCTAGGGTTTTGTCCCGATCGAATGGAACCTCGTATTGGGAACAAGTTCCGTCTTGGCCGCAAGATTGGTAGCGGATCCTTCGGCGAGATCTATCTCGGTCTGCTGTGTTTTCTCCCAATTTTTTTTTTTTTGTGAATTACTTTTAGATTATTTTTTTTTACTTTGAATTTGTATTCTTTTGGGAAAAAAAATTCAGGTACAAATGTTCAGACAAATGAAGAGGTTGCAATTAAGCTCGTGAGTACTATGGCTTGTACTTTAATTTGGAAATTGTTGACCACTACTTTTCCTGTTTGCAAATCCAGAACACAATTTGCATGTATGGATAAAAATGTTATTCTAGCTCATTAAGGTGTGATTTTGTTGTTTATCATCATTTATTGGGAAATTGTAAATGGTCAGTGTCGTATTGTTAAATTGAAGTGATAGAGGTGTGCTTTATGGAATGTGTGATGGAGGCTGTAGAAAAATTTTCACTTTTGTTTTTACTTTTGTGGACGAATTAATGTAGCAAGAGGTGCCAAAAGGCGTGCTTAAGGCTGTTAGGTCGTGTCTAATTAAATCCATCCCTTGTGCATTCGTTCCACAACTCTTAGGGGTGTTTGGTCATGGAACCGCTGCGGCTTATCTTCTGTTGTTAATGGCATTGATGATGATTGACTTATTAAAGAACTGTGTTGACTGTTGAGGATTGGGGATGTGTTTAACTGAATATTTTCCTCTTTCTCTTTGCCTTTTGATTCAGGAAAATATCAAAACCAAGCATCCACAATTGTTGTATGAATCAAAGTTGTATAAAATACTTCAAGGAGGAAGTAATCTCCCATCTTACTGAATTTATATCTTTCCAATCCCTTTGTTTACCATATTAGACTTCATATTACTCGGATTAAATGTTGTTGGTTGGCTACCTTTATTTGGCAGCTGGGATTCCAAATGTGAAATGGTTTGGCGTTGAAGGAGAGTACAATGTCCTTGTGATGGATTTACTGGGTCCTAGTCTCGAGGATTTATTCAATTTCTGTAGTCGGAAATTGTCCCTCAAAACTGTTCTCATGCTTGCTGATCAGATGGTAGGATTTCCTTTGTTGCTTAGATATTTTTCTAAATTACAGTTACTAATTTTTTAACATGGGGCAATCTTGAACTATTTGCAGATAAATCGAGTTGAATATGTTCATTCCAAATCATTTTTACATAGGGACATCAAGCCAGACAACTTCCTCATGGGTTTGGGGAGGCGTGCAAATCAAGTATGGGTTAAAATCTTGCCTTTTCAATTCCTTTGTCCCTTTCCGTCATTTGTTGGATGTATCCTTTTCAAACTGACCTCTTTTATAGGTTTATGCCATTGACTTTGGTCTTGCTAAGAAATACAGAGACACCTCTACCCATCAGCATATTCCTTACAGGTATTTTGTGTCATTTTTATTTAGTCTTGAATTTATATGTAATGGTTGCACAGTTGATACAAGTTTTAACAAGAAATTAGGATTAGGATTAGAATCAATTATGGCAAATATGATATCAGAAAATTCTATAATATTGCTAGTTGTGTGACTCTGACTATTTACTGGGAGTGGTTTCTAATAAAAGAGTAGTATCTTTAATATCGGGCAACACAAAATGTGCATGGTGGGGGGAAGTAGGAGGTGGCTCTGGTTTAGTATTCTATGCAGCAGTGAATTTCTTGTTTGTGTTGTTGAAAGATGCAAAAAAATAATTTATCTTGCCCTGGAGCTGAGGTTTAGAATATTATTAATAAATATATTCCCTACCAAATGTGCATGTGTAATACAGAATTACAGGAAGACATTAATGTACCCACTATTATAATAAGTTATATGAAAATTGATAAGTGCAAGTGAAGTACTGAAAGTATATAATTCACAGAAAATCAATCAAGTTTAAGTCCTCTTTTTTCCAATTGTGGGTGCTAGTTTCTTTTTTTGTATTTATGAAAATATGTTTCTATAAGGGTGCATACCTTGCTGCTGTTACTTATATAATCTCTTTAAGTAATTTATCTGTGACAATTGTTACAATCATTAGAGAGAAAATTGGGATATCCCCCATTGTAGAAAAAATGGTAGTCTCATCTTAGGTGGTCTGGGCATGTGTGGAGAAGACCTATAGAAGCACTGGTAAGGAGGGTTGACCAGATGGAGGATAGTCTAATAGCTAGAAGGTAGAAGGAGACTAAGGAAATCTATAGGCCAAACGATTAAGAGAGATTTAGAGGTAAATTGTCTATCTTTGGACTTAATACATGACACGACTTTATAGCGTCGATTGATTAGCCGGCCTCACCTAGTGGGAAAATACTTTGTTGTTGTTGTTGTTGTTTTGATTGTTAGTCTTTGTTTTGTTGTAATTATTATTAATTAGTATGAATCACTTTACAATAACCTTTCAAGTTATTGATTTAAATAGTACTTGGTTATTGTAGCTCTAAGTAATCAATTTACTTTTGTGGGGTTTGTCTGAATTTCACTTGCTTGTTATCCTTTTCAGAGAGAATAAGAATTTGACAGGAACTGCTAGATATGCTAGTATGAATACTCATCTTGGAATTGGTATGTTCTCAATGTATCTCTTCATCAAACGCACTTGCCTTTGTATTTATTGTTGGCAACTGATTCTGAACTTTGAGAATGTCCTTTCATCCTTTATTAGAGCAAAGCCGAAGGGACGACTTAGAATCACTTGGATTTGTACTTATGTACTTTTTGAGAGGAAGGTAATTTTCCTTGCTCCAATGTAATTTTATCTTTCTTTATCACCTGCTTATGATTTAAATTTTACTTGGTATTTCTACAGTCTCCCGTGGCAGGGATTGAAAGCAGGTACTAAGAAGCAGAAGTACGAGAAAATCAGTGAGAAAAAAGTTTCTACTTCTATCGAGGTAAAATTTTGTTATAAAATAATGTTTTGGTACATACTGTGTTTTTTCTCCTTTATTGTAACAAAATGTGGCTTGTTGTTTGTTAGTCTCTTTGTCGTGGCTACCCCTCAGAATTTGCTTCATACTTTCATTACTGTCGGTCACTGCGGTTTGATGATAAACCAGATTATGCGTATTTGAAAAGGCTTTTCCGTGACCTTTTCATTCGCGAAGGTTTAAGCCTCTCTGTTTTCCTTTTTATATTTCACTTTGAGATTACTACAGTCTATGATAACTAGATGGTTATATTTTAAATTTTAATGTCGTTTATGTGATTTGGCTGATGCTCCAGGGTTCCAGTTTGATTATGTCTTTGATTGGACCATTTTGAAATATCAACAATCTCAAATTGCCACTCCTCCTGCACGTGCCATTGTAAGTGGTGGTGTGCTGTCTGGTGGCATTAGATGTTTGGTTGTTAAGATTAGATTATCTTACTGAAAGTAACATTTGCAGGGTCCTAGTGCTGGACCAAGTTCTGGACTGCCGCCAGCTGTTGTCAATGCTGATAGACAGATAGGTATACGTTTCTTTCCTTTTACTTTTATGACCCTGTTCTATTATTTCATTAATAGTGTGTGGTTTACTGCTTTCTTGGCTCAACAATCTGTTAGTTACTCTATGCAGATATTTTTTTCTTTTTCTTTTTCTTTTCTTTCATCTCAGCTTTTCCATTTTTTATGGTATGTTAGTCTTGTGTTTTTGATTTTTAATATGGCAATTTCTGGATAGGTGGGGAAGAGGGTAGGCATACTGGTTGGTCTTCATCAGACCCTGCTCGTAGGAGAAACTCTGGACCCATTGCAAATGATGGAAACTTTGCTAGACAAAAAGCCCCGGTTGCAAGTGACTCAACTGGATCTAAAGAGGTTATGGTGGGTATATTTATTTATGGGGTTGGTTTATGACTTTGAACTGAGCATATTTCTTGCAGAAAGCTGAAGGATGATGTTATATTTATTGATAATATTCAGTTCACTACTTTCCTCATTATTTTCTGTTTAAGAAAATAAATATTTGTTAGGAATATGGATTATTTTAGAAGGAAATAGATGAACATTATTTCCCATTTACCCAAAACGAAAAGGAAATCATGAAGCTATGCTTTGTTGCTTCGTTTCTTCTCGTCATAACTGGAAATGTAATTATCAAGTATTGGCTGTATCATTTGTGTGTCTAAGCTAAGCAATTAATGTAAAAATTATTCAGAAGTCAGCTTTATGTTAGACAAATTATGTATCATTCTTTGGATGCTGCTTCTTCAGATCTGCTACATTTAAGAATTTTGTGCTGTGAATATACTCCAATTGTTTTCTGGCTAAAGAAAATGAATATCTGTTTGTATTGTTGGGTTCATGATATCCTATAAGTGATTGCAAGAGGTAGGTTAGTTCATGAAGTTGATCATTTTTGACATTGCCTGCTGTGCACTGATACACCAATCTCTTTGTATCGCAGTTGGTTTTCGCGTTGTTTCTTATGTTGTGTATGGTTTATGCAGTTGTCTAGTTCTAATTTCTTCCGGCCAAGTGGATCCGCAAGGCGAGGTGCTGTTTCCAACAGTCGTGATGCAGTTGTTGTCAGTGAGACTGAGCCCTCTCATCCTCCTGCCACCGTGGATGCTAGTCCAGCCGCACTCCGTAAAATCTCTGGTGCTCAAAGAAGTTCACCTATCACATCATCCGAGCACAACCGAGCATCCACTGCCAGAAACACAACATCAAACATAAAGAATTTAGAGTCAACTCTCCGAGGTATTGAGAGCCTGAATTTCAATGACGAGAGGGCACAGTATTAGCAGCTGCCACTCTCCATCCAGCTATCTCCTTGATAAATTCTTAAAAAGTTTTATACTCTTTTTGATGAACTACCGAGTGGAGTGTTTTCTGTCCATTTTGTTGGGGAAAGCTGCAACTAGTTGGGAATTGTCACTACAAGTATATAATACAGTTTACCTTGTACTCGCATTGGTTCTACAGCTTCACCTTTTACTATCGCCTTCTCTTTCATTTCAGTCATGTGGTGTTATGCTTTGTTAGCCCCTGTTTTGGGGGTATAAATCATATATCTTTTTGACATTCAAGTGGAAAATTTCATTAACTACCAACTGGCAAAACGTCCGGTGTCACCAGATTACAAATTTCAGGTGGTGTTTCGTCCATCCACTCCAACTCCTTATCAAGAGTTAAGTGTGAGTTTAGCAAGGGATTGGGTTTCGCTTTTCCCATGAATAAAGGATCTGACAATGGCCAAGAGTGTATGGAAAAATCCCGATATTTTGTGGTATTAAAAACATATTTTAAATTTTATTCTAATTATTCACATGATATGTTCACAAGTAGATTTCAGCTTATTTCAATAAGTTCTCCTTGATGCTTTATCAAAACAACTTATAGATTATAGAAAAACTATTTAATCTCATTTCCTGTTTTTAAGTATAAAAGCTTATTTATAAGAGCTTATATGACAAGTACTTACTACCTCCGTCCCTAAATATAAAAATTTTTACAAAAAAATGAAAGTCCTTTTATATAAGAACATTTCCAAAAAATCAATTACATTAATTATTTTTTGGCTAAAATGTCCTTATTTATTGTACAAACCACCCAACCATTCTACCATTTCCAATGTATTAATTAAGTTATGAGAAAGAGAGGGGGAAGAGAGATAGTAATAAGTGTTAGGGCTAGTTCTGGAAAAGTATAGTAAATTATTGACAAATTTATTGCTATTAACTAACTTAACCAATTTTTTTAAAGGGTGTGAATTAGTTAAAAGGTTCTTATATTAAGGGACGGAGGTAGTATTTAATAAGCATTTAATTCAGTTGGTTACCCAAACGCATGTCCAAATATACCCGTGTACTGCTCATTTTGACCTAGAGCATAGTTGTGATGAAAAGTCCAAAAAAATGAGCTGAAAATTGGCAGGCAGTGGATCGAGAACTCGGGAAACATTTGTAAGGAATAGTTAATTTTCGTTGGTACTGTTTCATAATTAATATGGAGAAGGTTATTAAACTTAATAGAAACTGTATCAAGCTTTCATGAACAAGTCTGCCCTGTTGTAATTACTGAATGTTTTAAAATCATCTAATTTAAGAAGGATTTTTTTTCCCCACCATAACCGTAATAGGGATTGAACTGCACGAACAAGCTTTGCGAATAACTTCAATATGGCTTCCTACTGAATGAATTGTATTGCTCTCTTTCTAAGATTCATGGAGAAATAACTTCATTAATGAATTCATTTTCTGGTGAAATCTTCAGTCAGTTTGTTTATTTAACGTCAAATATCGAAAGGAGGAGTTATAGGATTAGGATCTATTGCAGGAATTCTTATTCTTGAAACATATTTTATTATATGCAAAAATATTGATGGCAAATATAATTCAACAACCAATAACGGTTAAATAAAGATTTGCCCTCTTTCGGGAGAATATAATAATTCATAATGGCATTGGCATGGCATGGGGTGAAAAGCAGGAAGTATGACCAAATACATCATTCATGGGACATAATAGTCTTTGTCATCTTTCTTTTTAACTGATAAACTATAAGCTATTTAATTGTACATTACACTTTCAATGCACGAATTTCAGCTTATATTTAGAATAACAAACCTGGTTTAATTTGTTGAACAACAGAATGGGTTTTATCATCTCTCAACAAAAAAAAAAAGATTGAAACTGTTCTGTTTATTCAGAAAATTGATACCCTCCGACTCTGAATTCATTTTGGAGTGTTTTGATATTTTTCCGAACCTTGATTTTCACACATAGAGCCACTGATATTGTTGCAGCATGCCAGCATTCGAAATGTACTTTGAAACGTTTAATGATGTTTCTGAATATGTTAGCCCCACCACCCCCACTCCCCCCAAAAAAAGCATATAGTTGTTTTGGGGGGGGCAAAAGTACCCCTGGGGACCAAAAATAAAGGCATTAACGGTGGCAAAGGTTGTGAATGGAGAAAACTCTCTCTTTCCCCATCATTTCTTATTCCTTTTTGGTTTCAATTCTAGAAATGATAAAGCGAAAAGAATGTTGAATTCTTCGAAAACAAATCCAACTTTTTTGACTTTGATATTGTTAATGACACCACCGGGGATATCAAATGAGAGAGGCTGAAACAGAACAGAAATACAATGATTCAACCATAACGCATTCATTTACAAATATATATTTTCTGGATAATTAAATAAAGTTGCAAATAAATTAATCAAATTCTAGTTCAAACCCAGTAATGTTCATCTTATATCTGAACTGAGGATTAGGAAATTCAGCAACAACTAAACAGGATACACCCATAATTAAAAACTATGATAGAGTTCCATGCATGAAAGAATTTAGCACTCTTCAAGAAGAGAAAGGGGGACTTAATTTAAAACAGACTCAGAATCCAAGCAAATAAGTAATAAATCACTAAATTTCAATTCATAATAGCAAATTAAAAAAAAAAAGGAAACAAAATACCCATTAATCACCATTCACCACCATCCATGGATAGCTTGAGTGTATGTGTTCTTGATCCACCTCAAACTCTTCCTAAAAGACCCTTTTAATTTTCCCTCAGCAGCATATATTTTGTAGCCAGCAACTCTCTTCTTCCTCTGAAGTTCAGGGTCATTGAAGCTCCAACTCTTTGATGGTTTCACAACTGTGTTTTTCCCTTTCTTCATCTTCACCTCCTTAGTAGTACCTATTTGGTGGTGCGGATAAGCAGATGAACCAGCATTATTAGCACTGTAACACCTCAGATCTTGCATGCTTGTTGGGGCCACCTTGCCTCCAGAGTAGCTTTCAATTTGGACCCTTTCATCTCTGCATGACTTGGATCTGAATTCCATGATGGAAAACCAGAATACCCAAGAGAGAAAAACTGAGGTAAGTGTTTTAAAGCAAGGAATAAGGAAATAAGTTAGAAGAAATGGTTGTGTTGATGGATTTGCTCTTTTCTAGCTGTATATTATTAGGACCATTTATTATTGCTTTTTCTTACCATCTTTAATTTGGACTAAATTGTAATTTTGGTCTTTTTTAACATTAATTTAGTTTTTTGAAAAATTTGTGACATTAAGTAGCCTTTAAAATTTTAAATGATATTAAAATGATCTTTTCTGTCAAATTAGGTAATGACAATTTAAACTCCTTTTAAATTGTTTTAAATTTTTAGAGGATTGATACAATATGATAAATTTTTAAAGGATTACATTAGTTCAATCCTTTAAAGTAAATAATCAAATCTTTTGAGCTGGAGGCAGTTGAAGATGATGATTTTAGTCTTTGTTCTGTTGTTTTATTTGGTATTTTAATTGAGGCTGTGGGGTGGCGACTGATCCAACTTTGCTTAACAGAGCAGAATTGTACGAGGCTTTTGGATTTGACTAGATTTCACACGTGGAAGTGTTGAAATGGTGGCAACTGCCAGAGAGAGTAATGGGTATCACAAAAATACAAAATTAATGGACAACCCTCTTACCCTGCTTTTTTATACTTCTTTTCGACTTTATTGTGCCTAAATGCAAATAAGCAAAGATATACAGACCTTTTTTAGAGTTACTAATAATCATAATAGGTAATCTGAGTTTTTTTTAAATATGTAATGATATCTTTTTGAATTTTTACATGTCAATTTATGTTAATGGTCTTTTTGAAGCTATGAAACGAAAGTAGCATGTTTTGATACTTATACATGCCTGCTCATTGGATTCAGATTTGCTGCTGTAAGAGATTGATGTTGTTCCTGCTGTTAAACAAACAGGGACCATACGATTAATCCAAACATGTATATTACACCGTTTCTTTTTGGTGAACAACATTTATATTACACCATATATCATATACATTATCCAAGCATTTGTAAAAGTAACTCAGGTACAGATAACAAATAAATAAAATTAAAAATAAAAGATAAGAAAATAAATATGCATTACAATTAAGTCTATTTTAATATAATTAAGCTTCTTTTGCATGTTTTTTGTTCTATTTTTGATTCCTAAGACCATTAACATATATTTTTGAACCCCTATTATCAACTATGAAAAAGTAAAAGAGAAAATAAAGATTTTGATCAAAGTTCCAAATCCGATAAAAGGGTATTTAAAACTGGATTTTATCTTCTAAATCGGGGTGTTTAAAATTGAACCATTCCAAAAAAATTACCAAAAATGGATCAAAAATCGAATTGTTTAGATTTTTATGGATGACTTTTTTTTGGAGAACCAAATCGAACTGCTCGGATTTTGAATCTTTTCACTAAAACCAAACTGAACCGCAATTTATACAAAAAATCACATTTTTTCATAATTTATTTTACTTACTAAAGTGGATGATATTCTAGTATGATGCTAGTGTGTTAAATGAACACTACCACCATAATATTGACTTGAAAATTCGGAATAATGGAAATAAATACAAACGATTTTTTCAAATAGTAGTCGAGTACTTAAATATTGAATAGATTAAATTTATGCATTGAAATGATTAGTAAACAATGAACATATTGTCATAGCCGAGAAAATTTAATAGTGAATATAAATTGATATTTTATTATTTATCTTAAAAAATTCTAGCTGCAAAAAATTAAAAATCAATCAAATCTAAACCGTATTATTTTGGATCAGATGGAATTCTTTTTATAATATAAAAATTAATTTAAATTAATAAAAATCTAAACAAATATATGGGTTGTTCTGTTCTTCTACATTTATCGTTACTCTGTTCTCATATGTGGGGTTACTTTTACAAATGCTTAAATAATATAGATGATATGGTGTAATATAAATGCTATTCACAAAAAGAAATGGTGTAATATAAATGCTTGGATTAATCGTATGGTCCCTATTTATTTAACGGCAGGAACAACATCAATCTCTTACGGCAGCAAATCCGAATCCCTGCTCATTGCATCCCTCTACTGAATGAGAGGTAGGTTTCATACAAAGGAAGTAATGCATTTTTAAAAAAATTATACATATATACCTCTTCTAGAGGTTTCATGAAGAGTATCTTAGTCATCCACTAAAAAAATATTGTTTAATTAAGTTTCATAAAATAACATATTAAATAAACAATTAAGTCTGCTATTTATCCAGTGTTAAGTGAATAAAAAAATGTTTTTTTTCCTCTTGTCATATAGTTTTCACAAAAACTCTAAGACGAATCTATGTTCATAAAAAGACAAAACGCTCTGATTCTTAATTGATAATTGTGAATTGTGAATGTGGTCCACATCTTGAATAGTGCCCCAATGGTTCGCTACATGTTAAAAGTAATTGTTTTTTGCAAACTACAAGGTAAAAATCTTGTCTCCTTCTCTCCGGAAATACCCACAAAAAATGGCTACTATTATAAAGCAAGTTAAGAAAAATGATTCAAGATTAAATTATTATATAAACCAGGGGAAATTCGTACACTAAGAATTATAGAATTCCCAGGAGGTTGTTCTCTTTCATACCATCACCTGTTTGGACAATAGCTTGATCTCGAATTCGATGTCTAAAAGTTATAAACAAATTTTCTTGGAAAGCTGCTCTCGGATTTTTCCACAAGCTTAGGTTTCAAGTTTTTGGCCGAAAGTGCAAGTTAAAATTCATTATTAGCTTGATCAGTGTTACTAACTAAAAGCAATAATGTGCAAACTAATTGTAATGTCACACTTTAAGACCTACTTGACAAGAAAGTCAGCATATGTCTTTCTCAACAAAACTTTAATGATGCAGCGATGAAAGCAATTTTTACATTATAGTCTTTTTTGAATATTGCATCCTAATGTAGCAAGGGCTTAATTTTTGGGGTGGGTACTCCAACTAAGCTAATTTGATACTACTAATAGCAATTGGCATATAAATAAAATGAAACTAGATAGTCTGTTTCTCTTTGGTTACAATCTTTCAGTGGAATAAAATAGACTAATTTATCCTCTATTTAGTGTTTTGTTTCTGTTTTTTTTTTAATTTGTGTCAAATATAAAATAAATCTCATTTCTTATTCTAATTTGTTTATATACATGACTTAAGAAATGTGCTTGTTGGAGTTATGATGTTACGTGCGGGTAAATGGAGTTTCAGGAGAAGCTTTGGCAAAGAAAACAATCATATACAAGCAAAGCTTTACGTACGTATATAAAATTTCACTTCTGCATCACTAAATCTATGCTTCAATCACAATCTAATAAATTTCCCCTAAACGAATAGGCAAATATGGTGCCTTTTTTGGATAGGAAGCCTTTTTTTTTTTTTTAACAAAGTGTGGTTGTACCTTTTTATATGGTTGCACTTAGCAATCATAGAGAAAATATTTAACTTAGAAATATTCTCCGAAATACCCCTTTTAAAATTGTTTATAACAAATTATTTGATGCCATAGAATTTATATTTAAAATGATGTAACTAACATTAAATATTGCCGTTAGCGTGTGATTTAGATAAAAGAAACGCACGCGACACAACAAATAAACAAAAGGCTTGAACACCCTACTAATTAAGCAAATAAACAAAATTTATAAAGAGGAGAGATCAAATTACACCGGTGTAACTCTTAGGCGATGTTACACCGCTAATAACTATTTACCGGATAATTATATTATAAAACTCACTGTTGGATTAAAAAATATTATCACGTAAATTATTCCTATAAAATTTCACATCAATCTAAAATCATTTGATGTGTCATTGAAATACGTTAAGATTAATGTCTTTTAAAGTGTATGAATTTTGACATATCTCAATGACATATCAAATGATTTTAGATTGATGTAAAATTTTACAAAAATGATCTATATGATAATAACTTTTAATCTAACAGTGTGTTTTAGAATATAATTATCTGTTGAAGAGTTATTAGCGGTGTAGCATTGCCAAAGTGTTATACTAGTGTAATTTAATCCCTCCTCGTTTATAGAATCCATTGTAAATAGAGTCAGATGTCTTTTGAACTCTAATGGATAAAACTTATAAAGAGGAAAAAATGAGAGCATATAAAATAGCACTTGTCAAAAAAGCAAAAGACCCTGATGACTTAACAAAGAACAAAAATTAACTCATCAGAGCAGATCAGCAACATTTGAAGGCAATTCCTCTACGGTGACATTGTAGAACTTCTGAATATCAGAGAGCATTCTTGAATCATCCAATGTGACAAAGTTGATAGCAACACCTTTTCTTCCAAAACGCCCACTTCGCCCGATGCGATGAAGATAGTTTTCAGGTTGGGTAGGAAGGTCATAGTTTATCACCAGAGACACTTGCTGCACATCTATACCACGAGCCAAGAGGTCAGTGGTAATAAGAACTCGAGAAGAGCCAGAGCGGAACTCGCGCATGATGATGTCGCGAGTGTTTTGGTCCATGTCTCCATGGGTGGCTGACACCGTGTGGTCGTTGCTTCGCATCTTGTCAGTAAGCCAGTCCACCTTGCGCCTTGTGTTCACAAAAATGACACTCTGAGTGATAGCCAGGGTCTCATAAAGGTCACACAATGTCTCTAGTTTCCACTCTTCCTTCTCAACATTCACATAAAACTGCTTGATACCCTCAAGGGTCAATTCATCACGCTTCACCAGGATTCTCACTGGCTTATTCATGAACTTCCTTGTAATCTCCAGGGCTTCTGGTGGCATTGTAGCAGAGAACACTCCAACCTGAATTTTGCCTGGCAGCAGCTGGAAGATGTCATAGATCTGCATTTCACACATGAAATAACATAAGCAGTTGACTATCTATCCAAAGACAAGATGACTTCATCTAGTGATTGTGGGGGTTTGTGAAATGACATGTACACGACACGGCCATGAAAAAATTTCTGATCCAATTCAAAGTTTTAAAACAAACAATTGAAAAACCAACAAACCTGATCCTTGAAACCACGTGAAAGCATTTCATCAGCTTCATCCAAAACAAACATCTTTATGTAATCTGGGCGAAGAGACTGTCTTCGCAGCATGTCAAACACACGCCCAGGAGTGCCAACAACAGTATGGACACCAGCTTGGAGAATGCGCTGATCTTCACGAACACTTGTCCCACCAACACAAGCATGAACCTTGACACCAAGGTAATCACCAAGAGCTCGCATAACCTTCTCAATCTGCTGTGCGAGCTCCCTTGTCGGAGCCAAAACCAAAGCCTGACACTGAACCAATCCATAATCAAGCTGCTGCAAGATTCCCGAACAGAATGTTGCTGTCTTCCCTGTTCCAGACTGAGCCTGTTGAATCACATCCAGACCTTTGCAGAAAGGAACAATTCCCCTTTGCTGTATTGCAGAAGGCTTCTCAAAACCTTGAGTAAAAGAATAAAACATCACACATGGTCTCGTGAGTTAAGTGCACACAATTTTATTTTTTAAAATACAATACTTATGCTCCTCAGCAACGATGTATATAGTTTCAAAACACAAGAATAGTAGTTATGCAAATTCAACTTTGATATTCTAGAAATTATATATTTAGAAAAATTAACTGAGGTAAATTTATAAAACAATAACACCAGGCATATGTGAATAAATAAAGCAGATGCCCTTTATATTGGTACATTACCAATGGGCAACATGGGCTATAAAGTTCCCACTATCAAGGGGTCCAGGCAAGGGTAAGACCCACTACACGATCTCTGCATTAATGGCCACAACTCCAACTCTTGCCAAGCCTCCCTGTCTAAAAATAAATATTTATGATTTTCAAACAAAACTCTTCCAGATTCAGTTAGTCCAGCACCAAATAATTATTTGAGTTTCTTGCTGGAACAATTATTAAAGTTCTCCAAAGGTCCTGATTGGCTGATAGCACTTATAAAAGAATGGAGCAATATAATTTCAAGTGGGTAAATATTGCAGAGAACAATATCAAAATGCATTGATGCTTTGATGTAAGCAGCGAGTCTGGGCTTCAAAAATTTCTCACCAAGTAATTGACACAATCACATTGTTATAATAAGTAGTGAATAAAGGCTTAAAGAAAGAAAGGAAAAATCATCTGCCATACCATAAGCATATATGCCTCTCAGAAGATTTTCTTGTAATCCCATTGCATCAAAACTATCATAAACTTCATCATACGAGGTGAAGAATTCTTGTCCATCAGTGGAAAGCCTGCAATCAATTTCCAAGATGTAAACATTACAAAATACTACAATACTACAAGAATAAACAATTCAGGCATATCACATGCAGTGCAAAAATACAAAGCACAATAACTTACAAATCATTCATCTTAGAATCATATTGCCGAGCATCAAATTGCGACCCTTCTGGAGCCAAACCCGCCATCACTGCAGAACAAAAAACTTTGGTAAAATTAAACATAGTACAAGTAAGACCATGCTTCGATAACTCTAGCAAAAATAAAACCAATAACAAAAGGAGGTCCCAAATATCATTGTGAGACAACACAAGTAACAGCAGGGCTCTTCTTAGTATGGTAAACGGTTTTCCTCTTGACGTCAGAGAAGAATATAATGCTTATAAACACTCCAGAAACACCAATAAATCAGAAACAATACTATAATCCGTGTCAAATTACAAAAAAAAATAGAAGCGAAAAAAGAGGAGCAATCAGAAAAGCACATCCTCCATGAGAAAATGCAACACGAGAGCCAAATTTTAGTATGATTCAGTAAAGGAATGGTTTCAAAAAGAGCCAACATCGAGTGATGACAAGTAGTGATTCAAATCTTAAGTTCGAACTGGGCCAACAACAAATCTTAAAAAAATAGTAAAATATTAATAATGCCTAATCTACCTGGAAAAGAAACAGGCCACCAAATATCAAATCAGAAGCTAGTAGGCAAAATTAAAAGGTAACAGCTTCTAAAGACAGTAATGAGATCAACCCCAGATTTGAAACATAATAAAGGTCATGATTTTAAATAAAATACAGTAAAATAACGCAGATTTATCAAAAACATCAAATTTTGGGAGCAATGAGAGAAGTTGGGAATTGACAAAAACGAGAAGAGGGATTGGTTACCTGGTAGTAAGTAGTAGTAAGGGATAGAGAAGCGAGAGGAGCAAAGGGATGAATAGCAAAAAGGAGAATTAGGGTTTCCCAAACTCCTCGGATCTGCGCCGTGGAGTTGAAGGGATGCGTGAGAGAAAGAGAGAGCGCTTTATTATCGTACAATACCAGTTTAGGTTTTTGTAGTACTATACTAGGGCGTAGTGGAGTAGTGACCCAAACAAAAACCAGAAGACAAATGCCAACTACGTTTCCATATTTACCCCTCATGTTATTTTATATGTTTTAATTTTATTTATTAAATTAAATTAAATAGAATTAACAAATAACGTAACTAACTGACAATTTACATTAAATATAGCTAATTTTGACTATAATTAACAAGTATTTTATGTATTGTAGTATAAGTATGAGTATTTAATAGTGTATTTTGACTAATATAGCTAATTTTATCCTCTAAAGTTAGAGTAATCACATTTTTTAATTATAACTAATTTTAATTATAACTAACAAGTATTTTATGTGCTATATATGAGTATTTATAGAGTATTTTCTCTATTCAAGTTATAGAGCAGTCACGTTTTTATAATCAAAAAAGAGCAGTCACATTTTTTAATTATAACTAATTTTAATAATAACTAACAAGTATTTTATTAGTGTTTATAAATACAAGTGAAATGTAAAAAAATATTAAAATATTAATTATAGAAATAAAAATACCAATTGATTGAATAAATAATTTTTTTATGAACAATTGAATAAATAATTTAAAAAGAAAGAAAAATAATTTTTTTAGTTTTTGTGAGCATTTTTTTAGTTGATATAATAAAAACTCATAAAACATATGTTATAAGTTGAGTAGATATGTGAAGAAAATTCTTTTTCATCACTTAGCTAACATTTGATAGATAAAATAAAATAAGATGGAATAAAATATATGAGTTATATTTTACGTCTGATGCATATTACAAATTAATTAAAATAACACATAAAAAGTTTTGTTATATTAAAGATGAGAATAAAAAAGAACAAAACAGATCCGTTTTGTTCTATATCCAAAATAAAAAGATAGTACAAAATTTATATTTTTACTATGTTTTCAAATCGACCAAGTTTTATATATCGCCATTATTTTGTTTTTGTTTCTACTAGCTCTTATATAAAAGTCTTAAAATAAAAAATAAGGCAAAAATAAAAAATTAATTAAAAAAACAAAAAAAAAGTTTTCGCGGATAAACACGGTTAATTTTCTTCTCAAGGATACTTCAAACTTCAAAGAGTGGCTTACTCCCATCCCATGTCTACAGTGGAAGAGTGATCTTCCCACGACAATATCTCTGGCACGGATCTTCAAAGCCTAACAAAACTAAGCTAATTGATTGGTAGCAGTTAGTTTGTTTACTCCAATGTTCACTTATCCAAATAACTGAATTTTGCTAACTCATAAAGTAGGCAATGCCTAAGTGTCAAGGATGCCACAACAGGTGGAACTAAAGGGTTACCAGTTTCTGTTTGCAACTTCTATTCATGTTGATTGTTAAGTTGTTTAAAGCTTAGCTTAAATTAAATGCACACCTTTTAACATCAATATTTCATCAATCGATCTAATTCAATCCAAATTACATTAACCAAACTACATTAACCAAACTGAAAAACTAATAACCAAAAAAACCTTCTTTTATTGAATTGGATCAAATTTCGATTCCTGCATTAAAAACCAATCTAATTCAAATCGACCATTCTTATGTATAGATTTATTCAATAATTAACTACATGTATTCAAGAATGTATTCAATAATTTATTATATATGTATTTGTTCTAAGAGATTTCAATATTATCTTCAACTTATAATTTATATTTTAGCTATGTTGTAAGTTATATATGAGATGTGATATTTAATATTGGATTGTGTATTTCATAATTTATTTTACTATTTATAGCTTCTTTTCATAAATAAAAATCAATCAAATTCAAACAGAAATAAATTGGAATTGATTGAATTTGAATTTAAAATCAAATCAATTGGATGGTCAAAGAACAAAACCAAAGAGATTTGAATCATTTGATAGATAATTTTTTTTCCACAAAAATTCATCCAATCCATTCTACAATCACTCCTATTTAACATTCATTTGAGCAAAGCATATGATCATGTACTCCTGGAATTCAATAACAACGGTTATTTTACTTATTGTTGGTCATATGGCTGCAACTAGAAAGTTCATCACAGAATGTAGATGCAAGAGAAAAAAGCTTGAGGTTTTCATTCCCTTTTAAAACCCTTGTCATCTCTTTGCAAATGTGGTTCAGTTTTATAATCATGGTGGTGGCAGGGCAAAACTCAGCTTGAGGTGTGCCAATTTGAGAGAGATAGGGAAGAAGGTGAGATGTTTGTGCCACAATAACTGCACACATGGCATTATTAAATTGATGTGGTGCGTGTGAGTTGACAATCTGTTAGCCACGTCGGTGTGAAACTAATGAAGACTGAGAGTAGGGACTGGAACCAGAAGCTCTGGAAATTTCATGGACTTAGAAGAAGAAAAAAAATTGGAGGAACTAAAACCAAAAGGGGCCATATTTGTAAGTCCCAAAACATATTTAAGCATTTAAAAAACAGTAGTTTAAAAAATATAGGAGATGCTCACACTTAGAATTTGGCCTTATGACCTAACTCAATCCTATAAAACTAGTTTGTATGTTGAGGATTGCTCAAGCCTTATAAGGACACTCGTATCTCTAGTCGATGTGGGATGTCAACACAGTGACACCCCCAGAGCTGGACATCTAGAGCATGGACAAATTTGGGTGACCCAAGAATAGACATCTAGAGCGTGCACGAATATGGATGGCCCAATAACAAATCTAGATTAGACTCTAATACCATCTTAGAATTTGAGTTTAGGACCTAACTCAACCCAACAAAACTGACTTATAAAATAATGACAGTCCAAGCCTTATCTCTATTCTCTAGTCAAGGCATCTCAACACTGACCATATCAACATATTTGTTGTTTTATTAATACTACATCTCCCAAACAAACTCTTTACATTTTTATAGCTCCTACTTACAGATATAAATATATGCTAATCCTAATAATGGAATACAAGACACCCTCAAGTTTAGCCATATGAAAGTATACATAAGATATTTTTCTTTTTGGTGATTATCAAATGAAAGACAGTTTCGATGGATAATATCTACAGAACAAGGAAGACATATCGGCATCAAAGCATGACTTAAAAAAAATGCTAACTGGTATTTAAAAATTCTATTTGGGGGGGGGGGGGATCATTTTAAAATACTTTTCACTGGATGGACGAATTTACATATACAAACCAAAATACTATCGACCTTAATTTACGAGCCTAAGCCAAGCGGATCATTTCACCATGCGAACCTGCCATCAATAGACCCAAAAGAACAATAGTCATTTTACTTACCAAATATGGTTTCAAAATTTATTAATGAGTAGATAGGGTTGCTTATCTGCAGTACATTGTTCAAAAACTTCTTGTGCAAGCTGTAACATTGAATCAATATCTTCAGCCATCTTTGAGAATTTTTCCACCTCCTTGACTGCCTCAGAGGCCAAAAATGATTTGTTCTCAGCGTCAGCAACTCTGTAGGCTGCAGTATCGGCGGCATCCTTAAATGTCTCATTAGATGTCAAAAAACTAGATGCTGGTGATTGCTGTGGCCAGACATCCTTTTGTTTTAGTACAGGTGATTTAGGGGCAGGTGACTTCGTCCCCAATGGGGTGTCCTTTTTTATCTTGTAACAATTTTGTACCTGCAGTGGGATGTAAAGAGTTTAGAAATCCACATAGAATCAAGAAAACAAGCTTCAATATCATTCAGTTTAAATATGTGAAATTTTGGCTTATGTGCCAAGAGTGTAGAGTCTCTGGGAAAAGGTTGGCCTGTAGCCTGTTCCAATCCTAGAGCAACAATATTTTTGCGACAAACTATCTTTCAATCCTTTTGAAGTAAAGGAGAGTACAAAGAAAAGGAGGATAAGACATCCTCCTCAAAGAGCCACAAAATGAAGCAAAGCAAAATGAAGCATTATTATTAAAACAAAATAGCTTTCCAACAGAGGCATGTCTAGCAGGAAAATTGCCTGCCATGGTAAAAGACCCAAAACTAGAAATGATAGCATAAAATCGGGGGGGGGGGGGGGGGGGGGGACAAATGCTTGCTCCTTAGAAAAGGAAAAAATGTCAATAATCCCTCGTCAAACAAGTATGAAAACCAAGTCAACCAATCACGGTGTAGCAATGCCAAAATTTATTGAAAAATGGGATCAGTACATAAAGCAATCACATATTATAGATATAAAGGAAAAGCTTCGAGGTTGAAAATAATAAAAATAAAATACTATAACATATATTTCTATATAAACATCACACAGGACTAATTTACCTTTTCAAGCTTCCCTTGATTAACAAGCCTCCGCAACCTTGAACCTAATGCCCTTCTGAAATTTTGAGGAACTTTGTGTTTTTTCTGCAGTATTATATGAATCATTATTCCTTGTAAAGTCTAAAACAAAAGCATACTAGAAAATACCCGGTATTTAAAAGATCAATATGCAGTTATGCACAATAGATACTACATAGTAAACTACATTTCCACCCCCACCCGAAAAAGAAAAGTGCAGGGCCTCAGCACAGAAACTACGGAATTTAACACAAACTCAATTGTTTTGACTGAAATGCAAGTCAAAATGATCAAAACTAACCAATGTTATCTGTCTATACGGCAAATAATTTTTCTTTTCATGAATGGAATAAAAAAATTGTAACTATAAGAAAATAAAAAAAGTGAGCATGCTAATTCGAAAGACCATACTAGAGTGAGTTATATGTGGCAAAAATACAGGAAGGTCTTTTGGGTTGATGAATTGATTTTAAATTCTCGAATGTAAAATACAAATGGCAAAGCCACTGATATTGGACTAGTGATGAGGAAATTGGATCGTTTGCAAGAGACCATGGGCTCAAATCTCATTGCTACAACTGTACCCAATAAAAACTATATCCATACGATCGACATTAAAAATTACCTAAATGTCACATGAATACTTCAAAATATCTTCCCACCTAGAAGGAAAAGGCTTTTGTCGTTATTGTTGCTGTTGAATGTAAAATACAGATGGCATGTGTTATAAGGATTATGTATCCTCATATAAGAAATAGTTTATTACAATCACGCAAGACAGCAATGGGGAGTAGAACCTAATTGGACAGCCACAATTCCATCCAAGATCCTTGAGCACAATTCAATTCACAAAATCTTAATGTCATGTAATCTAAGAAACAAGGCATTCAGCCAATCTACCAAATGGTGACTGGTGACTCCATGTTGTAAAATATAGAAAAACATGGCCCTCCACAAAAAAAGAAATCACCTGACCTCGATGAAACTGACAATGGCATTTATGTCAGAACCATTAGTATCTTTGATTGTTGCCAAAGCTTCAAAAATCATTGCATTATACCTGATAAAAACAACAAGAGTACATACAACCCCTCATAACATGGCCTTAATTGACAGGACAAATAATGATAACAACAACAACAACAAAAAATAAGAAACGGATATCATGTTAAAAGGCTGCATATAATTCATAACATATAATACCTTTATGATAGTCAGCTAGAAATGATGTAAAGCATGTCTGAAGAGGGGGGGGGGGGGGGGGAGGCTTATTTATACCTTGGAGGAATATTGTCATCGTGATCAATTTGAGAAGAATGGTGACTTTGAGATTGAGAATGAGATTGAGATTGAGGGGAAGGAGTAACTATTTGCGGAGTAGGAACTGAAGCAGGAGAGGGAGCAGGAGCAGTAGCAGGAGTAGCATTTGCTGGAGAAGGAGCAGGAGGAGGAACTATTGGTTTGGTCTTGGGAGTCCTCGACTTGTCTTTAGAGCCTTGACCATTGCCAACATTTAAATTTCTCCATTTATCCTGAAATTGGATAATGATAATCCACATTGATTGAGAAAGGGGAAAACAAAAAAAAAACCCTAATTAACCCTAGAGATAGCAGAAGAGATTGAAAAATGAAAGACCAACCTTGAGGTCGATGTTGGAACGGTTGGTGAGGGAAGCAGCGAACTCGGGGTCTTTGAGGATGTTTTTCCACTTACCAGCACCGTGCTTCTGAACGCCGCGTTGCAACGCGTCTTCTTCCTCCGCCGTCCACTTCTGCTTCTGATTTCCCATCTATTTCAACACTCTCTACTCTACTCTCTATTTCGATTTAAAACTTTCAGCTTCTCTTCCTCTCACTGCTACATCGATTACCAACAAAAACAATGCGTTGCGTTTCCAGATTTTCGATTGGCCCTGTTACAACTCTTGAATTTTTATGGCATTTTTAAAGGGATTCCACTTAATTACCATTTTTACATTATCAAGCTTTTCCCAGGTGTCGCGTGATACTCAGAATATTTTAATATTTATCATTTTTAATTAATATATTATGGTCGATTTTGTCACTATCGACCCAATAGAGTTGATTCTGTCAAAAAAATCAATAGAGTTTTTTTTTGTCATGAAAAAAAACCAATAAAGTTTAAGTTTTATTTTTTTGCAATCAATAGAGTTGAAGTTATTTTTTTGAAATTAATAGAGTTGAAGTTATGAATACAAAATTATAATAAGATATAGAGGATGTATCAAGTGTGAGTAGTTTTAATATGAGAGGGTGAGAGGATTAAATCTGGACCGTATAACCATACATGGATGGTTGGGATTAAAACTTAGTTAGTGGTCACATGATTACTTAAAAAAACCATGTGACTTTATGTTTTAATCTTGACCATTTATGGTTTGATCTTATGGCTACAATTCACTCATCTCATTCTCTCGTAATAAAAGCTCTCTCACTTGATATGCTCCCTAAGATATAAATTTAATTATTATTATATATAAATACATCAAAAAAATTATTATATATATAAACAAAATTTCTCAAAGAAATAAAAAAAATCAACACGTACGCTCAGTCATAGATTATTTATCATATTAAATATATAAAGTATAATAAATATCTCTTTAATAAGAAAAACATTATTTGTGTATCCTTTTTTCGATACAGATTATTTGTGTATCCTTGATGTGAGCTCTAACGTACTGATTTTAGTAATATCCTTAATCCTTATAAAAATATTCATGCTTACTTGTTCTTTTTGGCACTTCTGTTGTGGCATAATAAAGTCTTTTCTTTCTGTATTCTTAATAACATGAACTCTAATGGTGGATCCTAATAAAATCATTACGAAATTCAAGTTTTTTTTTACGTGAATATTTTTGTCATAGCTGTTAGGGATTTGGATTTCCTGCTGTTATGTTCTTATTTCACACTTTGCTTTCATTTTTTAATTTTTTTTGGCAAAATAAATTAATGACAATGATTTAAGATTATTCAAAATTAATGGCTAAGATTACATTAACAGCATAAACAACATAGAAATACTACAGCGGACATTAGACATTATGGGTCCAACTACCAGGATCTTCCTTTGGAACATAGAAATGTGATGAGAGAGAAAGAAGGTAGTGAAAAAAATGGTGGATGGAAAGGTTGAGATGAGATGGATGTGAAAAGAGAAAAAGAGGATAAACAACAAAACTCTCGCTGTAGAGAGAAAACAACCCACTTAATGTGGATAGAAAGACCTCCTATTGAGGTAAAAAAAAAACCTCCTAAGAAGGGAGGGCAGCCCCCTAAGGGCGCTATTGTTGTGTTAGTCAATAATTGGATCTAAATTTATTTAATTTTAAAATAGAATTTATGTGCTACTTGGTTTTGGGATTTCCTTCCCACACATATATAAATTTCTCTCCACACATATTTATTTATTTTTTAACATAAAAAAAACCAAATTACCCCTACCCGCAAAAAAGCACTAATAATTTGAACTCTAGAACTAATAATTCCGGTTCATATTATTTTTTAAAGA
The DNA here is from genome assembly GCA_030159175.1 of Glycyrrhiza uralensis. NCBI lineage: Eukaryota > Viridiplantae > Streptophyta > Magnoliopsida > Fabales > Fabaceae > Glycyrrhiza > Glycyrrhiza uralensis. The sequence goes on along the minus strand of BRZY01000007.1, from coordinate 40,553,616 downwards.
TTATATATAACATGCAGGAAGTTAAAATATAAATTCCGGAATTAGTAGTTCCGGTAGATAACCAACAGTGTTATTTTTTGTAATACTCCCTCCCGTAGTCCCGTCTATATTATAAACAATATAGTACAAAAATACATAGACCAAGAAATATTTTGAAATGAGATAATCTTAATAATACTCATTAGTTTTTTTTCTCTAAAAATACCCTATGTGTTACCTCTCGTAGATATAAATATTACATTAAATGAATAATATAATTAAAAAATTAATATTTAAATTATTTGAAAAACCAATAAATATTATTTATATTTTAGACAAAAAAATGTATTTATTGCTTATAATTTGAACCGAGAGTATTTCCAAAAGTGCCGCGGTGATATGCCACTCGCCCTGTGCAGGAGTGCGTGGGTTTTGGCGTTTGCAACCCAAACCATAGCCTCATCGGGTCCATCATCCAACGAGGCTGTGATTTGGTATAATGAGTGCTTGTTGCGCTACCCCTAGGGGCTCTTCTTCTCACACATGGAAACATAGCCCAAATAAATACCAGATCAAGATCCCAACGGGGGGAGCTTTGAGCATTAGTTTTATTAATTTACAAATTACTCCATCCGTTCCTTTTTATATGGCAGATTTTGAAAAAAAAATTTATTCTTTTTTATTTGTCGTTTTGATAGTTTAAAGTTATATTTTGACAATTATACCCTTAACCCTATTAATTGTTTTTCACATTTTCTATAAAATTGATTAATGCATAATTGAAAGTTCAAAGACTAATTATTATTCCCAACAAATAGAGTAGTGAATAAATAAGAGTATAATAGAAAATTATTTATCAATTAATTGATTTCTTAGTTGTGGTAAAATAACTTTAAACAATAGATAAAAAGAAACGGAGGGAGCAAGGAAAAACATTAAAGTAGCAACCAACAAGTTTAATTTTCTCAAGACCGCATGAAGAAGGGGGAAGAGAAAGAGAAAAAAAAATTGAAGAAGAAGGAGAGATGAGGAGTGCGGCAGACAGCTAAGTCTTGAAAGAGTACCAGTAGGTGGGGGAAAAAACAAAGAAAAAAGAGCCAACATTGGTTCTTTTAGATTTTTTTTTTAAATTCCGGCATGATTAAATTCAATTATCAATGGAATAAGACTAGTCAATATATAATTTGTCAAAAAAAAGACTAGTCAATAAAAAAAAATGAAATGAAGTAAGCCTACACAGTAGACAAATATATAGTCCTATTTAATTAGTTCTTTTAAATAAGGTCAAACTTCTTATATAAAAAAAGGGTCAAACTTCATTATTATAATTTGTTTAATAATTTGCTTATAATTCATCACAAAATGATCTTGAGCCCAGTTCCTTTGTCATAAGATAATCGGTATATATTGTCGTGTCTCTAAGAATATGATATATGATAGTATATAGTTGTCCAAGTGCATGCTGTGCGTATGGCACTTTTGGCGCTTGGTGTCTTTCTTGCATGGACTCCGTGAGACACCTCACACCCACAGTCGGAAGAGACTTCGCTAAGGCTATGTTTGGATGAAGATTTTTGGAGGGGAAGGGAGGGGAGGGGAGAGGAGTTGAGGAAATAGTTTATAATTCTTAATTATCTTGTTTAGTTTTAATAGGACAAAGAAAATATTATTTTAGAAGGTAACAGATACTAAGATGTAAAACCTTTTTTTAATTTAAAAAACTCCCAAACAATGTAATTAGAGATTATAAATTTTTTCCTCTCCTCCAAAAACTCCCATCCAGATATAGCCCAATTACCCGGGGAAAAAATATTGACGCTTTGCATTTGCAGTTTGCCTCCCCCAACACCTTTTTTTAATATAAAAAATAAGAAATTCTTTATCGTTCTTGTGTAAATTGAAATCGTCGTTACCAAAGGTTAATTGTACTCTCTCCGAAATTGTATATATAAGCAAAAACAAATCAATTCATGCTAATTAAAAATATTAGTTAACTTTATTTAATTTTATTGATTTTATAAAAAATATAAACTTCATTATTTAAATTATTTTAATGAACGAATCATTAAAATTAAAATTTTCATTAAATAAAAGGGTATTTTGTAAAAAAAAATCATTAAATGAAGTAAAATTATTTATAAATTATTTATATTTTAAACCACCATATTTGAATTTTTTTTCCTTATATACCGGTCTAGATATTTTAAAATATAACTTTCATAGCGAAATTTTTGTTTGTTATGAATAAAAATCCTTAATTTTAAGAAACCAAATCTCAATTAAATGAGTAGTTTGTACACATGGATATTAATTATGATGTGAGTTATGATTTTTTAATATCGATTCTTCATTTTCTAACACTCATCTAATATATTTTTTATATTTTTTTTATTCCAATCAAGATGTAAAATAGAGATTGAATATCCAAAAATAAGATATTGATGAGTGTTCCAAAAATCATTTTTCTTCACATGTGGTGTATCCGGTTTTTGCTTCTGGTTGACATCTGTGCATCAGTTGCCAAGTGGTTGTAAATCAAAGCATAAAGGTATTCCCAAAAAAAAAAAAGCATAAAGGTATTCGGACGTGTCATCAGAAGACATGCATGTCTAGAATGCATGAAAAGTGCCATGGATTAATTAAACTTGGTTTAATATTAATATCCAGCAATTACAATTAATACGAGACGGGCTAATAGTAATACGGAGCACCCTGACACTAGATTGATAGTAAAGATTTAAAATATTTATTTAATGTTGGATTTAGATCTTGGAGAATTTTATATAATATGTTACGACAACGTATTTGTTTTAAAAAAATAAACATGAGGAAATTAAGTTGTACGTTAATAAATAGTTTAATTAAACATTCATATAAAAATGACTTTACAAATTTTAATTAAGTATTTAGTTTTAAGTTATTTCGAAAAATTTACTGAATTAAACTGAATTATTTATAAAACATCATAAATTATTTTTAGGCTTAAATATTTTTCAGTCTCGGTAAATATCCGAATTTTTATTTTAGTCCATTAAAAAAAGTCAACCAATTTTAGTCCTTTAAATTTTTTTTTTGGTTTAGATCATTTTAGTGCTAGGTGGCACATTATGACCAAGTTAGCATACCTACATGGCAGAAATGCTGATGTGACCTATCTATGTTTTGAATTTAGTCCCTATAAAAATTTTAAGTACACAAACTGAGATTTTGATTTTAATCCTCATTTCTCCTCCACCACCACCTCCTCCTTCCTTCCTCCTCCGCCCCCTCCTTCTCCCACCACCACCACCACCCCCTTCTCCCCCCTCCTCAACCACCACCACTACCACCACCACCCCCCTCTCTCTCCTCCTCCTCTCTCCTCCACGACCACCCACCTCCACCCCCCTCTCTCTCTCTCCTCCTTTTCCCTCCTCCTCTCTCCTCCAATTACTCTTTCTCCTCCTCTCTCCATAGTCCACACACCACCACCCCCCACCCACACACACACTCTCTCTCTCGTTTTCTCTCTCTCTCTCTCATTTGGGTGGTGGTGGTGGGGAGAGAGAGAGAGAAAACGAGAGAGAGAGAGAGAGATAGTGGGTGGGGGTGGGGGGTGGAGGAGAGAGGAGGAGAGAGAGGGGGTGGTGGTGGTGGTGGTGGTGGGAGAAGGAGGAAGGAAGGAGGAGGTGGCGGAGGAGGAGAAAGGGGGATTAAAATCAAAATTCAAAACGTAGATAGGCCACATCAGCGTTTCTGCCACGTAGGCATGTTGACTGGGTCATAATATACCACCTAGCACTAAAAGGACCTAAACCAAAAAAATAATAATTTAAAGGACTACAATTGGTTGACTTTTTTTTTAATGGACTAAAATCAAAATTCGGATATTTACAGGGACTGAAAACATATTTAAGCCTTATTTTTATTATAATATTTAGATATTAATGTAGGCGTATGTGATTAATGTCTTTACTATATATATAATGGATCAGTGTCTTTGCATTTTTCTGCCATTCTGGTTCGTATTACATGCATCACTTTTTTTTTCTGCAATAAATTAGTTCAAAAACGAAAAGATATGATAAGAGGGTCATCAATACTAGTATTATTGAGATTTTGGCAGTATATCGATCTCTGCATGCATGCATGCCACTTTGCACATTGGAGTCAGTGTCCATTACACTCAAGCCTATTACTAACACTTTGCACATTATACCTAGTTTAATTTCTTCTTCTTCTCTTTATAAATAGCGCCGTGATGTGCTTGCTTCGCATATTCCTCACGAGTTCTCAGCATTGCTTGATGTTTGCTTAGAAAAAAAAATTAAAGGATATTATTATTATTATTATTATTATTATTATTATCTCAAAGTTGCAAATTAAGATGTTTTCAGGCGTGACGGGGATGTTGAATAGGGGGCATAAGATAAAAGGGACGGTGGTGTTGATGCGAAAGAATGTGTTGGACATCAATAGCTTAACCAGTGTTGGGGGAATCGTGGGTCAAGGCCTCGACATACTTGGTTCCACACTCGATAATCTAACCGCTTTCTTGGGCCGATCTGTCTCCCTTCAGTTGATTAGTGCAACCAAAGCTGATGGTAATTGTCTTTGTTAATTAAGTCTCTTTTTTCTTTCATTCGCTTATAGGCTGTATTTAATCTGAAAGATTTATTTGAACTTATCATATACTATCCCTATCACTAATTATAAGAGATTTTTAACAAATTTTGTTTTACTCTTTTTTATAAGAGTCTTTTGAAATGTACTTTGTAATTGTGCTTGTATAGAGTTGTGCATGCAATCCAAGAAAAGAAGTATTCACATGATCCCGCGAGTGATAATATTAGTAATTAATTTTTTCCACTACTAATAGTAATATTTTTTATGTTTCTCCTTTAATTTGCTACTTATTATATATACAAAATTACCTCGTTGAATTAATGTTGATAGCATGTGAGCCTGGAAAAAAAGAATTTTTATCATTTAAATTCAGATATATAAAAACTTTTTTTTTTGCTTCTGTGAAACCACACTCATTAAGTCATTATTAAACGGCTTCAATATTGACTTTTTATTTTTTTGGTTATAGGAAACGGGAAAGGGAAAGTTGGAAAGGCTACTTTTTTGGAAGGTATAATTTCATCGTTACCAACATTGGGAGCAGGCCAATCTGCATTCAGAATCCATTTTGAATGGGATGATGACATGGGAATTCCCGGAGCATTTTATATCAAGAACTTTATGCAAACTGAGTTTTTCCTCGTGAGTTTGACTCTTGACGACATTCCAAACCACGGAAGCATCTACTTCGTTTGCAACTCCTGGCTATACAATGCCAAGCACTGCAAAAGTGACCGCATTTTCTTTGCCAATAAGGTACAATACACGAAGCAGAGCTGTTCGCGGTTCGGTTTGGATTAATTTTGAGACAAAAAAACTATTCGATTCAACGATATACATTGAATTGGATTGATTAAGAACACTCAAAACATGAAATTTAATTAAAAAAATAGTATTTAAATTCTCAAAAACTCTGTTTAGTTTTTCTTGTTATTTGTACATTTTTCCAATACTGTCTATGTTTGTTTGTTTCGAAGTTCTTGAAATTTAAGGCATCACATGAGAAAGATATATAATTAACAAATTATTATATTATTATATTTTAGACATATCTTCCAAGTGAAACACCAGCTCCATTAGCCCAGTATAGAGAAGAAGAGTTGCGTAATTTAAGAGGAGATGGAACAGGAGAGCGCAAAGAATGGGAAAGGATCTATGATTATGATGTCTACAATGATTTAGGAGATCCAGATAAAGGTGATAAGCATGCTCGTCCCGTTCTTGGAGGCTCTGATACCTATCCTTATCCTCGCAGGGGAAGAACTGGAAGAAAACCAACAAGAAAAGGTTAAGTTTGATCTATTTCTATTTTAACTTATACTTTATTACCAACATCGTGCGGTACAATTGGTAGATACCTAGAGTCCCTTAAGCACGATGTCTATACTTTTATCACATACTCATTTGTTTTTCGATTCCTTGGTCCTAATATTTTAGAGGTCTTAGCGTAAACAAATATATTTTTCATATGAAAATGTTTATATAACTTAGAATTGGTATTGAACTTTATGATTCAATTTTTTTTAGCTGTTATTGTTGCTAATAATTAAATTCTGCTTTTGTATTGCTATTAAACAGATCCCAATAGTGAGAGTAGGAGCGACTTTGTGTATCTTCCAAGAGATGAAGCTTTTGGTCACTTGAAGTCCTCAGATTTTCTTACTTATGGACTAAAAGCTGTGTCCCAAAATGTCGTCCCAGCATTAGAATCTGTGTTCTTTGATTTAAATTTCACACCCAATGAGTTTGATAGCTTTGATGAAGTTCGTGGACTCTATGAGGGTGGAATTAAGTTGCCAACAAATGTGCTTAGCAAGATTAGCCCATTACCTGTGCTCAAGGAAATCTTTCGAACTGATGGTGAACAATTCCTCAAGTACCCACCACCTAAAGTAATTCAAGGTATCTCATAAGTCATACCTTAAAAGTACTTCTATATAAAATGGCCCCTCTAAGTGATCGATCATGTAGTCCTATTGTTTTACATTAACCAATCACAAGGAAAAGAAAGCTAATGGATCTTATGAATTAATTAATTAATTAATCTTATTTGACAATCACTATTCTTTATTACTTGAGCAGTGAGTAGGTCTGGATGGATGACTGATGAAGAATTTGCAAGAGAAATGCTTGCTGGTGTAAATCCAAACTTGATTCGTTGTCTTCGGGTAATTAGCCTAATTGAGAGATTAAAAGGTTGGATTAGAAGATCATTGTTTATCATATTTCCTTATAATATCCTAAATTTATTAATTATTGCAGGAGTTCCCTCCACGAAGCAAGCTAGATAGTCAAGTTTATGGTGATCATACTAGTAAAATAACCACAGAACACGTAGAGCCTAACTTAGAAGGGCTCACTGTAGATAAGGTATATATATATAATATGATAAAATTCATAATAGAATTTTATTTGATGAATTCTGTTATTTTTCTATATATGCCTTGTTTGATTTTCAAATGTTGTTCCGGTGAATAACAATGAATTATGTATATATATATATATATTTGGTTGTAAAAGGCAATTCAAAACAAGAGATTGTTCCTGTTGGATCATCATGACTCAATCATGCCATATTTAAGGCGAATAAACTCAACATCCACAAAGGCTTATGCTACAAGAACCATCCTTTTCTTGAAAGATGACGGAACTTTAAAGCCACTGGCCATAGAGTTGAGTTTGCCACATCCCCAGGGTGATCAACTTGGTGCTGTTAGTCATGTTTATCAGCCTGCAGAAGAAGGTGTTGAAAGTTCTGTTTGGCTACTAGCTAAGGCTTATGTAGTTGTGAATGACTCGTGTTATCATCAACTTGTCAGCCATTGGTATAAATTAAGTCTCTCAATAAATCAAATGAAATATTTTTTTGTTGATATCTCTATAAGTTGATTATTATTAATGACTCTTCATGGATAACAGGTTAAATACCCATGCAGTTGTTGAGCCATTTGTCATAGCAACTAATAGGCACCTCAGTGTTCTTCACCCTATTTATAAACTTTTGTATCCTCACTATCGTGACACCATGAATATAAATTCCCTTGCTCGACAATCCCTGGTCAACGACGGTGGCATTATTGAAACAACATTTTTGTGGGGAAGGTATTCTATGGAAATGTCTGCTGTAATTTACAAGAATTGGGCTTTTCCAGAGCAAGCATTACCTGTTGATCTTATAAAAAGGTAATTTTTACATACAGTACAAAAAAGTAATCATAAATCTAAGTTTAATTAATGTTAAGTTGCTATTTTAGATTATGGTAGATTTGGTTTGATCTCAAAACAACATTTTTCTGTGTTAGTTGATGTTAATTTGTAAATTGTGATTTAGAGGGATGGCAATTGAGGATCCTGCTTCCCCTCATGGCATTCGACTTGTGATAGAGGACTACCCTTATGCTGTTGATGGATTGGAGATTTGGGCTGTTATCAAAACATGGGTCCAAGACTATGTCTCCTTGTACTACCCATCAGATGACACACTTAGACAAGATTCTGAACTTCAAGCTTGGTGGAAAGAGTTGGTTCAAGTGGGTCATGGTGACAAGAAAAATGAGCCATGGTGGCCTAAGATGCAATCTTGTGAAGAATTAATTGAAGCTTGCACTATCATCATATGGACTGCTTCAGCTCTTCATGCAGCAGTTAACTTTGGACAGTATCCTTATGGAGGTTTAGTCTTAAACCGTCCAACTCTTAGTAGGAGACTCATGCCCGAGAAAGGATCTGCTGAGTATGATGAGCTAGTCAAAAGTCCACAAAAGGCTTACTTGAAGACAATTACACCAAAGTTTCAGACCCTTATTGACCTTTCTGTTATAGAAATCTTGTCAAGGCATGCTTCTGATGAGTTGTACCTTGGGGAGAGAGATAACCCAAATTGGACATCGGATACAAGGGCATTAGAGGCCTTTAAGAAGTTTGGAAACAAGCTAGCAGAAATTGAGAAAAAACTCACTCAGAGAAACAATGATGAGAAACTCAGAAACCGTCATGGACCAGTTCAAATGCCTTATACTTTGCTTTATCCTTCTAGTGAGGAAGGATTAACCTTTAGAGGAATTCCCAACAGTATCTCTATCTGAAGAGGTCTATATATGGTTCCTTAAGTATATATTATGGCTTTGAATAAAAGATGCAGAAGAAGGAAGGAATCTGAATTCCTTCATCCATCTGTCTACCTTGGTTATCTTGTGTGTTTTGAGTGTTTTCTTGTTTGGCATCAATAAAAGCAGTTGTGCTTGTAAAATGTTGTTAAAATAATAAAGCGCTTATGTTTGCTCTGTGTTGTTGACTATCTAATATGGAATTGAAAAAGATATCATTGGCAAGATAATGCCTCAATGACTTGATATTTGGACTTACAGATAACACTATATAGTCCGTGCATGAATTGAATGTTTAAATAGTAATAATTCAAAAAGAAAAAACAAGTCATTAGTCTTGCAATAGAGGTGGTTAAATAATTTGTTTACAAGTGTGCGTTTGTCTCCCACACCCACCCTCTAAATATGAAAAATATTGATTGTGAAATTTTGCATTGCCTTTATGCTGCTACTTAATTCATTACTAACCATGGAAATCCAGCATAGCCATACAAATTTTAATTTAGCATTTGGTCACATTGTTGTTGCCATACAGGGAACAGAGTAACTATGTCCATAGAAAAAAAAAACTACATCCTTAATTTATCATATTCACACGTCCCATACTAGAAGATTGTTTCATTTATTGAGCAAGAGGATATTAATCACAACATATCTTTTACCACTGTAACTATTTATTATCTCTAAACCAAACAACACACCTTCTCCAACAGTTGTAGGATTTTAGACTCCAGCAGTTCTTTCAGCCATAGCAGGCTCTGTGTTTACAATAAAAGAAAAGAAATCTAAAGTCAAAATCCTTGTATGCTTATCATGTGTACTATAGCAATATTCGGAGCACAATTGCTTTAATTGGTTCCTTTTTATGTTCAAATAGTTCATTAAATAATGTTAATTCCGGACTAGGACCCGAGAGGACTTGACAAAATAAGCAACTATAAGAAGTTGCACAGAGAAGCAATTTGGGTTAGGATTATCATTATCTTTTGGTGGTGGAGTCGTACTTAAACCCAAAAAGGAAGATAATCTTAAAAAGAAAATATATTTGTTTCTTTTTTTTTGTCAACAAATATAGTATATGTTTATTTTGGGACGACGAAACACGGACGGATCGTGAATTGAGATTTAGTGTTCCATTATAGTTAGGAAATTGGTAAATACATTCCAGTTTTTTAGCCATATACCTCACATTAATGTGAAAATTTCAAAAATACCCTTCAATTTTGCGTATATTTCAGAAATTGGAGTTTTCGGTGCAATTTTTTAAATTGTGGGGTGTATTCGCAAATTTGTATTCCGGAAACTCCAGTCTCCATACAATTTGTATTCCGGAAACTGGAGTTTCTAGAATGCACGCGAAATTTGATGATATTTTTGGAATTTCAGCATTAATATGGGGTATATGGCTAAAAAATGTGGGGTGTATTTACCAATTTCCTTAGAGTTACTGGGCCTTATCTGAAACATAGGAAGACCATAAGCCCAAAACCTAGAAAAATCAGCAAGCAAAAGAGGCTTTTTATATTCACACATACCTATTTTACTAATAACACATACACACATTTAAAATACCAAAACTACCCCTATTTATTTAAGGACCCCGCAGAACTATTAGTTCCGTGTATATAAAAAATGACACATACGTAATGAATGTAAAAAATATTGAGTGCGGAACTATTAGATCCGCGTAAAAAATGCAATTGCGGAACTAATAGTTCCGCGAAGTATTTTTCCTGTGAAAAATACTCCGTGGAACTATTAGTTCCACGTAAAAAATAAATACGCAGAACTATTAGTTCCACGTAAAAAATGCACTCGCGGAACTATTAGTTTTGCGAGTGCATTTTTTTACGCGGATCTAATAGTTCCGCACTCAATATTTTTTACATTCATTACGTATGTGTGAGGGAGAAGAGGAAGTTCTGCGCGGTCCACGACGCTGCAATTGAAGATGGACGCTGCAACCTCTACTGGCACGGTGTGGCTCGGTGTGTGAGGGAGAAGATGAAGTTCTGCGCGGTATTGTGAGGGAGGCGCGGAAGTACGACGGAGGCGTAGAACTAAGACGGAGGCACGGAACTACGATGTTGTTTTGTGTGGAAGCGGCGGATCTGTTATGTCTGTGCAGAAGTGAGGGATAGTGCAAAGGTTTTGAGGGTTTGTTTTAAACAGGGGATAGTTTAGACTTTTTAGCTTTTAGTGTGTGTGTTTAACAAAGGGTGTATGTGTGGATATAAAAAACCGCAAAAGAAGATTCAGCTCTTGGCTTTTGTATTTTTTTTTTCACCAAGAAGCACGTTCTATCATTTTTTAAAAAAAAAAATCTTAACAAAAAAAAAGGTTCACATAAAATTTAATTTAAAAGTAGTTGTACATATACACACTTGTATTCAACTAAATAGTTTTATTTCTATATTTCTTCCAAAAAATATTTTATAATAAACAAATTTAGTCTCTCAGCAATATACTATACCACAATTTTTTGCTGACCTGCACCAAGAAACCGATGAATTCATAGTGGAGAAAAATATCACAATTTCTTCCAATTTGTTTGCCAGTTTCAAGTAATTGAAAATAATTCCAACACAAAATCTCAGAATGATTTTTTTTACATAGACATAAGTTTTTTAGATATTTTTTAAATAAAATAAAATAAAGATAGCAATCCCTCCGAGTAAGGAAGCATATTGCCATTAAAGATGACAGGAGCTAAACAGACAAACTAAAAGTGCTCTTATTATTTGCAAACCAGAACGAGTTTTACATACAAACATACACATGATAATTCTTGACTCGAAAAAAGGGAGAAAAAAACAGACACATGTTTATTGGAACATAGATAAGATGCAAGATTTGGAGCATCGATCTCTTTATTGGAAGGTACAATAATAGTAAAAGAAACCACAAGTTTCTTTAGATAGAGATGCTATTGGGAATTCCTCTACAAGTCAACCCTTCTTCACTAGTGGGATGAAGCAAAGTGTATGGCAATTGAACCGGCCCAATCCGATTGCTTAGAGTTGCATCATTGTTCTTGTTTGCAAGTTTTGCCTCAATTTCTGCCAGTTTGTTTCCAAACTTTTGAAAGGCTTGTAATGCTCTTGAATCAGAGGTCCAATGTGGATTCTCCCTTTGTCCAAGGTAGACCTCATCAGAAGCATGCCTTGACAAGATCTCTATCACCGAAAGGTCAATAAGAGTCTGAAACTTGGGTGTAATTGTTCTCAAATAAGCCTTTTGGTGACTCTTCACCATTTCATCATATTGTGCAGTACCTTTCTCAGGAAGTAATCTTCTACTAAGAGTTGGACGGTTTAAAATAAAACCCCCATAAGGATATTGTCCAAAATTAACAGCAGCATGAAGTGCTGAAGCAGTCCATATGATGATAGTGCAAACTTCAATAAGCTCTTCAATTGTATGTAACTTGGGCCACCATGGCTTATCTTTCAAATCACCATGACCTACCTCCACAGCTTCTTTCCACCAATGTTGGAGTTCAGAGTCAATTTTGACATCGTTGTTTGTTGCATAATACAATGAGACATAATCTTGGACCCATGTTTTAATAGTGGCCCATATCTCTAGCCCATCAACAGCATAAGGGTAGTCCTCTATTACAAGACGAAGTCCATGTGGGGAAGATGGATCCTTAACTGCCATGTTTCTTAATCAAGCAAAATGCATACATGTTAGTTATCAACATTAAAAGTCTCACTTCTAAATTTATGACATCATTATGCTTTTTAGTTCCATATTATATTTGGACAAATTCATGGTTCTATAATATAAAAACATTTCAAACTTGAATATTTCCCTTTAATTAATTAATGTCTATTGCTAATTTAAGTCTCATTGGTCTATATATGATTCATGGAAATTAAATTACCTCTTGATAAGATCAGCAGGGAGTGCTTGATCGGGGAAAACCCAATTCTTATAAACCGCTGAGGACATTTCCACAGCATACTTTGAAGGCAAAAATGTTTTCTCTATTATGCCATCGGCATTAATTAGAGATTGTCTGGCAAGTGCATTGATGTTCATGGTATCACGATAGTGAGGAGACAAGAGTTTATAAATTGGGTGAAGCACACTAAGTTGCCGATTTGTTGCTATAACAAATGGTTCAATCACTGCATGAGTATTCAACCTATACCAATACATAGGAAAATATTGTTTATACAACACACACAAGATAGATAGATATAGAGAGATCAGATTGATCATTTATATATGTTATACTGCAATGACAAATTAAATTTATATACCAATGGCTCATGAGTTGATGATAGCAAGAGTCATTTACGACCACATAAGCTTTGGCTAGTAGCCAAATAGTACTTTCAACGCCTTCATTTGCAGGTAAGATGACTTGACTCAAAGCTCCTGATTGATCTCCATTGGGATGTGGTAAACTTAATTCGATGGCCAATGGCTTTAAAGTCCCATTTTCTTTTAGAAAAAGGATAGTCCTTGTGGCATAAGCCTTGGCATTAGTCTCATTTATCCGTCTCAGATATGGCATGAATGTATCATGGTAATCTAATATAAATAACCTCCCACTAGCAAGTGCCTGTTCCAAACAATTCATTTTAATAATCACTTCGTGTCACGGACCCGGATTTCATGTTGTAGAAAAATCAGACGACTCATATTTGAACTTCATAAATCAGCTTTAGAATTCAAACTTATAACATGAGTGAGTCATCTGATCTCGATCCAATTATCCAAAATGCTTGAAAGCAACAATTGTGTGCTTTTTTTGGCAAAGGGAATCCGTTTCCCTTGTGTCACCAACAACAATAGACACTTCTAATTTACAACGTGGAACTGGAAAGCTACTGTACAAGTACTTCGTATGGCTATAATGACATTAAGAGTGTATATGTTTTTTTTTTAAAAATTATTTTAAGAAAACACTTTTAAATGCTTTTACAATGTTTAAGTTTTTTTTTCCAAATCATAATCCAAAAATCAAATTTTTAATATTTTGAAAGGTTTTAAAAAACTATAAATTTAATTATTTTTGAATTAAAATTATTTCTGTTATTGTTACAGAAAGAAAATAATCTTGACTTTATACAAAATCTCTAAAGATGTTCACAATTTTAAAAGCAGAGTTTAAAATATTTTTACCTCATCTAGTGTACACCCTTCGAGCTCCAAGACATCTGGGGTTATCTTACTTGTTTGATCACCATAGATTGTGGGATCCAGATTGCTTTTTGGAGGAAACTCCTACCATTTGTTTGTTTTAAAAAAAATAAATCATGTGGAAACATCAACAAATCAAATAATTAACATGGGCATCAAATTCAATTTTTCAAAATGTTTAGCAATAAATACTTGAACTTACTTGAAGACCGCGAATCATGCAAGGATTTACACCGGCAAGCATCTCTCTTGCAAATTCTTCATCAGTCATCCATGCAGACTTACTCACTGACCAAAGTATATAATAGAGAAAATCATGGATTTTGCATTCTATTTTGAATATGATATATGATTCAAGTATTCCAAGTGTCATTCATGCTCTTAATTTAATAAATTATATACTTATCATACCTTGAAGGATGTGAGGTGGTGGAAACTTGAGGATCTGTTCACCATCAGTACGGAAAAGTTCTTTGATCACTGGTAAAGGGCTAATTGTGCTGATTATATCTGTGGGTAGCTTAATTCCACCCTCATAGAGGTCACGCACATCTTGGAAACTATCAAACTCAAGCGGCGTGAAATTCAAATCGAATGCTGATTGGAATGCTGGCAATACATACTGAGATAAAGATTTTATTCCATATGTAAGAAAATCCGAGGACTTCAAATGACCAAAATTCTCATCTCTTGGAACATATACTTCTCCTGGTTTCTCACTATTCGGATCTGTTGAAAATAAGGGTGATAATTAGGAAACAAATGACAAGTTAATTGCCAAAAAGAAAATCAGAATCATAGCACAAAAATGGTTTAAATTAAAATAAAAAAACATGTATGTATGTATGTATGCATGAATGTCTAGCTACTTAATTTTCACACGTTGAACTCTACTATATCGAAACATTAATCATAAAAAATTGATTTCTAAGTATCTCCAATGAGAGTTGTTTATAAAGTTCTTAAAACTTAAACAACTATAATTAGCTATAATTAGCTGATTTCACTATCACTATCACTATTAGAGTACATTTAGGTAAATCCACATGTAAGCAACTTTCAAATTGAATTCTACTATTGGAGTGAAATTTAGTAACTACTATTATAATTAATTAATTATTAAATAACAAAACATACATATATAGTAGACTAACCTTTCCTTGATGGATATCGACCGGTCCTTCCCCTACGAGGGTAGGGATAGGTGCTAGACCCTCCTAGAATTGGGCGAGCAAATTTTTCACCGTGATCTGGATTGCCCAAGTCGTTGTAGACATCATAATCGTAGATTCTTTCGTGTTCTTTGCGCTCTCCTGTTCCATCTCCCCTTAAATTATGCAATTCTTCTTCTCTATATTTGACAAGTGGCGATGGTGTTTCACTTGGAAGATATGTCTGCACGATATAATTCATGCATATATAATATATAATATCAAGAACTCGTAATAAGATGAAGAGTAAACTGCCACTTTTTGGTACTTGAGA
This sequence comes from Glycyrrhiza uralensis, assembly GCA_030159175.1. NCBI lineage: Eukaryota > Viridiplantae > Streptophyta > Magnoliopsida > Fabales > Fabaceae > Glycyrrhiza > Glycyrrhiza uralensis. Next base: position 40,538,284 of record BRZY01000007.1, on the reverse strand, counting down.
GTGTCAGGTGGTGTTTTTTGATTTTTGAGAGATGCAAAATTAAAAAAAAAAAGTTTTCAACTAGTGTTAGCTGTTAGTCACTTTGGTTTCTGTCGTCAAGAAAGTAATCACTTTTAGAGACCAAAATAACAGTAAGTAAATCACTTTCAAGGACCAAAGTGAATAACGATTGACAGTTAATGACTTTTTTTTAATTTCGTATCTGTCAGGGACTAAAGTAACACTGCTTGACAATCTCAGAGACCAAAGTGTCTATTTATTCTAAAACGAGGAACGTTAGTTTGGGACTTAATTGGTAAAAATAATCGTACACACATATCTAGAAAACCGTTAGTATAAAGTTCAAAAGTGATAGTTGATTTGATCTGGGAAAATTATATACTCCATAAATACCTTGTTTGCAAAGAAAATGCGTGGGCTTTTGTAAAGTTTTGAGTTGTAAACCCAGGAGTTGCATACAAAGCGGATGGTTCCGTGGTTTGGAACGTCTTCAAGGGTCAGACTCTTGAGGTAAAACTCAACTTGCATATAGTTCTTGATGTAAAATGCACCGGGAATTCCCATGTCATCATCCCATTCAAAATGAATATCGAATGCAGATTCGCCAGCTCCCAAGGTTGGTAATGAGGCAATAATACCTTCCAAAAACGTATCTTTTCCAACTTTCCCTTTTCCATTTGCTACAAATTAAAAATTCATTGACCCATGTTAAATTAACTACTATCTATATAAACACGTTTGTCCTTAGATTTAATTTAATTAATAACAGACAAATACTAGCAATACATCATGTAACACACTTTTTCCAACACATTTTTTATGATTTGTTGAAATTCATGTTGGGCTCACTAATTTAGAAATGACTTGAATGATAGGAGACTCACACGATTTAATACTCTCTCTGGACTGAAATATAAACAAAAAAGTACATGTATCTGGATCAAATATGATTCAGATACATGTATTTTTTTGCTTATATTTCAGTCCAGAAGGAGTAAGACCTATATGAATCAGAGTGAGTATTTTGGAAAGAAAGTGTTAGAGGGTGGCTTGTTAGAGGGTGGCTTGTTAGAACTCCTCTTAGTAATATTAACGTGTATTAATGTGTGGATGATGAGATGGAAATTGAAGTATAGTAGTACTAATTAATTAATGAATTAAAGAAGTGAAATTAAGAAACCATCAGTCTTGGTAGCACTAATGAGCTGGAGGGAGACGCTGCGGCCCAAGAAGGCAGTGAGGGTATCGACGGTAGAGCCAATGATGTTGATGCCGGTGCCGATGATTCCGCCGACGCTTCCACTACCGACGCTGGCAATGGTGTTGAAGTCCAACACGTTCTTGCGCATCAACACCACTGTCCCTCTCAGCTTGTGCCCTCTGTTCACGATTCCCGTGATCCCTGAAAACATCTTCGCTGAGCTACTACTACTACCACTACGCAAAATTAAGCTACCAGCACAACTATACTATTTCGATTAATTAATTTTGGCAACTTAATAAGTCGAGAGAGTAACGCATAAAAGTGTGTGACTTTGTGAGGAAACTAAGCAAGCTATGCCGTGTATTTATACACTCGAATGCGGTATACCTTGATTTTGTATATATATATATATATAGAGGAGGGATCAAATTACACCGGTGTAACTCTTGGACGATGTTACACCGCTAATAACTATTCACCGAATAATTATATTTTAAAACTCACCGTTGGATTAAAAGATACTATCATGTAGATCATTTCTATAAAATTTCACATCAATCTAAAATCATTTGATGTGTCATTGAGATACGTCAAGATTAATGTCTTTTAAAGTGTATGAATTTTGACATATCTCAATGACACATCAAACAATTTTAGATTGATGTGAAATTTTACAGGAATGATCTATATGATAATAACTTTTAATCTAACGGTGTGTTTTAGAATATAATTATTCGCTGAAGAGTTATTAGCGGTGTAACATTAACCAAAGTGTTACACCGGTGTAATTTGATCCCTCCTCATATATATATAATATAATTACACATTTTCACCCGGTTTCAAAATTGCCACAATTGATAACTTTTTTTTAATTATTTTATAAATGATGTGATTCAAAATTTTAAGTAAATATATTACTATCGATTAAATACCTGTAAAGATCTAAATTACTATAATTTTGTCAATTTTAACACTTTTTTTATTTGCTTTTATTTCTTTGATTTGCTTGTCAATTTTAACACTTGATTTAATTGAAATTGACTCCTTGAATCTTGATATAGTATAATAAAAATATAAAATAACATATGTTAAATATAGTATAAAGTAAGAATATTTCCTTACTATAAGATTATAACAATTTATCATATATTTATTCCAGCTGCTGATGACGAATACTGAATCCTCAAAGTGCAAGGTGTCGAACAGACTCCATGCAGAATAGACAAAAGGCACCATGATTGCTAGAATAATAATAAATGTGCATGTGATATTAACTTGACCCCAAGTGCAAGTGTCACCGTGGCCGGCCGCATGCAAGAATGACTCATCCCATAGGAAGGCAATATGGAGTAACATAATATTTAGGCTTAACTTTGCTAGCTTTTAGTCTCCCATTTTTATGAATGTGCAACTTTGGTTCCCTCATTTTTAATAGTGCAAAGGTTCTTCATCCTTTTTTCTTGTGCCAATTGGGTCCCTCCGTCAATTTATTAGCGTTTTTTGTTTACGTGGCCGGATGGTATTGACTAGGAAATCATAGGACACAGGTGGCGTCTTATGTGTCCAAATTTTTTTAGCGATATTTTGTTATTGGATTTTGAATCCTTAGCTACAATCAAGTCGCGACAGAGAAGACATACATATTGGGGCGACCAGGACCAAGACTCACTCATGTGCTTAGCACCTGTCTGAGTCAAAAATTTGGACATGTTAAACACCACATGTGATTTTCTAGTTAGCACCTTCGACGTCTAACCATGTAAGCAAAAAACATTAATAAATTAACGAAGTACCCAATTGACACAAGGGAAAAAGATGAGGAATCTAATTTGTATAATTAAAAATAGAAAGACTAAAATTGCACGATCATCAATTATGAGAGACTAAAAGTGCAATTAAGTCTAAGATTTATCATTTTTCATTAGTTTAATATTTAATATAAATATATTTAGGAATAAAGATGAGCATTTATTATTTCTGTTACATTATTTGGGAATTGATTGAACGCTTTGACACGTTGTCGATGATTGTATTAAACTGATTTTGTGAATGAGTCGCTGCAGCGTACTGCATTTTAGCTTATAGAAGTTCATGACCATAAAAAAAAAAAAAAGCTTATAGAAATTTCAAGAGAAGTATTTGATTTCCATGCAGTTGAAGAATGCTCCAAACTTACTGCGCCACGAGCATGCATTTTTGGTTCGTTGGTTTTTCTGAGATACTCACCTTCTATCAGTAGAAATCACGGTACTCAGTTGATCTGGATTAATTTTCTTATTTTAATAGCAAAATTCATTCAGCTTTTTATGCTTGGTCATTTGAGACAAACCATGTTCAGTGTTCTCCTTGCCTACTTGGAGTTTGGACTCTATAATATGTGTAAATTCATAGTTTAACTGTGGAGCAAGTGGTAATGAGGAATTATGTTCACGCTTTAGGTACATGGGCAATGATCAATTAGCCAATTATGGCATGCTCTGCTTTGGTAGGTGGTGTTTTAAATAATCTGTATGTCTGTGAACGGGATGTGTACTGATAAAGGTGGTTTGGGAGAAAATTACCGTAGACAATTTTTCATCATATTACATTGGAAGCATATGATTTGAATACTATGCTTATATTTAAGGTTGATTGTTTTTAGATATAAGGAAAACCCGATTATGTGCTTGTGTTTTCAACAAGAAAAAGTTTCTCAGCCAGCCTATTGTACTGTGTCTGTGAGTGAACCTCATTTTATATGTCAATATGTTATATGAGGTTTTCTCCCTCCACAGAGCACGCAACAATGTTTTGAGTGGGATGATGGAAGGTGAACTGGCATTGAGGTTGAAGGTCGCACATTGCATGAAAATCCTCAAGGATGAGATGCCAACACAAAAAAACGCAGGTAGAGAGAGAAAGAGGAAGCATAAAACACAGACACAGACACAATGATGTGTTCAGGAGACTCAAAATGGTTGTGTTTCATAGTTCCAACTCTTGGACGGTGACCATGGATTAGGCGGTGAGGTAGGTTGTTGAATGTTGGAGGAGACAGTAATGGCGGATTGCAGCAATTGGAAAGGGGTGGGGCTTGGGAGGGTGGTTAGATTGGTGAGAGACATTTCCATTGCTGGGGAGTGGGGAAGTGAGTGACATTGCAGGCTTGTTAGATCTTTGAGTTGTGGTGGCAGACAGTAGGTGAGGAAGTTGAAGATAGGGGAAGCAATAGAGGCCACCAAAAAGAAAATGAGAAAAGTAAATCTAGCAAGGACATATATGCAAATTCTCATTTTTTTTTGCAGGGACTTTAGATGCAATTTTAATCCAACCTTTGGTGCTTTATAAATTTGACCCAACAGTGAAAAAATGGGGTGCATCAGTACTCTCATTCTTAAGTAACACCTCAATTCTAAATCACTTCACTTGCCATAACAAATCCAATACGAGAGAGAGAGAGAGAGAGAGAGAAAACATGTAGAATGTAGATTGCTAGTAGGGAACATACTAATTAGCAATTACTGGAAATATTAAATCCAGGAAGGAGAACTACAGGCATACCCAAGTTAACAAGAAGCTGCGAAACAAAAAGTCAAAAATAGATAAATAACTTCAGCATAAAGAACAGAGTCCTGGATGAATCCAAGCAAATAACAACAACACAGGCTTTCCTTTACTATATATTTTTGGAAGTTCAGATCCTCAGGGCCATGCTAAAACTTTTACTATGTTGGAAAAACCAAATATTATAATCTAGCAGAACGATAGAAAAACCAAACCGGGGTTGCATAGATAAGATATAACAACATATATATTAAAGAAAAACACCCTAAGTGCTACTAAGGCTATGTTTGGATGGGGGTTTTTGGAGGGGAAGGGAGGGGAGGGAAAAATTTATAATCTCTAATTACATTGTTTGGGAGTTTTTAAAATTAAAAAAAGGTTTTACATCTTTGTGTCTGTTACCTTCTAAAATAATATTTTTTTTGTCCTATTAAAACTAAACAAGATAATTAGGAATTATAAGCCCTTTCCTCAACTCCCCTCCCCTCCCTTCCCCTCCAAAAACCCTCATTCAAACATAGCCTAGAGGAACATAGCTGCAGCTGTCCATCCCTTCGATAGAAACAAATTGATGGCAATCATTTACTTGGAAGATTTCTTTGGTTAACTTCCCTAAACGACACCTTGCACAACAACCAAGAAGTGTTGGCTAGTTGTACACAGAAAGGCTCAACGAATAGTTTTGTTGTTTGGATTTGACCAGAAAATGGTATTGATAGGCAAGAGACAGGTAAAATTTAGACTCTAAACTTATAGTAGTAGCAACTTTTTCATGTGCTCATTGCACCATAAAAGAGTGAGCCACATCACCAATTAGTAGTTAGTACATGATACGATGGGAATCCATAATTGTTATCTATGAAAACTAAACTACAAGGACGGAAAGAGAAAGTCTATAGAAGGTGACCAAATTCAAATAAAATATCATATCAACTGGCTACTAAAGTCCTACAAAAAAACTAATTCCGTGTGCAAAGAAAAATTATTTTCTTTGGAAACTGCTCCTTGGAGGAAGTAGTGGCTTTGCAATGAAGATAGCTCATTTGACTTACTCATAGAACATCTACCAGTTGTTACCTTCATAGGATAATATGTAATCAAACTAGAGTACAACACGGAGAACAGTTATCTTCTTTCAACCTGAGAACATGATTTACCACTCATTTGCAATACACAAGTAGCTATTACAATTGAACATGACTTTCTTTGCTAGTACCAAGATATAAGTGCACAATATCATGAATATATAAAATGCAAAGCCCATGCATGACACAAACATACCCAAATTGGCAAAACACAAAAACTTGAATGACATTCTGCCAGAAACCATCAAATGATCCATAATTCATACGGAGCCTTACCATCCTATCAGAAATACTAACTAATGCATCAGTCCAATAACAGAGAATAAATTATAATCTACATATGCAAATATGAGCTTCTCCATGGACAATAGTTAATTAACCACTCAGCTTCTATCAAATCATATATCACAACACTTTTTGCATAACACCATTTACACAATCTTCCATTCCCATGCACTGACAGTGGAACAACAATTTTTATACCGTATCCAGCATTAAAGCCGTCCCAATTATTTATTCAAGATGATTCGAAAAATTACATTAGAAAGGTTAGCCATTATGGAACTGAAAAAATATGCATTAAGCCAATTGTTTGCAACGGCAGCACTGCCCACATACTGGTATAACACCAATACCTCAATCAATACTTCAAAATTGATAGTAACCCAAAAAGAAAAAAGAACAAAAAATCTGAGAGCTCACACAAAGTGATGTTTCTCATATAGGCACGTAACGTTTCAGCGCCTGCTTCGCCGTGACAGCCACTCCAACCACAACTCCGCCAACAGCACCCGCCACCGCAGCAGATCTCACCCCTCTCGCCGCCCGATACAACGCGCCGGTGCCGAGCCCAGCTGCCACGCTGTTCCACACATCATCGGTGTCCCTCGCCGCCATAACCCCGCTCTCGATTCCGGCGTAAAGCAACCCGATCACGCCGAGCCGGTTACCCCACGATCGACCCGCGTGACCGGACGAGTTGAGAACCCGGTTGATTCGGAGCTTCATGGTGTCACCGGACTCGAAGGATTTAACGCCTTCGACGAGGCCAATGCTGGCGCCGCCAACGGCACCGGCGAGGTAGCTGCAGCCAGTGTAGAAGGTGAGGTTTTCGCCCCAGGAGCGATGCTTGCGGCGAGCCTCCTCGACGAAGAGGTACTCAGGAGAGGTTGGGAGCTGATAGAGGTTTCGAATGGGAACCTCGAGGTCCTTGTAGGGGTTGTAGAGGCGGGTTTGGTTCTCGGAATCGGAACCTGATTCGTGATCGGGGGTCTGAAACGCCATTGGAGAGAAGCTTCCAGAGCACTAGGGATAGGGTTTCGCGGGTTAGAGAGAGAGAGAGGAACAGAGTGTGTGGTGAGTTGCCGAAGAACGACGCTGTGTTGTGAATCCTTGAGATTTGGGAGGAAGAAAAAAATGAGCCGTGATGGCGGCGCGTTGGAATTGGTTCGGAACATGAACCGGGTTTGATATCGAACCGGAACTGGTTTTCTAGTAAAAACCATGTCGGTTATTTTTTTGACACGTGCTTGCTCTACGGAAACGAGAAATCAGCGCCGTCAGTCAACGTTCAACTGGTAGTTTCGTCCATTTTGCCTGAAGACAGGACCACGCCGTTAAAATCATTTTTTTTTACTATACCATTTTTTTTTATGTTTTTCCTTTCTTCCTTTAAAATAAATTTTCATATTATTACATTTTCAAAGCAGATTCATGTATATATAATTCCACAATTTTCATTTTAGAAATTTTTGAGGATTTGTTTCCAGTTTTGGATTAATATTTGAACAGACTAAAAGTAAAAAGTTCCCCTAGATAATAATGAGTTTGGTGTTTTTTTTTTGTCTACAAGGGGAGTGGGGTTTGGGGGAGGGGGGTTTTGGGGGTGGGGGTTGGATGGGGGATCGATCCCCTCACCCAATGATGTCCTTCCCTACAGCTACCAGGTAGCTGGTAAGCTGGACTACCACCGGGAGGACTAATGAGTTTGGTTTAAGAATTAAAAGATGAATAATTCACTTCCGTCAAAAAAACAAAGATGAATAATTCACAATGGAAAAAAATGGAACATTACAGCCTGCTGCGAGACAGAACAGCTGCTGTAACCCGAATTGAGTTCACTATCATTTTGGTCTCTGAAATTGTAATGTGGTCTCATTTAAGTCCCTAAAACTAACAAAAATAAAAATTAGCCCCTGAAATTGTAAAACGTCAGTCAAGTTAGTCCCTGACGGATATAACGACAGGGACTAACTTGACTGACGTTTTACAATTTCAGGAGCTAATTTTTATTTTTGTTGGTTTCAGGGACTTAAATGAGATCGCATTATAGTTTCAGGGGCCAAAATGACACTTAAACCACCCGAATTATGTAATTGTTAAGTGTATCTTAAGCTTAGGCCCCTTTTCTATTCAAAAAAGGAACATTTACAATTCTTCAAAAAATTGAAAACAAAATATTTTTATTCCAACAAGATTATAGAGTTTTTTTTTGTCGGTTACATAAGATTATGGAGTTTGATATATAGCTTCTATAACGAAAAGAAAGGGGGAAAAGGACAATAAGAAAGCACTGGCAATCGAGCATCATGCAACTTAGAATGACGATTATAGTTTATACGGCATAAATGATATACACAAGGAAAACACACAGTCCAAACTCCATTGTTGTTCAAATTCATGAGACGCTTTAGTCCTATTTCTTGTCGAACCTCCAAACTGAAGCCATTATGCCATTGGAGGTTGAAGATTTCGACTTGCCGATTGGAACCTGTAATAATAATAATAATAGTATCAAAAACACATTAAAATCCCAACTGGAGGTAGAAATGAATTAATACTTCAGTAGCCTTAAAGTCTAACTCTATTTTTCAAATATTAACCTATTTATATTTATATGATTTTAATTATTTTTTAAGAATTATTTTGATATTCATAAAAAAAATAGTTTGACCCAAAAATTTATTTAAATGTATTGTATAATAACACTTCAAATTAAATTGGGCAGTAGGCCTAATTTTTATACAACACTAGATGGAGTCGGCTAAATGGATGCAAACTTTTAAATACAACACCACCACCACCAAGTTTTATCACACTAGATGGAGTCGGCTAAATGAGTGTAAACTTTTAAATAAATTAATAAAATATGGTTAAAATATTTAAGTGATCAAATTTACACAATTAAAACTATGAAACCAAAATCACACAATCATTAATGTATAATCGGGGAATAAAAATGCAATTGAACTAAATACTGAAAACATCCACAAAATTAAAATTATAACTAATATCTTATTTATATTTAATAAATAGATGGATTAATTAGGACTGATTTGTTTAAAAGCTTGAAACCCGATATTTATAAGTACTTTTGAATGTCATTAATCCTTTGTGAGCTGTCCTATTTATTCTTACCTTATCCCAACTGTTTCTAATAAATAACTAATTTTAAAATCAGTTTAGTTGGCATCTTCTTCAGATTTGAGTTTTCAACCAGTAGGGTCAGTTTTTAAAGTGTAAAATTTGTAAATGTAAATTACCGTTTCATGAATTGTACTCTACCAAGTACCAACCTAGGTGATGTTACCCGGCACCGTTTTCTTTTTTTTCTTTTTCATTGCCAAGTATGAATTGTCCAATGAAATTTAAAACAGGTGAAAAACTGAAAGAAATAAACAAAATTAATTTTTTCGAGGGACAAAATTGATAAATAGTTTAAAAATTTATTTATTTTGAAAATGACTCTGATTAAAAATTGAGCAGTACTATATTGCACGACAAAAAACATACGGAAATGTTACGAATTTTTTCAACCAGTGAGGTGTGAAAACAACAATTGGAAATCGGTAATTATACAAGCAGTAGTGCAATGTAGCGCGAAAAAGGCTACACAAAAAACGAGTTCTCTTTTAACCAATAAGAGGAAACAAAAACAGTCGTGGACAAGAGACTATTAAAGGTGGGTAGACAATTATACTGCATCAAGTTGGATTCGTGCAGTATTCGTGCTTATGATTGTCGTACTGTTCAACAATTCTCTTATACAAGGGTGCGTAATAAGGAATCACAAAGTGATACGTAATTCGTATGGTTTCGTGTAAGTATTTTTCATACTTTTTTGCATTCTCCTTAAAGATTTAAATTAAAGGAAAATAGTTAAAATTCTCGTGCAATTCATTATTATTTTCTAGATTTTTTATATCCATTTTTAAAATAACATGAAACTAAACCTTAATCTTACCTTATTCTTCATCTTTTGGTCCTTTGTCATTTTTAAACCACCAGCAGGATGATTTTTTAGATATCCCTTTAGCTGCTCATCATTCATGGTCTCTATCAAATCAGCCTATAGGAGACAACGTATATGAAAACGATTATTATTTTTTTGTTTCAGATTTATTAAAGAGACACGATTGTTTTGAAGATTAAAAACTTCAATTAACTCAAACATCCTACAAATTTAAAAGTATTAACTGTGAAGGAATTATACATACCCATGTCTTAAGGTCTTCTATATCCTTTCTTAGGACATCTTCTTCCTTTTGTGCAAGCTCTTTCTTCTCCTGCCATGACATTGATGCCACTTTTGCTTCAGCTTCTGCTCTTTTCTTGATATTATTTCTTCCTTCAACAGTATGATCCATTATTTTATTTATGGACCACAGGATAGTTATACCAGTAACTTAATGAAAGAAAAAGAGTAACCAATGAGATCAATGGGAAGGGAAACCAGAGAAGAATAATGTATTTAAACAATAAATTATACTGTTCTTAATTATAAGAGATTTTTACCCAATTCTCTCTCAGCAAGAAAGCTAGTTAATATAATTTATAGCATTAAATTTATCAATAATTTATATTGTGTTCCCAAAATTGCCCTTAATAATATATCTCTCTTTTTACTTACTCTCTCCCACTTACTTAATACATTATCTCTCTCTTCTCTATTCATCATAAGAGAGAGACAAAAAATGTTCATAATAAATAAGGATAACTTGAGTAAAAAATAATTAATACATGACACATTTTCAAAAATCTCTTATAAAAAGAGATAAATAAATTTGCCAAAAATCTCTTAGGTACAGATGTAGTATATATATAAGCATAAATGTTGATATATATTTAAGGAGGAAAGAACATAGCATGTGAATCTGATAGAAGAACGCAACTAGTTGTAGTTCTTGACTTTATGTCAACTTTAATTACTATTAACTAATTCTGACAAGCACAGTAGCTATTAATGGCTCAACATTGGTTTAAATCGGTTAATCCATCTGTGCGGGATTGGTTATTATTATTATTTATTATTCAAAAAAAAAGATACTAATACTCTAATCGCATGTTATATGGAGGTAACATTTGCAACGATTTATTGAATAATTAATGTTTACTTCACATTTGTATTGTGCTATTTTTTTTAAAAAAATACAATATAAAGTCATTCTATATTTCTATGTATTAACCCAATAATTTAAATTTTTGTGATAGTTGGTTGATGCATGCCGTGGTATGAGAGCCTCTATGCATTGCCCACGCTTTGGGCCCAAAGGGCTATTGCGTGAGTGGTCATTACTCATTCATATGTCTTTACCTAACGGCTTAAAAAAAAAAACTTAAGTTCAAGGCATATGATTAATGACAGTTTTTGTGCTTTTGCAAATGCTATGCACATAAGCTATCTTAAGGGATTTGGTAAATATACCCCCAAAAATGGATATACACCCCACATTAATACTAAATTTTTAAAATTACCCCTAGTTAATTTTATGTTTTGGGTCATACACCCCATAATTTTGCATATATTCTAGAAACTGGAGTTTTCGGAATGCAATTTTGTATTCCAGAAACTCCGGAATGCAATTTTTGAATTCTGGATTTGTATTCCGGAAACTCCAGTCAAATTTGTATTCCGGAAATTCCAAAATTACATTTCGGAAACTCCAGTTTCTGAAAATAATACGAAATTTGAGGATATTTCTGAAATTTCAGCATTAATGTGGGGTGTATGGCTAATTTCTAGGAGTGTATTTCCCAAATCCCTATCTTAATCTTTAAAATAGTTTTTTGGTGCATAAGAGAGAAAAATATAGATTAATGAACAAATTTTTTTATGGCCCAAATACATTGTTATGGCCCAAATATCATGGGGCATGAGTGTGTCCCAGAATGCACTAGGATTAAAAGAGTCTAAAAGTAATTGGTTGTAATATAATTTGTTAGGCTGAGTCATTAATTAACTGGTTCTTTAAAGGGGTTGGACAAATGCTATAAACGTAACCAATCATACAATAAATAAGCACAAAAAAATATTGAAGAAATTTAGTTTTGTCTTAATTAAAGAGGAGGTTCTCCCCTCTAAATGAGCTTTTCCCTTTCTCTCTGTAAATTTTCTTTTGTCAGTTTCTTTCAGAATCTCTCTGTGATCTATGTAAAAAAAAAAGATGTAAAAGAGAAGAGGATAACTAAGGTGACGGAAGACCCCAAATTTGTAAGAAATCATTTCCAATAATTTATTTAAACTTATTTTATGACCGTATTTAGATGAGTTGATAATTTTTTTTAATATATCAAGAAGTTGTTTTCAGTTTATTCCTCAATATATATGACTTGTATAAACAACTTCTTATATATGTAGATTTTACCCAATTTTTTCTCTGATTACGGAAACAAATTACTCTTAATTAAATTGTTTAGCCAAATACCATCAAATCTTTGTCCCAAACTCGGAGTTTAGACAAAATAACTACACAATTATTTGCTTAAAGAGTGTGAGAGATCCTTCAACCTCCCATTCTCTTTTGAGAATCTGGAACATCTGCAGCAAAATATTCACATGGAAATAGAAGAATGAATATGAGAACAACTCCAAATAAAACAAGACGGATTACCTCTAGTGAATTCGATTCAAGATGCAACCTACGCTTGGAATCAGGATAGAAAAGGACCTTTTCTACTGCCAATAATTCTGCCAGTATATAAACAATTTCATCCAAGTTACTTATTTAAGTAATTTTTCCTCATAAGCTATTTATTTTATTATTTTATTATTAAAAATAGATAAAAAATAAATTATAAAGGATAGAGTTAGGAATAGTTAATTAAAATATAATAATTTATGACTGAGTTAAAAAAAGAAAAATAATTAAATAAATTAAATATTTTTAGAATGTTCAATGTCGTTGATGTATTTGCTTTTCATTAATAACTCGTTTTTCCATAAACCCTCGGTTTAATCCGAGTATCTTACTTAAAGGTAACCAACTCCTTTCCACTTTCATCAACTGGCGTTGATGGTCATTAATAACTCATTTACTCATTTGTCTAATTATTCACAATAACACGATTCAAAAAAAAATTATTCACAATAACACAAATCAATAATAATAAAAAATCAAATGGATGAGGATTGACTTACTCCCTTATTAACTCTTGTTATTTTCTTTAATAACTCATCATAGACAATAATTTAAACGTCAAATTAATAGTTTTTATTAAATATATATAAAGTTTGAAATTTTTTTATAATATTTTATAACTAATTAATATTTCATCAATTAACTTTTTTTTTTTGGACCGGATTCATCAAGTAACGTCAAATATAAGGGTTTGGTGTGTATGAATATTATTGAGGTACTATATTACAAAATATTTCCCAGTTGATGCATGATAAAACTAAGAGGACTACTTTCCACAATTGACTTATGATGCTCCTCCACATGTTGCCTGCGGAATTGTGGGGGTTCATACCTCCTTCTCATATGGATCTCCCTTGAATTTTCCATTTCCACATTATTAGGATGGTTACTCATTTCATTCCTGAATCTGATTATACATGATAAAAATTTATCACTTGAAAGGCACTTAAGCTCATGGAAATTTTATATGACATGAAATTAGGCTCTTACAAATACAAGACAAAGACTCTAACTGAATCCGACTCTTTTCTAGATTCCACCATGGCAGGAACCCATTCGGTTTAATCATATTTCATTATCTTATTACATCGTAATGTAATTACTTCTGGAAACCTATTTATACTACTGTGTTAGTGTATAGTTATTAAACTGTACAATACAAACTAGGAGTCTTGATTAACACCAGAAAGCACAATGCAGGTGCAGGTGTCGCTAAATTGATCAGTTAGTCCACACAGGTTGACTAACCTTGACCTTTTTCTGGTGGTTCATTCTCCCAGTTCCAAATCTCTGAGTCGAATGAGCTCTGGCAAAATGACAGAGCCAAGGTTAGGTCTGTCCCGTTTTCTCAGCTCACAACACTTCAAAGCCAATTTAGCATACGATAGAGTATCTTCAAGGGGCCAATCTGTGACATTTGGATCAAGCACCTCTGCAAATTCACCCTTCTGGATAGCCTCCTCAACCAAGCGGGCCACACCCATAGGAGGCTTACCAGTAATGATCTGTAGCAGCATCACACCTAATGAGTATATGTCTGATTTCACACCCAATAGTCCTGTTTGTTGATACTCAGGGTCAATATAGCATAATGTTCCAGCTGCAGTTGTCTTGTGGTATTGTGTTGTTTTGTTGGCCACAGAAGGGGGAACAAGCCTTGCCAAACCCACATCAGTTATCTTGCTCCCATAGTTTTTGTCTAAGAGAATGTTTGCTGGCTTGAGGTCGCGGTGCACAACCGGTTCGGGCTTTGTCTGGTGAAGGAAAAGAAGGCCTGTGGCAATCTCTGATGCTATTTTGAACCTGGCCTTCCATGGAATTGGTGGAGTGTTATCCTTCTGGAGAAGCCGATCTTCTAAGCTGCCATTTTCTACATACTCATACACAAGGCATCCGTACTCTGGACATGCACCTAAAAGTGTGACAATGTTCGGATGTTTTATGGTGCTCAAAACAAGGACCTGCATTGGAACCATTAAGACTAAGAATCATAATTTCACATTGTAATAATCCTTACATATTTCATGTTGTAAAATTAGCCATGAAATCACCACTCCTTTAGAGTGATTCACTTATCAGTTATCACAGTTGTTGAAATCCCCTAGACCAGTGACCAATTAATTTACTTGATGAAAAGCAGAAAGAGATTTTTGCTGAATGAAAATGAGGCCAATGATGTAAAAACATGAGATTATTGAGTTCACAAATGGCAATAATAAAGGCTGGAACAATGGTACTCGTGATTCGATTATGTGTTGTACTTGTGAATTTGAGTATGACAGACATCATATAGAGGTTAATTTACTTGTGAGGTGGTTGGGGCAAACTTGGAGCATGCATTGGAATATGCTTGATGATAACCCTTTGTGTCCAATCTATAAAAGTTTATCCTCCATTTTTTGTCAATAAATAATTGATCAATGTTATTATTTATCTTTTTATAAAAGCCATGTACCAATTTGAAAAACAATAGCTGATAATTCTAAATCTATACTGCCCAAAAAATATCTCAAGTGAAAGTTTTGTTAAACCATAATATTCATGCTCCTTGTCTCTGCCAAAAAGAAAAATTATTGGTTACCTCTTGATGAAATTGCCTCTCCCCTTGGGATAAGTCTGGTCTCAAGGCCTTGACAGCAACATCAGTGTGATCAAGCACCCCTCTGAAAACAGGTCCATATCCACCCTCACCAACTTTGAGAGCAATGTCAAAGTAATTTGTTGCAACCTCAATTTCTTGAATATTATATCTTCTGAATCGAATATCGTTACGTGCACTTGCATTTAATGCTCTCTTTCTCTCTTCTGCTTCTTCTTCTTCTTCATGCATAGCTCTAATTTCGGCCTGCTTTCTCTTCTGAGTCTTCATTTCAGCTGACTCCGTAGCTGTCTCTACCTCTACCAAAGCCAATGCAGCCTCTTCAACAAGCCTAACCTTTTCCATGTTCCTTTCTTCTTGCCTAAACTTTTCAACTTCCATTGCCTGAATGACAAACACCAGTTTTTTGAGTTCTCTTTTCCAAAGTGCACTATTCTGAAAGCCATCGAGTGAGGTAGAATAATTTAAAACATTACAGTAGTTACCTTCTGTTTTGCTTCAACAGCTTCTCTGGCCGACTTAGACTTCTTTGTTGTTCTCTTCTGTTCTAGTTTTAGTTTCCTTATTTCACCCTCCATGTTATTCTGAAAGAGAAATCAATCAAGGGAGAAAATTTAATTGTCCACTTGTTATGAAAGTTAATCTCTCATATATTCTTAAAAATTTTAAACTCTTGTTATTGATGATTGAATTTGAAATGGGAGTGAAACATCAGTTTCAGCATTCTTAGATGACAAACACTGTAGAGAGAAGAAATTTCTTGAATCTGAGGAAACTACTATAGCTAGAAGAGGTTAATATTTAAAAGAGGAGGGAAACTTGTTGTTATACAAATAAGTCCATTACTTGATTGTAATCTATATTCAGAGGGGATTTGCTTTGAATTCAACCTTTTCTTATTCAAATGATATAGGGAATCACAAACTTAACTGCAGAGATTTTATTAAAAAAATATTCAAAGAAGAAGAGATGTTTATGGTAAAATTATTTTAATATTATCTCTAGCTTTTGATTAGTTGTGTCTAATTAAGTGCACTGTTTTCACATTGGAATTATTATTCTATCCAACACTCAAGCCTCGTTCTGTTTTTTTATATGCAGATGTCATTTAAAATAATGCAGTACTTACTGGTGGGTTCATTTCAGAAGATTTGCTCCTATAACTACTAGTTGACTTGTGGACCACATCATGGTTTTCATATTGTGATGTCTCAGTCAATTGAGAACCAAGTTGCTTTGAAGTGTCACCGGTTGGGGAACTTGTATCATCTGATAGCCTTGCTGAACAAGTCTCAATATTGGACATACATCTTGCCACCTGTGTTGCATTGTTTGCACCGTTGTTTTGACCCAAGGGGGAACCATCGTTGCTTGATCCTCGCCAAATTCCATATTTCAATGATTTTCTGAACAAATGAGCGTGACAATTACATATAAATATTATAATCAGTTATCAGTCCAAATCCCATGTTTGAATAATACTACTAACTAAAATTATTTGATCAATTTTACATTAAAACAAGTGGATACCTATAATACAAGAAGTAATAAATAAGACTACTGCACAAACCTGTTTAAATCTTTGGATGGAGAATTTCCCTTGGGGCTAGAAATAATGTCTTTTGTAGATCTTGTTTGTGTGATACCAATGTTTTGAGAACGACCAGGTGGTCGAATACTCTGCACTTTCCCTTTTGATACAATGTGAACCATGCAAGACTCTGGCACAGACCTGACTAAGCTTGTTGGCACATCTACATCTTTAAATTTCCTGTATAGTCAACAATATTTAGCAAGACTATTTTTGTTCAACAAAGAGACTGAAAACAAAGTTTTTAAATTTCTACGAAGATAATAAAAATGACACGTATAATTTTTGCTATAATTTGATGGTTTTGAGAGAGAAAGAGAAAGACCTTATAAGAGCATTCCAGCGGCCGGGAGCACCAACAACAATGTTGGTGATAGAGTTGTCAATGATGTAATCAGCAAGCGCACATGGAACATCAATGTCAAGCAGGACCAACTCCTTTGCTACGATCTGAAATGTTCAATGTCACAAGTACATCAAATTATGTATGAATTGAGAATTGAATAGTTTAAAATTATGAACATGAGAGAGCAGTGTGAAACTAATTAAATTATAATCCTCATGCATATGGGCATGGCATTTAACCACCAATTATAAAAATGATGATAGTGGAGTGGCCATTAATTAGTAATTACTTACCCCTTTTCTTGCACAAAATCCTCTGAAGGGAAGAAAAAGCTGGTGCAATTCTTCTTCTGTTGGTGGACGACCTTGTTTAGGGACAGCATCAGACTCATCTGCCGCATAAACCCAAAATGTAATGCATATATACACACGTCACAACAAAAAATGAAGCTAATTAAATTGTCTACAAAATACAGTTTTTTTCTAACATAAACAGTAAAAAAATCCAACAAAAGAAATGGTTTTGGCTGAAAAATAAAAAGACAGGTGATATATATATTCTGGTCTAGGAGAGGACACGGTTCTTATATAGTAATTGAATTGATTGATTATCAATCTATATGAACAATTAAATTTTAAGTCCATTAATTGTTACAAGTTTGAGGCATAATATGCATCATGATTCATGGCATAATGGGTTTTAGGGGAAGGGTACCTACGGGGATAGAGGATCTTATTGGTTATGACATGAATGAGGGTGCAGGAGGAGTTATTGTTCAAGAGGTTATCCACAGCCCACTGAACAGCGCGTTGGCTGTTCCGGTCTCTATCAATGGCGATCACGGTGGACCCTTCTTCTGCATAATTTGAAGCCATACCCATCATAGAGACGATATCGACACAGATTATATGTGTTGGAAACGTTACAAGAATATTATATATATCTATCTCAAAGCATTGCAATATTAACAAATATGGTACATTGCATCTAACATATCATATCCCATTTTTCCCATTGTGTAGAGGTTTTTGAGATTGAGCCTCTTTTTTTTTTTTTTTTACTATTTTTGGTGGGGATTTGGATTACATTTACACCAGAATACTGTTGTATGCTAACAATTGTTTGTTTTGAAACATGTTTAGTTGTTAACACATCCAATAGTTGACCACATCTTTACTACATTTATGCCTGAGTTGGATCTAACTGGAAAACCAACAAACTGAAGTCATGCACACCTATCCATAATTGGAGTGATGTTTGGGATCAGAATAACAGAGTTAATAAGGTGCACAAAGGGGTACGAAGCCACTGTAACGAGGATTGTTAAATAATTAACAGAGCCTACCTACCTAATTGCCTATGATAGTTTCTATTGGGTAAATAATAACAAGCGCCTAAAGTAAGTTAATTGAGAAATAAAAAATATATAATTTTTTTTATTGAACAATATAAATATACATTTTCATCAATATTACCTATGATAGTTTTCTATGAATTTTTTTTGCCCCAACAAACATTTCATCAATATTCATTTTTTTAAAGAGAGTCCCACTGGGTTAGGATTAGGAATATATATGAAGGACGTGAGAGTTAGGGTGAGCATGGGTCTGGATCACCCGTGAATCCAATCCGAACCAAACCGGTCCAACCCGGATTTTCAAGTTTTTTGTGTTGTTCGGGTAGAACCCGATCCAACCCGTGGACAACCCGTTGCGGTTTGGTTCGGGTGACGGGTTTCAATTTTTGAACCCGCGAACCCGTGGAACCGAACCGATGACGTGGCATAAATTTTTTAAAATAAATAAATTTACCCTTGGTCCTACGTTTTGTTCGTCAGACACTTTAGAGTCTCAAAGTCCCTGTCTTTCTCCCAAAATAGCAAATCTCCCTTCCTCTGCTTCGCCATTGCGCCTCCCATCCAGAGACCGGAGTTGCTGTCGTGCCTCCCATCCAGAGCCAACGCTAGCAGTGTCGCGTTCATCCTCTGTTAACTGTCATCCGTCGAACTCGGCCATAGACATGGAAGGTGGAAGGTGAGAGAGTGGTGGCCTCCCATGTGCAAGCTCCAAAACCAGTGAGCATGAGAGAAGAAGAAGTAGAGGAACTGTTTTTGACCAAAATGAAAAAAAGAGGAAGTAGAGGAATACGAAGAAGAAGAATAACACGTTGCCCCTCTTTCCCTCTGTTGGCGGCTATTTCTATTTGTGATTAGGGTTCATTATCTCTAATTCACCCCTTTCTAGTTCCTATTTTGTTTCTTTTTTTTTTGTTTTTTTGTCAATATTTTTTTGTCTTATTATTTTAGTTATCTGTTGGCTTAAGCTGAGCCCGTTTTCATTTCTTTTTTGCCCTTTTTTTCAATTTTTAGAATATTTTTGAATCATTGACAAAAAAAGAATATTTTTGAATAAAAAATGTCTGATCCGATGAGCCCGATCCAATCCAACCCGTTCTTAATCGGATTGGTTCGGTTCGGGTTTGATGAGAAAAAAAATCGAAACCCGATCCAATCCAATCCGTTCTCTTTTGATCGGTTTGGATAACGGATTTGGACAAATCCGATCCAAACCGACCCGTGCTCACCCCTACGTGAGAGCATCATCGAGAGTCGAATCATCATACATACATATGTTGTCTTTCAACTCTTACCACACATAAACTGTAACAAGTGACACATAATTTTATCACATTATTATTACATAATTATTTTAGATAATAAAATAAGAGAAATAGCTTTTATTAAATACTATATTTCCTTTTTCCAAATAAATAGATGTAACAAAGTATACAAGAATATTCATTTTCCTTTCTATACATAAGTTCCAAAGAATATTTCTTGCACAAAAGGGTTAAAGCCAAGTAGCCAACAGGTTAAACTAGAAGGCAAAGTCAAATATTCTGTCTCAATAAAGAAACATGCCCTCATATAACATCAAAAACCGAAGGCTTGCGGCGAAAGAATTGAACAGGATACAATTTTATTAGACGCTGGTTTGTTTTAGCATAAAGAACAAAACTCACACGCTGTCGACGATGACATGTTGACATAAAACAAAACATTGCATAGCACGCTTTCCTTCAACATCTATACAAGCAATGTTTAATACATTTCTTTATAAACTTTTACCAGTATTTTTTACTATTGAATGAATCATTCTCAATTTAATAAAACTGACATAAAATTCTGGTTCTATATATTAACCTTTTTTCACTACTTGTCATTTTCTTTCCAAGTTTATGCAATTTATACGTCACTCAAAATTTGTTTAGATCCAACGATTTTGAGTGATATTTGATTGTCTCACGCGGAAAGCATGGCCATGAACGCATCACCCTAAAGTCTGCTGCAACCTAAAACATTAATTTTTTATGTTCATTACTACCTATTTATTATAATAATGTCTTTATGCAAGTCATGTTCGCAAGTAAGAGCTACAATATTAATAATTTAATAGCGAAGCCCAGAGCTTGAGGAGAAAAAAACTTTTTAAAAAATCATTTGCAGCAAATTCCCAATGAAGATTATTATTATAAACTTGATGCATAAATAACGTGATATGGCATGAATTGAATTAGTCCAATGATTGGTCCTTTGTAATAGTTTGCAAGTATCAAATTAATATTAGGGGTTAAGTCAAGCTTATTACAAGCCTCAATTTGACAATTTCGAAAGGCACATGGGCATGGTTTAATCACCCCCCAATTTCCTATTCGGCTGTCATTCCCCCGTAAGACAGCCAACAACACTGAATTGCCAACAAGTTATTCATATTTTCAGTTTATATCATTCATCATTCCCATTCCCACCAATCTCATCAATTCATTTGGAAAAAACAAATACGTGTCTACATTGATATAAACTAAAAAAATCCAATAAATATATTATTATTTTATATTAAATAAATAATATCCTGTCATCCATACTATATAAGCAAGCAAATTAAGAACACAAAAGGAAGCAGAATCAAACCAAAGCAACCACTCCCCAATAGGTTTTCAAAAAGATCAAAATCACTTAATTAGCAACATATCACACACCAAAACTACCAAATGGAAGAAGAGGAAGATATGTCGCCACCCTTCTGGCTGCAAAACGGCGGCGGCGACCGGCGGCGACTCAGCCGCTCATACTCAATGTTCATAAGCTCCGGCGTTTTCCTCATACTCTTTCTGGTGACTGCACTTGCTTTCATCTTCGTGGTAGTTCCCACATTGCACTCTTTCAGTTCCAACATTTTCAACAAACCCCATAATTCGGTGAAGAAGAGCTGGGATTCCCTCAACCTTGTACTTGTTCTCTTTGCCATATTCTGCGGCTTCCTTAGCAGAAACAACAACACCAACGAAAGTCCACGTTCGTATGAAGATCAAACGATTCAAACATTCTCAGACACAAACACACCACAAGAGTACGAGAAACCAAACCCAGAAGAAACACCACCACCAGTACCACGGCCATGGTATGAGTACTCAGATCATCGAATAACATATAACAGGCTGAGGAGTTTCAGGTCCTACCCTGATCTCCGGCAGGAGTCTTTGTGGGTCGCCGGCGATGAACGGTGGCGATTTTATGACGATACCCGTGTTAACGGTTATCGTGGATTAGACTTGGATGCTGAAGAAGAAAAAGAAGAAGAAACGGGTACCATAAAAAACATTGAAGTGGACACTTTTGTAGCTCGTGGTGGAAGAAACACAGAGAGAACGTATCAACCGGAAACGATTGAGAAACAGAGAAACAATGCTCCAAAAGAAGAGAGCTTAAACTACTACCGGACAGGGAAGAAGAATAGAAGAGCAAGTGCAACAAAAGAGTTGTTGACATCTCTGAAAGGAAAGAAGAAGAAGAAGAAGAAACAGAGCGTTGAAAATTCTCAGAGCATTCCGCCGCCGCCGCCGCCACCGCCTCTGCCTCCGCCTCTGCCTCCGCCGCCGTCTTCAGTTTTTCACAATCTGTTCTCTTCAAAGAAAAGCAAACACAAAAAGCTTCACTCTGCTTCTTCTTCACCGCCACGGCCGCAGAAACATCATGTTTCACCCATGCTTGTGTCTAAAACCAAACCGGTTCATGTGGGTATGGCAACACATAAACCCCGCGTATCAAACAAAAGGGAGGATTTCTTTGCATTTGAAGAAAATGTGGTGATGACTGGTAATGAATCACCGTTGATCCCAATACCACCGCCACCACCGCCACCGCCACCGTTCAAAATGCCGGCATGGAAGTTCCGGGTGCAGGGTGACTATGTTAGAATAGACAGCATGAGTAGTACAAGTGATAGTGGTTCGCCAGAGTTAGATGAAGTTGTGGAGTCACCAAGGTCAACAACTGGTGAACCTTCAATCCTATTGGTGTATCCCACTCCCAACGCAGATGTTGATAGCAAAGCTGATAACTTTATTGAAAGCTTCAGGGCTGGTTTGAAGATAGAGAAAATGAAATCCATTAAGGAGAAGAAGCAGGGGATACGGAGGTCTAATCTATACTCTTCACCAAAAGATGAAACTGGTCAACCTAGCTAGATGGAAGGTAGTACAAAATTGATTGATAACTGAATGCCACCTTGTTTTAAGCCCTTTAATTGATTTGATTTGTTTCTGTATTCTTTTGAGAGTTAAAGTGAATTCTTTTGTTCTGACGTGTATACATTGAGTTCAGATTCATATAGAGGAACAGGAGTATTTAATTATTTATTCTTTTGCAAGGGAATTCTGGCATACATACTTATACATAGGCACCATATATATAGTTAACACTTTTGTTCATCTAATTCTCTCCTGCTAAGAAAGTTAATTACTCCCTCTATTTTTTTTTATTTATTAGATTTTAAGAAAAAATTTGTTCATTTTTATCTTTCATTTTGATAGTTTAAAGTTATATTTTGACAATTATACCCTTAATTCTATTAATTATTCTTCACATTTTTCATAAAATTGATTAATGCATAGTTGAGAGTTCAAAGACTAATTACTATTCCCAACAAATAGAGCAGTGAATAAATAAGAGTATAATAGGAAACTTTTTATCAATTAATTGGTTCCTTAGTTGTGGTGAAACAACCTTAAACGACAGATAAAAAAGAACGGAGGGAATAATATAGTTTATAACATTAAATGTGTCACTAATTTATATTATATTTCCAAAATTACCTTTAATAGTATTTGAGGTTAAAAAAATTGGTTTATGTTTAGTTTTTTTTAAAATATAAATTATGTAGTGGATCCTATGCATAGAATCTATTCTACTGATGGAAAACCTAGAAATTTTTGTTTGTCTCAAAATCAATTCTATTTATCCCAATACTGATTTCAATCACAAATCTTGACCAGATACAAGTGATTACTATAACAATCACTTTTTATTACTCCCAACTCACAATCAAGTGCCCCAGAATCTAGAACAAACACTCGTAGTGGTGATAAAATTGATTTATGTTGTAAAATATGGCTAGCACACAAGTGAATTTCTTTTCAAACGGAATTATACTAGCTGGGCTTTTGTAAAAGAATTATACAAAGGGATGAAAAGTGAAGAATATTTATGTCACTGCACTGTTTGGCCGCCAGATTGATTAATCTGTACTCTTTATTTTCTTTTATGAATCCTTTCCGTACAAATAACTTCAACTACAGAAAGGGTGAAGAGAAGGGAGGAAGTATGTTCCAAGACTAAACTGATTGACGGCCCTAACAGGTTGCTTGGCCAAAATTTCAAGTACTCTCAATTGTGATGAACAGAATTTGAAAGTCTCTAGATTATGATCAGTGGACGAATTGAAGGAAGTTGGCAGATACAGTAATTTACGAATCAGTAGAGAATCTGGGTGTTTATAACTTATACAAGTTGAACTAAGCCATGGAATTCCAGTTTTTGATTACCTTGAATACAATACCTTCTGCCTAACAAATCTCCACCTTTCCCTGACTGTAAACACTGGTGCGGACTCAACAATTCAGCAGTCATGGGGCCCCTTGTCTTTATTGAGATCATAATTGCAAGGGTCATTCTTTGATTGTATTACAGAGTTGCTCGGTAATAATACCCGCATTTTAGCTGCTTAACGCCACCGGCATAGCATAACAGGAAACACATACTATATCCTCCTACAAATCCTACTACATATCTTTCTGTTACTTTATAAAGTATGAAAGAGAATACAAAACATTTAATACTTTCTCTATTTAGCAATTAGGAGGATTTATAGGAATAAAAGGTAGGAGAATTTAGAATTATTCAACAAATATTATGTTTACATATGGTTTTTCATTTTTTTTTTGGGGGGGGCGGGGAGGGGAGGGAATTGATCTAGAATCCACTCATTCCAGCAACAAGCCAGTGAAATGATGAGCAATCCTCATCTTATCAAATTCATTTCTACGGAAGCTAGTAAGTGCTCAACAAAGATAATCTCCAAGAAATCCAGTACGCATGCTCCATTGTGAAGCAGCAGAAGCAGACAGAATCAATGCAAGTAAATTATCACCACAAGACTCAAAGCTAATACAAGAAAAAGACAACACAGTGCGCAACCTAAAGTAAACAAGCAGCAAAACTTGCAAAACAATGATAACCTTATTATTAACCTAATGGTGCTTAGGAGCCTTACTCTGCAAGTACTTGGTCAAAACATCCATAACAGACCCAAAGTCAGCCTTGACTTGCAGTGGTGGGTTTGCAAACTGGCAAGCCAAGTCCTTGATATTCCTGGAATGGTAATCAATCTTGGACTGAGTGAACTTCAACCCATGAGCAGTACTCACAACCACAGTCCTATCAGTAGCCTTGATAACCCCACTATTCCTAAGCTTAACCAAAGCAGTCAAAGCAACCCCAGTGTGTGGACAAGTAAACATCCCAGTGGAATCAGCCTGAGCCATAGCATCCATCAACTCCTCCTCAGTGGCTTCCTCAACAATCCCATTACAGTTCCTCAATGCATGAACAGCCCTATCAATGGAAACAGGATCACCAATCTGAATTGCAGAAGCAAAGGTAGTCTGTGCCCTAACAGGCTTAAACTCCTTCCACCCAGACTTAAAGTACAAATACAAAGGATTAGCATTCGCAGCCTGAGCACAAACAAGCCTTGGGATCCTATCCACAAGCCCAAGCTCTCTACACATGTGAAACCCTTTGTAAAAAGCATAGATATTCCCAAGGTTCCCACCAGGGACAATGACCCAATCAGGTACCTGCCAATCAAACTGCTGCAGAATCTCAATAGCAGCAGTTTTCTGCCCTTCAAGCCTCAAACTGTTCAACGAGTTTGCCAAATAAATCGGCAACTCAGCGGTCACCTGTCGAATCAACTGCATGCAGCCATCAAAATCAGTGTCAATGGACAACACAAAAGCGCCATTTGCAATTGGCTGAACCAATTGCGCAAGGGAGATTCTATTTGAGGGAAGGAAAACGATGGAAGGGATTCCCGCGGAGGCGCAATAGGCTGAGAGAGCGGCGGAGGTGTCGCCGGTGGAGGCACAACCGACGCCGACGACGGGGCGATTCATCTTCATGAGGCGGTTAACCTGGCTGACCAAAACGGTCATTCCGAGATCCTTGAAGCTTCCGGTGTGGCTGATTCCGCAATGCTTGACCCAAAGGTCGTTCATGCCGAGGAAGTGTTTGCCGAAACGCTCAGCCCAGAAGAGGTTGGAGTTTCCTTCGAAGGCGCTTACGATGTCGTCGTCGTCGATCTCGGGTAGGACCCACTCCTTCTTGCTCCAGACGCCGGAACCGTAGGGCCACGTGGTCTTCCCCACGCGCGAGTCGAAGAGGTTGCGCCAGTACGCGCCGTCGAACCTCTTAAGTGCCTCGAGGTCGTGCTGGACGTCGAGGAGGTCGCCGGATTGGGATCGGTAGACGATCTCGTCGAGGGAGTAGAACTCGGTGGAGGAAGGGTCGGCGTTGAAAGGGACGTACTTGGCGGAGAAGAGGTTGCTGTGGGACACGTCCTTCTTGCGGCGAGCTTCGTCCCTTATGTTCTCGTCGGCGGGGCGGCGCTGCTTCGGATTCGCCGGTGGGGAGGGGGAGGGGGAGTTGTTGTTGTTGTTGTTGTTGTTTTGAGTGAGGGGTGGTACGGGTTGAGATTGGGCTCTGATGGGGAAGAAATGGGTTGGTTTGGGTTGGATAAGATTAAGTGGGGAGGATTTGGGGTTGGGGTTGGGGTTGAGGGAGAAAGGCGAGGAGGAGGACTGCAACTGGAACAGAGATGAGGAAGCCATTGAGAGAGATCAGAAGAATGTGAGAAAGCGAAGAGGGAAAACAGAACAGTGAAGTGATTCTGTTTCTGTTTCTGTTTCTGTTTCTGTGGCTCTTTGGTTCCAACTTCCAACCCAACAAAACAACTACTCTTTGATTTTTCTCAATCGACTTTTAAATTTAATAGTTGCTATTTGCGAGCCGCCGCGACTCCCACTCCCACCATCCATCATCCATCCATCCATATCATGCTTTGCTTTCCCCTGTTTTTGAAGGGGGAAAAAAAATGCCTAGTTTTTTTTGGTGAAAAAATAATAATTTTTCTGATCTGAAAATTTATTTTCGGGGTAAGTTTTAAATTTTCAACATTTATTTTATTTAATAAATTTTCTTGTTCAAACTTTAAAAAATTATTGATTAAATAATATAATATTAATATAATAACCATGTATATGAAATTTACGATGGATTAAATATAAGTATTAACTATTTCTTTTTTGGTTACATGGAGAGGCTAGGCCCCAAAAACCAAACTAACTACAAACTACGTCTAGAGTTTTTTTATAACTTTTTTTATTAACAGCGTGGATTAGGGTTTAGTTTGTGAGAATTTGGGTGTTATATATTCTTAAGTATAGATTGGTGTTCCTGGTTAGTCTGTGTATGTTGGCATTTTAAATAGGTTATGTTTAACAGGCTTAGGTTTTTTTTTTTTGACTGATTAACAGGCTTAGGTTAAACATGTATATTTGTGGACCTGTTTACATGTTTTTATTTTTTGTTTACATTTTTTTACTTGTATTTGCTTTTTAATTTTAAAATTTTTTTTTTTTTTTATGTAAACCTCAACCTATGTATACTCAACTTATTGCTGCAATGTTTTCCGATTGATAAAAAAAAACTTATTGCTGCAATCACCCACCCCAAAAAAATTTATTGCTGCAATGCCACTTGAACAATTGTCACTTGTGCCGGAAATGTGTCTAGATATTTTGGGGTTTCAGGCAATCAAACAAGTGTCGCTTTTGTATAGGTGCTGCTGGACCGCGTCACTTTATGGTAAATATCTTTATATCTTTATACACCCTGATGTATTATCAATTATTATAAGACCCATCAAAATAAATTTTGTCATGTCGCAATTTTGCTTATTGTTAGAGCATTTAGCATTTTATTTTGGGTGCTTTAAGTGGATTTTATTAGTATATATTATCTATTTTTACGTATTTGAATTTAAATATCTCATAAATATTTTATCTCTTTAACCCAATTTCTCTAAAAAAAATTTAAATAGACCCCACCAATGTTTTTATCATTACATTTCACCAATAATAATTTTTTTAATTTTATAACTTGATTTTTTTATCCATAAAATAAGATATGACCTACTATGTATTTAATTGAGAAGTACTTAAGAGAATTATTTAACTAAGTATCTATATTTAATAAGCACCCTAAGAGAAATATTCTCTAATGCATAGTTTTTAATAAACAATTAAACATTGATACTTATTTGGTGAAATACTTAATAAGTATTCCATTAGAGATGCTCTTAGTTTCGAACTCCTGCTTGACTTATGCTACACGTCATCAACTTCTACCACACATCATCAGCTACTTGTATGCTCTTTTTTTTATATATATATATATATATACTACTCTGAATTTATATAAACAAAAAATAATTAATTCATGCAGATTAAGAATATTAGTTAAATATATTTAATTTTTTTGATCCCATCAAAAATTAAATTTTATTTTTTAAAATATTCTTAATAAAAGGGGTCATTGAAATTAAAACTTATACTAAATGAAAGGTATTTTATAGATAAACTCATTAAATAATATGAAAATAGTTAAAATTTGTTTATATTTTAGACCACCACATTTGAGTTTTTTTTTTATAATTCAGTCCAGAGAGTATATAATTGTATGCTCTAATCACTATCAGATCACATCTCCACATATGCATTGTGGAATCAAGAATGAGATCGGTTAGTCATAGCAATTATAAGGCAAGTTGTATAATAAAGACTCCACAATCCAGGTTGCTTTTTTTTTGGTCGAATCCAGGTTGCTTCTTATGGAAAGAGAGCACCAGTAGTTTATGGGCTGGACCCTCTATGACCTTTCTTTTTGGTAATTTATATCCGTACATATATATTTTGCTATCTGTACATATATGTCTGTAGAATTATTAGTTTTGTGGATTTATTTTTTTTCAACACACACATACTGTGGAACTATTAGTTCCGCAGGTTGTAATTCTCCGCAGAACTATTAATTCCACAGTTCCGCAGGCATGTATGTGTTGAATTACAACGTGCAGAACTAATAGTTCTGCAAAGAATTACAACTCGCGGAACTAATAGTTTCATAATATATGTGTGTTGAAAAAAAAATAAACCCACAGAGTATGTACAAATAGCAAAATATGTATATGCGGATATAAATTGTCTTTCTTTTTCTTTACCAGGGATGTGATCTGATAAGCAAGGGAATGGGCCATAGATTCTCAATATCTTCATTAAGGATCAAGCTGCTGTTTGACCAAAAAAAATGATCAAGCTGCTGATATTTTTTTTCCCATTCTATGTTGGGACTTTATCATTGCCTAATTTTCTTCACAAGCCGTGTGTTTCTGAAATTTTTATTTAGAATTAAATAAATGGGTTGTGAGGCCATAAAATATATTTTATAGGATAAAAAGGCTTATTGCTGCACGTGATACTGATAAACAGATAAAAGGAGAGTGAATAGTTAAATTGATCCCTAAAATTGTAATACAATGTCAATTTAGTCATTAAAATTAATAAAAACTCAAATTAATCCTTAACATTATAAACCGTCATTCAAATTAGTCTTTTCGTTACTTGACGCCGTAAGAAAGACTGACATGGCACGTTAAGTGTCTAACTGACTTCCATGTGGACACATACATGTCATCCGAGTCACGTGGACCAATTTGAAAGGTTTTGTGGATCATCTTCGTCCATCTTCTTCTTCCCTGTGTCAAAAACGTCATGGACCCTAGATTGTGCAGAAATAGAAGATTTGTGGCTGGGTTGCAAAGGAAAAAACAAAATCGATTTCGCACCTATTATTTTGAATGTAAACACTTTTCACTGGAGTTGTAATGTTTCTGGGTAAGTGCGTTGCCCCGCGATTTGCATAGCAGGGAGGGGTAGAGGAAATGCTAACTTGAGGAATCAATTTTGAGGGAGAGGGATACACAAATACATAGAAGTAGAACCACTGCGTTGCAAAGTACGGTATTTTTATGGTGACAGTGGTCACAGGGCTCTGTTATTGTGAAACAACCAATTTTTCTTAGATTTTAATGGAAGGGTGGTGCCTCTGTCTGTTGTGCAATGCATCATAAGACTCGTGAGAAGCCTGAAGTCGTTTGGCCATGAAGACATGAGGAAAATCTAGGGGCCGTTGCAGTTCATCATCACATAATTTTAAGGGCTACTTTTCTTTGTTCTATTTATGATCCAAAAAATTTTAGGGCTGTGATTTGTGTTAACAAACCACCACACCATGTCCCCCTCCACTTCTATAAAGCTAACAATGGTACAAGTAGTACCAAGTCAGCCACAAGAAATTAAAAAAAACAAAACAAATTACAAGTCAACCATGCTTTATATGCCTTCTAACATACAAACTCTAATTCCCTTTATCAATCAGTGGCAAATACACCAAAAGACCTACAAATATTCAGTACCCTTTAAAGAATTATCAAATCGATTCTGTTTTTCCTTTGCGACCCAGAAGAAACACATCTTCTTGTTTCTGTAGAATCTAGGGTTCAAGACGTTTGAAGAAGAGGGAAGAAGATGACCACAAAACCTTTCAAATTGGTCCATGTCACTGAGATGACATGTGTGTATCCACACTCCACATGGAAGTCAATTGGACACTTAACGTGCCACGTCGGCTTCTCTTACGGCGTGAAGTAACGGAGGATAACAAAGGGATTAATTTGAGCGATGATTTATAATGTTATAGACTATTTTGAGTTTTTGTTAATTTTAGAGATTAAATTGACACTGTCTTACAATTATAAAGACCAAGTTAACTATTTACTCGATAAAAGGAACCCCTCGCATTAAAATATTTGCATTTTGTTGTTGTTGTGCTATGAAAGTCGATTGATGTGTTTTTCAAAGGCTTACATAAGTTCATAAAATGAGATTGCATTTTTTGTACAATCATCTGAATAAATATAAATATTAATATCCAATTTAATTTCGAAGATTAGTTAATGAAAAATTTACATAAATATTTAATCATATTTTAATTATTAATAAAATAAAATTTTATTAAGAATTGAGTACCATCAGTTAAGTAGTACGAATAGTCCCCGTGGGGTGGACTAGTTAGTTAGAATTTCTGTCCTACTATTATAAATTCTCTTAAAGTTAGTGGTTGGTCTATGTCTTGCATGAGATCGGTCTTTGTCTTAATCTAAACTTTTAGTTACAAAAAAAAAAGGTTAAGTAGTACAAATCGTAGTAGCTGATTGATTTCAATCGAAGGCAATGATGATGGTCTGATGGATAAATGTTGCCCCGTCATAACTTGCTCCACTACACGTCCTCTTTCCTAACAATTCTCGATAACAAACAAGTTAGTCCGTCCTTTTATCATTTTAGGAAATAATTTGACTGATCTTTTACAATTTCAGGGATTAAATTGTCTTTTTATTAGTTTCAGAGACCTAAGTGAAACTGCTTCACAATTTCAGGAACTAAAATGACAATTAACTCTAATTTTAAAAGGTAACTTACACGTCTCAGTTTACCAATCCTTTGCTCGGAAACGGTTTTTTTTTTCTCTAGCACTAATAATTTTTTTATTTACCAAATTAGCACTTTTTTATATATACCAAAGTAGCACTCTTTTGAATAAAATATTTATTTAATATTTTTTAATGAATTAAATATTAATAGTTGGTTTAAGATTGTGATTAAGTTATTAATTAAATTAATATTTAATTGTTAAGTATTTATTAACCCAATTTGACAACTAATTGATAATATAATTATAGAAAATATCTTAAATTGATTCAAAATTTAAAAATACAAATACATAAGTGATACATTGATGCCTTTGTCTCTTGTGACTAGAGCTATCAAAATGAGTCAGCTCGACTCACACGAGCTGGCTCGCCATGAGCTGAGAGGTAAATGAGCCGAGCTGGCTCAGATTTTTTAAGGGCAAAAAAATGCACAGCTTGGCTCAGCCCACCACGGGCTCGCGTGTTACTCTAGCTGGCTCATGGGCTGGCTCGCGAGCTGAATCACTAAAAAATATATTTAAAATGCTAGAAAATAAAAAAACTAAAAAATATTTAAAATGGTTATTTTTTATTTTTTAGTGTGGCTCGCAAGCCAGCTCGGCTTGTGACGAGTTGATCCTCTTCAGCTCGTGGGTTAAATGAGCCGACCCAAATCGGCCCAGGGTTAAACGAGTCAGCTATTTAGTAACTTTTTTAGCCCACAAGCCGAGCTAACTCGCGAGCCACAACTCATTTTGACAGCTTTTTGTGACAGCAAAAAGAGTGGAGGAGAATTGTTTCGATCAGTGTACAAAAATAAAAACATTAATATTCAATTAACAACTTAATCACAATCTTAAATTAACTATTAATATTTAATTCATTAAAAAATAATTAAATAAATATTTTATTCAAAACAGTACTGTTTTAATAAAAAAAAAGTAATAATTTGGTAAATAAAAGAATTAACAGTGCTAAAAAAAAAAACCCCCGGGAAACCTCATCTTGTGCTTCACCTTCAACCATAGGTCGGGTTGGATTCACTCAAATGTAAAAATTGATTGATTGATGATTGATTGATTGATGGATCGATGACTCGGCACCCTAGAGTAAATTTGATCACTTTTAACCTGAATCAAACGAGCGAGTCCTAAACTATCTTCATTCATAATTTTTGTAACCATTTGATTGATACAGTTCCCGTTGTCTTCTTTTCCATTATTTGAGATGCAATGTTATGTTGCGATTCACATTCCACACTCCACAACAACCTTCAAATCAAATGGCCTGCGATTCCGGTTGCCCACCACACCCCTCAATAATGCATAGGATAGGCATCTCTCTCTCTCTCTCTCTCTCTCTCTCTCTCTCTCAGTCACACCAAACAACAAAACAACGTTGTCTTTGCGCTGTCTCACTCTTTGTCATCTGTTATCAACATTGTTAGGCATTAGGTGACACTCTTTTTCCTTTCACCATGTTCTGAACTCGTTGATGATGAATATTGATGATGATGGTCCGTTGAAATAAAAATGCCAGATCTACTCGTGTCCGATCCTAAAAAAAACCCACTTCTACATCCTTCCCTTGATTCCTTTCCCCTTTCCCATTTTTTCGCAAATTGTACAGTTAGATTTTTCCATTTTCCTCAAATTTGTACAGTTAGGATTGTAGAATGTAGACGATGAGGTGCAGAGGAGTTTAAAAGGGCAAAAAAGTTCAAATTTTGATTCGTGGGTTGTTTAATTAAGGGGTTATGGGTTTGAGAAAGTGGCTAAAATGAACTTGGGTGAGTCCGAGTCCGAGTCCAAGTCCAAGGAAGAAGAATCGGCTGTTGCAGAGGTTCATTTCCCATCGGATATCGATTGGCAAAAGCTTGATAAATCAAAGTTTTTCTTCCTCGGTGCAGCTCTTTTCTCTGGTGTCTCAGCAACACTTTACCCCATCGTTGTGTTGAAAACCCGTCAACAATTAGCTCAGTGTCAAGTCTCTTGCATCAGAATCGCGTTTTCACTGATCAGGCTTGAGGGTTTTCGAGCACTGTACAGAGGATTTGGGACTTCTCTTATGGGTACAATCCCTGCTAGAGCCTTATACATGGCTTCACTCGAGATTACAAAGAGCAGTGTTGTTGGTACTGCCACTGTTGGGTTTGGTTTACCCGAACCAGCTGCTTCTACAATTGCCAATGCAGTTGCTGGTTTGAGTGCAGCAGTTGCAACTCAACTTGTGTGGACCCCAGTTGATGTAGTGAGCCAGAGATTAATGGCTCAGGGAAGTTCTAATAAATCACAATTATATACTAATGGGATTGATGCATTTAGGAAAATTCTCAAGAGTGATGGCCCAAGAGGGTTGTATAGGGGTTTTGGGGTATCAATTTTGACATACGCACCTTCCAATGCTGTTTGGTGGGCTTCTTATTCTATGGCACAAAGGGTTGTTTGGAAAAGTTGGGGTGGTGAATTGAAGGCGGATTCGAAAACTGTGATGGCAGTTCAGGGAGTGAGTGCAGCTATGGCTGGTGGGGTATTTGCTTTGATAACCATGCCATTGGACACAAACAAGACGAGGCTGCAGGTGTTGGAGTGTCATGGTGGTCGTGATGAGAATGGGCGTCGTGGTTGTGGAGGACCAACGGTTGTGCAGACAATGAAGAATTTGGTCAAGGAAGGTGGTTGGATGGCATGTTATAGAGGGTTGGGACCTAGATGGGCTTCAATGTCAGTGTCTACAACAACTATGATCACTACTTATGAGTTCCTTAAATGACTCTCCACGAAAAACCAAGAGGTTTTGACATGACTAAGGATCATAGAATTATCACAACAACAAAGAAAAGAAGAAGATTTTTCTCTATCTCTCCTTTTTTGTTGTTGTCTAAATTATGATCTTGCTTGATCAATGTAAGTCATTGTATATTTGGGAAATAAAAATTCTTCTAACACAACTATATTCCTTTCAGTCGCCGTTGATATTATATGCATACGCTTCATATAGATTTAAAAGTTTGACTATAACTATATAATAATCACGAGCTAATTGGTTTCAAATCCTACAAGGGTCATTTACATTTCACTACCAGTATTGTGTAAAGCTTTTTAATATTGTATATTGCCCCTGTACCTTTTTAACTGAATCTTGTCTACCATACAACTCACCTGAGATCTTTCAAACAAGAATTATGAGTTGGGTGTGTGTAGCAACCACTGATCACCCTTTGGAATCTCGTACACGTTTTTCGATGAGTAGATGGATGCTAGTCATGGGGAGGGGCGTGGGGGAACAACTTTATTTGTTCTATGTGGGTTTTGATTTGTTGTGGATAACTCTAATTGAATGAAAAGGTGGGGCTGCCAACATGTTGGGTTGGGTGGGTGGACCTGGGAGTACAATTAGATATATTAGTATTTTTATAAACAGTTTAAATTTATGTTGGCAGATTAAGTGCACTGGGTCAAGACTCGGAGCTTTTCATCTATAGCTAATCACCTTAGCACAATCCTTAAGCTACGCAGATTCTTTGCAATTTGCGCGTTACAGATGCAGATCTCAAATCTTGTTTAGGTAGTATTGTTTGATGGCATGACTCAGCCTCTATCGGCTTGTGTTTTGTTTAGACATGCGCATACTTGGTCTGGGCGCCTATTTATCTGCATCAACACTCGAAAGGGACTAAAAAACCTTTCGATGGAAAAACGTCATCCATTCATTTGGTGCAAATGTCGTTTTACTTTCATTTCCATAAGTTTAGGAGGCCAGGGGATTATGGTTTCAATCCCACTTGCATGAAGCCCTTGCCAAGGTGGTTCCATTTCCATAGCTAAAGACGAGACTCGAGAAAAATACTTGACTTTCCCAAGTCAACAATGCTTCAACTACAGATGCGTATACCAAAAAAGGCATCAAATGACTACAGGCCACAACAGAATCGTCACAGCATAAATCCTACAGATTAGAAAAGAAACCTACATGTCTTAATAAACTTAACAAAAACTATCCATCAACTGCATCTAGAAAGAAAAGCATATTAACCACATCAGTAAAGACTCCAACAAAGTTTGTCCGTGATGGAAACTTGCTAGCGAGCTCTCTTGTTACTGCATGATGGGCACTTGTATTGTTTGATATGCTCTGCCCGAGCCGGGGTGATCTTCACACATTTGCCATGGAACCACTTCTCACAGATGTCACAGCAAATCCAAAACTCATCAGCACCATAATTCTCACCACATGCCCCACACAAGGTATCTCCATGTTCATCGTCATCTTGCTCTTCCAGCCCTTCACCCTCATCTTTTGATTGCAATGCCTTTGACTGTCTACCCTGAGTTTCAGGAGCCCGCTGCTCCACCAGTCAAACAGTTAGATGAGAATACAGACTATATGAGAAGTAGAGCAGAATACAAACAAGATAACATGAGCTATACAAGTCAGATATTCTCAACCTCCCACACAACTTTGCATGCAAATACATCAACATAACTCAGCACGGAAGTGAATCCTCTCATATTGAAATTTTGTGTTTATCCCTGTCTTCATAGATATTAAGTAAGTGGAGCCATACCATAGTTGGTGAATATTTATGAAGAGAGACAGGTACAATTTCAACATGACATGGTCATGTGAAATTTCAACATTGAGAGGATCCATTTTTAGACCAGTATACATTCCATTAATGGGCTGACTTCAATCACACACTTCAGAAATGTAATGACATACCACTATCAGTGGAAAAATCATCCTGAGTTTTTTTCACTGAAATTCAAATAAACAAATATTTATGAACAAATATATTTATTTATCACAAGTGTTTGCGAAGAGAAAAATATTATTTACCGCTTTAGAACTGGACTTAGATTTGCTGCCACTGTTGTTTGAAACTGAAGACTTCTCTTTAACTTGTTTCTTTGTTGTACCGGTAACAACTTCGAATATTGTTGGTAGTTCATTAATCATATTGAATAGTCGTTTCCTGCATTACAAATGCCAAATTATGAGTAGAGATGCATAATAAAACATAAAACATATACAACATTACCAAGTATCCAGAACAAATACACAGATGATTACATGATGACTGAAAGAACATTGATTGTGGCTGCTAAAGAAAAAGATCACTTGATAGGGATCTTCCATTCACATGATAATCAATATATAAGTCCAACTTTTCCTCGCACTATCTTAAGATGAGCCAGTACTCAGTAGATAAGAAGTTGCTATAAAGTTGCTGCCATGCGTGCTGTGACTAAGAGGTCACAGGTTTGAGTCTTGGAATCAGCCTCTTGCAGATGCAAGGTGAGGCTACCTATAATAGACCCACAATAGGTTTGACCCTTCCTTGAATCTCGTCATGGATGGAGCTTTATAGCACTAGGTTGCCCCATTTTTTCAGAAAGAAAATGTTAAACATTTCTTTCTATGCTTCAACATCTTTGTCTCCCTCCATGGTGGGATACTGCCTCAACAATGATTTATAAGCAAGACAAAATTACAAAATGAGATAAAACACTGATGCTAGAAAACAGTTATTAAATGGAGACAATTGGTCACACTAGGCAAGAAAAAAAACTCCTACTCAACAAGGGGGGTGAAAGAAATAAAATCCTACACAGCCATGACTGAACCAATGTGATAACCAGTAATCAAACAAGTATTATCCAAACTGCTGCCTTATTTTCAACCTCATCTTGAACCAAGTTCTTTACAAGTTGACTTCGAATATAAAGTTATGCTCAGAGTAATATATACCTGTCAGCTTTATCAAACCCAAATCTGGCTCCAAAATAGAAGGCAAGGGAAAGTAACCATGTATCACTATGAACAGCAACTAAAGATAACCAGTCTTTTTCTTGCATGCCATCCCTAGCAAAGTTAATGCCCAGCACAGGCTCAGGAAGCTCTGGAGGAACTTCTTCAACAGGTAAATTTACTTCCCACTGCTCATTAGGTAATCCATATAAGCACAAATTCTCCTTCTCTGAAAGAATAAAATAACTGATATTAAAACTCATGCGTGGAATAAAATAGCTATAAAGGAAAGCAATTTAATATGGATAAAATTTGTAACCATTACAATATTTTTGTTTGCAGCTGGATTAAATCCATTATAAATTGATCTCTGGATAAAATTTACGTCCAAGAGGTTTTGAGAAGTATCAAGCATTCCATGTATACAAGAATATCTATGGGAGAATGGCACCAGTGATGGTGAAGCTTACATAACCCCCCCCCCCCCTCCCCCCACAAAAAAAAAAGTCAACAATGAAATTTTCTAGTTGCATGTTTTATAACTGTGTAATCAATCACTGACCTTATGGGGAAAACTTGCACCATACCAATCACTAGTGGCCTAGTGTCAATATCCCAGTGCCTATTGTATATTAAAAATATACTACATGATTGAATACCATACGCAACTATATTTAATCATAGAAGGATACATTTTTTGCAATAACATTATGGCTACGTTGACTGATGATTACAAGGAAGGCAGCTCAAAATCCCCCCACACCAGAATTCAAAGCTACAACTACAAGTCAGGCAATAGAGAACAGTGAATTGTCAATTGAAAATTTGGAATACATCACTAAGATATCATTTGTGGGCATCACAGAGAACTTTGTTTAAAAGTTAAAAAGACAAAAGCATGATAATAAGCCAGCTACGTTGACGTCCCTTGTTGCAAGAGCTTTGAGAGTTGAGACATGTAA
Source organism: Glycyrrhiza uralensis (assembly GCA_030159175.1). NCBI lineage: Eukaryota > Viridiplantae > Streptophyta > Magnoliopsida > Fabales > Fabaceae > Glycyrrhiza > Glycyrrhiza uralensis. The sequence continues at coordinate 40,500,298 of BRZY01000007.1, read as the reverse complement.
AATGAAAATCGAACAAGAGAATATGTAACCTGAAGATTGAAATAGTAGCGCTGGCATATTTACCTAATTGCATTACATGTATTAGAAAACGGAAAGAGTAAGCATCCGAATTACACAAGGCAGTGACTGTAAATCACTAAAAGAAATAACTCAAACCTAAAATTAGTGCAAATGAAAAAAAGCCTTCAAATGTCATGATAAATCAACATTCAACAGAACGATATTCACCAAATTTTTAGAGAAAGCATGTAATAAAGTGTAACTAACCAGGATCACATCGGCTGAAGAAATCTTCAACATCTGCAACAACAGCACGACCAAACCAAACGAGCATGAAAATAATTTCAAAAGGCCTTCATATACGGAAATTTAAAAAACAAGTACAAAAAGGAGACCAAAAAGTTGGAGTCGTAGATCTAGAAACATGAAACAGAGGATTCATACAACTAATTGGTGCCATGTGTCTACTTTTCCCTCAAGAATAACCACGACAAGCCGAATGTCATAATAATTAAATTAAATAGCAATTGCAGGTGAACACATCGTCCATCGAGGAAACTGACAATAGGTATGGTGGATTGAAGAATCCCTTGCCATGATTTGTGAATTATATTATATTATATTTTGGGTTTCTTAAATTATTAACTGATGAAGAAAAAGTGGGAGGAAGATAAATATATAGGTAATTGTGCATGAAAATTAGTAAGAAAGAAACAATAAGATAAGAGTACCGGTGGTAAGGGCTTTGATGATGCCAGCTCTCCGGCTCTTGAAATCGTCAAAAATCTCTTCGACGGAGCGACCTCGCGCTTCCATTCTTCTTCAGTCGGAGTCAGAAAACGAGGTCGTTTAGGGTCTCACTCTTTCACTCACTCAGTCTCTTACTTTCAATTCTCTTGCATGAGATGAGTCATATGAGAGACTCACTCCACAAACACAACGACTGAACTGAGACAGAGACAACAAAACAAACACCGCAGTCGTAGGGGTGGGTGGGTGGGTGGGTGGGTATATGTGCCTGTTCGTGCCTTCGTCTTCCCGCATACTTTTGTGAATGAACGGGGAATTTATTTGCACGATGAACTTCGATCCTCCTTTTTTTTTTTTTGATGAAATTATGAACTTGGATCCTCTGTGCTCACGTCCACTACAAGGAAAATTATGACGTGGATGGACAGAAATCCATTCTCAATTTGACTTTTAATTTACTTTCCTCCGTGTATTTTTAGATGAAAATTTTATTTATATTTCATAAATTATGCTTTTGAGACTCTGCTTTTCAGGGATCCATTTGGGTTATGTTTAGATAGTATACAAACTCTTTTTTTATTTTTAAAACAAAAAATACTTACAAACAACTCTTGTAATTTGTCAAAAATTACATATACCTTTTTTTTCATTATTTTTTAGAATAAAAAAAGTGTGTAACTGAAAGGGGATAATACTATCTTTTATAAAATAGAGAAAATATACGAAAAATGAGTCCAAATTTCCCATTTTTTGGAGACAAATATGTGTGCAATGATGTAATAGAGTGGGACCCAACCAGTCCCACGAGATGCAAGGATGTCTTGACTCTTGCGTACGTATGTCAGCACTTTCATTTTATCCGTATTCTCATCGTCTAGACATCTAATTAATTTGAGAAAGACAAAAGGTTTCCAGCAATGTGACTTTTGTACCATTGGTTTTGATGACTTTACATCAATGATTGAGATGCATTATCGGTTACCTGATCAATCAATTACACACATATTTTACATTATTTGCTAAGAGGAGTCTTAAAAATAACAAAATTTAAAATAAACCCACAAAATTTGAATTGATTTATATTTTATTTTATAATATTGTTGTTGGAAAATGTGAGCTTAAGAGACACGCTACTTCTGACTACCCTCACCTCACTTCACATCTTCAGTCTTCACCCCCACTCCCTCACTTCACCCCGCACTGTCTTCTTCTTCACCCAATTCTCTCCCTTAAAGAAGAACAACCCTGCAATGGAGGAAAAAACAGCAGCAACATACCATTTTTTGCCGGCAACGTTCTGCAACGTACCAGGGGAAGAGAGCTATGTTTGCAACGCATTCAAGTTAACCGATAACAACCGTTAGAAGAGGATGAAGTTTCTTTTTTAATTTAATGTGTTTTGGATCACGGCGGAAAAGATTAAAAGCACGAGTTAATACTTAATAGTATTAAGTAATTTATTTTGTAATTTTTTTTAAATATACCTAATGTAAATTACAAATTCTGCTGTGGAGGAAAGTATAAATATCTCATTTACTGGTTTACAACCGCTACTAGGTAAAAGTCAATTTTTCTATTCCTGGGAAACTTTTTGTTTTTTCCAAATTAAATGATCCCATCAATCTATATCTGTGGAGGCTTTAACGATACCATAAAAGCCTAATAAATAAAAAATGGAGATCGGTAAATACACTCTTTTTTGCCATTCACTCTGTTTAAAAGATCAATGTAAAAATATAAAAATATATTTTTTTATTTTTCTATATTTCCCCACATACACCACACTGTTACTGGAAACTCGAATTTTTAATAGTTCAAAAATTTAAATTTGTGCCAAATCGAGTTTCTAGTAGTGCAAAATTTCATGAAACTACCGAAAATTTCAATTTTTGTAACTACCGAAAATTCAAATTTCTAAAAAAATATTAAAAATTTACCAAAAATTTTCAATTTCAGTAGTTATAAAAATTGAATTTTTATACTACCAAAAATTCAAATTTCCGATAGTTGTAAAATTAAACTTTTATAACTACCAAAAATTCAAATTTCCGATAGTTATAAAATTGAATTTTATAACTATCTGAAAATTTGAATTTTCAATAGTATAAAAGGATATTTTGATATTAAAATTTTTGAATAGTGACAAGTGAGATAGATGAAAAAAATGGTGAGTGTATCAATTTCCTAAAAAATAGGGGGGGAGGGGGAGGATATAATCAAATATTATATTATATTATATTATATTATATTGGAGGAGCCATTAAGGAGGGAAGATAGAATGATGGGCTCATAGGATAGGATACATCCACGCCTCATAATTAATAAACAAGGAGGTCAGGTCACAATAGGGCCCAACATTTAAAGCCATTTGCTTTTCAACAAAGACAAGTTGCATAAATGACATCAACATAGAAAAAAGCATTTGTTTTTGACAAGTCAGTTTAATCAATCACTAAATGTGCTTGCTGCTGCCGCTGCTTCTTTTAGGCTACTACACCAACACAATAGATAGTAGTAAAATGTACTGGAAATTGAAAATAATCAAACAGTATCAACACATAAATAAATATGAGCCAAGGATGACTTCCCAATGGAAGGAACACAACACAAGCAGTGGTTATTCATCTGAATGGACGAAGAATAACCAGAGTGATGCTATGTGATGTGCTCTATAAGTCTGTCACATCACATGAGAACAGTTAGTCGGCGATGATTCACACCGCCGCCCTTATCAGCTGTGTAATCCTGCAAATTCCGTCCGGTGTGAGCAGGGTAACTGCATAACCTGAAGCCTAACTCCTGTTGCTGCTGGAAGATTCCATTCCTATTAGATGCATATGTGACATCAGATTCAGAACAGCTGGTGGTTGAAGCACCATCTCTGTAGTTTTCTACCTGGTGAATGTGATGATGCATTTTAGATTCTGGCATGTTTCCACTCAAATTCAGACAAGTAGAGCTGGAAACATTTAGGCCGTGGTTTGGTGAAGAACTAAGCTTTGATTCTTGGAGCTTCTTAGTATTGAGAAAGCGGCCACCGATACCTCTAGCTCGCTTTAATGCATGTAGATGGCGGGACTCGTGAAGATATGGCTGCAGAACAATATTTCTTAGTGTGGTCTAAGAGAAATTGATTGATCTTACATACATGAGAGGAAACGGAAACGCAAACGGACACTTACTTTCCGAGCCTTGATGAGTCGGTTATGTGCTTCAAGTTTTGCTCGGCACTCTCTTCGCCTCAGAATAGCATGGTATTGCTTTGAATTCACATATATGGGTTCTTCTGTGAGATCAGTCGGCAGAGGGATTCGAACAGGAGCAGTTCCATGATGAATCTGGTCAGAATTTGATGGCATGATGCTATAAGCCTGTAAATAGCTACAAGTGTCATGACTTTATGTAACGTTTTTTAGGTAATTAATTAACCTATAGAAATAACACATCACATAAGAAATCCAAAGAATTGAAGCTTGAATAGTACAATGCAAACCATGATCTAAGGAAAAGGCCAACAAGAATTGAAGCTTGAATAGTACAATGCAAACCATGACAGAGATTTGAAATCCCGCTTTCATTTTTTAATTGACTAAGGAAAAGGCCAACAAGAATAACCATGCTTTCTTATAAAGCTTGCATCTTCAATTATTGAAAAAAATAACCAAGAAAATCTGGGGTCAAAGATAAGAAACAGCTTCCCCACCATAAATAATTTATTATGCAATGAAAAAAAAGGAGATGCAAAGGGAAACTGAGAAACAATTTTAAATAAAAATATACTTCACAGACCAACTTTACAAACAATCAGCATCTGCCACAACAAATCTTAAAAATTAATTAAAGCATGGATTAGTGGCCTGAAAAGATTCTGAAAGCTGTACAAAACTGAACAACTAAAGAGAGCATGAACGCTCGAATGATCCAATCAAAGGAGCACACATAGGTATAAACAGGATTTACCACCTGCAAGATTTACTACTAACAAATGTCTACAAGTTCCTTGAAGGATTTGGTCAAAATTCATTCTGTTTTAAAAGGAACCTACACACAATATTAATAAATGTCTTCCTGGGACAAAAGTCAGAAGAAAATAGCATCCTACCAAACGCACTAAGAATTGAGAAGAAGCAATAATTAAAGGATAGTCTCATTGATATCAAATCAAATCTAGAGACAGAATAATTTCTATTTCTAATGAAACCATTTTGCGATGCCATGAAATGTCAGGCAATAGTCATAGTCACAAGTGAATATCAATATACTGGAGTGGCGATAAGGTGACACGAATAAACAGTAATGAAAAGAGACGAATACTATCTAGGTACTAATTACCTGAAACTGTGGACCATATGCAGCAGCTAGGCCACCATAGCATGGATCAGCAAAGTGGAATGCAACTCGAGCCTGAAACCCAAATTTTGAGAAAACTATCTGCATGTATCTTCCATCCACAAGAACATAATACACACACACACACACACACTTACAAGTGATTGGTTGTGATCCAGTAGTGGAGGAGGGAAGGTGAAATCTGAACTCCTCATACTGTTCCCTGCAGTTCTGCTAAATGTTGAACCAAAAGAAGAACCATGCTGGAAAGAAATTTGACCTAGTATCCAAAGAACAGAAAATAGCCATCGATACAGGTTTATGAAGTAACATGTCAGGGTATTTGATAAGAATTTGCTTATACTGGTTGAGCCATCTAACACAAATTCCAACCTTTGCAAGAAAAACTTGTATTATTTATATGGATTATGGATGGCTATAACTTCTAAACCAATAGCCAACGCTGACTGAGGAGATAGCTTGACATAGGAAGATAGGATCATGATCATATACTTGTATTACTTCATTTCGTTTCTATTGCCATACAGAGTACTACTGCAGCTTCACTATAGGAAATATAATATATACACCAATAGCAGAACAAAATGACAAAATATATACCAGTTCATAAGCACGAAGAATCGTATAAATAGACAGCGTTTCAATTTTAATACCTGATTGTGCTGAGCCAACTTCAGGATAAGACTGATCGGTCGATTGAGTTGAAGACGAATCCTGTTGATGAAATTGAAGACTCAGTGCCTTGCTCTTATGGCATTTTTGTGGCAGCACATCCACATTCAAGCTCAAACTTTTGGACATGGATGATTGTTGGACTTCAGATTCAGAAGAATAATAATCCATTTACCTTCAAAAGGAAAAATAGATATGAGAAACCCTACAGTTTTCTCAGGTACCCCTGCCAGATTGTTGTTGCAGTTTTCATTAGCAATCAAACTGAACTTTTTGAGGGTTTGAATTAATATAAGTATCCCAAACTATAAAGGAACATTCACATAGCAACTAGTTTATAAGCAACTTAGAGTAGTTGTGTTTAGGAAGTGAGCATACATCCTTGCATGTGCATGTGTGTTTTCAGAAGATATACTCATGCTTGTGTATTGGGGAAGAGAGATTTGTGGAAGAAAAAACCATTATATCCATGTTACTGGCTGGACAACAATGAAATCAAATTGTATTAAGAAGTGTATACAAAAGCTCCTATTAGGTACTTGTAAGACTTGCCATAGAGGATCAGAAGAACCACAGGTTAACATTTCAACTCTTGGATAAACTTATCCTATGTTATTCATGACACCTGAATTGCCTTACAGAAAACTACATGCAGTGATTTAAGCAAATGCTTCATACTACTGAATCAACAATTAATTTGCAAGATAAAGAGGAAATTATCTGCTGAAAAACTCCTTGTGCTCTTCAATTTAATCAACAGCAGTCAACGGTTAAGCTGAATCTCAAAGCTTTTAGGAACCAATAACAAGCTTATAACCTCAAGAAAAAGCAAGCATACACGAGACAATTTTTTTGGGTACATAAACAAAGGATCAACTCAGTTGAATATAGAGTAGAATGAATGTGAATCGTTCATTACAAAAATCCTTAGGGACCGGACAACAGAAAGTAAGAAAAACAAACGAAACAAAAAAGGGGGGTAACGAGTTAAATGAAAACTAAAAAGGAATTCCGAATTGAAGTTTAACAAAGCTTTTCACGCCTGAACTGGAAAGCTTTCTATAAATGTTAAATTCCCAGAATATACACAGAAAACAAAAAAACAAAATCGTTGCTAAAAATAAAAATAACGTATCAACGACCAGCACGTAGAAATCCTGCACAAAATAAGAAAACCCACTATCTATCTAGGATCAGTTCCAGCATCTTAAGCTCCAAATGTTACCCTTTTATGGATTCACAGGCATGTCATGAAATTGCAAGTGAAGGGTGCAAAAACAAAAGCTTTTTTTTTTCCATAAAAAGAAGAAGTGAAAAAAGGGGAAAAAACAAAGGAAGGAAGAAAAGAAGGTGGACCAAAAGAGAGAAAAAGTAGTTGTACAGAAGAAGAGTGAGAGAGAGAGAGACCTTGGAAAAAGGGTGTATTTGGAGAGGAAGCAGAAGGTGTGCATGTCTTGTGGCAAGAAACTTGTTGAGTTTGTGTTTGTAAGCTTAGAAGAAAACTCTCACATCAAGAGTGGTAGGCCACTACAGTAGAACTACTACTACACTCCAATCCAAAGACTCCATCATTGTTTTGGGTGTTTCCCGTTGTTGTGTTTGGTCTCTTGGCTTTAGTGCTAAGTCACCCCTTGAATTGAAGGGACATGACTCCTCCTTCTCCTACTTAGTCCTACAACTAGATAGAATCAATGTACCCTGCTGCTGCATTAACGCACCAACTACCCTCAACCTCCACCTTCCCAACTTTCTTAATTCTCCCTTATTAGTGCTATATTATTTATTTATTTATATTAACAAAAAGGTAAGGAATAAATAAAAAATATATGTAATCCAAAAAAATAAATACAAAAAACATTATTAAATAAATTGATTATAGTAAAAAGTTATACCTTTTAATAAATTATTATTATTATTTTTGAAATTTTAGGGGAAGAGGGAGAGAAAAAGGGGTTAAAGAAAATGTGAAAAAAAAGGTGTAGGAAAATCATAATTCATGTATTAAAAAGAGTAAATATTTAAAAAAAAAACAAGAATCTAGTTTTTAGAATATTCTTTTGTTTTAGGGGGAAAAAAAACATTTTTCTCCTCCGATGCATTTCCTCTTTGTCGTCTTGTTGCGCGTGTTGTTATTCTTTGCTGTTTTTTAGTTTTAAGAAATTGAATATTGGCGTTCATGGTTCCTTCTCGTATCGTATGAGACTTATCCTGTGTCAGTTATATCTTGCACGGCTACAAATATTTTTGCCTGGGTCGCTTGCCGGCTAACTTTCAAACAATACTAAAAATCAAGGAGTCTTATGTTAGTGGTAGCATATTAAGAGTTTGGAGGGAATTGACCTGTTGGTAGTAGGATTGATTTTATTTAGGGGTAAAATTATATCTTGGCTAGTCCAAGCTTCTACAAATGAGTGTAAATTAATCTTTTATTGAAAATATTGAGACACTGTATGAGATCAGAGCGATCTCGACAAAAAAAAACAATACTAAAACGTGAATGTGATAAAATATTCCTTTTTAAATTTTGTTGTTAGAATAAAGTTTTTTTATGTGTATATTATTTTAAATTTAAATGCTTAGATAATAATAATTATTTTTATGTTCTACCAATAAGTGACAGTGCCACTAATATTGCATTGGTTTGAGTAGCACTGGGTGCAAAAATTTTAGGCAAAGTCTCGAGTTCGAACATTGTGAATGAAAAAAATGTGATTGGTAGAAAACAGATCTGAATTTGCTGCTGTAACAGCATCCTATTGTTCCTACTGTTGAGATAGTGAGGATCACTTGATTTATCCAACCATCTATATTTTAGCATCCCATTTCCTTACCATACCAACACGGTAGAAGAATCACGAGTAAGAAAAAAATTTTGAATAAGAGAAAGCTCTTTCACGAATTACGAGTAAGAGAAAAATTTTGAGCTATTGAGCATTGATTAAATTAAAATTATAAAATATAAAAAATATATCAAAAATTAGATAAAATGTAGAAATCTGGAATTTATAAAATTTGTAATTATAAAAACTTTAAAAAATAAACTAATTGCTAAAGATTTAATTCTCAATTCGATAACCAACATTACGTTAGTCTGAGTGATACTGGGATTAGATCCCTTAAGTAATGTCCAGGGTCCGAGTTTTGTGGATAGAAAAAACGTGGTTGAGAGGGGAGACCTCGCTAAAGGTGGCTAGCTAGGTTCCCCGGTGGAGATTAGTCATCAGCAAAGCCAGTGGATACTTCGCACCAATAATATGAATATAAAAAAAATGTTTAAGTAAATCGTCTAAATCCCTTTTTTATTTATTATAGATAAATAAAATAATATTTACTTATGGTCTCACTTATTTTTTTATTCATGTAGTATATATTTCAAGTTGTAAAATTATTATTTTTGTTATATTTTTAACAAATAAAGTGATTGCTTACTGTTTTTTTGCTTTTTTTATTCTTGTAAATTTTTAGGTTCTAAAATTATTTTTCTTTTAATTCTTGTTTTATTTTTAACAAATAAAGTGTTTGCTTAATTATTTTTCACTTTTTGCTTATGGTTTAATTCTTGTTTTTTTCCCTATTTCAAGTTGTTAAATTTTTTTATTTTCATTTTATTTCTGATAAATAAAATTGTGTTTTCTTATAAGTTCCATCCATATTTTTTTGTTTAAGTTCTTAAGTTCTAAAATGTCTAGAATTAAATTTTTAGCAATTAGTTTAATTTTTAAAGTTTTCAAAATTAAAATTTTTACAAATTCAAGGTTTCTATATTTTATTTAAATTTTTTATTTTTATTTTTATATTTCATATTTTTAATTTAATCAATAGCTCAAAATTTTTCTTTTACTCATGAAAAAGCTTTTTTTTATATATATACTCATGAAAGAGCTTTTGTTGAGACTTGGGACGAGAGGGCTAAAATTCAATTGTTGATTAATTCCTAGTTATCCATATCGGTGTGTTCCAGACAGAGGGGGGCACTCTTCCATTTCTTATACTGTGTTCCGTGTTCGTATGATAAGGGAATGAGTTGCTAAAATATAGAGGATTGGATAAATCAAGTGGTCCTCACTATCTCAACAGCAGGAACAGTAGGATGTTGCTACAACAGCAAATCCGGATCTGTAGAAAACTCCACTAAAGATAGTCAGTCAAATTTTTCGATAGATATTAGCTATCGACAAAACCAATAAATGTTACACACCAATAACATGGTTACTAAAAAAAATTCAATGACAGCGCCTTTGGGATTTTTGGAGGTTAGTATTGTAAATCTATTTTTAAATCACATAAGAATATACTCATTTACTCATTTTTAATCAAACATAAATTTGTAAAATAAAATTAATCCAATCTCACATTTACAAACTTTAATGACATGCACTTATCCATCTGACTACTCCGTGTGAAATAATAGTAATAGTAGTAGTAATAGTAATAGTAATATTAGACAAATACACCTTAGAAGAGACAGGTACAAAATTAAATTATCAGTGTACAAATTTGGACTATCAGAAAGGACAGAAGTTTGGCATCCTCATTAAGGACAGAAAAAAAATAAAATTGCCCACCACAAGGGTTGGCAGCTAATCATCATGTCCTATATTGGCATATAATAAGTTTTGGGTAGTTACGAAGTATTATGATAATACTAGGATGTCATCTACTTAAAAAACTGCAACAATATTTAAAATTTTGTGTTTTGGACACGATTGTTTAAATTTATTTTTCTAGGTGGTTTTTCAATACCACATGAGTCATGACATCAAACTATTCTGGTTTTCGTTACCTCGGACACGTATAGCTACGACGCCAATGGCGGCTGCCACTGAACATATACTAGTTTCTAATTATATTCAATTAGTATTGATAAAGAAAATGACATATTTTCCACCACACTATATTTTGTTATATAAAAAGTGAATAACATATTCGACAAGCATAATGATTAATGAATCCCCTCTTATACTTATAATACACCTCTCATTTTATTGAAATAAAGTGTGAGAGAAGTGGTAGAATATTCGTGTATCATTGCCCATTCAACAAATGGGTATGAATGGTCTTTCACCGAAAAAAGATGGATATGAATGGTGACACAGTAAAATGATAATTGAATTTGAAAGGCATGAAATATTGATTTAACTTTTTTTTTTAGAGTTAACTGTCATTTTGACCCCTGAAACTGTAATATGATTTCATTTAAGTCCCTGAAACTAATGAAAAGACAATTTAGTCCCTAAAATTGTAAAATATCGATCAAATTAGTCCCTAAAATTGTAAAACAACGGTCAAGTTAGTCCGTCGTTTTACAATTTTAGAGACTAACTTGACCGATATTTTACAATTTCAAAGACTAAATTGCCTTTTTATTAGTTTCAGAGACCTAAATAAAATTGCTTCACAATTTTAGAGACTAAAATTACAATTAACTATTTTCTTTATTACGTTAGCATGTCATGTGGAGTTTGAAATGTGACAGACGTGCTAGACTAATCAAAAGTAAGAGGTAAGCAATTCTTTCATTTTAGCAAAAGTTTCTATCTTTTATTAACTACGTAGAATTACACGATTTACTGGGTATAGAGATTTCACGCTATCCAACTTAAAGTCAAAATAGTAATATAAAATTACTAATTATATTCCTAGAAAAAAGAAGTGAGAGGTGCGATTTAAATGATTCTAGAATCTAGATACCAATTTCTCAGACTTATTTTCAAATCTGCGATCCGATTTAAAAATAAAATTGTTTTATTTTCCTGGACACAGCTTGGTCAACCACCACAGATGGAAAAACTCGGTTCAGGGAATAGTTTTATCGCAGTAGTTTGGTTTTAATTGGCACAGTTTGGTTTGGTTCAATTGGGTTCATTTAATTTTGTGACCACGCCGAGGTTGTAAAGCTAAATTTTTAATTAATGCATGTAATTTGACACGGTCCGCTTTTCCCTTTTTAACTCTTTCTTCCTTCACTTCGACCCAAAAAAAACCCCAAAGTCTGTAATTAGTAGTATATACTTTTGACAAAATACCTGATAATTCTGACTAATACCATCAATTGATCGTTTACCCGTCATTCATGCCTGTACGCCAATGTCTTAACTACAACTTATTGAATGATCAAATTATTAAAGGCATCTAAGTAACTGGCAAATGCTAACTAGGGCCTTAAAGGCACCGCTTAAGAATAAAAAAAACAGAAAATTTTATTTAATTTCAAATTAACACTTTTATAAATCTTGATTATTTAACTAATGCTCTTAAGACCCTAGAAGTAATTTACTAGTAACTAGTAATTAAACTGATACGGTAGCAACCAAACGGCTGCATAGATGCCCAAGTATAAGATGAATGAGTAGCTAATAAAAAGTAAATGTTGCATGGTATTAAGGAAGGAAGGGGGAAGGGGGCAATCTGAGTTTTAAGCTATTACACGATCAAAAACTGAGAAACCCCAAAAGATGTATGGGTCCATACAAGGTCATAAAATTATATCCCAGAATGAGACTTGCCTGGAATATATAAACCTTTAGAAATCTATCCATCAGCTCCAGATATCGTCATTTAGAACTTTTCAAGACCATCCACTTTGTTTATTCTTTTCATGCAAGGAGTTGACTTGCTAATAATCCAGTCAGTCAAGTCGTCAATAATCCCGTCCCTTATATTGCATTTCCTGTAAAATATCGATTTAAGAAGATCGAGTTCCTAGAACAATAAGCACACAAAGCTTCCCAAAAAGCATATAATGAATCACATGTTAAAACTCATTTGAGATGCCTGATTGAAGAAAAGTCATGTTCCACCATCGTGACAAGAAAGAATACCCAACATGCATGATACATCAAGGTGGAGCATTAAGCATGTATTAAGTTACTGAGATAGTTGATTTTATCCTTTGTCATCCCACAATGACAGTAGGAGCAAGATATATGAAATTACAGCGTACACATTGAATATTTCCTAACCAGGGTATATGGAAAGAGATCAAGAATAAAGATAAATGGCAAAATAAATATAGCAATTTGGAAACTAACTACCAGCTTTTGTAATAAAAAACTCATGAGTAAAACATGGAAGTTCTTACAGGTAGGTAACTCGGCATGTATAACGGTTGCCTAGGATGACCGAGAAGCTGTCCATACTGCAATTGGATATTAAGCAATTACCATAAAGCACCAATATTTTCATGAATTACCAGTGAGATACTGCAAGTGATATTATACCTGCGGTGCATTTGGATGAAAATATGTGTGAGTTGGCATTTGGGCTACCTGTGGATTATATATGATAGGTTGTGGCCCGGTAAAAGTAGGTCCAATCTGCAGGCCATATGCAAAAAAAAGTTTGTGAAAAATACCAAGGCAGAAAAGAAGTTAACAAGTCCAACCCAATAATTCTGCATGCGAAATATTTAACCAGCTTTATGAAGCACATCCCCGGAATACCAAAATTAAATCTATCAGCAAATGGGGGATTTATCTTTATATAATTGAGTAGCTACCAACAACCACACTGATAGTTGTCATAACCTGCACAACACACTGACAGTAGTGATTGTGCTAGATCAATTTGGCAGTTAGTCATAATGCTTTAGTCTAATCACTAATGATACGAACAAGTCAAATTTTGCAGTAAGCCATGAGTAACTCCAACCCATAACTAAGCACTTCTATTCTATATACAATAAATGCTCTGAATGACTTACTCCGATACTCATGGGCATGCCTGGCATATTCGCTACAGTAGTTACATTAGTTGGAAAATAGAAGGAACTATCAGACACAGGAGTGGGAGGCTGAGCAGGTGATGGAATAAAGCTCTTCGCATTTGGGTTGAGCTTAAATTCCTTACAATATGAAAGGGAAACAACAAAAAGAAACTCAGACATTCATCGGCAATATAAAAGACCATAATCAGCTACTGAAATATTCTTTTTTAAGAAAGTCAATCTTGAACTTCCAGACCTTTGCATTAGGATTCAGAGTCGATTTTTCAGAAGACAATGAACCAACTGATGAACTTGGAGATAAACCAGAACCAGAAGATGCTGCCACACCTCCCACAGAATCTGGCCCAGATGATGTCCCGCGTGAATTTACAGACTTTGTTTCCCCGTTAGCTTTGCCAGATGCTGAACCCTCAGTCAAATCCCCAGCTGATCCCATCTTGTCATGAGATTTTGATGAAATATGAAATGAAGGGGCATATGAGCTGGCATTAGGAGATAATACCCCTTTCTCAGAGGCATCTTTCTTCAAGTAGAGTGATGCTTGTAAATCTGCACTAAAATTTGCTAAGATCAGAGGAATACACATTTGATGAAAAAAGCAGCCACTAAAATTAAGTTTTAAATGTAGGTGTTAGAGCTGCCATTCAGAAGTATTATTAAGTACTAACAGTGAGCTTCTGCACTCCCTTTATAACGAACAGAATAATCTTTTTATGAGAATGGTTTAGTTTTATCAGCATAATTTCAGATATAACACTTTAGCTCTGCTCAATTCAGAGGAAGCCAAGAAAAAATTTACCCTCAGATTTTGACAGTTGAACATCATCAGCTTGCTGCACCAATTAAAGAAGAAAATAAAAATGAGATCCAGGTGTTAGAACTACTAGCAGTCTCATGTGAGATATTTGTGCAGACAAAAGCTTGAGTAGTAATACTGAAACTTTAACTCACCAAAAGATTTTCTTCCTTGGTATTACAATTGATCCCATGTAGATTACTAACCGAGTTCTCCTGAATCCTGTATATTGTTGGATATGAAGATTCATAATGAAGCTGATATTTATGCTCTTGAGTTTGGAAATGACATATTTGGGAAAATAGTACAAATTATTACAGCAGGAACAAGACAAAACCTGCTTTCCCCATCCAAATAAGAGTAGCTGTTGGTAGGGATTTCCGATGCTAACTGCTTAGCATGATCATAAGAACCAGAGCGGCTTAAATCTACACCAGTACTTGACTGACACGACTGTGGGTGATCCTGCACACACAACTAACATGAAGTATTGCGGTAATTTCGAAAGTAAATTAATTACTTTTCAAAAGGAGAGGAAAGAATGCAAAATAAAAAGAGAAGGGAGAAGCCAAAAACTTGGAAAAAGAACTTTGACATAACACTTTTCAAGCCAAGGCATTCTTTAGTTCTTAGTATGGTCCGATGTCAAAGCTGTATTAATTTCAAAAGAATAAGTTATTCAAGACATCACAACTTTACCACTCATAAAAAAGAATAGCCATGTTCCTAATTTTTTACTAATATTTTCTAAAGATATTTTACTAATCTAGTAGTTTTATGGCCATTAATCAGAAAAGTTTACATGATTTCTCTCTCACCAAATTAGTTTATTTCACCCATATTTAAAGTTTAAAGACAAATAAGAGTTTAATTGGTATACATTAATGTAAAGGAGTTATACCAATGTTATCAGACTTGGACCAGTCGGTAATTGACTCGGTCAGAGCACTGGGTCAATGGGTCATTAGTCAAACCATTAAGTCACTGGTTAAACCGCATGAACTGGTATATCTTAAAAGAATATATATATATATATATATATATAACGTGCACATACATTATACATAACCAAAAAAATTTGTGTTCCGGCGATTTTTTTACCCTTTTGCAATTCGACCCTTAATTTCTGATGTTTTTACATTTTAATTACATTTAAGAACAAAGCAAAATATGGGCTTATATACAGCCTAATATAGACCAACAGAAAACCCTAAAACTTCGAAAAAGTTAAGATGAGCAGCTGCCTCTTCCTTCTTTGTTTTTCCTGTAATGTTGTGTGCCCCTTAAACACAATATGGTAGTATTCAACAAAAAGAAAGGACAAGCCAGTCTGCTTCAATGCAGTAAATGATTGAGAATTACTAAATGCCACACTTTTAATAATTAAATAAAAATAATGAATTGAGGAGATACCATGGAGGAGGAATTTGCCAACGTGCGAGCTCCATCCTTGTCTTTTCCCCCATCTATTTCACCAGACCTCTTAATGACTGAACCAAATATACCACCAAAAGTTTCAGAATTGTGTGAATCCAATGGTATGTCGTCATTTTCCTCATTTCCACTATCATCAATACGTTTACCCCTATAGACTGAAGAAAATCTAGTTTCTTCGTCAATATCAAAGTCTTCAAGTAAGTGAAGGCCTCTCTCCTGTTGAGAAAAATCATATAGTTTGAGGATTTTAAATAGACAATTAAATCAAAAATTGCTGAAACTCAAAAGCAGCAGACACACAAGAACAAGATGGGTAATAATGTTACACTAACCTCTGCAAGATGAAGATCTTGGGTTTCCTCACCCTCAATTTCTTTTGCTATTCTCAAAGCTTGCCTTTCCAATTCTCTTGTCTGAGGCCCTTTTTCAAGCTTTGTTGTATAAAGTTCTTCATTGAATGTGCTTTTTACCCCAAACAATGTCTCATTTGTTTCAAATTGATCCCATCCCCTTAAAAAATTCAAAAAAGAAAATTAAAAAAAATTGCCTCTGCAAACCAAAACGAAGACGCTGGGAAGGAATTGAAACAAGAAAAAAACAAACAGATGGGAAAACCTGTAAATAAAATAATGATAGTACCGAAGTGACAATTTCATATAACTCAGTCAAACATCTAATTAATTATGGATATACCACAAAAACCCTATTTCCTTTCATTTTATTTTGTCAAGGAAAACAACCTATTCCAGTGGCCGTCAAAGATATTTTCCAGTTCAGGGCATTGCAGCTCATCTTCATCAGGTACCCAGGGTTTTAATTCTCTCCCTAGCTCAACGTGACGAGATTGAGATAGCAATGAATCAACCATGAGTTCCTGATGCCTATCATGGTGAGGTTCACTAGGTAGGCCATCCCTAGTAACAGAAACACCCTGCAATGATTGATCACCAAAAAGCAATGTGTTAAAAGAAACTTAACCTAACCCTAGGGCCTAGACTAAATTTTCCAACACCATTGCTCACTACACAGCATTCTAATAAAAAATAAGATTGCAGATGTTTAGCTTAAGTAACTACCACAATTCCCAAAGTACACTGCAAATACTTGAAAGATAGCAAACCTGTGCTATAACTTGCACAAGTTCTTTGGCAGGTATAATTAAAATCTTTGAAGGAGCCTTGCTGACAAATTCTGACCCAGACTTCTGCCCTTGTGAAGAACCACCCTTTGTCAAGCGAGCCATTTTCAAAATGATTCCTACAAATAATATTTATACGATGATGTAGGAAGCAAAGTCAAGTTCTCTATGACCTATAAATCTAACAATCATGAAGCAGGAGTCTATTCAGATGGTGATGTAGAACAACACTAGTCAAAATAGGACAAATCCCAAAAATAATGCCAAAATATGAACATAACAAAATATTCATAAAATAAAATAATAATTCTAAATAATGTGTTTATCCATTTTACATCAGATTACTGTGTAATAATACAAAGAAATAGTTTCCAATATCACCAAAACCAATAAAATAACATACCAAAATCTTTGCCCGTATTTGTTGCATGAAATATCCCAGAGTATATAGACCCATTTTTCACCTGGACTTCCACCTGCTGCCCAATAAGACATGTTGTTACATATACTAGTCGATCATGTGAGGGACTCTCATAACCACCCACTTTACTGCCAGTCACCGCACCTGTTACAACTAACAACAAATATCAAGCTAGTGAATGCTGTGACAAATAAAATAATAAAGTATCCAGCTCAGAAGATCACCTATACTTGCCAATCTGCTGGTATTTAATTTTCCAGACGCGGTCTTATTCTCTGACTTAGTTACACCTTCTCTTTCAGATTTTCGACGGCCATATCCATGTTGTTGCAAATTCATCCTCACTTATAGCCCCCACCCCCTGTAATCTAGAATAATAAGAAATTCAATTACAAGGGCACATTCTATAAAAGATGACCAAACAAAAAAGAATGAACATATATTCATAAGACAATAATGTTGAAAGTTACATAAAATGCAAATTTCCAAAAGAGTGGACGTAGTAATCCATACACAAGCCTATTTCTAATTTACAATGCACTAGGGATAATATTTTTTTGGGCTATTACAGTTAAAAATATGTTTCATTCAACTTGTGAAGAACTTACCCCCTGTTTGGTTGGAGGAAAAGGGAGGGGAGGGGAGGGGAGGGATTATTTTCAATTTTTTATGTTTGGTTCAATTTTTTGGATGGGAGGGGAGGGGAGGGGAGCAAAATCCCTCCTCACATGATTTTGGCTCCCCTCCAATAATGGGGGGATTTGGAGGGATTTTAAAATATTGACTTAAATAACCCTATTGAAAAACTAACAAAAAGATTTATAAGGGCATAAAGTGTAAATTAGACCTTTCCCTCCATTAAAATCCTTCTCCTCCCTTCCTCTCAACCAAACATGATATCTAATTAAATCTATCCCTCCCCTTCCCTCCATTAAAATCCCTCCCCTCCCCTCCCCTTTTTTGAACCAAACACACCCTTAAGTAAAGCATATTGCTAATCAAATCAAATTAATAGCTACATTTAAAGTATAATAAACAAATCTTTCAGCATAAGACCTATATTTGCTGAATAATAAAAAAATGTTCATAAGATTGTATATCAGTAAAGGTATATACTACAGTACAAAGTACCAACACTAAATGAAGCTATGAATGAAGAAACTCAGTAATTAAAAATAAAATTTGTTTTAAGTAAAAACATGGGCATTGGTGTTCATGGTATTGCTATCATCATCACTAGTACATCTTTTAATATCCTATTATATTGGACTTCTCTTAACTTTTAATTACAATTAATCTTAAATTCGTATGAATAAGCTCCTTCCAAATTAAGACATAAACCAATTCATACAATAAATCAATGAATGGAAAATTTGCAACATAAAAAATGCAAAGCCATTGCATAAGATGCAAAACTATCAAAATTCAAAGAGCTTTATAATTTAAAATTTTACCAGTATTGTAACTGTCACTTTTATATGGTATTCAGTGAAGCTTATGTTGCGCATATTAGAATAAACAAACAAATGGCTTGAAATATATTAGATAAACAAATAAACAAAAAACAATCTGACTCAATGGAAAACACGAGGTCAAGGGGATAAAGTACACCCTCAAATATGCGTGATTGTAACTGCCATTTCTAAATGGTATCCGGCGGGTTTTATGTTACACTTATTAAAATAAACCAAAAAATTCCTCAGGATAAATTTGTCTAGAATCAAAAGTAAAAAGCAAACAACAAACAAGTCTGGCTGGCTAAATGAAAAACGCAAGGTTTTGGGGAAAAATTACCCAGGTACCCCTTACCTCCTCCCATTCCAACCACAGACCACAGAGTCCTAACCTAATATTGCCTACCCTCACTCCCTTATTCCCACGACCCATTCTAAACAGTAAACAACGTCCTATATCACCTCTGAGCAGAATCCGATGTCTCTAACCCAGAGATTCCTACATAGTAATAATAAAGTTTTTCTTTTAAAACAATGTAAGGTTTTTTTTGTACAACAAAATTGAGCAGATAAATTACAAGCACATGAAGCACTGCATTGGAAAAATTATAACACGGCTGCATGCCTCTTTCCTTCTTCCTGTTGTTTAAATCTTGAGAACGCCCCAAATATTAGAATCTAAGATTGGGGACGTTCCTTCCTCTGTTCCGGGACCCCAGTCCATGTATATTAGTTACCCTCATCCTACATTGCCACCTTTGAAGCTCTTATTACTTGCAGGATTATAACATTTATTATAGTTTTCATTATTTCAAATTTCAAATTCCAAAATGTGGAGAAAATTGAGGGGGAAAAAAGTGAAGTCCCTTATTTGTCTGTGTGGAAAGAAGGATCACGACTTGGAACTTGAGATTCGTTCTGGTGTGGTGTTTACTTACTATTGCAAAAAGTTATTATTTACTGGTCCTCAAACAGAACTAAATATTTCTCTGACATCCTCTATGGGAATCTATAGCTCTTTTTAAGGCGAAAACCCTAATTTGCAGAGTGGTTTTAATAGGATCAAAACGAACATGAAAAATAAATAGCTAACTCGGAGGGAATTCGAAAGCGAAAACACAGCAAGGAGGAAAACAGAGCAGTGAGGAACGAATTGCATACCTGTAAGAGGTTGATCACAACCTGGTTGCTGGATTCCAATAGAGGGTGAAGATATAAGCTGAAGATGCAACCCTCTGAGGTCTGTGATGATTGAGGAGCTACTTTGCTACGACGCCGGAGAGAGAGAGAGAGAGAAGCGGTGGAAGAGTTTGATTCTCTCGGGGGTGGGTGATCGAGAGGTTTTTTCAGATTTTGAGGGGAGGTGCAAAAACAAAGAGCGACAGCGAGAGAGCGCTACGAAGCAGAAAGCCAGAAACACCCAAAACAAATTAAGAACGGATCTGGTGTAGTCGCATCTACACTGGTATCGTAGGCAGGCTCTATTTTGCACTTTTTTCTTAAATTTATTTATTTTATTATTATTTGTTTTTTTTCTTTTAACTTACTCCTTAATCCTTATGTCAGGTTGGAAATATCTTAGGCACATGAGCTATGATTTACTAAATAAATTATGATTAAAATTTTCAAAAAACTTATTTATATTAGATATATTATTTAAAAAGTCATTTGGGCCTAATAGATTCATCTATTTAAATAAAAAAAAAGTATTGCTCGTATAAGTTTTAATTAAAATTTTCTAATTTATGAGTATTTAAATAAAAAATATAATTTATGATTATTTAATTAAAATAAATATTTAGTCTTTAACTAACAAAAATACTCGTATAAATTTATATAACAGAACTTCTAAAAATATTACTCATTTCAACTCATGAAAAAAGCTATTAGTTAAAAACTATTTAAATTTTATTTATTTTATAAATGTTTTGTGTTGTGAAGTAGAATCCATGTCAAGGACTTGAGATCAAACACACAGGCAATGAATTCATCTTCCTCCTTCTTGCTCTAACAACAGCGTGACTACTCCGAGTAACAGACAAAGAATAAAATCTTTGGTCAGTACTGCCTAGTTGTATGATAAGAAAAATCCAGGTGTCAACAACATAGAGAGTTCAATTCATGAAAGGAAAAGATGATGTGTTGGTTTTGGCAATGTGTCATTCCTAACAATGTAAGTTGAGAAATGTGACGAGAGAACTACACCCTTGTCATATGTAAAAAAAAAAAATATATCAATCATAATCTAGCTCGAAGTTTTGACATTTTTAATTGTTGTTATTTATAATTTATAATAATGATGATGATCGCAATGTATGTAAATACAGTAGCAGGCTCCCCAATATGGGTTCCTTATATGAATAGACAATGCCCAACACCAACTTCTACCAGAGGCATTTGCATATTCATCAAGTAAAATTCCTACTGGTATGTCTCTGTCTGCATGAGAGACCAGCATTCTCCCTTCACATCAAATGCCCACACTACAAACACGAAACAGATAATCAGAACCATTTCACATGTACTGGAACAAAGATGTCGCACAATAAAAAATGGAGCCAAACCTGAGGATTCACATCCCTCATACTTATGTAGTTTGCACAAGTATACTACTCCCCTATAAACATCTGAGGGTTCAAAAGGTCCATTCATCCCCATAACCAGAGCGAGGTACATGTTAACATTTTAGAAGCTTCTATCATAGAAGATCCCAGATGGCACAACCACCTTGAAGGCATTATCTGCAAGTCAAAGTGTCAAACTGCAGATAGAACAAATCACTGAGATCTGCAAATTTTCACAGTTCCAGAGAGTTGGAGTCAATCTCTGTCTGTGGTTGTTTAAGAAGTGAAATTCCAACACTTGTTGTTTGTAATCACTAATCATTCAACAATGTGTGCATTGATTAACGGCATGAAAGCATTTAAGTTTTTCATCATAAAGTGGGACATGCATTCCACGTGAAGCAAGCAAATCTATGCTTGAATATTGGTATCATGATCATCTACTACATAGGATGACACTTCTAGAATTCCCAGGTAAATCTTTTCCAACTCTCTGTAGATTTCATTTGATTGTTGATGAGTTACATCATCAACTGCAAAGACATGAAACCGCTTATCTACCTCTACCCAACTCCACCCTGCAGGTTTTCTTATTCTCCTTTGTTGCATAAGGCTTCTAACTTCAGCTACTTCATTCCATAAACCTTTTCTTGCATAGGTATGTGCTAGAGTTAAATATGGTGCTGCATTACATGGTTCCATTTTAATGAGCTGATCAGCAGCCTCCCTTCCAAGCTCTACATCTCCATAAATCTTGCAAGAACTCAAGATGGAGCTCCAGATAACGGAATTTGGATCATAAGGCATTTGTTCCATTAAATCCCTTGCCTTCCTTAGATTTCCATTTCTAGCATAAAGATCAATCAAGCAAGCATATTGATCTATATCAGGAAACAACCCATAATTTGTTCTCATTTTGTTGAAGTATTCCATCCCTTTGTCAAGAAATCCTGCATGATTACAGGCTGTTAAGACAGCAGTAAAGCATACATGATCAGGAATTAACTTTTGCTCGGTTAATAAACAATCAAAAAGTTCCAAAGCCTCTAAACTTCTCCCACATTGAGCATAACCCATGATCATGGATGTCCACAACACAGTGTTCTTCTTAGAAGTCTGATCTAACACACATCGAGCCTCATCAACGTCGCCACCCTTTGAATACATATCAATCAGAGCACTGGCCACAAACACATTCCTTTCTGAACCCATTTTAATAACAAGAGAGTGCACTTGTTTTCCTTGATGAAGCACTGCAAGGCTGCTGCAAGCATTTAAAATGGAACATAAAGTATGATCAGTAGGGCACAAATGTTTTTTCCTCATTTCCACAAATAGTTTCAGTGCATCTTCACTGTACAGGTTTTGACAATATCCAGAGATCATTGAATTGTATAGAACAGTATCCTTCTCACTAGTTTCATCAAATAATAATACAGAAGCATCAATTTGTCCCCAATATGCATAGCAATCAACTAATGAGCTGATCACAAAATTGCTAGTATGAAATCCTCGTTTGATGACATTAGGGTGAAGAGTTGAACAGTGTTCAAGGACTCCATTTTTCCCCACACAAGCATTAATGACACTAGACAAGGTAAAACAATTGGGCTTAACTTGAGTACCTAACATCTCTTTGAACAACAAGAAGGCATCTCTTCCTTGTTTGTTTACTGAAAATCCAGCAATAAGTGAAGTCCATGACACCTGATCATGTATTTTCATGCCCCTAAATACCTTCCTTGCATCCACAATGGCGAAACATTTTGCATAGAAATCAATGAGTGCACTACTGAGGAACAAATTATCTTCATATCCAGATCGAATCATATAAGCATGGATTTGTATACCCAAATGCCAGTTCAGGGTTTTTGCACAAGAACTAAGTGCATTACAAAGGACAAATTTTGTTGGCTTTGCCATTGATCCATTCATTCCGCTTAATGACTCTATTGTTTGGTAATTGGGACAATTTCACAAACAATACAAGTTCAAAACTAATGTACAAGCACAAAACAGTAATAGACTTGTGATCATGGTGAAACAAAGCACCAACTGGTGAAAACTACAAAAATGCAAAAATGAAGTATGAATAAGACTCAACTGGTTTCAACAACTAATTGGAGTGTGCGTATGGTTTATTCCGCAACTGGGTTGTGTGACGCAGTGGGCTAATCGAGCCTTCAATCAAGGTTTCGAGCGATTCGGGTATCGAACAGGATAACAACCGAACATAAGCAAAACGCCAATAGCCCTGCCGTTTTGGGCTTTCTTTTGGGCCTTTCTTCGGACTCAACTCGGGTTTTTCTATCTACACACATATATATTTTTCTATCCACATGTACATGATACAGAATTAATAGTTTCACAAGTATTTTTTTTTTCAAAAATATACATGATGCGGATCCGCACGTTGTACTTCAATACAGAACTTATCTGCAAACATTTTTGATTCCTTATGGTTCATTTAGCTGACGCTAACTGCGAAATTATTACTTCTGCAAGCCACTTTGCATCATGTATGTTTTAAAAAAAATACCTACAAAACTATTAGTTCCGTAGTAACTATGTGTGGATAAAAAAATATGTATATGTAGATAAAAAAAGCCCACTAACTCGCATGCAAACTAGCGAGTTTGACCGAGTCTAGCTGAGTCTAACTTGGACCCAAAAAAAAAATGCTGAGTCTAACCAAGTCTACTAGAAAATGAGTTTATATGGGAGTTAACCAGAATTTGCTACCCAAGTTAAATCACATCACAAGTTTGACGACCATGCACGCAACACTCAAAAGGAGACTCCATTAGTGAGAGATATGCGGATAAAGTATAGAATTAAATACTTGTTAATTGTAAAATTAATATGTAAATTATTGAAATTTTATACAAATTTTTGTTGAATTTTATCATTTATTTATTTACACAATGCTCTTTATAATCCCATGCGTTGTACGGGTCCAGACACTACAAATTTATTCAACAACTATAACACAGCGATTTATCTTCTAAAATATATATATATATATATATATATATATTTTTTTTTTTTTACTTTACATGAGTAAAATCTTTAATTTAATCGCATTTGGTAAATAAATAAACAATAAAAATGAATTAAAAATTCCCAGCCGCCATAAAAAACTTGTTTCTAATCTATATCAAGGCTGACTTTTTTTTTTTTCGGGTAAGTAAGGCCCACTTATCTTATGTATAGATATCTACATGACAAAATCACTCATCATCATCATATATACATATGGACGCAACTAGGCTTGGCAATGGGGCCCGAACCCGTGGGTACCCATCCGAACCCGTTCCGACTTTGACGGGAAAAACCCGTTTTGACCGGGGTCGGGGACGGGTTCGGGTTTTCCCCGCATTTAAAAGTCGGGGTTGGGGTCGGGGTTGGGGAAACTAATACCCACCCCGAACCCGCCCCCAAACCCGCCCCGTAGATTTATTACACTTATAATATAATATTTAATGCATTAATATTATAAAAAATTACATTTTTAATTCTTTATTTCTTCATTATTATTTGTCTAACAAAATATATTAAAAAAATGTCATAAAAAATAGAGTATTAAATTTCTTTGATTCTATCAAAATTAAAATTCTAAAATAAAAATTTGAATTCTAAAGTACTAGGTGCGGGTGCGGGGGCGAGGCGGGGAAACCCGACACCCGCCGGGGGCGGGGACGGGTGTTGATTTTTCAACCCCGACCGAGATCGGGGGCGGGGCGGGGAAACCCGAGCACTATCGGGGGCGGGGACGGGGAATGTAAAACCCGCCCCCGCCCCGTTGCCATGCCTAGACGCAACCGCCATAATTTAATAGCACCAGCTACTAACATCCATCAATGAACCGTGTTGACATTACATACATCGGTTGTATTACAATATTGACAAGTCAAAGTCCACGCACAAAGCAACCCGTTATTAGGCTTTCTAGAAATTAAGGAAATCGAATTTTAATCTTTTGAAATGTTCAAACATAAATTTCAATAGATATATTTCTTTCAGCACATGCCACAACACTCAGGTAGCACTATAAATACACACCCCTCACCTCCCAACCTTGCTCATCAAATCAAATAGCTCAACTCGAAATTCCATATATCTATATAGCTAGGATGATGAGGATGGGAAACAAGTTAGTAAGCATTTTTCTTGTAGCAGGGGCCCTTTTTTGTGTTGTGATAGAAAATGTGAGTGGCCAAAATTGTGGGTGTGCTTCGGGGTTGTGTTGCAGCCAATACGGGTATTGTGGGGAAGGTGATGCGTATTGTGGCACAGGGTGCAGGGAGGGTCCTTGTTATACACAAAGTCCCCCTCCCAATGATGTTAATGTGGCTGACATCGTCACACCAGAGTTCTTCAATGGTATAATTGATCAGGCTGATTCTGGCTGTGCGGGGAAGAGCTTCTACACGCGTGCTGCTTTTCTTGATGCCCTCAATTCCTACAATGAGTTTGGTAGGATTGGTTCTGTGGATGACTCCAAACGCGAGATTGCTGCTGCTTTTGCCCATTTCACACATGAAACTGGACGTAAGTATATAATATTATTATTATTACCACCACCCTTCCTTTAATTTGTCTGATTAAGTAACTGATAGCTTCAATTAACATGGGCACATGCAAAGTACAGTAATTATCATTGAAGTTTGGCTAACAACTTAACATTAGTTCCAGATTAGTCAATTGCTGAGTCATGTTAGCATTTAGTTATGTTCTGTTCTGGATAAGCTGCAAATGGTTTGACTTCTTGTACCTATACTTCTATACTAAGTAATAGTTTTATTATATTTTTAATATTTATAAAATTAGAAATACATTAAATTTTGTCACTATAAAAGTTTTATATCTTTTTTGTCATGTAGTAAATAAAAATAATATTTTTTTCTCATATTTGAATAAACAACATATTTAAGTATTTATGGCATAAGTACTTATCATGTAAACGCTTATGTACAAGTTATTTTTATAATAAAAAAGAGAATGTTATTAAATTGATTTCATATGAATTGTAAACTATTTTGATAAGCTATCATGGAAAATTTATAAAAATAAACTCAAAACAGCTTATGAACAAATCATAAATTATTTTTATAAGCTTTCACAAACATCGTGACAAATGTCAATAGGTGAACTATACAGACAATTCAAATAGACCATTCCCTGGCCTTATCGGTTTCAACTCTCAATTAGAAGCATTATTTTTAAAAAAAAAATTAAAAACCTATAAAATTTTATAGGACTATAATCAATCAACATAGTTCTAACCTTTTAAGGATTTAAAACATATTTATATAGCCCATGTAAATTTCATGTTTCTTGATATCGTTTTCTCTGTCCTCTCTTTCTTTTTTCTTTTTTTTTTTTTCCGTTCATGTTTCTCAACACAAAACCTGTGAAATGGGATTGCAGATTTTTGCTACATTGAGGAGATCGATGGTGCATCAAAGGACTATTGTGAAGAAGACAACACAGAGTACCCATGTGCCCCTAACAAAGGGTACTATGGGCGTGGACCAATCCAACTATCCTGGAACTTCAACTACGGACCAGCGGGAAGGGACAATGGTTTTGATGGATTGAACTCTCCCGAAACAGTGGCCAACGATGCTGTCGTGTCCTTCAAGACAGCACTGTGGTACTGGATGCGAAACGTGCGCCCTGTCATCAGCCAAGGCTTTGGTGCAACCATTAGAGCCATTAATGGGGCACTCGAATGTGATGGTGCAAACCCCAACACGGTTCAGGCTCGTGTCAATTACTACACTCAGTATTGTTCACAATTGGGTGTTGCTCCTGGTGATA
Organism: Glycyrrhiza uralensis; assembly: GCA_030159175.1. Lineage (NCBI taxonomy): Eukaryota > Viridiplantae > Streptophyta > Magnoliopsida > Fabales > Fabaceae > Glycyrrhiza > Glycyrrhiza uralensis. The sequence continues at coordinate 40,473,167 of BRZY01000007.1, read as the reverse complement.
ACCTTACTTGCTAAGTTAGCTAAGCTAGGCTAGGCTAGCCATATTATATCACACTACATCTTATTTTTTATAATTATGTTGTATGAATAAATGATATATACTGATATCATCACACATATATAAATCAATTTCTTAATTGACTATGGTGATACCACCAGATATCAATCGATAAAGAATTGAAAGGCTCATTTCCTCGCTTAATACTACTATGATTCTTCTTGTTGTACTTGTGTGAATCATTTATAGTTCAAAATTATATTTTCCTTACGCCTTCTTATTAACGGAATCGTCACCATAAGGGGGAAAAAGCACCAGGAGGACATTATGGATGATTAATTGATGATGGAGCTGGCTGTGAGCATTAATACAATGAGACAAGGCATGTGATGTTGCTTTGCTTTTAAGTTAAGTCTTTGAATTTTTTTTTTGGAGGAAAAGTTGGTCTTTGATATTACTATATATTGTGGGTTCCATATATATATATATATAAAGAGATATTACTATATTGTGGTTAAAATCAATAACATAACATCAATGAAAGACGTAAATAAAAATTTCAATTCTGTTTCCAAGAGATACAAATGCAGGGCATACCTTAGTTAATTAGTCATTTTTTTCATTCGCAGATAAAAATAGGGCTTTCTTTTGATTCACAGCCCATATGATTTTCCTATGTAGTTTCTTTGTGCTCGAATCAAATTCATTTTTTCTCCCAGAAAAAAAGAGAGAATGAAATCCATTCTCTTAACAAGGTAACCATGCCAATTAGAATCTGGTTTTTCCCACCCCATCTTTTTCTATTCCCACCCCTCCCCAAATGTTTTATCAAAAATGACGAGTTTACCCCTTTGACTTATCTTCTTCTCACTCCTTTGACCAGTTTTCTCACCTTAGGAAAATTCAATACCTTATAGTTATGGAATAAGATGGGGTGACGGAGAGAATACGATGAGTTTGAGAGGGAAAATGGGGTGGGGATAGGAAAAGAAATTCCCATTAAAGTTAGATGTGGATAAGCAACATATGAATGGCAAGGCCTACAGCTTAGCTTGTTGAATTGTTGTATATCGTTTAGCATTTATATACAAGACTATGAGTCTGTTTGGATTGGCTTATGCAGAGCTTATAAATACAGCTTATGACTGATTCAGAAGCTATTTTGGGCTTATTTTTCATAAGCTACCCAAGATAGCTTATCAAAACAGCTTATAGCTTATATAAAATAAGTTTCACTATAATTTATCTTCGATTATGAAAGTAGCTTATACAGCTTATGCCATAAGCAGTAGATAAGCTTGTTATCCAAACATGACCTAAATATTAAAGTAACTTTCTTTTGCAGGTGCCATTTACTATGGACCACCTAAAAACTTGTCCATGATAGGCCATGACATTTATACCCCTTGTAGCGGGTAAAGCCAGTTTTATATAAATTGTGCAATAACCCCTTATGTTCGTTTATATGTAAAGAAAGCCCAGTTTTGTTGAATATAATAAATTAGACCCCATTTCAGAGAGAGTCTTACGTGAGCACACACACAACACGCCGTTTTTAAGCCGTCCAATCAAAACAATACAACACATTAAAATATAATAAAAGAAACTCTTTGTCACACCGTCTCTTTTTCTATTGCTGTTACCCTCTTTCTTTTCATCCCTCTATAACTCTTCTTCTTCTTCTTTCTCCTCCAGTAAGATAAACTCCACCTCTATTCTCGTTGTCCTTCTGAATTACCACTACACCAACATTGCAGTGACTGGAAGACGTATCGTCAATCACAATATTCCCATTAATTTTTTCAAGATCCTATTTTGTGCCATGGATGCAAGTCACATGTTCGGTGGTTCTCAAACATTTGAGAAAAATGCATATATTAAATTCTAGTGATTGTAAATAACTGACTTGAACCGTTGTTACATGCCATATCGTTCTTGATTTTCCGCCTAGAATCTATCCCCAAACTCAAGGCTACTGAGTATAATATATCCATATCTGAAGCAGAAAGTGTGGGAACAATCTTTTGGCCATTACATCAAAGAGAAAAAAATATAGAAAATAAAGGGATCGAGATAAAAAGTCACTGGACAACAGATAAAGGAGATGGGTTGGGGTCTAAAATTCACTCCATTGGACAAAACTGCTTACGCCTAGCTCTTTTGGGTTTTTTTTTCTCTTCTTTCTCTTCTTGTTGGACCGAAAGGCTAATTTTTTTAATCAGATTTTGAAACCATTTTCAATTGCTGAAAAAGAAGCTCGCAAGCTAATTTACGTTAAACATGGGAAAAACAATTAAATTAATTTTGCATTTTTTCTCTATTATGGTAATGGAGAAAAGGGGAAGACTATGGAGGAATAGAACAAATCGGATATGGTGGCGGACTGGCGGCACGGTGCTCTTGAAGGCGGTAGTCTGGCTTGACTGGTCTGGTAGCAGCAGGTTGGCTGGTGGTTGACGGGGAATGGGGGCGGCCATGGAGCAACTTGATTAACGCATCTAATACATTTTGGGTATCTATAATAAATATGTTATAATTTACATGTATAATTTAATTACCGACATATCTAGGACCCTTTCTGCTATTACAAAAGTTTTACTAGAAAACAACTTCTTTAGGTAACCCTTCTTTCATCTTGACCGTTGGATTTATATATATATATATCTATGGTATAGGGGTTGATTGGGGCATCATGGACTAGTTTTTAAGTGGTCCATAGTAAATGACACCTCTTTTGCATCATTGAAGTTAAACCAATTATTCAAAAATTCCTTTTGAATTCATTACAAAACGTAAATTAATTATTTGAACATTATTTCTTTTACAATCAAATAATTCCTATAACAATTTTCTGGAGCTAATTGTTCTACAATTTAATCAAAATAGACCTGACATGAATTAGTACGAGGTATATATTAATATTTTTAATAATAGAAAAATAACAAATTAATTTCTACCAAAATAGCATATTTTCAAAAAAGTGTTGTTGAACTCTTCACATCATCACATGCAGTCTGTGTGACTGATGGTAAAATAGGGCACAACAACATATAAGAGCTATCGGGCAATGAAATAAGAATGATATATAAGTCAAAGAATTTTAATTTCAAATATATATACATGAGGATATTTGCTTATACTAGCTCCGCATCTTTCTTTATAAATGTCTGTATAGAGAGGATCTTGACCTCAACAACCAAAAAAATGAAGAAAAAAAAAAGAACAAGGAGAAAAAGGATAAAACAACTTGCATAGTTGAAAAATGAAATATAACAAATCAGTGACCACGGCCCTTAGGACTTGGTCCAGAGGCCAAACGTTGTAGCCAAAAAGTCATGGTGATCTTGGCTTGTTCATAGGCTGATGATGATGAGGTGTATGTTTGGAGGTGATTAGCACTCCCAAAATCCTCTGATAAAACCCTGCTTGCTTCCACTCCATTTTGGTTGTGACTCATCAAAATGGCCACACAAATAACAACTGAGACGACCAAATTCAAAAGAGTGCATACCCTTCTGGAATTCATTGTTAAAAAAGTACTCTTTTAATTTAGCTGAAAAAGCTGCAAAGAAACTCTCTTAAGTGCACTGCTTGTTGGAGCAATACAGACTCTTGTGGTAGTGTGGGGATGTGTAGGAAAGCAGGAAGGAATGATCATTTATATAGTGTGGTAACTGGCAAGGAGTTGAGTGATCAGCAAGAATGTTAATTTGCACTGAGTCATTTTTTTTGGGGTACCTTGGCTACAAGAGATTACGTGTTGACCAAGGACTTAGGGAAGCTACCCTGCAAATGCAATCTGAAAATGTGAGTAGTTTGGTTTTGCCGGGAATATAGAATACATGGTTTCATGTTTGAAAATGTCAATGGATACCATAGTTTAATATAGGATATGCTAGTATGAAAGTGCCCCCTGCTTAACTCATCACCAAGGCCAAGTCTTGGAGACTATTTTGCTCAATCGTGCTGACATTGTAAATGTGGTACCGTATTATGCTTCCATTAATGGGCATCATTTAGTCGTGTTCCTAAGGTTGAAATATTGAATTGACTATTTTTGTTCTCATGTTTGATTTTGATTTTGAATTGAATATGGCAGAGAAAAATGGAAATGGCAGTAGGTAGGTTACATTACACCTAACTAAGACTTGGATTTTTTTTTTAACACTTTTTTTTCAGAAGAAATTTTCCGTGAGCAAAATGAGCAAATTAATTTACTGGATGGCCATACATGAGTGAATGGTGGATAAAGGACTCTTAAACGCAACAATTGGCATTTAGTAGAATGAACTTCGCACTGTAAATAGCAACACATTAATGTAAAACTGTTGTCATATAATCCATGGATAAAAGATCTGTTGACTCTACGATGCCACGAGTTGTTGGCACAATTTGCACAATTAAAATAACAGTAATTTAATAAACTACATTGACATAATTACTTAAACAGCGTAGACTGTGGCAACAACTTGTAGCATGTATTCAGCTTGTGCCATCGTAGAATGATTGGTTTCACACACGTTTGACTACTTATTGGTGTTGCAAGATATGGAAAGGAAAAAACTTGCAAGGAAATTACATCGAAAAATTTCATCGCATGCCTTAACTAGACAAACTATATTCCCCAGATAGTTATGATAGGAGAACCCCACTGTGATTTAGTTAGAGAGAGGGGAATAACACAGGATCAAAATAATAGGAGGAGTTTTGGGGCCTTTGGGCAGGGAGGAGCAGACCCTCAAAATTCTGCAGCATTCTGCTTTTGTAATTAGGGTGTTATTATCCTTGTGTCTTTCTATCAAGTACCAGGTTCCTATCAAGTTCTTTCTTCAAATTTACAAGATCTGGCAATGCAAACTACAAAAATCAACAATTGGTCCATAAATTCCACATAGGAATTCGTGTTACAACCCTTGCAACTCCAAACTCCCCATATTGAGGATGATGCAGCCCTAGATAGAGTGATTATAAAGGATTCATTTGATCAAGGATTCAAATAGCCAATCCCATTGTATATGTGGGTTAGAAGAAGGCCTGTTCTTATGGTTGTATTTGATTTTGCCTTGCCATACTCAAATTATTGTCTTCCGAACCCAAAAAAAAATGTTGAAATGTAGGTTTGAGCATCTGATTTGCTTGTTGACATAATAATCACGTATTAAAAGGGATCATATTCCATTCCTTTGTAAGTTTGTATTCTTTCTTATTCATTTCAAGGTCAACAACACTTAACAAGTCAACATATATATATATATATATATACTTAATACACACATGGATGGTGTATAAGTAATCGGTACCTTCCCTTCAACTCTTCAAGAGCTTTTGCTGGCTACTCTGTTCCTTCAACTCCCAAAGGAACCCAAACCAACAGCCATTATAATATACAGAATTTACAGGACACACCTCCGTAAGTAGATTATAATTAATACACAACACTAATTACAACAGAATTTAAATTGTTGTCTCATGCATGATACAACTATCTTAATATACAGAGTGAATATATACCAAAGAAGAAAAAGGAAGGGGGGGGGTGGAATATTGAGAAATACAATAATTTATGCAGATAAGCCAAGAAAAATAGAGAGTGCAACGCCGAGGGAGTAGGCTCCGACGAAGGTCCCAAGCAAAGCGGGGGCGGGGCGAGTGACGGCACCGATTCCGACGATTCCGGCGATACCGACGGGAACACGCAGCAGAAGGGCTTTGGAGGCAGAGGACAAGACGGCGTCAGTGTAGAGCCGGCGAGCCCATTCCTTGAAGAGTGGGAGTCCGAGGGCACGGTCGCGGTCGGAATCTGGAGAGACGAGGCGGAGGGCGGAGTCAACTTGGGTGCGATCGGGGGGTGCGGGGACCCACTTGTGGATCAGTGGGTGGGGTTTGTTGCCGGCGTCGGAGAGAAGGGTGTGGATGTGATTGGAGGCTGTTTTCAGTTGGTAGGGTAGCACCCCTTCGAAGGCGTGCTGCGTCAGTGAAAGACAGTGGGAGAACGCCGAGTCACACGCCGAGTCAAACTGGGCCGAGTTCCCCAGACTATTCTCCACTCGCTTCGACGCCGATAACCCCATCTTTCTTCCTACTTCCCTTTTTTTCGCCCTCATCTATATACTCCTAACAATACTCTTGTTGGAAATTGCTTGTTACTCCCCTGTTTAACTGTTTTAAATTTTAGCCAAAATTACTCAACTGGTCCATTAAGTTAATTTTTTTTTTCTTCAATTTGATCGCTTATTAAAAAAAATTAACAACAAAATCCCATGCGTTTGTAAACGTTAACACAGTTGACCTTTTCGTTACACCATGCCAAATGGAGTTAAAACGTGTCCGTACAAAATGATCCAAATCATTAGTATAATTGAAAATAACCGTCTGCTAAATAACTGGAAAGCAACTCCCAATAGTTGTTGAATTTACTAGAGTATATGAAAAAGTAATACAACAAAAAAAAAAACTCTATTCCGGTTCCTTTTCACCTCTCCTTTACAAGATGTTACATGGCAAAATACATGTAAAAAATGGTTTAAAAAAAAATTAGTTCCTCTATAAGAAGCATCACACACTAAAGGGGAAGAAGGTCTGATGGAAAGAGAGAGAAGGGGGAGCAGAAAACAGAAAAACTAAATACAAAAAGGAACAATTGGGAGTTCAGGTAGCTAAATGGCTGGGAGAGTTGTTGAACATGCTGTGCCACATAAATGCACGGGAAAGTACCATCTCCAGCTCCTGATGAGTCCAGTTCTCAGTTGGAAGGTGTTGGAGGAACATTACCAACTCTTGGAAATCAAGCTTCTGGAGTTGGTCTGACCACTGAAAAAAACAAAACAACAATGATAGAGATTAGATAACATTTACTTTCTATTGTATAATATAATATAATCATTGCTAAAACAAATACCGTGCAAATAATCAAAAGCAACCTTACTGAATGAACTACCAATAGCATTATATAAGACATCAACCATCACCATTAATCAACCATCATGCAATGATGCAAGATTATACATTTTTTTTATAGGCAAATGTCAGTAATTAGTATATTATGTCAGTGGGGGGATTTGAACTCATGACCTCCTTATCACTCCAATCTATGTCTCTTTCCCCCAACCACCAAACCACCTTATCATTCCACGCAAGATTATACATTACTTCACAATTACCAATAGCATTTCAGGTTGTGGCTCTAGGTTCCTTCCTAGTAAAGCACAAAATTTCAGTATGACTGCATATAACATAATATATACTACAACTACAACTATGTGTTTTGTGATATTGTTAGAATGCAATGCATCCAAATACACCCCCATCTGAGTTTAACACTTTGATATGTTGTAATGTTCATTAACATATTGACCAACATGTACTATTCCTCGTCATCTTGGCAACAGGAAGAAATTTAATTCACACAAATTATATTATAAAAGGACAAAGTATGTTGGCTCACCGTTAGAAGAAAACTGGCAAATATATACACAAGGAAGTCTGGTAAGGCATCTCCTTCGGCTAGATATGTGTCCCAAAGGCGTGTGACAAGATGGAAGGGTATCTAATTACATAAATTAGACATCAGACTTGAAACAAGCATAAAAATCATGTCAAATTTATTGTAGTCCATTGTTCCCACCAATCAAATTTAAAAGTCCTTGAAACTTGATATGTAAAATCTTCTCTAGATATTTATTGCACTTGTAAGGAAAAACAAATTCAGAGCAAACCTCGCGGATTAGAAGACAGTTGAACCAGCGGAAAGCAAATTGAAGAAATTCTAGTCCCTGATTCTCCATATGGCTTGAAACAGGATCTGGTGCAGTTCAAAAGTTTCAGTATCAGATTGAATTTGGAGATATACAAATAACAATGTACCCCCTAAGTTTCAAAATATTAGTTGTTTTAGAGAAGAAATTTCTTTCCATTTTATCTGTCACTTTATAAAACCATGAAGGCATTATATTGTTTTTCAATTTTATCCTTACCTCGTGGTATCTCTACAAAGTGAATAAAGAGAGAGCATTAATGAAGAGTGAGAGGATAATTTTGTCAAATCACAAATGTAGTTTTATTTCCCTAAAATTGAGGCTATTTAATGGCTTTCTTAATCCGTGTACAAAAACCTTAAACAACTAATATTTTGAAATAGAGGTAGTAACAAACAAAAAAATGAGTTAGTTTGGTAGAACTAATACAGGTCCAAATCCATATGCAAAAGTGGGGTATTTAAGTTCATGCAATCATAGAGATACTTGAAGAAAAACAACAGGCCTGAGATAAAGGTTACCATCAATCCTCCTGACCAATTCCTTCAACTTAAAAACAAGTCTTTGAATTCCTGGTTGAGCAAATGTGTAATGGTCTTGCATACCATCAAGCAACTTTGACAAGCACCAATAGCAGTCAGCCTCTACATTAGATATTTCATCTGAAGATAAATCAGACATTGACCAGTTATCTATGCTCCCTTCTAAGTATTCTGACAGGAAAACAACTAAAAATGGTGTAACAAGATCATTTATCCCCTGAACATATCCACTTGCAGGATGCCGAATGGCCCTGGAAGAAGATGAGAAGTCATATAAGTAAAACAACCATGATAATAAAAACTTACATTAAGTAAGCAAAAAATAGTCAACAAGAAGGAGGATCCAGAATTAAGTAGCTCCAGAGTATCCACCTCAGGAAAAGACTGCAACCAATCCAATTGATTACCGTGTCATGCACTTAAAATGGGAGAGCTAGATCATAAAGGTCCATCGGTGCTCTTGCATCTTTTTTTTCTATTTTCTTTTCCTATGTTACTGCTCTAAACTGCCGCTATGAAGAAACAGAAGTACAAAAGAACAGAGCCATTATGCTCAGCATCTTCTGAAAGTGCAAAAGATATTCACTCTCACACCATCTTACTGGCTTCTAAAACTGAACCCATTTCTAGAAGGTAATCTCCTCACAGGGTCCATCAAGATTATCATTCGGTAAGTAAATGGAACCAAATCTAGGATCAATCTAACTTATAGCAATAACATCATCTGCTAATTATTTCAGACAAGATTGAGTACAGTGCCCAAAAAGCAAGTAGAAGTCCTACCTTCTAAACCCTGTGTAACTTTATTAGTCAAGCTAAGAGCCATCTTTGACCTCAGAAAATATCCACAGCAAAGAACACTAGGAAACAAATATATCAGACCCCAAAAAACCAGGTATCAGTAATATCTAACCATGTGTAAAGAATACGCTCCAGTGATTTCTGAACTTGCGGTTGCTGGAAGAATGAAACATCAGGTACAGTTCTTGGACAATCAACAGCAATCTAGCAAACATAAAATACTAACAGTAAAAAAGAATAATCTTATACCAATAATCAAGTTATGCATATGTTATAATTGAGAATACCTGGCGCAGCATGTTGATCTCATCATCTGAGCGTTCTGTATCAGGAACATCATAATACTGAGAAACACAATCAAGATACTCAAGGCGCTTCCTTCTCAAAACTCCCTCCCTTCTATCTGAATTAGGTGGTGCATATCCCTGTTGTCAGTTCATCTTTAAATTTTCAAGAAGAAAAGAAGCTATCCATAGAAAAACCCATGTGGTTGACCTATTCACTAAAAAATGAGTATCTATAGGGTAAATACTCCTCATTTTTCTTTTTCAAAATCCTCTGTATGGTCTTTTTGCAAAACAATTTTCATATAAGCAGCATCAAATCTTCATGAAATAATAACTCTGCTGCGCACCCTCAATACTATTTCAGATATCACCAAAATAAAACAAAAATCCACATATCCTAATAAATTCTGATCTGAACTCCAAAATTTATTGTTATCATGCTTCTTGAAGATCATAAAACTTACCAAGAGAAGTCTCCACACTGTAGGACGCATGTAATCTGGAACACCACTCCAAGCTAATTCACGCAATTTGTCTACATAAGGAAAACATATAAGGTTTGCATCATCAGTTTACCATTGGAAAATGGAAAACTAGAAGCATAATTGCTTTACAGTGTAACCAAACATGAATATCAGATGCTTGACAATGAACAACATTTTGGGACACTAATCAAGTGAATGAAAGACACTGAAGTAGTTAATTTTTTTATTAGTGGACTAAGGCTTCTTGTTGTGAAGGGAGTATATATTTACTATCAATTGTTTGTGCATATAAATCAACAATCATATGAAAATAGAAAAGGCATATAAAGATTTTTTATGTGTAAAGGCAAGAATATCTGTAGAAGAAGGCAACTACATCGTCAGTATGTTTATCTGGGCACACAGCTCAGAAACTCCATATGATGTTTTCATAATTGTAAGTGATCATCTAGGAGCAATGATGAAGAAATCAATGAGTGATATAAAAGAAAACAGAAATACAGAAGTTAAAATACCTAATATAACCATTGTTCCAGAAAGAACCTTAGTAAACTTCATAACTCTTGCAGAATCAGTAGCTCTGGCACCCATGGAAGATTTCCGGACTTCTTCAGATGGGTTCTCTACATTGGAGGTTGATATTTTTAACTTATTCTCATTGGGAAGGCCAAATGGTTTGCTAGTACTGTGAACTTCCTCCTGTTTTAAGAGTAAAAGTCACACTTGATGAAGCGCTACCCATCAGTCTTATAGAGGTATGTGAGATATAACTGCAAAATATGAATACTAGAATCACCTCTACTGTCTCAGATATGTGATCACTTGTGCCAGTATCACTGTATGAGTAACTCCTTTTGTAAGTTGGCGAGGGTAAGTTTGAGTTATCTACCGGATCCACCCTCTGGCTCAATATTTTACCAGGCATGCTACGACCCTTGAGTAACCTTGACAAATAAAGAAAATAAATTTCCATCAGTTGTATAAGGTACATGCTTCTCGTAGTAGATAAAACCAAACACAAAAATCTATAAAGAAAAAATTATTGATCAATCAATAGCATTTTGATATACAAATCCCTGATATATAAAAAGATTTTTAGAAGAATAACAATCCTGTTGAGCAAAGAAAAGACCAAATCTCAAAAAGCACTTTGTATAGCATCTCCAGTTTTAACTGCAAACAAATCTGCTGCAAATACAAAATTAAGAATCCACACTTTTCCCAGCTTTTCATTATCCCCGCATTTCATAACGATAATCCAAAACACTATGAGAAGAAACAATCCGATTTGATTACACGGATCACATTATCAGATTCAGACACACAAATAATTCATTCCTAACCATGTCTTAGAATTTCATCCACCAGAACTCGTGACCTTAATGTCAAAAAAATCCAAATTTTTTAATGGGCTTTCTATTAAAATCATCAACAGGTGGAGATCAGCAAATCGGGTAGCGTAATTCTCGAGATCATGAGCTTTCCTGAAATGCCCATTTTTTTAATTTTATGAAATTCTGTGGAAAAAATGCAAGCAACTAACTTAACAGAAGAAACGAGGAATTGGGGAGAATAAAAAAAATACCCTTGAACATTTCTGAGGGTCTGGTTGAATCGGGAATCCAGGATTCCTAAGGCAGTGTCTTTGTTGTGGTGATGTTGTCCCCGATTGTTGTTGTTGTCGTCATCGTTCTTCATGGTTGATCTGTCGGAATTCGTGTTCTGTTTTGCTTTTTCAGTTATTAGTACTGACTCTTCCTACTTTCAGAGCTAGTGACTAGTGAAGAATGAGTGCAAGCAGCATGATGAATACTCAACAAAAAAATGACATCCCTCACTGGCAATAAACTTCTCCTTTTTTTTTTTACTTTTTGTTTTTGTAATAATAAATAATTATGCTTCATCAGTCGTTTTTAAGAAATATATTAATGACAAAAAAATATATAAGCACTGGTTCCATAAAAAATATATTGTGACAAGATAAAGGAAAAATAAATGCATAGATTTTTGAAGAAAAATTCTTTTAATTAATACAAATGATTCAAAAAATCTATAATAATTATGTGTTTTTTTAAATAAAAACCTAAAAAAATGTTATTTTAATACTTTGTTAAAGGTCAAAAACAATTTTAAAAAAATCTTAAAAGACTGTATCCTGTAGTGTAGTCATTTTATTTTTATTTTGAACAGGCTGACATAAAAAGAAGAGCGACAAAGGATTTTTTTATGACATCTTTAGTAATCTTTGTTACACATAATTTATTATTTAAGTTGCTCCCGTTAAAAGTTAAAAACTTTTACACATTATACTCTAATTTTCCCACTTTATTAGGGGAAAAAGTGAGTTACAAATTACAAATATTACTTCTCGAGGAAACAATAAAAAGGTTGTGAACTTTCTTACACATATCTTCTATGGCATATTGTATCCATGAAAATGATAACCAATTTTTTCAGTAATGTGAAATTTTTTTAGCCTTAAAATGAATGTTATTTATTTACCTTATAATTAACATTAGAGACTAAAAATAATGATTTCAAATTTTGAAGAGACAAAAATCAAAGAAATTCTCTTTTTTCAGGGACCACAATTAAAATCCACTCATCTACCAAACTAAAGTTATTTTTATATTTTATTAAGAACTTATGGAATTATCATAAATTTTTTTAAGGTATTTTTCAATTAAAAATATTTTTATTTTTTCTTCAATAAAAACACAACTCTTTATTTTATGCATGTTTTGCCTTGGTTCGCCGGTTTTCAGCCCATACCTCTGCCGAAAGCGCATCGCTGTTCATGGTAAAGAGCTTATACCCCAAAGTCACATTTTCAGTTGAGAGTTATCGGAAACCCGCGGAATTAAGAATCCAAATTTCTTAGTACCAAAGATGGAAATAAATTTTAACTCATACTTAATATAATCATATCGATTTCTTTAGTAGATCCATATATAAAAGAGAATATGATAAAAGTTGACACCTAAGAAAGAGTACATGAAAAGAAATGCAATTTATGGCCCTGAAAAACTTAACCAGGTATGCAAATTACATTCACCTAAATACAAACAATACATGTGTGTAGCAAATAGGAGCCTCCTGCAAATTCAAAGCAAACGCTTACAAGATATAAAGGTAGGGATGGTGTCTTATTATCTGAAGATCCCGCTTCCACTAAACCCAAGAACTAATCTAAGCAAAGAAAAACAGCAAACTGAAACTAAAATCCAAGATATACTTGAATTCCGCAGCTTCAGTATCTTCATTTGAAATGCTGTTGTTTCCTTGTTTTTGAATGTACTAGGATGCATTCTTTCAAGCAAAACCACAATTGCCAAATCATTCATTGGCGTCATTTCCCCAGACATTGTCCCAAGAACCACTTGGTGCAGCCTTTGGTCCCTCGATATAGTTCACATTTCCAGAAGAATTGTGTGGTCCAGGAAGTGGATGTCCATTTGGACCTGGCGGGTTAACCTTCTTGGACTTACTTCTGATCCCAAGCAACCGAAACACAAATCTAGCTAGCTCTCCATACAATACACCAGAGCGATCAAACAGCTGCAATAGAGACCAGGTAATCATCTAAAACTAAACTATATGCACAACACTTGATTATTTCAGATAACCTTCCAATGTGAAAAATTGATTTGTTAAAAAAAAATTTCAAAACCAATTATTGGATAAGCTTCCCCAAAGCAAAAACTTCGCAGCAATTGAAAACACACAAACAAAGCATGCATGATTTCATTTTTCACTTTAATTTCAATCTTCAAACAGCTATAATAGATAGGAGGTGGGTATATAATTAGCAAATAAACAAAATTACATAAAGTGGAAACAGAATGATGAAGCAAAACCTGGAGAAGTGCAGTCATGAACATATGGAAAGCCTGGGTGTTCTGGTCTATGAGTATTGATATCCGACCAAAAAAGTTAACAACACCTTGCATCTGTCAGTAGAGGGAAATAAGTTCATGTGTAAAGCAAATTTTTTAACAACCACTGACAAAGAATCAATATTCATATTAAAATAATCCAAAGGGAAAAAAGGAGAGAAGCAATGGTGAAGAAGGATAAGAGAAAGTGAGTACACAAAAAGTACCTAAATACAATGTCCATTTTCCTATGCAGCTTTAATAACCGGCCACTTCTAAATACAAGAAGTTTTATTACAGGCCTATAATCCCCAAACACAAAGATTAACATGATCCCTGTTACTATTATGTTGCGTCTTGTCTCACATGACTCACAGGCAATCCTAACTAATATCATGAACGTGAGATTCAGATAATCAGATCAATAATATGCAAAGACAAAATGCACTGTGCTAAATACAGTTTAATCAAAAAAAGAACCAACTAACCATCACAAATACGAAAGATGTCATGTCAATGATAAAGAATTACATGAGATTTAATCTAGTAAAACAAAATGGGACAAACAATGTCCATTGTACATGTTGATCAATTATCCCTATGGAAGAAAAACTAAATTCCCAAAGTATCATATAGGCATAGCTCACCACACGTAGGACAGAAATCCAAAATCCCGGCGGGGATGGAGGGGCACCATATGGATTATTGGGGTCTTGATCACCATAAGGACCAGCAGCTCCCATGCCATAACCACCCATTGGACCCCCAAAGCCACTGTTATACATTCCACCTCCATACATCCCAGATGACCCATAAAGGCCGCCGCCGTATCCTCCCCTGTACATACTGTTACCATACATTCCGCCACCATACGTTCCTCCCATCCCACCATAAGAAGATCCATACAACCCAGATCCACCATATCCAGAATTATAATTCATTGTAGAACCATATCCTGCATATTTTAAGGGAAAAAAGAAGATTCATTTAAATAGGCAAACAAAGTAAATGTTGAAAGGAGAGGAAGGGCTACAACATAAAACCAACTTTAAAAAAAAAAAAATCACATTACCTCCTCCATAGCTATTAGTTCCATAATTCTGCTCCCATGGCCTTGTGGGAACAGGCCTCGCGGGAACATTTCTGTTGATAGTTGCTGCATTCCTATCAGAAGTAGAAACAATTTCCCCAGGTTTTGCAGTCCCTGAAGCCTCAACCACATCACTTGTGCGGCCAGCTGAAGGGGGTTTAAAAGGTGCCGGGCCAGATGAGGAACCACCCGCTTGTTCCCACGGTTTTGGTGGAGGACTACTTGCTGCAACACAAATTTATTTAAACAATGAAAATGTTGCAGCAATATGTTTATTGACTGAGTGCTTCTTGCCATGGCTTGGAAGACCTTGAAATAACTTAATAGGATAATTTCGATAAGGTGTTTTCAGAGGTGAAGTTAGGCAATATGTTTATTGACTATAGAGGAGGTTTCCAATGATTGGCTTGCACAATTTTTTTTAATCCGTTCAAAACTAACAGGCTTGTGAAAATGAATTAGAATTAGAATATAATTAATTCAAAGACAATTCCACTCTGAGGCCAACAGAAACTAAAAGTCATTTCAGAATGCTCAGATTATCCTTATTCCAACATAAACATAAACAAAAAGAACAAGGCGAATGATTGTTGAAGATGATGTCGGATGGCAAGGATTTTAGGGCTCCGGAATTGATCATGATGGATGATGGGGAAGTTACTAATTTGTTGATTGATGTGTTAAACTAAACGGCAATGAAACGAATAGCACATCGGTGAATAATAATTAGAAATTGTAAAAATCAATTCAATTCATTGAGGAAAATGAAGATAGAATTAGTGGGGGAAGGGGAGAGCAAACGAACCTGATGGTTGGGGATTGCATGCCATGGGAATTAATTAAACTATTGTTGCAGGGGAAACATCAAACACCATATATATATATATATATATATCTAGAATCTAGTATCGTAACTTCGTAACCTCTCTCTCTTTGTCTCTCGGTGGTCTCAGCCACTAAGTGATCATCGTTTGGGCCTTCCGAGGAAAAGATGGAAGGAGGCGGCTAGCTATTGTCCATTGGCTACACCCCACAATCTCATCTCATCTTCTTCTACAATTAAGAGTGGGCCCTACAGCTGTCAACTTCATCTATCTATCTATAATAACTATTTATAAATAAAAAAATATATCATCTTTTGGTGTCCTAATTTCATTTTTAATATGGCCCTTTTATGTTTTAATTTATTCTAAAATTACCCTTTAAGTTAACTATATTTTTAAATTTTAAATTTAAATTCAAATATCAATAACTGTATGATAACTTCTAAAATAACTATACATCTTATATTTATGTATATGTATATTTATATCGTATTTTAACTATTTATTATTGATCCAAAACAAAAAAAGAGACGGGCACATCTTTCCGCTAGTGTGTGTAATAACATGGTAGTAAAACCGAAACGTTTCTTTTTCTCTTGCCGAAGGAAATTACTGTGGGCGAGCCGATTATTAGACTCGGGCGAGTCATGCCTATAGAGAATGATTGGCCCAATGCTAATTGGATTGAATTGTTTTTATTTTAAAAAGAAAAAAATTTGGACCAAAAGAAAAATAAAAAATTTAATCAACTAAACAAAATTTATTTGATTCAATTTTTTTATTTTATTATTATTCATAAAATGAATCTCTCTGATCCACAAGGCACAAGGCTTTGCGTTTTGAATTTAACCCCACTTATTGAAGTTATTATTGGGGTGGCTTCCCCTGGACCCTTCTACTATTCTTTCACACAAAAGCAAAAAAATAGGAAAGTTAATTAATAATTCCATTCCCCTCTGTTTTACACGTCACTGTCCATCTGTCATTTGAAATCGAAGAAGAAGCAATCCCAAACATAGAATTATTATTTTTATAATCATATTTTAATGGAAATCCTTGGTGCAGCTACGTGACTCAGAATTCACATCTTCATACCACCATATTGTCCACTTTTCTTTTTCATATTCATTGTCATCATATTTTAGTTATATTATTATCTCATGGGAAAATATATACAACAAATGAACAAACTGAGATTACAGCACCGCAGAGCTATTTACCCCAGTCCTGACTGACTAGTGACTACTGCTATAAATTTCTATGCCGCTGCTATGAGTTCCAACATATACAAAAAAAAAAAAAACTAACTATATATATTCAACATGCAAGTGCTCCCACATGAGCCGTATCTTTCTACCTTCCAGAAAGCCACGCAGAAACGATAATATCGGAAGTGCACAATGTTTTTTCGACAGAACTGAAGCTTGGCAACTGGCATATTTGCTAAAATCCAAACTCCTCCAGATGCAGAAGCATAACCCTCACAAGATTCTGAAGAATCTTCAAAATCTTGTCAAAGCAAAAAAAAAAAAAACTAGAAATTGTCGACGCATTGGAATCATCCATCATCTCATATGCTATTGACTAATGAGCTCCCTCCCAAGTAGCAACAGCTACTTCCAGAGCTGCTTAAAACGCACGGCATATCACGAACAAGAAACCTCACACTACGTGTGCCCATATCATCATATATATCTATGCACTCTTCCAAATCCGAGTCATTCACCAACATCACCCATTCCTCTTCATCATCTAGATATTTGAGTTGGAATGTCCCGTATTGCAGTTTGAATCTTGCTGCAACTTCTTCATATAGCTTCAAACAACCTGCAGATGGATCAAACCTGAAACGAATGGTGTCTTCTCCGTAGGTAGCTTTCACGATAAATTTTGACCCGCTATCAACGATGATTGATTTGCCTCTGGACTGCTCCTGGTTCTCAAAGCTCTGAGAACCGGATGAACTGTCGTGGATCATAGAAACAGAGCCATTATCAGATGAGTCTGTCAAGCTTGAAGAAGAGGGGTGGATATGTTCAACAACCTCATCATCCCCATCCACACCAGTGTCCATCTCGTCAGCAATCAAGGAGCTTGAACTCTGGCCAATAGTATCACGTTTGCATTTTTCTACTCTCAAACCATCCTTGTTCAGAACCCATTTATCCCCTTCTTCTGCAAGTATGGAACCCAAACAGGCTTGTTCAGAACAATCCTGTGCCACTGATTTTGAATCTTCACTACAATCAACTGAAGAATCATTGATTTTCTTCAATTTCCCCTCCAACTTATTCGCCGAGATCTCATCTTCACTACAAGGTGCAGGCAGTACCGAGACTGCATCTTGTGCAATAGGCTCAGAGTCTTTTATAGTACTTTTCTCATGGAAAATGAGACTTTTATGTACATCAATTTCTTGGATGATTGACCCTCCTGCCACAAATGCCCCCATGGAAGGATCGAACTTCAACCCACCTTGCACTCCCTCAACTGAGTCAAGCACAGTCTGTATTTTCTTCAGTGAGCGATTCACTTTATTAATCTTGCGGGATGGCCATCTTGAAATTCCATGATGCCTGCATATCCTTTTCAGAGTTGTTGGGCAAACTGGTCAAAGAAGAAATATTTGTTAAGAACGAACTCAGTTTCAATTCACAAGAATTACCTTTCAGAAATATCAAACATCTTTGGACAATAAAAGGGCATTCTTTGTTTAAGATAGAGCAGTTATAGTAAATGTTGTCAATTTAAATTGTTACTAACATGATGTTATTGAACTACACTTGACTTTGAAGCTAGCATACTGCAAATCCCACTTTGTAAACATCTCTCTTGTATATTTCAAAATAACTTTGACAATTGAATGCTGCTTAATACAGAGGTGTAACATGCAATCAGAACCATTTAAACCATTCCATCATAAAATACTCATTTTGTATTCATTGTTCTCCTTACTGTATAGTAACTATAGAAGGAAAAAGTATTCCATAATGCCTTTTGAAATAGGAATTTTGAAAATTCACAAGACTTTTAATCAGGTAACTTTTTTTACTCAAAAGGGAGAATTTGAAATTCTACCTCTTGAGATGAAATTTTCCAAATCCTCCAAATACAATAGATCTCACTATCAATGGTTGTGGCTTCCCTTTCATGTTAATTATATAAGATCACTATTTGGTCTAATTCTTGCAGATCGTGCAAAAAAACATTGTTGTCAAAAGTGTCGATGTTGTCTGGTGAAGGGTTAAGCACATCTGGGAGTTAGGAAGGTAGAGGAGGAGGAGTTTGTGGCATCAGTCACAAGAAGATGATGGTGATGGTGCAGAGAAGGCCGTGTGGGTTTAGGGTAGCTATAGTTGAAGGTGGAGATAGAGGGAAACACAGAGGAGTGGCTTTGCTTTCATGATGTGGCAGTTGGGGGGGGGGGGGGGTATAATGGTGGTAGCAAGAAACAAGAACAGATATCACAATTCACAAATACTTATCCAAAACAAAAATAAATAAATTATATGAGTTCAATATTATCGCATTCTAATTTCACCATATTTTGAATTGCTTCATACAAACACAACATTAAGGTATACATTTCAAATGATGATTAAGATCCATCAACATAACTCAAAACAAGTGCAGATCTGATAAAAAATAGCATCTGTCATCATAATCCAAAATAAATAAGCCATGTCAATAAATATACAGAAATCAGCACAAATAACGTTGGAGTCTAACCACCAATGCTTTTTGCAGCATCCTTCAGACTACCAGAAAAGTATTGTTGAAGAACACTCAAGCTAACATTCTTCTCTGATGTACCTCGATTTTTCTCATTCTGCCTTCTTGGTCCATTTCTTTCCTGCATGACAAAAAACTGAATCTCAGGAAACGCTAAAAATGGATACACTATCAATAACTTACAAAGCTGGTGCATAAATTATATCAATTTGTAGCTCCATTTGTGTACTCTTTTATAACATAAATGAAGTGTGAGCAATAGGCATTTAGTATTTTTGGTATTTTTAGTATCATCATAATAAATGTTTAACAGTCAATTTTTGAAGTGTAGACATACAAGACAATCATCAATCCAGCAGAAATACATACAAGACAATCATCGATTCCAGCAGAAAATTTATATTGACATTAACACCCCTAGTTCATTTTCTTTCAAACAGAAGACAACATAACCATCACATCACTACACTCAATGGTCATGATAAAAATAGAAAATAAGGAATTTCTTGCTCCTATAATGGTTAACACTATGAGGATCAAGAGTCAGGACTTACGATGCAGTTCAGTGTTTATAAATACCAGTTATTATTGTATGATTAGGAAAATCTTATTGGTTAAGTAAACAATTACCAGAAATATATGAAAATGACAAACTTTAGAAATGCTTATCGGATATATTTGCTGGTCATTCTCATTTCAGGAGGATAGTTAATTACAAATTTAAACATTAAAAAGAACAAGCTATCACAAATTTTACAAGCTAATAAAATCCATTCATTAGGGTCAAAGGATAGTAGATGTGAACCTGGTTACAAGAAGGCTCACTTCCATTGTTTCTCAGGTTAGAAGTCTTCAATGACATCTTTTGTTCAGAACCATGGTTACTATTTATTAATGGTGTTTGAGAGTTTCTCCTAGACAAGGGGGGAAAACTGGGGACATTTTTCTTTTCAAACCCCACTTGCGAGCTTTCTATTCCTGATAATTCAGCATCTGAAACTGACCTCAAACTCCTACAAATTCTCTGCATGGTACCTGAGAGGTTGTCTAATAAAAGTTGCTGTTCTGAACTCCCTTTCATATTGATAGGCAGAAAGAATTCCAATATGTAATCGTCATCATTAGTATAAGTACTCCTTAGCCTAATCGCAACTGCAGCATTCAAATTGTACTTGCGTGCATGATGAACAAGTGGATATTCGCTAATATCATATGCCTTTACATCAGGATAGAAGAAAGGGTGATTTGATTGAAGAGCTTTCCCAGCTATACCTTTCCCTTCCTCAAGATGATGTTCAATGCACGCTCGCACAAATCCTTCCATCACTCCATCAGTTATATAGCAAGCTGATTTTTCGATGCACAGTATGCATTTTTCACTCGAGCTTGAATTGCCCTCTTTAATTTGTATTCTTGTAGCTTCACCTCTTGTGCCCTCAGTGTAACAACAGGGAATCCATGTTAGTGCCAGTGGCAATCTATGTGCATGACACACAGATCGTAACACATCAACTATCTCTGTTAAAGCAGCTCTTTTATTGTTTGAAAGACACTGCAGAAGAAGAAATGATATTGTAAAAAGTGCAAAAATCCAGATAAACCCACATCTCAACACCCCCCCCCCCGAAATTCAGTTTTCAAGGTAGGTCAGCTTTGCAGGCTTTTTTCTTGCCTTTCATTATGGTGGGGGAAACCAATGGGAAAATAAAAATCAGGTTTAAGCAAATACCTCGGGAAGAAGTCGAGGAGGCATAGTAGTCCTTAAATTTACAAGCTGCACGAAGTGGCGAGACAACACATATCATTACTACCTTCAATCGTAATATAATGTGCAAATGTATAAGACATAAAAAAGTGTTACTTCTAAGAAATTGAAGATTGCGTCGATAACTGAATCGACTGAGATGCATGGGGGATTTTGAAAGATCTTGGTAAGTTAAAGAGGTTTCTCAGTCAAATGAAAGCAAGATGCACTTTGAAAAATGCAACTACTTATGTATGTGCCCCATTGAACATGGGATGCATATACATGAAAATTATAGAGTAGAATATATAATATCAATGATTTTTTTTCTTCAATTTGGCTATGATCCCTAATGCGAAGACAGGAAACACAATACACGTCCATATAAATTCCCCTGCCTGCTTAAGTGCTCCTCAACCATGGTGTGAGAACAACATTGTCTATATTAGGTACTGACCAATTAACATATAATAACATACTTTATCAGCCAAACTACAAAATTCTCCATGATGACTTTGTATTGAGACATCCATGTCCTGAATGGTGATGTGAGAATAATAAGGTTCAAATAATGTATTTATGTAACACATATCTGCCGAACAAATTTCCAAATAAATAGAATTGCATCATGTTGTGGGCTAAATCTTTGCCCAAGTTCCTTAAGTCCCTCTCAAACCAGGGCAACATAGTTCCAAATGTATTCATAATAGAAAAGCAATAAATCGAGGGCAAGGAAAATTCTGAACTGTATGTTGAAGGGCACCAGGTCAACTCCCATCAAACTCAACATGAGAAGCAGTGAGACAGGCAAAGTGTAAAACAGGTAGTTGTGATGAATATAGCATAAGAAAAACCTACCTGGAGTGAATGACAAATAATTTCCAATTCTCTGTCAAAATCGGGCTTTTCCTTTGTAGTGACAAGTTCCAGGACAGCACAGCATGGCAGTTCAGATTGCGGATCAAATATGGGAAATGCAATTGATCCACGAACCTCATGATTTCTTGCATGCTCAAACCTCAAGTACTCACTCTGATTGTAATAACCAATATTGGAAGTCCACTCAGGAACTTTGGAGATAAATACACGACCAGGAAGTCCCGGGAAACAACCTGGTTTACCTTCTGCGGAAAATGTAAATGTCCTTGACACTTCACGATACCCTGCAAGCATTTGGTCTAGTAAATATGGTTGCTCACAAGTGCTTAAGATGACTTGACCACCATGCTTCACGGGTACCCAAACTTGTGCCAATATTCCCCCATCAGCTGATTCCTTAAAGGAGGACAAAACCCTCAACATTCTCTCATCAAGTGACAAACTAGGTGGCCTGGAGATTATGTAATTACCCATATTGAAATTATTAAGATGTTGCAAAGAGCCATTAGTTATTTGCTTAGAACTTAAGTTATTTGCATCATTTGTGTTATCCAAGCAACCAAGTAGGGTATCCATTTGCTGACACAGAATTTTCTCCCCATAAGTGGGGGAGATTTCTGGATTGTTGTAATTTTCGCTGACTCCTGTCATATAGAATTGCCCACTGTTATGTTCTACTTGATTAAATCCATCAGGCAATTGATAGGATACTGAGGCAAAAGACGGAAGCTCATTAGCCAGAATCTGATCAGTCATTGATGGGCCAGTACACAAACCAGCGTAAGTATCAAAATTCATGAGCTCAGAGAAGCTGTTAGGCATATCCTCTGGCATCGAATTGCTGATTCCGCCATCTAATGATACTGATCCCTCCAACTGACCTCCAGGAGACTGCCAATACCCAAATCCTCTTCCTTTGGGGGGAAAAGGGTATTCCATACTTAGGCTGGAGGAAGAAAAAAAATTGATCGAAATTTAGCCAATGTTAGAGTTCCTCTGTGTAAAAATTTGTACAAGACATAGCTTCCTTGTTCACCAGCATTCTTGAAGCCTGTAAATTTGCATACTCAAATCAGCTCCTTCCATCCTAAAAGCAAATTAACATGAGCAATTGAGCATAACCCCTACAATAAAAATTTCCAAAATCAAGAATTTGCAAACCACACCATCACAAAGATAAAACTCTTGAAAATTGTTGCAGATTTAAGCTTGTAAGGACATTCAATCAAAATCCAGCTAAAAATCTTTTGAAAATAAGAAAAATGATAATCTCAACTCCTCAAGCAAAAATGCACGCTGCACAGGCAAAACATTGCTCTTGTGTACAAGGAAGTTTTCCAAGAAAACAAAAATAGAATTCTGATATGAATATTTAGAATTTGATAATTACACTGAGTACTGATGTCGAGTTGATTTTAAATATTTATAAATCTAACACCCACCTTTCTAACTCATTTTCAACCGTCTTCGCTACCACACTTCAAATTCAAATCCTGTCTTTGATTGAAACTAGAGAGGATCAGCCAGCCCATACCTCAAAGCTATGCATCAAGCCACAACTACCAAGAGAGAACTTCAATCTTCAACAAGGGCACAATTGAACAGGGTTTAGAGGAGAAAAGAATTTTCAAACATATGCCGTAAATAAGAAGCTAACAAAATCAACTCAAAAACAACGAAAATTAGGGTTCCCAAAACCTGAAGTTGGGAAACGGCGTAAGATATAAGGAACAGAGAATTAGTGAAGCTTGTCAACTATAGGCTGGCAAATAGTGGGAGGGATGAGGGAACTGTAGTTATTGTATGTGGACCGTTAATGAGGAAAAAATGGAACCGCTTGAAAGTTTTAACATGAAATTGGGAATTGCCAAAAAAAATGAAGTGTTGATGTCAACCCTAGAAATGGCTTTGTTACAGTACAGCCAACGAAACAATCACCGACCTCAAAATCCTCGAACATGACGAACTCTTGGCCCATAAAATTCAACAAAACAGTGGCAGCTCAGCTCTGAAGTGACGGACGCAGTTAGTAAAAAAAAAATAGATAAAAACGGGGGAAAAAGTTGAAGTGTTGGTTGCTATACGTAATAAAAGGAAAGAAAAACATTGCACAGTTCGGACTCAGCATCAGCGATTCCGTTGCTAAATATGGGATGACGGTGTTTCCAAGCCGTTTCCTACCCTCGTACGGTGTACCTTACTAGGCTTTCCCATCGGCTTCTTCGGGTCAAACTTTATTTTTTATTATTATTATTATTATTTATAAAAATAAAAATAAAATATTTTATGTGTTTTCAATAGATTTGTGAACTACCAAAGTGCCCTTACTCGAACTGACATTTCATCCTTTAATTAAAGTCTTGAATTTGAGTTCTGTGTATAAAAAAATATGATTAATAAGAGAGATTAGGTAGTCTATTTAGTTCTCCAACGGAGATTAATCATCAATAAAATTGATAAATACTTCACATTAATATCATAAAGATATTAAATTGAGCCACTTACTTCAAAATCAATCTAAAATATAAAATTCTTTTATTTACTCTGCGAATCTCGTCTTCTATTTCTACAATTGAAATTTTATTTTTTTATTTGAAATTTTTAAACAAAAAGATGTTTTCTATCTTTGGCTTAACTATATTTTTTTGTCTATAAATTAAATAAGTTTTGATTTTGGCCTTAACAAAAAAAAATTATTTTATTTGCTTCTCTCCAAAATCTGAAATTCTTTGATTTTCTTTATTAATTTTGCCTTTTGTTTTTATAGCTAAAAATATAATTTTATTTAGACTTCTAAACAGACACTTGTTTTTTATATTTGACATTAATATTTTTTTGTTCGTATAAAATGAGCAAACTTTGATTCTGGTCTCTATAAAATATTTTCTTTCATTTTCTTTGTTCTAAAATTGTTTGATTTGCTTTGCTAATTTTACTTTCTATTTTTATAGCTGCAATTTGAGGTTTCTTTTTTATTATAATTCATAAACAAACAATTGATTTTTATCTTTGGCTTGAATATATTGTTATTCCATATAAAATGAACAAATTTTTATTTTGGTCCCCATAAAAAATTTTCATTGCTTTTCTTCCCTCCAAAATCTGGAATTCTATTATTTGTTTTGTTAACTTCACTTTTTTTATAGCTACAATTATAATTTTATTTTTTTATTTGAAATTTTCTAAATAGAAAGTTGTTTTTTATTTTTTACTTAAATAAATTTTTGGTCCTTATAAAATAAATAAATAAATTTGATTTTGGTCTCTATAAAATCTGTTCATTGTTTTTTCCCAAAAATATGGAATTCTTTTTATTGGCTTAGATAACCTTGCTTTTTGTTTTTGTTTTTTGCTGCGATTCTCATTTTATTTTTGTTTCATATTTTTAAATAAATAGTTGTTTTTATCTTTGACTTAAACATATTTTTTAACCATATATTTATAGAGACAAAAATTAAAATTCATTCATTTTATAGGAAACAAAAATATATTCAAGGCAAACATGAAAAAACAATAGTTCGTTTTTAAGTTTCAAATAAAAAATAATTAGAATTATAACTATAAAAGCACAGAGCGAAGTTAACAAAAGAAATAAAACAATTTCAGTATTTTAAATTTCTTTAATTTTCTTCCCTTTGAAATATGATTTTTTTATTTGCTTTGCTAGTTTCTCTTTCTATTTTTATAGCTGCAATTATAATTCTATTTTTATTTGAGACTTTTTAACTAACAATTTTTTTTATCTTTAATTAAATATATTTTTGTCCCTATAAAACTAATGAATTTTGCTTTTGGTATCCATAAATTTTTCTTTGATTTTCTTCGCTCCAAAATTTAAATTTTTTTATTTGTTTTGCTAACTTCACTTTCTATTTCTGTAGCTACAATTCTATTTTTTTTATTTTAATAAGTTCTCTAATTTATCCTAGTAATGTTTAGCCGCTTGTTTAGTTAAAATGCATAAATCTAAAATTTCATTAGTTTTATACAGTTATAATTACAACAAACAACATGTTGAATTTATATAAAGTGATTATGTAAAAAGGAATTTATGAGTCACTCAATGCAACTATAACAGTTTTTTTTTCAAATTTAAAATGAAAAATATTCTTCACCAAACAGCACAAAATTGTAATTATCACAAAAAATGTTCCAAACAACCCACGGTCGATACACTTGTTTTAATGGAATAGTAAAATAATACAATTATGAATGGTAATATAATAATCCCAGTTTATAATGAAAAACCTACCTCTAAACAACAAAGATATGTGCCTTTGAGCTCTTTGAAGCATATTCTCTACCTCACTAATTCTTATCGGACAAATGCTTTTTTTTTCTCCTCCTCCTCACATTCTCATTAAAGAAAAATTTTGTATACACTCCCCTTTCATCAATATTTTAATTACTTTGAATACGTTATAGTGGCCAGAACAAACAATCTCACTGGGTGATTTTCTATATTGTACAAAATTTTCAAATCACGGATGCATAGTAGTTTTTTTTTTTTGGGGGTTTATCTCACCTAACAAGAAAAGACTTGATTGTTCATGTTGCATTTGTTTGACTGAAGAGGTAATGTTCTAATTAATTATTATTATTATTATCAGTTGTTTTTAGAAACTAGCTTTTGGCAGTAGGAATAAGCCCTCGTCAAATACAGGCATTAAAAATAAAATAAAAATATAAAAAATTAATATATTAATTATTAATTAATTAAAGAAGAAACGGTCTTTTCAGTTTTCAGTGTTGTTATTAGAGGGAATGGCGACGGGGGCACGGACGGAGGAGCTCCTCCTCAACATGTGAACTCAAACCTCAACCCTTTCTCCTTCACATTCTCTCTCTGAGATCTCTCTTCGTCGCAATCATATCCATTCCCCTCCGCTTTTTACCTACCACGACACCTTCTACGCTACGATCATCCCATTTCATTCCGTTTGGCTATAACTAATTCCTAATTGCATTTTGGTATGGTTTTCCTTAGCTCTGTTCATTCGCCATTTTCATTTTCCGCGCTCTCAGTTTCTTCTACTTTTTAACCATCGATTGCTATTGCTATGCTTGTTCTGTCTCTGCAAAATTAGAGATGTTCGTCGCTTACACCTGTTTGTCTCTGTGTTTGGAACTTGAAATTAAAAATTATATTAGTATTAATAAAATGGAACTTCTCGTTCGGCGTGAAATTTAGGGTTTTATATGAATGTTAAGCTTGCTGACATTGCTGAGTTTGGTGATGGTTGGTGGTGGTAGAGCTTGCTGAGAAGGTTGGAGAGGGAGAGAGAGCGAGCGAGCGAGAGGAGTGTGATGTATTGTGGCGGGGAAGACAAGCAATGGAGTTGTGGAAAAGCTGGGACTGTGAATTTGAGAAAAGTGAGTTCCATTGTGCGCGACATTGGGGATCCTTGCCTTTCTCAGTCTCCCGTAAAGGTTGTTGTAACTGTAAGACTACACTCTACTGGGTTTTATTATTTTCTCTGATTATACTCGAGTTTTATTCTTCATTGTTACAGCCTCATGGAGTATGTATTCTACATTGTTTTTTACTTTAAGTCTCTAACACTGATGGTAGGGGACATTTTGTTATTTCTTGAATAATCTATCACATTTCCTTCTCACCATTTTTTTTTGTAAAGGATTTCTCTGACGGTTCCTTTGTGTAAAATGGGCTGTGGATAATCAGCCAGATGTATCTTCTGTGGTTTGATGTTAGTTTAGTTCATCAATTAATATTGCACTTTCCAAGGTCTTCTTATATAATGGAATGCATGTTGAGATTTGTTTACTCTCTCGTACTTCCCCTCTGCAATATGTAAACTTGATACTGATTAGAGGAGATTCCTATTGGCTTCCGGTGGTCATCCAAGGGGATCTTGCTGTTTAATATAGAAACATAATCTTTGTTATAAAATGACTTGTTTAATGACTTTATTTATTATTCGTGGAGCAGGTAAACAGAATGCTTAAGCCAGACAAATGGCAAGCCTTGTCTGATAGTGAAGGGAAGGTATTTGGTTTCCAGAAGGCACTAAAATTGATCGTGTTAGGGGTATGTTGTCATTTATGCTACATTTGTTTTTCTTCTTTTCTTTGTCTGTATCAATACCTTCATCATCACCGCCATAATCATCTTCTTCAAATTTAGCATGCTGCATGCACCTTCTCATGTTTTATTGGATTAAAATGGTTGTGCATTGTATTAACAGTTTGAGTGTAATGGGCTTACTTCCCTTAAGAAAAGTCTTGGGTTCAAATTATTTGAATGGAAGAAAATATAGACCTTGGGAGAGTTTTGCCACTTAAGTAGGTCCACCTAGCTAGACTTAGATTAGTCGAGGCACAAAGCGGCTTCCAGATACTAAAATATACCTGCTCATTGCTCCTTTTGCATGATTTTGGGAATTAATTTCTTGCAACAGACCGGTAATTTGCACTCATGGAATAAAAAGGTGTTTTAGTTTTTTGTTTCTGGGGTCTTTTCTCACGTGTTTTTATGGACACTATTTCACTTTAATGCTGCATTCTGAATATATATGTTGTAGATTACTTGATGTTTAATTTTAATCAGTAAGTTTAATTTTCTTTTCCATCAATATAAATGATATACATCTGTACTTCTAGAGACAACAAACTTGCAAATTCAGAATTTCTTTCCAGAATTGAAGCTAATATAGGAATTTTCTCTACTGATTCTTTTCCTTTCCCCTGTCTGTTAGGGTGTAGATCCATCAATAAGACCTGAGGTTTGGGAGTTTTTACTAGGTTGTTATGCACTGAGAAGCACTGCTGAGTATCGACGAAGGTTGAGAGCAGCCAGGAGGTACGGGTCAATCCACCTTCATTAAAAAAAATTCTCTAGTATTTGCTGGATCTTAAATATGTCTATTTTGCACATAATGAATATTGAAGCTATTGTCTTTAGCCAAAAAAGTCACAGCTGAGAACTTGCCAAATTCAATATTTTTATAATGGATGAATGTGGTCATATGTCAATCAATGCATGCATGAATACATTCCTTTGGCATCTGACAACTGTTTGTGTAATTGTGTCAACAATTAGAAGGGTGCTTGTAAAATGCATTTGGCTTTCAATGGAGATATGATTTGTTTCAACCACTGCAACACCTTTCCTGGGTTGTTGAATATGTAATTATTACTTGTTGACATCCATGAGAAACTGTCATTGCAGGGAGCTTTATAGTGACCTGGTTAAGCAATGTCAAACAATGCATTCAAGTGTGGGAACTGGTTCATTGGCATATGTTGTTGGATCCAAAGTTATGGATATGAGAACTTCATCTAAAGATGAACGACAAATGCAAGCTAAAATAGAAAGATCAACATCTAACGATAATAATGTTGAAGAAGGACAATGTCATGATAGGAGCACTATTTGTGCAGAGGTGGCAAATGCTGTTCATCATGAAAGCTCCAATGATTGGGCTGAGGATGACCTAGCTAGTTTGAGAGCAAGCACAGATAATGCAGCATGTGATTCTTCTGGTCAACAAAACTGCAGTTCCCCAAAGTTAGGGAGAGAATCAGATGGATCACATTATATGATAGACAGTAGTTTTGATTTTCCTCCTTTACCTGTCACCAATCTGTTTGAAAAGAGTGGTAAAGATAAAAAGTTGGGCACAGAGCATGGCAAAAAATCTTCTGCACGACATAAACTAAGATTTAAAGATGACAGAATGCATAGCTTTCAAATCAATAACAATGTAGACTTAGTTATTGAATCAAATGGCCAAGCGCTTGCTACCTTCCATCCCACAAACTCTGAAATTGAAATTGCTTCCCCCAATGAGGATGAATCCGAATTTCCATCCGACAATCCAGTTTATGAAGCACAGATAGTAAATCAACTAAAAATATCAGATGTACCACAGCCGGCAATGATAAGTGCCTCAATGTCTCAAGGATGGTCTGTCAGTGAAGATAGAGTATCAGAATGGCTTTGGACTTTGCACAGGATAGGTATATAAATTTCATAGTGTGTCTCCCTCTTCCTTGTTGTTTGACGGAGGAAGTTTGTCTTCTCATCTTCCCTGTTATTCTTTCTAGTTAACGAGATTATTCTTTTCCAGTTGTTGATGTTGTGAGGACGGATAGTCATCTTGAATTCTATGAGGACAGGAGAAACTTAGCTAGAATGTCAGATATTCTTGCTGTCTATGCATGGGTTGATCCTGCGACAGGGTATTGCCAAGGTTATGTTTTTTCCTGGAAATTTCTTGATTTCTTGCCAATGATTGGGTTCTTTTTAGGAGTCTTTTGACACTGACTTTGGACACCAAAATTTACCTTCTTTTCATTGGATATTGGATTTTAGGTATGAGTGATTTGCTGTCTCCCTTTGTTGTAATCTTTGAGGATAATGCAGACGCATTTTGGTGTTTTGAAATGCTCTTGAGGAGAATGGTAATCACAAATTTGGCTAAGATTTTCAACAATGTAACTTTGTTTGCAGTGACTGACTTATTTTCTTTCACATATTTCCAGAGAGAAAATTTTCAAATGGAAGGCCCAACTAGGGTGATGAAGCAGTTGCGAGCATTATGGCATATTCTTGAACTCACAGACAAAGAAATTTTTACCCACCTGTCAAAAATTGGTGCCGAAAGCCTTCATTTTGCATTTCGTATGTTGCTAGTTCTCTTTCGGAGGGAGTTGTCTTTTAACGAGGCTCTTTCAATGTGGGAGGTTTGTGCAGCATGCTCCCACCCCCACCCCCAACAAATCCCACTGACTGATTTAAATATGTTTTCAGTTCCTCAAAATAATCATGATTTTCTCATTTGCCCCCACCCCCCCTTTCAATTTTTTCAAATGAGCCCGCTATAAATTATTTCTACTTATCAAATGGTCCCTCTGTTATATTTCACTGTTAATTGCTCATCATTAACCATAAATTGTTTCTGTTTACCAATTAGTCCCTCTATTTGTATGCTGCCATATATGCATTTAACAGTGAGATGTAACAAAGTACTATGGAGGATTCATTTGGAAAAAAATTGAAAATGAGGGACCAAATGTGAAAGTTGCAATATTTTGAGAGGTAAAAAACGTATTTTAATCCCCCACTGATTTTTTTCCCAAGTTTTTAAAATTCAATTAAAATATGAACTTTTACGGTTAATCTTAGAGGAACCAATCTCGTGTGTGTCTGCTTCTGCTTTGGGAGATATGGTTGCTGGTATTGGACAATAGTGAAATATTATCCTAGTTTTAAGTTTAGTTGCTATTTGTTCAAAAGCATGCAGATATAGTTTTGCTGTTTTTTTGTTGAGGTAGAGTTGTTGATTTTCTTTATTACAATAAGGCAATTGAAAAGGCAGTGATGGCCTTTGATATCTTGTGATTATTGATTTGATTATGTTTGTTGGTGTCTTAGGAAACGTTTATATGATTATTGACTATTGAAGAATAATTAACGAGTTAGTGCTTTTTTTGGGGCAAAGCATTGGACATTTGAATTTGAAAGTATTACGGTAAAGAAAATTATAAGAATATTGCCTGTAGTTTAGAAATGATTGGATAATATTTTGTGCCATTTACTAATCAGTCCTTTTGATACATCATTGGTTTAGTTTGTCAATACATGATCACATCATTCTCGAGTAATGCAGATGATGTGGGCTGCTGACTTTGATGAATCCTTGGCATATGATTTAGAAGAGAATTGTCTGGAAGCATTGGATTTACATCTTCCCAGAGAATCAAACAATGATGTCAGAGAAGAAATTGCAGATTCCGATGATGGTAGTATGAAGAGTGATTCACAGTCAAATCATAATGAAAATGATAACACAAAAGCCAGCTTGCAATCAAGTCATGGGAACATTGATCACCCTGTATGTGACGCCAAATTGAAGTTGCTATCATCCCATACCTTTTGTGGCTTGGCAAGGAATATCTGGCCAAGAAATGGTCGAGTTCAAATGAGCACTATTTCCTCCTTGAGACGGAAAGGAAATGATGAGTTAGCCATATTCTGTGTCGCAGCAATTCTTGTTCTAAACCGCCAGAAGATAATTCGAGAAGCCCACTCCTTTGAAGATATGATAAAGGTAGGTGCATTGATTTTTTGTTTTTACTCAGCAATTAATTGCTGTTATTAAATTCATAATTATTATACTCCAATTACACTGTTTTTTTTTTCTTTTTATGTTTATAATGTCTGGTGTTGGGTGCCTTTGTTTGGATTATGTTTTGATCTGGAAATCTGAAGTTGAGAGGTACAAATTTCTTTTTTTTTTTTTTGTGAAACTTCAATTCTGCTAAAAACTTTTCTTCCTGATGTTTTCCCGCATTCACTAGTGCAATAATGGCATATCTTGGTGCCATTGTTTAATGAGGCCCATGTACTCTTTATAAGAAGGTGATAGGAATTTGTGCCTATTATAGTTCATAATGATAACTTCCTTTTTAATAATAGTTGTATTCCTTTTGTCTAGAGTAGTTTCTTAGTTCTTACATTTCATATGATGTGTGAGCTCAAGATTTCATTTACTTAGACCTTGATATGGGGTTATTATTTGTCTGACTGAAACCTTATCATCAATTTTTTTTTTTCATTGCATTTTTTTCTCTTTTGGTCATGCTCAGTTTATCTTCTTTATTTTGTCCAGTTTTTAGTCCTTCTTTGGTGATTTTCCTGAATCATCACTTGAAACCAATTTCTACATATGCTTAATGATATGTGTTGTCAACTTTGTTTTTCCAAATTTTCCTCCATGCGGAGTTCTTTCAAATTCAATTCATAATACAGAGGAGGAAGAAAAGAAACCAACTGAGGGATTATTGTGCATTTTCTAACTTAAGATTTCAAATTTACACATTACAGATGTTCAATGACAACATGTTGAAGATCGATGTAAAAAGATGCATAACAACAGCAATCAAACTCCGAAAAAAATATTTTAACAAGGTAAGTCATAAATTAGGTAATTTCCTCTACTTGCTACTCATAAAAGAGGGCATTAATTGCTTGTGCAAACTTTTTACCTTTTTTTGTTTGGTGAATGTTCAATATCCTTGTTTTAATATTTATAATGATCAAATGAGTTGTGGAAGTACAGCCGCAGTGTATTGGTGTACTTCATCTCATTCTGATGAACTGTGATGCTTGCTTTGTTTAACTTCTAATGTTTCTTCTACATTCATGAAAGAGAAAATATAGATTCAAATTGGTTGCTTTCTTGCTTTCTTTATACTTATGTGACAATGCATTTACAATTTAGATTGATTTCTCTCCAAACACAAGACTTAGTTTTGTCTTTATTTCTAAGATTTTGGTGGTGAAATTGAAGTCTCATCCTTTGACAGGTAATCAAGAAAAAGAGCCGTGTTATAGAGAAAGGAGACTAGGGCAATATCATTGTCATATACTCTCAAGTCAAAAGCGCTGAATGGCACTGAGTATCACTTAAGTGGCTCTGCTTTTCCAAACTGGACTATGATGTTAATTTTTTTTTATTACTTATCCACTTTGGATGGGAGACTTTGTAGCGTAAAGTGTTTTTGCTTTTGGAGGTTCACCCGGCTGTTGTACCTCCATAGTCTTCATTACTCTTTTTTATGAGGTAATCTCTCTTTGTTCTGCTTTACATTTTGTTTGGTTGCTTAACTTCAGATACTTTTACATAGCTTCCTGGATGATCTTTCCCAAGGCCCTTTCTTAGAGTGTTGCACTCAAAATTCAGTTCCAGGTTTTGGAAATTTGATGCTAGGATTATTAATGGAAAAATTTGTGTTTTACAAGGCTCTTGTACTGAAAGCTTTGGGTAAAACTATAAGGAATAAACAAAGAAGTTAATTGACACATTTGTGGTTGAAGGCAACAAATATGAGGGCACCTTTTTTACACAATCATATTAGGTCGTTTGTAAATGAAATTTCTGTCTGATTGATTAGCACCACACAATATCCATTTGACTATTCACTAAGCTTCAGCAGCAGTGCTGATGATATTTCACAAACGATTTTACTTTATTGAATGCTGGAATCTTCTCTAGAAATTTGATTTTAGCTTATTTATTTAATGTCTAAGTGTTGCAATTGATTAGAAATCTTGTTTGAAATCAATTAAATTGGAATGGAGTGCAACATATCTTTTTTAAAATTTCCAGTTTAGCTTATATTGTCTAATCGAGGAGTTTGTTCTGTGAGGAATGTGTTTGTTTTCCTTCAGATCATGTTAAAGACTTGTTTCCCTTATTATTACTTGATTTATTACATTGCTTATGTTGTATTCTTTCTTTTTTCCTCCTCTTGAAGCCAGTAAAAAGATTCAGAAGGGGTTTTTTCATCACTCTGGTTGCTCCCAGGTTTGACAAATTGGCAGTCTTGGAAACTTCGCTCAGGTTATGCAGATAATTTTCTTTCAATTTTTTGTTCAGCTCATATTTCTGGAGAAAATCATACAAATATCTATTATTACTTAGGACTTGGAGTTTGGAAAAAGCACAAGCATACAAGAAGAAAGAGGGTGGACACTGGGAAGGGGATTGTTGTAGCATATGGAAACGTATAGTTAATCTTTGTTGTGGATTTTAGTTGACAGAAGAAAAGGATATATAATGGTTTATACATACTACAGCAATTTTTTTAGTGACTTCTTGAATTGGTGGAACTTAAAAAGGACAAAGAGGGTACCCTTATTCTTGCATTATTCTTTAGCTTCAGAACACAAACAATTCTGTTTAAACTGGGCATATCTGAATCCACACTAAACATTCAATTTTGCCTGCTACTAATTTAGCTTGCCCTTATTTGTGTATCGACAATTCCGGCGTATCTCTCCTTGATTTCCTGTTAAAACTTTGATATTCCCCATGTTGAACATTGATCGAGCAAAAGATCTCCGAAAATCTTCAAATCCAGCAGCAAATTCCCCGGTGATCTCTTTAGTGTCATCACCATTTAGTAATTGTTGATCAACTCCCAGGACAGCTTCATGATGCAGGATCCTTTTGTAGTATGATTCTCTGAAGATGAAATTTGATCCAGATTCTGGGTTTAGGTATACCAGTGGGTCATGTTGTCCCTTCTTTATTCTTGGTGGACAAAGTTTTTTCATTGTGTCCAGAAAAGTAGCATTCATGCTTGGGTCTGGGTTTCCAGTACCATTGTAATTATACAGCCGATCAACAATGTGGCTACAATGTGTTTGGCCCATTGTGTGTGCTCCTGCGTTGATATGAACAAACACTAATTTAGAACATATTGTTAGTATGTAGTTTCTACTGGACTGTAACCTTGTCTTACCTAAGAGTGTTGTCATATCTAGTACACCCAAGCCCCTTGAATTGAAGTATGCCAGAGCTTCCTGCCATGAGATGGATGGTGATGGCAGGTCTACCGTTGCAGCATCTGATTTCATGCCATCTTTTCTTCCAGTGAAAACTGGATAACCTGGTGCACCTGCCTGTTGACATTAATCCTCAAATTGGTTACTGATTTTTAAACTTTTACCCCTGCCTTGAGAGGAGATATTGGTGCGGAGGGGCTACTGAAAGGAGTTGAAATTAGACTAGTCTGTTTCAAGATAGAAGTGGGTGTTGAAAGCGTACCAGTTTTGCAGCATCCCTGGTGGCGAGGTGAAGTATATCAGCACAGGAGACAATTCCAGGGCATCGTGATTCCAGAACAGTTTTGATCTTGTCAATTAGTACAAATCCTCCAAGCCCCCGGTTTTGTGGTGCTTTTTTCTCTGGATTTGGTCCTTCGTCAAGCAGTATTGATGCATCGCAGCCCTAGGCCACAAAACGTGATTAAGTTTCGAGGGGAAAAAAAAAACAGAACTAATGCATTCGTGAATCGTGATGAGCTGCAAGGTAATGAATCATGCGTGAGGTATACTGCGCCCTATGCTTTAAACCTCCTAATCTCTAAATAGTAAGTACTAAGGTAAATGAAAACAACTGATAGTATGTTTGTTTTACTGTTGACGAGTATTTTAAAGCATGTTTATAAATAATTATTGTGGACTTAATGGGTATTTGAGCTATCCAAACACTATGAATTTAGATTGAATGGCAAGAGTTGGGGTTGGGGGGGTTGGCTATGTATTTTTTAGTGCAACTTGTATATTCTTTAGCTTCAAGGGTTTGTTGTTTTTGCAACATCTGCTTTAGTTTACCTACTACCTAAAAATTCCTTTCACCTGTTGACCCAACAGGATCTCCTTTTTAGTTTAAAAAGAAGAAAAGAGGGGAGAAAAGACTAACTAGATAATACAAGAAAATAGCGAGTGGGACTTACGGTGACAAAACAGTCTGTGTAAACCAAGCGGAGTAACTTTGCTGTGATGCTTTTGTCATGGTGCCAAAGCAGCTTCACTTGGTGCCGGACATACTCCTCCGCGTCACGGCATGTATTGTGGACCTTATAGTAATGCCACTGCAATTTTGGCCGTGGAGTTGCTGCTGGTGCTGCATCTGCCACCCCATGACACAAACTCAACACTGCAAAAGCTATTAGTGGAAAAGCCACACACATAATTCTCCCCATTTATGGCCGCTATCAGTACTACTACTACCAAGTCTGTCTTGTATTGCTCTTGGTATAACACTAGGCTTCTTTGTTGTGTAGTTATAGCACTGGTAAGAACGTATTCCGTCCAGCTGCTTATATAGCAGCACACGCTGTCCTGTGCTGGAGGCATAACCGACCACTCATCAGAATGGAATAAAAATAAAGAATGAAAACTTGTAGAGTAATGGGTTTCAAATTCGATTTCTGCTCGATTTATTAAAATTCTAATCCAAGCATTACGGCACCGTGTGACGGAAGAGTGAGGCATGGAGCTGTTCACATGCACCAAGGCGCTTTCAACATCCTTCTGAAGCCATTCCAACGCTATGGTAACGTGGGTGGTAAGCAACGTGATTTGCATGTGACCTCGACTTGGATTTAGGGTCTCACACTACTCTAACCTCGATAATGGTTCTTTTTAAGATCCAATTAATGTTTCCTATAAATCGAGAAATTTTTGCGTTTTTCAATATATAAAGTGGGCATTATGGATACAGGGTACTCGATCACCGATTATAACCTATCTGTCTTTCTGCGATTATTGATTAATCTACAGTATGGCATGTGCCATATGGAATGATCCGGTTAATTCTTTTATCGTTTCTAGTCTCAATAACCAGTAGATGCAACTGATTAATGTCCCGATGATCACTGAAACAAATCGATGGGCAATTCAGTAGAAAGAGGCGGCTAATGTTGATTAGTTATTTTGTCAGGAATAATATATTCATGACTTTTTTAAGATTTAAAATCATCTCTATTTATTTTTCTCTTCATTTTTTCTATTATTATATTTTTAAGAGAAATAAACGACATAAATATAATATATGAATACATTTATTCCATTTATTTTTCCAAAAACATAATAATAAAAGAAATAAAAAGATAAAGAAATGGAAAGGATCCCCGTCTCATTCTTTACGGAGACTTCTCGATATTTGCTCTGAGGCAACTTAATTTTAAAGCTTTTGACTGTTTGATATGATATGACAAACGCTTCCAGTTGGATCACAGGGTGTATCATTCTTCTTCTTCGCTCTCTTAATTGGCTCGTAGATTGTGTAAGTGATATGTATACACCGTGGCACATAAAGCAGGACAAAAACGAAAACATTTGAATTAGGCATCCAATCCTCGTATAAGCAAACAAGTTGAAGCTAATTTGTCGGTGCCAAAAGAAAAAGTGTTAAAAGATAGTCTCTAAGACGTGGACATAGAACATAGAACATGGTATTTTATCATTGTTTGATAACTTAACTAATAATATCAATGTTAATAGATTATATATAGAAATTTAGTCATATTTCACCATAGCTACATCGTAATATTGTTTCTTAAAATGTAATTAGATGTCGTATAGTTATTAAACTTGTTTTATTATGTTCTCTTTAATTTCACTTTTTTAGTAACACTGAAATATACCATTTTTTAAAAATAATTTATGCCCTGTTTGGTTTCAAAATACACCTAACATATAACATAAAAATGTCTACAAAATGTTACTTGAGATTTTTTAACATCGCATATCTAAAATTTGAAAACGAGCTTAAAATGTAATTCAATCATGGAAAAGTAGTTTAGTTAAAGAGGTTTTTTATGTTTTAAAATAATTATCGTTTTAGGTTTTGGGTAAGAGTCTGCCATGGTCTTTTCAATTTTCATAATCTTTTTTTTTTGGTCATGCATAATCTTTTTTTTTGTCAATATTAAACTTGTTCTTGTATGGACCCTGGACTCATTTGTTCTTGTTTGTTTTGTTAATCTTAAATTTTGTTTTTAGTATGAGAAAAGCCACAAATTGGGCCTCCTTTGTGACTTTACAACCAAGGCAATTTATATTGATACATACTGCATTTTCTAAATACACATACAATAAAACATAAAAAGTCCATACTACTCTTAACTTTAAAAAAAAACTGAAAACCTTCTTCTCCACAACTTCCGCGCAGTTCATCGTTTGGGTAGGGAAAGAAACTTCCGCGCAGCCAGTGAGCAAAACTTCCGCAGCTCACCCAGCCGATGAAGGTGCATGAGCGCATATTGTGTACCTTCATGCATAGGATCACACACCCCCACCTAATCCAACGTCCCAAATTGGCCACACACACCATTAACCCATGTACCCTCAGACACCAAATCATACCCTCAACATCTCACACATTCCAACGGCTCACATACACACTATCCTACACCTTCCCACACCTAAATATTACCCCACCCATATGATTGTAACCAACTTCCGTGGAAGGTGCAGGTGCGTGTTCCATCGTCGGTTTTTTCTTTCTTCCGCGCTCGAAACACAACAGCCAACACACATGCCACACACTCATACCATACACTCATGCGGAAATATTATTTCCACGCCTTATTGTTCTTCCGCAGAACTATTACTTCCGCTCTCGAAACACAACGGCCAACACACATACCATACACTCATGCGGAAGTATTATTTCTGCGCCTTATTGTTCTTCCGCGAAACTATTAATTATGCGCCTTGTTTTTGCTTCCAATCAAATCCACAATCAAATCTGTCTGGAGTGACGATTGGAGGTGGGTCGATTCCTCCGACGCGAAGTGTTCTTCATCTCCGCCACAGTCGTTTCGAGGTCCGTCAAGGGTTGGGTGCTCGCGGAACTTGTGTGGCTCGCAGTTGCTTGTGGAACTGTGGTGTCGTCCTTATGGTGCTTGCGGAACTGTTTGTGAGCCTCGACACTGTGTGTGTGCGCGGAATTGTTAATGAAGGAGAGAATGCAGGGGCGGAAGTGTGGAGAAGAAGATTTTCAGTTTTTTTTTAAGTTAAGGGTAGTGTGGACTTTTTATGTTTTAGTGTATGTGTATTTGGAAAGCACAATATGTGTCAATATAAATTGCCTACAACCAAATTTGTTTGAAAACGTGGTAATGTCGTGTTTCAGACAAACTGTTTGTGGGTCAAGCTAAAGCATCATGGTTTTGGACCCCAAAAAAAGTATCATGGTTCGATCTTTTTTTTGATCAAGATCATGGTTCGATGTTAAAACAGAACAATTTCATTGACAAAAAAAAACCAGAACAATTTGGTCTTGACCCAAAAAAAAAAGGTAGATTTCTATGCCCTGGACTTGGGGGCAAGTCATGAACCGTACAATTCGCAAACTTAATCGGTGGCAATTTCTAAAGGCACATACCACTTTTTCTAACCACACATATACTAAATTTAAAATGCCCAAAATGTCCTTACTGCGTCTGTTATTTTTTTTTGTTTCGTTATTGTGCGGAACTAATAGTTCCGCACTACACGTGTTATTTGTAGCACATGCACATATAAATAACACATGCGGAATTAATAGTTCCGCGTGTTCCGCGTGTGTTATTTGTAGTGCGGAACTATTAGTTCCGCTCTACAAATAACACATGCGAAACTATTAGTTCCGTGTGTGTTATTTGCATGTGCATATACTACAAATAACACGTGCGGACCTATTAGTTCTGCACTACAAATAACACATGCGGAACTAATAGTTCCGCATGTGTTATTTGTATGTTAATGCAGTGCAAAAATCGATTTTAACACCACACTTTTTCACATGGAAATGGGCTTTTGAGCAAAACGTAGGAGCCCTGCGCGTCGCGTGATTTTGGCCAAATTCCATCGTTTGAGGGGTCAAAATGACAATTTTGTTATTTTTTTCATTGTTTCGTTATCGTGTGGAACTAATAGTTTCACACTACAAATAACACGTGCAAAATTAATAGTTCCGCAGTTATTATTTATAGCAAATGCACATACAAATAACACACGCGGAACTAATAGTTCCGCATGTGTTATTTGTAGTGCGGAACTAATAGTCCCGCATGCATTATTTGTATGTGCATGTGCTACAAATAACACATGCAAAACTATTAGTTCCGCACGTGTTATTACGATAACGAAACAACGAAAAAAAAATAGACGCGATGAGAACATTTTAGACATTTTACCTGTTATGTATGTGTAATTAAAAAACTATGTATGTGTCTTTAGAAATAGCCTAACCAGTTCACTATTTGTCATTAAGTATTGGGTTGGGCCACTACATTATGTCCTTTAACTAGTGTGCCAAGTAAAAGGTAGACTTCCATGCCCTGGACTTGGATGGAACTTGGACAATACAGACAGTGTGTTGTGCTTACGGAGAGTATGTTGGGTCTGGATAGGATAGGGGTTCAATTTCCATCCAGTCGCTTTCCCCCATACCACACCTGTGTGTGTGAGTTGACAAAAAAAAAATATAATAATAACTATTCAACAAACTTTTAATTTCCATTATGAACAGTAGAAACAGAAATGAAGCAATCAGAGATTTAAAGGTTATTTTAGTAAATGGAGAAGTATTCGAGTAACTAAGAACCGAGAAGATAATTTATTCGGGTCATAAAGTGAGGAAGCAGTTATATTTTGCGATATTAAAGCGATCCCATTCAAGCAATAAAGAATCTCAAATCTTATAGAGAAAGATATTGGTGCTGGGAAAGAAAACGCAAAAAGGGCAAAAAGAGGGTGAGAGAAAAATGGGAGGACAAAAAGGTAATTGGGAAAGTAGCACTCACTCTTACAAAAATTCCATGTATAGTGGCCCAGTGGGTAAAGGACTTGCACAAAATCTCAATTCCTTTTTTTGGTCTTTTTTTTTCAATTCCTTAAAAGGTCACTTTTTATTTTTATTTTTAAATTTTTGTCATTGTTTTTATAACTATTATAAAGGGATATAACTTTTTGGTATACACATTTTCATGGACAATCATGACTCTCTAACTTTCACTTTAAACATATATAACTATATAGGAATAACATAAAATAACTAGTTTTGTGTCATTTTTTTTCTATTTTATCCCTATAACTATTACTTAATTTTACACTATAATTGGAGTATTATTGACATTATGTAACCACACATTATTATTCATAAAAATAAAAAGTGGACAAACAGACACTATTGCGTTCGTTTTTCTGCTAGTTATTACTCCTCTCGGTTTAAAATATAAGAAATAAGACACTTTTTTAATCTAAAATATAAACAACATTCATCAATTTTCATATAAATTAAATGTTAGTTTTTCAATTATACCATTTATTTAATACAATATTTATATTTACGAGAAATATCAAATGGGGTAATTTTGAAAAAAAATTAAAACTAGTGAGTATTAATTAAGACATTCATTGGTCTATATATTTTTGTACTATATTGTTTATATTTTGGATAAAAAATATATAATAATAATCATAACTAGCTTAAAGAGAGATACCGTAATGTTTGGAATAAAATCTGTAAACGTAAATTTGGATTAATTTTATTTTACAAATTAAGTTTAGTTAAAATGAATATATCCAAAACAAATTTGGTTAAAATAAATTTACTTTAATGTGATTTATATTTAGATATTTTTTCTAAAACAATATGTTACATAATAAATTTTGTTTAGATCATATTAATAAAAATACTTTTGTTAGCATTTAATAGCTCCTTCCACTTGGTAGAAATAATTTTACTCCAATGATTTTATTTTTCATTGAGAAATTATTCAAGTTTTTTTATGGAAATTGTTCACTTTTCCGATTTGAATTATACGGTTACAAGACTTGAAGGATAAAATAGACCCAAAAACGTGTGTATCAAAAGGTATATTCCCTGTATTATTATAGAAAATTATTATAGATTTTTTTGAAGGGGGTGAAAATTATTATAGATAAATAATAACAAATAAATTTATACTATTTTTAATTTTAATATAAACAAAAAAGATACATATATTTAAATTATATTTAATCCAGATATATGTACTTTTCTATTTATATTTAAAAATGGAGTAATTTATTACACCCTGCAGCGTTTCGCTTCAGTTCTTCAATCAAAAACCCTCTTTCTCTGGTTTGCCTCTCTTATCTCTCTACACAGAATTCGGCTTTCTTCTTCACACTCTCTCTCACGTGTGTATCGCTTTCAGCCCGCCTCCTGAGTTTTTTGGCGGGAAGCAACTGTCAATTCCAATTAGTCCCTCTAATTGGAATTTGTTTGTGAGATAACTATTTTGCACTTTGAAGGTTGGGATATTTGAGGAAAGGGGGAAGAAGAAGAAGAAGGATTAGGTTTAGGTTATCGATGGCGAACCCATCTGGGAACCATCAAGAGCAACAAGCTCACGTGCCTTCGTCTTCCTTCAACGGCAATTCAGTTCCGGAGAGTTCTTCCGGTGGAGGAGGTGGTGCTCCTCTCGCCGCCGTGAACATGAAGCACAACCCTGGCATATCCCTTGATTGGACCCCTGAAGAGCAAGCCATTCTCGAGGATGGTCTCTCCAAGTTAGTAATTTTCCAATTCCCATTTTTTTTTTCAGTTCGGGCATATGTTACAGATTTTCATCACTGCAAATCGTGTCTTTATGTTTAGTTTGATGCTGAGACATCCTGAGACTTTTGCTTTTACATGACCCCATCAATTCAATTTAGGTTTTCGTTGTGGACAACATAAGAAAATCCAATGGGTGGAAGAATTAGGGCCTCTCAGGGAATAAACAATTTGAACTTATCTTATGTCTCTCGAACTTGGTTGTTAATTTATTGATTTTTGTTTGAAGTGGGTTTTCATGCCTTTCTTCGGATGCTGCCGGGGAGCAAGTCCATCTGAGCTTCGGAACACTTTTTCTTTATTGAAACGAGTTTAATAATTAATTGAATGTTTTAGACTCAACAATGCTCAATTTTGTAGCTTAATGAAATTTGTTTAATTTTAATACATATTCAGTTAAAAATAATTTAGTCAATAATCATCCATAAGAGCTAAATACTAATTCAAAACGTTATTATTATCATCATTATTATTAAAAGAGTCTACAATATCCAGTTTGCTAGCTAACGAGTTCAATGTAAAAGCTCAAGCTCGACTCATTTGTAATGAGCCAAAATGTAAGCAGACTCATGAGTTCACATGACTCACATCCAACAGTAGGTGGTACAATTTGGACATATGGACGACAACACTTTTGAGCTAAGATACTGTAAAATCAATTTGGGATTTGCGTGGTCAGAGCTTTACTAAAAATGAGTTCCTGTTGGCTTTTTTTAATCAGCATCTCATAAATGCTTTTACATCCATTCAGATTAAAATTTATCAGAAACTAGGGCATCCAAAGACTAATTATATGCATTAGTGAAGATACTTTTCGTCTTACACGGGTGGCAATGGTAGTTTGAAATTAATATCCATATATTTTTAGTAATGATATATTTACTTATATGCTTAAATACAATGTTTGATTTGCTTTCTGTACTTAGTTTGAACAGTAAATTTATTTTTGTTGTCATACTGTTTTACAACTGTCTTTTGATTAGCAAAATGTATCAGTGGAATCACTAAATTAATGAAAATCTAAAACTTTCCTTGTAGGTTTGGCTCAGAATCTAACATAGTACGCTATGCAAAGATAGCCCTACAGCTACAGAATAAGACAGTCCGGGATGTGGCATTGCGAGTCAGGTGGATGAACGTAAGCTACATACTCATTTGTTTCTGCTTAAGTCATTTATGTCGTTGTGAATGCTATAAAAATATCTCTCTTGATTTTGACCATTGTTGAACCATTTGAGTCATGTACCATAGATGTAAGGCAGCAGGTTCTAACTTATCATGACCCTTTTCTAGAAGATGGTCATAAAAGTGTTCAGGGATGTGGGTACTTCATGGTTGTGAGAATTCTTGTTTACTGGGACATGAGAATCTTATTTAGATGTGTCATTGCATGGTAAATATCCACCAAATATTGGAACTATGCATCTATAAATTCTATTAGGTTTCAACCTCTTGCAAATCGCTTCTTGTAGATCTGTTATCAGCAGCTCTTCAGTTTAGAAAAGATTCTTTATTAGATTTATTGTATTATGTAAGATACTTCATAAAGTTCTATAAGACTAATCATCTTCTGCCTTCTTAAGACAGAAGGTGATTAATGATGTGTTCCTCCATTAGAATGGTGCATTACAAGACACTCCAGTTCTGCTTGCAACCCTCCCCACCCTTTATAAAAAATTGAAATAAAGAATCTTAGAGATATCGAGATTGCTTTAAACTCAGTTTCTGCATGCTCTTATAATAATAACATGTTTGTTTTGCATTTTCTTACAGAAGAAAGAAAATAGCAAGAGAAGGAAGGATGATCATAATCTAACCCGGAAAAGTAAAGATAAAAAGGTACATATTCCATTTATTGGATATTCTTATATTAATTTTGTAAGTGTTTTGTTTCCTTA
Organism: Glycyrrhiza uralensis; assembly: GCA_030159175.1. Taxonomy (NCBI): domain Eukaryota; kingdom Viridiplantae; phylum Streptophyta; class Magnoliopsida; order Fabales; family Fabaceae; genus Glycyrrhiza; species Glycyrrhiza uralensis. Next base: position 40,428,350 of record BRZY01000007.1, on the reverse strand, counting down.
TGCATGCCTTTGCAACCCTCCTCACCCTTTATAAAAAAATGACATAAAGAATCTTAGAGTTCCTCATGCAGACTTTGAATTCTTCGTACAGCATGTTCTTTTCATACATATCATTATTTCTCAGCGAATTGCATAATGGTTATTATTACTAGTTTTTCTTTTGGAATAAACGTAGTGTAATATTTGTTAAATTATCTAACCAGGAAGAAGCTAGCATGGCATTTTGTTCCCTTATTTTTTTTGACTTGTTAAATATGGAATAGTTTAGCATATGGGCTAAAAGAAATACCAGGAAACAAAAGCAAAGTAGCACAAAGGAAGAAAGCTAATAGAATATTAGTGCATTTGTGAAATCCTGGGAACTTTTAAGTTCTTACTTTATGTTTCTATTCATGTTCAATGATACTTTAGATGCTTAGCAAAGGCCTATTTTTCTCTCCAGGAAAGGGTTTCTGATCCTGCAGCAAAATCATCTCACTTTGCTGCTCGGCCCAATGTCCCTCCATATGCTCCACCAATGATTACAATGGACAATGATGATGGCATCTCTTATTCAGGTCAGGCTCCATCCCTTGTGAATTTTTTCATAGCTTTGGATGTTGTGGTTTAGGAGCACGGCCTTGCATTTCTTTTTTAAATGTTCAATCTTCTCTTTTCAATTTTTTTTTTTTGCAGCAATTGGAGGTCCCACTGGTGAGCTATTGGAGCAAAATGCACAGGCCTTGAGTCAAATCTCTGCAAATCTTTCTGCTTTCCAGGTGAGTTGACAACATCTTTAGCTGATTTTACATATTGTATGTGAACTAGACTGGTTGGCCAAAAATTGACATTCTAAACCAGACTTGTTATATATGTATTTCTATTAGCAGCTGAATGTTAGGCAATTTTTTTCTTATGTTTTCTTTTGTTCCGTTTTCTCTGAGTAGAGAAATTGCATTGGTTGCTTTTCTTTGTCTTTCAATTCAGGTTTTATGTTTCCTTGTCTTGGTAGAGAATTCTCAGACGTAGGATCCTGTTAGATGCTTTGAAATCCTTAAATGAGGTTTTGGTTTGACTAGTGATGGGGTGAAGCAGTGTTCAGCTTATACAAATACGGTCTAGAAAGGGATTTCTTCGATTATAACATATATGAAAGCAACAAAGGGAAAGTTAAAGATGTGAATGTGAACAAGTACATGCTAGAGTTTTTTTTTTCCCCCTTTCCAAATTGGTAAGAATTAGTATATATTTCCTTCAAGTGTCTGTGTCAACACAAATCAATAACTGAAGCAGTATTCCTTACATCTGAAGCCAAGAACACGGATATAACTTAAAATACCAATGTAGAGTGAAGTGTCATTGCCTGGTATACTTCAGTAATCTTACACTGGATATGTTTATGTTTGTATATATTTCCCTTTATGCTTTTGTTGCTTCATGTCTTATGCTAATTTAGTCAACAACCTAGCATCATGTATCTTAGGGGGTACTGAAACCACAGAAATGATTACAGCTGGGATAATTCATGAAGTCTCTGCTTGTTATTCTGAAATCGGTGTTCTAGTTTATCAGTATGATTTCCATTCTTTGTGGCCGTAAAGCTGACCAATAAGTTTTTTGTTCTCTCTATTTTGTTTCCAGATACAGGAGAACATCAATCTTTTCTGCCAAGCTAGGGATAACATCCTTAAAATAATGAATGAGTGAGTTGTTTGTTCTTTTCTATATTTACTCTATAAGGAAGCAAATTGGTGTAAGTGATTTATTTGTTTCTCTTTTTACATTGCGGTATGTGAATGCTAGCTAGTCCTTTCCTATTTGAGTACAAAGAAGTTAGAATTATAAGCTGGCATTTTAATCAAAGGAAGTAGATATTTATTTATGTCTCTTTGAATTATATTTGTTGCTTTAATCCCATTTGACTCGATTGTAACACTTTTTTTTTCCTCTTTATTTTGTTGGCAGTTTGAATGATTCACCTGAGGTGATGAAGCAAATGCCTCCTCTTCCAGTGAAGGTGAATGAAGAGCTAGCCAATTCCATACTTCCAAGAACAACTCTCCCACCACAATCATGATGTTTTCTTTGATTCATCGTTAACTGGGCTTGCCCTTCAGTGTCTCTGCCTGCAGTGAGTCTCAAATCATCATATTCTGCCTCTGATTAGGAGAATAACTGCCAATCAAGTTGACCCAAGATTTACTTTTTGGGGGAAAAAAGGGAAGAAAGGATGAATAATTGTTGATAATCATCAAGTTGGATTAGTCTTAAATTATTATTATTTTTTTTTTCAAATGTTGGCTGCTCTTGTTCCCTTGTTTGCTCTAACTTAGTGGTGCTATAGGAATTATTTAGTATTCTTGGTATTAATTGAGTTAAATTTAGGCAATGAGAGCAATAAGTTATGGTATAGTTTTATTTATCGTCTCTGTTAATTTTGTCAGTACATTTTATTATGCAATATGCATAATGTATCAAATGGTAGATATTGTTACCATGTTTGTTTCCCACCTATCCATTTAGTTGAAAAATGGAATGCGTTGGGGTGCTGCCATGCATTCTCTCCACCCGGTGGAAGTGTTATATTCTATTATGTACATAAGCGTTTTCAATTTGAATTTCAGACATTCTCTCCGCTGGTTGAGTAAAATTTCACAGGTGTCAATTAATTATGATTTAAAATTTGCACACACCACGCGTAGGGGGCTTCATTACAAATTACAATGCGAGATTGTAAATGCAATGGAGTTGACGGTTTTACGTAATTTTCAGCAAAATAAGTACTTCCTCCGTTTTTTTTTATTTGTCAGATTTTGAGAAAAAATTTGTTCTTTTTTATCTGTCGTTTTGATAGTTTAAGGTTATATTTTGACGATTATACCCTTAATTCTATTAATTGTTCTTCACATTTTTCATAAAATTGATTAATGCATAGTTGAGAATTCAAAAATTAATTATTATTTCCAATAAATAGAGTAGTAAATAAATAAAGATATAATAACAAATTATTTATCAATTAATTGATTTTTTAGTTGTGGTGAAACAATCTTAAAAGACAGATAAAAAGGAACAGACGGAGAATTATTAGTAATACTAATAACAACAAATCAAACACGTCATGTTAGCGTGACATTGTGCCAATAAAAGGAAAAAGCTAGGTTTTTTACGGACAGGTTTCTTAGTGTTTAAGAATAGAACTTGAAATGCATTGACGCCAAGATGTTAAAGATATAAAGCATGCACGGACGGCTGGAAATCACTTTTATCGATTCTCTGTTTACAAATTGCCTTTAGAGTTCCATAAATCGTTGATTTGTTCACATATAAAACAAACAAAAAAGTATGACAAGGGTCCAAAGCAAAAGCACTCTGCATAGTCACAACTTATATTACTACTACTACTACTAATATATTTTAGTCTAATAAAAAGATATTAAAAAAGCAACAAAAAAAAAAGTTACTAACATTTTCTAATATTAGTATTATCTTAAAGATGATGGTCGTTCTAAATAGTAACCAAGTTACCAATAAGAAAATACTGGGGCATGTCAGCATGGGCGTGTTATATTTGCTGATAGGTCCAAAAAGGAGTCATTATTATTCAGCCACAGCTAGCCATCCTTAGAAACAGACTAAGGGTCTGTTTGGATTAACTTATGCAGAACTTATGGACACTTATAACTGATGACTGATTCATAAGTTGTTTTGAGCTTATTTTTCATAAACTACCCAGGATAGCTTATCAAAACAGCTTATGACTTATATAAAATAAATTTCACTATAATTTTTCTTCAATTATAAAAGTAGTTTATACAATTTATGTCATAAGTAGTAGATAAGCTTGTTATCTATGGCGTAGTTGTTGGCTTTTTTGACCCAAATGAGACTTCCTTCCTTCCTTTGATTGCGGGAGCGAGCACGCACAAAGGCGGCCATATTCACCATTACGGGAAGGAACAAACAAGGGACTCCTTCTCTTTCTAGTTTCTTCAACAAATATAAAACGAAATAATCAATTTTCTCACGTTTGTCTTTCCTTCCCTTCCCCACGCAAAATTACAGATTTCACTCGCTTAATGCTTACAATTAAGTTACAAACAATGTACACAAACACAATATGTGTGTACGTGTATATAAATATATATTACCTCCATTAACCATATCTATTAATATTTATGGTATTTGCAAAGATAAAAAAAATATTTAATTGAAGTAAGATGTATAGGACTAAAATGCCCTTATTTAATCCCCTATTATGTAATTTGTATTATAATTTTCTATACCTTATTTCAAACTATTTTGTTAAACATGTATATAAATTAGAAAAAAGTATACATTAAATTTCTAAAATATCAATAATTTTCAAATAGAAATTTAAAAAAAAAAAAACCAAAACAATATCTGTTGATATGGAACAGTGACAGTAACGTATAAAGCATGTGTGAAAGTCCCATGCAACGCAGCCACCACCCAGGTAGTTGCCTTGACAAGAAAGTCATGCCTTAGTCATCTTTTTTGACTTTTTAAGAATGAAAAGAGAGAGAGAAAACAAGGTTTCGGTCGAAGCTTACCAGACGCATTTAAGGTCCAGTGTTCAATTAGTCGTCGACAGACTTGCAACAGTCACATATTTTGAATGGCTTGGAGTTGTTGCCTATATGAATCAGACGTGGATTAGGTTGAAATTCTTGACACTAAAAACACTCACCTCATCACCCTTCTCTGCAAGTTTAGGAGAGTGTTTGACACGCTTTTTGTATTCTTGTAATTGGCCTTCTAAATTCAGTAAAGTTGTTTTTATTTTATTATTATTTCATTTGGGCTCTATCTCTCTTTTAGATAACTTTTTATTTCTTTAATCACCAATGAAAGAAGCAAGTTTTGGTTCAATACTCACAATTGATTGATGCACTAGCTAGGTGTGGACTTAGATATATATATATATATATATATATATATATATATATATATTTTAGCATATGTTAGCCACATAAAAAAGTTCCAAGTGAAATAAAGGAGTAAAAATGATCCCATGTATCAATATATAGCTAAACCAACCAACCCATATCCAGGGACCTTTTATTTCGTTTATTGTATTCCGAGAATTAGTTATACTTACAGAGAGGGACGATTCAGAGGACGACAAAAATCAAGTCATCTGAAAGTGTTTCAGTTGAGGTTGGATTTAGCTTCTTCCTCTTTTTGGACCAGTCTGAAATTCAAGGTGTTCTCTTATGTGTGTGTATTATATACACATATATATACTTTTTTGCACCCTTTATGAGAGTTGAATATGTGATATGGTTCAGCTGCAATTGTATTGGATATATAGAGTAGAGAGAAGTGAGAAGTAAAGTTATGTGGTCGTTTTGATATGCGTATGCAACTCTGAGGATAAAAGGATTTTGGGTATCCTCTGGTTTCATTTAAACTTCCAGGCTATTCCATAGAAAGAGCCACTGAAGCTTATCTCAGGTCTTTGGGGAAGAATTTCCAGACACCTTTCATCTTTTCAGTTTATCAAGTAAGTTACTCTGAAAAGACTGCATGTCATACTGTTCTTTCCTTGCAACACACTCATTCTGTATATGTGAGGAAAACTTTTAAAGGTTCTCAACCATATTGCACCATGGAAAATTGCTACAATAAAGAAGATTGCTTCTTATGCATATACATGTATTTGATTGCATCGAGTTAAATTGGTAGGCAGAATATATGAACATCTTAACTTTTTGGCAGGTAAAAAATGATCATAGCCAATGGCACCAAAGGCCTAGTATCTATACTAGTGATTACAGTCTTGACTTTATCAGAAATTGCAGCACAAGCAGGTATGATTTGGTTTACTCAGAGTCTCTACAACCTTAATATGTCCATTCCTTCAGATTTTCTGCAATTGCCATGCATTTATGCATACGTATTAAAGTATTAATGTCGAAAGATTACATGGCGTGGGATTTATGGATTTGTTATTCATGTGATTGAAAAAAGTAGTTCTCTGTCAAATGTCATGAAATGGCCAAATGGGTAAGCCTTAAATAAGTAGGCAGACACGTAAGGTGGAGAACAACAATCATAAATTGAGGATCCATTTTTTTGGGTGGGGGGGAATTGGAACTTAATGTGTACGTGACATGATACTTATTAAAACATTTGATACCAATTATTAATTATCTTGTCCTTCAAGCTTTAAAAGAGCTAGGAAGAGTAAATCAGACATACAGATAAATAAGGTTAATAATTTTATAAAATCTATCAAAATAATGTTGCAGATTCCTTTGCTAGGAATGTATCTTCTCTCGTGTTAAGTGAAAATTTGGTATTGATCTCTCTCTCTTTAATGCATTAAATAGATAGAATCCTATCCATATTCATAAATGTCTATAAAGAGAGTAATAGACATAAAGATTTCACATGATAATGTGATGTAAAAATTTAACACTAGAAATCCATTCCTCCTTTGTTTCATTTTTTTTTTTTTTGCATTGGCTGTGATACTTGCTGACAGTGAGGATACTTCATACTTACCATGTCTATGCTTCATGCAGATAATGTGTCAGAATCCATTAGACAGCCGGATAATACCATTAGAGTAGATCCTTTAGATAGTTTCAAAAAATACAGAGGAGGATTTAACATCACCAACAAGCATTATTGGAGTGTAAATCTCTCTCCCTCTCTTTCTAAGAGCCTAACTTCTAACATCAACGTTACTGTTAATTAACATGCCTTTAAATGTTTTGTAGTCGGCGATATTCAGTGGAGTACATGGATATGCAATCGGGATGTTCTGCCTTTTGTGTGGAATAGTGTATGCAAGTATTTTGCTAATCACCAAGTTTTGTCACAAAAATGAGGGAGGAAGAAGAATGAAGAACGCCTTTCCTTGTAGTTACAAGAGTTGTGATCTTTCACTAATCCCTTTGGCTATATTGCTCATGTTAATAGCTATGTAAGTCAATTCATCCTTGTCTCTAGCCTAAGTAACAATGACATTTATGAATTATAGGACCATCCTTTTTTTTTCTCTCTTTCCCTTTGGCTATATTATGAATAAATTTGGTTTTGAAAGTAAAAAGTGAAAATGAGAAGTACATTTACATGATTATTCATTGGAGGTTAATTAGATTATTTAAAATTGGCACATGACAAACTCAGTGGCTTAATTCCACAAGTGATGTATGTAATGTATGGCTCTTTGTTTTTGTAGAGCTGCAACAGGGCTAGTTCTTGCGGGGAGTGCAAGATTCCATTCTGAAGCTAAGGCTTCAGTTAACATTATAATCAAGACAGCAAATGATGCATCAGCAACAATACACAAAACAACAGGAGCATTAAAAGACATGGAGAGTAACCTTGTGGAAGACAATGTCAATGCTGATGAGGCTTCTGTGAATCTTGACTCCACAGCTCAGAGACTTGATGATGCATCTGCAAATATTGAAAAGCAAGCTAAGAAGAATAGGCGCCTTATTAACAAGGGCTTGAAAATAGTGTAAGAGCATGTTTGGATAATTTTTTTTATAAGCACTTATAATATGAGTTTTTAAACTGATAGTATTCTCATAGAAGTTGAAATCAACATTTATACTTCAATTTTTTCAAAAGCTCTCTTTTTTAACTTCTCATATAAGAATGCAATACAAAGCTAACTCCTTCTATAAGTTAGAAGCCGGACTTTTGAACCCAAACAGGACCCAAGACTCTCTCTATTTCTCCTACTTCTTTGAGATTGTAACGAAATGCATGGCACTAAGGGAATACATTACATTTCATTGCAGGTTTGTAACTACCACCGTGATTATGAGCTTGAACTTGGTTGCTGTAATAGCTTTGTCAGGTATTTTCAATTTCAATTGGTCTATATGCATAACATCAATGACTTGTACACATGATACATGATTCTCATAAAATGTTGGAAATTTATGTGAACAGTTTCTGGGGTACTGAGGATGCAGCGGGCATTGTACCTGTAAGCAAGCTAAATTGTATTTCCTCGGAAAGCAAGTGTATTTATGTTTACATAAATGACGTGTTGCAAAACTATACTCTTGTTTTTCACTATTTTTCCTCTTCTTTTTCACAGGCTGCTTGTACTTTGCTGGTTGATGACAGTGCTATGCTGGCTATTCTTTGGAGTCTATTTCTTCTTAGAAAAGTATATAAAAAATCCTTTCTGATTCACAGAATCACATATTCTCAGAAGTTTACAATTTTTTCCTGCAATATATATATATATTTATGAAGTAGAGGTTTGTGTTTGATTAACTAATAATAACTAAGTGTCCTTCTATGTTGTAGATTTTCTGGTGATGCATGCACAGCTCTTGACAGCTTTCAAGAAAATCCTTATAACAACAGCCTAAGCTCCATCCTCCCCTGTGATGAATTGCTGTCGGCCAAACCAGTTCTATCTGAATTTAGTGCTGGCATCTACGACCTTGTTAATAAGGTAAATTTTTCATAATCTCACACATCAACTTCGTTTTCCCCCTTCTGCATTATGACTTCGCTCCAACCTACAAGTGACAGTGGTAGAAGCCTACACTGAGCCTTCTAGTGTCCTATAAATAATGTTTCTGTGGTTCTAGATCTACTGCTCTACACTTGTACTACAGTATTGGTGTTCAATGAGTGAATCATCAATTTATTCCCTGGACTTAGTAATATTCCAAATTAATCTCTAAAATTGAATTTTTTTATCACATTAGTTCTTATCGAACAATTTTAGGGACTAAAAATTGATTGACCAAAAAAGACCAATGTAATCGAGGATTTTCAATTCCACAGACTAATTTGAAATATTAATAATTTTTGAGACTAAGTTAACGATACTTGACAATTTCAACGATGATTTGGTGACTCAGTCGGTGTTTAATCATATATGAGTCTCATGTTTTGGTTTTGGTCATTGTTCAGGTGAATGCAAACATATCAGCCCTGCAGGCAACAACATATCCAAATCTTGTTCATGTTTGCAACCCTTTCTCAGCACCACCAAATTATTTCTACCAGCCAGAGAACTGCTCAGATAATACCATACGAATAGGAGATATTCCAAAGGTATATATGCCACAGACATGGAATCAATGAATCAAAGTCTTTTTGAATTACATGTCTTTTTTTTTTCCTTCCTGAATTATAAGACCAACAAGATATGCTAACACTGATATTTTCCTCTCAAAGGTATTGAAGCCTTTTACTTGTTTGGATACAATTGATGGGACCTGTGGTGACAACGGGGGTTTCATACCGGGCAGTGAATATGTCAGAGTTGAGGCTTACACAAATTCAATTCAGGACCTGCTAAATGTGTATCCAAGTATGGAACACTTGCTAGAATGCCAGCTGGTAAAGGATGCATTCTCTCAAGTCCTTGTCAACCACTGCAAGCCTATGAAGAAGTATGCTCGGATGGCATGGGTAGGAATGGTGTTCCTTGCAGTGATCATGGTGTTGGTGGTTGTGCTGTGGACTATAAAGGCTCATCATGAACACAGTTATCATCTTTCAGATGGTTCTGTGGAGCCCCGTTGTGCTGCACCACCACCACCAAATGCCTTGAAATCAAGGCCAGCTAAAGAGATTGAGATTTGACAACAACTAAAATTGGTCAATGATTAATCAAATCATATTGTGTTTCTTAGTCCACTAGAACTACTTACAGGAATCAGGTATTGGAAGGCAAATGCGCAAGCAGCTTCCCATAATCCTGCATAGGAGGTGCAACATTTGTACATAGCATACACTGGTCAAAGGATAGGCCAAGGGTGTCTAGAATTTGCCTTTGGTGATATAATTTTCACACGATTTTTATTTTAGAAGAAAATTCACTTTGAAGATGAAGTTAGAAGGAGGGGACCAACCCCATACAAAATATTCGTACAGATGTACCAAAATCATCAAACAATTATATATAGAGAGAGATTATGAAGATTCCATCTTCATCAACAATTTGCCTTTTTTTTTTCCATGTAATATATGTCCATCATTTTTTTGGTCATACACGTCCATCAGAATTCCGAACTATGTTGTTTTTACTGGGCCAAGCAAAATTTGGGCCAGCCCACTATCTCTATTCAGCAGCGACGGCCGACGGGTGTCTCGTGAGTCTGAAAGACCATATTAGGGTAAAGTGCTGGGAGTTGCTTGTAAGGGCCAAAACCCCCCTCCCACAAGATGACAAAAAAATAAAATAAAAGACCATATTAGCGTAAATCACCAAAATCCTAATTGAAATCATAGAGCATTGCCAACTTAGTCATGAAACTATTATTATTAGTATTATTACAAATAAATTATAAATGAGTCTTCAAAATTAAAAATTCTTAATTATATTCATTTTTTATATCATTTAATTTAATCCATAAAATCATCTAATAAAAATTAATGTGATTTTTATTTTAAGGAGGAAAAGGGAGAGGAGGGAAATAGAAGGATTTAACCCTCCTACAATATTAGAAAGATTTGAAGGGGAGAAAAAAAGGTTTTAATTCTTTGAAATATATTTATTTATTTAAATTTAAATGATTTTACATTAAATTTAACATAAATATTTATAAGAATCTAAAAAATAAATTAATCTATTCTCTTCATTAAAATTTCTTATCTCCTTTTCTCTCAACCAAACACAATATCTAACTAAATCTCTTCCATCCCTTTCCCTTTCACTCCTCTCTTCTTCTCTCCATTAAAATCCCTCCCTTCCCCTTTCCTTCTTTGAACCAAACAGAAACTAAAGATTTGTTTGTGAGTTTCTAATAATCGAATCCAAAATGGAAAAGAAAAGTGGTGATGACTGTGAGAGCGGTAACGGGTGTCCGTCTCCGGTGAAACTCAGTGATTGTTTGGAGGAGCTTGTCAACTTTACTCTCTACTCTCACTCTCACTCTCAACTCAACCTTCTCAAACTCTCAACCCAGTTCTGTGAAACCCTTCTCAAAGATGACCCAACAAACCCATCCTCTTCACTCTCACACCCACACGGTACTTACCTACTATTCTCTTTTGTCTACCCAGAAACAACCCACAAAGTCCCAAATTTGTAATTTTCAATTTTTTTTCCTTCCAAAACTACTTCTGCTAGTTACATCCTTGTGTGTGCGTGTGAGGTTGTTATCCTTACCTGGGTATCTTCAAATAGGCCCAATATGCTCACAACAAGTGAAAAAGTTTGATTTTTATTGGAGGGTGTATGCATTTTTTTTTCCTATTTTGCAGATTCTTTGGAAGGAGTGCCACCATATCCCTTGTACAAGCGTCTTGCTTCAGCTCTGTTGGTGTGTATGGATTCTGAAGCATTTTCTAGTGCAAGCGGCAATTTAGCCATGAACCGTGAACTTGAAAATTCTTCCATGCAGCAGAAACATAGTGAATGGCACAAATTTATTGTGGAGAAGGGGTCTGAAATAGTGAATGTACAATCTTATTGTTATGTGAACTGCTTCATTTGTTTGCTCCTCTTTATCTATGATTAGGCTGGTTTCAATATAATATATAAATTTCTGTTTTCAACAGATTTTGAAGAGTGTTTCCTTTGAACTTCATGTTCAAGAGCCTTTTTTTACACAGCTAATAGGTATTAATCACTCCATAGTCCATTCGAATATGGTCAAGTTCAATGTAATCATAGCTAAAAATATACATATTTGCATAAGCGGTGTTGCTGGGCTGAATAGTTATCTATGGCCCCTAAAAGAGAGAATTAAGAACAAAAACAAAAAACTGCATGCAAGTAACAGGATAACGTCTTTGGGCATGACATTCTCATTCTAACTAGAATTCAATTCTACTATGTCTCATTATGTTGCTGTCTGCAGATGGCCTGAAAACAATTGAGGGGAGGTGTGCCAGCGGTAAATACAACAGGTTTCAATATTGTTTTAATTTCAAATATATGCTAGATATGTATAACTGTTATCCTGTTTGAATATTCTTGATTGCAACGGTTCCTCCAGTATAAGAGGGTATACTTATTTTAAGATAACATCATAGATCATACTGTCATATGATGTTAGCATAAATATTTGTGATATTTTCAATTTTGAGTCCTCTTCATGTAAAAGAAATATAAAAGTAACATTCAGTAATTGATTGGAAGCAAACTCGGAACCAACTGAATAAACAACTGGCTTATTTATTAAAAGTTTGAAACCTTTCATGCCAAGAACAAAATTCCAACGGGCTTGTAGCTCAATTGGGCCATGCGTCACCCTCCCTTTCCTAGGTGCTTGCCCTTCCAACATAACCACACAAAAAAATGCCTCTCTCCCCTGTCTAGGGAGCCAAATTATGTGATATCTTCATATTTTAAATTTTAAATTTTATCAAAATAAGCTGCATAATGAAATTCATCAATGAGCACCATATGATATAATGTCACAGTCGCCTGAGCCATGCTACCAGCTCTATATGTTGGCCATTTTACTTCTCTCGTTCATTTTTCCTGTCTTGATTTTTTAAAATTTGATTTCCAGGATTGAACTAGGAAATCTGATTCTCTTAAATAAGTCTGTGGTGTTTGAAGTTCAGGTGATGCTTTGTTTCATTAATAATTGGTGCTACTGTCTGTAATGGCTTTGCTCTGCTCTCTTAACTTCATCAATATGTAGGGAGTAAGGTGGTATCCTTCATTTTATGACATGTTGGAGGCAGAAAGCCTTGGAAATGTTCTTCCAGGAGTTGAAAGTGTTGAAGAAGGTACCGAGTGTCCTGTTTGTAGACAAAGAAATGGAATCAGCGTGTATAGCTAGGCAAACCACATGGAGAGTTATTCAATTCAAAATGAATAACCAAGATGAACCACATAACTACTATGTGTGATTATTTGTTCCTGCATTGTATTTTTGCATCCAAAGAGTTTCAATATTAAAGAACCACTCAATTCTAGATTTTACATGATGCTTCCAGAGTAACACTTTCATGGCATTACAGGTGTAAAGGTGTACCGGAGGTTTTACACAGAAGAGAAGGAACAGACAAATGGTGTTCTTGCAATCATTGTTTCAAAACACGCAATTCAACCATACATTTCTTTGGCTAGCTTATTTTCTGTGGGTTCACAGTTCACTTTCCTGCGAAACCATAGCAACTGATCACTTGTTGCATTTAAAAATTGTCTACAAACCATCAAAAAAGTGTCCGATCTAAATGATTGGTTATTACTTATTAGTGTGTTTTGGTCTTTGATTTGCTAATTTTTGTATCTTCCTCATGATCATAATATGTATTTCATATTCAGAAAAGGCAATGGTTAGCTTAATGTTTTGCTAAAGAGGAATAGAAACAGCCAATAACAGCTATTAATGCTTCTTTACTCACATATGCCATGTTTCACCTGTCTGCGTGTGGACTAATGCTCAGTGTTCTCATATAGAATTTTACATAAGATAGTTTTTGATTATTGGGATGTCCTGCTTTTATCTAGGGATTAAGCTATGAGGGTATTCAAGGCCTTCTAGGTCTAATGCATACCACGGGGACAGTTCCTAATGCGCTTCCACCATCAAGATCAACTCTATTGGCATCATTTAATTTGCCATACAATACAAACGTAAGAAAGTGACTTTGTCGCATTTTTTTGTGGTTAATTTTGCAGTGTTTTAGTCACTTCCTCCTCTTCAAGGAATTTTTTGGAATTGCTTCTGTCTATATTTATGAAGAACCTTGGGAGTAAATATCACTCCACATTAACAATGAGAATTAGGACTTTGTAAGACTTTTCGTTGTTTTTACTATAATAAAATTTTCAAACCCCAATGGGACAATCACTTACTTCATTGATACTTAATGACAAAACATAAATGCACACTTTATGATCATTCCTCAGGAAAATGCCTTGACTCATGGAGCTCGGGCATTGGCCAAGCATGCTTATAGGAGTAGCAGTGGTTATTGGGGTTCTCTGGATGGGAATGGTAAGGCTTCTTTTTTGAAAGATAATCTTTTAGATATATCTTTGGTAGTTGATTTTCAATCTCCATCCTACTTTGGCTATCTAGATTTTTCTGCATGTGGATCTGTTTCCCATGGAAGATTTTCTCTGAGGATATTTTAAATTTTGGTCCAACATGTTTGCTGAAATTTTTATTTCAGTGAGTATATAAATAGTGTGTCACTGTGTCTCAATCTCAAATGAGTTTATCACATTGTTTTTACTTTTCCTTTTTTTTCAATGTTATTTCCAGATTCTAATAAAAATAGGCTTGCAATGGATGTTATTAGCCACTTAATAGAACATTGTTGTTGGATGAATATGCATATTGTCCCGCCACATGGAGTTGTCTTTGAAATCAGGGTTGCTGATGGATATGGTGCGCGTTGGACTGAAGATGGAAGTAAGGTGTGTGGATATACCCACTAAATTCTGTTATTTATCTGCTTCGACTACAGGTTTATACATCGTATGCTGTCCTCATCTTGGCGCATAACTTAAAATATAAGCATGACAGTATCTTGGAATTTAAGCATTTGATGTACCGTTGGACTTCTGTATGAGTCATCCACTATACAATGTCTGGGAATTAAGTTGTTAACCTGGAGAAAAGTTCTGAATTCCCAACTTGAGTATTCATATTCTTTAAACTTGGTAAATAGAACTTGTATATTCAAAATAAAATTTCAACCTACTTCATGTCGATGTATTCGTTTTTTTCAGTTTATTGGATTTTTAGAGCCATACATGCAAGATGGTCACTCAAAGGGATGGAAGCACTAGTTCTGCTAGCCAGACCAGAACAGCTACACCTTTGTAATTGAATACCACCTTTTTCCTTTTAGCTTGTGATTGAATTGGGATTATGTGCAGTATTTGTTTTTTAATCTCTACTTTTTGGCACTGGTATTTAGCTAACAATCAGCTCTATACCTCATAGCTTTATACTACTGACTTTTGTATACATGGTGGTAGCCTTAGATGATGGAACCAATATAAGTGTGAGTAATTAAAGATGCTGACAAGTTCCATTATGGTCCTTTACATTGCCATATTGGGCCTTGATTGTGGGGTTTTATAAGTCTTTTGAGTCTCTATTTTTTCTTCAGTTGACGTTTTTTTAAAGTAGTTCACAATTAGTGGTGATATACAGTTTTTTTTTAAAATAAAAAAAAATTGTACAACTTGGAAATCAAATCACTAATGAGACGACTATGGCCTGTGTTTGAGACTTTTGAGTCATTGCCACCTTAGTTAGAACCTGGCATTGACATTGATATTGTTCCAAAGCTATCTATCACCATCATTACCTTTAGCTCTGATATGGCACACCCATTATCCTACCCTTTCTCCTGCCAATCCAGTGAATTACAGTTATGCAACAACCTGCAACTCCCTGCATTGGGTTTAACGGTTGTTGCACTGTGTAGCACAAGTTGGGAGGTAACCATGTTGTAGTTGTCTGTCTTTGTTTGTGTGAATAACAAGTAGGATTGTGTTGTGTAAAGTTGGTTAATAAACTGTTTCAACCACCAGGCGATGTCTCCAATTCTAAATAATAAATGTTTTAGTTTGGTATGCGTGTCCTATTTGATCATGTTGAAATGAATATTCGTGGAGAAAAGAAAAATAAAATAAAATATTTCCCTCAATACATCGCGTTAGTGTAGAAAATTAGAATTAGAGTATATTGGATGTATTGTATAGGTAATAGGTAATTCTAGAAAAGGAAAGAAGAATCTATTGGAAAATTGATTTTGGATAACTATCTATTCTTGGATGTATCAAATGATTTAAATCTTTGTAAGCATGTGATGTCAGCCTCCTCAAACTCAAAGTGCTGCCTCCTTCTACCACATTTGAAATGAAAACTAGTCACGTTGCTCTAATTTTTCTATCTACCATATGTAGTCTTCATACATTTGATTGTTACTTTACTTTGCAGACCCACAAATGAATATGATAATCATGAAGCCACAAGTTTTCATCTGCATCAATCTTATAACTTGGCTAGATTAGGACACCTTAGCATGCATGTGGTCAGAATTACGTCACGGATTCTTAATGTTGTAAAAAAATTGTGGATAAATATGACTATAATTGCAGTTGTGAATCACAGTTTAAAACCATAGTAGAGACTGGTATAAGATCAAATGGTGTGTAACATGTTAAAAGAATGGGCGGTTAATGACAATTGAATTGATCAAATTCATTTTGTTAAAGTTTTGGAACAGATGCAACAATTTTCTTTTTAAAAGATTATTAAAGAAGACACATTTACTAATAACTAATTAACAAGATTATCTGATTGCACTTTTTTTTGACTGTATTATTGAGTGAGAACAACAAATTATGTGACCCTTTATCATTTTGTTGGAGAAGTGACAATTGGTTTGATCTTAGAATCTTACTTATTTTTTTTTTTATGAGAAAATCTTACTTAATTTAAAAGTGAGTGACGAAATTATATCATCAATATTACGTATACGATCGTGGAATTTGTAAAAAATTTGTTGAAAAATCATGTCAAAAAAGTATAACCCCTAAAAATCTTCGTGACATAACTTTATATCTAATAGAACATAGAATGCGATGAATGAGAGACATATGTAGTGGACAAGGAAAGTTGCAAAATCATGGACCACCATCAATAGGATCGCCCATAAACCTTTTCTAACAAAGTAAAAATAATTAAGAAACGGATGAGGCTATGCAAAAGACATTTCTCCAATGATTAGATGGCCATGTTGGTAACATGAGCTTTTCCCAATCTTGTTTTCTTGTCCAATCATTGGCGGGGAATAAGTTCCATTTGATACCATATAATTTTGAGCTATTACATTGTTAAATTCATCTTGATGTAAACACGCATGGATGCTAATTAGTGCATCATATCCAAAATCTTCAACAATTGGATTTTTTATGATATGATGAAAAAACATTGCCTTTATCTAGAATGTACACATATTATATTATATTAAAAAAATGTATACATTATAGCTTAATAACTTCGTTGTATGTCGACTCGAATTTACGGTTTAAGTTTATGAAAATTAATTTATGTTGAGTGCATAAACAAACAAGCCATGTCGCTCACAAGCTCCTCTGATCTCTCTAAAATAACTTATGAACAAATGTTTAAATAAGCTATTTATTATTAATATAAGACTAAAGTTTGTAGACTAGGCACTAGGCAGTGCTAACTTATTTGGTGTACTTTTAGAGTAGAATAGAATCGAAAGGATGACAACATACCTGAATTGGAAGCATTAATTTCTAGTCTAATTTTGGACGCATGCAATCAAATTATTTTGATATCTGAACTTTACAAGGTGATATATAATATACCCTCAACCTCAATATGCCATTCCAAAAGCGGGAGGAAGGTCATCTTCAGGCATCTCCGTCATTATCACGCTCTCATATCATCATGTAATTAATTAAAATGTAAGCAACTAACAATATAAGAACATTTGTTATTGTTTTTAAGTAAAAATAAAAAAAAAATAAAGGAGAAATCATGTCATGATAGTGATTCCTTATAATAAAAAAAAAGGAGTGAGACAATGAGAGAAGATACAATTAATTATACTATTATAGCACCAGCCGGCCAGGCGCATGGAGTATATATGTATATACATATAAAATATATAAAAACTTAAATATATTTTAAGTCCTTCTAAATTAGCTCGTTTTGATTTTAGTCCCTAATAATTTTGGTCAAATTTTTTGAGTCCAATAAATATTTTTTTTTATTTTAGTCATTTTAGTGATTTGGGACTGAGGTGGCATAGACATGTCAGTCCAGTCATCAGACGTGGCATATTCAAGTGTCACGTATAAGCATACCACGTATGTAGGGTCAAATTTGCAGGAACTAAAATCAAAATAGGCCAAATTTGCAGGGACTAAAATCAAATCAAACCAAATTTTTTTCTTCCCTCCATCTCCACCACCACCACCACCACCACCACCCACTCTCTCTCTCGTTTTCTCCCTCTCTCTTTCACCACCACCACCGCCCCCCTTCTCCCCCTTCCACCACCACCACCACCACCCCCTATTTCCCTCTTCTCTCTTTCTTCTTTCCCTTTCCCCTCTTCCCCTCCAATGGCCACCCCAACCCCGCACCCTCATCCCCTCATCCTCGCCTCGTCTCAGCCATGGACAAAAGCAATAATGCTTTCAATATCGAATTTTTGTTTTACAGTTAACAACACAAAAAATTGCATCCCAATCACAAAAAATCGATTCAAAGAACGAAGATGAAGAAGAGAGGGGTTTTTCCCCCAACCTCAACATCCATGCCCGGTTAATTTCTTCATTGCATCAAAAGCCTCCAGGGGGTTGGTAGGGGGGAGAGGAAGGTTGAAGAAGAAGAAGAAGATTGAAGAAGATAAAACGTGGTTGGATCCAATCCCTATAAATATATGAATGTTTTGGATCCAGTCCCTACAAATAAGTTACGTTTTGGATCTAGTCCCTACAAATATATGATATTTTGGATCCAGTCCCTACAAATAAGTTACGTTTTGGATCTAGTCCCTACGTCCATCTTCGTCACTGTCGTTGTTGTTGTTGTTTGTGTGCGAAAAAATGGTAGAAAACAGTGAGTGTTCTCGAGCTCTCTCTCTGTTTCTATTTCAAATTTTTCGAGGAGGTGGTGGGGGTGGAGGAAGGAGGAAGAAGGTGGTGGGGGTGGGGGTGGGGGTGGGGGTTGGAGGAGAAGAGAGGAGAGAGAGAAAAGGGAGGAGAGAGAGAGAGAGAGAAAGAGGGGGGAGAGAGGTGGTGGCGGATGGAGAGAGGAGAGAGAGCAGGTCCCTACAAATTTGAAATTACGTGGCAGGTCCCTCCAAATTTTAAATGACGTGGCATGTTTAGTTGTCCCAAGATTATGCCACGTCTGATGACTGGGCTGACGTGTCCATGCCACCTCAGCTTCAAATCACTAAAATGACTAAAAAAAAATTTATTGGACTCAAAAAATTTGACCAAAATTATTAGGAACTAAAATCAAAACGAGCTAATTTAGAATGACCTAAAACAGATTTAAGTCATATATAAAATATAAGATTACAGCGAAGTCAACAAGGTTTTATTAATCTGACAACGTCAATTATATAGTGTTTTTTTTTGGTCAAACAATTATATAGTGTTTATCTATATCCTTTATCATTATCTCTTTGTTTGCATTCCCTAAAGAAATATGTTGTTTGTTATTTTTCTTTTAGAAATATCTGATTGCCATCAAAATGACAGAGGATTCCTCACCCACATATTTTATGTGTGGGAATTTATGTTCTATCCCTACCAAAAAAACTTGTGCGATTAAACTAACACTACGATGACAAGAAATTGATGGGTTCCTTTCGCCTCCGAAAGTCTTGGTGTTCTTAATTTTAATGCGATAATTGCGAAGTTAAAACAATTAATTTAAGCGGAATGTTAAGAGCATATTGATTAAAAGTTAATTATCATTTGGCAATCTCCTGTTCACCACATCTTAACAACGGGTTATATAATATAATAATTATAATGAGATTCAATATCGACAAGAGATTGGGTGGTCTCTCAAATTTGACTAGTGGTCTGGGTTCGAATCCAAACACTCATGATACAATCTCGTTGATAGATTTTTATGGTCCTAACGGATCTTACTCAGCTCGAAATGGATTAATTCCCACATACGCCTGGGACTGGAATACCCCGATTTCATTGCATATAATATAAAATATCATTCAAGAGAGGCGAGATAGACATATATATATATATATATAGGGAGCATATCAAGTGAGAGAGCTTTTATTATGAGAAGATGAGAGGAGTGAATCATAGCCATAAGATCAAATCATAAATGGTTAAGATTAAAACATAAAGTCACATGATTTTTTTAAGTGGTCATGTGACCACTAACTAACTTTTAATCTCAACCATCCATGTATGGTTATACGGTCTAGATTTAATCCTCTCACCCTCTCATATTAAAACTCCTCTCACTTGATACATCTCCTATATATATATATATGGAATATGATCTATTGACACCAAGTGTAAATCAAAAGAATTACACCAAATCTAATTCATTAAAATTAATTAATCCAATGGTTTAGAATATCTCAACCAAAAAACTTAAAATTTAAAAAGGGTTTCACGTGACACAGAAAGGAACGAGAATCTCTCCCAGCTCTCCTCTGTTTTTCTTCTTCCCCGTTGTTCTCCGGGTAAGCCCAATGCTCCATTTTTTTGCCCCCTGCTTCTTCGTCAACGAAGTTTCATAGGCTGTCAAGGCACAATTAATTCATTGAATTTTATGCCGATTAACTTCTTCTGTCGGTTCCTCGATGTCGATTCTTAAACTCTTGGTGGCACAATTCTCGTGCCGGTGCGTGTAAATTGACAACAAAGTTAATACCTTTTTCCACAATTTTTTTTAAAACAATTCAAATCAATGATCGTGTTCTTCATAAGGGTTCAAGTCGTTCAACCATTGGGTGTACCTAATGCTGTCAAATGAGCCTTCTAGATAAACTTTGACTTCATTTGAAGAATTGAGAAGTAACAAAATCCCCTTCTACTTGTTCTGAAGGCCATTATAATCGTAGTTTGTGGCTTGTGGATGAATTAGCTTAAAATGATTGATCTTTATCGCCGGATGCAAAAATGGTAAACAACACAGAAAGGAACAATTTTTCACTTTTTGTGCGCTCTAAGCTCACACCAAAGCTCATAATGCTCAACGATGGCAGATTTATGTTTCTTGGAGAAAAAAACAAAGCCGGGTTTTAAACAGGGGCTAATGGAGAAAATATCTCCCACATGCCTTTGTTTTGATTTTTTTTTATTTTTACAAATGAGATAATGTCATCGGATCTATTAGATTAAGCGGTTGAGATTTGGTGTAAATCAAAAGACTTACGCCTGGTG
This sequence comes from Glycyrrhiza uralensis, assembly GCA_030159175.1. NCBI lineage: Eukaryota > Viridiplantae > Streptophyta > Magnoliopsida > Fabales > Fabaceae > Glycyrrhiza > Glycyrrhiza uralensis. The sequence continues at coordinate 40,407,514 of BRZY01000007.1, read as the reverse complement.
TCAACCAATCCTATCCCTATACATATATATATATATATGGCTTTTATAGTGGTGCATGTTCGTTACAGAGCATCAAAATTGATTGGAGATATGGAGCCGCAATAAGCTCTATCAGTGTCACTTCCTGTATTATGCGCCTATTTGGATTGGCTTATGCAGAGTTTATGAACACAGTTTATGACTGATTCATAAGTTGTTTTGGGCTTATTTTTCATAAGTTACCCAGGATAGCTTATCAAAACAGCTTATGACTTATATAAAATAAGTTTCAATATAATTTTTCTTCGATTATAAAAGTAACTTATACAGCTTATGTCATAAGTAGTAGATAAATTTATTATCCAAACGAGGCCTGTTTCTGAATTGGTTTCATAACTTCTTTTTATGCTGCAAATTCTCTTTTTCTTTCTTAAAATCATGCCCTCTATCATGCAGCACAACTATGTATGTCTATTTGAGTTAAAGTGATCATTAATTTATATCACTTCACCCATGCTTAATTAGGAGTTGGCACAGATTAAATTATAAATATGCTAAATACTAGTAAGTTTTTAGCACGATTTGTTTCAATAAAGTTTTTCTTCCTGCAGGTGTAATTTGCCAAAACAAGGAGGAGCTAGTTATACTGTTCTGTTCTTGGGGTTTAGTATAATTATATTATTTAAAAAATTATTTAAAAAATATATTTACTTTTCTTACTTTGATAAAGAGAAACAATATTAAAGTCATATATACATAAAATATAAGAAAAATAAGCATAATTATTAAAATGATAATTGTGTGTGTTTATAGATAAATAGACATACAAATAAGTAAAATAATTAAGCATAATTTTCAAGTAAAAATAAAATACAAATGTAATAATGCCAAACCAAAGAAAAAATCAATGTAATTACCCCGGGAAAAAAAGGAACAATTCGATCTAGAGCTAGTTTGAATAATTTGTTTGTAAGTACTTTTTTTTTGACAAATTGTTTGTAAGTACTTTATAATATAATATTTTTAACTAATAACTTTTTGTATAAGTAAAAATTAGTTTTTTTTTGTTACAAAAATTAGCTTTTATTCTTCAATTATTTCAAAAACAGAAATGCTCATTATTACGAAACGAATTTCTTGCGTGCCATGCTGTTGCTTTTTTATTGGTAAGTGGCTTTTCTTTTTTATTTCTAACTACCCGATGTATGGTAAGAAATAAATTTCATTGGTCAAATCCAAATTCGTGTCATCATGGTATGGAATTTTTTCGTAATAATTAGTAGTGTTCTTTCAAAAGTTGTTTTTTATAACTTCTCTATAGCCACCTGTCTATTTAATAGTGACTATTTAATAGTTTTTTTTATATATAAAATAATAATAATATAAAACAAAATTAACTTTTCTATAAACTAAAAATTGAGCTTCTTTATCCAAACAAAACATATTATTAATATGTCAATCATTTTGTGCAGGCTAAACAAGGACGAAAGGTAAATTAATAAACAATAATGTATTTAATAATAAAAGTTCAAAACATCTCCAACGCAACCATAAACAGTCTCTAGGTACTTCAACATACTTATATCTATTATTATATTCGTACATATATATTAATATATATATCTGTCGTAACACACAAGAAATTATTAAAATATTCTAGCCATGACAAGTTGTGACAATGACCCTGTATATAATTTTCCAAAACCCATGGTTTTTTAGCACGAAAGAGATTTAGAAAATTTCTCAATCCCCCGGCCGCAATGGTAGTGCCTTTAATTTCTTCAAGTTCAAAGAGTGCCACATAGTCAAAGGGGACTAGTACTGTCCCTAATCAATAATATCCTCCATACCATACCATATAGAGGAAGAAGAAAAAAATTAAAGATGCAGGAGATTAGTCTTTACAATACTTCAAAGAAAACACATCAATTGAACCACCACCGTCACAACAATATTATTGGTGAGGCAGCAGCATCATCATCCATAGACATGCACCACCACCGTAGCAGCAACACAAACACATCTTCAGACAACTCAAGCGATCACACTCACGATGGTACTAATACTAAGTGGTCGTCAAAGCTTCTAAGGGAGTGTGCAAGAGCAATCTCCGAAAGAGACTCAAACAAAATCCACCACCTCCTATGGATGTTAAACGAGCTAGCTTCCCCTTACGGAGACACTGACCAAAAACTAGCCTCATACTTCTTACAAGCTCTGTTCTGCAAGGCCACAGAGTCAGGACACAAATGCTACAACACCCTCTCCTCTGTATCTGAGAAAAACCACTCCTTCGATTCAGCCAGAAAGTTAATCCTCAAGTTCCAAGAGGTAAGTCCATGGACAACTTTCGGACACGTGGCATCAAATGGTGCCATCTTGGAAGCCTTGGAAGGAGAGACCAAACTCCACATAATTGACATCAGCAACACGCTCTGCACACAGTGGCCTACTCTGTTGGAAGCTCTGGCTACAAGAAACGATGAAACCCCTCACCTTAAACTCACGGTTGTTAGCATAGTTGGGTCTGTTATGAAGGAAGTTGGTCAACGGATGGAGAAGTTTGCGAGGCTAATGGGTGTGCCCTTTGAATTGAATGTGATAAGTGGGTTGAGTCATCTTGGGGAACTCACAAAGGAATTGCTTGGTGTTCAAGAGGGTGAGGCTATAGCTGTTAATTGTGTTGGGGCATTGAGGAGGGTGCAAGTGGAAGAGAGGGAAGGTGTCATAAGAATGTTCAAATCACTTAGTCCTAAAGTGGTTACTGTTGTTGAGGAGGAAGCTGATTTTGTTAGTTCAGGGGATGATTTTGTGAAGTGCTTTGAGGAGTGTCTTAGGTTTTACACACTCTATTTTGAGATGCTTGAGGAGAGTTTTCCAATGACGAGTAATGAGAGGTTGATGTTGGAGAGGGAGTGTTCTAGAAGCATAGTTAGGGTTTTGGCTTGTAATAATGGTGGTGATGGGTTTGTTGAAGATGGTGGTGGTAACTGTGAGAGAAGGGAGAGAGGGACACAGTGGTGTGAGAGGTTTATTAGGAATGAGTTTTCAGCAGGTGGGTTCAGTGATGATGTTGTGGATGATGTGAAGGCATTGCTCAAGAGGTACCAAGCTGGGTGGTCCCTTGTGGTGCCTCAAACTCAAGGAGATGCTGCAGGAATTTACCTCACATGGAAAGAGGAACCAGTAGTTTGGGCATCAGCATGGAAACCCTAGCTAGCTAGCTATAGCTACAATTGCAATTAATTGAATATGTTTCTATAACACAGCTATACCAATATTATGTTTAGTACCATTTGCCATATGTATCATACGGTCGCCCCCAAGGGACTAATTAAAGAGTGTGGCACTAAATTAAGGGATGGCCTGCTCTGTGGATAGCAATTTGGAAACTCATGATCTGCTTGGATTTTTCTTTTGACTTTCTCTCTTGATTCTTGCATATACTTTGTAATCTTTCTCCTGTCTCCAGCTCCTCTAAAGAGATGGCTTTTTTGCATGGGAGTTTGTGTTGTTGTTATAGGGCTCTTTACACTTTTATTATTATAATTATGAGTTCATTGTTCAGCTTGTTTGAAGGTGTTTGCACTTGTGCTCTTGTTATGAATTCCATGGCTTCCCCCCCCCCCCCCCCCCTTTCTCTCCTTTTTGTACATGGATTAACTTTCACTGCATTAATTGGTACGATGTCAGATTTCAAGATGATGATATGATATATCCCAATAATGTTAACTGCACAGAATATTATATACTTAAACTTTTTTGAATTCAGGGTACAATTGTGATGGAGGAGAGATTCATACTTATAAGAATTATTCAAAATGGATAATTTGGTGGAGATATATACCAGTTAACTATGGATGATAATTATAGGTGGAGATCTATACTTATATAAAAATTATTCAAAATGGATAGATTTTTATTTTTAAATGAATCTGGGTCCAAATATATATGAGAAATTATTCACAAAATTTACTTTTACCCTCACGATATATATATATGCTTTTTCTTTTCTCTATATTTTCCTTTTTGTTTTCTTCTTATATCCAAATTAATAAAGCATAAATAATGTTATACATTTTTTAATAAGTTTTTTTTTTAAATGTCTCTTTCCCTTTACTCCAAGCCGTTTCTTTCCAATACTTTGATTTAATGGTTACAATACAATGATAACTCTAATTTATTTAAACTATTTATTCTTATAAGGAGAGAAAAAATAGGTTTGAATTCTTTCTGGTTGTTAAAACAATATGAAAGCGAACTTGTTGAGTAAAAAAAAATATTGTAATTAACTAATGAAATATATATTTAATTCCTTTAACATATATGGTCTCTTTAACAGAATATGGTCCTATCATATATATATAGAGAAAAAAATTTGCTAAAAATTGCAATATCATTTTTTTGTAGTATTTGAATTCATTTATGTTGTGTTTAACTTAAAATTTAATTTTTTGGATTAATTTTTTAATACATTTTTCTTAAAAATATATATAAAAGCATGACCTAAATTTATTGTTATATTTTCTTCTTTTTTTTTTGTCAAAATTGTTATATTTTCTTAAAAAAATAAAGCATAAACACAGACAAACACACATAATGGTTTTGTGGGAACTCTTTATATATCACATTATCACTATCACTGCACAGTGGCTTAAGTTCCCAACAGAACAAAACACGAAGATAAACTAAAATATTTGCTATTAAGATGGGATGTGAATTCTAGGTGTTGTATATGGTCCCTGCGAGAGCATGAGTCAGGCTTATGCATTGACCAAATTAGCAACAAGAAGAAGAAGAAGAACAACAACAACACATGTTAGTTATCATTTAGCCATGATGTATATATATGATGCATGGCACACCATATACCATATATATATATATGTATATATGAAAATTTAGCACGTACGTCATTTGAAGGAGAAGGGTGTAAGACAGAGAGACAGACAGCATATACGTAATATGTGTGTCTGCATGTGAGTGAATGTATCCGAGATAGATAGGCTCCAAAGGGTTGCGGAAGCACTCTATCCTTCTACAGGCTTTCGCTTTAAAAAGGCAACTTATTGGTGGAAAAAAGAGAGACCTCAGTGGGAAACATGAAAACGTACAGGTGCTATAATTTTCAAAAGTAAGATCAGCATCTAGAGTATTTTCCAATTCCATGGGCCACGCTTCAATTCCCTCCCTTATAATTCCCTCTTTATGTAGCCAAATGGGATTGCTATAGCTTTTGTGGCTGCAATTATATGAGCCATCAATGTACACTAATTAAACTAATTAACATCAACTGATCATACTAATGCTTTATTTGAAAGATATGCACATCTTCAATTTTTTAGACTCTCACTATCTTGAAGTTACGTTGGACTCTGACTATTCGATTCCAATTAAATAGATTCATATAATAGTATAAGAGGTAATACTTTTTCGATCGGTATTTTTTTTATCAGGAATCCTATTTGTTACGAACAAATTACAACACGAATTTGATGAATACAAAAAATCTTATTTTAGTGTTTTTAAAAAAAAGGAAAATAATCACAATTAAACAAAAATCATAAAAGAATCCTATGACTATCATCTTTTGTAATTTTTAATGTGTAACCATTTCATACTCATAAGTATTTTTCTCTTTTATTAATAAGACTCAAAACTGAGACTTTATTTTAAAAAAAATGAATTCAATTTTCACCATTTAAACCACTAGACGATAGTAAAACAATCACTTTATGCACAATTTTGATAGTACAACATGTGCAATATATATATATATATATATATATATATATTCTTTTTCTTTTCAAAATCATTATTAATCTCTTTGCTTATAAATTTTTTCCATTGAACAGGTTTATAATTTCGATTATCCTAATGAATTACTTGCTTTACAATTGGGAGGTAGAACTTTGGAAATAAAGAAGAGGGGGCCCGTATGATAGACCGTGGTGGCAAAGCAAGAGGGCTAGCGACTGACTGAATGTTGTGCGTGTGCCTTTTGGTCCAGTGATTTGAATAGCATATTTGCCTTTAATTATTCAATGACCCAGATCTCTTTGGCTTGCTCTTTAGTTTTTATAGGCCAACATTATATAGTGGGAAGCAACTTTTTGGATTTAGATTGGACTTGTTGGCACTATTACGTTACGCCACTCTCTTTTATATGTGACTTGCTTATCACACGTACCCGTGGGGGATAACTTATAGTTCCTCTCTTTCTTCCTTCGTTCACATAGATATAAACATGCACAAGAATTCAAACACATCATACACACGTTACATATATACATGACGACGAATACATATTGACATATATACTTTCTGATCTTTCATGACTACTTGCTTAATTCAGAGAAAAGGAGAACTGGAAGTAGCTTATGGAAGGAGCACACACACGCACACACTTCCACAATTCAAACAATCAAAGGATATGGAAGATAGTCCATGGAAAAAATTAAGGAAATGGAGGTTATATGAATGCAGGACTTCAAAGACCGACTATATATGGCACACGGAGTTACAAAAGTGCATGTTTTTCTCAAGAGAGTTTTTTTTTTTAATAAAAAAAATTTATGTAAGAGTGGATCTTGTTACTCTAAGGTTGACAACTCACTTAAAATAAACAATTTTAATTTTAATCATTGATGAATAATAAACAGTTGATATTACAAAAACATACATGACAAATAATTAATCTATTGAAATGTCAATCTTTAATTTGTTATTAATAGTAATTGATATTATTTACTTTACTCTTTCTTTATTTTAGAAGAGTTAAATCAGAATTTCATAAACAATTTCTTTACGAGTCTTTTTTTAATAAAAATAATAAAAAAATCTCAAAAAACAAAACAGTTTTATAGTTGAAAATAAAAAACTAGTTTGCACTTGGAAACACAAGATAATAAACTCACACTACAAAACAAAGAGAAACTCGTGGATCTGTATTGCAACTCCTTCCTTGCCCCTTACCTCTGTGTGTTTTTTTTTTAGCAAAACCAGATAGTAACGTGTTTCTGGGCTTTTAGCCCGTAATTCACAAAAGGAGAGCAAAAGCCCGACCGCTAACACGCGGAACAGTGGTAAAAGAGCCCAGATATTTTTGAGAAAATGAAGCCCAATGAATGACCAGAAATGGCCCATTTCAGTAGTGGAAAGATCGACCAAAAAAGAGTAGTGGAAATCTTGACCAAAAAAAATGTGGAAATGGGTAAAAGAAATTTCTAATCTAGGGTTTAGTTTATGAACCCTAACAAAGGAGGAGTCTAAATCGGAAGTGAGAGAGTGAAGTTGACAGGCTGAGATTAAGCCTTGGCGGAGGGAATCGCAGTGAAATCCACAATGGTATCTCTTTTTTTTTTCCGATTATCTTCACCAATTGTCTTGGCTTTTTGTATCATCTCTCTCTGATCTATTCGCATTCTGTGATTTTGAAAATGGAGGGCTTTGGCATTCCCCCTCTTTAAGTTTTTCAATAACCAAACAGCGTGGATTTCTAGGGTCATGAGCCCCTTCATGTTTTTTATGACTAATTTCTTTTTTTTTTTTATTGTGGGAGATTAAAATCTCTATTATAGTTACAACTGTGATTATGAATCTGAAACAAAGTTTTTGAATTTACTTTCTAGAGCTTAAATTATACCAATAAAACGTTTTGCCTGTGTGATTCCTTCAGCAGTAAAGTTTAGACACAGTTTTTTTTTTTAATAATTTGCGAAATGCCCTGAATTGCTTTGTGCTTTTGTTTTAATTTTATCTGAATTTTACTGTCACTGTTTCTGCATGTTTGTTAAGAGTGTGCTATTGCTTTGAATTCACCTGTGTTGTGTTTTTATGCAGCCCAAGCAAATTCACGAGATTAAAGACTTCCTTCTCACTGCAAGGAGGAAGGATGCACGGTCGGTGAAAATCAAGCGGAGCAAAGATGTGGTGAAGTTCAAGGTCCGTTGCTCCAAGTACCTTTACACCCTCTCTGTCTTTGACTCTGAGAAGGCTGATAAGTTAAAGCAATCACTTCCTCCTGGTTAGTTACTTTAGTATTTTATAACTATTTTATTTCTGCTCATATGTTTGGCTTCTCTCTCAATGTTCCCATGGTGATGCTATATGTTAGTATGTAATTATGCAAACTTTAGGTAGGTGAATGAATTGCATACATGGTATGCTATATTTCTGCTTTTGGCCATGAGTTGGGAATTTCAATGTTTTTGTTTTTAAGTGTGATTCTTCATAATCAAAATGGGGAAGCAAATGATGAGATTGTATTATTTCATTGTCAGTTGTCAACTTACATATATATGATTCCACTTTGCAGGTTTAACCGTGCAGGACTTGTGATTCTGACTTGTGCTAGATGAAGATCAAGTTTTGCTTCGGCTTAGAGATTGTTGTTCCTTTGATTGCGTATGATTTGTATTATGTTCATGGGGGATCCAACTTGCATCTGACTTACACTGCTGGTTGATTAAACCCCGTGAATTTTACACTAAAACATTTCCAGTTGTTTCTTCATTCTGGGTTTGAGCTGAACTATATATAATGGGATCTTTCTATCCACTCCATTCTTTTTTCTCGAGCACTGCGATGGCTATTTATCACGAAGAGAATCACAAAGTTGACTACATAAACAAAATGCATTTAAATATATGAGTGATCAAAGTAACCAATGAGATTACACGCACACACCTATCATCCATTACCATTTACCAACCGCAAATTTTCTTCTCAGCTCGGATTGCAACAAACTAACAATTCCATTGATTTTTTTTGGATAAGCAAAATTTTATTAATAAGAAAACAACTAAACCTCAGCATAAGATATGTCTAGATTTAGCTATATGAAAAGAATAATGTTATCAGTACAAATCTACCGATTTTAATCTTGGTAATAAGCATTTCTCTTTTTTTTTTTTTCTTTCGACTCATTTTCCTTCTGCACCGTTAACGATTCCTATATGTATTTTTTGGTCCACAAGAATTCCTATATTTGTTTTGGTCAAGAATTCCAATTGTTTTTTGGTCCATAAGAATTCCTATATTTAAATGATTAAAACTGGCTGATAAGTGATTTTTGGTCACATTTTATTTTGGGCTTACATTTGACTTCGAGAATTTTACGAAGATCCTGGCCCACATTTAAAAAGGGCTTAACTTTTTTATGCAAGTTTTTTCTTTCTTTCTTGTTATCTTAATCTGATACCACAGGTTGACCAAAAAAAAAATCTTATACCACAGGAATGTTGTGAATATATGAGAAGAAAGAATTTCGACCAAAAAATTGAGAAGAAAGAATGAGAATATGTGCGAGGAAAATTAGAAGAAAAAAAACTGTTATAATTACACCTTTCATGTAAAAAAGTATGAATTACTATTCAGCATTATTTTTCTTTTTTTCATTTTAATATGTGGTCCACTTTTGAGCAAATAAAACTCAAATATAAATATTTATCTTTTTACGCAATTAATTAAACACATTCAGTGATGATAAGAATTGTATTTATTATTTTAAATTTTGAAGTCAAATATAAATATACCATATAAACTTGCCTTTGTGAAACTAATATTAGAAAACATAGTAGGGTCGCTCTTTTGTTTTTCTTACAAAAGGACAGGCAGCCACCAATTCTTGCATGCGGTCGGGGATGGATTTAAAGGTCGTGTTTTGTTGTATACCATTCATTGTCCAGACAGAACACATGGTCAATGTAAATTAACATTAAAACTTTTTAATGTAAGGAATGTTTACCCATTAGATTCTGTACCATCCGGAGATCCCGACCGAGTATACACGTTATCGCCTACCGAGATCTAAGTCAGCACCAACAAAGAGCATTTATGGCATGCTCATCAAGGAAACCAAATCCCCCAATTGCCTCCCTCACATTTATGGACCGAGCAATATAAAAAGGGACTCATGGCACCAAGAGAGGCAATTCACTCATCCACGTTCACAACTCACGGGGTGGTCCTCAGTCTCAACACCAAAAGCTCAGGGGTCTATTTCCATACGTCAGATTCTTTGTAAGTGTCATTATAATTAATATATAAGTTTTTCAATCTATTTCTCTGAGTTTTTTTTATACCAAGCAAAATACGTGGCCATCTCATACCATGGAGAAATTGGATTATTTTCATTATGACTCTCTAGTGGCCCATCACTCCCTTGGCAATAGGAAGAGCCCAATCAATTAGGGATGGCAAAAAAATCTGTACCTGCATATATACATGGATAAAATTTGTTAGGGGTATAGGGTGGGTATCCGCGGGTAAATTAAATGGGTATTTGAGGTACCCGCTAATAAATAGAGATGGGGGATAGTGAGGTACCCGTTAGTAAAATTACAAAAAGTATTCTTTTATTTATATATATACCTAAAAGTCTGAAACACCAATGCACAATTTGACAAGTATTAGAGTGTGATGCATTACTTTTAGTGATTGTCTTGCTTTGTTTTAATATTGAACAAAGTGACTCCAAAATATGTATTATTGTTGTGTCATGTATTAATTCTCACACTCATATTTTTCATTTTATAGTTTTATCTGTTTTTATTTAATTGAACAATTATTGATATAACAATTGAGTTAAAATTATATGATTTGTATAATTTAGTCTTATTAATATGATATTCATTATGACAAATATTGTGTGGAAACAATTTATTTTAATACAATTTTTATAGAATTTTTTAATATTCATGGATGTCTGCTGATACCTGCTAAAACCTAGGTAATTGGTACCCGCGCAGGTATGAGACGGATAACGAGTATATTAAACGGAATAGGTAGCAGATAGCTACTACCCGTACCCACCTCACCCCATTTACATCCCTACTATCAATCTTGACATGTCTGGGGCCTTCTATTTTACTTCAAACTCGTGATGATCATTGCAACAACGGGGCAAAAATTACTTGTGGAGGAGATGTCCCCACACCCAATTCCAGAATTGTCCATTTTTGTTCCACACCAAAAGGTTTCTCGCAAATCACACTCGCTCCTTCTCATAAGCCTAGGGGTTTTAGCTTCCGATGTGCTTAGTTATGTCTTTATGGCACATTTGGCGTAATTGTTGCCGTTTTTGGCACTGTGTTGTTTATGGTTACGGTGGAAAGATAGTTTTTTTTAGGCATTCCCACATTTACCCCCTACTAGTCATTTTGATACCATTACTGTTTTTGTATTGTATTTATGATTTATTTATATACGATCACGGTTTGACTTTATCTAATATAAGTTTTTGCTTTCGGGTTGAAGCATTGATTGTCATAGTTTATTGTTCTATGTTCCTTTGACCATTCAGCTTTTGACTAATAGACTCGTATAGTAGGAGTATACAATTTGGGGATAGCTGGAATAAATGTTAGCACTGTATATACACATTTTTAAACACTCTAGTAAACATATTTTTATTATTCATTAATTTTTTAAACGTTACACGCTAATATCATAAATTAAATTACTTAAAAAGGTATATCAACATCCCTGTTAAAAAAAAAATGGTGTTCATATCCCTGCTGGAATGAGTAAGCAAAGTGTGGAACATTTGCTAGTCCGCGAGGAACACGTGAAGTCGATTTAAAGTGTCATCCCTTCGTCCGTTCGTCGAAGTCGATTAATTTATTAAATTTAAATAATATTTTTGTGAAATTTATTTTTTGGTCAAATTTCAAAATTTAATTTAAATATTTTTTTTGGGTCAATAATTAGGTCACAATTAGAAAGCCAGACCCGTGTTTTGGCGGTGGACCGATTGCAGCCCACTAAAATGGTCTAATAATAAATGATTTGGATAGTATCTTCAGATTTAAATTACTAAGTAGTAGTGCCTATGATCAATAGCTTCAGTTTACCCAACTGCATTATAGTTAAGTCATTGAGGAGCCACTGTTTGTGGATACTCATATTCCATGTTAATCAAATTTAGTGAACGGCAGTTCTAAATCACACCGCTTTTATGGATATCACACCCACAGGGAGCCACACAATAAAGGCTGTGTTTGTTTTCGGTTCATCCATCCTGAAGTCCCACACACACATCTCAATTAATGCTGCATTTTGTGAGAGTTAATTAAGAAATTATTCTCATCACAGGTCTTTTTTATTTATAAACATGGATATGCAAAGACATCACAATAACGACTACGATCTCAACTAGGTTGGCACCATAGCCATCATATATCATTTGCAGCACACCCTGAATATATATTAATAAAAGAAAAAAAATACAAAAAAAGTTTGGGAGGACCAAACCAAAACCCAAAGAAAAATTATTTAAATCTGAAACTAGGAAGACCAAACTTATTACAGTAAAAGTCTTCACTAATAAATGTAGGAACTAAGTCCCACCACAAGGAACCAACTATAATAACACTGTGACAAACAAGTTTATCTGCACAAGTATTCCCTTCACGATAAATATGAGAAAGAACAAAATTCATTCTATTGGTAAGAGCAAGATAATTGCGCCACCTATTCCGAAGTTGCCAAGGAACTACTGAAACTGCTTTGAAGGCCAATATAACCAATTTAGAATCACATTCTAGCCAAAAATTATGTCAACCTTTTTCGATTGCCTTCTCAATTGCCATCATGGCGCCTATTAGCTCAGCTTGAAGAGCACTGGTGACACCTAGATTAGCTGCAAAACAGCTAACAATTGCTGCGCTATATTTCTAAAAATCCCCCCACATCCAGCCAGGCCGGGGGCTCCCCTAGCAACACCATCTGTGTTGCACTTAATCCAATTGCAGCTCGGAGGAAACCAATTGACCTGACTGATGTTAGGAGCTCTCCTTGGTCTCCCATTGATATTGAACGATTTGAGAATTAAAAGATCCTGGATATTAGAGGACATTACACCTGGGTTAAGCAAGCCAGTAAGCGAAACTTGGGCTGTGATCATATTAATGGCTGTAGCTAGCGAAACATGTTTGTTATCAAACCTCAATTTATTCCGGCAATGCCAAATAGCCAGCTCACGCTAACAACAGCCGCAATACAGACATCCTTCAGCTGAGAGCTCCACTGTTTGTGGCAGATAGAAATAATAGAATCCATGGAAGTAGTGTCAATTCCAATATTTAGGATAGAACTCAGCCACGTCCAAAGGCTATGGGCGAACCTACAGTTACAAAAAAAATACTGAGCAGAGGCTGCAGACCGAGACTATCACACACCCTCTTAGCCAAAGATTTTCATCAGTTGACATGCGGTTATGCATGATGCGCCAAAGAATAAAAGATTTGGAAGGTGAAATGGATAAGTTCCAAATAACCTTGCACTAAGAAATCTGCTGCCCTGGAGGATATTCTCATCACAGGTCTATTTGCTGCCGATACAACGGAAAAAATAAAGACTTTGCTGTACTGTCTAGCTCAACAACATTTAATCTTCATGAATTAAGCTAAAATTCATCTCACTATCCTTAATTAACTATAATTTCGAGCAACTAATTTAATAATGACGAATTGACAACTCCTTTAATGTGACTGACTATTTTATAGTAGTAGTAACTTGCGGATATGTATATATATATATATATAGCTGCCCCGCTTAGAGGAACAATTCCATTGTCACAGAATAATTAGGTAATCAATCACTAACTCTAGCCAATTTTCCGTAGCTACTAGCTAGTGCCTTCCAGTATGTATCACGTTATCAAACAAGAGAAAACAAAAACTGATTAATGCTTCTAATTTGTGAGACTTTTTTATGCTAATTAATTAACATGAATAGTGGATGAGGGAGAAAATAGATCCGAACCATCCATGAGCGGAATTAGTTGTCTAGTATTAGATCTATTAATTAGGTGATCAGAGTTTTCTGATGAGCCTTGTAGTAGTTATTCAACAAAGATAGGATAATTTCGCACTATCTTTCTTTATCATAATATAAGCAGTTTACCTAATTTTTAATTATTTAGTATAAACAAATGCAAACAGGCGCAAAACAGAAAATTAAAGCATAACAATTTTATATCGCGTAAGCCATAACGGCCGAATTAATAGTGTCTATAGTATATATGAATATAATTTTGAATTGAGTGTATAGATGAGTATTGAAAAAATAGTTAATATCATAATAGCATAAAAATAATATAATAATAATTGCAATAACCACCACATAATTAAGGCAAACAATATTATTTAAATGAGGAAAATCATATTTCGCATACATGTCTCCCTTAGGATTTTTGAAACTTTTTATATGAACTGCATATCGTAAGTATGACTCCCTAATTTAAAATAAAAAAAATTATATTTTTTACCAAAAAATAGAAATAAATAGTTTAATATAATTTTAAAATTAAATGAGAGAAGTTGAAATAACAATAAATAAAATAAAAATAAAAAGTAGAGAAGTGATAACCGAAGAGATGTTGTTTAGAGAAAAAAATTGTGCTGTGTGCAGGTGTTGTATTTTGAGTGGGAAACGAAATATTAGAAAAAGTAACACGTGTATAACAAAATTTAATTAATTAATTTTACAAAATAAATCAAAGGGTAAAATTATGCCCCGTTGAGTATAAAAAAAGGAAGAAGATATTGCATGCTTAATTTGCAAGTCAGAATCTTGAATTCCTCAAATTGATTTTTCTATGATTTCATTTGCATTCAGAGTCGATAATATCAGCATTCTTCCCCCTATAAAATCATGTTAATCCCATCGCTCTCTTGTCTTTTCTAACCCATCGATCGCTTTTAGCTTTACTCGTTTCTCTTTCATAATTTGACATCAAAATGTTTTCCACCTACGACGGGATGAAGTCTAACATGGTTGGTACCTATATATAATCCTTTCTTGCATTCCCTTTGAATATGTAGTTCATTTTATTCCATACCCTACAATCTCTGGCTTATCTACATAACTCTTCATCATTTTCTTTTTATGGCAGACTTGTGCTTTGAAAGTGGACACTAACTGCAAAGGGTGGTATGAAACCACGAGCAAAATATTGAGGAAAATCAAAGGTATGTGTTATGTGTCTCATCTCCCAAAAAATTTTCCTTTTAATTTATCAATAATCTCTTATTAATTTTATTTTATTTTTTTTTGCAATTAAATGTTGAAATATCTATATTATGTTGAATTTAGGGGTAAGCTACGATTTGGATGCAAAAGAAGGTATGATATACATCTCAGGCAAGGTAGATCCACAGAAAATTTTGAAGAAAATTGCCAAACATGGAAAGAAAGTAGAGCTTTGTTGGATGAAGACTGGGGAACAATATGGCAATGGGATGGATCACATTGGAACAGCACCACCTATGCCTATCTCTAGCTACCCACCATATCACAACAGAGGATTCTGTCCTCCTCCTCCTCCTCCTCCAATGCCCTACTATCAATATCATAACTATGAACCCGTTTACCCTCCACAAATGCCTTACTACTACTGAATATTAATGTAAACCAAATTAAGGACCACTCCAATAGTATCAGTATTAGTATTACTGTTGGTGTTTTTGTTTTAGGTCCTCTATCTAGTGCAAGTCTTTGCTATCATAAAATTGCCTAATGTTTAGTCCTCCCTGTCTTTTTTTGGAAGGTTTGTAATGTTTAGTCCTGCCCCCTCAAGAGTGGCGAATGCCATAGACCCCATGTTTAGAAGGTATCAAACTTTTTTTACTATATATATTATAATAAAAAATTTATATAATTAAAGTTTGCGTTGTATTTTGAGTTATATTTTATTTAATATTTTATTTTAAAAAATTAAATAAAATATAATTTTATACTATGTTTTTTTATTTTACTTTTAGCATATAAATATAAAAATATAGTATATTAACACACGCATTGTCCTAACTTAACCGTCAAATTAAAAAAAAAATCATTTTCTTGATTCTCCATATCTCAAATCTCATAATCGCCCATCTCAATAATATATTTTTTTTTGGGTTTCAATCACCATTTAATGTGGCCAATAACATTTCAAGACCAAAGAGATTGGATTAATCTGCCGCAGCTGCCTATAATTATGATTGCACGAGTTATGCTGACATGAGATTCAAAATGTGTCAATTGATTCTGGTACGAAATGCAAGTTTGGTAGAAAGATAGTGTTTTTTTTTGTCCCATATCTTGCCATTGTTTTTCTAGCTTTTTTATTTATAAATTTATTTTATCGAATCATATTTGAATATGCACAGACCATATCCTATGATCTTGATTTTCAAATGGGGGCAGCACTGACTACTACTCTGCTGGCAGTGATTGTAAATGAAAATATTACAATTTTATTCTTTATTTTTTGGAATCTCTGGTTTTTTCATTGTTTTTAATTTGTGGTGTTAGAAAATTCCTCCTTCTTTCTATTTTTTAAAATTCGATTTTGTTTTATTTCTAGCAAGCACTGCAATTGATAACTAATGATTTTTTGTTTTAGAGGTATGATATTTTCCTTCCCTTTACTAATGATTTTTTTCCTGTAAATTGTGGTGATTGTAACTATCAACCTTACTTGCATATTCTTTTCCGTTCATAGTTTATTTTCTTTTTACTTTTTTCATTGAAGGGATTCTATTTTTTGTTGATGCAGTTTTTACATATTTTGTTCCTGTTTACACGTATTATAGGATCACTTCTTACTATTTACCCATGTTATTGATTTAGTAGAAAATATTTTGTTTTAATTTAGGATGTTATTGCTTTATTATAAAATATCGAGCGATTGTGTTAAAAATTGCCAATAATTTATATGTAGAAAATTTTAAAAAAAATTGGACAAACTCGAGGCTTTCGTGTAATTTCCCCCCCTAAATAGTCATAATGATTTATCCTTGTTAACACACTAATTATGCAAATAATCAAACGTAAAAAAATGCAAATAACCAAGAATTAATTCATCCTTATCAACTCTCTAGTGATACAAACTAGTTATATCACAGACTTATGGAGGGACTCGATTGTAATTAAGTTTTACTCGCAATTTCAATATTACCCGTGAGTTGAATCTCATTACATTTAATTTGTCAGAATTTATGTCAATTTTCTCATAGTTTAGAAGTGCAAGTCAATTTTACTAAAAATTTAATTACTATACACCGACAGTGTAAAAATCTTTTATTTAGATATCCAACCATATCTTACAATAGTATCACTTCATAACATTATTTCTTAAATATTTCCACAAATATCTACTTAGTAAGATATTATTAGATGACCGTATAAAATATTTTTATACTGTCGGTGAATAGTAATTAAATTCTTTAACTATTGATAACCAATAATTAAATTGATAACAAAATTATAGTAATTTAATTGAGCCAAAATTGTTAACTCTTATGATTTATCTTTTTTTTGACGGATTGTAATTTATCTTCTAAATCTGTAGCCATAATAATTTATCCTTGTGAACTCACTAATTATGCAAATAACCCTGAATCAATTCATCCTTATCAACTCACTAATTATACAGATAACCGAGAATTAAATTGATAACAAAATTATATAGTAATTTAATTAATCGAAATATGTCAACACGCTAAAAAATTATCTAATTAAAATCCTAATTTATCCATCTGGGTTGTGATAGCTGGAAAGGAAAATTGAATTATGTCATTTCCAAAGTATACATAATCAATTGAAATATTTTTTTTGGCAATTTCTATGGTTCCGTTGTAAAAACAACGGTTTTGGTACTGTTGGTGAAAGTATTTTGCAATTCAGTCTTTAAATTTTAGATTTTATTTTCATTTCAAATGTTATTTTAAAATTATGAGTAACCGAAGGATTATCGTATTCTCTCTCACGAAATTCACATTTCCCTCAAAACACGGAGCACAACAAAACTCAATGGATCTTCTATCTCTCGCATGCATACCCCTTTTATACCTCAATACAGTCAATTGTTTCTAGATATATGATTATGGGCCATACGAATTTTAAAAAATAAAAAAAATCAGCTATCTAAGGACACATTTCATATAGACAAATTTGTAAAATGAAAAAGATTAAAGATTACGATATAATATAAAAAAATTATAGTTCTTAAAAATAATAATTTGACATAGTAAAATTCTTATTTATCAATTATTATTGATTAATAAAATAACAATTTCAAAATTGTTGTTTTATCATCCCTATATTTTTTTATCAAGTTATTATTATTTCCCAATACGGTAATTCGACCCAGCCCCGCATTCCCACTTCATTTTCCTCCGCCACCACCGATGACCAAACCAGAGATGTCAAAGTGAGGAAAATTACGATATTTTTTATTAGCCATCGAATAAAGTTGCATTTCTCCCAAACTTATAATATAGGAGTATGAGGACGTGACTCAATTTTTTTCTAGGTAGCAGCCGACACGCCATTACCTTGGTCCTAACACCAACGTTGCCTCGCACAGGCACTGCACTGGTGTGAAAAAATCAACAACAATAATAATTTTATTAATTAATACCTAGATTATAAAAAATGAATCTATTTGTAATCCACATTATTATTATTATTATTATTATTATTATTATTATTATTATTCTGAGAATTAGTAAACAAGGTAAAAACAGAATCATATTTTTAGCCCCTAGCACTTTCTCCTTTTGTCCCTCTTAGAATTGAATTTGGATTCAGTGACTTGGCTTGGCTAAGCCTTCACGCACGGTTCATCTGCCCCCACAATCCTCTCTTGGTGTGTTTCTGGAATCCAACCAAAGCAAAGAGGAGTGGGTCAGGTTCCTCATATTGAATGAGTTGAAATGCATGTGTCTTAGATGTATTTATCAGACACTGACAGCTCTTTGCGTATCAATCATGCAATGAGAAGATGAGAGTGAGTGAGCCATGCCGCCAATTATAGCCCTTTACCCATTTTCTGTGAACTTTTCAGCACCACATTCCAAGTCCACGGAGAAAGAGAGGGAGCATTAATCAACCACTCTTCCTCTTCAGTTTTTCATCCGGTTCCCACCCCTTCTAAATTTTACTTGTTATTGTAAAGTACAAACCAACCCCAAATAATTTCCTAGGAAGTTATTCATTTCCACTTTTCCTAGAATTTGCATAAAAAATGTCACTTGCCACAGGTGGTGTGATTGTTAAGTTTAGGTTACGTTTTTAGGTTGTTGGGTTTTCCTTTCTTCCTTCTCATGTCCAAGCTGTGCCACTACCACCCACTGGAAACCAGAGAATAAAAAAAGGGTACAGTGTTGTGATTAGAAAAAAAATTCCTTTTAATTTAATTTAATTTGAGCATTAACAATATAGCCGATTAGGTTAGTGTCTTATTTGTGGAGTATTTTTGTTCTCTCTTTGAAAAAATTAAAATTGCTACCTAAACAAGCTTGTCCAAATCTGAACATTTCTGAAACTGAAAAATTGTTTTTTTTTTGGATAACCCATGATTTTTTTTTTCTTTTGGGATAACCCATGATATGTTAAGAGTAAATTCACCCTGGGGTACACAAAAAAAAATCTGTGGGAAATTTGGAGAGTGATGCATATTGAAGGGGGTAGGGAAAATGGCGAATCTGGTTCCTGGGGTGCTTCTGAAGCTATTACAACACATGAACACAGACGTGAAGGTTGGAGGGGAACACAGGTCATCACTGTTGCAAGTTGTGAGCATTGTTCCTGCACTTGCAGGTGGTGAACTGTTCCCGAATCAGGGTTTCTACCTCAAGGTATCTGATTCTTCTCATGCCACCTATGTGTCTCTCCCTGATGAACACGACGATCTCATTCTCAGTGACAAGATTCAGTTGGGCCAGTTTGTATTCGTGGATCGCCTCGAGGCTGCCTCGCCTGTCCCCATTCTCCGTGGGGTTAGGCCTGTTCCTGGGAGACACCCTTGTGTTGGAACCCCTGAAGACATTGTTGCAACTCATTCACTTGCATTTCTTGACAACAACAACAATAACAGCAAGAAGAACAACAGTGGTGGTGGTGTTTCTTCTGAGAGTCCGAGGAAAGTGTTTGGTGGTAATCATTCATTTGTTGTTAGGGAGAAGGAGAAGGAGAGGAAGGAGAAAATGAGATTGAGTATTGGTGGTGGCAGTGCTAAGGAAGAAGCATCAGAGAAGAAAGGTGGTGGTGTTTTTGGTAAAGGGAAAATTTCTCAGTCCCAGCAGCCAACAAAGCCAGTGCTCAAGGTTGATGTGAAGAGGGAATCTTTCTCTCGATTGAAGTCCACCAATTCGAGGTCCATTCCTTCGTCGCCGAGTAGTTGCTATTCGTTGCCTAGCTCCTTTGAGAAATTTGCCAATGGGGTCAAGCAGCAGCAGGCAAAGGTTGGTGCTGCTAAGGGCACTGCAAAGGTGGGTGTGGGAGTGGGAGTGGTGGAGGCAGGAAAGGCTGGGAAGAAAATTGCAGTGGGAAATCCAATCAGAAGTTTGGTGCAGAATATTGAGCTTGGGGCTAAGGTTCTGCGTAAGAGCTGGGAAGGGAGTATGGAGGTCAAGCCTAGAGAGTCTTCTTCCAAAATCAGGGCTGCTACCAAGCCTGATCCTAAGCCTGAAGTTTGTAGCTCGGTAAGTGTGATTCACCATTTCTACTTTTGAGCAATTCTTGATGTCAAACAACACCAAGGGTTGTTGGATTTAATTGCATCCTTGTTTTGTTCTTTTCCTCTTTCATATTTAATGTGGAACTAGTGAGTTAACCAAGCAGCATACGTAGGCCAACACTATTTAGTTTAGTGCTTTGGTTGGTGTTTGTATGAGATACCTGGATTTCGTGACCTTTGTCTTTTGAGTCAATCAAACAATAATCTTCTTCCATTCATTTTATGGTCTACCAGACTCCTAGGAGAAGAAGCATTTCAGGTGAAAAGTTGCCGTCTAGAGAGGTCCAAGCACCGGCAAAGCCCACTAAGGAAGAACAGAAGGGTCAAACGTCTATAAAGAAGGCTACTACCAATGGAACTACAGAGGAACAAGAGAAGTCAAGTAAGCAAAGAACTTCCATTGGAAAGAAATCGGCCGAAGTTTCTAACAGCGGGCTCCCTGGAAACTTGGTCAAAGTTTCTCTAAGTAGTAGAAAAGTGACAGATGCAAGTGTTCCATGGGCTTCACTCCCGTCATCTATTTCAAAGCTTGGAAGGGTATGCCAATTGAAAAATCCTTGGCTTTTACATTTGAAACTTCTTTGATTCTTGGCTGCAAAATATATGTTGCTCGGTGACAATTGTAATAGAAACGAAAAGGAAGGTTTTCTCAAAAAAATGTCTCATGAGTTTTTGAAGTGGTGTCTCATGAATTTTATTAAAATGACTCAAACAAGAATTACTTAGATTCATGATTACATATATACTAAGTATGCTAATGTTGGATCATATGATTGGATTACACTCCGGGAAATATTCTGTGTCCATGTTCTCAACACATTTGCTTCACCCAGTGGGTGCATTATTCAGAAAGATTAAGATTATATGGCTTG
Source organism: Glycyrrhiza uralensis (assembly GCA_030159175.1). Lineage (NCBI taxonomy): Eukaryota > Viridiplantae > Streptophyta > Magnoliopsida > Fabales > Fabaceae > Glycyrrhiza > Glycyrrhiza uralensis. The sequence continues at coordinate 40,386,151 of BRZY01000007.1, read as the reverse complement.
CTGAATTCTTCTGTTCAGATGAGAAATTCTGTAACTATCATTTCATTCTTATTCTATGTTCATACTTGGGACAGGAAGTAATGAAGCACAGAGATGCAGCACAGATGGCAGCAATTGAAGCTATGCAAGAGGCTGCCGCCACCGAGAGTTTATTACAATGTCTGAGGTATGAATATATTCAGGGGATTAACTTTAAGCAATTAAGTATGAATTATTCTTTTGGACTGCTGAAATGTTTAGATCAGGTCTTAGGTGTTACTCAATATGGTCAAGAGTGTCAATTGTGCATAACCGGAAATTGCAACTTTGACTTGAAACCTAGATATATTGCTGATATGTGTAATCCTGAGTAAATTCTTCGTCTATTGAAGCAAAACACCTCTAGAAGATATGGAAAACAATACTTTTTACTCGGTTCACTTAAGATGTACATCAATGTCATTCAAAAAAAGTATTCGTGATACTTTACTATGAATTATGTTTTCCATCACTTCTGCTAATATTCTGTGTAATCATCAGATGATACAGACAAGTCAAAACTGAAGCATTTGGGTTGGTGGCATAAATCCTAAACGTTATTATTAGCAATGTTATATAGAGATTTTCTTCACCATTTAGTCCTATTTGGAGTTACATTTCCCCTAATCTATTACCAGTCATGTATTGATTAACAGTTATATGTTTTACCATTCCTTGTGTACCTCTTAACATGCTCGCCAACAGTTGGATAGGCCGTCATTATAAATTACGGCAACTATATTTGTTCAATTTATTAAAACCAGACCTGATGAAAGTTCTTTTTGCATTTAAATTCATGGGCTTGGAATGCTATATCATCTTGCCAATCCACTGGCCGTACTCATTGTACTCGAGGACAAGTAGTTCACACTAAGTAGGCTTTGAATACCACCTTCCTGAAATCCTGGATCTTTATACTCATGTTAACTGAATGGGAACATTGGACGTTACTTTTACTGTCTAACATGACCTTCTCTACACGTATCCCGCGTTATATCCTCTTGCATGCATGATGTCACTGTAGCCATTCATAACCAATATGTGGTCTGTGGTTTAGGGGTTATTCTTTTTACATACCTGTGGTTTCTCTTGAAGCATTTCCATTTAATGGTAAAAACGTGTAAGAGGCTGGTGGGTAAATGAAGTGAGTAATTTGAATTGGCTTTAGAAGAAACCACAGGTGGACAGTGTGACATTTTTAAAATTTAAGTTAGGCAAAGTTAGCAAACTCTATATGACATATAGGTTACTTAATAATTTACCCACCAACAATTATGGGTAATCAAGGCAGAGATTTCTTGGACACTTGTTGGAGATAAGAACAATGTGTATGAATGCAATCAATGTTAGTTGTTAATCAGAATTGGCCTGTAATTTGATTTAAAAGGACAATTTTGATAGACACGTGTCACAGCACTACTGAATATACATCAAGATTTGAGGTTTAACTGTAAACGCAGTTAACCTATTTGGATGTACTATTATGTTGGAATTTGAATTTCAATGCTACATACCAAGTTGTCACTGACACTTCTTTTGTGATGTTTCTGGCAGTATGTATTCGGAGCTAACTAATTCTGCTAAGGAACATAACCCACAGCCAGCAGTAGAGCATTTTTTATCTCTTCATGCTAGCCTGAATAGTACCCGGACCATTGCTGAATCCTTATCTAAACCCATCCCAGATGGTTCATCTCCAGATTATGAAAAGAGCAAAGTGGAGGAAGCACTAAAAGTAAAATCAGATAGACAAAAGCATGCGGCTTCCTGGGTCCAGGCAGCATTGGCCACCAATCTGTCAACTTTTGGTGTTTATACAAGAGAACCTCAATCATCCAGGCCTCCAGCTTTGGGTAATTCTCAAAATCAAAAGACTACCGTGGGAAGTCAACCCATGTTAGTCCTAAACATTTCAAGCGAAGACACATCATCAAAAGTTCGTGGAAAAACTCGTCCGGCAGCTAATTCCAAGCACGCCTCACAAGGCATTCCTCGCAAACCAGGTGATGGGATAGCAAATGGGCACAAGCAGGTAGTCCAACCGCTCCCGGAATGGGTTAGAGGAAATGGCCTCGATGAGGTGGTTAATTTGGCTGAAATGTTGCAATCGCAGTCGCGAGACTGGTTTTTGGGATTCGTCGAGAGATTCTTGGACACTGATGGGGACACTAGCTTGTCAGATAATGGCCAAATAGCAGGTATGCTCACTCAACTAAAAAGTGTAAACGATTGGTTAGATGAGATAGGGTTGAGCAAGGACGAGGGAGAATCGGAATCATGCCAGATATCAGCAGAGACAATCGACCGGTTGCGGAAGAAAATATATGAATATCTTCTTACACATGTTGAATCTGCTGCTGCTGCACTCAGTGGTGGACCACAACCATCACCTCAGATCCAAACAACACAAATTAAAGCCAAAAGGTGAATGAGTACATAGCTTAGCTTAACGATGCATTAAGTAGGGCAGAGTGGAACTATTCTTGGTCAGTAAAAGTTGTCCAAGAAGCTAGGTCCCCTCTAAAAGTTCACTATTTTTTTCCTTTCTCTTTTCTCTCTTCTGTGTGTACATAAATCCTACATGGGGTTTGAGGTATAGATGGAATGCTAATTATTTATTAGGGGAGATAGCAAATATGATTTGTGAGGATGTTTTCTTACTTTCATTTTTCTAAATATTGTTCAGATGAAAGTATACAAATTGAAACAGTGGAAGATATCAGCAGACATGATCTTTTCTAATCCCCTGCCTTGAATATGGTTCTTTTATAGTTGTTTTCCGATCACGCACGTATGGTACTCCTTAGAATAGCTTATTGGATAAGCATTTAATTAAGCTGTTTACTCAAATGGTACCCATATATCTGTTGGGAACTGCCCTGTTCCGTGTAAAAATTAATGCAGACATCTATTATACGTGGCTCACAGACCAAGAAGATCCATGTTATACTATCATACCAGGGGCAGAATTACCCTATTAAAAATGATCTAGAATGTGAAGCAAACAAATTGACTCATTTCTATACATTTATCTATAATATACCACGTCAAATTCTTTTAACTCTGATTCTATGCCACATCATCAATGTTGAAGCATTGGAATAAGCTCCTCCTTTTTTGGTAAAAGGTGGTAGTTATTTATTTGATATGATTACTTTGCAGTAAACTTTAGCTTATTCTATTTTATTTTACATGGTGGGAATTATAATAGCAGGGAGGGTAGGGGACAGTTGATATGGTGGACTTAACGTCCATTTTTCTTTCATCATTGTGCTTTTTGTAACCTTTTCCCTTCCAATGGTTAGACCAAAATGTGGTCTTGCAAGTCGCCTAGAGTAGTGTTGTGTTTAAAGACAAAAAAGGAACATGAGTTTGGAGATTAGGATGGAGAAGAAGGAATAACAATCCAATAGCAATATTTTTGTGGTCTCCTTTCTTTAGTCTATCCCCAAGCTTCCTAATTCATATATAGGGCTTCTGTTTGACAAAAATCATAATGAGTTTATGATCACTTAATGAGTGATAAGGTCTGGTTTTGAAACCTTTTGCAGCGTAATCCCCATGATGATAATGGTGAATTATATCACCATGTAAGCCTAATTAGACTATATCTTTTCTATTTATGTGGATAGATCTCCAAATATTTTGTGGCTTTTTCATATTTCTTGCTACGATGTATCATGTATGAATGAGTTTCTTATGCCAAGAATAGGGTTACCACTATCTACTGGAGATGGGGTTGGGCTGGACCTGCTATTTGTCCCATACTTAGTTGCCTTTAACAATCGTCATTTTCCATATCCAACTACATAACATTAATACCACCACCAAGAAGATATTTGCCTGGAAACATGCATTGACTTGAAGTGAATGATGGGGCATAACTTAGATCCTATAGAACATTCACAATGGAGCATCTCACTTTAGGATGTTTAAGTGGGTCCCACTAGTAAACACTATTCATTTTTATCTGTTTGAACTTAAGCATCTCATATGCATTCAACCTCTCAAACCCAACTTTTCCAAAAAAAAAAATCTTCAATGAGCCACACCAATACCTCATATCATTATATTTCACCAATAGTAACTTTTTTAATTTTTTAATTTGACTTTTTTAATCCATAAAGCAAGACATGACCCACTATCCATTTAATGGATGAGTGTTTAAGAGAAGTGTTTAACTAAATACCTATGTTTAAGAAGCACCCCAAGAGAAATTCTTTTTTGAATCAAGGTGAAACAATTAGTGTGAGATAGATTCTATTAGTAATAAAGTTATATTATTGGAAAGTTGGAGTAAAATAATAGTTGGGAGTAATAATTAGTCCTTTAACTTTTCGACTTCTATATTAATCAATTTTATGAAAAATGTGTAAAACAATTAATAGGACTAAGAGAATAATTGTCAAAATATAATATTAAACTATCAAAATGACAAATAAAAAAGAATAAAATTTTTCTTAAAAACAAAGAGATAAAAAAGAATTGAGTATTAAAAAATCAAAAATTGAAATCTTAATTACGTCACAATATGCACTATGATTGTGGCATTGTGGCAAGTTGTCCGGTGCTAATCGCAAACAAGCAAACTTCAATTTGTCCACCTTTTAAGTTTTTCAGGAGTGGTGGAGTACTTCGTAGGACCCAAGCTGCAAATGCAGTGCGTGCCCAACTGTACTATACTGTAGCGGACATTGAGTTATGAACATCAACCATAACTTGAATCATCCCATCCCTTTTGGATTGCTACAGGGTGCTGGTAAATATATCTTACTTTTTTTTGTCATTCACTCTGTTTTAAATTTTTTGTAGTTAAAATCTTAAAATTATTTTCTTTTAATATCACGTTTTGACATTTCAAATACCAAAATTGCATATTTATCAGAAATTCAAATTTTAAAATACAAATTTGTGTTCTAGAAATTTAAATTTCTAGAATATATTTTTTTATTCCATAAATTTAAATTTTTCAAATGTATAAAAACTTAATTTTTCGTATATTCTAAAAAATTTGAGTTTCCAGAATACAAACTAATTTGTATTCTAGAAACTCGAGTGTCTGAAAATTCCAGTTTTTGAAATATATAAAAACTCAGTTTTTCACATACATTTTGGAAATTCGAGTTTCTAGAATACAAATTTATATTGTAGAATTTGTATTCCAGAAACTCGAGTTCGTGAGAAATATACGATTTCGAGATTTGAATTGTCAAAACGTGATATTTAAAAAAAATTGAAATTTCAAGTGCAAAAATTTTAAAGTAAAGTGAATGACAAAAAAAAATAGAATATATTTACCGGCACCCTTGTTATATCACTCTTGCCAACCCTTTATTTAGGCTCATCAACATTTTTTTATTATAAATATTTATAAACTAAAAAATTAAAGTTTTTTTTTGGAAAAAAATTGAAGTTGTTGATCTAGTATAATGGTAAGTTGGTAACTAATGTCCCTAATTTATCCTGGAGAACATGATTCAATTCTCGTAGAAACCAAAATTATATTTATTTTTTAAAGTTCTTAATTTTAATAAAATATGATCACGCTATGCAGAATTCTTATCCATTCCCCCCACACCCCAAATATGACCAACTTTTTCTTGTTCATGTATCTTCGATCTCATTCTAATAAAATGAAAAAAAAAATTTTAATTTGGTCATCCAATTATCGCAATTTTGTGATTTTGGTTTTTCCTTTTTCAAACGAGTGAATTGGGTTTTAAGAAAGCAATGTGTATTAAGGGTCTGTTTGGAAAAATAGTTTATTTAAATATTTATGACACAAGTGCTTATATAATAAGTGTTTATATATAAGTTAATTTTATAATTGAAAAAAGAATATGGTGAAATTAATTTTATATAAATTGTAAACTATTTTGATAAACTATTATGAGTAGTTTATAAAAATAAACCTAAAATAACCTATGCATCAGTCATAAATTATTTTTATAAACTCTATTAAATATATTAATAAAAATTTATATCAATATATAAACCCAGATAAATTCTTTATAAGATAATCTAAACGGCCGTAAGTGTGTTAACAGATATTTTTGTCCTCAAGGATTGAGAGGAGGGAAAGGGAAATCTCTGCAATCTGTTTTAAGGAGTACCGCTATTTGTTCTTATGAAAATAAAGCGGTCGGTGGTGCAACACGTACGTCTCCAGATTACAGTATGGCAACAATCACTCATCAAACGTTGTCCCATCCAATTGAATTGCCTTTTCACACCCCCACTCCAACTTGGCCAACTCATTTCAGATTCTCATCTCAATTAATACCAACAATTTACCTCAAAATTAATCATGTTCGTAAATTTTGGGCGCATTCATGTTATTTGGATACAAATGATTTTTTTTGAGAATGACGCTTTATTATAAAATAGCAACCATGAATAATATATTATATATTATTTATTTATAAAGGGGGGATAATTCTTTGGCGCAATTAGTAAAATTAAAGAAGATATATAAGGAATATTTCTCAGGGTGATAAGATTCGAGACTAGTTGTCCACGTGGAATTCATTAATAATATTCATGTGAGGTCGTGTGATGGTTAAACAAACTCCATCAAAACAAAATCCGATTGAATTGGAGTGGGTGCCCTATTTCCACCTCACAAAAAATAATGAGAGTGAGAGAGAGAATAATAATAATAATAATAATAATAATAATAATAATAATAATACAAAGTAGTGTATAAACATGAGGAGAGAGAGAGAGAAATGTGATTTTAGCAACAAAAAAGAGAGAGAGAGAGAAATGTGAAAATGAATGTTCATGAAGAGGAAGGGGTGGTGGTGGAAGACACGGTGGTAGGAGAGAGGAGCGAAAAAGCAACTTCATTTTCAACCAAACAGTAAAAATTAGTGCCAACCCACTCTTCGGCTTTGCCCCCTCTTTACTCTTGCCTTCTAAGGTCAGATGCAGATGCTTTCAAAGGCTTCAACAACTGCCATGGCCACCTTTCATTGCTCTAGGGTCTCTCTCTCTCTCTCTTCCCTCTTTTGTTTTTCTATTTTGTAACATTTCTCCTTTTTTGTCTTTTGATTTCGTTTGAGAATTCATGGGTCAATATTATTAAGGAGAAAAAAAATAGTCTCGTGAAATTTTGAGTTTTTATCTCATTTTCTGAGGGAACAACAGAAATTGGATGGTGTCCTTCGAATTTTTTCTTCCCTGAAAAAAACACATTTTTTTGGGGTCTCCCCTCGTTTCTTCCCACATTCGACGAGTGATATGAAGGTATTTTGTTTTTGGTTGGTGTCACGGATTGTTTCATCGTTTTGCCTCAGCAGCTAAATCATGGGAATATCCTTTTTTTATTAAAACAATTTTTGTTCTTCATGTTTTACTTGAGAATTATATGATAATATGGATGTTCATTATTTGGTTTGGTATATTGTCTGTCATTCGTGATTTGAAATTGCTTGACCATCATGTTACAATTTAATTCTGATTTAGTTTTTGGGGTACTCTCTTTGTTCTTTTGCATTTATATGTATTACTTTTTTGCTTCTTTTGTTTGTGATTGTAAATAATTTATTTATTTATTATCAGCAAGTGTTGTTGTTTTTGACTTGTTACTTTGACTGAAGAGTTTATTATCGATTATTTGGTAATGGATGTTGATTATTCTCTGTTTCTTAGGCGAGAGCTGCGTTTAGTGTGTGGCCTAATGTGAGGCAACTTTGCTTTAGAAAAAGCATTCTATATGGATTTATGCGACTCTTTTCTACTCCACTAAAGACACTGCGTGGAGGAGCTAGTCGCTCACTTAGAGTGGCACGATTTTGCAGTGTTGTGAACATCTCTTCCTCATTGCAGATTGAATTGGTGAGAGCAGGTCTCTTACTACTTGTATAAACTGTTATGGTGCAATTGGATTAAAATTAATTCAACTAAGCTGATAAGGTTTCTGAAGAAATATGCTGAATGCCTAACTTGTGGGATGTTATCATATTTTTTTAAAAAAATTTAGGTACCTTGCCTGAGGGACAATTATGCATATCTTTTACACGATGTTGATACCGGTACGGTTGGGGTTGTTGATCCTTCTGAAGCAGTGCCCATCATAGATGTATTGAGCAGGAAAAATCGAAATTTGACATACATACTCAACACCCACCATCATCATGATCACACTGGTGGAAATGCAGAATTAAAGGCGAGATATGGGGCAAAGGTATGATTATCTATCTTCTGCTGAAGTCTATCCTTCTTTTTATTGATATTCTATATGTATTTTCAGAGAGCAAGCATCATTAGATAACAATAATATAGTTTGTGTTTGAAATACAATTTTCCGAGTAAAGAGCAGATTAGAAGCGAAGGTTTAGCTTGGTCTCGGTCTTGCTAACTTCTCATCATTTCTGTGGTATCCTTTCTTTCTCTCCGCGACTAGTGGCAAAGAGATCGGCTTTACCTTATGAATTAATTCTCTTGATACCTTATCCAACTTAGCATTTTACGTCAGACCTAATAACTGTGAAATTTGGCAACATAAGCTGTTGCAAATTTGGTTGGATTAATTATTGACATTTTGACATATTTGGTTCTATGACTGATCAAGCACTTTGGAAGAATTGATTGCTCTTACAGTCTTACTTTAATGTGTGTTTCTATATTATGCCTATTTGTGACAAAGGCCTGGATTTTCTAAAAGCAACATTTGATGTAGTTTATATGCTTACTAGTTACTATGTTGAATTGCATTTGCAGGTGATTGGTTCAGGAAGTGACAAGGAAAGGATTCCTGGCATTGATATCTCTCTGAATGATGGTGATAAGTGGATGTTTGCTGGCCATGAGGTGCATGTAATGGACACACCTGGTCACACCCGAGGTCACATTCATGCACTATTTGTATTATTAGTAAACCTTCTTAATGATGAAAATTGATTTTAAAAAAACCAGCTCAGTATTTTATTGTGTGGCTCTTTTTTCTAATTTTCTATTATTCATACTGTGTGCAGGACACATAAGCTTCTACTTTCCCGGATCTGGGGCAATTTTTACGGGAGACACTTTGTTCAGCTTATCATGTGGCAAGCTCTTTGAAGGAAGCCCCGCAGAGGTTGATTTAAATTGCATTTACTTTTCCATTTCTTCTATCCAGTGATAAGTCATTGCATCTTGTGATGCTTCTGGTTTAGTATATTTTGTTTTATCCTTTTCCAGAAGTCCTTGAAATTTTAAAATACCTGCTTGAAGGGACTTGTTATTTAGTTTGCAATTAAATGAGGACTTTGTGATGACCACTATCCCTTTTCCCTGCAACTCATAGCTTGTAATGCCTGTATAAAATATGGTACAGTTATTTGACTTATTTCTGGAAGGCCTTGTCTAAAATTAGGTCAGTAAAGCCTTTTTCTAAGAGGGTTCCCCCCCCCCCCCCCCCCCTTTCCTTGATCTGCAAGTGTATGAAAAGTTTGAATTGAATTATATCTTGCTATTGTTATTATTAGAAATAATTACATGAATGGATATTCGTTCAGTTGTTACACTAACGTTTTCTTTTCATTATTTGAATATATTGTCTTCTTGAGGATGTACGCATTTTATACTTTTTATGTCAAAAAATGCTTAATGTTGAGAATTTCATCCATGTTACAGATGCTATCTTCTCTTAGAAAGATCATGTCTTTGCCAGATGATACAACTATATACTGTGGACACGAGTACACATTGGTGAGTTATTTTCTCTTTTGTCCTTGGTGACGTGTCCTTTGCTTTGTTTTTCTTACCCCAACCAAGTTCTGTGACATTGACCTTTTGGTGCTTTGGAATTTGGCAGAACAATACAAAGTTTGCACTGTCCATCGAACCTGAAAACAAGGAGCTTCAATCCTATGCTGCCCATGTAGCTTACCTTCGAAGTAAAGGCTTGCCCACGGTGAGCTTCCTTATTAATCTTTAATCACTGTAATATATACCTTTCTTGCTTTTTGCTTTAACCAAATGAATATTTAAATATTGTTTGGGCAGATTCCAACGACCCTGAAGATGGAAAAGGCTTGCAATCCATTCCTTCGTATTTCCAGCGCAGAAATCCGGCGATCACTAAACATTGCGGTCACGGCAGATGATGCAGAAGCCCTGGGTATCATCCGGCAAGCAAAGGATAACTTCTAGAAATTTTTAATTTGATTTGAAGACTTGTTCTGTATAGAGTAGGGTAATGAATCCATCTGTTGGAATAATAATAATAATATATGCTTTAATGCTATCTTCTCAATATGATTTCTGAATTTTGTTTTTGGTTCATTTGGGAGTTATTGTAGTAAATTAGATCGAGGTTCAAAATGGGGATGGATGGAATGGAAGAACGACATTCACTTCACTTCCCAAGCGTGCTAATAAACATAATGATACACATAGTCTAATAATCCGCTGCCATACCAAATGATACACATAATCCGCTTTCATTCTTCACACTTTCTTTCTCACCTCTTTCTTTCTTCTCAGTTCCTCTCTCAAATCAAACCAAACAAAACATTAAGAACTTAGTAAGTGTAATATTTTTTAAAAATAGGATGGATTTTGTTGAAGTTTTAAAAACAGAGAGGATTGTATGGAATAAATGAAAAATAAAAAGAAAAATTAGAGTAATCTATTCCAAAGAATTTTTATTGATTTTTTTCTCTTTTAAAAGGAACAATTCATTTGAAAAAGTAAAATAACTAATCTCAAACGTTAATGAGATCAGTTATTTTATTTTCTAAATTGAATTGCTCACTATATAATTAGAGTAAAATAGATTTTTCTTCCTTGAGAGATACCAATATTATAATTTTTTTTTTCTTGTTTGAAAATACACACTCTCCTCTTCTGAGAGATACCAATGTTACATTACACTCTCATCTTGTTTGAAAACACATGCTTTCTTCCCTTTAAAGATAAAATATGATACATTTTTATCTATTTTTGTAATTTTTTGTTAACGTTAAAGTTAGCCTCCATTAAAATATTTTTTATTACCATAATAAGCTTTTATCTTTCATTTCATTTCCATTTTTGTCTCATTTCTTTTCCCATTCCGATTTCTGATTCTTAAAATTAGAATCACTATTTTACCGCCATTCACCACCACATTCCACTAAAACAAAAACGAACCCATTGTTGGTGGAATGTGGTGGTAACCGGTAGTAAAATAGTTATTCTGATTTCAGAAATTGGAATAGGAAAAGAAATGGAAATGGAAATATGGCAAAAACGAAAATGGAATAAAAGATAAAATGTTATTATGATAATAAAAAAATTTAATGGAGGCTGACTTTTACGTTAACGGAAAATTATAAAAATGGAGAAAAATATATCATATTTTATCTTTGACGGGAATTGAGTGTGTATTTTCAAACAAGAGGAGAAAAAAGTATAATATTGATATCTTTCAGGAGAGGAGAGTGTGTGTTTTTAAATAAAAAAGAAAAGAATTATAATATTGATATCTCTCAGGAAGAGAAATGTATTTTACTCGTATAATTATGATGATGTAAATCACCATTCATTGACATATCATTTTTCTGATTAGTTCACATATCATTTAATATACTTAATCATGTTAAGTAATTATATTAAATGGCAAATATATATATATATATATACATATACATATAAAGAAATGTAATAATATTTAATAAATATATATAGGTATAAAATAAAATATTTTTATAGTGATAATTAATAAAATTAAATTTATAGTTAGAAGTTAAGATTTTTTTATAATTTGAGAAAAAATAAGTATTTAAAGTCCACAACTTATTTTGTCGTGTGGCATTGGGGAGTGGTGACGTGGCCTCGCCGGGAAGTGCAAAAGGGCCACAAAATCACGTAAACAAAAGTTTCTCCGCCTGATAAATGAATGGGAAGGAAAATCAAAATCCAATACCGTTAGGGTTTGTTAGTTCCGCTCTGAAAAATCATTTTCTAGTTTTCAAGTAAAGTTACATACAATCCAATCCAATCAAAGGTAGGATTAATCAGCTAGCAAAATAATCTGAATGATAAGAATGCCGATTCCGAACAAAGCGTTGGAATCGGAGGAGTGGGGGAGCCCTTCCAACAACCTATGGGTTGGGAATCTGGCGGCGGAGGCCACCGACGCCGACCTCATGGACCTCTTCGCCCAATACGGTGCGCTCGATAGCGTCACCACCTATTCCTCTCGGAGCTACGCTTTCGTGTTCTTCAAGCGCGTCGAAGATGCTAAAGCCGCTAAATCCGCTTTACAAGGAACTCCTCTCCGCGGCATTCCGATCAGAATCGAGTTCGCCAGACCGGTTTGTACTTTACTTTGTAGCACTTCTTCTCTTCTACATTGATTTTACCACTTGCCAAAAAGCCTCTATTCTGAATTTCCAATCTGCATTTGAATTTTAAAATTTAAAAATAATAAATAAAATTGTGTTGTTCTTCTTAGGCGAAGCCGTGTAAGCATCTATGGGTTGGTGGTATTAGCCCCGCTGTTACGAAGGAAGAATTGGAAGCGGAGTTTCGTAAGTTTGGCAAGGTTGAGGACTTTAAGTTCTTCAGAGACCGTAATACCGCGTGCGTTGAGTTTCTCAATCTGGATGATGCTACTCGGGCCATGAAAATCATGAACGGAAAGCGTTTGGGTGGGGACCAGATACGTGTAGACTTCTTTCGATCACAGCCTACAAAAAGAGTAAGCGTTTCCTTCTTTTTTTTTTTTTAAAAAAGAGAATATTTTGTTTCTTCCCTTTACTCTTTATTTATTTGCCTGTTATGCTACATAAAACATAAGATTGTAAATTTGTAACTAACACACATCAAAATATCCTACCTAGTTGTGTGGTCTATGAGATAGAGTCATAGAGAGATTATGGTGTAAGATTTTAACTCACACACTAGTAGTAAGTAATAACTTTAGATAGAATGTGATATTGTTGAACTATGACTATATATTACCTTGATTGTATGTCTCAAATGAGTCAATTCTTATAAAAAATGAACAACAATAAGAGTATAATCAAATGGTCCTTATTTTTTTTATATGTTTGAAAAGTATATATGCTGTTAATCTTGATGTACATAAAATATTATAAAAATCATACAATAATAAGAGCATAGTCAAATTGTTCTCATTTTCATATATTGGAGAAGTATATAAGACGTTAATCCTAACGTATATCAATGACTTATTTAATAATTTTGAATTAACATAAAATTTTATAAATATGATTTAAATGAAAATAATTTTTAGTCCAACAGTGGATTATGGAATATGATTATCCAGTAAAAATGTTACTGAATGTTGCAATTGTTGTTTTGGTTTACACCGATGTAAATTGGATTCCCACTATCTGCCCCTGCCTTTTTGTTGTATTGAATATATTAATATATTAAGAGCATACACTATTAAGAGCATAGTAGTATATGTGTGTGTGCGTGTATATATATACATATATTATATAAAACATTTTATAGAGATGACTGTGATAGTATAGTAGCCCCCCTCTTCACACACACACTTGGTTTCAGCAAGAGATGAGAAGAGCTAATACTGACCATTTAATCTTTCATGAATGGTTAATATTAGATTTAAGAACCAATCTTAACCATTTATGTGAGATTGAGTTATCAAGATTGGTTCCTCTCATCATCTTTCATGTTTTCATATGATACACTCCCTATATATATAAAATCACAACCAACATTCAATTATACTCCAATTGAAAATGCATAAGTTCACAACTCAAGTTAAATAGCCAAACAAAGCACAGTTACGGGCACAACCAACCAAAACAGAGCTATTTCAAATCGAAGCAACAAGCCACCTAGAGGCCATCAGTCAAAAAGAGATCAAAGAAAAGAAGAGAAAGGGTTTACCGAGTAGCCAACCACCTGGAAGAACCACCAATCGGCTATCCAGACAGACACACCCACAGATTAAAACACCCTAGCAATGAAGGAAGTTGGAAAACCAAGTCATGAACCAGATCAAAGGGGTCGAATGAGAGACAAGGTAGAATGAGAGAGGGGGTTGGATGGATCTTGGGGTTTTAGGTTTTCAGTATTCTTGGGTTTTTTTCATTTTCCTCTTAAAAAACGGGTGATCCGCCACCTTTTGGTGGCTTTCCCGACATGTAAAATTCGTCTGATTTCACCACATCTACAAGCTAGATTGACAATTCTACCTGAATCTCACCAAATCGAGTTGGTGGGTGTGATCGGGCTGACATAAGATTGTGCGATCTTTTGAGTTGAATCTTGGTCTTGGCAACCTTGATCAATATTTCATGCTTGAGTAAACAATTTTTGGCAAATCTTTGTAATTATTAAAGAAGGATTTTGGTTGCTTTTAATTTAAAGTTTTGTCTGATTGGTTCAGTGGTGTTTTTGGATGTGAATTGTGAGCTGTATCAGCTTCGTTCTGATTACTTTTGCTTTCATATTTTTGTAGAAATTGGTGGATTGGGTTGTTTCCTTATACAACTTTCTATGCTTTAGTTATTGGTATTTTTTTCTATTTGAGTTTTGCTCTTTTGCCCTGTTGTTCTCATGCAACTAATGTATCATTTGCGGATTTCTATAGGATCCTTTGGTTGATTATGGACAGCTTCAGGGAAGACCACAGGTTAGAGCCCCACCAGCCTACCTGCATATATGTTGTGCTCCTGTTTATCTGTCTTTTGTTGGATGTATGTTATGTTATGTATTTATGTTTGGGGAAGACAAGACACTGTTTAGCAGACTGGACATAAAATGGTTGACATTTTCATTTTCTATAATACTTATCACTCGAACTGTATAAATTTCCTTATAAATACTTGTTCTTGTATCACAGCATTCACAACCGTCAATGGGGAGGGATGGTCAACCCAGTAAAGTTTTGTGGATAGGTTTTCCTCCTTCTTTTCAGATTGATGAGCAAATGCTTCACAATGCCATGATTTTATTTGGTGAAATCGAGAGAATCAAGAGTTTTCCTTCACGGCACTATTCATTTGTTGAATTTAGAAGTGTTGATGAAGCTCGGCGTGCCAAAGAGGGTCTCCAAGGACGGCTTTTTAATGATCCTCGAATAACAATCATGTATTCAAGCAGTGAGCTGGCACCTGGGAAAGATTACCCTGGCTTTCATCCTGGAAGTAAAGGACAGATACCTGATGTGTTACTTAATGAGCATTCCTTTCGACCACTACAAATGGATGTATTTGGTCATAATCGTCCTATGGTTCCAAATAATTTTCCTGGACAGTTGCCACCTGGTGGTAGTATTGGACCTAATCTTCCAATGCGACCTTTTGGTCCTCAAGGTCATGAATCTCTTATCTCTGGTCCTGAGTTTAATGAGATGGGCACACTCCACAAATTTCAGGATGGTAGCTCCAACAGTCAGATGGGTCCAAATTGGAAAAGGCCATCTCCTCCTGCACCAGGATTGCTTGCTTCTCCTGTGCCTGGCATTAGGCCTCCTACAAGATCCACCTCTGGTGCATGGGATGTGCTTGACATAAACCCACTTCAGAGAGATTCTAAACGTTTAAGGACAGATGGTGCTTTGCTCATTGGTGATTCTCCATTTCCTTTAAGGAATATAGATGATGGAGGTGGTTCTGGTCCAAAGAGTCACCTTGGTCCAGCAGGCACAAGGATCACAGATGGAGTACCTGGTTCTGTCCAACCTGATATTGATCATATATGGCGTGGAATTATTGCAAAAGGAGGAACACCTGTTTGTCGTGCTAGATGTGTACCTATTGGGAAAGGGATAGGGAGTGAGCTGTGAGTATAATTTTTCCTTAATTTCCCTGTCAAGTTGTAGAAATCCAAGAGGATGAAGGAAATAAAAATGATCCCTATAAACACACAAATTAGCTTTTGATTGACATAAAAATCTCTAAAAAACAATCACTAGATTATTTTATGTAAAAATCACTTTTCTTAATCTTAAACAAACAGGCCCATAATATTTTTTGTAGGGCCTTGGGTGACAAATTATTTGAGAGCAATTGCTGACACTTGATTTACTCTTCAGAAAATTTACTTTTGTGTTCAACTGGACATTGTTTGTTGTCTCATCTCTATTTCCTTTATGCCCACCCTTCCCCCCTTTTGTTGTTCCTCGATAATGTTTTGGTATTCTTCTGCTAGTTGTACTGTTGCTGCTGTAACTAAAGTTTGTTCTGTGCTTTTGCTGCAGTCCTGATGTTGTTGATTGCGCAGCTAGGACAGGATTGGATATGCTTACGAAACACTATGCTGATGCAATCGGTTTTGACATTGTTTTCTTTCTCCCGGATAGCGAAGACGATTTTGCTTCGTACACTGAATTCCTTCGCTACCTTAAAGCAAAAAACCGTGCTGGTGTTGCCAAGTTTGTTGATAACACCACTTTATTTTTGGTACCTCCTTCTGATTTCTTGACCAATGTTTTGAAAGTCACAGGACCTGAACGTTTATATGGTGTGGTTCTTAAATTTCCACTAGTTCCAAGTAGCACACCAATGCAACAATCAATGCATTTGCCTTCACCCTCGACTCAATATATGCAGCAGATTCCTCCTACGCAAGCTGAGTATGGTTCAATCTCTGGAAAGGAGGAACAGGTTTTACCTGTGGACTATAACAGATTGCTGCATGAAGATTCTAAACTTCCTCCAAAACCACTTCATCCGGCTACCAGTGGGCCCCCTTCAGCTCATTCTGTTCCTCTAAATTATTGTCCTGCTAATACTGCTGCTGCATCCCAAGCTGGAGCTACATTAACACCTGAGCTTATTGCAACTTTAACTTCTTTTCTCCCCGCAACTACTCAATCATCTGCCGCCGCTGGTGGAAATACAGCAGTTGGCCCCTCATCTGTGAAACCACCATTTCCTCCTGTTGCACATAATGATGGTAATCAATCTCATTTGTGGAAACAAGACCATCAAATTGCAGATACACCTAGTCATCCTCCTCAACAGTTTGGGAGTATGTATAACATTCACAGTGCTCAATATCAGTTTTATCCACCAGCATCTAATCCTAACCATCCTGCTCAAGTGTCCTCTGGCACTGACAGTTCTCATTTCCAAGATAATGCTGCCGGCCTGCAGCAGCTAGGTACTGTTTCATCTAGACCTATACCTAATTTCATCATACCTTCTCAAAGTGGACAGGTAGCTGTATCCCCTCAAGTCAGTCAGCAGTATCAGGTTGAAGTCTCCCCCAGCACCCAAAAAGGCTATGGAGTGGTTCAGGGAACAGATGCCTCTGTTTTATATGGTTCTAATGCATTCCGGCAACCTAATAATTTTATTGCCTCAACTAATCCAGTTCCCGGTGCTAATGCTTCGCAGCAACAAACTGTGACACCTTATACGGTGGACAAAGTTAACTCAGAGCCTCCAAGTCTGCAACATCAATCTTCCTTCTTTGGAGTTGCTCAGGGAATGCCAGATTTGGAGGCTGATAAGAACCAGAGATACCAGTCAACACTGCAGTTTGCTGCCAACCTTCTCCTCCAGATACAGCAACAGCAAACACAAGGAGGGCATGGGCCTGGAAATCAACAATAAGAGTTGCTTTCTGTAAGTAATCATCCTATGACTAATTCTTTGAAATGGAGAAATCCTTTATATCATAGTAAACTAACTTAGGTTGACTTCTTTCTTCAGATATTTGATCATGTTTTACTATCTTTCCAAATCATTCTATGCCACAAGTGTTAACTATATTAATTGCAACTCGCGGCGTAGATTAGATGCAAAAGTTAGAGTAAATCACCTGTTGATTCTAAACCTGTAAATCATCTAGTCATATGAGAAATATGGAAACCTTGAGTATTTGAACTTGAAATCACAATGGGCAGTTAAATCATCATAGAGAAGGAGGATTGTCAAATGAACTTTAGTTACTCTGTATTTAGGAATATAATTAATAGGGATAATAATATTTGGTCCTTGTACAGTACTCTCCATAGCAAAACCGTTTCCTTAAGTGACTTTGTTTCAAATATAGAGTTTCTGTCTTTCGGATATATAGGTACATGAGCTATGTCGGAGTCCCTATGGTATGTGTATTAGAAGGCTTGCGTAGTAACCACCCCATTATTGTAAGGCCTATTTTTGCTTATTTTGTGCAATGCTGTTTCATGTTCTCTATCTCTATTTATGTCATAATGTTTTCTTTCTATTTGTTTTCTTTATTGCTATAGCTTGCTTCTCAATTGGTTGAATCATGAATGTGCTTTTAGATACCAATGTTGTGACTTGAGACATAAAATATGGCATATTTAAGTCTTGAACTTTGCTCTACTGCAATTGCATGGTAATGACCTTTGTTTTAAGATTTGTATCCCATTAATTAATTTTTAGCTGTAGGATTCGAGTACTTTTTGTCCCTAGAAAGTAAATTTTATGGTTGAGAATTCAATCACCACTGTGTAAGGATCTTTAATGTGCTTCCCGAGATTATGTGAAGACACTGATCAAATTTGTAAATTTAGAGTTACCATAATTTACTGCTTTCCCAGATACCATACTCAGGGATTGGTTGACTGAATCTAAAATTTTGGTACCCGATGCCAGTTCGGACTTTCCCCCTTCGTTTTTCCTATGTTTCCTTGCTATTGAAGGGATAATAGTAGAAAATTCTTTATATTACTTTATTTCCAATAAATCTATAGAAACTGAGTCTGTCCTAACTCCTAATTACTCCAACTGGGTTTAGAGAATAGTTTTTCAATTGACTAGTAGCATACAAAAAATCACCCTTCCAAGCGACCTTGTTTTTGTTCTTTTTTTTGAGGCAGGAAAATGTAGATGAAAATTATAATCTTCCTAACCATACTTTCTAATTTTACGGGAAATGTGATAATATCCTCTTATTGCATTGGATATGTATGGCATGTCTTATGCTCAACCTTACAACTCCTGATATAATAAAGGCAAACTTAACCCAGTAACACTATTACCTATTCTTAAGAAAAGTCAGCACCTGGACATAACTTGTTTGCTTTTCTCTTTCTTAAAATGCTCTTCAAAAACTATCTGGAATTTATTATCAGTAGAGCCGTAAATACTTAATTACATGCATTCTCAGTAATGTGCTATCCTCTCATGGGTTAGTTTGAAGAGAAATATGAATAAAACAAGAGCTAGATTACATTGCAGTCCCATCTGTAATGTTGGCCGGCCCGGATGGATTCTGCTATTTGTTACTATTACAAGTCAAAATTCAACAGGATTACAATAATGGTCAACATTTTTAAAATAGAACTGTAGTAAGTACATTACAACAAGAAGAAGAAGAAGCAGCCTTATCCCACTAGAGGATAGGTAAAAATGTCTATTGTCCTGGATTATGCTTTCTTTCGGTTAATTCTTTTATTTGCCCTGTAAAACTATCAGAGTCAATTTAATCTGACTTAATTAAATGGTGGAAAGAGGGTTTTTATACACTTAAGACATATATTAAAGGAATAAATCCCCTTTTGAACTACTCGTTGAGTATCAGATGGTTTTGACAATTTAGATCCTATTTTCATTTTATGCTCCTGAGAATGTTCAATCTAATTCTCGGCAATACCTTTCCTCGAACAACTATAAGTGGGTAGCATACTCAACTATTGTGAGCGTAAATTAAGGAATCTTGTTAGAATTTGCGTAAAAGTTTACTTTAGGACAGTTTCTACACCCAGGGAGACCAGTCATTACATATTCTCAAAATGAAAAATTGACAAGTTTCATCCCCTCGATGATTGCATTGCTGTTGTACCGGTTGTGTTTAAAGGATGTTGTGAGCATTAATAGACATAGTTACTGATAAGAATGAGTATTTATTATTTACCTTGCTTTTCTGTGTCAATTTTCTTGAATGCCAAATTTTCTCCATTACATAAGCTCAATTCAATTTTTCCTTTCCATCCTTAAAACTCTCCCGATCCTTGAATCATGAATTGTCTTTTGCCTCAAATTATGAGTAGGTTTTGCGGTGAAAAAATTCTGGGCTCAGTTTAAGAATCGTAACGTAGAACTTTATAAATGGATAAGCTCTGACTCTGAAAGAATTAAAAGAAAAACTTATTTTCGGATTCCTTTGTATGATCCTTGTAAAGATGTTTTCTGTGAATCACATGCCATGCAAATAGAATATTTCTCATTTGACATAACAAATACGTTTGCTTTGGAGATTCTGGTGTGGTGCAGTGGTATTGTTGATATTTGTCGTCAGTAGTTCAAGATAGATGAAAACCGATCTGTTAAAGTACTTGGTGGACCTTGTGGTTAATGGCATAATTTTGTTTGCATCGGCTGAGATGCAGTGAATACCTCTGCTGATTGGGTTTAATATTAATGCCAACCAGTATTCGATAATTAATTGCCACATGTTTAACAATCTGCCACCATCTCGACATTTTTTTTTTTTGGTCGTACCATCTCGACATTTTAAAAAGCCGTTTGGTTGCAACTAGTGCAATTTTATGGGTACAAGCAATCTGTAGTGTTAGGAATATTGAGGCCTCAAGTGTATGTTCTTTATTTTTTCTTTGCGTCAAAATCTAGAGTTTCAGTTTAACTGAGCTTATGATCCAGAAAACAGGCCCGAGTCAGCGAGTGCGATATGCTTTGCCTTTTCTTTTGGTAGCATAATGTTTCCCCCTTCTGTCGCGCATATTTTCAAACCAAATGGGAATACCGTATTGAGTAATGATCTTATTATTTATTTTTAAGTGAGATTTATGTGGATATCATTTTTTATTTGGTAAATGAACCCACTTTTGAGTGATGAATTTCACGTAATTAAAGATAATAAGTAGTGTGTTTAATAATATATTGTGGCATTTTATTTTTATTGTCTTTCCGCCGTGGCTGCTACGAGTTTGTTGTCCCAACCAAACAGAACAGAAATGAAATGATTGAGGTGTGGCCAGAATATATTAAGTTACTAACAATTATACGAACAGGTTTGCGAAAATCATTAACATGGCATTCTGATCGATTCGTTTATTCTGTATTGTCCATGGACGTGTAGGTTGATGGCTGTGTGCGCGTGCGTGCACTTAGAGATGAACGCCGTCGGTGTGCCAGAAAAGGCGACGAGGACAATCGTACAACGCCGCAGTGTTTGCCGTGTTTTGTAGGTTCGGTTGCCATGACAAGTACTTGTTATCAGTTTCATTTGTTATTTATTACTCCCTTCTTCCTTTTATTACCCTCTCTGCTTTCTCTCAACATGGAAGGTTTTGTTTAAAAACGAATTTACTCCCAGAATGTTCATATTAAATTAAATTTTTATCTCCCTTCTTGATCTTATCCAGATCTAGCGTTTACTTTTCTTTTGTGTCTGTTTTTTTTTTTTTACTTTGTCCCGGGGATGGGGGTGGGGTTGACTACGTTAACGTGTCACAGGAACCAAACCAACCAACCAACCAACTGTAACCGGTAACCCTCACTGCACTCTACAAAATTCTACGCTTCTTATCTGTAAAAATGATAAAAATAGAAATCTAATCTAAGTGTGTGTTTGGTTCTGCGGTGACGAAAATTGATTCTAACAAAATTGATTTTGTAAAATTGATTTTGATTAAAAGTGAGTTGAACGTAACGTGATTTATGTTTGGATACATTTCAGAAAAAGTGATTTTTATCAACTCTTGGTGTTTTGATTCTGACCTCCCACCGTGAAAGCTAGATATACCAGCTTCAACTTGGAATTGATTCTAACAGCAAAAGCAATTCAAGACAAAAGAGCCAAACACTCCAAAATCAATTTTCGTTTGCTGTAACCGTGCGTTTGCTTGTTTGTAACGGGGTTCCAAACACCCACTAAGTGTCGTTGATTTTTGGTTGCTTTTTGTTACTCTGGTTGGGGAACCACGTGATTACAATGAAACAGAACAGATTTTTTTTTTTATAACAAGAACAGAATATTTTTCTAGCATTCACAAACATCAATTTTTTGTTATGTTTGACTTATTGCAAAAACTATGGTGACATTGCTTGAAAAAAGGGAATTGTTACATTTTGATTTTACTCTCATATGCGACCTCAATCATTTTTTAAATTTTGTTATATTTTAATATTTTAATTAGAGACAAGGCAAATGACAGAGAAAAAAGGAACATGCTAATGAATTCTTAAAACTAGGTACTCGAAGAGAATGCGATTAAACTGATTTTATATAAGATGTAAATTGTTTTGATAACTTGTTTTGAAAAACTTATAAAAATATGTTCAAAATAACTTATGAGCCATTTATAAATTATTTTTATAAATTTTCCTAAACACGGTCACAATTAATTGTATCAATAGATTAGTTCAAATATTTTTTTGTTTGGGTAGATTAGTCCAAATAAATTCTAGATAATGAACTATTTGAATAGAATAATATATTAATGTTAATAAATAAGCCTAAATATATTTTGGATAAGCAAATCCAAATTAACTATTCAAATAGAATTATATTCACTATAAGGTTTGGGGGTAACAAATGTGACAGGCGAAAAGACTAAATCTTAAAGTAAAAGTGGTTTTTTTTACCAAAAAAAAAAGTAAAAGTGGTTTTTGTATAAAAAAAAGTAAAAGAGTGGTTTTACATATTTTAGCACATTCCCCCGGTTAATAAATAAAGATAAACATATTCCATAAAAAAATATAGATAAACATTGTATTTAGCACATTCCCACAGTAAATAAATAAATAATTTTTTAAGGGGGTTTCTACGGTCCCGTTGATAAAACAACGGTTTTGGAACCGTTGTTTTATTTAACTAATGATAAGCAAGAATTTTGCCACGTTAAATTATTATTTTTAAGGACTATAATTTTTTATATTATATTATAGTTCTTAATCTTTTTTATTTTACAAATTTGTCCGTATGAAAAAGACCTATGTTGTAGGTGAAAGTCCTATTTTTTCCTCTCCTGTTTCAGTTTTACGATCGGTGATCCTCCATGCCTGATATTCTGTTCCTTATGGCCTCCGATCAACCACCGACGAAGGTTGCCCTCTCCACCGCCGATCTGGTCTTCGATGACGACTACTCCATCGCCGCTGACTCGTGGTCCATCAAGATCGAGTACGGCAGTACTCTCGACAACGACCAACGCCGTGCTCCGAGAGAGAGGTGGGTTTCGTGAGAGAATACGAGAATCTGTCAGTTTACCTGTAATTTTAAAATAAAATTTGAAATAAAAATAAATCTAAAATTTAAGAACTAAATTGCAAAATATTTTCATCAACGGGACCGAAACCGTTGTTTTTACAACGGGACCATAGAAATTGTCATTTTTTAAAGATTTCAGACAAGGAGGAAGGGGTAAGGGTTCCGTACATGTGTGCGTGGGGTGGGGGTTGATGTCTTGACTTGGAAGCTTCTTCACTTTTATGTCTCTCTCTCTCTCTCTCTCTCTCTCTCTCAGACAAACCCGCCCCTTTCATTTCGAAAAATTCCCCTTTCTCTCCATTTCTAGGGTTTTCATTCCGATTCTCACTTTCACAATCTCCCAACCCCTCCTCTCTGCTCCGATCTCTCATCACTTCCATGATCTACGCACTAAGGTAAAAATCTCACTCCCTCCGAGTTATTTTTCTCTTTCTCATGTTTCAGAAATCACCATCGCATCAATTTTCAACACCGAAATTGATTATTCCTTTTTTATTTTTGCTTTGTTTTTCTTTTTATGGTTCTGAAATGAGATATCACTAAGGTTTTGAAGTGATTGAACTTGATTAGCAGTGGGATTGCGTAGAGTTCGTTTAGGATTAAGAAATCTGCATGGATAAGGACAAATCTGTGGGTCTCGGCGGTGGTTTGCCACCTCCATCGGCACGTTATTCGGGTTACTCACCCACCGGAAGTGCCTTTAATGTGAAACCTGAACCTTCATCAACGTATCCTCCACTTATTCCTGGTACCAGCTCGGATACTAGTCATTTCGGACACGGGATGTCCACAGATTCTAGTGGCTTTAGTCATGATATTAGCAGAATGCCCGATAATCCCCCGAGAAATCGAGGTCATAGGCGTGCTCACTCTGAGATTCTCACCCTGCCCGATGATATTAGCTTTGATAGTGACCTAGGTGTAGTTGGCGGCGCTGATGGACCCTCGTTCTCCGATGATACTGAGGAGGACTTGCTCTCCATGTACCTTGACATGGATAAATTCAATTCGTCATCTGCGACGTCCACATTTCAAATGGGTGAGGCGTCTAATGCTGCGGCGGCATCAGGTTCGGTGCCAACGTCGGGGGCACCTACCTGTTCTGCAGAGAATATGGTTGTTAGTACTAATGAAAGGCCCAGAGTTAGACACCAGCACAGCCAATCCATGGATGGGTCAACAACCATCAAACCTGAGATGCTAGTCTCGGGTTCAGAAGACATGTCTGCAGCTGATTCCAAGAAAGCAATGTCAGCAGCCAAGCTTGCAGAGCTTGCCTTGATTGACCCCAAGCGTGCAAAGAGGTATTATTTCTGGACAAGTCCTTTTTGTTTTGTCATTATCTTTGTCTTTTGTTTTTGCTTATTTTGGGGGGGGGGGGGGACTGAGCTGACAAGTAGACCTAAACGTACCCTAATATTTCTGAATTTTTTTACATAATTGTTTGTTAAGCTATTCTCCAAGCAATCCTAGGTGTTCTGCACAATATTTGCTTCCAAATGTTATGCTATGATTTATGGTTTCTTAGTGCATAATTTAGCATTCATAAAGTAGGTGTTATATTGCTTATAAACATGTTTGGCAGAATAGGATTTTGGGTTTTTAGAAAATTTTATATTACTAAAAATCTCAGAAATGTAACTGTAGATTAATTCTTAAAGACCTATTTATAATATGAAAGTGCCTCCCTAATAAAATTCAGAAACACAATAAAGGCATGATAAAACTTGAACCACAAGAATCAAATAACACTATATTGTATGAGTATGTTTTTTAACTAAATATTGCAAGGTTTTGTCATCCTTTGTGAGTGATATTTATGTGCATTTGACTTTGATTCATGACATTAATGCATCCAGTTAAGTTTATGAGTTATGACTTATCTTTGAGCATGTACTAGAAAGTTATGGTAGGCACAATTGAACTCAATATATTGAAGGAAATAGTGAAAGATAGGGATGCTTAAATTTGTAAGTTTTTTTTAAAGTCTACTAAAAGAAAAATGTTGGAGTTTTTGCTGTGTGACTAGAAGGAGGTCATGGGTTGCAAAATGCAAGGTAAGGCTGCCTACAATAGACCCACAATAGGTCCGACCTGTCCCTAGACCCTGTCATGGCAAGAGCTTTGTAGCATTAGTTGCTCTTTTCTTTTTCACTAAAAGGAAAATGTTGACATCCTGTTGGCCATAGCTCTATTCGGCTGTACAGTAACATTGTTTTGGAAGTACTAGAATAGTTAGTTACTCTGTAAAAATTGTCTTTTGGGTTGTGGCTACCCTGTTTCAAAAAGTCCCATCATCGGCCTATTTGATCCTCTGCCCACACTGCATTGATGAAATATTGCTTGGATAGAATGGCCCCTCTTAAGAGGACACATACTATCCATCTTTTTCATTGTTGTAAATTAATATTTCAGCTCATTAATATATGACATCTTCCCCTGGGCCTATTTTGCTTTATCTCCTGTAGTTGAAAAGTGGAGGGTGCATGGACTATTTTTTGTTGTTTCTTTCTGTCTTTTCGTTTTTTTTGGGGGGAGGGGAGGGGGGAGAGAAAAACACATTCCACAATGACAAACATTGCTTTTAATTGTGTGTAATAGGATATGGGCAAATAGGCAGTCTGCAGCCAGGTCAAAAGAGAGGAAGATGCGCTACATTGCTGAGCTTGAAAGGAAGGTGCAAACATTGCAAACGGAAGCAACATCTTTGTCTGCACAATTAACTCTCCTGCAGGTATTGACTTTTGTGCCTGTTATTTGGACTATGTATGTTGTGCTACTACTGAATTACCATATCACCTTCTGGTTGAAAAGCTAATAGGAGGATCATAATCAATGTATTTTAATCTATTACGAGCAGAGAGATACAAACGGACTGAATTCTGAGAACAGTGAGCTGAAGCTGCGGTTGCAAACCATGGAGCAACAAGTTCACTTGCAGGATGGTAAGCCCATGCCATGAAAAATGCTTCTGAAGCTAGTGCTCTACTGCTTTCATTGCTTCTCTTTATAATTCTATCTTTGAAAAAACCTCATCGGAGGACTATTTTAGGCAATTATGATCCATGTATCTTATATCTTGCTTGCAACTTACACTATGAAACGACATTAGTTAGATTTTCCGTTGGACACACACACAAAGGTGAAATGTGCGCTCTTGCCTGAAATTTGAGTTTCATGATTTTGTTTTAAATATGTAAGCTTTGAGCATCGAGGTGGACAGTTCGTCTTGGTTTTGTACTAATATTACAATGAGGATTAATTCACTTTTGTCCTTGTAGCTTTAAATGACGCATTAAAAGAGGAAATCCAGCATTTGAAAATACTGACTGGGCAAGCTATGCCACCTAATGGAGGACCCATGATGAACTTTGCTTCTTTTGGAGGGGGCCAGCAGTTCTATCCCAATAATCATGCCATGCACACTCTTTTAGCTGCGCAACAGTTTCAACAGCTCCAAATTCATCCTCAGAAGCAGCAGCAGCATCAGTTCCAGCAACAAATACAGCATCAACAAATGCAGCAGCAGCAGCAACAGCAGCAGGAACAACAACAATCAGGTGACTTGAAAATGAGATCAGCTACACCTTCTCCAACCCCTAAAGACAATCCTTCATCAGATGTAAATCCTTCAGCGGCCAAGGATTGTTGAGACTGCGATTTGTCTCCTTGTCGTGTTTCAAGTTTCCCTTTGTCTCGTGTCGTAGTGTGTTTAGGTACCAGCCTTGTTATATTTCTTTATTCTTAAACAGTACAAATGATCCTAGTTACAGATTGAGAATAATGCGCTGCATCTTTGCTATGTAAAATACTAAAATTCGTTGGCACCTTAGTTAATTGGCCATTGTTATACCGGGGTAGGGATGTTTGTTAAGTTTGCCTCCTGTTGCTTTGCATACAATTACATCCTAGTTACATCGAGAAAGTTGGCACACAATTTCCGTAGGAATTGTGGTGGCTTCCTCACAATCACTTTAGGGAATCTTAGAATGATCATAGGTAAGGAAAATAATCGCAAGGGTAAATGCTCTCGTTTGTCACACCTGGATGTTCTCTAATTTGAGAAGCTTACTACAAATTTGCAACCTGAGTTTTGACAGATGAATGGGAGCATTGCACACAGATTAACGCAAAGTAACCCGATGCACTTCTGTTAGTTAAATTTTGGACTTGTGTTTTTTACTCGGTCATCATAATTTGAAATATTTATTTTAATGTCTCTACTTTTAAACTTGATTTAATATTGTTCTTATGGCAATATTTTCAATTTCCACAGATAACATGTTGAAGGGAAAACTTTGACACATCTGAATTATAAAATTAATCTCTTACAAATACAAGATAAAACTACTTTTAATGTATCCACAATAGATCTGATCTTTCATCAAAATTAAAATAAACATAATAAAAAGTTTAAGCTTAATAATTTCTAAAAAATTATGTTTAAAAGCCTATGAAACTAGGTCTAGAATGATTCAGCTGTGAACCGCAAAACAAACGATGATAGCTAGAATGAAATTGCATATTTGAAGTATGAAAAACACTAACAGCTGTAGTTTTTAATAGAATAATGTAACATGCTTGCTGCCTTTAAGATGAGTAACCCTAACTACTTTATTTTATTTCACAAATAGTTTTTGTAATGGAGCATTCCCCTTTTGGAATGGTCACTAGTCAGGCTTGTGTGCAAGGATTAGGAAGGGGGCAGCACCACGATGACGGCCTTATTTAATACAACAATTTTATTTCGGGAATTTTTTTTAAGATAATACAGATGTATGTTTTTTTATTCAGGAAAAATGTGTCAACATTAAAGAAGTCGTAATTTTGCTGGGACGACAGTGTGACTACTTCCTGGATCTACATGACTGAGTATCCCGGGCCTCCACCTCCTTCAGGCACTGTCCACTCAATGTTCTGCTTTGGATCTTTGATATCACAAGCCTGAACAGCAGAAATAAGTTAAGGAAATCGAGTGATATATATATTTTTTTCTCGCTATCAACACATGCGCTAAACATGTCATATCTTTGGGCTTATATTTAACCACTAAATTCAAACAACTCCCCAAATTGGTCTGAAAATTTTACCTTGCAATGTAAACAATTTTGTGCATTAATCTGCAACTTCAGTTGATTCTGTTCATCTGCAACATACCTATATTTGAGAAGGATAGATGAAAAATATCAGAGAATGACACGGAAACTATAAATCCTTTTGAAACCAAGCTGTAGTAAGTAGGCCTTACTCATATACTCGTGCAGGACAATATCGTGACTCAGGAGCAGCATACACCGGTAAATTTACAAGTTGAGGAATTTTTGGGTTCCTCAGTCGAAGGTGAGGAGGTTGATCATGCTCATGGTTTGTGTTGCTTCTGTATATAAATAAAAAATAAATAAATAAACTAAATATAAATGCCTATAAAGCAAGGAAATTAGCCGCAAACTATGCATGTTGAATAATAAATCAATAGTTTCATCATTATTTATCAAATCCCTAAAGAGAGAATCTGAGACGAACCTTTACTACATAAATCAGTGCACATTTATTTTACTTTACATTCACAACATAAAATGAAGTGTCAT
Source organism: Glycyrrhiza uralensis (assembly GCA_030159175.1). Classification (NCBI taxonomy): domain Eukaryota; kingdom Viridiplantae; phylum Streptophyta; class Magnoliopsida; order Fabales; family Fabaceae; genus Glycyrrhiza; species Glycyrrhiza uralensis. The sequence goes on along the minus strand of BRZY01000007.1, from coordinate 40,357,424 downwards.
CTAATATAACTAAATGAGGTTCTTACACATTGAGATTTCCCATAAAGCATGTCGTGTTTAACCTCTAACTTTAAGTGGATAATATTCTTCTAATAGAAGATGTCATCTTACCGCTTACCCTTGAAAGAGGCCCATTACCAAGCCAATTTTAAAATGGGCAGAGGGGTGGCCTTTTCCTTACGACAAACAAATTATCATGGCTCCTAAAAGCTATCCCTTTCTTATCTGTGCAGGATCGGGTTGTAGAAGAAACAGAAATGGTATTATGATTATATGAGAAACAGAAACAACATTATACAGGATTATCAAGGAAAAGACAATATAAATTGGTCTTTTACCTACAAAATTAGGATATTGAGTATAACCGGCTATATAAATGAACTATTTGGACTTCAATTTGAGTTCCCTCTCCTCTTATCTCAATATTTCCTCTACCGCCCCTCTCTATGCCCTCTCTCTTAAAAGTTTTTCTAATCGTGTATTACTTTGGTACAAGATCAGAAATACAACCATGCAATCTTATATCTATTAAAAATGATAGCTTGTCTCAATTCTCAACAGTAAGCAACAGGAGGGAATTAATGAAACAAAACCTGTGCAGAGAGGTAGGAACATCAAAGGACAAGACACCATCAGCCTTTGGATAGTGAATTGGAGAATGCAACTGCGCAGCCTGCATAAATGTAAAAAAAAATAAAAATACACCAAGTATCAAAACAGTATATATTGTTTCTATTAAAGAAAAAACACATTAAAAAAGCAAAGCTCACTAATAACTCTGCATATTCAATAAGGAATGGCTTCTAAAATAGCCTTCAGGCTGGAATTAAAAAGACCATGTACCAATATAAGAGATACTAGAAAAAATTATCCTTGAAAATAATGGTATCACTGGCGCCACCAATATTTTGTTCTCTCAGTAACATAAAATAATCAAGTTTCAATGAAAGCCTGAACAGAGGATGCAGGCACATGGCACGAGTGTTATTTACCTAAGTATTGGTGGCCACCAGTTGTGATATAGTGAAGACAAAATACTCACAAAAAAATAGATGCAAATGAATAAATTAGCCATGCTTCATGAGGATAAACAGAAGACAAGACCCTGCTGGTTCCTAACGAAACATGTGAAAGTGAACATTGGGAAAATACTGTGCATAACATTGGGAAAATACCACTATCCCGTGAAAACAAATGTAAAACTACCACATTCTGAAAATAAAAATAAAAAAATTCACAAACTTAATCCTTGAGCAATGTTTTCTTACATTTGTAGCTTCATGATCAGGTTTGCCATGCTTCAAAGTAATTGGGTGCCTCCCCTTGAGTATATAACTGATAGGAATAACACAAGGGTAAGTGAAGTTCGAAGACAAGAAATGGAGTACAGGAAAGAGTAGTCTCCTGTGTTGAAGTGATGAAGACAGGATCCATAAGAAAAGTTAGATCTTACTGTTCCAGACCACTTAAGGCCAATCCTGGAATAAGCCCGTACTTAAAGGCCTACAATAAAAGATATATCTATAAGGTAAATATGTCCTGCATGCAAAAATTCTACCATGTAATTTCCGGATCCAGCTTCCCATATGTTAACAAAAAATAAGCAAAGACATCGAATTATTTCATCCAGTAAGACAAAGGTGATTTATGTTTGAAACAAGTCCTGCTACCTATTGCAACCTTAATGTGTAACTATAATTTATTGAAAAGTTAGCAAACCCATAGATAGCCATCTCAGATGAGATGGCCATCGGTTCAAGGTTTCAAAATGAAAGCATAAATCACCAGAAAATGAAAAAAATTAGGCATATGGCTTTAAATAGGAAGAGAGGGAAAGACAAAAAAAGAAACAAAAAAAAATGGCAATGAATTGCTTCACTAACTGGTCGATAGTTCCGAGATTTATGTAGTTCTTCCCAAATCCATGAATTCCTCAAAGCATCCCAATATGTGTCCATATCCAGTCCTTTATTAAGCACACCAAATGTAACTTCAGCGGCAAGCATTCCTACAAAAATGATTGTTAGATGTATGTAAAAGCAAATATGAAACATTGCTGTTTGCATATCACATGGAACCATTGACAACTCAGCATATCCCAATATATGATTGATTAAGAATGAAATGATGGGTTGGATTAAAAAATGTAAGAAATGAGAAGGTTGTAAATTCCATAAAATTGCAGATCAATATTTTAAGTCCGTGTCAAATGCTAATGAATGTCTTGGAAAAGTGTTTGTTTATAATACTGAAAGTGTGGAACAATTTAAGTTGAAACTCCTTTGACCAAAACTACAAAATAAACATCAGCAAAAAATAGAGCAAGACCTTACCCCCTACCTGATTTCATTGCCGTGTGAGTTCCCTTTATCTTAGGCACATTCATGAAGCCAGCTGAACATCCAATAATTGCTCCTCCAGGAAAAACTGGATATGGGATAGACTGAAATTTAACTAGAATCACATTCATATTTGTATAACGTGCAATAAGTTAAAGAAATAATACTTGCAACAAATAACAGGCAATCAAACGACTAATAGGATAACAAAGAATTAATCTAGCCACCCTTCTTTGAAAACCAGCTCTTCATGGATGTAAGATTTCTCTATCAGCAATGAAGACAACAACCAAGCCTTACATGGACCACTGTAACAATTAGCAGACATGTTGCCCACAGACTATGAAGCATAAGCATTTCAAAAAAGTTGTGTTGGTGTCTGACACAATGCAAAACTTCAAAAGTACTTGGACTGTCGGACACTTTTAAATTTTGTCATGTTGTAATGTCCAAGTCTTAGTGTCAATGCTTCTTCCGATCTTAAGCTCTCAAGACACCACCAAAAATACCATGAAATTTTACATTAGAATTTTTTTTTTGGATAACTAAATTTTACATTAGATATTTTAAAAGTTAGAAGGAGTATCCATTTGGCACTCTTCATCTTTGTTAATACATACACCTTTAACACAACACCTCTTGAGGCTGGCTATTTGTGGGACATAAAGAGATTTTTCTCTACATTCCTTTCCCATTGATTGCACATAAGAAAAGGAACGTTATTATTAATGTACCTGAAAACCACCTTCATTTAAAGTGCGAGCTCCATACTGGATAACTGTTCCACCTTCCAGCAATGGTTTGATTGCAGGATGATGCTTAAGTTTCTGGTAACAAAGAGAGACATGAGGGAGAGGGAAGGAAGGATCAGCAAAGTATTGACCAAAAGTAGGGATTAGAATATTTAATGTAAAGAGAGTGTATCAACACAATCAAACAGCAAAAGTTTCAGAGGAATATCCAAAACAAAATTGGTGAATTTAGCAAGATAAATGACTCGTTCCATTCAACAAATTGCAAAAATTCACATGTATATTAGAAAACTGAAACAATCCATTTCATACAAAGATGGAAAAACCAAATTAGAAGATACGAAGAAGTGGCTTGCATGGTTAAACATACATACTGTTCCCTCTACCTTAGAAAACTCGGACAGAGTTCATCCAAAAATCTCACTTATATAAATTGCATAAATACAAATGCATCCAAGAAAGCTCATGTATTCACAGCATAGCAAGATGGAAAACAACCAACTTAGAAAAAACATAGATGCGGCTTGCTAAGTTAAATACCACAAAAAATGACATTTGAATATTTCCATTAGAAGGAATAATGCATCTCTTAAAAAACTCAGGCACGTCATACAAAGACGGAAAAAGCACTTTAAAAGAAATGTTGAAATGGCTTGTTAGGTTATATAAAATAAATTTCCCTTTTTCGTTCCTACTTCAAAAAATATGAAGCGAGATCAAGTAGCCTATAATTGACAACAAAAATTTTCAATTATGTGCTTTAAACATGTTGAAGTTACGAGAGAATAAAAACTTTGAATTATGAATATGGTGATTTGATATGATTGATACAAAAAGACTAAAAGCACTAACCCCTATTTATACTAATACAAGACACCAAATCCCGATTAAATTGGGAAACAAATAGTAATAATAATAACTAAGTAATATGGAATCTAATCTTGAGAGATATCCTAAGATAAGAAATTAATCATATGAGATAATCTAAGATACTATAAAATAATATCAAGATATTATGGGATATTCTCATATCTTCTAACAAAACATACCCACAAGAAAAAGAAACTTTACCTGGAATTCCTCATAAGGATTCATGAAAGGATTCTGATAGTTCAAAGCAACCACGAGGCCTATAGATATCTGTAACAATGGTAAATGGAATTCTTGACATCAACAATATATTGAGCAAAAATGAACTTAGTGGCAAAAGTTAAACTTGTATAGTTCAGTCAAAGTCTTTCATATAGCTGCATGTGACTTGTTTATAACTTGGAATGAGATGATTTCTAGTCAGAAAAAAAAAACCATGAAAAAGTGAGAAATATGACTTTATCAAATTGAAAATTGTTTCATAGTGGTTTTATGCATCTTATAAGAATGTGCAACCATCTAGTGTACAGCCAAATGGATTAAACAAGTTGGATTCATCATAAATAAAATTAGAAAATCAGTGAGGTTAGTTTTGTGCTGCATGTGTATTTTTGTGGTGTTTATTTCAGATATAAAGCACAGAATAATGCTTGCTGTGAAACAACAATAACCATAAATGGGGTAGCAGTCTGTCTCATAGATCACAAATGTTTATAGGGAGGCAACTAACATGTTAGTCTGCCTGCCAACTGGAACTATATTATAATAAAATTTCCTAGTTATAGATCTCCAGAATTGAAAGCCAACTAAAAAATATACGCAGTCACACATTTACCTTATTCCTCAAATTTTGTTTTGGATTAAGGACAAGAAAGATCAATATTGGCTATTGCAATAAAAAAATGCACATATGCTGGGAGGCAGCCCATAAAAAATATAAACAGTGATAGATAAAACAATAAACATTATAATAAAAGATGACTTCTTAATCAGTTTGACTCAGATTCCAGAAAGATGGTTTCTGTAACGTTGCACAAGTCCAGTCCGAAATGCACAAAAATTTAAATACATGACACTTGAAAGAGGGGGAAAACACTCTCACTTGTTTATCTTTCATGTGATACAGAAAAGATCCTCCATATGTTTTCTGATCCAAGGGCCATCCCAACGTGTGAAGTATTGCACCAGGTTGATGCTTTTCCTCATCAATTTCCCAAACCTAAAAGTACAAGGTTACAGAATCTAAGTGATGGTGGCAAATTAGTTTAATGAAAACACCCATAATTTTCAGTTATTAGAACAGTCAACAATCAAATAATCTTCATCCATATAACTGAACAAAAAAGCACAATCATGACAGATTGCAGTTTTCACAAAAAAAAAAAAAAACGCAGATGAGATTTTTTTATAAATTTATTTAAAAACGATTTAAGTAATGATACCTCTTTAATTCCCAAGGCATATGTCTGATGTTCTGCACCTCCCTTTTCCCTCAGGTTGTAGTTTTTCATTATTTTCTGTAGGGAACGGAACACGGGGATGGGGATTGTAGGCAATCCTATCAAAACAATAATTGACAGGAAAAACTAGAATCTGTGCTAATCCTAAAATTTAATTTTCAAACCTCTGATATTGATCCTCGACATCCCTCAGCCAGAAGTGTTATGCGACCTAAATGTGATTTGATATTTACAAAGTTAACAACTACGATTCATAAAGATCTAAATAACTGTATGTAAAGAGTCAAAAGACATAACTAGATCTAATTACAAGCATATGTATATGGTACACACAAATAAGGGAAACCATAGAAATCATATGCTCAGAATGAGCACTGCAATCTGCAAACCGCATTGGGCTTCATTCCAAAGTTAAGAATATCATACGCCATAGAAATGACAAAGGCTTAATTGTGACCGAATCCAATACTTGTTTCCATGGGCAACTAAACAAGTTCAGGCATGTCATAACACATGTCTGTAAAAGCTTATCACCTAATTCTCTAAAAGATAGTAACATTCACAAATACTTGTACAACCAATTATTGACCCAAATCATCAGTCAAGTTGCTGAAGCAGCTAGACAAGCAAAACTTTTTGCTCCAAGAACTGAGACAAAGCACATAAACATATGTATTAGATAAAGAAATGTGTAAAATGAAACCTTTGACCTCGACGCCGCGTTGAAAATTCTCCTTCTTCAAACCATCTTTTGAAACTCCCATATCATTAGTTCCAATACCGATAACTTTGTTGTTTGCATCATACAATACCTGGCAAGGAAATGCACCTGTAAACAACAACAGATGTGGAGAAGTAAAAGTAACACCCAAGCAAATGCAAAAATACCTCACTAGCAGCAAACCCTGGGTATATTTCCACTCCTAACTCTTCAGCTTTTGCTCCCATCCAACGCACTAACTGACTTAGACTGTATCAGATGGTCCAAAATAAGAACCTTTTTGGAAGTGGAAAAAAAATAAATACGTGAACAAAAACATTGCAAACCTAACAATCACATGATTATTGAAGAATTACATCAATTACTGAGAAAAAAAATTAGAAAGCAAGAATTTGACAGAAAATTTATTTATTTATCGATAAAAGGCAGAAAATTAAAAATAGCTTAATTTATTACGATTTAGAACTTCATGTCATCAGACAGATCACAGATTATCTTTCTAACATATCCTCCATGTTAAAATTTTAATTTGCAACCTTATGCCTAGTACAATCACCAGCAATTTTCACTTTTTCAGCTGAAAATATACCCTCTACTTATGCTCTAGCTGTATGAAAAAACGAATACATGTGTTTATAGAAACCTTATTACATAGTTGCCTTTGTTGTTAAAAGGACAGGGAAGTGAAATTGCACGAGCCTTGGTCAGAAACCAAAACTTGTCAGAAGTAACAGGGGTGGTAATCGGAGCCTGCAGATGAAAAAAAAAAAAGGAAGCTTAAAAGCTAATCACGAATTGAAGGAACTTTGACTTGAAGCTAGTTCATAACCGAATTAAGAACAGAACGCACCTCTTCCTGCTTCCACTGAGGGAGAAGCTCATCCAGCGCGCGGGGTTCAAAAACGTTTCCAGAAAGAATGTGAGCACCTAACAACAACCACAACAACAACAACACGGAACTTGAGAAGATCGAGAGAGCTTCTATTATTTATTATTTATATTTGTTATATCAATAAAATTAACCGAAAGAGAGAGGAGGTTGAGATACATACCAACTTCAGCACCTTTCTCGAGGACGCACACGGATAAATCGGTGTCGTTTTCGCGGCACATTTGCTTCAGACGTATCGCCGCCGATAAGCCGGCGGGTCCTGCTCCGACGATAACGACGTCGTATTCGATGGAGTCCCTGCCGTCCGGTGCGGTGCAGAAACCACGAGAAGTCGGAACCCTATAATTGGCACTTGCTGATGCACGTGGTTTCCAAAACGAGAAAGCATCGAGGGAGTACTGGCGAGAAAGGGAATAACAAGCATGTCGAGTGTGGAGGTTGTTGTGATTGTGAGTGGATTGGAATGAAGTGATACTACGAGTACGAACAACAACAAGAGCGCTGCTAGATTTGGATTTCGATTTGGACAAGATAGACCAACACTTGAGCATTCTGCACAGTGATTCACAACTACGAATGTTTGATCGAATTTGAACTTGTTTCCTTCCAACCTTTTTTTTTCTTCCTGATATACTTGTTTCCTTCCAATTTCAAACATAATAAAGTGATCGTTTCATTTTATCTAATTTTATATTTTTTTATATGTAAAAAAATGCACATAGCACGTTGCGTGTGACGTGTTTAGTTCAACTACATCTGCAGTGCACGAGTTTATCTCCTCTTGTTAACTTAGCAGGGAAATGTTAGTGCTACATCTCTCGTTCTTAGTAAGAGATTTTTTATAAGTTTTTTTTTCTCTTTTTATTAGAATCTTTTGAAAATATAATATATCTTGTATTAATTATTTTTTTATCTAAATTATTTTTATTTATTATATAAATTATAAATATAAATTTATGATATAATCTCTCTTCTATAATGAATAGAAAAGATAAAAATAATATATTAATTAAGTAAAATAATAATAATAATAATACTAAAGACAATTTTAAGAACATAATATAAATTATCAACAAATATGAGAGAATTATATCGGTAAACCTCGTCACTCAACAAGTACTGTTGAGCACGGAAAGCATGTGGGATAAGCATGGAATGGAGGAAGTTTATTTTATTAATTAACATATTTGTTACACTGAAACAGATTAATAAGCAGCAATTCCACCGTTAACTAGATGAAAATCCTAGTCCTAAATTACAGCTAGCAGAGTACACTATGGGGGTGAGAAAAGAGAAATCTAATAATGCATAGAGGGAACAAAGTAATACAAGGTTTTAATTTTAAGGGTAAGGCAAGGTAGCGATGTGGTTATGAGCTACGGTTCCAATCCAAAGCTTCCCTTTCTCCTGTTTGACCTCGCTGACCAGCTTCATCACCTCCCCCTGTCGATCCTCAAGCACTTCTAGAACATTCCCTTTGTCGTCGAGGAGTGAAATCACGGTGTACATTTTCATCCCCATCACTCTGGCCAACAAGCTCATCCTTATGGGCAACCTGAAGTAAACGTTCCTCAACCATGGGTTATGACTCAGAACCTCTTGTGCTGCAGTGCGACAACAGTCTATTGCCACCCAAAATTGGCCCTTCTCATTTATTCTCACGTTGTCCGGAAAACCCGGTAGATCAGCCACGTGTTCCACTGTTCCAGCCTCAGGACCTTCTACCCAAAGCTTCCTTAGCCTGTAGGAACATATATATATATATATGTGTGTGTGTGTGTGTGTGTTACATTATTATTAATTATTAATGTTAATTACACACATACATACTTCAAAGTTATATTATATAGTACTAGTAGTGATCATCACCTGCAATTGGTGGTTTCGGTGAAGAGAAGGAAGGATTGGTCTATAGAAAATTGGACTCCGTTAGGAAAAGCAAGGCCATCCAAGACAACATGGGTTGTTTTAGTTGGAGGATCATATCTGAGGAGCCTACCAGTGGCTTCTCCTTCCAATAATATAAAAAAATGCGCACTGCAATTAAACAGGACTAATTAAAAAAATCATAACATGTACATATATATATACTGAAAGTGAAAAGTCAGATGCATGGCAATAAAATTGGCTCACACTCTGTTGTATCTTTTGCTGGTGTCAGTGAAATAGATGGAACCGTTCTTGTGTATGTCAAGGTCATTTGCGAAGAGAATGGGCTTTCCTTCAACATGGGTAGCCAATGGGGTAGCAAGACCCCCATTTGGTCCAACCACAAGAAGGCCATAGTATGCATCCGCTATGTATAGATCTCCATTCTCTTTGTCAAATCTCAGTCCAAGGGGACGCCCGCACGTTTTCTCATGCTTCCATTGCTTTGCAGTCGTTGAATCATTGCCCCTCAAGCAATGCTTCTCCGTCCTTCAAAAATTAACACCACATAAAAATACATTAATTAGCATGAATAATTAACATTTTTGAGAGTCAATTTGGTACAAATCTGGTCCAAGGGTAAGACACTCAGAGCCTTTGCTTTAACCCACCAACATTGGACCCTAAAAAAAGCCCACCAACAAATTTTTTATACCATACGTAAAACTAAAATCGTTTATCAGTAATGGCTTTGGTTCAATGGTTAACACATCAAATGTCCATATTGAGATACAAAAGGCCTCAATTTTTTTTCATCGAAAAATGTCTCACTTTAAAGTTCGTTTTAGGTCTATTTATGTATTAAACAGTATTTGGGGCAGTCCTGATTTGGTGTTTTAGGGGTTGTTTACTTTTATTTTGTTCAAAATTTTTAAAACAAGAAATAAATTAAAAAGTTTGACCAAAAAAAAGAAATAAATTAAAAATAATGTAAAAATTTTGTAATTAAAAGTGAAATTATAAAAATAGAAAATGAAAGGAGGAGAGTGGTAATATATAGTATGTCACCAATTGGATGTGACAACTGCAAAGGTTTCCCAACCAAGTTCCTCCCCCATCCATCTTACAACACGACCATCGGCTAAGCCAGTGTAAGGGCCACGACCCATGTTGTCAAACTCCAATGACTCTGGTCCAAAGACTTCGTTTTGGAATTCTGATTTCCCATGAAGTCCCAGTCTGCTCATGTTGTCCCTGGGCCAACTCTTCATGACTTGCTTGTACGGTGCAATGTCATGTTTCACGGGTCTGAATTCATGGTCCGAAACTGGACCCAGATGAAAAGGGTCCATCACAAAAAAACCCAAGACCAGAACCAGAGTGAGAACAAAAGGGTGTTGGAGAAAGGTTTCATCCTTTAGTAGGTTTCTCTTCTCCATGCATGGAACGTTTGTGTGTGCTAGCTGATTGATTGTGTAATGAAACCTGTGGTACAACTAGAAGTACTTCGTTTGGTGGAGTTTCGTATTTGAAAGGTGTGAGAGTTGAGTGCATTATAAGCATGCGTTGCTCATGACAGCATTTGAGGTTGGGATTAGGTTGTCTATTGTTGTAAGCATGTTGATCGCATTCCTTGACTTATTGTTGGAATTAAACGGCAGCATTTTACTTGTTGAAAAGTCTTTTGGTTTTTTATTCTCAAGCGTCATCTGTGCTGACTCGTGAATAGACAAATTAGCATAACCGTCGAGATTCTGTTCTTTCTTTAGCAAAATTCAGTGACGAGTGTTGTGATTCTTCATCGATACAGAGTATATGTCTTTCTGTATGAGGTGGACTTCGAAACTTGTACACACAGACGTGGGAGCTGATTCTATCATCATATATTTTGTAGAATTGTAGAATAATCATTGGTTATTCTGAATTGATCAATGAATGTGCTACATGCATATTAGAGTAAATGAAATTTAAGCTTCACCTAAGAATTCTTGTCTGTATATCCTTGACCGCATAATCATATTTATAATCATAATATCTTGATGAATGGAGTAATTTGAAATCCAACTAAAGAAAACCCATGCGCACAATAATATCACTGCATTACAGGTAATTGTGCCATGTTTAAGTAATTTTGTCCCCTTTTCAATATCCTTTCATTTTTTTTTATTTAGGACTATTGGTGGCTATTCACGAAGTGTCCCAACGCTTTCAACGAAAGATTAATCTCCGCTCGCCCGAGAACTAAGTAAAGTCTGACCAATACATTTTTTAACTCTGCAGGAATTGAACCTGGGAGCACCAATTCGACTCCCTGAGTCCTAGAGTAGATTACTCCACTGGATCAAGCAGTGTTGGTTATATTCTCTCGTTTAAAAGCCATGTCCTAATAAAAAGTTTATCTATATATACGATGGTAAGATAAGATTATACATAAAATCTATTTATATTATCCATGTATAACCGTTAAATTCTAAAAGTATTTGTTGACTACAAAGTATGAAACAGGATGAGAAGGTTTGTTTTTACTTATATCCAATTAATGAAACATATGGTGAAATCTTAGAAAGTGTGAATATGTTTCACATATGATGCAATAACCCATGATTCATGAATGAAAAATATATAATTATAATTTTAAAATCACATACTCATTTGACTAATTTATTTAGATAAAATTTAAACAATTACTACAATGCAAGAAAGAAAGAAAGAAAAAAGAATTACTATTTTTTAAATAGGTATGTTAACGCACTCTTTTACACTCGTAAATAAATATAATCTTTATAAGTTAATTAATCCCTTCTTAAAAAGAATGTATTTACTAGCCTTCTTTTTCTCCTAAAATAAATAAAATCGTGAATAAGACTTTTTTTATCTACACATACATACTTTTCTATCTATATATATTTGACGTGGAACTAATAATTTTGTAGGTATTTTTTTTCTAAAAATATACATAATGTGAACTAATAGTTCCACAGTTGTACTTCAGTACAGAATTTTGCATGTGTTATTTGTAACACATATATATACAAATAACACATATAAAATTATTAATTTCACACGTTGAATTTTACAGTATAAAACTATTAATTCAATATATATTATTTATGTGTGTATATTATAAATAACACATACTAGTGCAAAATTATTAATTTTATATTAATATAGAACTATTAATTCTATGCCGATACTTATGTATCAATAAGAATTTATGTATCTGTACTTAAAAAAAAGCCGAGGTACAAGTCCACAATGGACAGATTAGTAGCCCACGCGTTTGGGCCTAGATGTCCGGCTTTATTTGTCGGTGGTGCCTACGAACAAAAGCATAAAACAAGTATTTAACTATTTTCAGAAAAGAAATAAAAAGAAATCAAATCAATCAAATCATCAGATACAAGAAGAAAGCAAAAGGAGAGTCTTCTTCAGGTTCACGGAACAAAACCCTGAATTCAGCAGATACAAAAAAGGAGCGAGTGCTTGCTTGCTTTTGCGGAGCAGAAGCAGAGCAGAGCCGAGCCTCAGAACAATTCAGCTGGTTAGCGTTTAAGTAACTTCTCTTCTCTTCTCTTCTCTTCACCTTGCGTTGTTACTTCACGCCCTTCAGCTATGACTATATCTATCCGAATTCTGATTTCTAAATTAATTTCATAGGTTTCTTAAGATGATGCATATACATGCCTTCACGATCATGCAATTTCGTTCAGTTGTTTAATCAGCCAATTACTCCTACCACATGTTGTTGTATACAACTATTATATTTTATAGGATTATATATATATTTTTTGCCATTACCCATATGCCCTTGTTCCTCTCTCTCTCGAGGGGATATCCGTTTAAGCATTACTACTGTTATCTTAGGTTGTGCTATCTGTTGTGGGCAATCCACCCCCGCCCCGGTTGGTTACTCTACTGTTCTTCCACCAAGGGTTTAAATTCTTCCTAGAATAAACTTCTTTCCAGATTGTATTAAACTCTTAAGATTGATTTGACCATTATATAATAGCCAAATTCAAATTATCATTGGTGTAGTATTATCAAGTGATGGTGATATTATTCTCTATTAATGTCTTGGACAAAAACTATCTGCTTTGAAATGGGCGGGTGAATGGTGCAAGCAAATGTTGTTTATCTGTATGCCTATATAAACAAAGTTTGAAGGAATGCCTTGATCATGAATCATATCTGTTAAATAAATTTAATATTCAATACCCCCTTTGAGTTCCATCAATGAATTGAATCTTTAGACAATCAAAGTCTACTTTGATTTCTTTTGCTGGTCGGTCATATTTACCTATCAGGGATAACCGGATAATTTTTTTTTTCTTCGGGTGCAACTCAGGACTAAGCTTATATGAGTGTCATGTTTATCTATTTCAAATTTTATCTGCCCATTTTAGACCAGATATTTCTTTCCCTTTTATTAGTATCTAGCAAAGCTTTTACAAATTACAACTTTGACTTGTGCACGTGGAATTCTTCTTTATCTTTCAGTCACTGTAGTACTTATTCTAATTACTATTACTATAAAGCTTATATTATTATTATTATTACTGGAAAGCAGGGAACATTTATGGCCAGCCCTGGTGATAGAAAGGAATCTGAATGGATTGATAGGATAATATCAGAAGGAGCCATTCCACTTCTTGAGCCAGATAATTGTTCAAATGGTTGGGCTTCCCCGCCTGGAGATGCATTCATGGTTAGAGGTCCTGAGTATTTTACAACAAGGGTTAAGATTCCTGCTGGCGATTATCTGCTCAAGCCTCTTGGTTTTGATTGGATTAAAAGTTCAGTGAAAATTGGGGATATATTAAACAATCCTAGTAGTCGAGTTAGGAAGGTCATTGATAATGAGTTTCCAGCAGGTGATAAACCCTTTATATGGGCCTTCAATCTTCAAGTCCCAAGCAAGGATAACTATAGTGCCATTGCATATTTTGCAACCAAAGAGCCTGTTGCTGAGGGGTCTCTAATGGATAAGTTTTTGAAAGGTGACGATGCATTCAGAAACTCAAGGCTTAAGTTGATTGCCAACATTGTCAAAGGTCCTTGGATTGTTAGAAAAGCTGTTGGAGAGCAGGCTATTTGCATAATTGGGCGTGCCCTTTCCTGTAAATATTGTGTGGCGGAGAATTTCATAGAAGTGGATATTGATATAGGGTCTTCCATGGTTGCAAGTGCAATAGTCCATTTGGCATTTGGATACATCTCAACTTTGACTGTTGACTTGGCTTTTCTTATTGAGAGCCAAGCTGAATCAGAGCTTCCAGAAAAGATTTTAGGTGCTTTCAGATTTTCAGACCTCAGCCCTGCTTCAGCTAGAACAATTGAGCCATCCTCTGTTGTGAGTTCTGATAGTTTACAAACATCTTTACCTACTAGATGGTGGAAGTCAATTGGGCAGGGCTTTTCCCACATTCTTCATCCAGGTCCTCAAGAAGATGGCTCTACTTCTGGCTCACAACATGCTAAAATTGTAGATGACAAAGATGGTCCAAGTGACGTCAAGCAATGGTGAGTTTATGTAGTTTTGATAGTAATTTTATAACATGATTACAGATGCTTTGGAAATGCAAGTTCACCATTGAAATTTGAAATTTTTTCATGTTTAAAACTTCTGTTTCTCACTTCCCAGAGACATTTTTCCTTCCTTTCTTGTTTCCCTTTACCAAGGAAGTGCGATTGAGAAGTAGTCATTGTGAATCATATCTCTGAGAGCACAGGTTTATTTATCTGCTTATAGCTTCTTTGCAGTAGTTGATGACACAACTAGTTTTTAAACATACGTCCAGCAATTTTTGGTTTCTCATTTTGGGTCTAAAATTCCATCCTAGTAAAAGAGATAAAACTGAATTGAAATGAAAGAAGTGAGACCGATTTTGTTTCCATTTCGCCTATTTGCTTGTATTTTAGTAGTATTTTGATATTTCACTGCAGCACAAACTCAATCACCTACCCTTTATAAATAGGCTGATGCAGCATTATGTCTTAGTTTCTAAGTGATCTTGATAGTCATTCACGTCAAACTACAAGTGTATTACAACATCCTCTTTCTTTTCTATTTTATTTTATTCCATCTGTGACTTTAAAGCTACATCACGTAAAAAGGCATTGGGCACAATAAGTTGTAGTCGACTGATACATAGAACAGGTTCCTAATTCCCAAATATGAATATTAGTAGTCCCCTGACTATATTTTCTGCATGCTTTAATCATTTTGTATTTTCTGTACCTGTTATTGTTTGCAGATCAGATATACTGGAGGAATTGAAGGGGGTTTGAAGTTCCATTCGAGGGGATCATTCTTTTAGCCTTGATTTTTCATAGGGTTCAGAGAATCAGAGCGTCTGTTGTAGGACTTAATTCTTGCCCAATTCTTGCCTATGGTGGTATTTTGTATGACTACAGAAAATTAGAAACTCAGAATGGCCTCATTCTTTTGTTTTTTCTTATGGCTGGATTATTGTGTATATATTTTTTAAGTAATTTTACGTATTTATAGCTGACAAAGTAGTCTTTAAGTAATTTCACACAGTTTTAAACTACGACTTACTTTGGTTTAGCGGAGTGTCAAGTAAACTCCAATGCTTAATCATCAATATGCTAGACTTTCATCTTGGAATATTCATAAAAAAAAAGACTCATCTTTTTTTGACAAAACCAAACTTACATCATTTCATTGAAAGTAACTTCAGCAATACAAGGCAAAACAGTATGAAAAGTCTGAAACAGAGGTAACATAATCGCATGCAAGTCTGAAACTGAGGTAATATAATAGCATGCTTTGCAAGAGTATGAGCTACTACCAATACCGTGTTTCCTCTTGGAAACAGGAAACATGGTATGAAAAAAACTTTCATCTTGGAAATAACTATTATTGAAATAGTAATGTTATCTACATGTTAATGTTGTATTCATATATAGTAGAGAAGTTTATGATGGATAACATTGAAATTACTTGGAAAAAATAAAAATAAGAATTGGAAACATAAATATAAGTGAAGCTATTCCCACTAAGAATACATATACATATAATATATATTTTTAAGTATCACAAATTAAATTCACATATATCATAAAATTCCAAGTGAAGAGATTATTATGTATATGCATTTTTTGCACTTTTTTCTATTATCTTTACTTTTTATGGAAAAAGTTTCAATATTTTTCTACGAGAAAATTTTAAAGACAGACGTATAAATCTCGGTTCATATCCAGTTCTTGTTTGATAATGATGCATTCCATCCGGAGTGCAATCATGGATTGAAGTTAGCTTGGGAAAGAGGATACAGAGCTTTGGTGTGTGATTCGGATTTGCAAAGTGCAATCACTATGGTGCTTCATGATGTTACTCCTTTTCACAGCCATGCTCCTTTGGTCAAGTGCATTAGAAAGTTCTTGGATTTCACTTGGGATCTCACTTTTGAGCATACGTATAGAGAAGCAAACCATTGTGCGGATTGGTTAGCAAAGTTTGGAGCTTCTTCTGATCAATCTTTCACCATTTGAGAGACTTGTCTAGTTGAGCTTCATTTGACCCTCCTTGCAGATGCTTCAGGCATAGTTAGGATTAGACCTTAGTCTGTTATGTTTTATTTTCTGATTGATAAAAAAAAATGATGCATTCCATCCATTCCAACCGCTTAGAATATGCCAATTTTTTGACAGCAAATACAAATGCAAGCCAAGGACCATAGATAATAGAACAACACATCTGAGCCTGAGGTGTTTACCTGTTAATGTTAAAGATTAAAGAAGATCTGGAAAATACAGTGACCACATGAACATCAACATGCATGCCTAGTTGTTCTTGTTGATGCTCCACAGCCACACACACACACTGACACATGGCAAGGTGACCCCACTAAGCTTGAATCCTTATCCTCCCTTTCAAACCTCGTCCACCAGTTTCTTCCCACATTAATTACCCATTTGTTTAGTACTTCCAAGAAAAATGTTACTATATTATTATGTCGTGATCGATCTCTCATATTTACAACATGTCATAATCTTTCTACACCACTCATTGCATTGGCCATTTTTGGCTTAATCTAAAATCCCATTCCCACCCACGAGGGAAGAAGGCCAAGCTAGTTTCAGAATAGTGCTATGAAAATTCAGTGTGATGTGTGTGAGAAAGCTCCGGCAACACTGATTTGTTGTGCGGACGAGGCGGCTCTGTGTGCCAAATGCGACGTTGAAGTTCATGCTGCAAACGAGCTTGCAAGCAAGCACCACAGGCTGCTTCTTCAATCTCAAACTAACAAGCTCCCCAGATGTGACATATGCCAAGTAATCAATTTAGCACCTCAATTTTCTCTGTCTTCCTTTCTAGTATTATTTACCATGTCATAAATAAAATCATCTTTCATTGAATTGAATTCTTTGATTATTATGCCCATTTTTCCTCGTTATATATAGACATGTTTTGACCTGAGAAACTACTAGTTGGTCATCCAAGTTCTATTGTTTTAATCTAGGCCACAATTACTATATTATGCATCAATTGTAGAATTCTTATGCAGATGTATGGTGGGAATGTTGCTCGATATTTTCTACCCTAGTGTGAAATGTTGATATTTGTTAAATGAAAGGGCATTTGAGAGAGCTTATTTAGAGCATATTTGGTCTACTCTTGATTTAAGCACTTTTGTACACTTTATAAAAATAGCTTATAACATGTCTATAAGCTGTTTTAAACTTATTTCAAGAAGATATATGAATAAACACTTAATTAAGCTCTTCACCTAAAGGTGTATTGAATTTTATTGTTGACACCATGATTTCTGGATTAGGATGTTTCAAGTAGCATGCATGAGTTAAAACCTTCAGTGAACATGGATTTTAATTTGTTTTATTTTTGTCTGATGAATGGATGTTGTATTAACTTTCCTATGATTGTTGCTCATTTTGTTCTTTTCTTGTCCTGCATGTATGTACCTTCCAACAGGATAAGGCAGCTTTCATATTTTGTGTTGAAGACAGAGCACTGTTCTGTCAGGATTGTGATGAATCGATTCATTCAGCTGGAAGCCTTTCTGCAAACCACCAGCGCTTCCTTGCTACTGGTATCCGAGTGGCCGCCACCAGTTCTCATTGCATCAACGACAACCAAAAGACTACTCACTTTGAGTTGGAGCCACCTAATGGGAATACACAACAAGTTCCTCTGAAAACTACTCCTTCTCAGCAAGTGCCTAACTTCACATCCTCTTGGGTTGTTGATGACTTGTTGGAATTCACAGGCTTTGAATCATCACCTGACAAAGTAAGACAGTTTTTATTATTTTCATAATAATTGGAGTTGCATATGCATGATGAATTAACACAACTAAGCACTTATTAGTGTGTTTTAGCTGAAAGAAGTTAGTGCCATTAATTAAGATGTGCCATTTTTTGAAAATACAACATTTTTTTTAAAGTGATTGTAAAAAAAAAGCATATTTTTTGAAGTGATCAATTTACAAAACTTCATTTAAATTAATGGACCAATAACAAAAAATGTATTCAAAAGAATGTATTACTAACATTCCTCTTGTGCTCATTGTTCTATTGGGGGGCTATATATGATTAGTATCTTTTATTATATTTATTTATAACTCTTTTTTTTTTTTACTGTGCTCAGAAGGAATCTCTGCAGTTTGAAGAGATGGAATGGCTGGAAGAGGTGGATCTTTTTGGTGAACAATTTACTGAGGGAGCCATGGCTGCGGCTGAAGTTCCTCAGCTTCCAGTGACTCATACTAGCAACAATGTTGCCTCATACAGAACCTCTAGCAAGTCCTACATGTCTAACAAAAAGCCTAGAATTGAACACATAGATGATTATTATGATGAGGAAGATGAGTACTTCACTGTGCCTGATCTTGGCTGAAGCACATGGTTGGTTATATCGGATTAATTTTGGAGAAGTGATTTTTTTTTTCAAAATCTTTTCAAGAAATTGTAAAAAAAAAGATACAGTTATTTTTCCAAAAAAAAAAACAGAGATAATCCAAACTTGAAGTTGTATATTCATACTTCTCTAAGTACAATAATCTAAGAATTGAAGTGTGTTCACAAGTTGTGTGGAGATGAATATACCATATGATGAGTCTCATTTACTTTCAGGTGTTTCGTTACAAGATAGCATAGAATCTATACCGTTTGGGAATAAGTTTTTCGTGTGGTTATTGGTCATTGCTCATACTTCATATATTAATACTGGCCTAACTTTGTATGCATCCCAGATGAATAATCGTAGCCATGCAAAGTAATCGGAACATACATAGTACAGATCAGAGTACATATTTGTCATTTGAGCAAACAATATTGTTCAGTTCACTCTAATTGCTGGTTTCTGATCGAGGCCTAGTGTATTGATTGAGATAACAAAAGTGACATGGAATAACCGAACATTGTATATGATTGAGGATACATAAGCGACATCTTCATAAACTTTAAAAAAAAAAACTTATTATTCAAGAAAATCATTCATTGCAAAGAATCCTCTAAATGAAGCAAAGATTAAAAGATTTTGGTCCAAGTTCAGTAGGTTCAGCTGCTTAATATTTATGATATATGCATATAGGTAGCCCGAGTTCTTGGCGTGGCCCAAGACTTTTAGTTACTTACAAAACAATTCTTTTTCTATTCCAGCTTATCACCTATGCCATGAGGGTCTTATAAAAAAGGATTTGGAAATTCATATTCATATCAACAAAACAAAACAAACTCTGAAATTTAACCCAAATTTCCCCCCTCAGGGTGATGGCGAAAAGAGCACCTACTCCTAAACTCTTCGTCCCTCTCTATTATTCCTCCATTTTAACCATAACAACTCTACGTCTTATTATGATGCCATCACAAATCCACTCATCAACCCTTGAAGCTGATACCCTTTCCCTCCGTGAAATAAAACGTGCCATTGATCCCAACTCAGTCACCCCATCTTCCTACCTAAACAGCTGGGACTTCACAATGGACCCCTGTGAAAGCACAGGCTCACAGTTCCTAGGAATACTGTGTGATTTGCCTCTAGATAATAACTCCTCAAGTAGAGTAACAGCCATTGATCTAGATGGCATTGGTTATGAAGGGTTCCTAAGTCCTAACACCAGCCATTGGGAACCTCACAGAGCTTACACTACTCAACCTGAACAACAACAAGTTCAGAGGACCAATACCAGAAACCATTGCAAAACTAAGAAAACTAACCAGACTCACCCTATCAGAAAATTTCTTCACTGGTGTAATCCCACAAGGAGTAACTGGACTCAAGAAGCTTCAATATCTAGATGTTTCTTGGAACAGGCTTTCAGGCTCAATCCCTGAAAATATCACAGCTTTGAGAAGGTTAACTTTTTTGAGCCTGTCAAATAATGGTTTTGCAGGGAGGATCCCAAACCTCACAGGGATGTGGCAACTCAACACACTAGACCTTAGCTTTAACCAATTCTATGGGGAAATTCCAGACCTTCCAGTGAGTCTAAGAAACTTGTATTTCAGGCGTAATATACTATCTGGGCACATGACACCACTTAAGGGACTCTTACATCTTAAGTGGCTTGATGTTAGTGATAACAGGCTTTCAGGTTCTATAAACAGTGACATTCTTTCCTTAAGAGGTGTTGTTCACCTCAATGTTTCTTTCAACCGGTTCACATCATTGGATGTTATTAATTACTCTCTTCAAGGGCCACGGCTCCAAGTGATCGAGGCTCAAGGGAACCATTTGAAGGGTCATTTGCCTGCGAATTTGGTGACTTTTGTGAACTTGACTGCGGTTAATTTGGCAAACAATCAGTTCTCGGGTACCATTCCTAAGGAATATGGAACAAAAGTGAGGACATCGTGGAGAAGAGTGTATTTGGATCACAACTTTCTTACGGGAAATCTTCCATCAGAGTTTGCTCACGCAACAAATGACAAAAGCCTTTAAAGTCATTATCCAAACATTAAGTGTTACAAAATTCTTTAGACGAGGGGTCTAAACTAAAACTCTAATTTTTTTTTTTTATATAAGTATGTGGTTCGGTTCAATAGGTTCCAGTGAAGTGAGCCAATTAACCAAACCAAACCGATTAATTTTGAAAAAATATCCAAAACAAATTAAAAAAATCTATTTTGATCCGTTTATAATTTTTTTATCAACTTTGATCTGAACACCCTAAAAATCAATAGTCTTGTTGCATAATAATATATCCTTTTTTTTGGTTTTTTTTTTCAATTACAAGATTGGTTACAAGTGATTAATATATTCTATCTAAAGAGACGGATATGGCTAAGACCCATGTTTCATCTACTATGATAGAAGTTGGAACAATCCATGGCAGGCTTGGGGTTCATTTTCTCTAGAATAACGTGGGTATAAACCAATTTTTTTTTTTTGGGTCGAAGTATAGTACTACCTCCGTCCCTAAATATAGAAACCTTTACAAAAAAATAAAAGTTCCTTTATATAAGAACCTTTCCAAAAAATTAATTGCATTAATTATTTTTTGACTAAAATGCCCTTATGATTACCCAACTACTCTACATTTTCCAATGCATTAATTAAGTGATGAGAGAGAGAGGAGGGAAGAGAGATAGTAATAACTGTTAGGGCTAGTTTTGGAAAAGTATAGTAAATCATGGACAAATTTATTGCTATTAACTGATTTAACTAATTTTCTTAAAGGGTGTGAATTAGTTAAAAAAATTTTATATTTAGGGACGGAGGTAGTAATATATGTCAAGACAAGTTTTATTTTTGGTCAAAGATCTTAAGACAAGTTGAGGTACGTCAGTTTCGTCTTTGCTTGGGCTGGCCCGAACATATCGCTGACCGTTACAGCGTCACTGAGCAGAAGGCAGAAGGTGGAGTGGAGGCAGAAGAAGGAAAATGAATATGGAGGAAGCATCAGAGTTGGACGAAGGTATGAAGGTGTTGGAGTCGTGTTTGGTGCTCATCAATTGGCGCCTCAAACCTTCCACCAAGCGTCGACTACAATTAGGTCTGAAGTCTCCTTCTTTCTAATTTCCTTTTTAATTAATCTCTTCTATCGATAATTATTAATTCATTTATAATAAGCAGATATTCTGGCGCTGTGTACAAGAATGAGAGCGGTTGTAATGGTAGACTACGGTGGAATCATGCCTCAGCTCCAACACCAACTCTCTTCACTCCTCCAACTCGCTCAAAAGGATTCCCCCATTTTCCACCATCTCAGATTGATGGTTATTCAAGACATGATCTACTTGATACACCCAACTGAACTAACTAACCACGTCACTTCAACCCTCAACTCTCAACAACCGCAATTGCTCTTCGTAGACCTTCAACATGAACCCCCTAAGGTCTTTCCCAATTGTTATTATTCTTTTTATTTTTCTTTCTCAATATCATGAGTCATTGTTATTTTATTTTGTGTGTTTCTCGTTGTGTTCAGTTGATAACGGAAATAGAGAAAAACCAATTGGCGATGCAGCTGGTGTCAATTCAGAAGCTGTTCTCCACAATATTCTCTCCTGAGGGATTCACCAATCCGGAGGCAAAACACATGGATGATGCTAACTCCTCTGCTCAGTCTTCTCACTCTCATTCTACTCACTGCATTGATCTCAGTAACTGTATGGACAACACTGACGTGACAATCCCAACCTTGAATGGGTGAAATTCCTTTCCAGTAATCCTAATATATATATATATGTTCACATTTGCACTACCTCATTTATTTGAATGTGTTATATTTACCCTGAAATGAAAGTCATTGAAAAGTAGTAAGTTAATATGGTCACATCACATGTTATGGTGTGGACATTAGTGTGTCATGTTATGGTGGTTCCATAGAATAGCTTAGCTATTTGCCTTTTTTTTTACCCTTATTAAACATGCAATGTGTGGGACTGTCTCATTTTAGTGTATTTATGTGCTTCAGATGGCTTCTAGGATATCCGGTGGTGTATCTGTTTGGCAAGGAGCATATTGCTGATGCAATTTATAATCTCTCGACCAAATATCTTCATATTTTCCAAGTGTTTGTCTGCAGGTTTGTTTTCCCTTTGCTTTTTGTCCATGCTTTATTTTATGAAAATGCCATTATATATGTCTGATGTAGAAATTGTGTTACATTCTCTGGATTGTAGTTTGTTCCAAAAACTTTGTTGTCAAAAGCACGAAGAAAGAAAAGTGATAAATAATGCCGTGCAGCCCGGGGGGGGGGGGGGGGGGGTAAAAAGTGATAGCAAGGATAATGTTATATCCACTTTTAGTGTTCGTGTCAAGAATCAAAGAGGTGTGATTATGCTTAGCAAGTGGCAACTATATTTGGAACCACTAAAACTGGTGACAGTCTTTCATTTTTGTTTTTTTGTTAAGCACTTTCTCACAAATTAAGTACATTAAAATTTGAGCTCTTGCAGGAATAGTACTCTCAAGAAAGGGACTCAAGCTGAAGAACTGTTAAGGTAAATACTGTTTGTGGATTTGTGAATATCATTTACTCAATAAGAATAAGAATCTTTGATAATGGAACCACGAGGTGTGGCTTAATTGACAAATTCAGCTCCATAAGGGTGGAAGAACTTAGGCCAGGATTAGTCCCACATCCAAAAGGTAGGGGGAGACCTAGAGATTTTAAACACCCCTCCCCCCCGGCCCCAAATAAAAAACAACTTTGGGAATTATGGAAGACCTTAAATTTCTGGAAATATTGGTATTACTCAGCCTTAATATGATTAAGCTGCATGCAAAACGTGGGATAAAGATACAAATTCTAACAAGTATAGAGATATACATGATCTGCCCACAGTTGAGTTCTTTATTTCTTGGAGCAGCTAACAGCTATAATAGTTTTACTGCCAATGAAATTTTAACAATAAAAAGGTGGAGGAACATGATAAGTATCCATTTGCTACATGGCTATACTATTGGCCTGACAAGTGAAATGGAGATCTAATATGAAGAACATAATGTTACTCAGGTTCATACCTTGGTTTGATAATTTCCATGCATCTTCCAATTTCAAGCAAAGAACTTGTCCGAGAAGGATGTTATAGTGTTATACATGAAGTAGCCATCAATGATTTTCACTCATTTTATCTTTAGCTATATGCATCTGCCGGACTGTTGGCTCTGTCTGGTTGATATTAATTAAACCACTACTCAACTGCACATTTAAAAGGGAAGAGCTCCTTTACAGCCATAATATTTTTATTTTGGAGAGGTCATACATCACCATCTTGGTCGTTACTATATTGTTTACTGTTAGTGAAAAAATTTACTGATAATGGATGGAAGTTAAATCCATATGAATATTATTCAGTCAATGGGCAGATTGTTGATATTCTAAGCATGTTTGAACAGTTTTTCAGTGCCTTATGACTTGAGCATGAGAGGGAGTAAAGAACAATGGGCAGAGGCTTTTCTAGCTCACATGCGGGCAAAGTGGGAGAGATGTCCAAATGCTTGGAAGTCGTTGAAGATGGAGGTTAGTGAATGCCATCCTCAAGCTATCGTTCTATAGTCGTCCCCTCATCTAGGCAGAATAGAATTTGAATCCCCAAAAGTGCATAACGTACTTAAAAATTAGTGTGTACTTAAATAAACGGAAACATTTATGAGAAAATGAGTTTCATTTGTTGAAGGATATCATGCTGCGTTGCTACTTGCCACATGGACTATTTATGAAGTGTAGCAGTTATATGGAGTTTCGAACCAAAAGAACGTTTTGTTTGTTGTTCGAGAAGCGCTTTGATTGATTATATGAAGCAGTTTGCTAATTAAACAAAAACTAGCTACTCCCAAACATGCCTT
Source organism: Glycyrrhiza uralensis (assembly GCA_030159175.1). Taxonomy (NCBI): domain Eukaryota; kingdom Viridiplantae; phylum Streptophyta; class Magnoliopsida; order Fabales; family Fabaceae; genus Glycyrrhiza; species Glycyrrhiza uralensis. The sequence goes on along the minus strand of BRZY01000007.1, from coordinate 40,332,740 downwards.
AGGTCAATAAAACTATAAAAGATAAGGTGCATGTTTGAATCTTAGTTTGGAAGTCCCGTGAATATTTAAGCCAATTTACCAAAAGAGATGGTAACGCACACAACATTTAATCAGAAACTTCGTGCCTTGGTAACGCACATGGAAATAGAAATGTTAAGTATCTCGAGGTAGTAAGTGGCGAGTTGCTGTTCAACTAATTCCTTCTAAGTGGGAAGTTGTTGAAATGGCAGATTCAACTAATTCATGGTAACTGGCCAGTCATTATTATCCAGGGATCATTTCTTATCCGTGTTACTAATGTTTTTGAACTAGGTAAAGTAAACTTGTTGGGCACTTGTTCTCTAATCTTCTATATATGTTTTTTTTTTTATCTTTTTGGCACTTTCATAACAAATTAAACCGAACAATGAGACACGGCAAAACGAATAAAGAGATAATGCGGCTTAAGAAGCTGCAACGCTCATGGATCAAATTTTCATTCAACGGCTAATCTCAAAACTTGAAAGAAAACATTATTTGGCAAAACCTCAAAGCGCATGATTTTGCCGTCAATACAGAAGAGCAAGAAAAAGAAAAGAAAAAAAACCAAAGATAATAGGGCGAGAATTCCCTCTTAAATTGATAGCCAGCAACTCCAACTAAAAAGTGAAACAAGATGGGAAGAAAACGAAATCTATGCCCCTTTGATCAGGTTCAGAACATCCTCCTCCTTGGGAAGGGCAGGGATTGCACCCTTTTTGGTAGTTGTGATTGCTCCACATGCATTTGAAAACTTGAGTACTTCTCTTAACCTTGCCTCATCCTGCAATCAGTTGGTGAAAATAAATCAATCATCAATTATAAAACTCAAACGGATCTTTATATCCGAGACATTTAGATAAGAAAAAATCACAAACAATATCACATGGTAACTAAGCACTCACTTCTAGTATGGACTGATCATCAACAATCTTGGACAACAGAGCACCAACAAAGGAATCACCGGCGCCAGTTGTATCAACTGTATTGACATGGAACGCATCTACTGATCCATGGAAATTCTGGTTTATGCAAAAATGGAGAAAAACTCATTAGTGCTTCTGAACAAAGATATCCAACAGAGAACACGATTATATATGTCCATTTTTTACATGTCATCCGGAACATATTCTTTTCCGTTCTCAGGTAAAGTATAATACACAATATCACAAAGCAATTAAGAGAAGAAAAAAAAAAACCTACAAGCAGAAAGGAGAATTTTAGGCTTTACCTTGGTATAGTATCTGGAACCATGTTCACCGAGGGTGACAAGGAGTAACTTCAAATTGGGGTGCCACAAAGACAAAGCAGAAGCATCATCAATTTTGTCACTTCCAGTGAGGAACTCCAGCTCCACATCACTGACCTTGATCAAATCAGCCTTCTCCCATATGCTCAGTATTTGCTTACGGGCTTCCTCGGCGGAGGGCCACAAGGGTAGGCGGAGGTTCGGATCATAGGAGAGAAGGCATCCAGCATCTTTTGCGACCTCCATTGCCTTCAGGTGTGCTGATCTACATGGCTCCACGATCAAGCTTATTGAACCATAATGGAAAACTTTTGCCTGACAAATCAAGTTTCAGACTTTGGTTAGTCACCTGTATCATTGGTGATAAATGGTAAATCACAAAATTCAACCAAACCAGCCATTTTAGCGTGTTTGTTTTCTCATTTGAACATAAAAACACGAATTTCAAAGCTTCAAACGCAGAAGACTCAAATTGTATTTTTTGCCGTTTCATGTGTGTTGGAATTCGGGAAATCTCGTTTGAAACAGTAAAGCAAACACATTTTGGATAGATGTTTGTTTAAGATTACATAATTGATTTGATTACAGCCACCACGCATGAAATAGGCTGCCAAACAATGTGTTTTCTAAAAATATTGATGATTCATTATGCACGTGCATGCTACGCTATAGATTTTGGACCTACTGTCCAACATTGACAAGGGATCTGATTAGATTAACGATGGTTGAATTTTTGGATAAACATTTGTTTAAGAATACATAATTCATTTGATTAAACCAAGCATGAAATACGCCTTTCAATGCATTTTTTTTCTTTTGGACCAAAGAAAAAAAAGTTGAATTTTTAAATTCTTATCCAGTACTCTAAAGTTAGCACTTGCGATTATTAAATTAGTGAAACAACCGCCCTCTCCAGATTCAATAATTTAAAAAGGACGAACCAGAAAAATTCAATGTAGCTAAAAAAACAAATAATCTCATAATCAAGTTTTCTAAACAAAACGGAAACAAATCTGTAAAGTATAAAATTCATATTATTAATTAGTTAAATTAAATTAAATAACTTGAAAAAAGAAATGAGAATAAAAGCTACAATCGCGTGGAAGCACATATATATATATATATATATATATATATATATAAAAAGAAAAACTGCAATTAAGCCTATAGTATATATTAAAAGAAAAACAAGTAGGCGTTACTAAAATTGAAAAAATAAAGGATCGAATCGAAGTCAAGAGTACTAAAGGACGGACTTCCTTTGCTGGAGTCAGAAAAATGTTACTGTCACTACCGTAAGCAAATACAAGCCTTTAGATTAGACGAAGATCTGATCTGAGGTCAAAATGTTTCAACGGCTCCGATATAACCGATGGTATTAAATGTATCGTTCGTTTCTACTTTCTAGATGGGCAGCACCTACTGTTTAGGCACAAGTACAACCAATAAAAACTCACAACTAATATTTTTCCTATTATTTATAAAATAAATATTAAATGAAAAATGAATATATTTAATATCTTAAAAACATAAAAAAAAATACTTTTAACATTTTTTAATCTAGCAATTAGAAAAATTATTAGGAAAAAAATAGAAAAATCTAGAATTATTTAATAAAAAATGAAAAAATGGAAAATTCCAACACTTTGTTGTATGCTATTGTTGTTGGATGAGAAGGAAACACCAACAAAAGAGGCTGGATCCGGGGATTCATCATTATCCATAGTCCCTTTACTCCAATATTTGCTGCGTAGTGGTCGTGGTAGGGCCGTGAAGCACTATCGAGGGGCACGTGAAGCACGCAGGTATGGTGACATACGATACTATCATAACACCAGCAACAATTTATTCAACAAAAAAAAAAAATAACACCAGCAACAACCCCACCCACCCACTTTTGCCATCTTGATTATCGGTGTTCGGTGGCCCAGCCATTTCGGACAAAACCCAAAAACCATCGGATTTCGAGAATTTTAATTTTAATAATATTCTAGCGCTAGCTGCTGCGTAACGTAAGGTTAGTGTACTATCCTAGATCTAGCGAAGGGCCCCACCATACTGACGCTGACGCGGCAATGTCTTTTACCTTACGCCCACGTGTTCGCTTCCGCGCGTGTAACATCACACGGGCACACACACATGTAAATCTCATTGGATTGGAAGTAGTAACACACAAGACATGAACACGAAACAACCACTGGATTGGGTTGTTGTTGTTGTTGTTAAGAGAGAAAACGTTGAAACTATATATTCCGGAAAACAGGGAGAAAGAGATAGAGATAGAGTGCATACAGATCTGATGAGTTCGAGGTTGAGTTCTTCGGGCTTGAGTAGCATGTCGGCGCTGGGGTTCCTATAGAACATGAACTCACGCTCCCCGTCGGCGCGTAGGGTGACGAAGGCCAAGGCAGTGCGTGCTCCCGTGTCGAAGGTAATGCCGTCGGCGCGTACGCCGTTCTCCTTCAAGATCCCGGCGAGCATGTGACCGAACTCGTCGTCGCCAAGCTTGCCGACGAAGGCAGCCTTGCCGCCGAGCCTGGAGACGGCGATGGCCACGTTGGCTGGTGCGCCGCCGGGAGCCTTGAGGAATCCTGGCGCCTCCGCCAGTGAGACGCCGGAAACCGTCGGGACGAAGTCGATCAGCATCTCGCCGAAGCTCACGATGAGGCCGTTGCCCGTGCTGGGGACGCCATTGCTCAACGCCATCGATTGGTCTTTCAAGTAACGGAGAATGAAGAAACAGAGAGAGAGAGAGAGAGAGAGAGAGAGAGAATAGTGTGTGTTGTGATTTTCAACAAAGGAGTACTGTTGGGAGAGGCAAAGAGATGGAGAGAGAGGGCTTAGATTGGGTTCGGTGGTGAATTATATAGATGGAGTCGTACGTACAAAATAGAGAGAGAGAGAGAGAGAGTAATTTAATAATTAAATAAAAAAATAAAAATGGATTTGATTCATACCAAAATATGGAATGCTTTTGGATGATAATAAATTAATAATTAAGGAAGGAGTTTTTTTTTGGTGGCGATAAGGAAGGCGTTATTATTTAAAATTTAAAATTGTGATTGTGATAATTTTATTAACTGCATGCTTGTTTTACAGTTTTTTGTTTTGTTTTGAAAGAGCATGTTTTACAGTTATAAACATGCATATTTGGATTTAGAAAAATGATTGGTGGACACCCAAATGTCAATCTACTACTAGAGAGAGAAAGAGAGAGATGAGAGAAAAGTGATAAAATAATGTGATATGTGATATGATAGTTAGAGAGAGATAAAGAGAAATGAAAGGTATTGGATGAATGGATATATTTTTTGGGTGTATGTGTATCATTGCTCTTGGATTTAAAAGTTACTTTTTTGTTTAAAGATATGAGTTTATCATTTTTTCTAAGGTGGCGTCTAGGGTGGACCACCTTTTTAAGTGGTTCACAATGGAGAAGTAAAAGGAAACTTTTGCAAATTTTTAATGGCTCTTGGATTTATTTATAAAAAATTCAATGAGTCAAATGAATTGAATAAAACATGAGAACATGTGAATTCTATCTCACCCAATTTCTCCCCCACCCACCCCTCCCCATATCACCGACGCCTAATGACAGAGAATAATGAGATCGTTTCTGATCTTGCCCACAACGATGACAATGTCGTTTCTTATTTTGACCATTCCGTAGCACCTTCAACTGACGCTCATGGATGCTCATGCCTCCCACACGTCGACGCGGAGTGATGTTCTCGTGATCTTTGTATCATTGTCTCGACGTTGGTGGTCGCAAATGGTGGTGCCTCTGAGAAGCGCAGAGGTGAGAGGAATGGCACTGCAGGAGGCGGTGGCAGATTTGTGTGGGCTGCAAACTGCAGTGATCGCAAACGTTGTGGGATGAGAATCTCTTTGGCGATAAAAGTGTTGGAGACTAAAAATGTAATAGGCTTGAAAAATTGGTAGAGAGAGAGAGAGAGTACCTAAGAGGGGATTGGGAAAGGGAGAGGGATGAGAGGAAGAAAGGGTTCGAAGGGTGCAGTGAGTGTTGGTGGATGCGGTGGTGGCAGCAGCGACGACGTAAGATTTGGAGTTCAGTGATCGAAATATGGAAATAAAATTACTGTACACGCGGCGACGATGGCAATCACTGTCGTGGCTCGCAACACCTTGGCAGCGAGGGAAGAACTGCAATTTACCATGGCCGTTGAGGGAGGAGCACTGCAAAACGGACTGTCCATGGAAAAGTAGCAAACAAGTACATTGAGACAATGTTATGGTACTTCGCATAACACAATAAAACAAATGATCCACCATAAACCACTTATTAAGTGGTGAACGGTACCTTTTTCTAATTGAAAACTAAAAAAAAGTTGGTTTTAATTAATTTTTTTTTTATGAATGGGAAAAACAGACTAACTATTTTCTAGTTTATCTAAAATGCACAATTTATCATCGGACGAAGAGTCGGATTCAAATATAATAAAATTGTTGTTGCAATTTGAGATCTTGGTGGCTGGTCATTGGTTTTGGTAAGGGACATGGACGTTGGATTTGGACTGTTTTTTATATATTCGGACTTATTTTATCCTTTTTTAATTTTTTTCAGCTAAGAGGCATTGATTCCACTTGGATTTGAATTAGATAAAATATGAAATCAATTGGCCCACTGGCGTGCTTGCTGACTATGCATCTTGCCTATTTTTATTTCAATTTTTTGCTGGGGAAAAGTCAATTTCAATTGGAGTTGGAGTTGGAGTCTATTTTTTCTCGACATATAATTTGTAAATAAGAACGGGTTTGAGATTTATATACTGACAATGAGCTTGATTTCGACTCGATAGTAGTTAAATTATTGCAATAATAAAATTATAAAATTGAGTTTATCTATTTATATTAGAAATATTATTTGGTTATTAATTTTTTTTAACTTTCCAAGACTCCATGTGTCGATTTTCACGTATATTAAAGTTAGAAAATAGTTAATATGTAATTTATTTGAATAAATATAAATAAATAGATAGATATAAGAAAGCATTTTCTACCGAAAAAATCGAAATAAGAAAAATAAAAATACAGAATGAGAAATGGGATGGAGGTAGGGAGTTAGGTATCGGTTTTCCATTCCTGATAATAAGGATAGAGTATAAGTAAGGTAAGTAGTATACCAAGCTAGTCCATGGACCGATCTATTTATATAATATAGAGTACATCTCATAATTTATTTTAATATTTATAGTTTCTTTAAAAAAAATAAAAAACGTATCCCATCCTAGTCAAATAGTTTGGATGGTTAAATAACAAAATCAAATGGATTGATTGGATCGGTTTTTAGGGCCAAACCAATCTAAATGAAATATATTATAGTGGATTGAATTTTAAAGTTAGACTATTGGATTATTATATAACAAAATCGAAGGAATTGAATTGGATGATTTTATCTTTCAAAATCGATCTAATAAAATCCACGAACACTCATAGCATGGATTTGGGGAAGAATTGCTTTGCTAGTGTAGGAACTAGTAAAAGTGAGATTTGCCAGTAATCCGCAATAGTGGAATGACTCTTGCTAATTAACGTCATTCGGACATTAGTTATAGAGATCACATTTATTAAAAATTAAAAATGTAGAATTTAATATGTTGGCAATGGCAATATTAAGTATCCCTATACTTTTTCCGGAGTAATTTATATTTTTAAAATTCTTATCCAGTTCTCTAAAGACACTTATTAATATTTATCTAATAGATATATTTGTCACTACATAAAAGATTCGTTATGAATCTTGAATTTATATATTTGTATATATTAAACAATTAACTTTGAAATTATGCAATGCCAAAGAGGATATAGGAAGAGTGGGAAGGGGAAAGCGAAGTGTTGACGGAATGTCACACTAATTTTCCAAAAGTTCCTCTATCCCAGATTCTGCATGCGAAAGTTTATGAACTGCTCGCACAGAAAGAATAATTCAGGTATTCAGTTGAGTAAGTACCAAGGAGTTAGGAAACGTGATCATTTCTTCGTGTGTTATTTATCAATTGCTAGTGTCCTTCCTTTTACCTTTACAACACACACAAAAGCATGTCAACGCACAAAGGATGCTCGCGTGCAATACCATATATCATTCTACCACGTCGTTGAATTGAATATTGAGACAGTATTGATGAACCTGAAGCTCTTCAGAATCCGATTCATTCATTGACGGGTTTTCATCTTCAAAATTATCTTCAGTTTTTGAAAGCTCTATATTCGTGTAATCAACTTCCGTTTCAGAAAAATCTATTCATAAAGGAAAAGCCGAAAAGCAATCACCAGAGGCACTCAGATTGAGATTTTTCTTATTATGCATTCCTTCCTTGATTCCCCTTTTCACAGCTGGAGCTGCCACTTCAGCCGTTCAATATTGACTGGGGGTTTGTTAGGACTATAGTTGTTTTTTGTTTTTTGGGATGAGACAAATAACTGATAAGGACTATAGTTGTTTTGGTTTTTGACAATGAATAAATGAAGGGCCCGAAGTGATTTGGACTCAAATGTCAAATTAAAATATAATTGGATTTTCCGAGAGCCAGCGAAAACATACTCTCCCTGGATTAGAGCACGCAAAACATATTTTTGAGCTGACCCGTATCGGGTTTGGGCTTTATCGAGTTCGGACTCGGACTCGGGCTCTAATCTATGTTTTTATGGTGACCTGCTTCGAACTCAGTCTTTACCGAGTTCGGACTTTGTCGGGTCGGGCAAAAAAGATTCGGATTAAAAACGGACTCAAATTTGTGTATTCGAGCCCTCTATTTTTTGAATTTTTTCAACCCGGTCCATTTTATTAGCTCTACCGTGGATAAAGAAACTTTATTCAACCATGAGGAAACCACAAAAAGAATAATTATTGTTAATTGAAAAAAAAAAGTAATAACTAATCTTCTACTCCTTCCCATGTAATTTTTTGTTTATATTTTAGTCCGGAGGGAGTATATCTTAATAAGATTTTTCACATTAATCGACGTATTAAAAAAGCATAGCATTCAAATCTACTTAGAGGTGATTGGAATGAAGGGAATGTGCAGATTTTATGGTAAACAACATCTATAGATAAATTTATGCTCATTCAAATTTATTGCTACCCTTCCGGAAGTGGGTCATGGGAAATATGGGCTGGACTGGACGGGGTATGGTAATGGACCGGGTTCCAATGACGCAGGCCCATATTCACTTCATCAAATTCGTTGCGAACCAAATTTGGCAAAACCGAAAAGATTGACGTTTTCGATCTAATAAGCTATTGACACGTAAGGAACACAGGAGTCTCCATATGCTTTTCCTTACCTGAACCCCCCTCTCTTTCTGTTCTCAAGTGAATCTCAATCTGCTGCGCTGCACTGCACGGAACACAAAAATTTAATAAAAATTTGCAAAATCACAGACGCTTCCTACGACAATCCAATTTGCGTCACCCTCAATTCTCTTCTCAGTAAGCTTTTCTTTTACCACCCCTTTTTCCCCCAACTTTCTCTTTTTTTTTTTTTCCTTTCGGTTTTCGAAACTCAATTGAACAATTCAATCCCGATTATATTTTAGGGTTTGTTCATCCCTTTTCTTCTTTTTGGCTGGAACGTTGAAACCTTCATTCTTAGTCTGAGGTTTCAACGAAGCTTGACTTTTTGACTCGTTAATCTTATTTGCTTGGGTTAGAATGCACAGCACACCTTTTGGGATGCACCATATTGTTTTGAGGATATTACTGTTGTGGGGGCAAAGCTTCACTCTGATATAATGAGTTGTTAAAAGTGCTATTCAATTTCAAGTTTTTTTTTTGCCAGGATTTTTTTACAATTGGCATGCTTGTGAACTCTTGGGTTGGGTTAGTAGTTCCATAACCATTCTCAAATGCAGTCGAATTATGGCAGAGTTCTGGAATTTTTTGATTGACTGTGTAGAATTTTATAAATCCATGTAGAGTAAATTTTTTTTTTTAGAAGAAAGATGAAAACCATTCTCAAAATTTCTCATCTTTTTGAAGTGGACTGATGTTTGCCACACTAATCTATAGCATGTTTTTCAGCTTTACTGATGTTTGACTTTGTGAAAAGTCTTTTTTCGATTGATTGTGGTAACTGGTAATTGGTTTTAACTGTTGAAGTGTAGTGTATTTGATTTGACAAATATTCAGTGTCACTGAAAGGAAGGGTTTCCTCATTCCTGTATAAGAGACTTTGACTTGTATGGTTTTCTTTCTCTGATTCATTGTAGTATTTAGTTTAAACCGTTGTGTGCTCATTTTATTTCCCTTTGCTGGTAAGCTTTCTTCTTAAAATGAAAATGAAATGGAAGAATTTTGGAATTAAGACAATATATTTCTTCTCCTGTTCTTTCACAATTTTATCTTCAATTAAGGAGGATTTCATCAATGTTATATACTGTTCTTTAGAGTATCACTTGGAATTGAAAATCTTATAGCAGATCTTTTGTTGCTGCAGTGGAGTTTGGGATCGATGGCTCCATTAATGGTGAGGCAGTAGGAAATGCTACTATGGGAGAGGTTAATAGTAACATAGCTGACGAAGACAAAAATGGATACAGTTCTTCTGATCCAACTAGTAAACAAGATCAAGATCAAGATGATAATACAACTCAAGATTCTTCTGGAGGGGACAAAATCCCATCAGCAATTCCTGCAGTATCGCTTGTGCCAGGCGATGAACCCTATATGGGTCAGGAGTTTGATTCAGAAGCTCAAGCACATGCATTTTATAATGATTATGCTACACGTGTTGGATTCATCATACGTGTAAGCAAGCTTTCACGGTCAAGGCGTGATGGAACTGCAATTGGACGGGCTCTTGTTTGCAACAAAGAAGGTTACAGGATGCCTGACAAGCGTGAAAAGATTGTGAGGCAAAGGGCTGAAACAAGGGTTGGTTGCAGGGCAATGATTATGGTGAGGAAAGTAAATTCTGGTAAATGGGTTGTTACAAAGTTTGTAAAGGAGCACACACATCCTCTGACACCTGGAAAAGGCAGAAGGGACTTCGTTTATGAGCAATTTCCGGTCAGATCATGTTCTTTCATTACTGAAAGATTGTTATGTTTGTTGTGTTAATTGATGCTTTATGTTAATAGATTAGATTGTTTCTCACACAGTGCCATTAACCGTCTATTAGGCCCTTAAAAGTGAAAACAGAAAATGGAAATAGAAACCAAATAGACTTTTAGATGGGTGTAGTTTTCTTTTTTACAAGACAAACAAAATATAATTGAGCTACTTTAAAAAGAGTTGCATTAGATTACTGTTAGAATTTAAAGGATCTCATCATTGAATTTTATTAATATGTTCATCAATTATATATGTAATACTGTTGATAAGTTACACTTTTCATGAAAAAGCAAGAAGAGATACTAAGCAAGACTTTCGATATTTTATATGTATGCCTATTGATTGCAATTTTAATTGATGTTCGAGCTTTTGTATCAATATACATGGAAAATAGTTTGACAACATATCCCGTTTGCATGTATATCCATGTATTTGTCTCTCTTGAGACTTTTATGCAGGAGTAACTTGAGCGATTTGTAGATCATCTCTGATCTCTTTGGCACCCCTTTTCAGTTTTCCCACCTTTATGTATGAGTAACTTGTTTTTATGCAATTTCCAGAACGAGCATGACAGAGTTCGAGAACTATCTCAGCAGTTGGCTATAGAGAAAAAGCGATCTTCAACCTATAAAAGGCATCTGGAATTGTTATTTGAGTACATGGATGAGCACAATGAAACCGTTTCGAAGAAAATACAACACATAGTAGAGAGTGTGAAGGAGATGGAAACCAAAGAAGAAGAGAGTTAGTTGTAGATAGGTTCAATTCTCAGTTATCTAGTCTTTTAATTCTTTTTTCACTGGATGAAACACAGAATCAACCGTCAGGATTGAAAGTGCTGCTAGATAAATTGTGCGATAATATAATTGCTGACCTAGGTATCTGCTTTAGTCCATCTTTAGGTATCAGGTGAGTTCTGTAGTTCAGTTTGTTAAGTTGAATGGAATTTAATAATTTATAGTGGATTGCTTTATATGCTGTAGAAGAAGAAACTAGTTCAGTCAATGTACAGGTCCTTTGAGTCCATTCTTGTGAAGTTATGCTAACAATGTGACGACTCATAACAGGCATGCAAATGCTTTGATAGAATTATATTATTCCGTTGTTGATTTCCATGGCTGTCTTCTTTGTATGGCATTCAAATTCAAATTTAAATAATGATGAATCTATTTTGTATATAATGAGTCCGTTTGACTTTGAGAATAGAATACCTTGTCTGTGTGTTAAAACTTTTTTGCTGTATTTGGATTTTGGTGTGTGGTCCAGTTTGAGTCAGTTTTAAGGGATTTTTCTATTTACACATATATTTTTCTACCTACGCATACTTGATGCAGAGCTAATAGTTTTGTAGGTTTTTTTTTTTTAAAACATATATAATGCGGAACTATTGTTGTATTTTAGTGCGGAACTAATAGTTCCACATGTATTATTTGTAGTGTGCACACATACAAATAATGTATGCATAACTATTAGTTCCGTACTGAAGTACGTGCAGAACTAGTTCTGCATGTTATTTGTATGTGTGTTACTGATGCGAAACTATTAGTTTTGTACTGATATGTATGTGTCAATGGAAAACTATGTATGTGTCGTTAGAAGGGAATTGGTAAATACATCTTAGATTTTTGGACATACACCCCACATTAATGTAGAAATTCCAAAAATACCCTCCAATTTGGCGTCATTTCTGGAAATTGAAATTTCCAGAATGCAAATTTGTATTCCAGAAACTCCAGTCAAATTTGTATTCTGGAAATGACGCGAAATTAGAGGGTATTTTTGAAATTTTCACATTAATATTGGGTGTATGTTCGAAAATCTGGGGTGTATTTACCAATTCTCCGTTAGAAAATGCCGGTTTAACTTCCCTTGAACCCAACCCAATAGTCTTAATGGGCCAAGTTTGTTGGACCGGGAACTAACCAATTCATGATCCAACTAATTACTACTCGTGGATTGCGCCAATCCGATATTTGACAAAACACACAAACTTTTTTTTTTGATAACACAAAACACACAAACTTTAGCCATCATGTATAGCTATGTCATTAATTAATTGATATGAAACCTAAAGTAAGGGACTTTTTTAATTTTTTTGAAACAATATTAATATATTATTATATTTTGCAAGACACTGGACCAGGTTGAGCCATATCTAAGTAGACTGCAGAACTCCTTCAATTCGTAAATCATAATATAATCAATAATGCTATAATTAATAGTAGATAGTTACTGTTTAATCTTTCCAGTAAAATCTACCATACGCACTTCTATTAGGATGTAAGGGTGGAACTTGAAATATAGATCACTGACTAGATTAACGGCTATAAATTATGTTGAGATATTTATCATTGTCAAAATCAAATAATTTCATAGTCATGAATGGTAATCCACCATAGAAGAGCCCCAGATTTTACGTAGAAATTACAAAGTATGGAGATTGGTTAGTCCCGACCGAGCTAGCCAAGGCAGAAGAAGAACTCGCTCTAAGCCTTGCATGTTAAGTATTTTACAAGGAAATACAGCAGTATCAGTATGGGTTTTACTGAGTATAACCTCATCCTACATGGTAGGGGGGGGGGGGGGGGGGGAAGTAACGATGTAAATTTAATGCAAAAACTAAAGTAAATCCTGTCATAGAAAGAGTCATATAGTTTTCAAGTTGGTGACGTGCTTTATTAGTGCAAGGCTACGCATACAGTGGTAGGGTATTGATATTACTGATGATTGTGACAGCTCTTTGGAGGTTCTTTCTTGGGGCATATCAGAAACATTCAGGCCAGTAGTGTATAATCCGTCACGGGTGTGACTAGATCTGCATACATGGTCATTTTGGTATCGGCAAAAATTCAGAGAATCACACCCAAGGAATACTTTTTTTCACACGTGTGGGTATCTCTGCTGCATAAATCTGGAATCCCTGACAGTCTCACATACGGGGTGTGATACTGATCATTTACCTGTGAAAATATCGGGTATGGAGATGCATAATGCTTTGGTTACAGACAGTAGATATCACACCACGGGTGTGAAAATTACCATCATTGTGAAATTTCCAAACCTCATGGGTGTATTTAGGAGCACTGTTATACAGTTGGGCTGTGTTTTGTCTTATGTAATTACACTGTGTGGGGCCTTGATTATACAGCCATAAGGTGGCATTGAATGGGGTCCTCCTTGGACTCTTGCTATGTTAATATTTTCATTAGTAAAATGTTTTACTTTTCAAAAAAATATATAAGCTATTTTTATAAATAAAGAAAAAATGTGATTAAATTGATTTTATATAAGTTATAAATTGTTTTGGTAGTTGCTCTATTCCAATATTTACAGTGCTAAATAATGAAAAATATTTATTTTAATTGGAATCACTTGGACAAAAATATCAACAAATACGATAAATAAAATATTCCCTTCGGTCTAAAATATAAGCAACATAATACAAAAATACACAGACCAATGAATGTTTTGAAAATGTGATAATCATAATTAATATTCACTAGTTTCAATTTTTTTCCAAAAATATCCCCTTTGGTGTCTCTCATAAATATAAATATTGCATTAAATGAATGGTATAATTGAAAAACTAGCATTTAATTTATTTGATATTGGTGAATGTTGTTTATATTCTGAACCAAAAAAAAGTGTTTTTATTGCTTATATTTTGGACCAGAGATATTAATTCCTAATCAAGAGATTCTCTTTTTTGACAAAATATCAACGAATACGATAACTAAAATAACTCCTAATCAGGAGACTTAAAAGACAATTTACTATAGCAAGATGATAAAAAAAACCATGGAACATAAATCCAATTCCGCCATACTTATGCATTAAGTATTTAAAGTTGCGTGGCATTTATGGTAGGCCGATAGAAGAATTTGTCCACCGTACTCAAATCGAGAAATTACTCACAAACACCGGTTTACGTAGAAATGCACATTGACCCCTAACAGAGTTTATAATTTCAAATTATACCCAATAATAATTAACAAATTAGACATTATCGATTCCCACAAAAATGCGTCGTCGTTTGGTCCTTTGTAGGTACATCTCCTCTTTGATATTGACGTAGGGACATCGGATGTTAAGCTACATTTTAAAATAGTTTCTTAATGAGAATAAAAACTTAAAAAAAGCTGAATAAAGGACTATCTTAAAATTAATCACATTAAAATAGCCTTGAACATGTATTTAGGCCAAATTAAATATTTACAAACTTATAGTTCATTTTTTAATTATTATAATTTCACCACATACTTGTAAGATATTAGTGTACTCAGTTTTATCATATTAGTTTATTACTTTAATAATATATTTTTTCATAGTATTATTAACGTATATGGGTGGCAAATATCACATTAAACTCATAGCCCATCTTCACCTGATTTCTTTTGCATTTTCACTCCATTGACGCCAACATCAATGATACACATCCACCTCACGCAGTCACCATCTTCACGCCCGAGTCGTCGTGTCCTTCGATGCCTCAACCAGTGCTGCCGTCGTATGCTTCCCTTCCCCATTTGCTCTCTGTTATGCGCGTAGCTACTGCCCCTTTTATTTGTTTATTTGATTTCCGGTGTTTGCTCGCCAAAAAAAAAAGAACTCATTTGTTGATTGCTTAGCTAAATATGCTATTTGTAATCCTAATAAAATATGGATTGAAGAATATCCAGAATGTATTTGAAAAGCTTCGGTCTCTGTTTTAAAGCTAAATTTTGTTCAATAATATTGACTATCTTTAATGTTAAAAAAAAACTTATTACTGGTGCCATCATTTTGCCTATGTCAAGCTTTTGGGGGCATGAAAGTCCGATTCACATTTGGGTTTGTTCATCTTAATTTCTTTAATATTTTAAAAATATAAAAACAAAAATAGATTTTAGTGTTATCTTTTTTAAAAGTAAATTCCAAAATGGCAAAATCAATCAAAATTAAATATTTTAGTGCCCCTCATTGCAAATAAGTTTTTAAACTAATGGACACCTGCTACCCAAGTTACCCAGCACAATCTACACCATCGAATTTTTTATTAGTTTATCAATGGTCTATATGATATCTACAATGGGTATTCTGAAAATATGTAGTGGCATTTTCGAATTGTCCTACCATAAACGCCACCAGTCCATTAAATTTAGCTACTAGAAATTTATTCCATTTCAAGCCATAGTTTACGGCGTGTTAGCTGCGAAGATATATTATATATTTTAAATCGGTCGACAACTGGCAAACTTGCCCTTATAGCTCAGTGGTAGAGCGTCAGTCTTGTAAACTGAAGGTCCGTAGTTCGATCCTGCGTGAGGGCATTTTATTTTTTCCCTGCATACTTTTGATGATCGCTGAAATTTCATTTCAGAACTCTTATAATCGAGTTCTATGGAATAACCGAATAACATACTTCCGAACCTTTCAAATGAAACAAAAAAAGGACAATGTTGTTACAGAATTCAACACAGATAATACGCTTTACAATCAATAAAATGAGATGATAGTTACATTACATCCAAGTGTAATTGCATGAAAGAATGAAAGCTCCACTAAGACTCTACAGCACAGCTCTCAGGAGATATATAGAAATGTCAGAGTTGCATTCATGATGAAACCCAATTGAACCAAACTAAACTAAACAAAAAAATTACATGCAACACTAAAATAACGTAGGCAGTAGTAGCATCTGTGGAAGACAACCTTTTTTTGGGGTGGAAATCTATGGAAGAAAACTACCCCACGGTTTTTTTTACCACATTAAGATCCCATATATCCGACAGAGCTGAGTTTCCTCCAAGGTTCACATCACACAGTAGTTAGAAGTTGTGTTGCAAGAAGAGTCTTTCTTGAGGAGAAGCAGGACCAATCTCTTCCTCAAGGCTTCTCAAAACATCACCTCCACCTCCAACTCCAACATTGCTAAAGTTCCTCCCTTCAGCAACTTTCCCACCATCAACTTCAATTTCTGATCCTGATGACTTTCTCCTCTGAGAAGAAGTAACACTTGGGAAAGTTATCCATGAGGGTGCTCTAAACTCAAACCTCTGGTCCTCAGTCTCAGCCACATCAGTAGTCTCTGAAGCTGACCTGTTTGAAGACCTTTGAGATGACTTTTTGTGCAACCTGTTGCTTCCCAAAACCACCTCAGTAGGCAAAATTGGTTGCTCAATGCAAGGACTACCCATTAACTGTGCAAGAGCTCTCTCCAAAGCTGTTGTTACTTTGTCCATTGAAGGCCTATCCTTCCCTCTCATCCTCACACTTTTACAAGCCACATTTGCAATCCTTTTCAAGGCATCAAGATCAGGAGGGGGTTTCAGAACCGGGTCCAAAATTGCAGCTATATCTCCTGACTTGATCAGTGGCACTGCCCATTGAACTATGTTCCCTTCTTCATATTGCATGTCAATGGCTTTTCTACCACTTAGGATTTCCAAGAGAAGAACACCAAAGCTGTAGACATCAGATTTTGTGGTGAGGTAATGAAGCCTATAGTATTCAGGATCAAGATAACCAAGGGTCCCAGCTGGTAGTTCAGCCAGTGGGGAGCTACTATCAGCAGGACCCAATAGAGACAAACCAAAATCAGAAACTCTTGCATTGTGTTCTTCATCAATGAGGATGTTTGAGGACTTGATGTCTCTATGAATCACAGGTGGGCATGCATAGCCATGCAAGTATTCGATTCCTCTAGCTGCTTGGACTGCAATTGTTACCCTTCTTACCCAATCCAATTGCTCTTTCAGTTCTTTGCTTTTGCCATGGAGGTGTTGGTGCAAGGAACCATGAGCCATGTACTCATACACAAGAAGCCTTTCTCCTCCCTCTTCACAATAGCCTAGTAGGTTGAGCAAATGTGCATGGTTCAACCTCGAGAGCAAGTCAAGTTCTGTGTGGAACTCTTTGGAATTCTTCTGCATGTTGGGAGACATTATGGCCCTCTTAACAGCAACAACTGTCCCATCTTTGAGAATCCCTTTGAACACACATGAAAAACTTCCTTTCCCCACTATGGATTCTTCTTTGAATCCACCTGTTGCCCTTTCAAGTTCCTCATAGGTGAACATTTGTGCCCTCCTATTAATCTTGATCTCTTCCATGTCTGGCCTGATCTTGCTGTTCTCCTTTTGTAGTGAAGAATTCCCATTATTAAGTTTCTTCTTTACCTTTGAGTTTGACCCTGCTGTTCCTGAACACTCACAATCTCTCAGCTTGTAGCGAACGTACAAAACTGCAGTTATTGACACAATGCTAACTATGAAAACTGCAAAGGCTATCTCAGCAATAACAACTGGCAACTGCAGAGACCAAAACCTTTCACTTTTCTTGCTCCCAGTATTGGAATAGGAAGAGGAGCAATTGGAGAGACATTCAGGTGAGGAACAAATAGAACAATTATACTCACAAATTCTGTCAGATTTCAAACTGCATCCACTTCTCTGATACATTTCAGCTGGACAAACACCACTGCATGGCATGCAAACGTGGGAATTTGGAGACTTGCAAAGGCCCCTTTGGTCAATCTCATAGTAACCAGGAGGGCATGGAGTGGACCTACACATTCTTGGTGATACGGCTACTGGGAGAGAGGTAGGGAAACCAACACCCCAACAAACAGGCTCAAGAGATTTTGATGCAAGTATTCCACAGGTGAAGTAATTCCCAGCAGCAATCTCAAACACCTTAATTCCACTAGGAACTGGGGTACTTGCTTTCGTACTATAGCCCCAGCAAATCACTCCACGGTTATTGCTCTTAATGCCACATGCATGGAACTTCCCTCCTACTACAGAAAGCATGGGATCATTTGGAGCCAACTCAACATTACCACCTTGTCCTTGTCCTGAATGTGAAAGTGAAATAATCTCTTCCTCCATATCCAAGCTCCTTCCCCAACAAACTGTTCTAGAATTCACCCCTTCTAAGATTCCACACACATGATACCCTCCAGCAGAGAGCTTCTGGAATCTCATGCCTTGAGGAATCAAATTGATGATCTGGCTACTAGCCTCATCACCCCAACAGAACACAGTCCTATTCTGGGAGAACAATCCACAGTTGAATTCAGAACCTGCTGAGATTGACTGAACCTGCCCATCAAAAACATAGTTATTGGTCATGTTGTAGCCCCAACAATCAACAAAGGAAGTGTTCCTGTGTTTTCCTCTCAAAGGTTTCCTCAACCCACAAACGTGATAGTCCCCAGCACTGATTTCTAGGTACTGTGCTCCTTTAACCATAGGTTGTGGCACACCCATTTCTATGTGGCTACTGCTACCCCAACAATATGGTTGACTTGAACTCATTAGAAGCCCACACACAAAGCCATCACCAGCTGTTAGACCAAGGAATGGGAAATGAGAAGGTGTTCCGTAGATTATGGCTGAGTTCAATCCATAACAGGTCACAGTGTGAGATCCATCTGATTTCAAGCCACAAAAGACAGAACCTTTGTCGCCATAAGATACTGCAATTGAAGACATGGAACCGAGACTTGAAACTGGCAACCATAAGCATGAAAAAACCACAAGCTCAAATAGAGGGTTCATATCCAAAAGGTGGATTAAGAATTGTCTTGTTGAGAACCCCATGATACCGAGCCACCCAGAGACTATATCATCTAGCAAAAAGGTAGAAATTTTACCAGTAATGTTGGCTGAACCTGGAAAAGCATAGACTCTAGCTTCCACCTTTCCTTTGATATACCTTTCGACTACTCAGCAAGAAACATGCGTGATTTTTTTAGTTCAAACAAAGTTGAGAAAGTGTAACAAACTTCATCTAAGGAACCAGAACATTGTAACCGTGTGATTTTCTTCACAAATTTTCATGGATAACTAGCAATGCAGGAGAAGAGGCCCAAAAAAAGAAAGAAAAAAGTGGTGGGGATGTAAAATAGCTTGCCAAATCAGAATCTTCATTCTGGGTTTGTAGGCATAAGAAGCAGGCAAGGCAAAAAACGCAAGGAATTTTACTGGATCTTCTGTCCCATGCTTGTTGCTGGTTTGGTAAGAGAGGTGAACTTACCAAGAAGAAAAGGCCAGCTCCATCCAACACTCACTCACTAGATCAACACAACAACTGAAGCTATTGTCTGTTAGCTTGTAAAACTTTCACATTTTGTAAAAGTTGGCAGAAACTCTAGCTTGCAACAGTTTTTACCCGCTGGGGATTTGAATTGCTAGAAAAAAAAAACAACTGAAAATGGAGATAGAATTAGATGGATTGTTGAAGGGGGTTGCCGGCAAGAAGAGCAGAGAGTGAGGGAGGGAGGGAGGGAGAGAGGGAGAAGGTGCAATAAATGACACAAAACTGCCACTTCTGAAAATGGGCAAAGTGTAGGTGGAGGCATTAAATGAGGAAGTTAATGCTTTTTGATCTTTTCATGCCTGGGTTACTGCACTACCCCATTTTACTTTCATTTCATCAACGATAAGAGAGGTAGTATATTTATTATTTAATATCATCATCTATATATCAAGCATGGCATTGGCATGGGAACAACCCTTCACACCCCATACATAAAATTTGCATCCCTATAGTATCCTCCATTTGAATTCTTTCTTTATTTTCCTGGGTTGGTGTGTAGTTAATGGAGCTTCTTTTCTCACCATGCACCCTTGCTACCTTCCTTTCAAATTCACTCTTTTACATAAACTTTCTTACGCGTTTTATGACTCTTTATTTTAGTCACTACTAGTATTACCTTTCTTAGTATCATCTTTTAAATTTTTCAGTCAAATTAATGTTAAAAAAATTAGTTTTTTTAAGTCCCCCCCCCCCCCGGGGGGATACCATTTGTTGGTATAATTTCGATTGTCACATTATGACTTGCTTGCAAGAATTGAATAATATCTGTAATTTTAACACCGACCCCACAAAAAAAAGATATTTATATATAAGGAAAGAAATGCTCTCTTATTAAGCAGGAGCTCTTTAGAGTTGCATGTGATGGATTATGAGTTTTGTTGAGATGAATCGTGCGCTTCCAAAACTCAGAAATTGTAATTAACTGAAGACACGTTACTGAAAAAGGGAAGAGAAAACGAGTAGCAATAATCAAAAGTAATTACGTATTTTTATATATAGTAGTAACCTTCACAATATGGTTTTCATTGTGTCTCCCCTTAGAGAGAGTGAGATAAATACTTTTGCCCGATTAGTTTACGGATTACAGTTTCCTTCCACACGTTGAAACACCAATTGTAGAAAATCACTCTTCCTCACAAATTCACAGTCAAAGATAGAAATACTAACACGCATTGACGCTGACTTTGAGAATTGTGGACCCTTAATGAGCAGTTAATCTTGCAATTTGGGCTCACAAAACAAATCGTATCTGTATTTAATTTGTGGTCATATGTTGGACCAAAAAAAAATTTGTGGTCATATGTAACTTGTGGTAATTAATATTCTAGTATCTTTGTTTTCATTTTAAACATCATTTTAAGGCAATGACATAGTAGTGCTAGTATATGGAGTAGATTAAATAAATGCTTACAATAAACACTTAATTCAGTTGTTTATCCAAACATACCCTTAAAAGATTAAACAATCATTAGATTGTTTATTAATTCAAAAACAACTAAAATAATACTATTTTGATTTTTTGATCTTACTCACCAATGTCCTAAAGACAGGGGTTGAGATATAAAAAATGTAAAATTCTCAGTTAAAAGTGCATCATTTAATATATACTACTGTGTAGCATAAATGTTATAAACACTTTCTGTTTTTTTAATTCCTTAAACAGTGCTGACATTGGTTTTTTTTTGGTAAATTTAATTTGATAAATAATCTATTTTTTTGGTCGGGGGAGGGGAATGGGGAGGGTGGGGATAGTATTACTCTTCGGGCATTTATCGTCCCCGCCCTATAAATAATTTGATAAATAATCTATTGATCAACTATTCAATTGTATTACTCTTCGGGCATTTATCATCCCCACTCTATAAATATGGAAGATAGACTTTTTCATAAATCATTTATTTGGATTTGATTTCTCTTAAGTGAACAATTCACTTTAGATATAAAGTAAATAATATTAATTATTGATGAACAAATCAATTGTTAATACTACAAATATGTGTATAACAAAATCATACATGTTTTGGACTATCAATGGTTTGATTTTCTCATTAATGATTTAGATAATTTATTTAATTCTTTTCTCATTTTAGAGGAGCCGGTTATCTTCCACGTCATCTAATTTCAAAAAGTTATAGCCATAAATTTGCATACCCGCAACAGTTTTTGTGGCACTCACAAGTGACTTAATTTTATTGTTTCCTTGTTATCTAAGTAAGAGTGTATGTATCACCACTTCCCATCGATGACTTTTTTGCAACTTATCTATTTACATGATATAGAAGAAGAAAAAATTCAACCATGTAAATGAAAATAGCAAAGAACCCCCACTTTCAACTAAGGAGAAAAGGTCTATAAGTGTTTGGGGAGCATTTTATAATTTTAAATACTTTTTTCTTCAAGTCTGAACCTTTTAGATTCTACTTAAAGGAGAAAGTTGGGGAGCATTTATAAAAACTCAGTTTTTTTGTATACATTTTAAAAACTTGAGTTTCCAGAGTACAAAATTTGTATTTTAGAAATTGAATTTCTGAAAAAAAAAATGCAATTTCGAAATTTCAAGTACTAAAACGCGATATTAAGATGAGGTGATTTCGAGATTTCAAGTACCAAAAATTTTAAAGTGGGGTGGATGGCCAAAATGTGGGAAGTATTTACCAGCACCCATGATCATAGTCTGGGCTGGGCTCAATGAATTCAATACTCCAACGACATAAGCCCTTCAAGAGATGACAAAAAAAAAAACAAATGTAGGATACGGTTTGCCACAACTCACAAGAGTAGAGCTGAAAAGACATGTATACCCTGCAATTTTTTCAAGGAGATTTCTATGGACTGAATGACATCCATTTAAGTAAATTCTATGACAAAAATAATCAGATCCACAAGCAGAAAAGAGTGTGTCAAAGCCCAGTAGTAGTACCCCTTAAGACAGAAACAATAATTTCTATCAAATTTAAATTCCAGGAACTAATTTATGGTTGACTTGATACCTATTTCAATAGAATATACTTGGAAAAGGCTACCTTTGCATTTTAATTATTCTGTGGGTATAATTTCTTCCAAAAGAATAAAGCAACCTGCAGCGCCAGCCAGTTAATTATGATTGATTAAAAGAATAATCTCTTTGTGATGCTCTACCTCTAGTGTGTCTCGATCTGATGCTGAGTTGCCAACACAACAGAACCACATTCAGACTTGAATTGAGGAGAATTTGGTAGTAATATCAGAATCAAGGATGTTCTTAGACCCATCTTGGTGCACCATAAACTAATACTTCAGCTGAGACAGTTGATCGATTCATATTTCTTCAAATTGTCTGCTATATTTACAGTAAGGTCTCATTTATTTTCCTTTACGCTTTTTGCCACTTTTACAGTTATGCTGTATGGAATTGGAATCAATGAATGTATATTGAATAACCGAACTCTATGACATTTGTATATTTTGAAATTTTTCAAAAAAAGATTTAGTCTGTCCATTATGATCAACAATTTGGTCAGATCAGATTAATTTGTATTCGATCCCTCTGTGCAACCCGTTCTTCTTCGATGCTCCCTGAATCTGATACATTGTATGCCCCAAGGCAAGATCCTCCGCTGTATGTGATGAACATGACTACATAATTAAGCACAGTCTCCAAATGATTGTGCCAAGAAAACGAAAATGCAATTAAAGATGGAATAACTCAGTATATATTTAGTTGGTAAATATATAAAATATTATAGGACGATAATCCAACACTAATCGTCGCTTTGGCCGAGTGGTTAAGGCGTGTGCCTGCTAAGTACATGGGGTTTCCCCGCGAGAGTTCGAATCTCTCAGGCGACGAAGTCATTTTTTGTCTCAAATTTTTTATTTCACTTTCTGCACAAACGCTGGTCCTGCTTTGTCTCATAAACGGTTGTGTATTCCTCTGCTACGACCAAAAAAACAAAAAAACTACGGAGGATGCATGTATGTATCGGTGGTACAAAACGATTATAGTTTGGGATTGGGAATGAGCTTTTCTTTTTCTTTCTTAAAAAAAAAATAAAATTGAAAGCTGGGAGTTAAGCTCTTTCGTCTCTTAAAAATTAATGTTTGTATGGATTAACTTATCAAAAATTTACTGATAACAATTTATTAAATTTAAAAAAAATATATTATTTTTTAAATTTTTCATCAACATACACTTTGTGCAGGAAAAGAAGACATACAGATTTTCATCAAAAAAAGAAGACAAACAGAAAATAAAATAGTACATGACACTAGCTACAAGATTCTGTGTGCACGTGTGAGACCTTAATCCAGCTATACCACAGCTCCCAGCAGCTCACCATGACAGTGTTATTAATGAGTGAAGGGTGGAACTAGACGTGTCTGGTTGTAATTTAATTAGCTTAGTACTGTTAGTGTTATGAGTATGACCATACTTGTCTCTTGTCTGTGGAGCAACCTAGTGACAAAGAGGAACTCAAAACACTCACTGCATTATTATATGAATATATGAATAATATCCACTCCGCTGTCTACTACCAAGGTGGGGGATATATATTCTTTTAAGTATCTATGATCTATAATTAGAAATATCCATGTTGGTTGACCCGTACGCAGGATGATATATAAAAACAATAGTATTTAAAACACACTCAAAAAAATGAAAAAAAAAATTTATGAAAAATATTGAGAGGCGAAGAAATCGAAAAGTAGATTAAGTCATAGTACGTATAGCCCATTTGTTTTTACAATTCAATGGTATTATTGTGTTTTCTGTTTGTAATTTTCAAGTTATAATTTAGGAAAAGCTCCAGTTTTTTTAAAAGGCAAAACAACCACGCATTTAAACTTGATATAGGTTCGCACCACGGCATCATGGGATGTGTTGATAAACTTGATATATATATATATATATATATATAAATGGGTTAAGTTGGGTTGGTTCGTCCTTCAAACTGTTTTTTGTTTTTATTTTAAATGTTAATTTGGACTCGGTATGCATAATTGGTTGGTGAATTAGAGGTTAGCCCGTCGACTCGTTCATTTTGAAAAATAATAAATATTCAAATAAATGGAATTTCTAAGTGAATTATTTAGGGATTTGAAATTTATTTGAATTTGAATGTTTGAATTATTTAGACTTAAAGACTCTTTCTCTATTACTATTAAATTTTGATAACCATAAATATTTGGTACAAAATATCCAATTTTCAATAACTAATTTTTGTGGGAGAACTTGGCTGGCCAATCATCGCTCCTCAATTCACAAGATATTATTTTTATCTAAAATAATTTTTTAAACTATCCTCAAACTAATCCTTTTAGGGCAACTTTTAATGAGAGTACTTAATGGGTCCTTAATAGGAACTCCAATGTGGGAAAAAAAGGGTGAGTGCTTAATAGAGAGGGTGTTTGCATAAACATTATCTCTCTCCTCTCTTCTGGCGGAGTCCCACATATATTTGTGAGTTTTAATTGGATGTAAAGTTATTAGTGGAACTCATTTAATAAATTTTTTAGAGTTACTGTGTTGGAGGGATTTGATACTTATTGGGTGTTTGTGTTAAAAAAATAAAAATAAATAATGTATACAAATAGACCTACTTAAGTACCTAAAAGTGGGTACTCCACTAAAGATGACCTTGCTTGTAGCAAAAAAAACCTAATCATCTTACTTAATAGTTATAAAATACCATTAGGTTGATCTATGTGGAACTTGGCTCAGATCTGTTAAATACTACCTCCGTCCCTAAATATAAGAATATTTTAACTAATTCACACTCTTTAAGAAAATTAGTTAAGTTAGTTAATAGCAATAAATTTGTCAATGATTTACTATACTTTTCTAAAACTAGCCCTAACACTTATTACTATCTCTCTTCCCCTCTCCCTCTCATCACTTAATTAATACATTGGAAAATGTAGAGTAGTTGGGTGACTATAAGGGCATTTTAGTCAAAAAATAATTAATGTAACTAATTTTTTGGAAAGATTCTTATATAAAGGAAATTTTATTTTTTTATAAATGTTCTTATATTTAAAAACAGAGGTAATAAGATTTTAGTTTTAAACCGGTAAATTAAAAAAAATAATTGTGAGAAGAGACCTCATTAAATATAGCTAACTAAAAATTTCAATAGAAATTAGTTATCAACAAAATCAATAAATACTTCACACTAATTGAAAAAATATTTAAAAAATAGTATAGTATGTGAAAAAATTCCGGTCTAGGAGTTGAATTTCACCAAGAACACACTCAAGACAAGACTGAAGAGGCAGGGTCAGGAGACAAGGAGATGCCACGTGTTAGCGCCCCCATCAAGGACGCGCAAATAGCCGTTGAGGAAATCCACAAGTGTCCCCAAGTCATAGTGCATAAGATAATGGCAATGCCGGCCTGCCTTTGCCCTCGTTATTTGGCGGGTTCCACTCTCCAACGTCTTCCTGTCTCTTTTTAGATCCGTCATCAACGGCCACACAAATTAAGACAGCAACGCCTTTTTAAACTCCAATTACTATATTTGCCGGTGCTAAGTCAATAGTACTCAATATCAACACAAAATAAATTGGTTAAAGAGTGATATATGAACCATTCGACTAATTTAATAAATTAAGGAAAAACGATATATGCCATTAAAATCGAATTAAACTTATGGATAACAACCATGTATTTAAATTAACATTTCATACAAATGTCTCTATTAAGTATAAGTATTTGTCTTGAGTTTGATCAAAGTCATTTGTATGAAAAAAAAAATTATTGGAAAAATGGCACAATCTACTCCAATGATCTCTATGCCTTGAGGAGGACTAATATCTACCCATCTACTAGGAGATACCTACCCTAGTCGATTGCACATATCTTGTGATTCATTCTAATTAGCATTTCATCATAACACTAGTCTATTGCAGTGAAAATAAATAAATTGTAACTAATCAAACGAAGTTTACGTTAAGCTTTAATTTTGAAAGAGAAGTAGTAGTAGTCTCACAAGTCACAATTATAAACGCGGAATAATACTTAATTAAAAGAAAGAAATTAAAGTTCCCCAAGGGCCAAGACCCCTTCAGAAAGGGGGAGGGCCCAGGGCAGAGACTGGTTGGCAGAGTATTTTTTTATTTTTTTGGTGAAAATTGGTAGAGTATTCTTTGTTGTCTATGGTTACGATAAATTATGAATAATTTTAAATTTTTTTACTTTTTATTACTATAAATTCATCTAATTATTGAATAGAAAAAATATTAAATATTTTTTTATATTTTTAAAGTATTAGTTGTATTTTGTTTCATATTTTATAAAATAATAGGATAATACGTAGAAATATTTATAGGAAGATATAATATTTCTTATAGATTATTTAAGGTTAGACAGACCAGTAGTTAATTAGTAAAACTCAACAATAACGATAACATGTAAGTATTAGTAGCTGCCACTCTTAGAGAGAGAAGCTCTGTCTTCTCTCTAAAAATCATCTGCTCCTCTTTCTTCCTCTTCCACTTAAGGGGTGATTTTAGACCCAAAAAAATGGTCTAAAACCACCCCTCTACATCTTTCTACTTCGTTTTTAGTCTATTTCTACCTTAATAAGTGACTTTTTCACATAGATCTCGTTTTTCTCTCGTATTTTTTCAATGCTTTTCGGCATCTGCATGCGCTGGTGTTTGTTTCACCATCTTGATGCGGCGTTTTGTTCTCCCGTCTTGGTGCGGTGTTTGTTTGGTTCAGATTGGCTGATTTACTTTGTTTCACTACAAATTCTCTTATGACTGAGTCATCAACGTTGTAGATTCGGAGGCGTAGGTACTCCGGTCAATATGAGTTTGTCATTTTTGTAAGCATTGTCACTTTTGATGGAATTTTGTTGTATTATGCTATTAACTGGGTGTTGTGAGCTTGTTCACAGATTCGTCCCTTTCCGTTTTTAGCGATGTTGAATTTGTAATGTCTTCGATGTATATTACCGATTTGAATGAATGAATACCTTTTGTTGTTAACAAAAAAAAGTAGTAGGCAAGGTAAGTGACATGGGCCAAATTAAAATGAAAAATGTTATATTTTCCTACAAATTTTTTATATATCGTTATACTACTTTATAAAGTAAAAAAGTTAATACAATTAATATTTTGAAAATATAAAAAATATTTAATATTTTTTTATTTAGTAAATAGGAGAATTTATAAAAATAAAAAAGTATAAAGATTTAGAATTATTCAATTAAAATAACCTACAAGCAACACAATTATTTAAGAGCAATGATATATATATACCTTAAAAATCAATCTACCCATCTAACACTTCTTATTTTTTTTTATCTCTCTCTAACTATTGCATCACATATCACATTATTTTATCATTTTTTTTATCTCACTCTATCTCTCTCTAATGATATACACCCCATAAAATGTCTACCAAGTATACCACCAATCTTTATTCATTATTTAATGTGAACGCGTTTTTGAACAACCAAAATCGTAATGATTAATGAATGTGATCATTATAATACTACTACTAGTGTTAACCATCCAAATACGCGTGAAAAAATTAATGTTTGTTGCCTCTTATTAAACCCACCCCACCCCTGCCCCAATATCCATCCAAAAAAGAAGCACTGCGTACGTATGCCACTTTAGTTAGTTTCTGAATCCAATCCAAACATCGCTGGCTACCTTATTTTAGAATCCCCCACCCAAAAATCTCTCCTCACAGCAAACACCACAAATTCCCCCCTGTTCTGATTCAGGTTTGCAATGCAATTGCCAACTATTTTGCTTAGGATTTTCCTTCTTTACAACGTTGTACATTCATTCCTCCTCTGTCTGGTCCCCAAGAAGGCCAGATCCTTTCTCCCCCACTCTTGGTTCCTACCCCACCAAACCACCACTTCTTCTCCTTCTTCTATTGTGAACAACAACAACAACAACAACAAGGAGGAGGAGAAGGAGAAGGAGGAGGAGGAGGAGGGAAGAAGAAACAGAATAAGAATAATGAAAATGGAGGCTCAGGAGTTGAAGCGGGTATTCCAGATGTTCGACAAAAACGGAGACGGAAGAATTACGAAGAAGGAGCTGAGCGAGTCGTTGGAGAAGCTGGGGATAGTGATGGCGGAGAAGGAGGTGAGGCAGATGATAGAGAAGATAGACGCGAACGGTGACGGGTGTGTGGACATGGAGGAGTTCGGGGAGCTTTACACATCCATCATGGAGGATCAGAGGAGGGACGAGGAAGAAGACATGAGGGAGGCTTTCAACGTATTCGACCAAAACGGCGACGGATTCATCACCGTCGATGAGCTCAGGTCGGTTCTCGCCTCGCTTGGCCTCAAGCAAGGTAGGACCGTTGAGGAGTGTAAGAGGATGATCGTTAAGGTCGATGTCGATGGAGATGGCATGGTCGATTTCATGGAGTTCAAGCAAATGATGAAAGGAGGTGGCTTCACCGCTCTCACCAATTAATTTAATTGATTGATCCTAATTTTTTATTTTTAATTCCGACACAACCACGTTGTAAATAAGTTCGGGGCACCGTAGGATGTTGATGAATTGCTGATTGCAGACAAATCCCCTCAACTCTTGGAAGAGGCACGCGTTTTGGCTTTTCTTTCTTTCTTTGTTTTTTTTTTTTTCCAGTCCCAGTTGATGATGGGGTGGTTACTACTTGGCCAATGGCCTGTTATGAATGGGATGAGCCCTGCCCTCGTGATAACATTGATAGTTTTTTCTTTGTTTTTTTTTTGGGGGGAGGGGGAGGAGGAGGAAGGTCCGTTATTAGAAAATGGAATTGGGGCTACTGCTACTACTGTGGCAAGATGTGTTTCTGTTCTCCTTTTTCTTCTTTTTTTATCGTTTAAGTTTTGGAGCGACAAGGGTTGATTCTGTTTTCAGTCTGTAAAACTCTGTTTTAAGATATTTGTTTATTTTTTTTATATTATCTCCCTGTTTTCATTGACTTTTGTTTCTTGTACCAGTCTTTACCTTGTTGAATAACAGAATCTACGAGAATTTCACTTGTAAGTGGCATGAGTCTAATTTATTAATTAGAATAAAGATGATCTCTCACAGCATGGAGAGTGTAAGAGGTGCAGAAACGAGAGATAGAGAGGGAAGAGAAAAATGAATCAGATGGCATGGTAAATAATATAATGGGTAATGAAGAGATATAGAAAGGGACATGGGGTGTAACATGTATAAGAAAAATAAACGTGAAAAAAAGAATTAGAATTATATTAATAATTATTGCAACGGTTTTCCTGACCATACTGCAATAGTAGTTCATTAGTATTACGGCGTGTTTTGGACTTCTGGGCATGTTTGGTAATGTCCACATGTGTAGCAATTTTTATGGTCCCGTTGTAAAAACGTTTCGGTTTTGTTGGTGAGAATATTTTGTAATTTAGTCTCTAAATTTTAAATTTATTTTCAAATCAAAATAAGAGAGCAGGAAGGAAACCCTAACCTCTAAGGGGAAGAAAGAATTCGATCTGCATTCCACGGAGAAAGAGGGGGGCATGAGAGATGAACGCGAAGGCGACGTGGTTGACCCGATAACATCGGCATGGCGTTGGTCGTTGTCATGAGTCGGCGACGATGGAGCGGTCGTCGTCGGAGACCAGATCGGAGGCGGAGAGGGCAATCTTCGTCGGTGGTTGATCGGAGGCCATAAGAAACAGAATATCAGGCATAGAAGATCACCAATCGTAAAACTGAAACAGGAGAGGGGAAAATAGGACTTTCACCTACAGACATAGGTCTTTTTCCATACAGACAAATTTGTAAAATAAAAAAGATTAAGAACTATAATATAATATAAAAAAATTATAGTCCTTAAAAATAATAATTTGGCGTGGCAAAACTCTCGTTTATCAACGGGACCATAGAAACTCCCATTGTATAAGGCAATGCCTTGTTACCGATTGCCTATTTTGCTGGCAGGATGTTCGCAAGTCACCCTCTATCGAACAAAAAACCAATGGTTTGGCTGAATTCATGATTAAGGAAAGAAGTAACATCTTCATGTTGAGCTTGCCTTGCCAGGCAATTAATCCTACACCCTTATGTATGTTACCCGGGATCCTCTCTGTGCTTACATTCTCCTTGCCCCGGTCAAGGTCATTGATATGAACAAGATAATGCCTCAACCCTCAAGGTCATTGTCTTTTAAGTCATCTATTACAATATTACCGTAAGACAAGGTAACAATAGTGCCTGTCCACGTCAAAATGCTGAACGATGAGTTATTAACGACAATTTCGAATGATAATATCTTATCGATAGGCAATTGCGAGATTTGGGACTCTTGTGTAGTGTATATCGATAAATATAAATTATAAATATTGAAAATCCTTGACTTGCATGGTTTTTCGAGCAATGATATGTGTACATCTTAAAAATCAATTCACCCATTCAACACCTCTCATTTTTTTTATCTCTCTCTAACTATCACATCACATATCACATCATTTTATCACTTTTCTCTAATCTCACTCTATCTCTCTCTAGTGGTATACACTCCAAGGGATGTCTACCAACCTTTACCAACCTTTATTCATTTATCTAGTACTAGAAAGGCAACTACTTTTTCTTCCACTAAAAAAGGGTAAATGACCGTTGTATTGGTATAGTAATCATTCAAAATGTTAGCAGAGACTAGAGTCCATGTGGTATCAACCACAATCCCATTCCCTTCAACTTGGAATGGTAAATAACCGCTGTAACGTGCGGCTCGAAAAAGTTGAGTCCAATGTAAGAATGAAATGTCTATGGTACTCACAAGGGAATCGCTTTATAACAATACAAAGTTAGAACTTTAAGCACCTAATTCAGAACATGATACACACCAGAAAATGAATTTCCCGGTAAACTATATACTGCCTGAAGTTTAATGTGACCACTACACAACTTCAAGCCAAATCACGTCTAAATGTTTGATAGAATTATGTCTGGAACCTTCAACTCCCAAATAGGTTCAACAATCTCAACCAGGATGTGTAGCAACAATGAAACATGCTATCATGGCAACCTGCCATCTGAATCTGATTTTTCCTCCTCAATCTCTCTTATACTTCGGACTACATCGGCAACTTTTTTAGAGATGTGTTCTGTGTGCTTTTCCAAATCGTTCAGAATCATATTTAACTGCTGTTCATATGCTGCACAACGCCGTTTGCACTTCTGCCTTTCATTGTACAACTCAAGCGATAGCTCACGGATTCTCTTATCTTTCTCATCCTGTGATACAAATCAACAATAAAAGTTTGAGGTAGTAAAAAAGAAACAAACATGACATAGACATTTGACCCTAGCAATGAATGGTAACTATACATAAATCAAATTATCCAACATCTGAACCAAGGGCAGCATGGGACACATCATGACTTCAGATAACTATCTGCCTAATAGCAGGGGATGCAAATTGAAATCAATGGGGGACATGGAGAAGAGATGCTGGAAAGTGAGGTGGGAAAAGTGTGAGCGAAGGTTGGGGACAGAGAGACCAGGCATTCTCAAGCAGGCTGCATGGATATCTGTATTTTGCTTTTGAAGTTCATCTTGTTCTATGTAGTTCAATCCCACTGACTGATGTCAATGATATCAGCAGCAGGAGAGGAGATATAATGCAGTTGTCTATTTTACTTTTACAGTCTGGCTCAGTTTGATCAAGTATACTTAAATTGTTGGTTTAAAATGCACTATTTGACTGGCCTCTTCTCTTATCTCCCCTTTGTTGACAACAGAATAACAGACGAACTGAGATTTGAGCAAGGTGAATTTAACTATAGATACCATCTAGTCCTATTTGTCACTGCCTGGAGATACATACCTCACTAACCAAGTGCTTCCCAGATCCTCGCCATGGAACTTTACTAGGACTCATCAGTTTATGCGTATGTTCCTTAACAAATTTGGTGACAACCCACTTCCCTTCATCCCGTAAAGCCAACCTTATCATGGCCTGACAACCTTCTCGGGTGGCTGGTGGAGGAGGGAGGACCCTATCTTTTCTGTGTACATACTTTTTTGCACGAAAGCCTTCTTTTGAGCAGACGAAATCTTGACCAATAACCTGGTTATTCACTCGTGAACGACGGTTATGGTGTATTCGTACTGTAAATCCTACCCGCCTCCCAAAGGCAATGTATAATTCTCTGGCTTCCTCTCTTGAATTGAATTGCATGCCTATGAATGGTTCTAAAGTGTCTGAATCTCCTACGAGTTGTTCTGCAAACATTTCATCTTCATCTGCACATAATCCTAAATTTTTTGAAAACTCATCTTCTACATTCTCACGTTTCTCACTGATGTCTGCTAGCATATCAAGGTCACTACCATCTGAATCAAATCCCTGGCCAGATTGGTGATCCATCATCCTATTATAGCAGAGTTACACAAATAATTAGATTATCCTGCACAGTTCATCAGAAAATGTAAGGAAAATTTGATCATTGAAACAACAGTAATCATTAACAATTGAAAAATAGATTGCTACAGTTACATGATTTCCCAATTTAAAGGGTTTCTTTCTTGCTTTTTTTTCTCTATATTTTTTGTTAATATCATTTTTTGGAATATAAATAGTTATGATCAGTGGCGGTTTACATTACAGATGGCAATGAACAGATGTCAGATATCCAATCATCTTTGATCCATATGCTATCAGGAAAAAAAATCTCATATCCTTAATGGTTCCTATGATAACCATAAACATTAATAAATAATGCTCAACCAAAAAAAATCAATACAAACAAATCTAATATGTTCAAGATAATACTACAACAACAACAGAAGTCTTTTCTGTTAGGGCTGAGGAGGTCAAGGACCCAATTGATGGATAGGTGCAGCCCAACCGTGGGTCTAAGATTTGACAAGTATACTCTAGAAGGGGTAGGAAGGCAATTGTGCAATGTAACAAGGGTGAGGATGAGGGGACCTATCACATGGAAGGGGGGAGGTAGTGTAAGGGGGCAGTCAGTTTTTGCATTCTGCTACTATCTTTTCCTTTTGAGATGCGTTCGAGTAAACAACTTAATTAAACGCTTATTGAATAAGCACTTATGTATAAGTTGTTTCTATAACTATGTCATAAAATTTTGAATAAGCTCAAGTGGTACTTTTCTATCACAAATAACACCTGAAGCAGTTGCTACTCCACTTCATCCATCCACTCAAATCATATGGTTTACATCTCCATCTATTCCATGTTATTTAGTATGATGGACCCAAGATGCTTAAACTTTACGACTTGTGATGCCAACACAAAAATATCATCCCCAATTTCGAATAACATAAACCAAAATCAGTAAATTTTGTATTCTTTAAATCTGTATAGAATGGATACAGATATTACTACATTAGCGCCTATCCTATCTGTCCAAAATTCTTGGATGAATATTGGATGCTAATAGCATAATGAGAACTTATGGTGCATAAAAATGAGATAATAATTATCACAACGTTGATGAACCAATTCACAAGACTTTTCACCATAGACTACAAATTAATTGGCCATATGAGCCAACTGGATAAGTAGATGACGAAATCACAAGACAGTACATTGATGAATTTGATTATTTTCTTTTTCGGCCAACCAAACAAAAACAGGCTAATTTTCAAATAGAAGAAGATGAAGAAAATGGTTTACCTATCCAGCATGAGAACTACCAGATGATGTTCAGCCACCAGATTTCCAACATATTCCCTTTAACACAGGACAGGACCTGCAAGTTAAGATTTCATTACACCTCTCCTTCCAACAAACGAGGAATGCTCCAATTCTATGCCTCCATCTAAATTCTAAAGTCTAAACTATCAAATTAATCACTCGGAAAGTCGGAATAGCAATATTTTCTAATGTAATGTTTAAAAAAAATAAAATCATGATGAATACTCGGCAAAATATTTGACAGCAGGGGTTCATGAAAAGGCATTGGTTTAAGGTGGTAGCATAAATTAAAAATGGCACGACTAAAGAGAGTTGAAGAACCCTTTACTTTACTTACCCACCCGATGAGGTGCAGCAGCTCCAGCAACCAAACAACAGATGGGTGAAATGAAATTGACCCGGGTCGGGTTTTCAGCTCTCGGGCTGTTCAAATAGAAAGGCGATGGGAAGGAAGGAAGGAAGGTTTCCTCAGAATCAGTACACCAACCATGGAAGTACATAAGACACTCCCAGGGAGCAGCAACACTGCCGTATGATGCGATGCACGATTGCACGGTTTTGGGCCGTGGAATGCGATGCTTTTCATTCGTTTATCATTTTATCATTTCTTTGAAAATTAAAAAAAGTGATTCTTTTTTTTTTTTAAATAAAATACTTCGCACCAATATTATGTGATAAAAAAATGATTTATTTACTGTATTTTTTTTGCTTTCTTTTTTTTTGTCATGATTTTTTTTTGGCTTTCTAAAAGTGGGTAGTGCTTGATGTGTGAAATAGTGTGCTATTCAGCCTATTTATCACCGGTCCAACAGCGCCAAATAATTAATGAGCGCCATTTAGTTTTCAACTTTAAATAAAGGGTAACTTATATTAAGGAATTAATTATTTGTATTGAATGGTTATGTTATATTATTTGATTAATTTAAATTTATAATACTATAAAAGATTTTTATTTTGTTATATAATGTTTATTTTTTATAGACTACAATTATTAGTTACTCATTTATTCAATGCTTAATTGCACATTTGATCTCTCAGATTTTAACTTTAACTGTATCACAATTGTGCATTTTGATCTCTTAGATATTTCAATTGTTACTATCAAGTTCATTTGTCATTGTACCACTTTTAACGTCAAGAACATACACAATTTACAAGTAATAGTCATGCGAGCTCCTATTATTATTGTCTTTTTTGTCCAAGCATATTATCATAGAACTAGCCAATTAATCTGTGCATTCCATGGATCACATTGATTTTTATATATGACATGAAGTTATTCGTGAAAATATAAATAAAACTTGTGAATAAATACTAGTTTATTTATAAAAATAAAAAATAAATTAAAACTAAATTTACAACCAGAAAAATGGAGCCACAGGCCGCACAATTTGGCCCAACGGTGTTTGAGCTAAAAAATGCTGCTTTGCTTGGTATCATTGCATCCCAAAAACGCACTTGTGAGTCGGCGCAGCAAGCAAGGAAAGGAAGGTCCTTGCCAACATTATGCCATGTGTCCTAAACTAAACAATCACCTTGTCCCTTGTCTTGTGAGTCTGCGATGCGATGGCGGGCACCTACCACCGTAACCACCACGTGCTACAGCTGGTGGTGTCGTGCCGGAAAATCACGGCACAGGTAACAAACACCACCACCTCATCGATCATAGCCATGGCCTCCTCCTCGGAGCAGGAATTCGCGGCCCACTACCGCTCCAAGCTCAACCGCTTCCCGAGATCGTATCGCTTATGGGACGGCAGAGTTGCCTCTAGGGTAGGGGAGAAGCTAGGGTTCCGCCTCAGAGAAATCGGCGTCACCGGAGTCCAAATCGATCCCCAAGAGGAGCTATCACGCCCCCTCCACTACCGCACCATGGTTTCCCCACTCTTCGATTCCATCAAACGCGCCGGCGTCGATGTCTCCGGACCCGACAATTCCCCTTTCGGCCTCCCACTCCCACCTTCTTCCTCCCAATAGTAAGTTTCGACGATTCAGGATTCATCAATTTTTTTGGTGCCAATTCTTCTTCACACTGAATAAAAACCTGACTCTCAGGCTGATTCATCATTCTTATTTGCTTTTATTTCAATCTAAGAACGAGGTGCTGCTCAACTCAAGTACCTGGTTTTTTATTTGTGATGATTCGATTAGCAAAAGTTTACGGCGTTTAAAGGTTTGGAATTATAACATTAATGGATTTTTGGCCTAAGCTTCTAAATTTCTAGGACGAGCACGTGGGAATCTGTCACTCCCGCGTCAACTGCCCAATCATTTTTTTTTTTGGAAATTTGGGGGTGGGGGTTCGATGTCACCCCTAGCTCTATCCACTGAGCTAGCTATCCAATGGGGCACCCGGCACCTACCCAAACATCTTTTGATTAATCAATCAGCATCCGGTTGCGGAGTGGAGCCCCATTTTATCAACTATACTACCACACCAACACCATCTCTTTAATATCATCACTCATTACTCTTCCTTTGCCATAACTCTGTCAACCAACCAACAAGCCATCATTGCCCCAAAATGCATCACTGCCTTCCCCAACGATCTAGTGAACTTTCACATTGTGATGTTGAAATTCTATATTTATCTTTGTATTCGTGACACTCGCAAATTATGATAAGAGCCGTCACTTTAATACTCCCTCCGTTTCAAAACTATAGCTCTTTTAATCTTTTATTTTTGTTTTAAAACTATTGCAATTTTACAATTCTAAAGTATCATTAATTATTTTCTTCCACCCATATCTTTATTTAATAACTATTAGTGGGAGTAGTTGACATTAATAATATAAAGATTTATAGATAATTTGTCATAAATACTCTTCCATTAAATAAGGATATTTTAGTCTATCTATAATTATATTATACTTCCATTAAATATTTCTTAATCTGTGTATATTAACCTTAAAAAACTATAGTTTTGAAACGAAAGGAGTAAAATTTTAAATTGTGTTTGCAGTAATTTGAAAACTTTGATATTGCAAAAAATCACAAAAAATCTAAAAATCTTTATGTTGTGGTAAGTGCAATTTAATACCCTACTCTTTAACATAAAATTTCAGTCATCAGGCTCCCATCTCTTTAAAGAGAGAGAAGTACAAAATTTCAACGTGGTCACATGACATTTCAAATATGATTGTGATTCACTTCCCTGACACATCACCGGGGGAAACCATTTTTTCATTCAATGCTGTATCGCCTGTCATGACCAAAAAAAAATAATGCTGTATCGCCTGTTTCATCAACCTTCTCTCTTTAAAACCTAAGTACTTACCATTCATGCCCATCCCAATTTAATAGGCAGTTTCTTCAGAGGTAGTTATTGCCTTTATTTATCAACTGAAGTTGTATTAAAGCCTCTTGTTTCTTAACCAAAGTCTCAGGTTTGAGCCTTGGATATGGAAAAAATTTTAACTGAGAAAAATGTCACCCATTAGAGGTGTTAAATAAACTCTTGCAGGAGATTAGTTTCCGTCGTGCAGGCGGTGGGATACTCCTCTACGTAGAATAAATAAAAAGGTTATCGCCTTTATTTTCCCTGATAGCATTAACAGATAACAGTGGCATAAAATTTTGACATATTCAATCAAATGTACTATCTTTTTGCACAAAATGTGTTACATTTATTGCCATAGTCTGGCTAGTTTATTAGTTAGGTGACTGTGCTCAGTTAGATAATTAATTAACTAGATCTCCACTAGTATACAAGTCACCTTTTGGCTCCGTTGTAATCACTTCTACTCGTTCAATCATTTTCGAATTTCTCGGTTTTCATTTTCTCTCAACTCTTTTGGCTCGTGCTATGTTTTTAAAGAATATTTAGTACTCGATCAACTGATCCATGTGTGTGTTTTTAATAAGATGTATCAGCTGGAGGTTTTATTCTTAATTGATGATTTTCGTTCTTGCGATATGTATTATGGAATTTATATTAAATGAAATTAATATTAATTCTTCCTTAACTTCTTAAATCATTATCTAAATTTCATTGGTCAACATCAAATAAAAGATGAAGTTTGCAAATTTTCATTAAAATGATATTCTATTAATTAAACAAATTTTTAAAATACTTTAAATTTATGAAATCTAAATTTATAATTATGAAAATTTGCACGGTTTGAATTCCTATTGGAATAGGTGTCCACATTTAGTACCCACCATACCTTAGATAGAATTGCCTCTGGTGGAGGATACCCATAGGAAACCAAAATAATTATGAAAATTTGATATAAAAATAAAAATTTAGATGATTGAATAAGTTTAAATAAGAATATTTTTAGGGTATTATAAATATATAAATGTGATATCTCTTCAGGAAAAACAATCAATTGTCAAATTATGAAGAATAATAAATTTAAAAAATGGAAATGATCATTAGTACAAAAGAAGAGAGCACGCATCAACAACATTGATTGGTTTTTTTTAGGTCCAATAAACATTGATTGGTTATCTTTCAGTTTTTTCCACCCCTTTATCTAGTCAAGGGCCAAAGTTATAAGTTTTTACTTTTTATTACGAAATATCACTTTTCTTGAGAAATCTACTCTTTTATGGAACACTTGCGATTAAACAAATCAAGAGAGGGATATGTATATGACTATAAATAAAGGTAATAGAAAGTTTTGGTGTACACAATTTTTTATAATTTATTTTTCATAAATCAACACAAATTATATTTAATTATTTTTAAATTCTAGTTCTACAGATAACTGTGGAAACTAATATCAACAAAAAAACTGTAAAAACTATATGAGATAAACAACATAAGAATAAAAGAACAGAATGAACTACTAAATTGAAATATAGTTGGAAAAATAAATAGACATCACTGTCTTTCCGCTAGTAAAGTTCAAAAGAAAAAGGATTGTAAAAAGAAAAAGGAGGGACTTTTCTTCATTTGCAATTTCCCTTTTCACAAATCCAATTCCAATAAACAGAAGTAGCATCCCATAATTTCCGGCACCGTTGGGACTTTGCAGCATTGTTTGTTTCTCACTATCACGCGGGGAAGATATTACCCCCAAACAACTGGACTGGAGTATATACTATTTAAATATGAATAATTTTAATATACTAAAAAAATAAACCGAGAAAATTATTTATCAAAAAAATAAATAAACCCTGAGAAAATAAGAAACAATATATTCTAAACTCACGGGGCGTTGACCTTATCTGCCACGACAGCCCAATTGGCCACGTTAGTTTTTGGCGCAAAACGGTGACATGTGCCTGTGATAGTAATTACACGCCCCCGTGTCATGTTACCGTGATATTTTATTTTTAAATTTTATTTATTTTTAATTTTTAATATAACGTGATAGTTTTTTTTTTGACGGCTTTTAATATAATGGTATTTCATGGTTTAATATTATGATACGTATCATCTTCATTGAATTAAAACGTTACTTTTACCATTTCATGTCATATTCATATTAATGTCGATGGCCGGGTGAGAGTTGCACCCTCTGACTCTGACCCCATCGCCATTTTTCTCTGGTATTTTATTTTATATGGTTCCATTTGTCGTTTAATTTTATCTTTGAGTTATTACCAAAATTTTTGTTCATTTCCTCCTTTTTATTCAAGCATAGTTGCGTATTTTTTGTTCCTGAATTTTTTTGCTTTCAACTATAGTTTAGATCGCGATCGGAGACGCTCGATTTTGCTAAGAGCTGGAATTTCTATAATTCGAATTGGTAGGTTTCTGATATTCCTCTCTCTGAATTATTGATAAGTTAATATAGTTTCTATCTCTTGTCTGGTTCTGAAATTTCGAGCCTGCAGTTTGTTTGTTTGTTTTTCATATTTTGCCGAAACTCATTAAGCCCTGTGCTCTTAATCGAGCTGATTTTGACTCGGTTCGTGAACATTGCTTGTAAAATTGTGTGAAATTTAACTTGCCATTACTATGATGTGAATGGTGGAGGTAATTTTTTGATTGAATTTGTTATTGAATGAATATATTTCAGGGGGAGGGTTTGTGAATTCATAGGAGAAATGGGGGTTATGTCCAGGCGGGTTGTTCCCGTCTGTGGTAACCTCTGTGTTTTTTGTCCTTCTCTGCGCGCAAGATCAAGACAACCGGTGAAACGTTACAAGAAGCTGATTGCTGATATCTTCCCCCGTAATCAGGTAAAATTTTCAGCTCATGTTGTTATGCTCTTTGCTTGGTAGCTTTTAGTCTCCTGGGGGAGGGGGGGGGGGGGGAGAATTATAGTAAGTTGACTTTGCAATTACTTGCAAATGTATGCATCGGATTGTTTATGATTTAGTTTTTTTTTTTTTTACTAACCCGTATTGGTAATGCCATTTTGTGGTTCAATGCTATTGCTCTTAGTGGCCGGCTTGTTATTATGTTGTGAGTAATAAGGTTTTCAGTTTTCTGAATAGAATTACGGGCACTAGGGGTTACGCTTTGTGATCAAACTTATTTCGTATACCGGTAAAGAGTAAAGATTATTTGAATTTAACAAAGATTTAGAATGCTTTGGAGCCTGTTTCACCCGTCTCCCTCGACCAAACCAAAGAATAAATTCTGATTCATGTGATGACTACTGTGTTTCGCAGGTTGCTGAACTTAATGATAGGAAAATTGGAAAGCTATGTGAGTATGCTTCTAAGAATCCGTTGAGAATTCCCAAGGTAATATTATTCTTAAAACTCTCCTCTTTGTTTCTTAGCACTCCTAGTTCAGTTGTTTCACGTGATCAATATATTATATGGCATGGTGGAGGAAATCTAGATAATCGTTCTCATAAGAAACTATTAGATTCAATTAAGATATCATTGTAGAAAATCTGTTTGGTTTCCATCTAATCACATGTTCGATAGAACTGAAATATTAAGTGCTGAGATGATTAGTGACAAAATTTGAAGCACTGATTTGTAATGTTTGGCAATATTTTCATTCAATTGCTGAATAATTTTTAAAGGAAAACCTGGTCATTTAATACTTGTATGAGGATATACTCTAAAGGAAATATATTTAAATAAGGAAAGAGTTGCTACTGAATGTATTTAGTGAACTCTCATTTGCTGAATGTTTTTGTTATAAGGTTGAGATCCCACATTGACTAGATATTTGATCAATGTAGTCTTTATAAAGTTTGGACAATCCTCACCTTACAAGTCGGTTTTATGGGGTTGAGTTAGGTCTTTGACATGTATAAATTTTACACAAGCACCATTAAAACAATTCAACTCTGAATCTTTTCATTTTCAGTATCGAATTGTGATCTCTTACATATCCTGAGTTTATGTGGTGTTTTATCTCGGCAGATTACTGAGAACTTGGAGCAAAGATGTTACAAGGATTTGCGTAATGAAGCCTTTGGTTCAGTAAAAGTTGTCTTGTGCATATACAGGAAGCTGTTATCGACGTGTAAGGAGCAGATGTAAGTTTTATGCCTTATAAGTGAAGTGCATATTCCTTGGACTGAATTGTTATTTGATCCCTACTAAGTTTGTTGAAACAAAAAAGGGTGCTGAGGGGAGGATTTATCTTCCAAATTTCAAGATTTAGGCATCTTAATCATATCATAAGAGTATTATTATTGCTGAAGCCATTTTTAAATTTATGAACATTTATAAGTCTTTTGTGTCCAGGTATCATTCATGTAAAAACTTGGTGTATGGGACTATGCATAAAGAATTATATGATAAATTTACTCCAAATGAGTAATCTTAGTTTATAATCCAATAAGAAACCCTTTTTCAAAACATGATTTTGTATAGATGTATAGAAATCTTTATTTTCAAGATAATTTTTTTTATTCCAAGGCAGGGTCATGCAGTATCAATTTGTCCTCCTATTTGCTAGTTACTTAAGCATCATACAATAAAGTCCTGATTCATTTGATTTTCTCTGGTTGGATGCCACAGTTCATTGTACTGTGCAATAATATTCAAAAGATGCTTCTTAATCTGCAGGCCCCTATTTGCCAATAGTTTATTAGGGATCATTCGGACTCTTCTAGAGCAAACTCGAGCAGATGAAATGCGGATCTTAGGTTGCAATACTCTTGTAGATTTTATAGATTGCCAGGTATTTGGTCATTCAATTTTTCTTACTTGTTAGTGCTAAAAACGTAGATCACTTCGCTCATGGACATGTTTTGTGAGTGGTTTACCACCACTTTAAAAGCAGATTCACTGATTTAAACTTTTAGTCTAAATTATAGATCCCGTTACTTGATATATAGCATTTTATAGACCGTTTATAGTTTGTTTTTTGTCACATTTTTGAATGCCATAAGTTTAGTGATATTATTATTGACCCTTTGAATTAAAAGTAGACAGATGGTACATACATGTTCAACTTAGAGGGTTTTATCCCGAAACTATGTCAACTGGCTCAAGAAGTGGGAGATGATGATCGAGCTATGCTTCTACGTTCAGCTGGACTACAAGTTCTATCCTCTATGGTAATGCTTCTTTTCCTGTTCATTTGTTACTTCTTGCAGAATTTTCTTTTGCATTTTTGTAAGTTTATGAATGTAAGAATTTTTCTTTTATGAAAAGGTTCCCTCTGGAAAGAATATAAAATAAATTAACGACAAAGATGGTCATTAGCACTTAGCAGCTTTAGTTATTTCTGATTAATAATTGTTGTAATTGTCAAGTATTAAACTTTTTTATGCTGATAGTGATACATTTAAATCATTTTAGCTCGTTAGCGGTTCCCATGTTCCTACCACAGTTCCTTACGCCAATTTCCTTTTGAGGCTACCTGTACCATCCCCTGATCCCTTTTGTTCTGTCCCCCTATGTTTTTTGACCAGGTGAAGTTCATGGGTGAGCACTCACATCTTTCCATGGATTTTGACAAAGTGAGTATTATAGTCCTATTTTTGTTCCTTCAGTGTAGTTTGATACCAGCAGTGACATCAAGCAAAGGGTTGCATTAAACATTGAAGCTTAGTTTCCATGCATTTATTTTTTATTCCAAATGTTGAAACACAAACTTGGGTCTTGAATTTTGAGGTTTCTAAATGTTTTCTTGTCAATCTAATTTTTATTTTTTATCTATTTATTGTTGGGTGGGTTGGTTTTGGAATAGATTATATCAGCGATTTTGGAGAATTACATGGATCTCCAAACTAAATCTGACCTTGCTAAGGTAGAGAAACTGAATTCGCAATCTCAGAACCAGTTGGTTCAAGGATTTCCTAAACAAGAAGATCGTCTACATTCTTTACCAGATATCACTAAGAAGGATCCTTCCATGCTGAATGCCATGACAGGAACTGAGACACAATCCAAGTTGTATGTCTTCTCTTACTGTTCTCCCTGCTCCCTTTATTATGTATAAAGCCAACATCCATGATCCTGACCGCCTTTGTGTGTTCACTACTTTTACAGGGATACTGCTAAAGATCCTGCTTATTGGTCAAAGGTTTGCTTGTAT
Source organism: Glycyrrhiza uralensis (assembly GCA_030159175.1). Classification (NCBI taxonomy): domain Eukaryota; kingdom Viridiplantae; phylum Streptophyta; class Magnoliopsida; order Fabales; family Fabaceae; genus Glycyrrhiza; species Glycyrrhiza uralensis. Next base: position 40,289,278 of record BRZY01000007.1, on the reverse strand, counting down.
AATATAGCCAAATTGGCAAAGGAAGCTACGACTGTGCGGCGTGTCCTCGAACCACTTTTTCATAATTTTGATACTGAAAACCACTGGTCTTCTGAAAAGGGAGTTGCTTATTGTGTTTTGATGTATTTGCAATCCCTTTTAGCAGAATCAGGTACTCTTATTACATCCAGTGTTATTATTTTCCTTAAATATGAAGCTTTCTCTAATTTTCTGTGTAATCGATTATCACTTTTTGAACACCAGGAGATAACTCCCATCTTCTGTTGTCCATTTTGGTCAAGCACTTGGATCATAAGAATATTGCCAAGCAACCTATCCTTCAGATTGATGTTATTAACACCACCACACAGCTCGCACAAAATGTAAAACAGCAAGCTTCAGTTCCAATCATTGGTGCAATATCCGATCTCATCAAACATTTAAGGAAATGCCTACAAAATTCAGCTGAAGCATCCAGCATTGGAAACGATGCATATAAGTTTAATACTGAACTTCAGTCTGCCATAGAAATATGCATATTACAACTTTCAAACAAGGTATGTATGCTAACATTATGTATCAGTTTTTTGTTTGTCTTTCGAACTTTAATATACTACATGAGTCGTGACATCATTCTGGGGCTTTACCCGTGATTTCTCCAAGTAAAGTTTATTGGATTCTAGATGTCTATAGATCCAATTTGTTATCCATTCTCTCTACAGAAGAGGTTTTTCTTTAGGGACTTGTGCATTGATTGCCAATTCCTTGACAAGAATGTTAAAAAGCCACCTCTGAATTCAGACTTTATAAAAGATTAGCCACATTTGTACAATGTTATCCTTTCTTTTTTGAATAGAAATTGTTTTGATGTTACAACTTAACTCCAAAAGCAGTATTAGGATTGAGTATGTTGCAGCAGTCTTGTCACACTGCTTCTACTGTTACAGGTTGGGGATGTAGGACCCATTCTTGATTTGATGGCGGTGGTGCTAGAGAATATCTCTACTACTACTATCATAGCAAGAACAACAATCTCTGCTATCTATCAAACTGCAAAATTAATCACATCCGTCCCTAATGTGTCATATAACAAGAAGGCAAGTAATCTTACTTAAACTGAGAATGGGTTTTTCTACATGCTCGGCTCTAGTTAATAGTCTAAATTTTTTGAGTTATTTTTGGACCTTCCCAGGCTTTCCCGGATGCCTTGTTTCATCAATTGCTCCTGACCATGGCTCATCCTGACCGTGAAACACAAATTGGAGCTCACAGTGTCTTCTCTATGGTGCTTATGCCATCTGTGTTTTCTCCATGGTTAGACCAAAAAAAGATTGCTAAGAAGGTACACAGTGACGGCTTCTCCATTCAGCATGAAAGTTTTTCTGGAGCGGAACACTTGAATGGGAAACTGGTAGAAGGAAAGGTAATAGCAGGTGTGAGTGGGAAGAAATTTTTTACTGACGCTCTAACTGATGGAAAAGATGTAAGAAATTTTTTACCCATCATTTAACTGTGTATTTAATTGTGTTTTTTTGGTTGGATGGGCTGAGGATATGCTGTTCCTATTAATCATATTTAATCTTAAAGGTTCTTGTTGAATTCGTTTATGTGAGATGGGCATTAAGTTAGTTTGGTTATTTATCTTTTCTTTCTCTGATATGGGGACACTGGATATTTCCTTTCTGTAGTAGGTCCTAGCCAAATGTTTTATGTCTGAAATTTTCAGGATCTAAGCTCTCTTAGGTTGAGCAGTCACCAAGTGAGCCTCTTGCTTTCTTCAATCTGGGTTCAGGCAACATCTGTGGAAAATGGCCCTGCAAATTATGAGGCAATGGCGCACACTTATGGCATTGCTTTAGTATTTACTCGTTCTAAGGTGAGATTGGTGCATACCAAGTGCGATGATCACTTTCAAAGATTTATGATCAGTAAAGTACCAAAAATCCCTTTGCTTGTTTTGTTTAATTGTTACTCATTTGTAATTGTTTAAATTGTTAGCTATCAGTTTAAAAATTTCTGGGTCACATGCATTATCATGGGTTATGAAAGTGCAATTAATTATAAGAACAACTCATAAAAGAATATTTCTATTTGGCTTGAAATCAGTAACAGCATTTAGTGGCAGTGGCAAGCATTTAGACAGGAGTTTTCATCTTTTCAAAAATGAAAAAAGAAGTGTATATCACATTTTTTTCAAAAAAATTAACCTTGATAGCTTTTAGAACGAAGTGATATTGCATGATTAATTTGTCCAAGTTCATGATGTTGATTGCTTTCCACAGACATCCAGTTACATGGCTCTAGTGAGATGTTTCCAACTGGCATTCTCCCTCAGGAGCATATCTTTGGACCAAGATGGTAAGTGGGACACAGATGATTTTTACTTTCTAGGGTGGAATGACATAGAGAATTCCTATCTCTGTGGAATCAAGGTTTGGAATGGAATCATCATTTGCTGACTTTTTGTATGCCAAACATAGGAATGTTCTTTCCCATGAAATGGTGGCAAGAATGGAATCACAATTTTTGGAATGTTCTACAATAGCTGAAACTTTTTAACTGAGAATTGTATTTCTATGGCAAATATTTTCTGACGTGTGTCTTTACATTCCTGTTAAAGGAGGCTTACAACCATCTCGCAGGAGGTCCCTTTTTACCTTGGCTTCGTACATGCTTATATTTTCTGCCAGGGCAGGCAATTTCCCTGATTTAATTCCAAAAGTTAAAGCATCCCTGACAGAGGCAACAGTTAGTTTCTACCCCTAACCTCTTGATTTGATCCCCATTCCATGTCCTTGTTCTTCAGCTTCCATTTAAAATTGAGAGTCACTAACTGTTTTCCTTTTCTAATTATGATTAAATTAACTAATTAAAATCATAAATCCACAGGTAGATCCTTTTCTTGAATTGGTAGATGATATCCGGCTGCAGGCTGTTTGTATAGAATCAGACAAGATAATTTATGGATCTGAGGAAGATGAAGTTGCTGCTATGAAGTCACTCTCAGCTATGGAATTGGATGACAAGCAGTTGAAAGAGACTGTAATATCATACTTTATGACTAAATTTTCAAAATTGTCTGAGGTAATATGAATTTGCTTGGACTGACAAAGAATACTTTGATATGCTTTTAGAATCAATAGTGGTACTTTTGGCCTAAATTAATAGTCAGTTAGATGATTTCCTAAAGAAATGTGGCTTTGTTATTCTCTATGATGTACCACATACAATCCGTCCACATGCAATAGGTAAAAAAAGTAAAACGTATGCACTTTTACAAGTTCAAATAGAAGGGTAGCGATAGTTTAAAATAAATAAATATAAAAAAAGCAAGCCAATTAGATATTCAATTTAATTAATCTAACTAATATTGAATAAATCGAGAAGCATTCATATACTTTACATGAGTCTGTATACTAGGTTTTTCTTCAGCCCCCTCCCCAAAAATTAAATTAGATTTCCTGTCCAACCTATCCCTATCCAATCTAATTCAAGACCCTGTTAGGAGATTGACACTCCAGTTGTAGTGGAGTGAAGACTATCATTTCAAGATTTATCGATTCCTTTTCACTACTAGAATGAATTTTTCATTGAATCCGAGACGAAAAGATTTACTGCGTTTTAGGCAACAAGTAAGAAAGAAAAAAATAGATGTAGGATGGTGGTAACGAGGATAAATTGTATTTTAGTTTGCTTCAGTGGTACTTTATATATTTACCAGTGACAAATAATTGAGTAGCATTTATAAGATAAAAAATTGAATGCCTGATCAAGTGCTTAATAATGATTGAATATAAGAAGTTAAATGTTCCAGTAGCACGCGCACACATTTGTTCTGGAAACTATGAATATAATATTCTTATGGAAAATAATACTTGCACATATCATGTGAGGTATGTGCAGAATGTGGACAGTTTAGCAGAAGTTGCAGTGGAGTGGCTTGGAGAGGAATATGTGGGTTGTGTATATATGTGTGTGAAAATAACATGATTTTTTTTCTTCCATGTTTACCAGGATGAGTTGTCTGGCATAAAGAATCAACTTCTACAGAGTTTTTCCCCTGATGATGCATATCCATCGGGACCTCCATTGTTTATGGAGACACCAAGGCCAAGTTCTCCACTTGCTCATATTGCGTTTCCAGATTTTGATGAGGTAAAATTCTCTAAAACCACATCTCTATTTAGTTGCTATAGAAAACTTTTAGGTGACGAGACAAAATACTGTGATCGGTTTTCCAGATAATGGCTCCAGATGATTTGATGGATGAAGAGACTGGGCCTGAACCAAGTGGAAGCCAGTCAGATCGCAAAACATCATTTTCAACCAACTACCCTGATGTTCTAGGAGTTAATCAACTCTTGGAATCGGTAAAACTTGATATGCTTTTCTCTCTCTCTCTCTCTCTCTCTCTCTCCAATCTAGCTGATTGGCATGTGATTGTATTTTGAATCAATTTTTTATGCTTCTGGAGAATGGATACTGTGTTTCCTCTTTCCTTAAAGATACTATGGGGTTTATTGTATGGATAGGTTTTGGAAACCGCACGGCAAGTTGCAAGTTTCTCCACTACCTCGACTCCTTTACCTTATGACCAAATGAAGAATCAGTGTGAGGCCCTTGTAACAGGGAAACAACAGAAGATGTCAGTCATTCACAGTTTCAAGCACCAACAGGAGACTAAGGCCATAGTTCTTTCAAGTGAAAATGAAGTAAAAGTTTCCCCTCCACCTGTTAAGGTTAGCATTTTTTACAAAAGTTTAGTTTTTCAGTATAAGATGAGTCTCACTCTCACCCCATAGGAGGCATGATACATGACAATCAGGCACAAAGTCAAGGCTACGAGTAGTTTAGTGGTTTTGTTTTCTGAAAAAGGATAATTATTTGTCAGTATTGTGTCATTGTGTAGGCACTAGAATATTCAGAAGGTGATATGAAGTTGGTGACTCAGGAGCAATCTCAAGCACGGGACCAAGTCCACTTCCGTTCAGATGACCCTGGGCAGCAACATTCTTTGAAACTACCTCCTTCGAGCCCCTATGATAAATTCTTGAAAGCTGCGGGATGCTAATGAAGCTAGACTGCAATATATGCTATTTTTTCATTCTTTGCGGTGATGGTAAACTAAATGTTTCTTTAGATGATTCTACCATTCATGCCCATAGCACGTGAAATGTGCAGCAGAGTAAAGTTTTTTTTTCTTTTGTTGAGGGAGGTGGATGTTTCCATCCAACAAATGTATGATCTTGTTTATAAATTTTAGTAACATATGTCTATAGTGAATAAAGGGTTTTGTTGTTGTTGATTCTTTTTTTGATACTTTATCTTTAACCTCCCGTCCTCTCATGAGGATCAAATCGCTAGAAGCTCCTCATGAGTCACGAGTGAATGAATTCCTGTACGGCTCTGCCCCCGAAATTACCAATGATGCAAATTCTTGGCAAATTATCATTTTTTTTTCAAAATTTTGAAAAAGTTATTATGTTTGCATGCTGGTTAAATAAATTATTTGATGATAAGGGATTGTAAGTAGGCATGGCAACGGGGTGGGTTTTACATTTCCCGTCTCTGCCTCTGATAGTGTTCAGGTTTCCCTGCCCCGCCCCGATCTTGGTCGGGGTTGAAAAATCAACACTCATCCCCGCCCCCGACGGGGGTCGGGTTTCTCCGCCCCACCCCCGCACCTAGTATTTTGGAATTCAAATTTTTATTCTAGAATTTTAATTTCGATAGAATTAAAGAAATTTAATACTTTAATTTTTAATATATTTTGTTAGACAAATAATAATGAAAAAATAAAGAATTAAAAATGTAATTTTTTATAATACTAATGCAATAAATATATTATAAGTGTAATAAATGTACGGGACGGGTTCGGGGTGGGTATTAGTTTCCCCAATCCTGACTTTTAAATGCGGAAAAAACCCGAACTCGTACCCGACCCTAGTCAAAACGGGTTTTTCCCGTCAAAGTCGGGACGAGTTCGGATGAATACCCGTGAGTTCGAGCCCCATTGCCAAGCCTAATTGTAAGTGTATTAAAAAATTTATTTATTTATATATTGTAAACATATTAAAAATTTAACTTTGATGCATTTGTATTGTAAAAACGTTTTGCATTTTTGTATTTAGTGATATATTAACATATTGTAGGGATTTGTCATTTGGTACGAGAAGAATGGTTAGAATGTTTGTAAAACGGGGGAGAATATATGTGAAACGAGAAAGAAAAAACATGAGAAAAAGTGAGAAAAAAATTAAAGATTTTAAAGGTAGATTCTTTTTGTACCATTTAACATTTTCCGTTGCTGTTTGAATTTGAAATAAAATAATTAAACTCGTTTAATGACGTATTAATACAATCATTGAATGACAGACATTGTAGAATGTTTTGAATTGGAATTGGAATATTGAAGTCTCCATACGACAACACTGGAATGGTTCTTCCATAGCTGCTTGGGGATTTGGTTGGGTAAATGGGGCAGATGCCAGTTACTATTAGTAGGACTGAACAGCAAGGGTAAAGTTTCCATAGCACATGGAGCTTCTGCGTAAATTATTTAACTAAATTTTGTAGGGGTGCGCCAGCTCATGCTGTAGTGCAACGCATGAGCGACACCTGAGGATCCCAGTAGCAAGCTACTGTAGTGGACCCTCCCCCTCAAAAAAGTAATTTAATATCGTGTGGACCATTGGCCCACATATCAGATATTAAACTGATAAGAACAGATACTACACTTGATCTTAGCCAAAAGGCCGAGAAAGGTATGCTTGGGAACATGCCTTGTCTTCACTTATATATCTGATACACGAAGATATACCTATGTCAAGAACCGATGTGGGACTCGAGTATAAACGCCACTGGGAACAAGACCATATCGATTCACAAGTCAATCATACAGATACTGGCAGTTTCTTTAATATTCTAACTCTAAAGTGAAAAACCAAGAACCCTACGGCAGACACAGATCAAGAAAGCATGCCATTTCTACGCTTCTTCCATCATCAGTAAGAGCCAAAATTAGTGGTCTGATTTTGCCATACTTGTTAATTTGGTCAACATCTGAGCAGCAGCTGATTCTCTTGCTTCACGAGGACAGGAGCATGGGCTGCCCCCACATGAATGCTCAAAGTCGAATCCTTTAACTGTTACATTAGCTTCGAATCCGCCTTCAGAAGGTACCCATCAAATTTATAGTTATATGCAAGTCACGTACATGATAATTCCTCAACATAGATAAGACATAGGGTTGCGTTTGGATAAACAGCTTAAGAGCTTATTCAATAACCACTTATCGTATAAGCACTTGTGCATAAGTTGATTTACAATTTAAGAACTTATGGGCTTAAATTCTACGTAAGCTTTGTATTAATTGTTTTTATAAGCTATTCTAAAGAGCTTATTAAAATAAGTTGTTTTCATAAGCTTTTCCAAATACTTATATAAACACTTACGCCATGAGATAAGCCCAAATAAACTCTTCTAAATGCACCCATAGAAACAAATAAACAACTAATGGTCGTTCAACATCTTAAAGCTGAACTAAAAATTGCAATTAAATAAGGAATGACTAAATCTTATTTCACCCCATGACCCATCTCTTTAAATTTAATTAATAGGCATGACGTTAATGGTGCATTGAACAAGTCACACAAGATTTTAAACAACTCATGGATTCTACATCAAGGTTAGATAGTCTTACCGTCTGATTGCGATATTCGATAAGTTGGTAGGATCCAATTATTTTCATGACATACACCATCTAGTTCCTGTAAGATTGGGCAGAATTTGAAGTAGTGGTATAAGGATGAAGGGAACAAAGTTGACATCTACTTCTAACTAACCAGTCATGTTCTCAAAATGCACCACAAGCACTGATCATAAAAAATAAAAAAAAATTCAAACTAAGCATGGTTACAAAAATTAAAGCCAGTAATTAATTAGAACATGTCTTGCCTGGCAAGGACTTTGCACACTGAACACAGCCTCTGTCAATCTTTTCCTCTTAAACGGAGGTAAGCATTGATCCTCAAGATGTTGACACATTCTTCCTTGATTTCTTACCCATGTATCATTACAGCCTTCTATAATGGACTCTATCTTTAATTCCAAGTCATCTTCCCCACCTACTTTTGTCAAGAAAACACAAACACAGCAATAGCTTTTCACCTTCACATGGGAAAAAATTTAAATGGTACATGAATAAATCAGTTTACACAATTTATGAAAATCTAACACCAGATATTCCCTAGAAAAATCCAACAATTTAGTGGCAATAAGATGGGAGCAAATGCCTACAAGAAGCCAATAATCACTGTCCTAAACCAGTATCATTTCTGCTTGAGAGCTTATTTGATAACTTGACTACAAATCTATCATAAAAAGAATAAAAATTGAAGGGAAAAGATAAAACCTTACTGATAGAAGAATGCACCAGAGAAGCAAAATAAAAAGCAAGGACAAACAACAGTAAAGGAAAATATACCAGTTAACATTCTCTGAATTTTCTTATCGCATACAGCAATCTCATCCTCTATCATGCGCTGCTGAAGAGCCTGCTCACAGAAACTCAGTCTAAGATAAATGTAAATGCAGAGCTTTTCACCACCATATAATAGTAGGAAGCAAATCCTTATGATTAGGAAAAAAAAAGGGTATGGCAGCTATGATTATGGGTGCATTCCACAGTAGAAATATGTTGAATATTATTTTAAAGGTCTAAATACAAATTGATGACAATAATAGTACAAACATAGAACATATAGAAGCATGCAAGCTGTGAACTGTAATCCAACATTATTGTTTGATATGAAAGTTTAAGGCAGGGTGTTAATCCAATAAATGGCAGTGATAGGCACAAAACTTTTCCACTATTCGGTTTAAGTTACCAATAAATAACCATGTGTATGTGTCCTGGGTGTTGATGCATAGCTACTGAGACTGAATATAAACATTCCTGGCACCAAAAAAAGCAATGAATAAGTTTTTACCAGTGCATTCCTCTTTCGTATGAGAGCATTGAGGGCAGTTTGTGACAATATCTTCCCCTTTGAAGCTATAAGAACACGGATCTTCTCAAGATCTGGGTTGGAATTATTTGCTATCAGGGCACATTCTTCTATGGAATCATTTTCAAATGTGGTATTGGCACAAATCTTATCAAAAGCAGGCTGATCTTTGATTCCACCCTCAGTGATGAGCATCCTTGTTGAATCAACTTTCTCAGCCTGCCAATCCAATGGCATGTAGCTGGATGAGAGATATATCGCAAAAGCTTTGTAACTATGTTTTGATAATAGAAAAAGATTTACTAGAAACAAAAAGGGAAAAGTAAAAGTAGGGGAATCATACTTTGTGAATTCTCAAATCAGTCATGGAGGATGGGGAATTGGAAGCCTGTATCTACAGAATACAGATTGTGTAATCACTAACTTATCAGATAGGAGAGAAGTGAAGAATTTTAGTCCAATACAATAGCAGGAATCGAGGATAAGAGCGATTTCCAAATTTTCTGGGTAGAGTTTATTACTTTTGAAATTTCATGCTTCAAAAAGGTTATCTGCTTTGTCACAAAGAATTTCTTTATATATGCACCACAATACCATCTTTGATTTCAGTAACAATCAAGGTACAACCTCATATACTCAGTCAGAATTAGCAGCTTCGATGACATTGCTTTCTTAGTCAACTTCAATATAGGATAAAAATTACATGATATCATCATTGAAGACACCAAAAATGACTAACACTTTCAACTCAACTACCAACTCATAATAGTAGTACATCAAATACAGTCAGAAGAAGGAACGTAATAAAAGACTAGTTTGACAAAAGATAAATTTCAAACCTTGATAGGGCTTGGAGATCCGTGTGAGTAATGTTGCACAGATGGATTTTCTATTCCTTGATCTTCACTAACTTGTAAAGTATTGGCAATATGCTGGGGTTCTTTATTTTCAGATGGAAAACCTAAAGAGTTGTCCACATCCATATCCTGGGCTTCCTTGACAGAACCAGACAATGTAATTGTACAGCATCCATTGTTCTCTTTCTGATTAAGAACTTCAATAGTAACACTGCTTGGCTTATTATCAAGGCCAATAGACATGCCCTCACTACTTACGTGCGATTCTGTCACTTCAGGGCTGTCCACTATCATATTTTTCTCTGGCAGCTTTGAATCTTGCAAACTAGTTGAGAATATTTCTCTAAGAAAAACATATTACACAAATACAGTCCTTATTTTATGGAAAGACACACCAAAGAAAACATAAAATGGATATGACCGATAAATTTGAGGAACATTATGCTATGTTTCTGAGACTCTGATAATGAGGTCAGAATTTACAACTGTAAAATGTCCAATCAAGCATTTCTCTCGGGTATTATGAATTAGGCTCATAATCCTGGTCACGAAAATTGGTTTTAAATAGCAAACAGTAGTTATACCTTTTTTAAATTCCTAGGCTGCAAGACATGAACTTAAGTCAAGAAGCAAACTTGATGAATTGTAAACTAAAATAGCATCACTAAGGAAACATAGGATGTAAAATAGTGAAAATACAGCCAAATCAATCTAAATCAGGTGTAACAAAAATGGGAAAGGAGAACTAGACCAACCTAGAAATCCACTCGGAGATTATTTCAGAATAAGGAAGCACATGGAAGTACTCAGCAACTGGGGTGACCGTCCAACTGCTAGAACTCCTTTTGACCAAAGGACCCCGCAAGCTAGCCAAAGATGAGATATGAAATGTTATGCATAAGTGCGTGCAAAGTTTGTGAACAATCAGATTTTCTTTTTTACAACAATCACTTAAAAGTCTAGGGACAATTATCTAAGTATTAAATCCAGAACACGAGTACACTCCAAGAGCAATAAGATGGTGTAGGTCAGCTTTCCGCAGACATCATTCTATGATCTCCTATTGTATAAAACTAGAACAAGAATAGATGCAGCCTTATTATCAGATTGTTAACATTCTAGCTAACAAGTAGCCAATAGCCATCCAAGGAAATTTATGAAATATGAAAATAACTATCAAAATGGAAATTTATAAGTTAGCATGCAAAGATTGATAAACAAGTTCATAATTTGGTTTATAAGTCAGTGAACTCTTTGTATGCTAACAAAGTATATTTGACTTTCCGGGGAACAGAGTAAATTAATCCACCTGGATGGCTGACACAAAAAGGCAACCTTTTTTCCCTATCGACGGAAAAACTGGTGAAGCTATGCAATTCACCCTTGAGACCCGAGTCATCATCCCATAGCAAAACTATACCAATTATAACAAACCTTTCAATTAAATCTTTGATAGGAACTTGAATAAACTCCTGATTGATCAACTGTGAGCACTTCATGATATAAAAGCGTGAAGCTGTCTTCTGTTTGCTCTGAGAATACACAGTGTAGCTTTCCAAAAGCATAATATCAATCTTATTGACACCTGTATCACAGACAAGAATCATATTTGACTTTTCATGAAACAAAAAGCACCTATTAAAACATAAATTAAGAGATAATGATACATTAACTCACAAGTGCAATATGCTACAATAACTTTTTAATACAGAAGAAATGTTCATTAAAGAGGAAAACACAAAAGTATACAGCATGATATTGCATCTTGTCATGTTGACATCTTCACTAGGTTAAATAAATTGGAAAAATGAAAAATCCTAACATGGAAGAATGTCCCCTGACCTGTGTGACGCTAGTTTACGAATAAATTAAAACAACAGTACAAACAGTTGCTAACAATAGCTATCAAAATCTTTCTGGAGAAGAAGGATAGTTACCCGCAGCTTCCTTTACAGCAGAATACCCAACTTGCAAATATCCATCTTCTTCAATATTTAATTCATGTTTTGTAGGCTTCTTAACGACTCTTTTCTTTTTGTATGTGTATTTGGTTCCACTTGTAACTTCAGAACTTTGACTGGAGGTATCCACATCTTTTTCAATCACTGACCATACCCCCTCAGTGATGGAACTAAAATTCAAGAAGCAGTTCTCCTTCTTACTGTCGACTAAAAGGACAGCAACTTTTGAAATGGGCCACCCCTCTATATTAGGAACATTGTTTGACGCATCTAAACATGTACATATATCACATGCATTCATGATTACTTTTTCTGTTAATGACAGCTGCTCCTCCACATAAACAAGCTCAGTTTCATCAGGCTTCTGCATGAATTTCATATATCCTAACAGAGTTGGTCTCAGAGTCACAGCCAACTTGCAAAATTCTGTAAATGCCACAAATACTAGCTCTGGATGCTGTTTTCTGTGGTAGTAGTTGTACAGTAACACAACAGAATGCACCTGATACGGATGACCCCAAAATCCAGAACAATTAATAATGAGGCAGACAATTATCTCCGCATACATTTCTATAGATCTCTAAGTATATACTTGTGGAATTTGCAATTCTTATTTCAAAAAGGAACTTGAATATTTTTTTTAAAGGATTACATTGAGACAAACACAGATGCACAAGAAGGATACAAAGTTTTAAATTGCGGACCACATATGCGGCTGCGCTTGCAACCACATCACACCGCAATTGTGTTGGGTTTTAAAATCATGGGAAAATCTGCAACGTAGTGCCGCAGCAGGAGGAGCAGCCACATCGGGCCGCAACAGATTTTAAAATCCCCACACAAATTATTTTTCATTCTTCCTCTTTATTTAGTAGATTTATAATGAATTGTGAAGAGTTACAGATATTTTAAGATGATAATGAGCTAGTAATGAGGGAGTAGAATGATTTCGGAGGGAGAACAAGAGATGTGAGATTTTTAAGACAAGTCAAGATGAATTATATTTGATGCAAACATAAAATAAATTCATGCCGCAACGGCTGCAGTTCGCATCGTAACAGCCGCAATACCTGCATTCGCAGTAGCCACAACCGCGACTGCACACTAGCCTCCAAAGCTTAAAACAAAATTTTAGTAAATAAAATAAAAGATACATTAAACTAAATCAATTTTTAAATAGGAAAGAATAAGGTGATTCAGTTTATTTATGAATTTGACTTACTGATAGTCAACACCTAAGTCAAAGATTGATCATCATGAGTGTTTACTATAGAATCGGAAAGGCATGTAAAATGTCTCATTAAAATGCACAAAGTAAGACTTGGTGATGAGAAATGATTAATATCACAACATTTTTCATTGACATTGCTACATATGGCAAAACATTTTTTTCTCGAGAATTTAATTAAAAGGATCGTGGTGGTGGCAAAACATTTTAATTTGTCTATTTCATTAAACCAACATCTTCAATACTCCAAGCAGAGAATAAAAACAACGGGGAAAAATGGGCTTAACTTCAACCAGTTCCAAATAATCGCCTAGGATTGTCATAATTGTTGTACAATAATAAAAGAGGTGAATGAATATACCTGTTTTGCAACTTTCTGTTGCTGAGATCGTGATGGATCAGCGGGTTTTGCTGGCAGCATTGGATCAACCAAGTGTTCTAGGAATGCCCTAACTGCATCCTCAGTGGGACACACATCTGATAGAGCCATGTTCTTTTCCACTGATTTTCAATTCCAGTCAAAGTCTAGTTTCAGCTGTCACATTCACATACAAGAAAAATAAAGGGGTTGAACGTGCATGCTCTATCATTCCAAAAAAAAAAAATCATTATTATCATAACAAGTTAACCTTTTTTTTTTATATTTTTCGTATAACACAATAACAGAGACAAGGCTAGCTTTGCTTTGGGAATTTCGAGTTGAAGAAGCGTTACAGTGGCGTGTTTGAGTGAAAAGGCGCCACCTTTAGATAAACCTGTGCAGGGGTGAGCAAGGAAAAGGAAAACGACTCGATCAGATTAAAAAAATCACATGCATGCAATGTTAAAGTTGAGAATCTTAAAAGGGATATAGAAAATCACAGAAGGGAACTGGAAGAGTAAGGAAATTTTTGAAGGAGAAAGGGGGTGAGGAGGAAGAAGAGTGAAAATGCAGATAAAGTAATGGCAAAAGCAAGATATTAATATCGTAATGCAAGGGATCGTCTGAAATCATAATTTGTCATAACTGTGTACTGTCTCAGTCTGTGTGCATAGCAGAGGTAGACACACGGTCTCGTCTCGGTCTTTGGTGTTGGAGTTGGTCACTCTTTGGTAATGGTACCTACTCTTCAATATTTATATTTATATTTATTTATATTTATACTACACAACACAATATAAGATACGGGGCTTTTTTACTAGTATAACACAAAAAAAAAATTTATTTACTAAAATAATATATTTTTTTATTTAACAAAATAATACATTTTTAAATATAATATTTATTTAAGTATTTTTAATTAATTAAATATTAATAGTTGGTTTAAGATTGTGATTAAGTTGTTAATTAAATTAATATTTAATTGTTAAATATTTATTAACCTAATTTGTCACAAAAGATAAATATATCAATATCTCAGTCTCCGCACACTGATCGAAGCACTCCCCCTCCTCTCTTTTTCTGTCACAAAAGACAGAAACATCAATATCTCTGTCTTTTGTGACAGAAAATGAGTGGAGGGGGTACTCCGATCAGTGTGCGGAGACAGAGACATAGATGTTTCTGTCTTTTGTGACAAAAAAGGAGTGGAGAGGGGGTGCTCCGATCAGTGTGCGGAGACAGAGACATTGATGTTTCTGTCTTTTGTGATAGAAAAGGAGGGGAGGGGGTGCTCTGATCAGTGTGCGGAGATAGAGACATTGATGTTTCTGTCTTTTGTGACAGAAAAAGAGTGGAGGAAGAGTGCTCCGATCAATGTGCGGAGACTGAGATATTGATGTATTTGTCTTTTTGTGACAAATTGGGTTAATAAATATTTAACAATTAAATATTAATTTAATTAACAACTTAATCACAATCTTAAACCAACTATTAATATTTAATTGATTAAAAAATGCTTAAATGAATATTATATTCAAAAGTGTGTTATTTTGGTAAATAAAAAAAAGTGTGTTATTTTAGTAAATAAAATTTTTTTTTGTGTTACACTAGTAAAAAAGCCAAGATACGGACCTGGATTGGCTACAATCATTGTTTCATACAATCACGATCAGAGTAATCTGAGTCATTGATTTGATAAATATAAAATCTTAACTGTTAATTTATTTTATGCAAAAAAATAAAAAAATATAAGTAGAGAGAGATAGAGACATGTCACTCCACCTGATCTAAATCCCATAAAATACGTCTGTGTCTTTTTCGAATATAAATAATAAAACATCTACTAATAAACAAATTAATTTTAATGAAAAAGAAAATAAAAACCGAGAAGTGATATATGTTAAAATTGAGACCAAGTTTTATGTTTTAAATTTAGGTTGCCTCAGGTAGTTGCTTAGGCATTTTTGTTGGGTATTTCCTTTAATATCCAAAAAGAAATTCAGCTACCAAATTTCACTCGATTTACTTATTATTTTAAGTGATATGATTATTTTGTAAATTAACTAGGGAGTCCCATGCCCACCAATGCATTGTTTATTATGATTTATTATTTATTTATTATGAACTAAAACGAGATGACAAAGTTAAAAAACAAAAAACAAATAATCATTTTAAATTGCTTTAAATATATTTTTGCCTCTGTTTTTTATGATCCTTGAAACATAGGTTTTTTTTATTTTTTGTTCTCTTCAGTTTGTTTTAATTCTTATAATATTTAAATTAATTTTTTTTAAATTAATTCCTATAAAATATATTTGATATCATATTTTTTATATAAAAAATTGATATCATATTTTAAAGATATAAAAGTAATGTTGTTCACATATTATAAAAACTAATTTAGCATGAATTAAATATAATAAATGCTAAAACAAAATAACAAATACTAAAATCAAACATTTCTATTTTCATGGATCAAACAAAAAAAATTGCAATTCCCAAAAAAAAAGTAGTTATTCCCAAAAAAAAAATTGCAAATACTAAAATAAAAAAAACGTATTTAAATGATTAAAAATATATTTAAGCTTTTTAAATTTTGAATAAATAAAACAAATTGGATGAGATGGTTTGGTGTTGGTCGCGCCAATGCCAAATTCCGAGTCCGAAGATGTTTGGTTTGGGGCGAGTGAATGCTGTCTCCAATGTGTCTGTCACCACAACCAGCAGAGCAAGAGCAAGAGCAACCTGCTCCTTTTCCTCCAAAACCAAAACCAAAACCCATCCAGGTCTCACTCTGATTCTGAGCTCTCTCCCAAAAATATAAACAATTATTTTTTTTCTGCTTCCATTTCCAGAAACTTCCTTCATATTTTGACTCCTCCAATTGTGCCTCAGTGTCCCAAGCTCGTGTTGTCTCCGTGAGGAATAAGAGCGCCAAAAACCTCCAAGAAAAGAAGCATGTACCCGAAAAAGTGAGGCTTTCGTCGTCGTTTCAGCTTTTTCTAACCTCACCAATTTCAACCAAAAAAAAAATTGTGAATCCTTGATGTTCCCATTTCCGTGCTTTTATGAAGACAATTTCACTCACAACATAATTATACGAATTACTTTGCCTCAAGAACATATTCTGATGCTCTGTCAGTTTCCCACTATACAGAAGTTTGAAGGATCTACATACACAGTGACAGGAGCAGATGAATGTAGTAAGAGCCTCTTGCCTCCAATGTGCGGTTTTCAGTTGATTCTGTGGAATGGAAGTATCCTTAGACTCAATTATTATTATTATCATAGAAAATTAGACTAGAAGACCGTGAAATGTGTCATCTTTCAAACTATGACATGAGTCATCTCCGTAACTATTTTTATTTTCAACTAAAATTGTTGTTTATTGGATTGGATTTCTTTACTGTTTTTGTTAGAACTAGTGAGGGAGTTTAAAGCATGCAGTTCACTCGTGTAGGTGAATCACCTGCCCATTGGGAAAAGGTGCTTGAAGGGATTCGCAAAATGAGGTATTCTGTGGATGAACCAGTAGACACTAGGGGAGGTGAGGAAGATGGTGATGTTCTACCTCCTAAGGTCTAACTCTATATCCTTCTGTTGTTTGATTTCACATTTGTGGGGAAAACAAAATTAAAAGCACTCATCTTTTGGTTTCTGTCTCTGATGTGATTATTATAAAATGTACATTCAACAGCATTGCTTTTCACACAGTCCAACAGTCTTTCGGGTATGATGGGTTGGATGGGATAGCATGAAATAAAATTACTATACCATTGTTTTGGTATTTTATGATAGATTGAAGTAAAGTTTTCGTTTTGTTGTTTGGGAAGTGAAGAAAATGGTAAGGAGATTGGTAAATGATAAGTTGATTCCATCCCATATCCCTAACCGGGGGAATAAAAATAGAGTATTAGATAGAATGAGGTGGAATACATTTTATGAAATTCCATTTAATTTCACCTTATCTTTAACAATCCAATCAATGGTTACTAATGTCATTTCATTCCATCTTTTTCCATCAATCTGAACATAACCTTGGTCATTCATCAACTAATACGTACACTACTCATTTTCACCAAACTAATATTTCTCCTATGTGCAGTCTCTTATTAGTCATTAATATTGGTTAGAGGAACCTTTAAAAGGTTGAATTGTCATTGGGATTTTTTATTAGTTATTGATGATTATTGGGGCATTATTTTATTTTAATTTCAATAGCAGTATGAAGCTTGATGTCGATATTTTAACCCTTATCTAAATTCTTATGCATATAATTAGGAAAGAAGATTTGCTGTCCTGGCATCTTCCCTTTTATCGAGCCAAACTAAGGAGCATGTTAGTCGTGGTAAGTACATAAACCTTCTCAAGTTTATGGTCATAAAGATATTTTAAGATTTTTGTTTTTCTTTTGTTCTTAGTTTGTAGTTGTTCCCAAGCTTCATTCTAAGATAGTAATGTTATTTTTTTCAATCATTTATATGGTGATATGACTTTATGCGTAGTTTGATCCATGTAGCCGACTCCACCTAGTGGAATGAGGTTTTGATTGTTGTTGTATACAGAGGCACACTCTTCACTCATCCTTATTATGTGCTTAATACTTATCAGTTGCTTATAAGCGTTGTCCTAAGTCATATTTACGAGTGTGATTTTCCAAGAATAGGAGCAGCTCAACGTCTTCGTCAAAATGGTCTGCTTACTGCTGATGCAATCAACAAAGCTGATGAAGAAACCATCAAAGAGTTGATTTACCCTGTATGTCTTTGGTAGCATTTGAAAAAACGATTTCTTGTATGATTCAAATTATTTGGATTTGGTGGCAAATTAAGGATGCCACTTTTGAAGCTTCCAGTATTTCTATGATTTGATTGTTAGCACGTCAATTTCTTTTCTTGTTATGTCCATTTCGTGTTTCATTAATTGAATATCTATGCTTGTACCTTTGGGTATTCATTCCCCAGGTTGGGTTTTATACAAGAAAAGCTAGTAACTTGAAGAAAATTGCGCATATTTGTCTCATGAAGTATGATGGAGACATACCTAACTCAATTGAGGAACTACTCTTACTTCCAGGCGTAGGTCCTAAGATTGCTCATTTGGTATGTGCAAAAAGACACTGTAATTCAAACAGTATGTTTCGTTAATGGTATTAGTTTTATTTTCTTTTTCAAAACCATTTTGTTTGTGGCATGTAGGTTATGATTGTTGGATGGAACAATGTCCAAGGGATATGTGTAGATACTCACGTCCACCGCATTTGCAATCGGCTTGGATGGGTTTTGAGATCAGGCACAAAACAGGTTTCTAAGTCTGGTGCTGTCACATTATGTGTGTTTTCCTACATATTTATGATGTACATGTTTTTTAACCTGCATTGCAATCTATTACCAGTTATGGTTCTTCTACTGGAATCGGAAAGGTCAGGTCAAGTGTTATTGGCCTTTGCTATCTGATTCATTGCCTCCTAACATCTAGCCATCTTGGTGCTAATGAAGCTTGTGACTATGATAGTTGCAATAAGCTTTATTAAATTTGCTGGCTAGAGGAAAAAGTTATGCAAATTACTTTCTAAAATTATCAAGGCTTATTTTATGCAATCAATATTTATGTTAGAACGTGGGGATGTCATATCATTATCAGATCATATCACTTGTTTATCATGATGTCTGATATTTGCTGGACTTGTGAGTCATTCAATGTTTGTCAACAGTAAGAAATTTGCTCCTTGATTGGCTAGCTTTCCTTGATTTCTTCTGCTAGTTTGTTTCTCTAAATGTCACAAATTGAAAGTTATTAATCCTCTTTCCTGTGTCAGAGAACTTCGACACCTGAAGAAACGAGAAAGGCACTGCAACGGTGGCTTCCGAGGGAAGAATGGGTTCCAATAAATCCTCTTTTGGTATGCACAGCGCATTCCCTTTGACTACATGCCAACAAATGCACCTAAATGGTTATATTTTGGATGTTGTGTTATTGCTGCATTGCAAAAAGCATTTTTGGGCTTCTTATACCATCTATTAAGCAACATTGTTGTTTGCATGCATATATGTGAGACATACTCTGGCTTGAATATGAACAGGTAGGATTTGGAAGGACAATTTGTACTCCTCTACGGCCTCACTGTGGAGAGTGTGGTGTAAGTAGGTTCTGCCCTTCAGCTTTCATGGAGACTTCAAGCTCATCTTCCAAGTCCAGTAAGTCTGGATTGAACAAGAAGACTGAATCAAGCTGAGATACATACATAGCTAAGAATTTGGCTGTGATCAAATTATTTTGAGGTTAATGTTGAACACATCCGTGTATTCTGGCTTCGTATATTGCCTTCACTGGCACTGTAGAATTTTTTTTTTTAAAAATGTTTACTACAAAATTAGCAAGAATGTTATTCCACATACTTGACTTATTAAATATTATCTTAGTGTATATATGAAAAAGAATTGAGATCCTAATCTAGCGCAGTTTATTTCCAATCCTTATCACACTAATTGTTAGTAATGGCTTGACCAAAGAGGACAAATATAGAAATTATAGAAATACGTCCTGACAACATATCATAGCAAAAACAACCATCCTGTTAAATATAAAATCATTATTGTGTAGATTACAGAAAAACAACCAACAATTTCATTTTCAAGGTTGTTGGTTCATGAAATATCCAATCTCGAGAGACGAAGTGTAAATTACACAAATGACATAAAGTTGTCCTTTAATTGCTTTGGTACTGAGCTACCCGAGGAAGTCTACTCTTGCGCCAGATCCAATAGTTGGCTCTGATTGGATCAACTTGTTCTAAGATCGAACAAATATTTCTTGCTATATCTGGATCTTGTTTATCAGAATCTGAAGTCTTTAAAGCTTCAATGGCCTCTCTGAAATCTTCATTTGGTTGATAACCGAGGCAGATAAGATCCAAAAGAGTACTAAGAGCAAACAAGTAGTTGCTCTTAGTATTCAAAATCTTTAAACATACTGAAGAAACTCGAGGGTCATTTACATATAATGTGGTTTCACCTTTGAAAAGTCCTCGAAGATATCTCCATGAGCTTTCATTTTCGGGGTAGCCCATAATGGCTTCAACTGTGTAAAGCAATTCAGACTCTCGCATAGCTTCTAGGCCCCCCAAAAAGGGAGACCTTGTTATGACAAAATATCTCTGTAAAATATTACGTGTTAATTTTCTGAAATTGAAAAAGATGGAGCAGATGTTTTAAAAATAAAATAGATTGTCGAGTTATTCCATATGAGGCAAACTCACTCTGCATGTAATAAGCAAATAGGAATAGAAAGTATTCTAAGGCTCTCCCTTTGTTCTATTTGGCTAATCATGTATGAATAAGTAAATACCTTTGTGCAGGGCCCAACACGAGACCGAAATTCCTCAGGAGCTTTATGAGCACCCTTTGGTTCTAAGAATATTATCTGTTCTCACGGGTTTTACTTCCTTATTAATTAATTAATAGATGCGGAGAAAGAATATAAGACAGCAAGGTGTCAAGCACAACATGTGAAAGACTGAAAGAGAATATGTTGGCAATCCTTACAGCAGAATTCAGCTCATTAAATTATATTGAAGAGATTGAACCTCAAATTGATCTAATTATAAGAGGTTTTTTGTTTGCGAAGGACCTAATAGAGAAATCTAACCTATGGTAGCAAATTAGCTAAAATTAAAGACCAGATTGAATGAAACTTTGGCAAAGTCCTATGAGATGGTTATTTTTCAATTGTAATCACTGGAAAATAACATCCAGGATAGTGACATAAAAATAAATGCTGAATATTTGTTTATGTCATGTTATACCAAGACTAAATAAACATAACATGCACCACAGTTGCATACCTGATTCCAAGCAGAATTGTTAAATATGTCTTCTTCAAGCAGTTCACTACAATAATTGAGTTCATCTTCCCATCCTCCTAGTGCTTGAAGAACCCACTGTCCACGCAAGAAAAGAAGCAAAGTTTTATTGAGTCTCAATAATTACACTAAAATATAGTGCTCAGACTATTGCACAACCTACAAGACAACATGTTTATGGTCAAAATTGTGAGAAATTTAGATTCGTGGAGACAATGGGAGAAACAAACCTGCCTATGAGACCATGCATGATAATGTTTGGCATCAACAGACAGTATCTTCTTGGTGAACTCCAGTTCACCGTTTCTAGCTTCAGGTCCTAATTTCTCAGCAACCCATCGCCTATGATGCCTGTAACCATCTGGCATCAAGATCAATGCAATGATATGTATGCAAAAGAAGTTAAATAATTCTAAAGCACTTCAAAGTAGGACATGATGATGGATGTACATGGTTTATATAAAAAACCGCTACCAAATATTCAACTTTAGAAGATTTAGGGTTAAGAAAAACCAAACGGTTACACTTTCACAAAATGCTTTCACTAATGCAACTGAATGTCATGCCAGTATGAACAAAGAAGCATGTTCTTTACAAATCCACGAAGGAATAAAAATTGAGTTCTGTACAATCGAGTTGCAGCAAAGCACAGTAACAAAGGAAGAGCATCTCACCAAATCTGATAATTTTTGGAATTGCCACTGGCTACAGTGTCCACAAATTCCAGTTCAGCGTGTAGGTCAACTTCCAGCGACTCAAGTAATAACCGCCGGAAATGCCACACCTGTAAAAGAAAATAAATATATATATATATATATATATATATATATATATATATAAATAAGCGAGAAAAATAGAATAGAACATGATCTTTTTTTCATTAATCATACAATCATCATGACTCACTCACTTTAAAAAACTCGTTACTTGTTATTAGTGATGAGTGAGAGTGATTTTGATTTGCAGGGAATCTGAATTAGAAAACGATAATAAAAAGAGCAGGTAGGTAAAAGAGAGAGATACAGACAGTGTAGTTGCCGGAGTTTAAGCGGATAGCTTCGGAGGTGAGTTGAAGAGCGCGAGGGGAGTGCTCATTGGAGAGGTAAATGGCGCGAAAGTAGCTCATAACTTCCGCAAACTCTTCGGTGTAGTTGATCGGAACCACCGGGTTGGGCCCGTCGTCTTGCGGGATCGGAGTAACATCGGACCACTCCGGCCTCTCCCTCAGCGCCACCCGCTCCTCCTCCTCTTCTCCTTCGCTTCTCCCTGCCATCCTTCTCGATTCTTCTTCTTCTTCTTCTTCTTCTTCTTCTTCCCTTCTACTCTACTTTTTTTTTTTGGTCCAATTCCCTTCTACTCTTTTTTTTTTTGATCGAATTCCCTTCTACTCTACTCAGTACTCACTCACATTGGGGTACCTACTGCTTACTACAATTGGCCATCTTTGGGCTTCATCCCTTGTTTATATGGGCTTTCTTTCTTACTTTGGCCCAATATTTCAGTAGGATAGTCTCATCCCTTACGACAGATTTGACTAATAGCTTATATTTGATTGAAATAGAAATATATGATAATCAAGTTTATCTTAACATATTATAGCATTTTTTTCATTAACTTACGTCGTTCTTTTAGATAACCTGAATACAATTTATTTACATAAAATATCGTATAAACGTGTCATATTATATTTATCAATTAGTTCAATGATCAAATTCACCGACACTTCAAAATTCAATTAACTAACTTATATACTATTCTATCAATCATAAGCCCATTCACTATCATCTAATTAGCCATATTGCATGGAAGAACGATTACTTAATATTGGAATGGGTTAGAACTTGCAACTTCTTTCCCTTGACTTCCTTGTAATCAGGTTTGTTATTTCTTTTAAAATTAATAATAAAAAATAAGCCCCTTGATTACCTAGTAGCCTAGTTATATGTGTAACTTGAGGTCCATTTGATACTCGACTTTCTATCTCTAATTCAATATCCAGCTTTCATCCAGCTGGGCACATAATATAAAACAAGCTCAGAGTGTTGACTGAAAATTATACAATTCCAAAGTGTTGGTGGCATAGAATGATTCCCGTAAAATAAACAAGAACATAGTTATTCATTTCAATATAACATTTGATTTACAATTCTAATATCTGAGTTTCTTTTCCAACAATATAAGTGTGCAAACAAAAGAATTGAATGGGGCAGCTTCTCACTACTGAATATATTGAATATGCACGTCAACGGATTTTTTCAATTTCAGACCTCCGTTATTACTAAGCTATAAGAAAAATGGAGAAATTATTATAAATTTAAAAAACAAAAGAATGGCTGTGATTTCAGAGTTTAAAAATATGTATGGTGTCACTAGAATTTTTTGTCGGAAGTTTGCTAAGGTAGTAGTCCATCTGATCTTTGAATGCTTGTTCAATCACTTGTGAAAGAACTTCCAGATATCTCTGTCAGCCAAATCCTTAACTAAATGTACTCCAAAAATGCCCTCCTCATCTACCAGACTTCTCAGCTGTCGTACTCCATTATTAAAGCCAACGTAGTGCTTCTTAGTTGGAGCTATATACACCACCCCATATGGAGGCCTCAAGCACTGTCATGAAAGGGAAAATAGAAAAAAGAGGAATTAAAAGTTCTGCTATTACTAAAATTTGAAACTCAAATTTAATAATTCAGATGAAATAGAAAAAGGAGAAACTTAATGCAATTGCAATCAGGACAATGCCATTGTTACAACAGTCAACAAACTTGATCGTGCATCTGTCTTAGTATACAACTGGTAACCGCACTGATTAATAAGTACAAGTACCATGGCCCACAATAAAATGCAATTTCATCAAGGCTAAAAATAGATCTACAAATGAAGAAAGACTCACAACTAATATCCACCCACACCACAATCAACCATTTGTTTAACAATTATATGCCACAGATATGATGTTTAGTATAGCATCAAAATAAGACAGCACATACAACATTTTCAGCGCACATAGACACATAGACAACCAAGAATAAGGAAACAAACCTTTTTAATAAGAGCATACAGCTTCTTCAAAGAGGTAACAGAGTAAGGAATCTCAGTCATTAAAATAACGTCATAGCCACCATCCCCCCGATCCGCCTCATTAGCTCTTTCCCATGCTCGACTTCCTGAGAGTTTCCTAGACCTTCTTGAAGAAGATTCTTGTCCTATGATGCTACCATCTTGGCTACTACATCCATCCATAAAATCTTCCTCAGAGAAGCTCAAACTCATTCCAGGCGTCACTTCATCTCCGTCATTTTTCACAGTAGACAACACAGCAGGTAATTCTTCCCAGTCCCCAGCATAAAAGTTAATTGATGGTGCTAGAGTCTGTCTTGAAGGAGTAAGGGGAGACTCTGGTTGTCGACTCTGCCTATCGCGAGCTTGCTTGAGATTAGCAAGGACATTTGGTATAGTTGTGCATCTTACAGTTTCTGCATTCTGATCTTGAAAATGCACCATGGAGGCTCCCTGTGAAATAGAGGACAAAGCATATGACTCCAATGTGTAAATGTTTCCTGAATGCCTCGGAAAAAGTATAACCATTGTCTGTTATTCTCCCAAAACATAATAAATTTCCCCTTCTTGCCATGAACTTGTTTGCCAGTTTGCAATATTACCAAAAAGAAACCCAAAAATTAGGTTGGTCACACCAGGAAGACATTTACTCTGTTTGTTTAAAACTTTTGTCAATGCAAACTTGCGTTGGATGGAAGGTATAAAAAGAAGATGCAAACAAAATTGCATTCATAAGCTCAATTTTGACACTGTTACATTGAGAACAATTTAAACCAAACATGCTGATTTGTAATTCAAGTATTCAAACTACAATGAACCAACACCTACACAATTTAAATCTGTCCTTGTCATCAAGATTCAATTACACATAAACAGCATGCTGAATAGAATTTAATTTGCGAGGAAAAAAATTTAAATAATTGTAGATGTTCTGTTCAGCTATTACACATAAACTGGTGATAAATGAACCAGCAAAAAGAGAAAGTGAGAACTGAGACCACAAGGGTAACTGTATACCTTCAAGCAGGCAAAGATTCCAGGAAGTCCATAGTTGCAACTGAGCTGCAAGAAATGTGAAGTAAATACATTAGTAAATCATGGATAATAAATACCACTAGCATGGTTGAAAAATAATGGATTAAGGGAAAAAAAAAAAGTAATCTCATGAAGATATAGCCAACATTGTGAGCATTTGAAAAATGAGGGAAGGAGGGTGTAGCACAAGGAGAATTTGAGACAATCAAACCAAGGCATAATGGCAAACAAGTCAATATTATCTTCTTGGACAGGTTACCTCAAGTACTCTTTTTCCTCTAAAGCTCAGTTGCCCATCACGAATCTCATTCTTAAGAACACTGACAAGATCAATGGAATTGGCCCAGGATTTCAGATACCCTACAAAGTCAGATAAATCAATTAGATGAGGAAACTCCTCAGCAAGAATCAAGTCGTTTTTTTTCTGACATAAATTGGCTTTGTAGGTTGGTTAAATATTTTAAACTAATACTGCTCTAACCTCAGGGATTGTCCTTTTCCTTTCATGCTAAAATAGTTTTCGTTCTAATTATTATAGCATACTAATATTCTCTGCTGTATTAATTCCTTGACTGTTATTTTTATATAGTAATGCATTAGAAAGAAAATGTTGGTTCACAGGAAAACGATCACATGTCCAACGCCTACAAGACTGAAAATATCATGTACAAACCATCTGGTTTTGAGGATATTGTCTCTGAACCACTGGACCCAATGATATCAGCAACACTAACTGTTCCCTGTAGAAGATTTGAGATAGCATCAATCCAACCATCAACTAACTGATATACAAACATAAGCTCTAGAATCATGTTAAGCTTATTGAAGAAAAAAATTATGAGAGTTTTCAAGAAAATGGAAGGAAAAAAAAAAGAGTTCTTGTTAAGAAATGTCGTAAATCCATCATGTAATATACTTCAAAGGCATACAAGATACCACAGAAATGTAACTAAAAGATCTTATTAGGCACATTTTGTAATCATGCCTTTCATAAAATAGCGTGAAGGCAATTCAACAATAACACTAATCTCCCATAAAGAATTAAATTAAGGACACAAGCCATCTGACTACGACATCCTTCAGAAAACAAATACTAAGAAATGAACCATATTGAGACGTACCTTAAAATGGTCTATATTTTCCCCGGTATCCTTGTCAGTGTGAAATGCCTGCAGAGCATGACATATTTAAATCTGTGTTACATTTTTATCCACAATCAACAAAAAATAAGGGGAAATTTTCAACTAAATGCCTCATTCCAAGGTAAAGTTTTTTTTTTTGTTGGTTAGGGGGTGATTGGATGGCTGATGATAAAAATGGGAGTTGTACCCTTGAAGGAAGAATCTCCACTGCTGGTGATGGGAGATGAATATCTTTCTCAGGGATGGAGGATATGCTTTGACTTCCACGATCATAAGGCACTAGGCCAGGCAAGCACTGTGCAAGTAATGCCGGCGCACGCATCGCAGTTGATATCTAGAGAGGCAGTCTCCTGTGATAACTGATAAGATAAGCTATGATCATATTATTAGAATTAAATTAATACATAAAAATATTAGACAATAATCAGAAACATCCATGCCAATTGCAGTGTGTTTTAGCTACCACTATGTCTAATGGATGGAATAGAGAAGAAGTAAGGAGCTCACAAGTCATAATCATAAAGCATGAAACAAATTACAAAACTACACACAGAAAATAAAAACATCTTTATCACAGTGACTCTTTTTTTTTTATTAATAAAGGGTTTAAACTTTAAACACAGTCTCAGGTCGTTGATTGCATACAGGGAGACAGAGAAACGAAAATTTTTTCTTCCCTTTTAAGCTTAAAAGAGAAAATAAAAAGAGGGGAAAATTTTGGGGTGAAGGAAAAGAGAAAAAAAACACTATCCATAGAAGGTGGATATGTATCCAATTAAGAAGGAGGTTAAAATTGAAGGTTCTGGAAGTAAGAAAGTTGGGAAATTAAGCGATGCAAAATTGCAAATCCAAAGAGGAGAACGAATCAAACAATACATAAGATGTAGAATTTGGAAGTAAATTCAGACATGATCAGAAAGCAAAATTAATAAAAAATAAAAATAATTAAGAATTGAGGGAAAACGTGAGGAACGAAATAAGAGAGGAATTGGGAAATGGAATGAAGAGAATACCTGAAGAGAGAAGAAGTCAATGGAAGTGCAGGATGAGATGAGAGAAGAGTTTGATTTGGTGAGGAAGTGAGAAATGAGATGGAGCCAAAGTTTCAAAGTTGTAAACTCTTCTAAACAAGAAAGGAAGAGAGAACGAGCCAGCAGCAACAGAGAAGCTTCGGCTTCGGCGTCAGAGAGGGAGAGAGAGAAGGGTCTGCAATTCCGAAAATGCCCCTTTTCATTTTCGACCTGGCTGATTATGAATTCATTATAGGGTGTAAAATAATTAATTTTAACTATTAATTTAAAAGTTAAGAGTTAAAATTATAAAAATGTGTATAATAAATTATAAATGTATTAAAATATTATTTTTAAATTTTTTTATTAATAATTAAAATTATTTACTTTATATTAGTGAAATAAAATTCTTTCATTTTGGTAGTTGGACGATTGTGGGATCAGATCAGATCACACGCTTGAATGTGTCACAATGGGACAAACCCATTTTCAACCCGCCTGGTCGGTTTGCATTCTTTCTTTATAAACAAAAGGAAATTGATGATTGATGATAAGATCTGTATTACGGATTTTTATTTTTTACGTATAATTAACCCTGTAACCCATATATAATAAACGTTTTTTGTTAGAAAAAAAACAAGTATTTTTTATCTCTTGTCAGATAAAGATATTCGTGATTTTAACGGAATTATTGAATAATTATAAAATAATGTTTAAGACTTTTTCTCCTTTCATATTGCTCATCTTTTTAATTTAAATATAATTTTAGATGTTCTAAACTGAGAGCTAAAGAATGTAAAAATATTGTTCATGGTAATGATGATTCAAATATAGTAAACGAACTTTTTTTTTTTACTGAATATGTAGTAAACGAACTTAAAACTCCAACTGATGAGAGTTTACTGTTGATTTTAATTATTTGTACATCT
Organism: Glycyrrhiza uralensis; assembly: GCA_030159175.1. Taxonomy (NCBI): domain Eukaryota; kingdom Viridiplantae; phylum Streptophyta; class Magnoliopsida; order Fabales; family Fabaceae; genus Glycyrrhiza; species Glycyrrhiza uralensis. Next base: position 40,260,850 of record BRZY01000007.1, on the reverse strand, counting down.
AGTTATTATACATAAATTGGCTCCTCCTCAATTGATTCATTGCTCTTATTTTAACGTCAGCATTTAGCTGCTCAAATTCATTCAACGATTGAATTCTACTCAAAATTTTTGTTTTCTTCTTTTAAGTACAGTACATGACAATGAGTTGACCTGAGCTAGCTCCTGGGGAGGGGGAACGAACCTTCATTTCCATTTTCAAACACCAGCTGGTCCACCCCCTGACTCTCTTATTTTCTATTTTATTTTCTGCTGGCCATCAAATGATTAATTTATTACGGTAATCACAAGGACCATTTATTTTTTGTTTTCTAGTCAAAATATAATGCCTTGTTCCAAATGAATTTCTGCATCCACACATGTTCATAAGGTAAATATTACATGCGTTGTATCTATTTACCCATAATTTTTACTACTTTATATCATTTTATAATTCATAATTTATACTGAATTATTAATGATTGGTTGTTTTATACTTTGAACTTTTGTTGCAATTAAAAAAATTATTGGCATATTTTGAAAATTAATCTCTGCATTTTTACCATGTAATAGCCGCAGGCTCAAAATATTTTTATGCAGATAGATTTTATCCTTTTTGTGTTTGGAGGATGGGATAACCGAATTTTTTTTTTGATCGAAAGGAAAATATGGGATAACCGAATAAACGCATCTGAAAGTATGCATGCATATATAATTCAAATTCCAAAGTCTTAACATGAATCTTTCTGCCGGTAATATAAACGCGTCTCTCTCTTGCTTGACTGATATCTACAAAAATATATTACATTGCAAGGGACCAGAGCTATTAAAATCGAAAAGCAAATGCATTTTTATCAAGTATAAAATATAAATACTTTAATCATATGTGGCCACAAAATAAGACAAACGTAAATTAAAAAACACAGAATATAAGATCAGAAAATGTCATAGCAACTAGGAACAAGTTAATTTATATTAATTACAACAAACTTAATAAAACAACTACAACGAACTCCTTTGAAGAAGTGCACGGCGATTGAACATATTAACTTAACGAGCAAATTAATTACTAATAATCGTATTAACTAAAAGGATTTATTGTGTAAGAGAGAAAATAAAATGAAGAAACAGTGTACACTAGACAAAAGTTTAGCTACACCATGTGATCTAAAGTAATTTCTGTACGAGTACAATGCTTATAGATACAATCAATTAAAAATTCAAGATAACATTAAAATAATTTTAACACCAAGTTTGATGTTCTTTATTATTATTTTAATTTATCCTAAACTTTTAATAGATTGTGTCTAATCACTATATTCTAACGAGAATTGCTATGTGATCTAATACCTATCTCCATGTCCTATCATAATACATGTTCTTCAATCACAGGAAATATATACTTAAGCAAGAAAAAAAGAGGTTAGATCATGTAAAGGCATGTCAGGGGAGTTAACGGCCTAACTGGGTTCTAGCACCATTCACAAGTTGCAGTCATGCTTTCTTGATGAGCTTGATTTATCGGAGAGATTCATCCAGCATAAAAACATCACTAATAAATTCTGAATCAAGCCCCTCATGTCCATCAAATTCTTTGAGGCCCACCAATGTCTCAATTGGAAACTCTTGATCTAAAGCAAAATATTCCCTTTCGAAAGGAAGGTCCATGTTTGAATCAAAATCCTCATTAAGAAAAGGCTCTGCTGAAGTTACTGTCTTTGCTGAACTTTTAGACCACGTGCTTAACCTTGATGTTTCAGGGTTCACACACCATAAAGCCTCATCACCGTTTTGTCCACACCCCTTTATCCTAGATGTAGTTGATCTAGAGTCCAAAACAAGCCTTTTCCTAGGCGAGGTACAAAATGAACTCCAGGGTTCCTCAGAGTCCCAATTGAATTCCCCTTCAAATGGCCAAAAAAGTGGTTCATCAGCACTGAGCTCTTCAATGTCTGCAGTTTCCAATAGATGCTCCTCTGAAGTATTATCTTCTGACCTGCCACAGTGTGCTGATTCAGTGAATGAAGAAATAGTAGAGATTGAAGGAAGAACCTCAATGCCCCAACTTTCCTTATCAGATGGGATTGGAGAACCATCCCTGACATACTCCAGTTCTTGTTTTGAGTCTGAAATCAACTCATTGTCTTCCTCTTCAAGTCTGAGCAAGGAGTCCCAGTAACTAGGCGTGCCTACATCTGAGATATCGGTGAAAGTATCACACTTGTAGCTAAGAGGAGTTGAAGGGTCCTCAGTTGAATATCCATGAGTGATTGAATCGGAGAGCCACTCAGAGTCTTCCTCTTCAAGACTGAGTAAAGAATGCCAATAACTTTCTCTGTCCAAATCTGAAATCTCCGAGTAAACATCACACTTGGTGCTAAGAGGAGTTGAAGGGTCCTCAGTTGAATATCCATGAGTTATTGAATCTGAGAGCCATTCAGAGTCTTCCTCTTCAAGACTGAGTAAGGACTGCCAATAACTTTCTCTGTCAAAATCTGAAATCTCGTAGACATCACACTTAGTGCTAAGAGGAGTTGAAGGGTCCTCAGTTGAATATCCATGAGTGATTGAATCTGAGAGCCATTCAGAGTCTTCCTCTTCAAGACTGAGTAAAGAATGCCAATAACTTTCTCTGTCAAAATCTGAAATCTCCGAGTAGACATCACACTTGGTGCTAAGAGGAGTTGAAGGGTCCTCAGTTGAATATCCATGAGTGATTGAATCTGAGAGACATTCAGAGTCTTCCTCTTCAAGACTGAGTAAAGAATGCCAATAACTTTCTTTGTCCAAATCTGAAATCTCTGAGTAAACATCACACTTGGTGCTAATCTCGGTCCAGCTGTTCATAGATGAAGAAGTTCTATGAGAGAACCCTGAGCTCTCAGAGCAGCTAAGTGTATCATTTACAACACTGGCATCTGTCCTTGCATTTGGGACACTTCTGTTAGATAAAGAAACTTTCTCTGCAGGTTTTACTCTGCAACCGCAAAGAGAATTGAACTTTTTGCTCAATAGAAAGTAGGAGCATGACACTAGAAACAACCAAAAAGCCAACCACTCGTTGGCACCGAGATCAAATGAAGCAGAAAAACTTTTGTCTTCAACAGACAACGGAAGCCGTCTCTTGTCAGATGATAACTTTATTTCATCATCAAGGCATACATGAAGATCAATGTCTTCCTCTGATGATACTCGAGGGCAAATGACAGCAACTTGCTTTCTAAGATTACATGGGTGACCAGTCTGTTTATGTTTTGTCGTCATGCAGCCAGTCCCAATTCCTGTCAAACTCATTCTAGTAGCTATCCTCGTTAAGGATCAGTGACACACTGTTACATTGGTTTAACCAAAGAAAGATAAGAATCATTGGCAACTTGCGAAAAAAGAGAGGAAAAAAGAGACATACAAAATTAAAAAAAATAAAATCTCTCTCTAAAAAAAAACAGGACACTTCTCACTTTATTTATTCGACCACGTATTATCACTTATCTTTTTATTGGTCATAACCAATTCATAGACTTCTCGCACTTAAAACTTCGTACCAGGAAGAATTACTCTTGTGAATTGTGTGATCATAGCTAAACAAAATAATTCACAAAACATAAATCAATAGTCGATATAGATCTGCATAAGATGAACTGAGCTTATAACAGCTCATGCCATCCCAATTATTTGGCAAATTAACAAAGTTCAAAGTCCCTATTGAAGTTAAATCTTATGGGTTGATAGAAAACGGTAAACTAACAAATAAGTGTACATGTGTGGGATATCAAATGAGACTAGAGAGGAGTTAATTTTAACAATATCCGATTATTTAGGTTTGATTCAATTTTTTTTAACAATAACTACTGTTCATTCAAAAACTGATAAGGGATGGTAATTTACAAAGACATTATATATATTCTGCAAAAAAAATTATTTAAAGCTCCTCCATTATCACTATCAGATGGTTATATGCGTTTGTGAATAATATATATTCAAATTGCAGTGATCAATGCGATGATGGAAAGAGAAAGCAGCATGTGTCACACTACACTCACACACACACACACACACAATTAAAAAAGAGACATCAACGGAGACAGAGGCACGTAAAGTTAATAGAGCTGACAGTGGAAAAAAAAAAAGGAAGATAGATAGCAGTAAAGAACAGAGAAAAAAAAATGTTACCTCTTAATAGTTGTTTTGAAAACCACGCAACAGTTCTAAAAACAAACCAAGAGATTCGAGAGACAAAAAGTGAAAAGGGGTTTATCAGAGAATATGAGAAACCCTAGAAAGAACAAAGCAAGCCACTAAAAATCGCGTAGAATAAGAGAAGGTGGTGAATTCTTAAGCCAAAGTGCCAAACCAAACATGGTAGTTTCGCGCGCTCGCCCTTTCGCGCTTTCGGGATACGACGTTGCAATCCACTATTATTATTTTTTCCCTTTTTATTTTTGCCGTGTATGTAATAGTTAGATTAATGATTCCACACTTTTCTAACTAATAGTGTGCCCTTTTTTTATTTGGTCAAAAAGTTGGAGAATGAATGTGTACATGTGCCTATACTGTTATAGGGGCCGGGACATTTTAACTCGGGTGTGAGTTACAAATATTAAGTACTATCAATTGGATCAATATCATTTGATATGAGTTAGGATTATTTTTATTATTTTTATTATTATATTTTGAGAGAATAAATAACACTCATTTATTATATTTATGTCATTTATTTTCTCTAAAAGCATAATAATTGAGGAAATAAAGATAAAAATAAATGGAGAGGATCCTAATACATTTTATATGTGTGTGTTTGGTTCTACATTAATGAAAATTAATATTGAATGAATTGATTTTAGTTAAAAATGAGTTAAATATAAAATGATATATATTTGGATACATTCACATAAAAATGAGTTGAATAAGAAATATAAGACTAAAAATCACATTTTGAGACAAAAACTCTAAATCTTAATTTCAAATTAGAATCAATTTCAAAAGCAAAATTAATTCTACATAACATCTAAACATGTTAAAATCAATTTTATATCTCTATAATTACTTTTACCTCTCATAAAGTGAATCCAAACATATAAATAGTGTCAACGTTTAGCCAATCAAGTGCTAGTGAAAATGATTCTTTCCCCTAATTCTCCATTTGATTTATTGCCTTTTTATTCCAAAAACAATTTAAATAAAGTCTATGAAAAGACACTATAGTAATTAATTTGCCTTTTATTTCATTTCTATTTTTCCAAATAAATAATTAAATATATGGGGTAAATACATTGATCACCTAAAAAATTACCATAAATACACATAACATTTCTGTTATATAAGAAATTATTTTAAAAGTTACTTTTATTTTTTAAATACCATTTAAGATAATGGTATATAAATCGAAGAATATATGATTAATGTTAATAAAAAAATATATGATTAATGTCTTTATTTATCTTAAAATTATTTTTAATTTCTCAACATATATATTTGATTTATTATCTATCCATAATTATCTTTTTTATAAATTAATTACGTGAAGACTTTAGTATAATTAACCAAATATTAATTAATTTAAATTTTTATAATGATCACATTAGAATAAGAACACTATTTTAAAAATCATTTAAAGATAAATAAAAATATTAACAATTTTTTTTAAAAAAAATGAATGTTCGAGCATAATTTAATTAAATTTTTTTCAGAGACTGAACCAAGTATAATAACATTGTGTTACGCTTTAATTAAAAATATATGGATAGAGGTGTTAATCAACCAATCCAATCCAAACTATAATAATCAAATTAAAAAAGTCAAAAGCTGAAAAAAATTATTTTTTTATTGAATCAGTATTCGGTTCCTATGCTAAAAAATGATTGAATCCAAATTGGATCGATCATGTGCTTATATATATGAGTTTTTATTCAATAATTAGCTATTTGTATTCAAGAATTTATGTGAACCAATTTTTTTTGATGTTTTATGTATTTGTTCTTTGAAATATTTTAATATTTTATTCAATTTACGATTTATATTTTGAAATTACGAGATATATATAGAATGTGATATTTGATGTTGGATTAATTTATTATTTATATATTTTTTAATTTGTTTGTGGTAGGAGTTGGGTCAGGCCCAAACAGAGAAAAACAAAAAAAAACGCAACAACCCAAAAAACCAAAGGAACTGCTGCTACCCGGGTCTACATCCCACCCCCAGACCCGAGTAGTAACAGCCACAGCTTACAAAAATTAAAAACCATCTAATTCAAAAAAAAAACGAAACAAATTTATTCAAATTAGATTGAATTTTATTTAAAAATATAAATTTTCTCTTAAAATCGAATCAAATATAAACAAAGAAGGGTATTCCAAGAGAAAAGTAAAGTCCCAGTTTCCCACCGCACCTGCCACCTGTATCGTGTTATTTGTTTCAGTGCTTCCGTGACAGGACAGAACAGGAGGTGAGAGACTTGATGCATGCACCTGCGCACCACCGCACACATAAATGGATACTTGCGTGAACAAACAAGAAGCCTTATGCAAATTGAGGCCAAGTAGTTGCAGTTGCACCTGCACCTGCACGTGGGCAAGTTGGTCAGAGATCCACTGGATTTTGCTCTCCCAGTTGAGAAAAAAAAATGTGGGGCGTATACTTCCCCCCAAACATGGCGGTTCCTTGCATCTCTCTGTCTCACATGCCACCCCAACTTCACATATATATAAAATCTTCAATGCCCTTCTCAATCTATATTCTATAGTTGTACTACTTTCTCACATCATTCTGTTTCTAATTGCCATAAATTAATATGACTCAGCCAAATTTCACAGAACAGATGTATCTTTGTGTGGCAATTTCAGTACTGCTGGTTTTGTATGTCTTTCTATTAGTCCTAGATTCCCCATGGAGCAACCATGGATGTGCTTGGTTGCAGCAAGATTACAGCTTTTCGGTTCTCACAGAACCCATGTTAACATTAGTCCCAGAAGAAGAGGGATTGAACCCTGGAAGGAAATTGAGGAAGCTATAAAGCTGGGATATTAATTCCTCTCATACATACATGTGTATATATCTTTTTTTTTTCTTTTTCTTTTTTCAATTCAACAAATCTCTCATTCTCATCTCATCCTTCTCTTCTCCCTATCTTTGTTCACTTCTTTTCTGTTATTCGAAATGGGTGTCAGCTGTTAACATCGATCTCAATTTGCTTCTTTCGATTTGGGACTGTATATATTTCTCTGAGTCTGAGTCTATGTATTGTTGATCCAATTGATTTGTTAATTATCTGATTCATAATTGTGTTGGGTGGGCACAGGGCAATTAAATTCTGAAAGGTGGTCACAACTAATCATATTTTCATCAGTGATTACTTTTCTACGGAAAAAATTAACTCTTGTTGAAATTATGTTGAATTGAAGTTGCCGACAAGAAAACACAAATGATATGAGTACATATAACCAAATGACAATCTTAGTAACTATTAATTAATCACATACCAATTATTCACACACTAATTTAACTACTTAATAAAATGATTCAAATACTTGCAAAGAAATGATGCAATTAGCTATTTACCACTTCCCAATGTCATTTCACATCACCTGAGAGGGAATATCATATATGCCCCTGGTATTCGGTTAGAATTCCCCTACCGGAAAAGGATCAATGTCGAAATAGTTATCTTGGAGACCCCGTGATAACGAGGATCTAGCAATTCCTCGTAACCTCCTTGATTAACAGAATGAAGAAAAAATTTCTTGGCGGGGCCAGTAACGCCCAAATCCAAGATGACGGCTATGTTTTCCTCCCTTTTGATTTCTTGCAAAGACATGACAGCTTTTAACACACTCTTGATAAAAGAAACAATAGATGAGATATATAATAAATTAAAGAATTAAAAGATATATAGGAAACAATATTTATATTTATAATATAGTAAAAATATTAATTATATTGTGCCATTAAACGATATTTAACACAAAAAGAGCTAGTATTCATCTTTACATTAAAACCTAATTTTTTTTTTATAAATTAATAACACATTTACGTACCCACACATGCAAGAACCCTGATTAATTAACCAGGAGCATTTTCCATGTCTGAGTCTGACACAATGGATCTCCTTAATTTGCTAAAAAACGAGACTAGATAATACAACAATGTACTAGACCGATGAGTGGTTTATCACTGGACCAACTATGATCAAGGGGTGGCAAAGACGAGAATACCCGAATTAAGGTTTCAAAACAATTTGTCAAGAAAGTACCCAAGTGGAGCCACAAATGCAGGTATAAAATGACCTAGAACTTTTTTTTGATACAAAAATGACCTAGAACTTCCAGCATGCATGTTTATGTACCTTCCATAAAAATACCACCCAAGGAAGACAACTTCAATGTGGGCTTTTTAGTTCATATGCTTAGTTTTTTAAAGCACACATCACACATCAACAAGACTCCATATATTCTCAATCCAAAGCTAATAAATCTCGTGGCAATATTATGGTATACACAACTGACTCGAGGTAACTTATAGAAGTTGCAGAGAGATTTACTAGAAGAAATCAGGACACAAACAAGCATATTTGTGTTCATCTCGAGCATGTGTTGTATAAGATATTCAGTTTACAGAAGCCTGTTACATAAACCCCATACTTAAATTATACGATAAAACACTATATACATTAAATTGGGATGTATTCAACAGGAGTGCAAGGAGGATAACCTTGCGTGACTTAACCCCTTCATCCTGTTCATATTAAATAGCCTTACAAAAAAGAGCAAGCATATAAACTATGATTACCGACTCCATACCAGCTTTTGGTGTATTGGCCTTGGGCAGAAGACGTGTGTTTCTAATGGAGGAATGAAATTTCATCGACGCTGTTGATTACACATCTGGCATATGGTGGAAGATTTGACGTTTGCATAGGTACATTGCTCACAAGACCAATGATTATCATCAGTCATTCTGCTGGACATGGTAGCTCGAATAGTTCCCTTTCCCCTTCCACCTCTCCCCTTGCTGCTCCCTGCAGCATTTTTTGAGCTCGTTGCTTTGCTAGAAGCAGCTCCATTACTATCCACATCAGATAAACCATTCTCTAATGCCCTAACCAAATTCTCAAAGTAGTTTCTAGTCACACTGCCAAAACAAATGGATTAGAAAATCAAACCACGCAATTTGGACAAAGATCATTAGTGATGTCACTGATATACTATTCAATATTAAACTAACTGCATACTGAAACCAAATTGCCACACTAAGATTCTAAGAGAACCAGAACAAAGATATGGAAAATACTTAGAAACATCGCGAAAAAATAACTCAACATCAAATATATGAATTTCATTGAAGTTGTATCAGATAGGTGTTATGTACAAAAAGTATTTTTTTTTTCTCATTACCAGATTCCAACCTGACACGATTGTAGATATACCATATTTAATTCAAAATAGGATGTTCAATTCACAGAATCTCATTTTTCAAGGAAACTAGAGGAAAAAAGATCCAATTTAAAAAACAAACTCCAATCAAAATAAGGGAAACATGCATGATTGTAGATTTACCATCTTTAATTCAAAATAATGTGTTCACAGCATATCCCTTTTTTCAGGGAAACTAGAGGAAAACACATCCAATTTAAAGTCAAAATCCAATCAGAACCCAAAAACAAATCATTAATAATTAATAACAAATAAAAAAGGATTGAGGCAAATACGGAATGGACCAGTAACAACATCTACCTAGTTAATCCAGCTAGTTTTGTACGAAAATCATTGAATTCTCTAGATGGGCCATCAGCATTGAGGAATAGCTGTAGTTCCTTTTCGGCACATTGATGGAGTCTCTCCAAACCAGATTCTGCCTCGCCTGAAGAAACAAGAGTAGAGTAGAATACTATTTGTAAGGGAAGCACAACAAATGCAAGGCATTTCTAATTAAACTTAAGTTGACAAATAAAACCTTGTAAGTACTCAAAGAACTGTTTTTTTGCATGTTCATGCTCGGGTAAATAGTACCCATATGCATACGTCCACTTCAGCACCCGCCTGCATTCAACTATCTGCAGACATGAAACAGAAATTAGGAAGCCATCTATTTTACGGCGCTCCCAGCTTCAGAAAATGGTTCAATGAACAGCAACTTCATTTGTGTCCTCAGGACAGAGTTATGAAAAAATGACACTACTAAACAGTCCAACATGGGAAATCCTTAAAAAAATGGTCATCAAACCACAATACGAATTGGAAATTGAGAAGCTAATTTTGTTATTGTGAATCATAAATCTTATCAAATGCCGACCAACCTAGTGGGATAAAGGCTTGGTTGTTGTTGTTGAATCATAAATCAAATCATAAGATTTAGAGACAGAGTCAATTATTGCGTGAAATATATTTACATAAATTATGTACAGTTGTATATCACAAGCAAAATGTTCAATTTAATAATTTTAGGCCAGGAATTGGTCACAAAAAAACTTAAACATAAGTCTCACAAAACAAAACCATAACATATTCACTGTTGAAATCATAGGGGTTAAGGTAAGGAAGGAAGAAAAGAGAGAATAGTAGCAAAATAATCTGAAATTGATATTGATTCAATATGAAGGATGTGAACCAAAAGACAAAAAACTAATCCCTAATTATACTTGTACTAGATTCTTATTCTTATTCCTAATTAAATAAGGCACAAATCATGAAATATTAAAATAAATATATGAAAACCAATCCTAAGAAGTCATCTAAGATACACTCAAATATTCTAAATACAATTTTTATATTATGAGATATTTCTCATATATCCTAACAGTCAGAAACTGAGTGTGTGGCAACTCATATATACACTAATAAAAAAAAACTAAAAAAGAGCCCATAACTTGCAAGTAACCAAGTGGCCCAAGTCCAAATTCCAAAGTTTGTTCGTATGCTCTTTTTCTCATGCACAGCCAAGGCAAATTGGCAGAAATAGATTGATACAATAGGTTTTTCTTTTCACACACTAAGGCAGAACAGCACGTTTTGCCTATTTGTCCTTTTAAAAAAAAATTCAATATCTCTTCACTACACATCCCATCGGGTCATCCTCAACCCGACAGTCCAAAGTGCAAACATGTTCCAGCAAAAGCCAGGGGATCTTTAATAGCAGAACACCGTGATTCATAGCGATTTCAACGACCATGAAATAAGCTCTTTAATTTTTATCATTTGCATCACAAAACATATCAAACTGTTGGATATGAATCATGAATCATGAATCACACAATGTTTACAGCTGAGTAGAAAAATAAATTATTCATTTACCTGTAACCAGGCCTCAGTTATGAACTTGAGCTGTGACTCAGGTTGGCACTGTGTGTCACTAAGCTTCTCAATCTGCCAAAGATGAGGACAATCAGTGGACAATTTTACGATCCATATGAGCATAGATTAAGATCTACAAGAAGCAAGAAAATGCCAGAGCAGTCCAGCTATGATTTTGGTTCTGAGAGTATCTAAAGTAACAGATACCCGGCATTAAAATAATCAAAAGAATATTGAAGAAGCAAAAATGGTTTAAAAAAAAACATATGTGCAACTACAGGGAATGATTGAAAGACTAAGACTTTGCCCAGTTATTTTAGTCAGTTTAGTTGTATAACCAAAAATTGTTCCAAGATTCAATTCCACATTAATGTATAAAGAATAAGGATTTTTTAAATTTGCAATTTCATATTTCATTAGTCCTAAAAGTTGGAAAACATGCTTAAAAAATCAAAGTTGACAGGAGAAAATGTTTTTTCAGTTGTCAGAATCACATACAAGCTAGAACATAAAATTTTGGTGTGGGGGAGGTGAGGAAGATGGCTGGACGCAGAAAATTTGTGTAACTTACATGAACAGTTTGCATCTGGTGTAGATCAGCGAGAGCTTTTTGCCTTGACTGCAAGAGAAAGAAAATAAATCATACAGCCTTTGATACACAGGAATTCTAGCAAAATATAAAATAAACAATGAATTCGAAAATTTTAAAGCAATACAGATTCAGAGACATGAATCTGAACAGAAAAAAGTATGGAGTGGTACATACAGATTGGTTGCTCGCCCACCGCTCATAATAATGTGTATATCTCTCCAAGGAATTCTTTGCCATTTCTCTTCTTCTTTCAGTTTCATCATACTACATACAAGAAAATTTAAGTCACAATCTGATATCACTATTAAAATAAAGATCGGGGGAATAGTGGGCTAATAGTATACTGAAATCTGAATCAGGACAAGTTGAAAGTATCTGTGTCTCTTACCACCCCCTCTTGTTTAGCTGCTTCATAACGATTGCAAGCATAGAAACCACCAGTCCTTTCACCATGGTCTGACCATTGACCAAGGCATAGCCTATGTAGATAAAAATACATTAAATTCAGTTAACATCCATGTAAAGCTCAAACTATAAGAAAATAAGGCAATCCATAAGCCATGTTAAGGGTGCAAAAAAAAAATTTATTCATCCCCAGGGAAGAAAACCCACAATTTGCATGATACCAACCCTTTACAACAATGATATTGGAGAAGGGGAAAAGAGGAAGCATGCAAAAAAATTAATCATGTTAAAAATTTTAAAATAAAAAGGAAGCATACCAGCAAAATTCAAATTTACAAGGTGGAGTACACGTCATATGCATGCACCCTTGGTTTTTTTCAATTGGTCTCTTGCACTTGGGACATGGCTTTGAGTTAGCAAGTATCCTGAAAGTCCATCAAGATAACAGTTAGCACAGGGTCTCAAGTCTTAAGTATCCAAAAAGGACACACTGCAGCAGTGTATATAATGGACAATAACACAAGACAAAGTATCCTTCACTGTTTAGAGCAGTGCAAAACACGGAAGCAATTCAATGAGCATGAAGGAGATTCAAGAAAAAGTAGAATTCTAATACTCCATGGGTTAACAACTGGTCATGTAAAATTGTAAAGAAAATCGATATATAAACTACACTGTTCTGTGTGTTTCATTTTTTTTTTTCATTCTTTCAAATGATGTAAGGGAGTCACACAGTCTCAGTCATCATCTAACCTGCTTTAAGTATAAAAATCTGATCAAGTTTTCACTGATAAAAGTTTCTCCATTAAAATGTCTAAACATAAGATCCTTGCACTTTATAAAAGAAATATGTAGGAGCAAAACACTTGCAGAACTTTCTCCAAGGAATAATTAGATAGTCAAAATATAAGAAAGTTAAAAGCAAACAACTAACTTGAACATTAGTTTCTCAGTTTGCCACTACTATCTTTCATTTGCCAAAACCATGTCTAGGGCCATGCAAAATCCTTTCTCAATACACCAAAGTCAAACATCTAACAACAACAACAACAACCAAAGCCATTTCCATTAGCTGAGATCAGGCAATGGACAACATGGATCAATAGTCGCCTTAAGGTCCCATCATGAATCATAACTAGTGACAGACCATTTAGTTCCAAATCCTTCCTAATGGTTTGGCCTAGAGTCCTTGGTCTCTCTATCTCTATTGGACTATCCACCTTCTGGTTCACCGTCCTCTATGGGTCTTCTCCACACGTATCCAAATTGCTTAAGTCAAAATTCTAACATCTTTTCCACAATTGGTGCTACTCTTAACATTTTTCTCCAATCCTTTCATTCCTAGTTTTATATCCAAAGTCAAACATCCACTGCAGCAAAACCACATTTCTTGATGTCCTCCCCGGTTCCAAAGGGAGACCTCAAAATCACCACCTTCATCAGCTTCAATGCAGAAGACAACACATGCATGCATACATACAAGGCACCAACAGTGATAGAGCCACTGATAACCAGTCATCAAAACAGAAGACACACACAAGCAGTGATATATCCCAAAGGACTACAGGCAAGAAAATAATATCCAAAGATGTAAAAAGATATCCTGTACCAGTTCATGTTTTCCGATTCTGCACTGTTTTTCATAATCCACTTTGACACAGTGCCACAATCCACTGGACGGTGAGCCTCTTCAGTGCACTTAAGATCCAAAAACACATCAGTTCAGCAGAATAAGAATATTCTAAATCGCAATGTCATAACAATCTGAACTGAACCAATCCATACGCAACTTACATTCCAGCAAAAGCTATGTGAACAGAGACAAGATACATCATAATTTCCACTACCAGCATCAAAATTAACTGCATGTTCACAACCTGGAGCAGGACACCACTTGGTCTAAACAAAACAAAAATGTGGAAGAAATAAGATAATTATGACTGGGAGACAATGAGATAGAAAAAAGAAGTCAAACATACAACTTCATTTATAGCCATAAAAAATAATAATGACTAGAATAAGACGGGTAGGATAACATCAAGTGATAATTAATGGACCATACATCACACAATTTAGGAGCCAGGTGATAATTTGGTGCTCATGCTATTCAACAATATGCAAAGAATTATGAATGCATTAATTGGGGCCAAATGAAAGTCAACATATACATACACATATTACACAGTACCAAGTTATCAAATCGAGATTCGAATCGTATCGGAAGATTTATTTTCTGAATCGTGAATCGAATCATTTTATGACATGAAAAAAAAACTGGCATTTTTAAGTAAAAAATGACATAAGGAAAAAAATAAGCTAATGTATTATATCTAAACTTCAAAATAAACCCCAAAAATAAAACATAAAGAAGATGGCAAAATAAACTCCATTTTTTAAGTCTGACCCATTATTACCCCACTAAATAAGACGGCGACCAACAAGTGGAAAGAAAGAGAAAGTGGGCTCCAAAGAGAGAAGGACGAGAACGGAGGCACAAAGCACTGTGAAGGGGAAGAATAAAAAATTCACAAGTAGAAGAAGTGGAGACCAGACGTGTGCGAGGCTGCTAATCGCAGTAGACTGTAGCAAGAAGTTTTTTGTTTTCGGCAGCTACCGTCCATTTTAAGGGAAAAATTGTAATTAAAAAAAACACGAGGGCTTTTTCCAAAGTGGGTGGCGTGACCCATTCCAAGTTTTTAGTGAACCGACAACGCAGTACTGAATCGGTGCCCCGATTTTTTAAGAAACCGACAACACACTGGATCGGTGCGATTCAGTCTAGTTTCGCGATTCCAACGATTCAGGCACGAAACGATTCTGTGTGCGATTTGTATCGATTGGCTGTCATTTTGTATCGATTCACGATTTGACTCCCATGAATCGTACGATACTAATAACACTGCACAGTACACAAGAAAAAGTATATATTCGTGTACTATCATTATCAATGTCCAAATTCAATATCTACAACGTACCTTCTTATTGTCTTCAATATAAGACCTAAGAAGATAACGGTTATACTTCTCTTTATCTTCATCAGAAGCTAAAAGATTAATCATGTCTTGATCAACAGCAGCACCACAAGTGGGATCAGGACATCTCAGCATCAGACATCCCGGACCATCATTAATTGAAGTGCCAATATATCCTGGCATATCATAAGGGATAGATAGAAGAACATGATTTAACAGAAAATCAAAAGAAACAGGAGGAAAGAATATTAAATGATACATGGATTAGGGCCGAGCATCGGAGTGCTGGCTTTTGGATGTAAAATAAGTAAATATAGCACACAAGTAATACCTGCCCAGCATGAAAAGCAGTAGGGGTGACCGCAAGAAGCAGTTTTAATCCTAGCACGAGGATAATTTTCAAAACAGATTCCGCAAGTAAACTGACAAGAGGGGGGAAATTATGAAATAAGTTTAACATAAATGGAGCCCAAGCTGCAGGAGACAAGAAAATCCAATTCTCAAACCTCTCTGGGATTAGGATTCTGGAAAACTGGCTTCTCCAACAAACCAACTGTTTTTCTGACTAGATCTTCGTCAGCAAACCAAGCATCATGCACTTTGCTGACACTCCTGCATCACCAAATCATCTCTCCTTTAGTACATGAGTATACAATGAAGAGCCAAAACCTCACATATCATACAAGACAGCATCAAAATATGGACACACAAACATGAGAAGGCATGGCACATTACCCAATACAAAGGTCAAAGGATAACGAAATTACCAATTATAGTGACGAAGTAGGATGCTTGCAGAAACTTGTGGTATGGAAAGAACTGTTGCTACTCTAGTGATATCATCTTCCTGCCTTTGCCGGATATCCGATTCCTTCAATACCGTAAAATTTTGCTGAAAAATCCAGACAGGAATCCGAAAATCAGAGTCGGTTATAACATGATCTATCGCACAAATAAATTTCAAATTGAGCAACAGGCAACACTCCTTCAATATGTCTTCGGTAAAGGAAAATCGTAGCTCGACACCAAGAGAAAACCGTATGGTCTTCTTCATTTTAACGAATAAAAACCATAATTCGCCATTTAAACCAACCTCCTCTCAATACATCAACTAGCTCCAATAAGTTACCATCATTATCAAATATCAACATATCAGCTAAGCATATATGATTATACTCCTGTCCTACCAAAACTCACACCAACATAGTTTGGCAATTCATTAAAAATCGAAGTTAATAAATAAATAAAAAATCACGTAAAGCTTCAAACTTAGTCCTTTTTATCTCTTTACAACCACACTTGAGAGCAAGCAAACTCCTCCAATTAATATTTTTCTTCGAAATTTTTTTCTCTCGGTTTGTGAAAAAAGGCAACATTTCGAGCTCAGCAATAAATTGAAGACAAATTCACAAGGTGATTGGCGGAGGCGATACCTCCGGGCGACGGGACTCCATCCGGTCGGAATCATCGGCGTCGTCGAAGTAATCATCGGCGTCAATATCGTAGTCGCTGTAGTAATCCATGGGAGCATCCTCGGTCTCGCCACTGTAGAAATCATCGTCAAGGGACTCGACATCGTTGGCGTCGTGCATATCATCCTCGGAATCCATAGGATAGGAACCCTAGAGAGGGCGGTGGGAGTGGGTGGTTGAGGGAGGTAGAAATTCAGGAGCGATCGAAAGAGCGAAGCGATTGACAAGCGGTGCGGTTTTGAGGTGGAGAAAATCTAGGGCACGACAAGGAGATTAGAAATCGGAAGAGGAAGGAAGAAGAGAGAAGAAAAAAGTGTGTTGCTTTATGGCTTTCCTTCGATTCTTTCTCTTCCTAACTAACGAGCGAGAGGCTCGGAAATGGGAATAATAATAATAATAATAATAATAATAATCATCATCATAATGGGTAGAATGGTAGATATATTATAAGTACTTATTATTTTTTTTTTTAATAATTAAATAAAAAATTAGTAATAGGAAGATGGAGTGGAGAGAGATTGAAGCAGGTGGAGAGGAATAAATACGCAGGAACAGGAAGGAGAGTCGAGGGGATTTTACAGCGAGCTATATTGGAAATTTGGAAGCATACTACAAAGTTCGGGTTTTTTTTCCCCTGAAATAACCTGATATTATTATAACTGAATTAGAAATATAAGATGGTAAAACGTCAACAACACGGGAATTAAAAATGTGGCCACCCTAATTAGAGAGTGAGCATACGAAGTTTGGACTTTTTTTATTAAAATACGAAGTTCAGATTTTAAATAAGGTAAATTAGTATTTTTTTTTTTAACAACAGGGTAAATTAGTATTTGTTCTTGTGATATACGGACACTTTTCTAAACTATAAAAAAATATATTAGAGTAGTTAATACTAAAAAATAACTTAATAACGAAAAATAGATTGAATACAAATACATATATTTGAAGAAATTGATATTTTAGGAACGCAGGGAACAAAGGGGAGGGAGGAAGAAGAAGAGGGATCACATAATGGGGTCTGGTTTTTGGGAATTTAGGGTTTTATATTTTATTTTTGTCCTTTATTCTTTATTCTTTACTTAATTGAAAAAATAATAATAATATCTGACTTATCTATTTATGTGACTGTTATATCATCTCACTTATCTATCTGACATATGTTGAATTGGCACTTCTGCCATGTTGATAGTTAACAAAACAAAATTAACAGTAGGACCAATTTTGCGAATGCAGAAACTAAAAACAAAACAAAAATTATTTATAGAGATGAAATATATATTTAACCAACAAAATTTATTTTGGAAGCATACGAACATGTCCACATGTGATAACCGTGTCCCATGGTTGAAAAGTTACAGTTGCTGTTGCATGATGGAAAGCTTCCAAGTGTCTCTGTCGTACCAATAGTAATCATAATCAGCGAATATTTCGTGATGTTTTCATAGTGCTAGAAAAATTGGACAAGCTTCTGTTTGACTTGAGCATAATATGACACTGGAATTAATGGGGCAAACAAAATTACTGGTGTCTGGGTGGGCATGCCTAAGAGTGGAGTTGCTAATACTTTGCCACTTTGTCTGGGTGGGCATGTCTGTTTAATTTCACTTTTTATGCCGTATCGATATCTTTTTTGACTCTCTTACATTCTTACTTATAGGATTGCAATAGAAAGATGTTGATGTACGTGCTTTACCAGACCTCCTAATTTTCCTCCCTAATGCTCGTTGCCATTATGTTTTTTGATCTTGTCTATGGAGTCCATATGGTAACAACTGCATTTCAATTATTGTTTCAGAGCACGTCACATAGACAAGACAGAAAAACAATTGTAAAGGCAAATACAATTCTGCCTCCATACATTAATTCTTCATAAATTAATAATATTTTTATGATTTAAATATGTTTTTAGTCTTTTAAAAATTTTAAAATTTGAGTTAGGTCTTTTTAAAAAAGTCAAACTTTTTTAATTCTTTAAAAAAATTGTTTGATTTAGATTTTTTAAGTGAGTTAACTTGCTACGTGACACATTTTAACTCAGTCATTATGCCTACGTGGCACCAAACACTAACGTGACAATATTAACTTTTGAATTTAGTCCCTCTAAAAATTGAGTTTTGATTTTAATCATTCGGTTTTCCTCTTCCTCCTCCACCACCGCCACTCTCTCTCTCTCGTTTTCTCTCTCTCTCTCACCCCAACCACTGCCACACTCTCTCTCTCTCTCTCGTTTTCTCTCTCTCACCCCCCACCTCCACCACCGCCACCACAACTCTCTCTCTCACCCCCACCATCACCATTGATTTCTTATTGATTTATCAAGGTTTACGATTTGTTACGTAACAACCTATCACTGTACCTGCAATTTATTTATTGGAACCTTGATCACTATCGTCAACTCATCATCACGATGGCTTCGAACACGTGTGTTTTTTTGTTTTGTTTCGCGATGGTTATTGATTTGTTGTGTTTTTTATTCAGTTTCCTTCTTCTAAAAGGGACATGGTTGCTGGGTTCGAGGGTGGTGGCGACGGGCAGATTCTAGATCTGGACACGGCCGTGAAAACGAGAGAGAGAGAGAGTGGTGGTGGTGGTGGTGGTGGGGGTGAGAGAGAGAGTGGTGGTGGTGGTGGTGGGGGTGGGGGTGGTGGGAGAGAGAGAGAGAGAGAGTGAGAGAGTGGCGGTGGTGGGGGTGAGAGAGAGAGGAAAACTAGAGGGACTAAAATCAAAACTTAATTTTTAGAGGGACTAAAATCAAGACTCAATTTTTATAGGGACTAAATTCAAAAGTTAATATTGTCACGTCAGCGTTTTGTGCCACATAGGTATGATGACTGGGTCAAAATGTGTCACCTATAAAGTCAACTCACTTAAAGAATCAAACAACAAAAATAAGGCAACCCTGGTCATGATCATCCAAGCTGGGTATTACGACTCGTCTCGGCACAAGGGAATTCCTTTCAAGGCCATTGAGAACTTCGTAACCTGGATGCCCTCAAAGACTTATAGTCAGACCATGCTTATTTACAATCCCCGCCTAGGATTACATACTCTAATTTGGCAAAATCCACGTCTTTAATGCAAATGACAGTACAATTTGCAAATACACACACAAGACAAATAATGCGATCCTTCATCTTAGGATTCCGTCGTCACATGTTTGCTTTCTTCCAACACCGTGTAGCATTATTGTTCTTAAGACTTCATCGTCGCCACAGATTGATCCTCTTTCAATACCGTGTAAAAACGTTATTTAACAACCTAAGTTTTATAGAAAATCTCTCTTTGAAATTAAAGCTCTTCCTTAACTTTAACTCTCAAATCCTCATTACTATTTTCCTCCCACTTCTCTTTGTAAAAAGATTTAATTCAAAGTTTTAGTTAATTGCTTTGACAACTTTACTTAAGTTCCTTTACTTTTAAGTATATGAAAATCTGACCCTCAAAATATTCTTTCCACGTTTCACCCCTGTTTTCTATAAAATTAGGTTTCTGCCCCAGAATTGTCTAGTCTTCACGTTTCTGCCCCATAGTTGTCCAGTCTTTACATTTCTACCCCAAAACTTTTGACAAATTATATTTTTCGCCCAAAGTGCCCAGATTTTCAATTTTATGCCCAGAATTCCAGAATTTTGTATTTTTGACCCCAAAACATCCAATTTTCATTTTTGACCCCTAAAAATTTGAAATTTGATTTTCTCCCTCATTAATTGATTTTCTAGCTCACTTAGAGTTATATGGAGAAAAATGCCTTAGTATGAAATTGATTTGAGACTTGTACTTAGCAATTTAATGAAATTTATCTAAGTAAGTGTTAACTTGAACCCTAATTAATTTATTTGATTTCACTTTGGAAAACTTTTTCATTAAAGCTTTTAAGTTCTCTTCTCACACTTAATCAAATACTTCAATTCAATCACAATCACAAAGAATCAAAGTATGTGAAATATCCAAGGAAATCAACATGCATCAATTAGGCAAGAACACAATCAAGTCATAAATCATACATACACTCAAAGTAACCATTCATAACACATTAGCATACATCATGAACATAGCATAAAACATACTTCATCAAGCATACACTTAGGCATCCAAAATCACCCCAAACCATACATATGATTTTTCCAACAACACATATGCTTATAAAAAATTATCATTCATCAACCAAAATCATACTTTAACTCATGTACATAAATATATAAAAATACATATTTACTAAGAGAATGAAACTCATTTAACAACCAATAAAAAAACTCAAGTCATTGAGTTCATCATCAAGAACAAATCACATAGTCATACACATACACAACCTTCCCAACTTATTGAGAAAATCCTCTTACCTCTTGAAGCTAAGGAAAATGGGCTAGTCACCAAAATCACCTTCACCCAACACCAACACCAAGTGGTCTCCTTGAAACCTTGATGTTTCAACACTTAGAAAAATCCACCTTACATAAAATACACCAAAATAAAACCATAAAAATGCAATTTTTATGAAACCACCAAACCCTAAGGTATAGAAATTTGAGTAGAGAAATACTTACTCAAATCTTGAAGTAAAATAGATCCAAGATGATTTTCAAGCTTGTAGATTCCAATGGAGTGAATCTAAACCAAGAAAAAGCTTACTTTTGGTGAAATGAAGAATTCAAGCTTTTATGGAAAAATGAAAGTGGTGGAAATGAAAAAATGAAAGAAGTTTATGGATTAAAATGATGATCAAAACCTTTTTTGTGAAGCTTGACTAGCCAAAAACTCAACAAAACTCAAGTTTTGGCTATAGAGGAAAGCTTGGAGAATGAGAGAAAAATGGAGGATTTTTGCAAGAGTGAAAGAGATGAAGTGAGAAAATAAAAACCTCTCTCTTCCCTCTTCCAAATCAGATTTCGGCCAAGACACAAGAGGATGGGGGAGGTATGGACTTGCATGCTTTGAGTGGATGGGAGTCATACCTCACTTACCTAATTTAAAAAAAAACAAATAATAAGCATTTGACTCACACTTGACTTTGGTATATTTTCATGACCACATTTTTTGCCAAGGAATTCGCCCAAGACACCAAAAAAATTGGTGGGATTATGTCCCATCAAGTTAGGGCTTAATTGGTAGTTCAAAATAATAAAAATGTTTAGTTTTATAATCACTTCTTAGATAAAATCATGAGAAATCAATTTTATGACTTGAATATCATATAAAATATTTTAGAATCTTAAAACTAAATTTTTGAACCATTTTTCATGTTCCAGTTGCGCCCGGTTTACCTGTAAAGCTCCAAATGCAGGTAAAATAAAGTTTTTCTAAAAAATTTCTAAAAATCACAAATATTATAAAAATGACTTTTGGTTCGTTAAAATATTATTTTGGAGTAAAAATGACCTCCAGAAAAATACTGGACCCTATCCCCGCATCAGGAGAGAATGCGGTTCCCGCAAAAACTCAATTTTGCAAACTCTACTACTCTCGACTCCTCTAAAATAAATCTATGATATTACTACCACTATCCTCACCTCAAGATCCCAAAAATATTAATTAAATAATTTTAATTAATTTAAAAAAAATTAAAAATCAATAAAAACTATTTAAAAATGAGGGTGTTATATCTCTTACTTATAACTTACTGGTGGAAAAAATAAAATAGAAGATATGAAAGGATGTTTAAAAAAATGAATTAGCTAGGTAATTAATTTGTGATTCAATGATTGAACGAATACTAATAAAAAATATATATTTTCAAGAACTTCACAAAGTTTGTCAAGAAAGTATGTGTGTTCCCTTCCTTGGGCTTGGCACAAAGAAAACAAATCTATCTCATTTTCAATTTACGTGTTTTGGATTGTTTCTTTGAATTTGCATCCATGGTTGTGTCAAACCAACGGTTCAAAACAATGGCATGGTAAATGTATAGTGGGTGAGAATTGAGGTGGTTTGACTTTGAAGTCCCCACTGTAGTGGGCTAAGGAGCTTTTGGCGACAGTGGCAAATTATGCTGGTAACGGAGCTCTCGTATTGGGTTTACTCCTTTTCTCCCCCAAAAAACACTTTAATTTGAGCAGCTTACTAGAGTTGTTTAATTTTTTGGGGATTCTATAATGTCACGTGAGATTTAAGAATATTCACTAAATTTTATTCTAATGGTATGATTGTTATAACAGTTATTTATATAAATAGAATTGCTTATGAAAATTGTCTATATAAAGAAAAGAACTCACGTGCATGTCACCTAAATGTACTTTAATAGTGAAATCAATTATCCTCGTGGTAAAAGCGAAGGTGATACTTGCAATAGGGTGGGGATCGACCCCCCACCCTCTCCATTCCCCAATTTCCCTCAAATGACAAAAAAAATAGTGAAATCAACTAAGGAGAGATATTTAAATTTTGAAAATTTTTCATAAACAATTCTCATTAAAGATACTCTTTAAATAAAACCATATGGTAAAGAGAATAGCCATTGTTTAGCTCAGTTCTAGATGACATCATTGATAGAAACAATATTCTTCAAGCTAGATTATTGACCCGTGCATAGAAATAATTTGATGTATGCTATCAGTGGCGGAGCCACACTAACCTGAGGGGGGGGCACGTGAACCCCCTGGAAAAAAAATTGCTACTTACTATCCTATATAACACAAATTTGTGACCCCCATGTGAACCCCCAGCTCTCACAAGTCATAGCAGACAAAAATCTCTGCCTCACTTTCTCTCTCTCTCACTTTCCCAAATTGATTTATGCAAGGTCTGGCTCCCCCACTACTTCGTTACTGCATTTTGGGTGTAAAACAGGAGAGAACCCTAGTCTTTGTGAACGCTCTACCGCTGCATCCTTCAATTTTCTGCCCCAAAGATCAAATCTTTTTCACACATTTCGCAAATCAAAAGGCAGTCCTCAGTTGCTCCTTTGTGTGGTTTGTTTGGATCCAACAAATTTGTTCTCTGCTTTTGATAAGGCAAAGTTGGTTGAATTTGCGAGGTTTTTATCCACGCGATCTCCTTTTGATTTAGTGATGCTTGATAATCAACTGCAGACTTACATTATTGATATGCGTACTGATGTTGAATTTGCACATTTGAAAGGAATAGACAATCTTTCCGAGAAGTTGGTTGAAACTAGAAGACACATTGTTTATCTATTGGTTTATAATTTTCTGAAGTTAGCAATGATTTTGCCTGTTGCCACAACAACCGTAGAAAGAACATTTTATGCTATGAAGATTGTGAAAACTAAGTTGCGTAATAGAATGGGAGATGCATGGATGAATGATTGTCTAGTGACTTATATTGAGAGATATATATTCAATCAGATTGACAAATAGTTCATTATCCAACGATTTAAAAAATGAGACCACGTAGAGAACAATTATGAGGAATGTAAATTGTTTGATTAGATATATTAAAGTTTTATGATTTTAATATTTATAATGAGATGTGATCTTAAAATTTTGTGCACCCCCTAGCTTAGGGTCCTAGATCCGCTACTGTATGCTATACTCTAAATTAGTAACAATATTGATTTTGTGATAATGACATTTTGTATCTTAGTTAAATAGAAAAACTCCATGTTATCGGCGGTTAACAACTACTCACATGGATTAAAAATGAATACAAAATTAGATGAACAAAATAAATCAAAAAATAATTTTTTTTCCAGTCCATAAAGAAAACATAAATAAAACCTTTAATCACACATTATTTTATTTTATTAATAAAAAGTAAAACTAAAAGAAAAATAATTTTACAACTTGAAAATTTATATAAATAAATAAATAAAACATATAAGCAAAAACAATTTTATTCATAGAAAATAAAATTAAAGAAAATATAATTTTATAACCTCAAATGAAAACAATATTAAAAGAAAAATAACTCTGTAATATAAAAATTTACAAGAAAAAAATATTAATAAAATTTATAAACAAATATTATTTTATCTATAAAAAACTTAAAAAGAAGTGAAAAATTGAACAAACTCGTAAAATTGTTTTACAACCTTAAAAATGGTCAAATACAATATTGTTATATTGAGAAAAAAATGCAATGTTAAAAAGGAAGTGAGAAATTGGAAAATACAAAATTTGACACGTGTTCTTATAGATTTTACTTTTTAAAATAGGTAATAGATAGATAGGTAATAAAAGAATAATTAACTGAATAAAAGTAATTAATTAAAGAACAATTAAAAAATAAAAAAGGAAAAATGCTACTATGCAGGGATATTTTGCTGATAAATAATCAGAAATGATATAATATATAGATAAATAATAAATTATAAATTATTGTGCAATATAAAAATTTATAGAAACAAAAAATATGAGTGAAACTTACAAGCAAATACTATTTTACTTATCAAAAATAAGATTAAAAGAAAAATATTTTTACAACCCAAAAATTTACTCTAACAAAAAAGATGAATGAAATCCATAAATAAACATAATTTAATTTATTGAAAAGATTCAAAGACAAATAATTTTGCATCATGAGAATTTGTAGAAACAAAAAAACACGAGTGGAACCCGTGAATAAAGATTATTTTATTTATTAAAAATTAAATTAAAAATAAGTGTACAACATGAAAATTTATTGGGACAAAAAAGCATGAATAAAATTAGCATATGACTACTATTTTATTTATAAAAGCATAATTTAAAATAATTATATAACCTATAAATTTACTGGAACAATAAACATGAATGAAATACATAAACAAATACTATTTTAGAATAAATGAGAAGAATTATGTTTGAGTAAAAGAAACACAAAATCAAGCAAATATCGGCCAACCCATACACTTAGAAATCTTTCATATTATAATAAAAGGTTAATTTTTAAAAAAGGAAAAATATAAATGGCAACTGCACACGTATTATGCCAATGGAGGTTGGCACAAATGGTTGGATCCTTCACTCCTAAATTCCTTTCTTAGTAGGTTATATGTAAATTCTACTATAAATTTTTATTGAGATTAGTGATTTTCTCTGACTTTATATAGGAGGGTGTCTTCCCTAATCTAAATTTGCTGCTATATATAAAAAAATAAAACTATGCACGTATTATTTGATGATTATGAGCTCTTGTTTTTTATTTCCCATTAGAATCTTCCAGATATATATTACAATTAGAATTAAAAAAAAAAGAAATTAAATGGTGAGAACACTGTTCAACGGATTATCCAGAAATTATATAGTTAATTGATGAGCATTAGGAATCTCTAAAGACATTGATCAATGCTAGCTTGATCTATAAAACCATACTATTATTTTTTAGCAATATCATAAAATGGCCTATAAAAGATAGAATGTAAACAATATATTTAGTATTTGCTTGAACTATTTTTCTTTTGAACATTGGTATAAAATGCTCTTATAAGTCTTATTTAACTTATGTTTCAGATCAATTTGTTCTGTCCTACCTAAACCCGATTTTATATTGACAAATATATTATATACCATTGAGTTCTTTTGAATTTATGGCCACTTTGAATAAAAAAATTTGGCTCGATCAAAAATTAAAATGGGTGAAAGACAAATAAAAAAAGCAGATCGATTTGTCTAGCCATTTGTTGTGGAATTTTTTTTTGAAGAACTTACTTTGCTTATGAATTTGGGGTGGACCAAACTTTAATAGAAACCATCAATTTAATTTAATCCCATAAACATGCTCAAGATAATTAAAAAAAAAGTAGCATAAGCTATCATTTGCTGGTCTACGCTCCTCTTACATCATATTCTTATTTCTAACGATGATGTAATGCGATAATCTATGTCCCTAATGGCAATGGCTCGCGTCACACAGTAGCTTACTGTAGTATATGTATATATATATAGCGAATGTCTCATTTTTGAAGTGTGTTTGTTTTGAAACACACTTTTGAGGGGTCAAAATCGATCAAACACAATTTTGGCTAAAAGTGAGTGTGTTTATTTATCTAAATATAAAAATTTAAAATATAATTTTGGAGTTTAGAATCAATTCTAGTGAAAGGAGATTTTGAGTTGTTTTTTCTTTTACAAAATTATGTTTGGATATAGGACTCACAAATTTTTTTTATATTTATACATTAAAAGTGATTCTACTTTTAGCATTCAAACACAATTAATTCTCTTGAACACACTTTTAAAATATTATTATTAAATATAAATTAATTCTTCTCGACATAATTTTTTAAAATCAATTCTTTAAACACAATTCTATCAAACACAATTATATCAAAATCTAAAACAAACAGAAGTGTCTAGGTTTCAGGTATCGTTGTTGGGAGACACTAAGACTATGTTTGGATGGGGATTTTTGGAGGAGAAGGGAGGGGAGGAGAGTGGAGGAAAGAACTTATAATTCCTAATTACCTTGTTTAGTTTTAATAGGACAAAAGAAATATTATTTTAAAAAGTAGTAGACACTAAGATGTAAAACTTTTTTTTAATTTTAAAAACTCTCAAACAAGATAATTGAAGATTATAAATTTTTTTCTCCCCTTTTTTTCTCTCTAAAAATTCCCATCCAAACGTAGTCTAACACGCATTAAGCTTAATTAGCAGGCCCCATTAGTGTCACCAGAAACGCATAACATACGCACATAACATACGCACAAAACACAAACACAGAAACACTAACGGTTACGCGTAATAAGCTGCTTACGGTTTCACCTGCAGACTACAGTACACTAACACCAGCACTCCTTATTCAATTTACCAAACTGCCCCCTGCTGATTTAATTTTGTTCACGCTTTACACAGTGAAAGATATAATAAAGATAAATAATAATATTAATAAATAAATAAAATAATACACCTCAGTGTACAGAGTCACAGTGTGAAGAGCCAATAGACAAATATCTATTCAGTTTTCACACTTATTTGGGGTTCCCTACTTCGCCTCTGTTTCATTTGGCCCGTTGTTTCTTAGAAGCCACACACTTGAAAGCTGAAACTCGTTATAGTCGTAAGGCCAATCCTTAACCCACTCAATCTCAATGTTTCATCATCTGGGTATTGCTTATTTCTTCAGATCATATACTGTTTTTTTTCCATGCCCTTTTTGAAATTTCTCTTTCTTTTTTTTTTTAGCCTTTTCACTATTTGAATCTACTTCTTCCCAATAGATATAACTGCTTGCTTACTATATAGTTCTCTTTGAGTGCTTTAGCAGATTCCATTCTTTGAGTCTCATGCTGTATATGCCAACCAGATATCCTCATTTCTGGTCAGTATTTCTTTCTTTATAGTTTTCCTCTTCTTCTTTTAGTTGAGTTTGGATTAAAATATGCGCTTCAATTGTTAGTTTTTGTTTGCTTTTCGATTTATGGGGTTTGAGAGTTTGAGGTAATCTTATGGATTTCGATTATTATCAGCTCTTTCCAATTACATTAAATGGTTTATTGTGGATCTCCCAGAGAAGTTTATTCTGTTCGTTATTTCTCAATTGATTTTATTTTTCATTGAATTACCAATTCCTCTTATTGAGTTTTTTTTATGCCCTAATTTAACTCTCTTTTGTACAAGTTTTGGCAAGATGCCTTTCTGTTTACCCAGCGTTCAGCTATTTGAAAGCCTAAAGCTAAAGTTTAATTCTGTATTCTGTGGTGCTCAAAATCAAAGTCTTTTGTTTTGGTTCTCTCAATGAAAAACCAAAGCCTGAAAGAGAAAGAAAAAAAAAACAGTTTACTGGTTTATTCTAGGTGGAAAAAAGCGTGCAGGTACAAATGGGTGGGTAGGAAAAGTTTTTTTCTTTCTACATAAAATAGAATAGGAGACAATATTTTTTTTCTTCTTGTGGCTTCTTTTGTCCATGAATAAGTACAGTCACAGCCATGTTATTATCTCAGATCATATTTTTCATTCTGCAATTCTGTTGAGGAGGCTTATGAGTTTATGTTTTTGCATGCCTTTTTTTGTCAATACTGCTGGATTGAGCATTTGTTTGTGGGATACTTGGCTTTACCTCTCCATTTTTCTTGATGGAACTACTCCAACCAGTTTAAATTTAAGCTAATTTAGAATCTTTGATTGCATGGTTTCTTATTTTGGATAGTTTATTATGTGTATTTTTCTTGCAGAGATCCTTGTTTGCATGATCACATCTTTTCTGGGATTCTAAGATCATGGGTAGAGGTAGAGGAAAGGGTAAAAAGCTAACTGTTACTAATCAGGAGGATCCTGCAAGTGGTGAAGATGAAAAGGTTCCCATGCAAAAGAGAAGAGGGAGGCCACAAAAACCGTTAAAGGATGACTTTGATGAAGAAGTTGAGAAAATAGAGGATGATAGTGAGAATGTTAAGAACGGAGTCTCTAACAAAGAGATGAAGAGTCCTACAGCAGCAGAACATGCTAGGAAGAGGAAAAGAAACTCACAGGTAAAAGAGAAATTAGATTCAGTTGAGGAAGAGAATGGCAATGGAAATCGATCAAGCACTGACGAGTTGACAAAGTCCAATGGATTTAGGCATAATGGAAGCAGGCGCAAAAGCACGCCTCGTCGGGCTGCTGAAGCAGGTGTGCAGTGCAAGTAAGAACAATGAAAGTTGTGCAATAGCTTTCTTCCTTTTCATATTACCTGTTAAAATATGAGACAGGAAGTGAGGCCTAGTAATCTTTGATTTCTTTATTGCTTCTTTGTCCTTGTTTTTATTTTCCCTTTTTTCTTGGGTGGGACTGGTTTGAGGGTTTCCATCTGGTGATTCCCTATCATTAATTTTTTTTCCTTCTAATTTCAATCATGAATTTGAGAATTTAGTTGTAGTTTTATAATGCTATGACACTTTGAATTTAAATCTTTTCTACTTTGACTATCAATTTAATTTGAGGCTAGTAAGAAAGGATATCCACTCTTTAATTTCAGTTATGACCATTTCTTCTATGCCCCCTCTTCTTTCATCAGAGTAATTCCAAGGTCCCATGAATGAAATAAATGATGCCTATGCTTCTAATGAGACGTTTGGTGACAGTGATTTACAGAGAATTACTGGAGTCTTGACCTTATTTTCTGTATTATTCTCATATGTCTCAAAACCCGTTTCAAGGAAAATAAAGGTTCTTCTGGTGAAAGGAAAATTCAAGTGACAATATGAGTCTGTGCATATGAAGTCATTTTTTAAGGATGAAGCAAATGGACTTTGTTAGAAGGATTTAGCACTTTACTTCCATGCCTAACAGGCTATTTGAAGTTTTGACAAGTCCAAATTAATTAATAAAAAAGAAAGCAACATGCATACGGTAGTTGCAGACCAGCATTGATGATTTTTTTAATTTGTAAATACACCAACTTACAAAAATGGAATTATGTTCTGCTAATGCTTGCTTTACGCGTATGGTAGTTCTATAAGATTTGGATGTTCTCTTCGCATATACGGGTTAGGGTGTATTCATTTCATGCTGTGTAATACTTATTTATAATTAAGTATATATGCATTCTCTTTGTAAACAAAGAGGCATAGATTAACAACGGAGTCGTCCAGAGTAATTGATAAAAGAATGATGGAAATAAGGTGGTTCTTTGCATTATTTTATGGCTCGTTGGGTGATCCCAAAATTTTCATTTTTCATATTGATTTGTGTATGACATGCCTCCGCTTCATCAAGATTACTAATTAATAAGGAATCCTTATGTCTTGAATATTTCCCCCACTGTTCCATATGTTAGAATTAGAGAGCTAACACTCTTTCATTCTCTTGGAAAAAAACAATTTTGTATGTGAAATGAACACAGCTCTGGCTGGCAATTTGTCATTTTGATTCAGTCTACTGCCTCAATCAATACCTTTGGGTTACTTATCTTATTTTGCATTAGATTCAGAATTATGCTCATCTTGTCTTTTATTCGACAAAAATAAAAGCAAGGCAACCAGTTGGCAAACGAATAGCAAACAAAAGTTTTTTTTTTATATATAGAAAAAAAAAAATTGTTTCTTAGTTTCATAGGTGAAAGACGTTTATTTTATTGTTTATAAAAAGCAAGTTGAAACCGAACTTCTAGTCTAGAGTCGTGTTGTATGATCCTCTTAAAATTGGGGGAGTAAAAAAATGGAGTATGCAGTTATGTACGTACAATTTCTCATATTAAACAATTAAGAAATATAACACTCTTAGCACGTCCTTAGCGTTATTTATTAGTTAGGTGAATAAAGTAAGCCACCGAATTCCAAATCTACAAGTTTTTTTTTTGGTCAACAAGTTTTCTTTTAAAGATAGGGACACAATTCATTCATAGATAGCCCATGATGAATAAGGCTGGGCCCAAATATTACCCCTTATATATGAGTTAAATTGCAGTAGAGTACTCCCCCTTCGAATAGCTCAGTGGATAAAGAGCTAGGGGTGATACCAAAAGGATGGGGGATCGACTTATGAGTATGACTCTACCCCTCATATCATACAATTTAAGAGAGGTGGCTGCTCATTTCCATGGTTACATTACATGACATCCCACGTGCCTAAAATGCCTTTCGGCTTTTGATTGTCAAATTGTGTGTATGATTAGGACCAGTAGACAATCTCCTAACACAGCACGAATAAAGTTCATATCAACTAAAAAAAAAAAGGCATTCATATGGGACCATATATATCTTAATCAGTCAACATTTTTAGTTGACTAATTTTGAAATCTAACGAGGTAAACATGGATTCGTCGTTTTTTTAAAGGTCTGAAATGTTTGGACACATTGGGACAAACATTTCTGAGCTGAATAATTTTCAAACTAGTGTTGTTGTTATTATTATTATTATTATTATTATTTCGGGAAAGGAGGGGATGGGAAAAGGGTGTTGGTAGCTTGAGTTCATCTTTAATTGTGATAAGGTAATGCAATATATATACGACAGATCGAGACCTCAGGCCTGGTTGGCTGGCCTTGTCTACATACACGTTTAATTTCCCTGTCTTTGATAAGATTCTCCTCCTCAATTCGCAATTCCCAGTGTTGAACTTCTCTGTGCATTATAACGAAGACAATTCGATTACCACATGTTGGGTTATTATCATCAACGAGTTATATTATACTTTATAGGACAGTGGTCCTTACCTGAAGAGAAAGGACTCCTCTAAGATATATACATATATGTATTCCAGATTTAACATGTCAGAGTGAGAGGTTTGTCTGTAACTTTGTATATTATTCTACTTCAAATAGCCTTTATACATATTTCCTTCGTTTATATTTTTTTTAAATATTGCACTAGAAAAATATTTTTTTATTTATATGTCGTTTTGAAATTTTAAGAGAATATCAGTTATTATTGGTTATACGTACTCTCTATTTTATTTAATTAATAAATAAACAAGATAATTGTGAAGAAATAACATATATTAAAATTCACTCAATATTAGAAGGGAGTGTTTTTTGAAACAATATTAGAAGGGAGTTTTTTTTATCACCAAAAAAAGGAGGGATTTTTTTTTTAAAAAAAATTGAGTAAACAATGATTTTACTCCGCTCAATTACCTCTCCCCGGCCCCCTCTCCTCTAAATTGTTGTACTAAACAAAAAATTATCATAAAAATCTCTCTCCTCCCCTCATCTTTGTTTTTCACTTTTTCTCCAACCAAACATATAATATTAGTTCTCTTATTAAATTTGAGTGTTTAAGATTTTTCAAATGTGTCTAGTATAAAAAAGATTTTTTTTAAATGGGTGGTCTTAGATTCAATAATTGAATTTACGCCACTCACCTCACGTGAATTAAACATTTAAATTAGAAAAATATTTTGAGTGAATTTTACGTGCATGAATACGCAATATTAAAAAGACTTCAAGATTAAATTATTTTTTTAAATTAAGTTAAATTTTCAAATAAAGAAATTTATTTACAACTTAAATTAATTCCTAAAAAATTTGTAGCCCCAAACATATTAATATATGCTAATAATGATTACCAAAAATTTTCTTAGTTTACAAAATTAACGCTCCCAAATTATCAAATACTTTAAAATTTAAATTTAATTTATTCGCAAAACTGCCAAATTTTTTCCTTCCTTGTTTACCTTTTCCAATTCACGCGATGGGGAAGATCAGAAGGACAGATCAGGGAGCTGAACCATATATTTTTTTTAAAAGTGATCCACGACGGTTTCGAACCTGTACGTCCTTTTCTCTATACGCCTTCACGATTTAACATCCCCAAATCATATACTATAACACTCATATCATATCATATGTTGTCTCATCTATATTCTTTCTAGCTGATTTTGGTCCATAAAAAAGGCCCACATTCGCGCAAATGTTAATATGTTATGCATGCGCTATCGATTATTTATTTAAAATCATCACATGATATATTATATGGCATTCAACGCTGTTTTTCTTCTCTGCCTCTTCACTACGGTGGCATTGGCAACTTCCGCAGAAGCTATTGCACCCCTAATTCTCGACGACGTTACTTCACTGAATCGGAGCAGTTTTCCGACAGGCTTCATCTTTGGGACAGCATCCTCCGCGTACCAGGTGTTAATATTCACTACTCTTCTTGCACGCTGTATTTTTTTTATTATTCTACATCGAGAAGTATCACACCGGCACGATAGATACTAATATTTAGCGGAAGTTTGTTCGACACCTTTAATGAGTGACATCTCTCTCACCTGAGATTTTTTTCATACACAAAGTTCGAACCCGAGACGTTAGTTAAGGAGTGAGAGACTTTAACCACTCACGTCAACCTCAATTGGTACACGTAGTGTATCTTATATTATTTTTGTTAATTTGAGTACTGTTGTAAGTGTAAATTAAATTAATATCGTTAGGAATGGTTAATTAATCTAATTACTCCTATCACCGATTTGAAACACCTTTCTCTACAGCGCGCACAAGTTAATTATTTTTCTTGCTATCAATATACCGTACGTTGAGTTTATATAATAATTACATGAATTTGTCTTTATTGTAATATACAGTCCGAAGGGGCAGCAAAGGAAGGGGGTAGAGGAGCAAGTATATGTGATACCTTCTACCATAGATATCCAGGTATATTTATCTGTTCCTCTCTCTAACATATCTAAGCAGATTATATATATATATGTGTTTGTCTGCAATTTTTTGTCTTTTTGCTCATTAATTATAGGTTTTCAAGAGTAATAGGTTTTGTAAAAATGAGAAAATAAAAAAGTTATTTTCACTATTTTCAATAGCTTTTGCAAAGATAAGAAAGGAAAATGTTTTCTAAGGTTTTTTATCACAAAATTAATTAGTTTTTTTGGTCTTTTCACTATTTACAAAAATGAGAAAACATAAAAGTTACCTTTTGCTCTTTTCTTTATAAATATTTAAAAATAAGAAATAAATTAAAAACAAAAAAAAATATTTTCAAAATAAATAAGACTTGATTTTCTTATAATAAGTACTATATATAGCTAATTATATTCTATAAGCTATTGACTTGAAATTCACCCATCATAATTTAATATTTAATTAATTCTTTCTCCATAAAATAATAAATTGTGTAAATGCATAACTTACGTTTATTCAATGATGAGCAGATAAAATAAAGGACAAAAGCAATGGAGATGTCGCTACGGACGAATATCATCGGTATAAGGTATAATTTAAATGAAAGAGCAGAGAATCAATAAAATTAAGGGTGTATTTAGAAGAATTTATATTTAAATTTATCTTATAACACATATAAGCACAGGGAACATATCAAGTAAAAGAACTTTTATTATGAGAGGATGAGAGGAGTGAATCATAGCCATAAGATAAAACCATAAATGGTCAAGATTAAAACATAAAATCACATGACTTTTTTAAATGGTCATGTGACCACTAACTAACTTTTAATCTCAACCATTTATGTATGGTTATACGGTTCAGATTTAAGTTTCTCACCCTCTCATATTAAAACTCCTCTCACTTGATACATCCGCTATAAGCACATACAACAATGTTTAAAAAAACTTATAAAAATAATTTATATGTTCATCTTATTTTCATAAGTTTCTTGACATAAATCTCAGAAACAACTCATATAACATTTATGCAAAGTATACCCCCATGAACTTTTTTATTGTATAAATAGCTTATGCACAATCATTTATATAAATAAACATATTCAATAGCGCTTAATTAATTAATTAAATTATCTAAATTCCCCCTAAAACCCAACTAATTTAACCTAACAAAGGTGATAATTAGTAGTTAAGTAGTTATATTTTTTACTACTTTTCATCATTTGGAACGTTAACATATCGGAATTAGTTTTTCTAAATGTATAAAGCCAAAATCGCTTAGTGTAAAAAGTCATACTAGGTAAGAAATTTTGTTTAACGCGAAAGTTTATAATCCAAATTTCATCATTGAAAAAAAAACAAATCGAACAATTTCACCAATAAGATTAATTATTAATTAATTAGCAGCATGCATGGTCCTGAAATAGTCCCGCGATATTGGGACTCGACTAACAGGGTAATGCCTTTTTTTTTAATAGGAGAATATAGTTAGTGAAAATGAAAATCCAACAGACTTCCACCAGACCAGTAATTTCTTTTGATTTTTAGATGCGTTTCTTTATACAATGAAATTATATATTGTTCTTCATTTTTATCACAGGAAGATGTTGGGATCATGAAATCTGTGAATTTGGATGCATACCGATTCTCCATCTCGTGGTCTAGAATACTACCAAGTAAGTTGATTGTAGATCAATTCCTATCCTTAATTAACCAAGGAGTTTTGGTCTAGTGGTGAAACACTAGAACCCCTTGAGGGGATCGATCTGTTGGTAGCAGGATCGATTCTACCCGGGGGTAAAACCATGTCTTGGCCAGTCTAAGCCTCTACGGACGAGCGCAGATTAGTCTTTCGTTGAAAATATTGGGACACTGCGTGGGGTCGAAACAATCTCCCCTCGAACCAAAAAAAAATTCCTATCCTTAATTAATAGTGCATATATATGTTTCCAGTTAACCATTGCAATCATAACAATTATTATTATTTATATAAACTATCCACAGAAGGAAGGCTGAGTGGAGGTATAAATCAGGAAGGAATCAAATATTACAACAATCTCATCAACGAGCTAATAGTCAATGGTATCCATATATCTTCTTTTTAACTCGACTTTAATTAAAGTTTGCATTTTAGTATTTCTCAAGCTATTATTACATTACAATCATATACACTTACAAATTACTATTAATTTGTGATCAGGCATACAACCATATGTGACCCTTTTTCATTGGGATCTTCCCCAAGTTTTGGAAGATGAGTATGGAGGTTTCTTAAGCCCTCACATAGTGTAAGTCACAGTTTAATTTTCATCCCAAAACTATATTGACAATCCTATCCTATATATATGTATATGTGTGTGTGTGTATATATATATATATATATACTGAGAATTACATGAGTAAATTACAGCAAAGTTAAACGATTTAAGGGTGGTAATATTTTTTTCTTTTCTTTTTGATACTACTTGTACTTTTTTTCCAGTTTATACAAGGTTGAAAATTCTGCACAACACATATATACACACACTCACGATATGAATTTCCCAATTAGACTTGCCTCAATTCTTGTATTAGAAAGAAATTATAATTTTACACAACAACAATTCTACAAAAAATTAAATGTCATTTATTTATTTTCCATTATATGCACTTTTAGAAATGATTTTCGAGATTACGCGGAGCTTTGCTTCAAGGAATTTGGAGATAGAGTGAAGCATTGGATTACTTTGAATGAGCCATCAACTTACACTACGGGTGGGTATGTAATAGGGATTACGCCACCTGGTCGATGTTCCGATTGGCAGAATCTCAATTGCACCGGTGGTGATTCAGGAACAGAGCCCTATTTAGTTGCACATCACCTTCTCCTTGCTCATGCAGCAGCTGTCCAAGTGTACAAGACAAGATATCAGGTCCCTAATTGTAACTTCAATCGATGATAACTCTGATCTTATAGAGAAATTTTGTTCCCTAATTAAAGTGATTGTAGACACAATCAATAAAAACTGATGATGATATTAAAATAATTTCCTTATTATAATCTTAATACATGTGTCTAAGCTTTTAATTTGCTTGTCTGTGTCACAATGCTGGTACACAAAAAATTGCTCTGTAGTTGGATACTAACTAAATTGTGAGGGTCTCAAATACTGCAGGTACCACTGTTACTCAAATGGAAAAACACATATCAAAAGGGTTATATAGGCATATCCTTGCAATCCTACTGGTTTGTGCCGCTTTCAGATGACAAATCCGATGAAAGAGCTGCAGAACGAGCACTTGACTTCATGTTTGGATGGTCAGTAGCTAAGTGCATACCTTTATATAACACCACCTCATTATATGTAAAATAAATGGAACATGATTTACTAAAGCAGTCAATTTTTTTATTCATTGGTGGAAGAATATGTAGCTAGCATCATTAATTATATAACATTCTTATTTGTGAAGGTTTATGGGACCATTGACAACAGGAGACTATCCGCAAAGCATGCGATCCTTGGTTGGACAACGATTGCCCAAGTTCTCTGAGGAGCAAACGAGGCTACTCAATGGTTCATTTGATTTCATTGGATTAAACTACTACACATCCAGATATGCTGCCAATGCACCTCATCACTTAACCATTGCCATGCCCTGTTATCTCACGGATCCTCTTGTCGACCTTACAAGTAAAACACTGCACATTTATCCATCAGTTTTAATTTTGATTTCATTTTATGTTAACCATATATATAGTTTTGATTTGATATGATGTCATGTCTTTTATTTTTTGTGATGGATCATAGCTGAGCGTAACGGGATACCCATAGGTCCAAAGGTACTTGTTAAGTCTGGCCACACCAAATTGTAGCTGCATATATATTAAGTTTAACAAATCTATATGATAAAATATAAAGAAAGAAACCTCTGTTTATAATTATATTTGCAGGCTGCTTCAGATTGGTTATATGTCTATCCAAGGGGATTTCAGAAATTACTGGTCTACATCAAGGAAAAGTACAACAACCCCTTGATTTATATTACTGAAAACGGTAAATACAACAATTAATACGCATATTTCATATTTATTATTTATTGCCCTTGATAGCTATTACAAATTAAATATATGGATGAACATGATGAGAACATGTAGTCCCAGTACAAATATACCATATATATACATACATGTATATGTGGATTATCTTCTAGTATTATTGTTTAGCATATGTAAGAAAAATTAGGCTTCACATGTACACACCTGACTTAATTTTGCAGGTATAGATGAGTTTAATGATCCAAAACTATCATTGGATGAGGCACTTGTGGACATTCACAGAATTAAATATTATTATCGTCATCTCTTATATCTTCAATCAGCAATTAGGTAATGGTTTGTATCTGGAGTCCCTTTCTCATTTGTTTTAATACGTATTACCTAATACTTTCTATGTTTTTGTTTTTGTTTTTGGTGAATATATAATCAGGATCGGCGTAAATGTAAAAGGATTTTTTGCGTGGTCGTTGTTGGACAATTTTGAATGGATTAGTGGTTACACAGTGAGGTTTGGAATAAATTTTGTAGATTTTAATAACTTGAAAAGATACCAAAAGCTCTCTGCACAGTGGTTCAAGAACTTTCTCAAGAGATATTAGACTTTCTAATGTATATGTGTCTCCTGGTTCCCATAAATAATGTGATATGAGAGATATATAAAACAGGGGTAAAGTTTTCTCTATCTTTTTATTTTCTTCTCTCTTGATGCTGTGTGTTTTTTATTTATCATCTCTTTACGAGGGGAGTATTTTTGTCTTTTCATAGACAAAAAAAAAATTAATGTGTTATGGGGGAGAAATTTGGGTACGTGTGGGAAGAATTTCCCAATTCTTTTTTTTTTGGTCCAAGAATTTCCCAATTCAAAGTCATATGCTTTGCAATTGAAGCCCCACACGTGGGCCTGGATTAGGGCCCGGTCAAGAATATTTATGGAAATTGGTAAATACATCCCACACTTTTTATCCATACACCCCACATTAATGCTAAAATTCTAAAAATATTCTCAAATTTCGCTTGCATTCAGTTTCCGGAATACAAATTTGACTAGAGTTTCCGGAATACAAATCCAGAATTCAAAAATTGCATTTCGGAAACTGGAGTTTCCGGAATGCAAAAACTCTAGTTTCTAGAATATACGCAAAATTGGAGGGTATTTTTGAAATTTCTACATTAATGTGGGGTGTATGGCTAAAAACTTGTGATGTATTTACCAATTTCCATATTTATTAATGACGGGAAACATAGTCAATTTCTTGACAAAAAAAAAGTTTATTTGTGTTTTCCCCTATCTTTCACTATAGTAAAAAGTCCACAGAAAAATTATTAATTACTAATTGTGCGAAATGAGAAGCAAAATTATTCTGATGAAGATATGCTCTTGCCCAAATAATCCCAAATTAGAGAATAATATTATATGCCACTAATGTGAAGGGACAATAGACAATAACCCTTCAACTAGTATAATTAAACTATAAGGAAAATGCTGACTCATCTTGGAAACTATAAGTTGCAAAACATATCTTATATAATTAAACTACTGACCCACCTATCATGGTCTTTTGCGTGGGTTGAATTAAATAAATTAAACCCAGTATTTCTCTCTCTTTATATTTTACGCTAAACTTTGTCAGAACAAATATTTTACGCTAAATTACACTCATCATTAACTTTTGTTTTAAACTCGTTAATTATTAGCTTAATATCCTTTTATTTATGTACTTAGATCTTTAATAACTTTTTGAGCAAAACTAATATCTTAGTTTTTTAATTATTATAATTAAGTATAGCTTTTTTGTTAATTTTTTACTCAAACATAAATTAAACTAATAAATTTGTTTTAAACTTACTTTATCCCCTCAAAATTTACCGACCAAAACAAGTTTCACTCAAAATAAAAAAATTCAAAATTTTCCCTCTCCAAATCCTAAACTCACATCTTTCAAGATCTTTTAAATTTTCTCGAAATTTGATCAAGTTTTTCACTTCTAAATTTCATATCCCAATCTATCATAAACTTTATATGTACATATATATTCAGCCCAAGAGAGCATTTGGATAAATTAATAACTTATTAATTAACCAATTTTACAATAAACACTATAAAAGTTTATATATATATATATAGTTGTTTCTATAATTGGAGATGGGCTAGATGCATGATGGGGTAAACTTCGCATATTAAACTTTATATAAACTACTTCTATATACTTGACCAAAAAAAAAAAAAACTACTTCTATATATAAAGTACCTTGAATGTTTATAAAAATAAATTGAAAAACAGTAGGCATTTTTTATAAACTTTTTTAAGTCTCTAATAAAAATTCAAATAAACTATTTGATCAAAACTCTTTTTAAATTATAAAACACACTCTTGAAAAAGGACGATGAGCTTTTAAGTGCAACTAAGTCTTAATCAAAGATTAGTTTCAATCAGCCAAAGGGTCAAAATCATAGTAAAAATACCTTGAGGTGTCACCGATGAAAGACTCTACTTATGCTATAAAATCGGTGGCTTCTATTGTACACAAGTCTGAAACTTGTGTACCGTAGCCAAGTTCCAAAAATACCCCTCTGACACGGTTTATTGTTATTTCAACATTGACCCAAGAACTCTTTGGGAATAGTAGATCCAACCCCGGCCAATACTTTTAATAATAACATTTCTGTAGAAAAAACAAAAAATTTTAAATCTGTAGTCAAATCATCATAACTCATCCTATTTACCCTCACCTAACCGCATCTGGAACCTGGAACATATGTGGAGTTACTGTGCTTTTGGTTTGCAGAGTTTAAGGAAGGCAAGCCATTCTCGTCATCGTCTTCCTCTATCTCTTTTTGAAAACTTCATTTATTCTCCAACTTCTGCTACTAACACGACAATGAAGAATCAACCAGGAAACAATCAAATTATTTTACTTAACCACAATTTGTTTGTTATAATTACATTTATATTTACATTTATGTTTACATTTAATTAGATTAAACTATCAACTAAATAATACATAACAACAATTTCAGGGCGGATATAGAAATCCATCTAATTGGGGGCTGAAAATTTTTAATGAAAAATTTTAATTAAATATTAAATCATAATAGTTAATATAATCCCAATAAATCGAGTGACAATTTAGATTTTTTTTTTAAAATTTTAGATTAGATGTAAGTCAAATATACATGTTTATAATATAGCAATATTAAACTAAATATAAATAAATATTAAAATTGATAGATTATAAACAAAACTTAAAGATGTGCACTGGTTTCTCGTTAATTTGCCTTCTTTCGAGTGTGAGTGACACTAGTTTGAATTAGCTTCAGCATTCCATAAAAGTTTTTGATAAAAAGGGGGGTTGAAGTATTATTACATTAAAAAGAGAGATTACAAAATACAAACAAATAAAAA
This sequence comes from Glycyrrhiza uralensis, assembly GCA_030159175.1. Classification (NCBI taxonomy): domain Eukaryota; kingdom Viridiplantae; phylum Streptophyta; class Magnoliopsida; order Fabales; family Fabaceae; genus Glycyrrhiza; species Glycyrrhiza uralensis. The sequence goes on along the minus strand of BRZY01000007.1, from coordinate 40,219,776 downwards.
ATGCTCTCCCCTGAGTCGTGGGACACTGAATCTTAGACACGAAGTACAAGAAAATGAGCTCACGACAAAAAACAATCTCTTTATTTTACGGTAACACTCCAAAACAATGTCTTAATACATATGTATAATTTCTTCAAGAAAAAAAATTAGAGATGAGAGGGGAAGGGTGGGTGGCCTGGGCCCATCATGCTTGCCCCCCTTGAAAGTTGAATCCGTCCCTGAACAATTTAATACTCCTTACCTACCTCTACAGAGCCAATGTTTGCCAATGATGTTAATATATTAAAACTCATTATTTATTCTCTTCCTTTCTTATCCTATCTAATTATATTATTTAAATTATCTTTGATTAAAGTTTACTTAATATGCACTTTTATATATTTAGGTGACCTCATTTGCAAATAAGTTTTACATTTAGTGTAACCTGCCTAGTAAGTACCCTGGACTAACCCTATCCATTGATTTTCTGACAGACTATATCTATGGTACTGGTTAGCACTTGGGTATGGTACACAAGTTTCAGACTTGTGTAGCATAGACGACACCTATAAAATCACCTAGGCAAATATTTAAACGTCACTAGAGATATAGGGAGGGAAATTTAGGGGTGAGCACGGGCGCCGGGTCACCCGCGAGCCCGATCCGATCCAAACCGGAATTTTGAATTTTTTGTGGTGTTCGGGTCGAACCCGACCCGATCCGAACTCAACTCGCTGTGGTTTGGTTCAGTCCACGGATTCCATTTTCCAAATCCGAGAACCGAACCGAACCGATGGCGTGGCATTCTTTAAATATTTTTTTTTATGTAGGGTTAGCGACAAACGCGTGAGAGCATCAGACTGAGAGCAGCAGCCTCATTCAGTCATTCATATCATTCTTCTTCTCTTCCCAAATAGTAGCTCCAAATGAATTGACAATCAATATTCTCTCTCACAGTTGGCTTGTGAGAGAGATCAGGCCATTTATTTCTTCGTGTGCTACTGCGAAAGCTATGTTATTGAAACTGCAGAGCAGAATGCTTTCACAGCAGCAGCAATAACCACCCCTTTCAAAATAGCAGCTCCGCCACCAGCAGCAGCTTCACCGCGTTGTTGATCGTCGAAGGCTCGAAGCCAACCTCCCACCCAGCAGATCGTCACCGCTGCTCCTGCTCCGTCGAAGCCATCTGCCACGCCTTCCGCCGTTGATCGTCCGAAGCAACCCACCGCGTCCTTCCTCTCTCTTAGAACCAAGTCGTTCCTATATCGACCACCGCGGGAGCCATCTGCGTCGAAGCCATCTGCGTCGAATGCATCTTCCATTGAAGCCATCTGGTGCTGATCCTTCCTTGTTGCCGCCACTGTGCGGAGTTCTCCATCACCTCAAGTCCTTGTGGCGGCGCTGTATGTGCTCAAACATTAGGGTTCCAAATTCACCCCTTCCCCCTTTTTTCATTTTTGTTATTTTTATTTTATTTATTTTTTAGTTATACGTTGGGCTCAAGCCCATTGAATGACATTTTTTTTTCTTCAACTTCTGTGTTTAGCCTATTTTACTTCCCTTTGTTCCTTTCTGTTTTTTAATTAATTTTAGAATAGCTGACTCAATTGACCCAAACCGATCCAACCCATTCAGGTTCGGGTTGGTTCGGTTCGGATTTGGAAAGTAAAAAATACAAAATCCGAACCAACCCAACCCGTGTTGTTTTGGTCGGTTCGGATAACGAATTTAGACAAATCTGATCTAAACCGGCCTGTGCTCAGCACTAGGGAAATTAACCTCGTGAGGGGAATAAAAAACTGGCCAGTATTTTCTTGCTTAGTATTTGCCTTAAAAGGGGGGACGCAGAAAGAAACAAACATTGGGAAAGTATGTAATTTTGAACGTCTTGGCTGTGTCTTTGTCTGTATCTTCGACTGCAACATCCATGCTGATCTGTAACTTTGGCTAGCATTATAGCAACCTTAATTTTCCATCTTATAAAAAGGCCCAAACTTTCACGCAAATGTTGTGCTTGTGTTAAGCAGAAGAGAGAGTCATTCTCAGAATCTCATTCATCAGTATGCATGATATGGCTGCAGCACTCAACGCGTTTCTACTCCTTCTCGCTCTCATCTTCAACCTTCTATCGGCGGTTAAGGGTGCGCCTGTTGCGCCCATTCTTGATGTTGCTTCACTGAATCGAAGCAGTTTTCCGAAAGGCTTCATTTTTGGAACAGCATCCTCCGCATACCAGGTTTATATATATATATATATATATAATTTATTTATTGCTCTCTTATTATCACCAAAGTACACACAATATTAACTTCCGATTAAAAAAAGAAGATCCCTTTAAAATTAGATGAGTGTTATTTTGATGTATAGTACGAAGGTGCGGCAAAAGAAGGAGGTAGAGGTGCGAGTATATGGGATACTTTCGTCCATAAATACCCAGGTAAGTAACTCTCTCTCTCTCTCTCTCCATTTCTCTAGCTATAGCTCTAACATGCATTGAATCTATGACCTCTTACTTACTCAAATCCTTTTACCCATTAGCTCAATTCTAATGACTTGTGATTTTCATTTTCATTTTATTGGTTGTTGTTGATTTTATATTTTATATTTTATATTTTATATATATTAACTTAACTATAAGCTTATACATAGCTAGCTTGTATAATCTCTCCAGTATATATATAACACATAATTTTTTTTATTTTTTTAATGCCAGATTTTGATTTAAATTATAGTAAAATTGATTTTTAAATAGTTGGTGGATGAATTTTTTTAAAAAAAAATCACTTTTATTAACTTAAAAAGGCATTAAATTAAACAAACATGCTAATTAATACAAGCCAATTATATGTTTCCCACAAGGTCTTATCCTCTTTCTCGAAATAAAGATGCAAATGCAATATTTTTTTTCTGCACAGTGGCGCGGTATGTTTGTCTCCATATGACGGAACAATTTAATAAGGAGATCCGGCGAAAGTTGTCATTCATGCATATTTTATGGCATGAGCAAAGCCAAAGACTTGTCATAATAATACAATATAGATTTTTGTTTATTAATTATTATATTACGTTAGTAGAGATTCAAACTCATCACTTTTTTTATCAGTATTCCAATCGCTAGCTATATGCATCCTTACAAATATAATCTAATTAATACATGCATGCAGATAAGATACAGGATAGAAGCAGCGGAGACGTCGCAGTTGACGAATATCACCGCTACAAGGTATGATCAATTTTCCACACGATTGACAAGGAATTAATCAGCCAAATTAATTACCGATTAAACTCCTTCTACCACCCTTCAAAATTAATATTATTTAGTCAAGCAAACATATATATAAAGTACTATATACTCCAATATTAGTCCCAGTAGGATTTGACTATCGAGTGGTTGTAAAGTATTTAATAAAGAAATACAACAAAAATGAAAATTCAATATTAATTAATATCCCTACAATTGTACGTCTTTTGTATTTAATTATTATTTTTGTTTATCTGGACAACGAAATGATATCACAGGAAGATGTTGGGATCATGAAGGATATGAATTTGGACGCATACAGATTCTCCATCTCTTGGTCTAGAATCCTCCCAAGTGAGTTAAATTAATCAATTATCAATTCCTATTAATGTGTTAACTAAATAATTTTGCATATATGGATATATGCATGTTTGGCGTTAATTAACCATTTCGGATTTTTTTCCCATTAACTATCCACACATAGAAGGAAAGCTTAATGGAGGTATAAACCAAGAAGGAGTCAAATATTACAACAACCTCATCAACGAGTTGCTGGCCAACGGTCAAATATCCAAACTTCGTTCACTCGAATTTTATTTTATTTAAACTTTACATTTTAACATTTCCTCGGGCAGTTAATGATTAAATATAACTACTGCAGGTTTAGAGCCATTCGTGACCCTTTTTCATTGGGATCTTCCCCAAGCTCTTGAAGATGAGTATGGTGGTTTCTTAAGTCCACACATTGTGTAAGTGATATATAAAATTTGATTTCCACCAAAATTATAGCTATTTTATGTGTGTAGATAGAGATAGGAAAAAAGTTATCATTTAGCTCCAAATCAAGAAATAAGCGATATATATCACAATTTAGTCACTAACAATATCATATATAATCCATGATTATTTTTCAGAAATGATTTTAGAGACTATGCGGAACTTTGTTTCAAGGAATTTGGAGATAGAGTGAAGCATTGGATTACTTTGAACGAGCCATGGAGTTATAGTATGAGTGGTTATGCACTTGGGACATTTGCACCAGGTCGATGTTCAAAATGGCTGAACCCAAATTGCACCGGTGGTGATTCAGGGGAAGAGCCCTATTTGGTTTCACACCACCAACTTCTTGCTCATGCAGCGGCTGTCCAAGTGTACAAGAAGAAATACCAGGTTCATTTGATGAGAATTTTGAAGCTTTAAATCTTTTATAATGTCATGAATATCTAAAAGTACTTTAGGACGTATGAGTTACCTACCAAGCAAAACACTATATGCAGGCATCTCAAAAGGGTATGATAGGCATAACCCTGGTGTCTCATTGGTTCGAGCCGTTTTCAAGTAACAAATTTGACAAAAAAGCTGCTAGACGAGCAGTTGACTTCATGTTTGGATGGTCAGTGCTTAACTATATATACATTGGAATCTTAATATTTGATTTATCAAAAAAAAAAAATTGGAATCTTAATTGTTTTCCAAATAAATATTCGAGCCGTTTTCAAGTAACAAATTTGACAAAAAAGCTGCTAGACGAGCAGTTGACTTCATGTTTGGATGGTCAGTGCTTAACTATATATACATTGGAATCTTAATATTTGATTTATCAAAAAAAAAAAATTGGAATCTTAATTGTTTTCCAAATAAATATATAGAATTAGTTTTTTTTGATCAAATATATAGAATTAGTTTATTATGCAATAATTCGGTCAAATTGGGTACTAATTAAGTTTCATTTTGAATGATGATTGTAGGTTTATGGAACCACTGACAACAGGAAACTATCCAAAAGACATGCGTTCCCTGGTTGGGAGAAGATTGCCAAAGTTCTCGAAACAACAAGCCAGGCTAGTTAATGGGTCATTTGATTTTCTTGGACTAAACTATTACACCTCTAACTATGCTGCCAATGCTCCTCGGCTAAGCAATTCCAGACCCAATTACAACACAGATTCTCTTGCCAATCTTACAAGTAATTAGCATGCCTTTTTATCTATTAATTAATTCTCTAAATTAATTATATATGTTGAATTTGATAATTAATAACATGTATGGTTTGTTTTTGTGATGGTAGCTGAGCGCAACGGGACTCCCATAGGTCCAAGGGTATGTATTTGTGGCCGCATCAAATTGTACTACATATCTATATTAACTTGTATGATTGTATATTTGTATGTCGTAAAAAAAATAACTTGTATGATTGTATATAATTGTATTTGCAGGCTGCTTCGAGTTGGTTATATGTTTATCCGAGAGGATTTCGGGAACTGTTGCTCTACACCAAGAAAAAGTATAACAACCCTTTGATTTACATCACTGAAAATGGTAAATACACACCAAATTTCATATATTTATTACCCTCAAATGTTATTGTAAATAAATGTATAGATAAAATTAATTAATGAGAATAAAGAACAACTTTATCATAAAGTTGCACGTTTACGCATGTGAGATTTTTCTTTGAACATTTTAACTAGCATATATATGAGAATTTATATTTTGGATCTTGCACTTGTAGGTATTGATGAGTTCAATGATCCAACGTTATCACTAGAGGAAGCTCTTATAGACACTTACAGAATTGACTATTATTATCGCCACCTCTTTTATCTTCAATCAGCAATTAGGTAAGTAAGTTTTCTACATTTAAAAAATAGTTATATTTTCTCTACCTAATTTAATACTTTTATTTTGTTGACTTTACAAGGGATGGCGTAAATGTAAAAGGATATTTTGCATGGTCATTGCTGGACAATTTTGAATGGGCTTCAGGTTATACAGTGCGGTTTGGGATAAATTTTGTGGATTACAAAAATGGTTTGAAGAGATATCAAAAATTGTCTGCAAATTGGTTCAAGAATTTCCTCAAAAGATATTAGATCTTGTATATTTGATGACTCCGATAAATAATGTATTGAAACATATCATATATGTTTTAACTTTAAATAATATGACCGTTTATTTTCAAAAAGGCAATTATAAAAATTCAATGAATGTTGTTCAGTTGGTAATATATACTAAGCTTGTGGAAGGAAGAACCAAAATTCAATCCCCACAAAACACATCTTACATCACATCTTATCTCGGTGCAAGAGAAAGAGAACCTATGATAATATTTGATGAAGCTTCTCATGCTTTAGCTTGGTCACACGTTCCTTCTATTAGATCATAGTTTTATTCTTCTATATTTATTTCCCATTATATCTAAAAGAAAACATCTTAGGCCTACATTTTAGTTTGGATTTGGGTCATTTTTCCAAAAATAGAGAATATCTATACAAGGGCTGCGAAATTATGCTCCAATATTTCTAGTGCAAGACCAGTCATTTGCAAGCTGGATGCACAATCACATTACGCAGGATTTAGGAATATTGGTTGCCACACAACTCTATCATCATAATTGACACAGCCTTTGTTTTCAATGGCAAAGAAATGTGTGTTTAGTGTGTGTAGACTTTAGAGTAGTGTCATTACATATGCTTACTTCCATATACTGCAGTGTAGATGAACGCGTAAACGTTATTTCAGAGTCTACTGCAAAATCTTATCAATCTTATTGGCATTTCCTACAAATAAAAAGAATTGATACAATATAATAATTGTTCCTTCGTGTACAGTGATATAAATTTATTTTGAAAAATCAATTTCACTTTCACTTCTTTTCTTTTTCAAATCAATTTTTCTAAATCTACTGAAAGACTCTGAAAACAAAAAATGGAGCATGTAAGTCAATCATCTTATTTTCAGCTTCCAATGATTGTATGTATATTGTTTCTCTGGGTTCCTCGCTTACTCCACTCTGTGTGGCATACTCCAGTGCCATTTCATAGTCCACCTGCATATACACATTATATACAAAATTTCAGCAATAAATTCAAATTTCAAGCATTCCCAAGCACATCCTCCTTTTTTATGTTCATAGTAAGGACAGGAGACAATCCTAGAGGGCATTGCCTAAAGCTCCATTTGGTGTTTTAGCTAAAGCTATTGCAACTACCCACTGTTGCTCTGAAAGATGAACTCAAAGAAAAGCTAGAAGCAGTTCAGCACACAATCCAGTTTGTAAAGAAAAACTTCCTGAACAAGAGATACGTTTACCACTTTATGCTGGTTATAAAAATGGTCTTCTTATAGAAAATTTTATGAGGCAAATTTTGTAATGTAGCTCTTCAAGATACCCCCTATATTACCTACAAGCTACAACAATAAGGAAATCTAGATTTCAACTTAAGGTGGATGTGTTCACATTACAAACAAGCAAAAGCTGTTCCACTAGATCAATTTAACTGTTACGCCAACAGTTCCCATTCAGGTTGAGTTATCCTTTCAGTTTGTAAATTGTAATAAAACTGAAATTGTCGCAAAAAACGGCTAGAGAGCATACCTGTTCAACATGTTTAGCAAGCTTTTCGCTCAATGTTTCTTTCGTAATCAAATTTTCCGAGACTTTTCTAAGTAATTCTACATCATCATCCCCATAACGTTTCTTCTTTGATGCATGTAATTGTGTCATTTCTTTCAAAACATTGTATACTGCACCAGTAGCATCAGGAATATACCTGCCAATTGGTAGGAACTATATCTTATGCCATATAAACAAACAAAAAAAAAAGGCAAGCACAACATCATACAGTTGATTCCAGAAATTGAGGGACAACTAAAACTTATGCTTACCTGCTTAGATTTCGTTTCCTCTCCTGCTGCTCACGGGCCTGCATCTTTTTCACAATCTTGGATTTTAATTGGATACAACACTGTTGAATGGCAGACTGAAAATAGGAGTAAAAAAAATACTGTTAGCTTACATAATACTGCTAAAATTGAAAATTTGTAAAAAAAATACTTCAAACCTTGACAGCAGAAGCAATCTCACTTATGTCATCTCCAATGTATTCTTTTCCAGTTCCTTTAAATGGGATTTTTGTGCTCACAATGCTCACAAAAACACCAATCTTATCTTGTAGCTGGTTGATTTTGTAACTACTCCAGCTGAAAAAAGTATTTAGTAAGGTTTCATTTGTTATTATTGCGTTGTGATTGCTAGAGAATTTTGTAAAGCAATTATTGAGTCATTGACCCTTATTGAGTCACCTCGTACCAAAATTAGAAAGTCAAGAGGAAACCGTATGCTTCTGTGCACACTTACTTGATTCTTTTAAGTGCAGTCCTGGTGACAACGTCAGCACCTTGCTCAAAAAGTAGTGGAATTCTATTGGCAAATCGAAATATATTAACACCCTGAAAACAAGTATGATGTATTTTGTCATGACAAATCACTAACATTGGTGGAACTTTAGCAATACAAAATAGTGCGAGAGGAGGTTTTGGGAGGGGAGGGGGATATTATCACAATCGACCAGATTCAGAAGTTAAATTAGGTATTTTGTTTCTTTTTTTAACAGAAGATAATAAGAATAGAAGACAAATATGAAACAGGAGGATCGGGAAGCCTGCTAATGGCACAAAAAACAAGAAAGGGAGAATAAAAAACATCAACTTTCCAAGTCCAATCCTTTTGCAAATTTAACACAATATTTTTCCTTTTCTATTCTATAGTTTCCTCTATGCTTATTACTACATTCATAGTAATTGACTCTCTCCAACTATTTCTTTCCGATCAAATGATATTTTTAACACACATGAATTTCAAACTATTGTCTAACATAAATATTGTTGGAAGCGAAACTTAACTTGCTTGACATCTTTTCCACCTACACTGACTCCAGCTTCCACAATGAACGGGTGGCCTTCAAAAACTTGAGCACTGTGCAGTAATGACAGGAGAATGACCATTAAGCATTATGAATTATCTATTACCAAAAAAGCCAAGCACATAACCAACATTAAAAACTCTCTAATGGGCATCTAGCATAGTGGCATCCCTAAAAAACCCTTCAGAACTTCCAAAATACAGAGTCAGATAGATCAGATAAAAAGTAAGCTAAATGCCCATGATGATCCGCAACAAGGTGGTTAATTAAGACATATAGAAGTTACAAGCAATAATTTCAGGTAAAAGTAAGATCTAGCAAAACTTTGATATTGAACCACAACCTGCCTGAATAAGTTGCAACCATGTCTGGGTGCAGCTCTTTTATAATTCCTAGACGAAGATTGTATTCGCCGGCAGGGCTAAGACACTGAAAATACATAGTAAGGACATAAAAAATGACAAAAGTAAGGAACACAATAAAAAAATAATTATGGAAAAATGTGAGATGAAATACATAGAAAAGGGGCTCATAATATACTCCATCTGTCCATCACTTACATGACCACTGGGATCATCAAATTTGGCTTGACGAAGCAACTGATGAATGCGTACTAATTGCTGTGAAGTTAGAGATTTCACAGCTATTTTTGGGCTAAAGTCCGGACCCATTTCTCCTGAGAAAGAAAAGGTAAAGAGTGCCGTAAATAAAAAATTGGGATCTATAATACACAAATTAAACCGTGAATGCAAATTTCCTCTAATTTCAGACAAGACGATTTACTATAATATCAGCAGCAATCAGGAGCCCCAGTGACAAAAGCATCTACATACAACAGAACTGCAGCAGGCAACTTAGCTCATCACTAATTAAAAGAAAAGTGAATATAAAATATGGGAGAAAGATCTTAATCATTCCCATGTTTCAATATCAACAAAGAAAGCAAGACATGTCTTCTCTCTTCACTTAATCATCTCAATATAAATTGCTTTTACATCAGGGAAAATTGACAATTGTCAGGTAGAGAAACTTAATTTACTAGTATCTTTCCTCTTGCCTAACCAAATACCATTTTTATTAAGGCCTTGTTTGGATAACAAGCTTATCTACTGCTTATGGCATAAGCTGTATAAGCTACTTTTATAATCGAAGAAAAATTATAGTGAAACTTATTTTATACAAGTCATAAGCTGTTTTGATAAGCTATCCTGGGTAGCTTATGAAAAATAAGCCTAAAACAACTTATGAATCAGTCATAAGCTGTGTTCATAAGCTCTGCATAAACCAATCCAAACAGGCCCTAATTCTGTTTGATGCATGACTGCATCCATACAGTCAACTGGAGCACATAAATACCGTGAGAAATGTTCCTTAGATATGCACTTTAATAAGAAGCACAAAGAAGCTCTAACAAATTAATAAAATTACAATTTTTCCTTACCTATCAATCTTTCAGCATAGGATTTACTGATATTTACAAATTCATGCTGAAGAAACTGCAAAAGGTTCTGCTTCGAAGTTTCAGTAATTAGTCGTTTAATTAGCAGCAAATCAACGGATGATGGATGATGTTTTGTCTCCAAAGGTATGGGTGGCATTACATCTGTTCTCCGAGCAAACCTCACAGTGACATTCTTGCTGCCAAAGAGAAAAGCTGGTATAAGATGATCCCGCATAGTTGTTCCTGGGGGAAGAATCCGAATAGATATATACATATATACATACTCAGGTGCATCTGACACAAATTTAAATAGAAACTGTGCATAAGGGGTGATAACAGCCATTTGTCGCATGTAGTGCATTATTTTTGACTGCAAATGCAAACAAAGGAGCTTATATTAATGAAACATCTGGAATTTGCAGTAAAATTATTAAAATTTCAACAAATAAGTATTACATACACGGTAGGTTGTCCAGTTCCCCTCTATGACAACTTGAATTTCAGCTCCATGCCAATGTTCCTTGTTCTCCCGTTTTTCATGTAAATGTACATGAGGAATATTCCTGAAAATTGAAGCATTGCTTATTTGAAGGAGGAGTTTGAATATCAATTCATTTATAATTTATAATACTTAAAAACATACTTATGAATGTCAATATCCAGCCTGCAAAATGAAATATAATTTTGTTTTCTCATTGATGAAGAGATCTCAATAGGAAGCCCGGTACTCATTTTGGACCATATTAGTGCCTGCATACATGAAAAATACACATCAATAAGGCCAACTGAAACCGGTATGTAACTCACATTCAAGTGAAAAGTTGGCAACTGATACAAGTTAATCATCAGAGTTAATGAAACAAAAATTAAGGAAAAGAAATATGTATACTAATGCTTGTTGCCTATACCATCTTTGCACCAAGACCAAACTTTCCCCGCGTCTGCTTCAAGCCATATTTTGTCCCAGACAGAACTGCAAGAATAAATAAGCTTACAGCGAGGTTCCTACCGAGAAAAAATAACTACTGAAATGTCTACATAAATGTCGATTCACAGACAACTCAGGTAGAAAGGATCTAACTGACCTCGACCAAACATATTTGGGATGTCATCATGTGCCATTCCTCTTCCATTATCCTGCAATTAGTTACAAGCATAAGACAGTTACACTTACAGGAATGATATACATAGCCACAGAAAAGGAGAAAATACTATCAAACTGGATTTCAAAATCAGATGAAACAGTTTTGCAGACTGGAACAAAACTAAGCCATAAAGACCAATTCATATCAATACAGTACCACAAATGAAGGCCTTAGACAGAAACCATGCGCACCTTGCATGTAACTCTGTAAAATGAAGCCTCACCTCGACCCTTGATACCCTTTGAAGCTGGAGTCTCTTTCGCTTTCTTTCCAAGGGCAGCATTCTTTGCTTGTATTTCTTGAGCACGAGCTTCTTTTGCTAATCGTTTCTGCATGCGAAGACACAACGTGAGACAGACAAAACCATATACAGAGAGTCTACTCAATTTCAACGAGTTGTATGCACCATGAACCAATATCATGAATTCAAATTCGTTGCCATAACCAAATTAACAATTTATACAACCCAACCATAGTGTTTGATCCATACTAGTATATCTCAGTACAACAACCGATGTAACAAAATAAAATTGAACACACCTCACGAGCTTTTTCAGTTTCATAATCATCATACAATTCCGCATCAACACGTTCACGGTTAACAAGGCCAATCATGGAATTAAACTTGCTTTTGACTATCTCCTCACTGCAACAACCAAGTTGGCATGAAAGAAATCATTTATTCGATGCACTAAAAAAAAATTCAGTTGACATCACACTTGTACTTGCACACTTACATAGTTATTTCGACCACCGGAAGCTCCGATATCGATTCGGCCGAGTCAAGTGAGTTCTCCACTAGCTCTCTAACAGTAGTATAAAGAGATTTTCCAGGCTGAATTGAAATTGAAATCCACATAATTTCAGAGAAACAAATAAATATATATAAAATATCACAAAAAATGCAGATAAACCAAATCAAAACACATCATTGTAGAATTTATGCTTACATTATCAAATCCTGCGATGTTCTTGTTCTCGGCGAAGAACTCTGCTGGAGACTCTACAAATTTAAAAAATAAAAAATCAGTTAAGAGATAAACGTTATGAAACATTGAGATTACAACACGTGAGAGAGAGAGAGAGAGAGACTCTGCTTCAGAATGGTTTCTTTCGGTTTTCGAGGGGTCTTAGACTTGGACTTGGATTTCTTTGCTTCGGTTGGGCTTTCACTGCTACCCCTTCCGTCCATGGAAACTTCACACTAAAATAGTGAATAACTGTGGATTTCGATTTGGAATGAGTTCAGATTTAGAAGAAGCAGAGTCTGAGACTGAGAGCGATCATTTCATTTTTCGATTCAGCAGCAAGGTCCTGCACCCAGCATTAGTACTAGGGCTTCTATTCTAACTTGAAAAAACAGAGAATGCTTTGTTTTTTTGCCTGCGTTCTGGTGCTGTCATCCGCATTGTAGATCACGCTGCTGCGCCCAGTTGTCAGACGGATTCAAGAGATCAACGGTGAATTTTATTTTTCTAATAATTAATACCGAATCAATCGCTGGGTCGTGATGTTTGGACGGCTAAGATCAACGATGATTGCTCCACTTCTGAAAAGCTATTTTCTGCCTTACCAGAGCTTTTGCGATGCTGTATGTACATTTCATCGCTATTTCCCGCCAACACAATGCATCCTCGTTCCTCAGCTTCCGTGCACCCATATATATTTTTTTGACAATTCCCGTATTAAATTTTCGAAAATTAGAAAATTAATGCGAGAAAATAATAATTGATATTCAATTGAAATTTATTATTAAAAAAATTGTAAAATTTAATACTGAACACAATATTTTTAAAAGACAAATAAAATAAAAAATTATAATTTATCGTTAAGTATTTTCACAATAAGATTTTAAAATATATGAGTCATTTAATTTTCTACGAATCACTTCATGGAGTGTATCATTGCTTATATTCTTCTCTAAAACAAAATCTAAATGAATGGACATGGGTGGAACTGCTTTAACGTGTATTAGGAAAACAATCGATTTCATATCCAAGACGAATCTATCGCAAAAGCTATTCTCGGAGCTTCTAAGGCAATACACATTGGAAATTTGGAAGGAGACCCACCGCTATTCCTAATGCAATTTAGTGTTTTAGAGTTGTCATCCTCAACGTCTTTTTACCGTTGACTCTGAAGTATCTGTCCATCAATATATTGAATATCAATATCATTAGCACTCGGTAATCCAATGGACTTCAACGGTGTCTCTTTATAGGACTCAGAGGTCTTAGGAGATCCTTTCTACATCTATCATCACTTCTCTTTAGTCCTAACTTACTCATAGAGGAGGTCTTCTTCTTGTATGGAGTCTGCATTAAGAATCCTAAAAAAACCCACCCATATTATTCTAGGGAAAATAATATATGAATTAATTTGTGTTCGATCAAGAGATAAATAAAAGTTTGGCTATGAATTATTCTATCATTAGATTAGATATCAAACTCAGATATCAATCGAGTTTGTTCCTTTAAATGGAATACATTAACCACTTTACACCAATATTGTCAATTTTTAGCACTAATATTTGATGTTTATTATGTTAGAAGCAATATTTATTATTTAATCAATTTCATTCTCTTAAGAGATCATGCATGGTTTCCTTAACACTTTGTATTAATAACAAAATGAATTTTAATGTAATATTATCTTATTACATCTTTAATTTTTAACTTAAACAAATTCAGTCTACACAAGTCTTATTTTTTTAATTCAGTTTTCTACTTTTTTTTTTCAAATAAATAGGTAGATTTATTTATTTTTACTTTTTTGATTTGTTCCACTCGTCCAAACAACACACCATAATATTTAATTATTTACACTTTCTATTCCGATTATTTTTCTGTCCGTTCTCTGCCTCCCATCCAAACAAAGGGTAAATAAGAATATGCTGATTTGGCAGGTCTTCTTTACCTTAGAAGGTGGAAAGGAAATTAATAGACGTGTCAGTCACGGAGCTCACTCTCTCCAGTCTCCGGTGAGTGTCCCATTCCCATCAACAACGAGTTGATTTAGAATCAAAGCAAGCGAGAAGAAATATTGAGAAAGAGAAACAAGGTGAGATTTGATTTGTAGGTAGTTATGGCGACGAAGCCTCCACGGATCGCCATTCTGGGAGCGGGTACGTTTGTGAAGAATCAGTACCTTCCAAGACTCTCCGAGATCTCTCACCTCTTCCTTCTCAAAGCAATTTGGAGCCGTTCTCAGGTCCGTACACTACTCTCCCTATCATTCTCATCTCCTCCTATCCTTCTTCCAAATTTCCCATTTAATAAATAGTGCATTAATGCTTCCAATTCCATCGTTGCACAAATAAACACACATTACTACTTACCACGAAACGAACAGGAATCGGCTAGAGCTGCTGTAGAAATAGCACATAAACATTTTGCTGGAGTGGAGTGTAAGTGGGGAGATAACGGTCTTGATGACATCATCCAAGATCCATCCATCGACGCCGTTGCTGTGGTTTTGGCTGGACAAAATCAGGTCTCTCATTCAACTCTCCCTCAAATTTATCAACATTCAGTCATTCACAACTCCATCGGATAATTACTTGTTATTTAACTTCGGATCGAAATTTTTAAAAAATGCGGTCTAAAGGCTCGTTACTAGACATTAATGTTGAACACATTAGTCATATCATCAACTTACATATGCTTTTCTAAAAGTCATGACATACATTTACCAAAAGGAATTGGAAGTTTGGAACCAATTCAATATGTCAAATGTAGAGTAATTGGAAGGATGTTTTTTTTTTTTGTTTTTTTGCTGGAGTTGGTTTTTTATGCATTTATCATTACAATCAATCGATTGCTGCAGGTTGACATCTCGTTGAGGATGCTAAAGGCTGGTAAACATGTCCTTCAAGGTAATGATTGTTGTAAATGTAATGCGTGAGTTCATGGTTGGTTTGCCAGATATATATATATTTTATTTTATGAGGGACAGTTTAATTGAGTCAGTGAGGGCTGAGGCACTTGCCTGGCCACGACACATTATCCTTGCGAACTGACATTTGATAATCATTTGTTTTATCATCAATCTTTTGTGCCATTGACTAAATTTCCTGTTTGTTTGGATATTTTGCATTTGTCTGGGGCTAATTTGGTGGAATGAAGAGAAACCTGCTGCATCTTGTAAGTAGTAGTTATAAATTTTACATAATTCTATGTAGACAAACATTTTAGATTGCCCTTGCTAGATACTCTTTTTATTTCTTCATAGTGTATGTAAATCAATTTTCTTCTATGGACTATGGAGTAAGTCATAAGAGCATTGTCTTGCTTTTTTTGTATGATTCTAGAAAAAACCATAGACCGTGATTTCTTCATCTGCATGTGATCACTTGATTTATTATATCACTGACTTAATTTATGATGCTTCTCCTCCTTATCTTCTAAGATTATATTTGGGTAATGAAGAAGATTTTGGAGGAAAGACATGTTAATGTAAAATTCTTCAGTTAAATAATACTGAAATTAAACTGAAACTTTGTTGCATTTAGGCACTCTTAAAGACTTCTACACTTTCTAATGCTAACTATGCCACTTATCTATGAAAATTTGTTTGATTTAATACAAAATGTAAGTCAAGAAAGATACTACTAATTTACTGATGAGGTAGTATTGACCAAGAATGCGAGGAATTGTCTCATCTAGTAGATTCAAATCTTGCAGCAGTTTGGTTGGGGTTTCATTAAAAAAAAGTAAGATAAGAAAGAAATAGTAGAAAATAACAAGAAAGCAAGAGAGTAATAACTGCTTACTTGATGTAATAGTCATGCCTATTTGTAGCAATCACGAGTCAAATATCAAGTTCCACACAAACTGGATTATAGAATTTTCACCTGGGGTTATCATTGACCATCCCATCTCACTTGTGTAATGAAAGCCTATTGGACCCAATGATGCTTTCGATAATGACTTGGAAAAACACTGTTCTCTCTATCACATTGATAACTTCCATATTAGGTGATCCACATATACTCTTTCTCTCTAATAGATGGGAATTGCCAGTTACCTTGTCGTGTTGGCCTTATAAATTTTGTTGACCATACTATTGTCATGTCTTGGGTACACAGTATTCTAATATGCTTCACTGAAATTTTAAATCTCAGCATAATTATGTATTAATCTGATACTGCAGGTACAAGTGAGCTGGAAACTGCATTATCAAACTACGAATCAATTTCTGCTGATGCTCCTGGTCAATTAATTTGGTCAGTGGCTGAAAATTATCGATTTGAGCCTGGCATAGTAGAGGTATTTGTTTCTGTCTGAGATTTTAATCTATGAATCTGGCTTTCCAGTCACATAATTCTTTTGGCAGTGCAAGAAACTAATTGCTGACATTGGGAAAATGATGAGTGTCCAAGTCATTATCGAAGGATCAATGAACAGTTCAAACCCTTACTTTTCAAGCTCTTGGAGGCGCAATTTCACTGTATGTGCTTTGTATTACACATTCTGTAACTCTACCATTCTGGCCTAAAAAAAAATCTACTATTTAAATAAGTGAAGAATATATATCTCAGAATCACAAACTTTATGAAAGTAAATAATAAGGTTGAGATTTCTATCTCAAGTATGAATTCTCCATATGACATGACACGTGGACGTGGAGTATTGAGAAATTCTAACCTATATTCATTAAGGTTCCTTTTGGTTTTATGTATTTCCTTTTATCAGGCTATACTAGCTTGAATATTTAATATTCTGAATTTTTTTAATAACTTCTCATGTTATTAGCATTACAGTATATTCCTGTTTTTTCTTACTAAACATTTTTTTTGTCGTTCCTTATGTGAAGTTTTTCTCTGTGGCAGGGAGGATTCATTCTTGATATGGGCGTGCATTTCATTGCAGGGTTAAGAATGGTAATCCAAAAAATTTTGATGTATAATTCGCAGACTATTTTGCTCATTAACTCTCGTTCTTCCAGTTTTTCTAATGCAATTTATGGTGCAAATAAGCTCTGATTATTGGTCTAATCAACTGGGACTCTTTGGCATCTAATTCTTAAATTATCAACCACTCTTTACCTGAACTTTCTTATTAACATTTAATGCTTTTGCTACCAAAATAACTTGAGTATTGAAAAGCATATGCTTGTCCGATTTAAATTTGTTTGTGAAAGGCTGTGTTATGAAATGCTTATAGTTTCACACTTTATTGAGTGCATAAATCATGGAAGAGAACTGCTTTCATTTTAGCACCAAAATGAACCTCAATCGGTAAAGTTGCTCATGATTCTAGAAGTTGATAAAATCTCCTATCTACGTAGGAAGCTAAAAATAGAAAAGAACTAATGGACAGCTATGTTCTCTATTAGAAACCTAGAAAAGAGGCTGTAAGGCTTGATATCTATATAATGATGGTCTTATCCCTTTTTCTGACAGCTTGTTGGGTGTGAGGTGGTTTCAGTGTCAGCTATGACATCTCATGTGGATTTGACCTTACCACCGCCTGATAATTTATCATCTGTCTTGTAAGCTTCTATTTCCCAGAGATAACTTTACAAGCACTCAACTGGAAGTCTAAATTAATTTTGGAATGTTTTGCCTTAGTCATTTGGAGAATGGATGTTCAGGAGTATTTGTCATGGTTGTCTCCTCCAGATCACCCAAGGCATGTGGTAAATGATCGTTCATGTTTAAAACACACAGACGTGCTACACATCCCAGATAGTAGATATGCTCATTATTCTCACATTTGTTCTTGCAATACTTTACTCATGGCATTTAACACGTTATAGATCTTATGGCGAGTTGTTGGCACAAATGGAACCCTGCAAGTCGAGCGCGGATTCCAAGGACAACATGGTTACCTGGTACGTACTATACTTATAGTTATGAGTTCTCATAAATAATATCTTTGGTAGGATCTGAGCTTTTCCTTTTAATATCCACTCAAGTTGCAATTATTTTAACAAAGCACTGTCAGTTGTCTTCTTTAATTTCTGATCTTAAGATGCTATATAGGTTACATTATATGATGCTAATGGAGAAAGTAAAAGCTCCTTTTTCCCATTCAGTGGAGTAACTGAAGAATTGAAAGCTTTTATTAATGATGTATCCGAAAACACCCTCAAGGTAATTAGATTCTTACAAAATGCTTCCACCTTCTCTGCTTGAGTTCTGTTACAAATTCCTCTCATACATCTTTGTTCATCATGTTACCTTCTTATCCTCAATTATATGTCTAACATACATCGAACAGTTGATTCAGACAATTTCACACACAATTAAAAAAATATTAGTTAGTCCATGCTGGGAGCTATTCTCTCGTTAATTTATTTCCATTTTGCAGAAGGGTAGTCAGTTTGTGGCTGAGCACCGCCTCTCTTTTGTCGAGGGTGCAAGAGATGTTGCTGTTTTAGAGGCAATGCTTGAATCCGGAGCAAGGAAGGGTGAGCTAGTTCACGTGAAAAAGTTTTGAGGTAACGGAACTCTTTGCGTTGACCCCTTAATATCTGTGGATATTTGCCAAGAGTAGATGAATGAGCCGGTGTTTGCAGAATTACTCCGATCAATGTGATTGGATGAAGTTTTAAGATTTGTATACATTCATTGAAATTATTACTGGTATGCTCATGCATCTGAAACTTCTAATATCTTGAGGCGAAGTACTATTCTTTGAAATAATGCGATGTAAGTTAAATTATTATGATATTCTACGCATTTATTAATACATGGAGATGTTAGGTAGTAGGTACTCTCATATTTTCTTTTGGAGCACAGATATCAGGTACGAAAATTTAGTACGAATATAGAGGAGGCAATGAAAAATATACGGGGTAAACTGAATTGCTAGTATTTGCTAATCTAATGCTATAGCAACCAATCACGAGTTCCTACTCATAACACATTTCACGTCTAAAAACCGTTAGTATTAGTATTTACTATTTAGTGCATGTTTGGTTTTCAATTAAAAAATTATAAAAATTAAGTGAACAATAAGCAACATAAAGTTTTCATAAAACTCTTGCACTTTTATTTTTCGATCTTTTCATAAGATTTTTCCCCTTCCCCATTGAAGCTACAGATCCAATAATGGATAGTACTTGTGAGGGTTTAATTTGTCCAATGACAAACACAAATGAGAGTCATGGAACGAACGATTACTTGAGACACGTTGGCATGCATGATGCAATGTCTTTAGCACGCGTTGCTCCTGCCAATAGGCAAATTAACACGGAATAATACATCTATGACTTTGTAATTTTTGTTAAGACTATCAAGCATGGAATTTTTATATTTGTTGTGGAAATGTCTTTTTCATCAAAAAGGTACCATTTGTCAATGCATCTAATTAATTTCTGGGCATACTACACTTGGGTCAGCGAAAACGAAACCACAGCGGCCTGCTAATTAAAATTTGTGGGACACTAGATCGACTACACTGTCCTAACCCCGGAATTAATCCCCAACAATTAACATATATACAATCATAATCATCATTTATTTGACTTGTCAATAAGCTAACATCAGTGTTTTCAGAATGTCATTTTCGTTAAAAGAGATCACGTTAGTGTTATTTATTTATCTGTCCTGTTGATTCAACAATAGCATTCCAATTGATACAAATTCCTTAAAAAATTCTGGAAAAGAAAAATTCAATCACCAAGCTGCAAGTGAAAATAAAAAAACCTATTGTATTGATATTCTTAGTTAACTGTAATTAATAAAAATAAAAATTACGTTTATCATTAAATTAACTGGAATTAAACTTGTCTAAAAAATAAATCAAATTTAAACAACTGAGGACTCTAAAAATCTTGCAAATTCCAAAATCACATGAACATGAAGGATGTGTATGGATCAGGCTGGCAGCTAAATCCACAGAAACAAAGATGAACCAAAAACTTTGAAGTTATAAAGCAATATAAAATTAATGACGGGCGCTTAATCATAGATTCATTGGTTGTTTCTTCCTACAATGTGAAAGCAATGTACCAAATCTGATACCAACACTAGGAAAGACGGACACTTCATCATGAGCTTTGAGAATTCCATTGTTAAGCTTTTAATGCATCAGATAACAAAACAAGCACATTGTGATATTGATTCCGAATCTTGAAAAGCATATAACCCCAGTCAATCATTTTCGTGCAATACACGTTTTGTGACAATGTGATTTGGTTGTGTTTGTACTGCATGAAAGATTCTGATTTAGCAACGTTAGTGATCACAAAGGTGAGCTCAAATTGTCAGCATCAGACGGATTCTTCCAAGGTAATATTCGCTAATCCAATGTTGGCATGCATGTGTTGGATACATTGTGAAACTCTAGTAGTTATCGAGACCAGGTGAACAATAGTCTCAACTTGTCGTTACTCTAAGGACTTTGGAATTTTATTATAAGCTTGGACTTGGACCCTTCATTTATATATTACTTGCAATTACTGCAATGAGATCAGCAACTTCATTCAGTGAGCACAACAATTGTTTCCTCACGCGCCATTTGGCATATCCACTAGGAACAACCAAATGTGTTCCATCATCACTGGGGTAACCATATAACTTAACTTTTCTTCTCTTTGCTTTTATTTTTTTTCTTGCTTATAAACATTTTTTGCTTTCACTACTCACGGCCACATGCCTGATCATTTCAATACCAACATGTTTCATCTTTTGTCTGAGAGTCTGTCTGATACTTTCCCACAACATGAATATGTATGTGGAGCACTGTTTCGTGTATTGTTCGCTAATAGTTTGCGAGTTTATGCTGACAATGATATTGCAATTACAGAAAGTGCTGCATCCAATGCTCCTAGCTGATTGACAAGTCCTCATCAAGATTGATATATAATACACTGCACATTACTCATCTCTAAGGTATCTGTCGGTTAACTTCTCTCCTCTCCATTTCATCATTTTCAAGCAAATCAAACATACCCTTAGCATGTTTGGAAAACCATTTGCAACGTTCAAAATCTGTTTGATTGAAGAAACCATGGTCGTGCAAAAGAATGATGTTTAGTTGTTTCGAATTAAAATTCATTTTGTCTCCAAACATTAGTTTAACTAGAAGTGATAAAAAGTAACTTCTACGTTATGTTGAAAATTTTATACTATGTTTTCTATCACACTTGTTTTTAGAGTAAAAATATCTAAATATAAATCACTTTATTTCAAACTCAATTTTATAAAATCAAGTTCATTCAAAATCATGTTCAGTAAATGCTCATCCAAACACGCGGGTTTTGAATTCAGAGATGGATACGGAAAGATCAATGGACGACCAATTTTCCAAGCTACATCCTTCCTTGCCAACAAACACCAGAATTGGAATAGTGGGTGCTGGTCCAAGTGGCATATCAACTGCTTATGCACTGGCCAGGCTTGGTTATAATAATATCACTGTCTTGGAGAAACACCATACAGTTGGTGGCATGTGTGAATCAGTAGAAATTGAAGGTAAACTATATATCTTAATGACAATCTCTAGTTGATTCAGTTGACTATGAATTTAACTAAATATGTTTATGCAGGAAAAGTTTATGATTTGGGTGGGCAAGTTCTGGCTGCAAGCAGTGCTCCAGTCATCTTTCACTTGGCAAAAGAGACAGGGTCTCAACTTGAAGAAATGGACTCCCATAAGCTTGCTGTTACTGACCACTCAGGAAAATACCAAGATGTTAAAGTTGCTGATGATTACGTATCTGTTATGTCACTTACATTGGAAATCCAAGTTAGTCTTCTGTTTGTCTTTCATAGTTGACACATGAAGTAAATTCTTTAGTTTCTATGATCTGACAATTGAAAGTTGAATGTTGTTAATTCCCCTTGTGATACTGACAGGAAAAGGTGAATAATTCTGGTCGTTTTGGGGTCCATGCTGTCAGTGAAGTTGCTGCAGACTTAACTCCAGAGTATCTTGAGAGTCATGGACTCAAAACTGTTCCTAAATCTGTAGCTTATGGTTACACTGCTTCAGGATATGGATTTATACAAGACATGCCTTATGCCTACATTCATGAATTCACCAGAACATCCATGGCTGGAAAAATTCGACGATTTAAAGGTGGATATACAAGTCTTTGGAAGAGGATTGCTGAATCACTTCCCATAAAACTTCGCTGTAACGCTGAAGTGTTGGCGATAAGGCGGAATTCTGACAGTGTCCATGTTAATGTCAAGAGCTCAAATGAAATTGAAACTATGGAATTTGATAAGATCATAATCTCTGGAAACTTTCCATTAAAATATGGAAGAACTTACAGATCAGTACCTTCAACTTGCACAGGTATGCAAACTTCTAACTGCTCCATATTTACTGCATATTGTCTTTTTTTTATTGCTCTAGCCCAGATACCTGATGAGGTAAGTCTTGTGGCAGAGTGTGAAACAGAAGTAATGGATGCAAGTGACCTTGAAAAGGAATTATTCAGCAAGGTAGAGACAAATGACTACTACACCACTGTTTTAAAGATCAAAGGGCTGGAACATATGCCAGTTGGATTCTATTATTTTAGTGAATATATGGAAGATCCTAGCACAATTGGAAATCCAGTTGCCATGCAGAAGTTTTATGCTGACACTAACATATTCTTGTTCTGGTCCTATGGCAACTCTGTTGATATTAAGGGACTAACTATCACTGAGCTTGCAGTCAAAGCAGTAGAATCCATGGGGGGAGAAGTTGAAAGTCTCATTCTTCAACGTCGCTTTAAGTACTTTCCTCATGTTAGCAGCCAAGGTATTTCGGTAGTTTTTAAGCTCCATTTTCCCCTTTCAAGTAAGAATTTAAGAATTCTAAATTTTCGAAGTTTGAATGCAGATATGAAAAATGGATTCTATGAAAAGTTGGAATCTGAGCTTCAAGGTTCAAGGAATACTTATTATGTCGGGGGGCTTATGGCGTTTGAGCTCACAGAGAGAAATTCATCTTATGCCATGGCTCTGATATGCAAGAACTTCGCAAATAGTAGTGATTTGCCAGTGTTTCCTTACACTAAGGTAATTTGGCATTTATATATTATTAGCAAATATTGATTTGAATAATCTTGCTTTTTAAGTACTTTGGGCAGCCATGTTTTTCAAATAGACATGCACTTACTAAAAGCATGTCTTATGCAGAGTTTGTTTCCTTTGCAAACTGAGTTTCAAAGAAAGGAGCCTAAAGAACTAGATGAATTGCCCGGTGTGCAATTTCCCAATTTGCCTACTTTGAATAGCTATTTAAAGCACTGGGGAACTCACCCAGTCACTCAAGACAGAACTCTTTATTCTTGGATAAATGAAGAAGGGACAGTGATTGGCAAGAGGACATATAGAGAGCAACATTCAAATGCTTCTTGCATTGCACGTAAGCTCTTAACAAGCCAAAAGCCAATTATCAAGCCTGGTGATAAGGTCCTCCTAGTCTATGTTCCAGGTCTAGATTTCGTTGATGCCTTCTTTGGATGCCTAAGAGCTAAAGTTTTGCCAGTCCCAGTTCTTCCCCCAGATCCCATGCAAAGAGGTGGACAAGCACTCTTGAAAATTGAGAACATTGCCAAGTCATGTGGCATAGTGGCAATTTTATCAACAGTAGCTTATCACACAGCAGTTCGTGCGGGTTTAGTGAAAAGTTTTATCTCATTAACTGGGAAAAATGGGAAATCCTCATCTCGGTGGCCGAATCTTCCATGGCTGCACACAGATACTTGGGTCAATAACTCAAGAAGTTCTGCTGTAGAGGATCTAGATGATCAATGTGAATCTCAGCCTGGTGATATATGTTTCTTGCAGTTTACCTCAGGTTCAACTGGTGATGCTAAAGGAGTCATGATTACCCATGGAGGGCTTATTCACAATGTGAAGCTGATGCAAAGCAGATACAAGAGCACCTCAAGGACAATACTAGTGAGCTGGCTTCCTCAGTATCATGACATGGGGCTGATTGGAGGACTTTTTACAGCTCTTGTCAGTGGTGGATCTGCCTTTTTGTTTTCACCAATGACATTCATCAAGAAACCACTCTTATGGCTTGAAACCATGAGCAAGTATCAGGCAACTCACAGTGCTGGCCCTAACTTTGCTTTTGAGTTGGTGGTTCGAAGGTTAGAGTCAGACAAGGATAAACTTTGGAATTTAGACCTTTCGTCCATGATTTTTCTTATGGTTGCTGCTGAACCAGTGAGACAGAAAACTCTAAAAAGATTTCTTGAGCTAACCGGTCCTTATGGCTTATCTCAGAAGGTGATGGCTCCTGGATATGGCTTAGCAGAAAATTGTGTGTTTGTTAGCTGTGCATTTGGAGAAGGCAATCCTATTCTTGTTGACTGGCAGGGTAGAGTTTGTTGTGGATACATTCATCCAGGGGATGCAGATATTGACATTAGAATAGTTGATCCAGAGAGATGTGAAGAGCTTCAGGAAGATGGGAAGGAAGGAGAAATCTGGATTAGTAGTCCAAGTGCAGGAATAGGATACTGGGGAAAGGAAGAAATGAGTCAGAAAACTTTCAGAAATAAGCTTCAGAATCATCCTGGACGCAGCTACACAAGAACTGGAGACTTGGGAAGGGTAATAGGTGGAAAGCTATTCATCACTGGGAGAATCAAGGATCTTATCATTGTTGCTGGAAGAAATATCTATTCCTCAGATGTTGAAAAGACAGTTGAGAGTTCATCTGAATTTCTCCGTCCTGGGTGTTGTGCTGTCATTGGTGTCCCTGAAGAAATTTTGTCAACAAAGGGGATTTCTTTGCCAGATGGCTCTGACCAGGTTGGCTTGGTTGTGATTGCAGAACTAAGGGATGGTAAACCAGGTAGCAAAGATGTGGTTGATCATATTCAGGCTCGTGTGGCAGAAGAACATGGGGTCAATGTTGCTTCTGTCAAGTTGATCAAGCCTAGAACCATCAGCAAAACAACATCAGGAAAAATCAAAAGATTTGAATGCCTCAAACAGTTCGCAGATGGAACACTGAACTTGGTGCCACAACCTGTCTTGACAAAGAAGACACTGGTAAGGTCATTTACTACAGGAACATGTAGAGAAGGAAAAACACCCCGGGCCCAGCTAGTGAAAAGCACACCTCAACCTAGTCCGAGGATCAGCAACAAGGAAATTGTGGAGTTCTTGAAAAGGCTTATTTCTGAGCAGACTGGAATCCCAATAAGCAACATCTCACTCACAGACAACATGTCATCCTATGGAATTGATTCAATTGGTGTGGTTAAAGCAACTCAAAAACTCTCAGAGTTCCTGGGAGTGCCGGTTGCGGCTATAGATGTCTTCAGTGCATCCTACATTCAAGAATTGGTTGACTTGTCAGAGAATCTTCTATTGAAGTCTCAACCTCAACTTATGAGCAACAATCCATCCTATGCTCCTGAAGCTGAAATTGAATCTACTGAATTGGTCATGGATTTGTCCAAGTCTCACCAATGGGGTATCCGTTTACTTCAACTCCTAGCACTTATTTACATTTCTATCATGCTGATCTCTCCTGCTTATCTATCCATCACTACTTTTTTAAGTTTCATCCCAAATGTCAGTAAATCAGTATATGGAATTCCCTGGTCAAACTATCTAATTTCACTAGCCTTGGCACCATTTTCTTGGATCCTTTGCATTGCTTCCACTTGCATTTGCGTTTCAATTTTTGGGAATTCTTTCTTGAGGCCAAACTATGCCCTTACTCCTGAAATCTCCATCTATTCAATGGATTTTGTCAAGTGGTGGGCACTGTATAAAACCCAGGAAATTTCTTCAAAAGTTCTGGCAATACACCTCAAAGGAACAATCTTTCTGAAATACTGGTTTGAGATGCTCGGTGCAAGAATTGGATCCTCAGTTTTGCTTGACACGGTTGACATCACAGACCCGTCTCTGGTTTCGATTGGAGATGAAGTTGTCATTGCTGAAGGGGTTTTGGTTCAAAGCCATGAGGTAAAGAATGGACTTGTAAGTTTCCAAGCTATTAGGTTTGGCAAAAATTCTTCTGTTGGACCTTATGCTGTTATTCAAAAAGGAAGTGTTATTAAAGAAGGAGCTGAGGTACAGCCCCTACAAAAGGTTGAAGGAGGCCAACATGTGCTCAAACCTGCAAAGCTTAATAATGTTAAAGAGGTTAGTTCTGAGTGCCAAAATATTTTATATTTATATTCCAATATATGCAAAACTTCATTCCATGTAATAATAGTCTGTGATATTAAATTAATGACAGAAAGCAATTGAAGCCTAAACTACATATATTAACTAATGTCTTTTCATTTTTATTTCAGAATGCGGTGCTTCTTGTTACTACCAGCCAAGCTCAGTCTGATGCTATGTACCATTTTCTAGGGATTTATCTTGTTGGCTTTCTCAGCTCCCTTGCTGCAGCTATTACTTATTTCCTATATATATGGTTCTTCCAGAAACCTGCTTCATTCCAAAACTTTTCATTTCTTTGCATATGTGGGGCCTTCCACTGGATCCCGTTTACCATTACTGCATATGCTACCATGTTTTCTGATGTCCCATCAAATCCCATTGCCTTTGCCATTTCATTTACCTGCGCATACTTGCTTCATGGTCTCATACTCACCTCTCTCACCTGTGCTTTGACTCGTTTGCTCAAACTCGGTCAAAACCAAATCCACTTCAAAACCTGGCTTAGACACCAATTGACCCTTTCCTGCCACCTTAGATTTGCAAAGCTTCTCTCAGGAACAGAAGCCTTCTGCATATATTTACGCCTTCTGGGTGCAAAGATTGGCAAGCATTGTTCCATAAGAGCCATCAACCCAGTTTCAAACCCAGAGTTAATGTCAATTGGTGATGGTGTCCATCTTGGTGACTTTAGCCGCATAATCACCGGTTTCCATTATTCCGATGGATATGCCTGTGGAAAAATAGAGGTTCAGGACAACTCAGTTGCTGGGAGTCAAAGCCTAATTCTCCCAGGTTCACTTGTTGAAAAGAATGTCATCCTAGGTGCACTTTCAGTTGCTCCAATGAACTCTATACTCCATGAGGGTGGCGTGTACATTGGATCTCAAAACCGAGTTGCAATGAGGAACTCAGGGAATGCTGCTTTAGATGAACGGATAGAGGAGATGGACATGGAATACAAGAAAGTGGTTGGAAATTTGGCTGCAAATTTAGCTGCCACAACCATGAATGCTAAAGCAAGATACTTTCATCGCATCGGTGTCAGTGGAAAGGGGCACTTGAAAATATACAACAAGCTTGAGGGCATTCCACTGCACAAGATTTTCCACCCGGGAAAGAGCTACCCTGTCATAGTAAGGCACAGTAATAGCTTGAGTGCTGATGATGATGCAAGGATTGATGCACGTGGTGCAGCTTTTAGGATACTTTCTGATGGACCCAGTTCCGGTTCCGGTTCTGATTCTCCTCCTCTCATTGACTTAACACTAAAAACGGGCAATGCATTTTATGCTCGCACTCTGGCTGATTTTGCAAGCTGGCTTGTGTGTGGACTTGCTGCAAGGGAAGAACTTGTCAAGGGTGTCCCACATGTTAGTGAAGCAGTGTGGAATTCCCTTCGACATGCTGACTCATATGCTGAACTTCATTACTACTCTAACTATTGCAGGCTCATGCGCTTCCAAGATGGCCAACAAATGTATGTGAAATTCAAGTTAAGGCCTTATGACACAACCATCAGTGAAGACACAGGTAAGGTTAAGCCAACTGGGATTCTTCCACCAGAGACAGGTGCAATTCCTAGGGATGAAAACGACTCACGCCCTTTACTTTTCCTTGCAAATGATTTTCAAAACCGTGTGAGTTCCCCTGGTGGAGTTCATTATGTTTTCCAAGTGCAACTAAGACCAGTGCCAAATGATGAAGTCACACGTGAGATTGCACTGGATTGCACTAAACCATGGGATGAAAACCAATTCCCCTTCATTGATGTTGGAGAGATCAACATCAATGAAAACCTTTCAAAGGAAGAGTCAGAGAGGCTTGAGTTCAATCCCTATATCCGAAGCCATGAGTTGGATGTCATCCCTGCTACTTCCAACACTCAAAGTGCTTCAATTGATCATGGCCGTTCATTGATCTATGAGATTTGCCAGCACATACGTAATAGACAGCCACTCCCAGAATCTTGGAGAAACCTCATACAACAATCAAACATTAAGGTAGACTTGTCCTGTTGTCCAGTTGCAGCAGCAACAGCAACAACATTGCCTGAAAAAGAACCGTTACTAATCAAAAAAGTGACCTTGACCAGAACATGGTATCAAACATTCTCAGCACTCTTCACTCAGCCATTACTACAAACAATTTTACCTTACATCATGGTGGGTTTATCTGTTTTTGCTCCTCTGAACTGTGTTGTTTACCTTAAGGATGCCAAGAAACTCCCACTGCATTGGTTGCTTCCAATGTTTTGGGTTGTCTCAGGTGTTGTGGCTGCATTGGCATGTGTTGTGGCCAAATGGGTTCTTGTGGGGAAAAGGAAAGTTGGTGAAACAGTACCCATATGGAGTCAAAGGGTGGTGATGGATACCACGTGGCAGGCTATAAGGACATTGGTTGGGGATTATTTCATGGACATGGCAAGTGGGTCGTTTTTGTTTGTGTTGTGGATGAGGTTGATGGGTGCTGAGATAGACATAATGGACCGTGCTGCTTACGTGGACAGCATGGGGGCATTGTTGAACCCTGAAATGGTGAAGATTGAGAGTGGGGGTTGTGTGGGAAGAGAGGCATTGTTGTTTGGACACATATATGAAGGTGATGAAGGAGGGATGGTTAAGTTTGGAGATATCAAATTGGGTGAAGATGGGTTTGTGGGGAGTAGGGCTGTTGTCATGCCTGGTGTGAAGCTGGAGAATGAGGCCAACCTTTCTGCCTTGTCTCTTGCCATGAAAGGAGAAATCATTAGGTCAAAATAAATCTTTATATGTTTGACTTTTGTACTAGTGTAACTCTAGCTACTTGTTATTTGTTTTCATATATGTGTTAATCGCATCCTTAAACGAGTTTGATTATGATATATAAATATAAATATCATCTCAAACTTCTAAATAATGATGGGATAACATGTAATGACCACGTAATAATGTGGGTCAATATTATTATATAAAATAATCATGATCTCTCAAGTTTCAATAAGAAGAAACCTGACAATTAATTTATATATGTCTATTTTGATCCCTCTCTTACCTTTTCATTTTTTTTGACAGTATCTTACCTTTTCATTATAGGAAATGAGTGAGTTACAGGGATATATATTCTGAAGTTATTATACACGGCATCTTATTAGGATCACAATTGATTTGTTGAGAATGAGACATTTTTATATAAACCAATGCTTTGTAGCTACTATAAATTTTAGGTGAGTTAAATTTAAATGAAGATACTTGAATTAGTTGTTACGTATTCCCAGGTAAACTACTGAATAATATTTTAGTTTCATAATAATTTTTAAAAAAATTATATTTTTTAAAGGCAAAACACATTTATTGATAAAAAAAACATAGATGGCAAGAGCATACGAAGTACCCGGCCAATACACATCCAAGCAATTTACAGAGTGCATCCAAAAGGAGAGAATTACACCAAATATGCCCAATAAATGCCCCCAAATTACATAACCAAAGATTCTAACGTTTTCACAGCTATGACAAATTCCACACCCTCGGTGTGAAATGAACTGTTTGTGAATACTACACTTCCACGTCTAAAGCGTTCACACCTGTGAAAAAATTGGCGCCCCAGGTGGGAAAAGTGCCTCCCTGGTGAAATACTGATGCGTAAACCACACCCAAGATAAATATCATACCCAGGGTGTGATTCGTTCTACTTTTGCTGACCCAAAACCACCCAGAAGACAAGTGTAACCACAGCTATGACATGCTCCTCACCCCTATTGTGAATGTTGCAGACCTGAAACACAATGCCACTCCATAAACAAGTTACAACCTGGACATGCCTTCCTCCCAATTATTCCCATGTCCATAGCACATGATTCTAGACACCAAAATACATATGATTCCCATATCCATAAACAAATTATATTAATTTGTCCAGTTGCCTTCACACACAAACAATTTTGTGTTGTATGATGTTTGACACACATATATAGTGGATAAAACAATATAGTAATGGGATCTCGATGCAAATCTCAAATTTATCCACCCAAACGTTGAGATCGCAAGCCACTATCAAAAATTAACTATAATAATAAATAATAGTAATGCGCTCTGTTGCTTCTATATTAAAAAGCTTATCTTAATTCATAAAGCTATTTTTGCACCTGCAACTTTTGTGCGACTGTTTGGATGAATGGAGAGCCCTACAATTTTCTAAGAAACTATTTTTTTCATCCATCCATGCTTCTAAAAAGCATACTAACAACTTCCTAACTAAACATGTAAAACCTCATAGTATTTCCATATAATCACTAAGGAAAAGAAAAAAGATTTTTTTTTTCATAACGCAGAATATTATATTAAAAATTAGTTATAGTTGCGTAGTGGAAAAGGCTAAAATTAAAGATAATTAAATGAAAAATGTTGTTTCTTAAAATAAATCATAAAAGTTATATGAATGAGTATAATATGGCAACACTTAATTTATAAAGTGCACCAATGCACTATAAACGTCCAAACCATCGATTTAACAATTAAAAAAAAATCTTCGTAAAAAAACAACTAAAAAAAAATCAAAGGTTCGGATAAGAGACCTACAACTTGTTATACCGATATATAAATAATTCTGTAAAATAGCAAACATATTCTTGAAAAAAAAAAAACTTCTCAAAGAAGGTGAAAAGCGGAATTGGAACTTTCCCGTTAACGCTTATCTCTCGTTTATAATTATGTGAAGTAATATCTCTCAAGTTTGCTACAAGGCAAAACACGACACTTGACTAAAAATGGACCAAATAAAAATGACATAAATGAAACAAACTCATAATACCCAATTTGGATCCTCCCTTGTTTTTCCAACAGAAAAAGACGAAAAGTGAGAAGGGAAAAAAAAAAAAGGGATGGGAAGGGCTAGAGGAGAATCCAAGTTCCGTGATCCCAACGCCTTAAAAATTTGTATAATTAAAATATGATGTCTTAAGTATATTGTTTGTTCTTACTAGTATGGTACCCGTGCGAGGCACGGGTCATTCTAGTCTTTATGCATGTTTTAAAACTGACTGAACAATACAACACATATTTGGTAGAGTAATAATAGTAACAATTAGAAGATCTAGGTATCCATAAAAAAAAAATTAGAAGATCTAGGTGAAGTAGATTAAATACTAATTTAAGAAAAGCCACGTAACTACGATAATATTTGACATAGCAGAAGTTGAATGTGTACATTTTACTTGCTGAACTAATCTCCAAATGTATGTATCAATACCTATTATTTCAACTTGCATCTACTACTGCTATCTGTTACCTTCTTCTTATTTGTTGTTCGGAAGTTGTAGATGTCCCTGAATGTGGCAAATATGAAAGCTAAGAGCACTATGCGATTTGAGATATAATAATCACTATGTGCATGAGGCACTAAATTATATAAGATAGTCAATACATTGCACAGATAAAATAAGAATGCAGATACATTAAAGTACAAACAGTTAAATCAAACTAAGCAACTATCTAGCTTATAAACAACCTATATGTAGCATTTTGGCTTCACAACTTATTTTGAAGGATAAAGTAAACAAAATAAAAGGCGCAAAATACTATAGCAGAGGCACGCTTAAAATGTAAATTCTGCTGGAATATGCTTGCTATTCTATTGTTTATCCATGCATGCACGTGTATAATTTTAAGCTTATTGATCACATATACACAATCATTAAGAAAATGGGTAACATAACTGTACACATTGATCTGTGCGAAAAATTCAAAGAATTTATGCCAATTTGAAAGAGCAAACCTGCCATCCGGTAGTAGTTTCAAACTGATTGAGGCATTTCATATAACATGCTGACTAATAATACCTTCAAAATTGCTCTATAAGGATCAAAGAAGTACGTAATGAAGACAGTAAAAATACTGCAACATAATGTTATTCTTTTGGTACAACCGTACAAGGAAAAAAGGGGGTCAAAGTCATTATGAAACAAAAAATAATGATATGCAAATATGGATTGGATTGACAGAACAACAAGAAAATATGTTAAGCATTTATGGCTAAGAAAAACAATTTATTTGTGCATAAGAAACAAAGAGCAAGCTGATTTCACAAAGAAACAAAGGGTCAACGAGTCCGAAAATTACATATCGTCCCGATTTTACAAAGAAATCGACATTTTGGGTAAAGAATTCATCCCAAAAGGGTTACTAAGCCCGAAATTTGCATATTGTTCTGATTTCACAAATAAATCGGCATTTTGGGTAAAGAATTCATCACGAAAAGGGTCATCAAGTCCGATCAAGCATAGCGTCTTGATTTCACAAACAAATCGGCATTTTGGGTAAACAATTCATCTTGAAAATGGTCACCGAGTCGGAAAATTACATAGCGTCCCAATATCATAAAGAAATCGACATTTTGGGTAAAGAATTCATCCTGAAAAGGGTCACCGAGTCCGAAAATTGCATACTCCCGATTTAACAAATAAATCAACATTTTGGGTAAATAATTTATTCCGAAAAGGGTCACCGAGTCTAAAAATTGCATACTCTCGAACAAAGAAATCGGCATTTTGTGTAAATAATTAATTCCGAAAAGGGTCACCGAGTCCTAAAATTGTATATTGTCTGGATTTCACAAAAAAATTGGCATTTTAGGTAAAGAATCCATCCATAAATGGGTCACCAAGTCTGAAAAATGTATACTGCAGATTTCACAAAGAAACTAGTGTTTTGGGTAAATAATTAATTCCAAAAAGAGCCCCAGAGTGCGAAATTTGCATACCATCCCAATTTCACCAAGAAATCGACATTTTGAGTAACTAATTCATACCAAATGGGCCATCAAGTCCGAAAATTGCATACTGCTGATTTCACAAAGAAATTGACATTTTGGATAAATAATTCATCCAAAAAAGGGTCACCATGTCTAAAAAATGCATACTGTTCCGATTTCACAAAGAAATTGACATTTTGGGTAAAGAACTCATCTAGTAAAGGGTCATTGAGTCCGAAAATTGCAAACAGTTTGTCCCGCTATCACAAAGAAATCAGCATTTTGGGTAAAAAAATTCATCCCAAAAAGGTTGTCGAGTCCGAAAATTGCACATCGTCACATTTCAGGTAAATAATTCATCCTGAAAAGGGTCATCGAGTCCAAAAATTGCATATTGTTTCGATTTCACAAAGAAATCGACATTTAAGGTAAAGAATTCATCCCGAAAAGGGCCGCCGAGTCCTAAAATTGCACAGCGTCCCGATGAAATCAAGTAATCGACATTTAGTGTAAATAATTCATTCTAATTTCACAAAGAAATCGACATTTTGGGTAACAAATTCATCCCAAAAAGGGTCGCCGAGTCCTAAAATTGCATAGCG
This sequence comes from Glycyrrhiza uralensis, assembly GCA_030159175.1. Classification (NCBI taxonomy): domain Eukaryota; kingdom Viridiplantae; phylum Streptophyta; class Magnoliopsida; order Fabales; family Fabaceae; genus Glycyrrhiza; species Glycyrrhiza uralensis. The sequence continues at coordinate 40,185,843 of BRZY01000007.1, read as the reverse complement.
TCCCGATTTCACCAAGTAATCGACATTTAGTGTAAATAATTCATCCTAAAAAGGGTTGTCGAGTCCAAAAATTGCATACGCATTTTGGGTAAAGAATTCATCCCGAAAAGGGTAGAGTCCGATCATGTATAGCCTCCTGATTTCACAAAAACAATCGACAGTTTAGGTAAATAATTCATCCAAGAAATGGTCATCGAGTCCAAAAAATGCATATCATTTCAAATTCATAAAAAAATTGGTATTTTGGGAAAGAACTCATCCCGAAAAGGGTTACCGAGTTCGAAAATTGCATATTGTCCCGGTATCACAAAGAAATCAGCATTTTGGGTAAAGAATTCATCCCGTAAAGGGTCACCGAACCTAAAAATTGCAAACTGTATGTCCGAATATCACAAAGAAATCGAAAATTTGGGTAAAGAATTCATCCTTAAAAGCGTCACCGAGTCTGAAAATTGCATACCATCCCAATTTCACAAAAAAAATCGGCATTTTCGGTAAATAATTCATCCCGAAAAGGGTCACCGAGTCCCAAAAATGCAAACCCTCCCAATTTTACAAAGAGCTCAACATTTTGGGTAAAGAATTCATCCAAAAAATGGTCACCAAGTCCGAAAATTATATACTCCCGCGTTAACAAAGAATCGGCATTTTGGGTAAATAATTCATTTCGAAAAGGGTCATCGAGTCAAAAAATTGCATATTTCCGATTTCACAAAGAAATCGACATTTTGGGTAAATAATTGATCCCAACAAGGGTCATGGAGTTCGAATATTGCATACTGCTGCGATTTCACAAAGAAATAGGCATTTTAGGTAAAGAATTCATACCGTAAAGGGTCACCGAGTCTGAAAATTGCAAACCGCCTGTCCCCATATCACAAAGAAATCGGCATTTTGGTTAAAGAATTCATCCCACAAAGGGTCACCAAATCCAGAAATTGCAAACCGTCTATGCCGATATCACAAAAAAATCAACATTTTTGGTAAAGAATTTATCCCAAAAAGGGTCACTCAGTCCGAAAATTGCATACTGTCCCAATTTTCAATTTCACAAAGAAAGCAACATTTTGGATAAATAACTCATTACGAAAAGGGTCAACGAGTCCGAAAACTGAATATTGTCCCAATTTCACAAAGAAATTGGCATTTTGTGTAAAGAATTCATCATTTAAAGGGTCACCGAGCCCAAAAATTGCAAATCGTCCATCCCGATTTCACAAAGAAATCGACATTTTAGGTAACTAACTTATTCTGAAAAGAGTCACCGAGTCCAAGAATCGCATACTGTCCCAATTTCAAAAAGAAATATGCATTTTTGGGTAAATAACTTATTTCGAAAAGGGTCACCAAGTCTGAGAATTGCATACCGTCCCGATTTCTTATTTCACAAAGAAATCGACATTTTGGGTAAATAACTCATTCCGAAAAGGGTCACCAAATACAAAAATTGCATATCGTCCCAATTTCACAAAGAAATGACAAAGAAATTGGCATTTTAGGTAAATAACTCATTCCGAAAAGGGTCACTGAGTACAAGAATTGCATATTGTCCAATTTCACAAAGAAATCGGTATTTTTGGTAACTAACTCATTCCGAAAAGGGTCACCGAGTCCGAGAATCGCAGACCATACCGATTTCACAAAGAAATCAGCATTCTGGGGTAAATAACTCATTCTGAAAAGGTTCACTAAATCCAAAAATTGCATACAGTCCCGGTTTCACAAAGAAATCGACATTTTTGGTAAATAATTCATCCCGTAAATGGCCATCGGGTCGAAAAATTGCATATTCATTCCGAAAAGGGTCACCAAATCCGAAAAATTGCATAGTATCATGATTTCACAAAGAAATAAGCATTTTGGGTAAAGAATTCATCTAGTAAAGGGTCATTGAGTTCGAAAGTTGCAAACCGTCTGTCCCTATATCACAAAGAAATAGGAATTTTGGGTAAAAAAATTCATCTCAAAAAGGGTCACCGAGTCCAAAAATTGAATAGCGTCTTGATTTCTCAAAGAAATTTACATTTTGGGTAAATAATTCATCCTGAGAAGCGTCATCGAGATCAAAAAATGCATGTCCTGATTTCACAAAGAAATCAACATTTTGGGTAAAGAATTCATTCTAAAAGGGTCATTGAGTCCGATCATGCATAGCGTCCAGATTTCACAAATAAGTCAGCATTTTGGCTAAATAACTCATTCCGAAAAGGGTCACCAAATCCGAAAATTGCATACTGTGCTGATTTCACAAAGAAATCGGCATTTTGAGTAAATAACGCATTTCGAAAAGGGTCACCGAATCCGAGAATTGCATACCGTCCTGAATTCACAAAGAAATCTGCATTTTGAGCAAATAACTCATTCCGAAAAGGGTCACCAAATCCAAAAATTGCATACCGTCCCAATTTCACAAAGAAATCGGCATTTTGGGTAAATAACTCATTCCGAAAAGGGTCACCGAGTCCAAAAATTGCATACAATTCATCTTGCAAAGGGTCATTAAGTCTGAAAATTGCATACCTCCGATTTCACAAAGAATTCGGCATTTTGGGTAAAATAATTCATTCCGAAAAGGGTCACCGAGTCCGAAATTTGTATACGTATTTTGGGTAGAGTTTATCTCGAGAAGGGTCACCTTGTCCGAAAATTGCATACCGTTCTGATTTCACAAAGAAAAGAAATTGACATTTTGGGTAAAGAATTCATTCAAGTACAAACAGTTAAATCAAATTAGAATAAGAATGCATATACATTCAAGTACAAACACTTAAATCAAACTAAGCAACTATCTAGCTTATAAACAACTTATATGTAGCATTTTGGCTTCACAACTTATTTTGAAGGATAAAGTAAACAAAACAAAACGCGCAAAAATACTATAGCAGAGGCACACTTAAAATGCAAATTCTGTTGCAATATGTTTGCTATTCTATTATTTATCCATGCATGCATGCGTATAATATTTTTAGGCTTGTTGATCACATATACACAACCATTAAGAAAATGGGTAAGATAACTCTACTCATTGATCTGGGCAAAAAATTCAAAGAATTTATGTCAATTTGAGAGAGCAAACCTGCTATCCGGTAGTAGTTTCAAACTGATTGAGGCATTTCATATAACATGCTGACTAATATTACCTTCAGAATTGCTCTATAAGGATCAAAGAAGTACATAATGAAGACAGTAAAAATACTGCAGCATAATGTTTTTCTTTTGGTATAAGGAAAAAAGGAAGTCATTATGAAACAAAAAATAATGATTTGCGAATATGGATTGACAGAGCAAGAAGAAATTATGTTTAGCATTTATAGCTAAGAAATTTTTTTATTTTCGTAAGAAACAATGAGCAAGTCAGTTGCACATAGTGATTAGAAGAAATATATGTGCTCACCAAATCAGTGACATCCTTGTCTGCTTCCAAATCCCCATAAACTGTCAAAGGCTCTTTCTTTAGCACATGCATGAAGGGCACCTGGTTATTACAAATGATTATTACAAATAAATCCAATAACAACACATGGTTTTTTAATTGAAAATCAAATAAAAGAAACGGCCAACCTGAGCAACAAAGTCTTCAATGACACGACCATCATCCAAGCACATTTGGAACAATTAATTTGCTTATCAAAGCACTTTTGGATGCATGCAAACGATTATGAGTTAAGGCTATTTGAAATAGAAGAGGGAAGCAATTCAACATTAAATTATATTATAATGAGATGTAAATTTAATGATTGATTTATAAATCTCAATGTCAATCACATTTGATAAGAAATACCTGTTGAAAACTATTATCTGGATTTCCTATTGTCAAAATCTTAATGCACAAAATGGAGCCTAAGAAACGTATATCTAACTTGTGAGAAGAATTCAATCCAAATTCATTATGCAATTGCAGGGAAGAGCAACATAGAAGCTGCAATCAACAATACCTTGAATTGGTCAATAACAGGCAAGCTATATCACCAGAAGCAGTTGTCAATTCTAACTTGTCATGTGAAGATGAGCTGAGCCAAGGTTGAGAACCTTTATGAGTAGCAGTAAGAACCTACTTTTCATTCTCAAGCTTGTCAAAATGTAACAATATATAATGTGAAACTCTAGGAAAACTCTTTCAAACTGATTAAAGAAATACCAAACCTTTTTTTTAAAGTGTCAACAAATTTAAAAGGTAGAAATTTACTTAAAGACTAAATATTCCTTAAATTTTGTTGAGAAGGAAGCCACACCAGCTATGTGTCCACCAATTAAGCCCAATGCCACAGCAGGTCCTAAGACAAATAGTTAATAGCGTGAATACAAGATTAACTAACAATCATATTACAGAAAATGTTCAAATATCATTGTAGTTTAGAGTCAAAACTTCCAGAGAGCTCCTTTGTTTGCATTACCTACAAAAAAATGTTCACTTTAAAAATACATCTTTGGAGTTCAAATTTTGAACTTGAAGAGGAAAGAACTTGGTGTTTTTACCTAAGGAACAAATCATAGCTTTTGTGTTGTTGCATGAATATATATGTAGGTAGAGTTTACCTGAATTATTTTGGCTTGCAGGCTGGTTCCAGTTCCAATTTGTTTCTAATTGTTGGTTTAGAAATGTCCAATCCCAATGGCCAAAAGGTGGGGGGAAGAAAATACAAAGAAAAAAGAAAAAGAAAAGTCCAGCCACGTTGAAGGAGATTAAAAGAAAAAGAAAAACCAAATAAGCTTAATAGTGATTTTTCAATGGAAAAAAATGAGTATTTAAACGTTATTCATCCAACTGACCTGATAATCCAAATAAAAGTGCAACTCGTCACCATTTTTGTTCATATCACATACTGCTGATCATATTATTGACTATTGCATCCAGAGTTTAGATAAATTTAGTTAGGACAAATTAAAAATGATAAATCAAGTATGCAATAACACTCCAATTTTTTTACTATAGCTCTTTAATTCTAATCTTATGAAGCCAATAGTAGCAGGCAAATTAACACTAAGCAAACATGCCATTGCTCATAAATTTATATAATCATCTCAATATAACAATTTTAGTTAATGAGATACAAAAAGGGAAGAAGATAATGGATTACCAATTGCCCATGGAAGGTAGCAGAAGAAACAAACTCTCAAGAGTAGTATTTGAACATATCATAAATAACATACTTTCATTCAAGCAGATCACTTGTATGTCCTTAGTCCTCTATTTCATTATTGTCTCATCAATGATCTATTGATAGTTAAAATCTGAAGGAGGCACACACACACACGTGTATGTATATGCATTTAGGACATAATGTAAAAGAAAGATAGCAAGCAGACTCTGCTTTCTTTATGCAGAAATAATAATATAGAAAATAAAAAATATTGCATAATTTAATTGTCTAACAATCAAGTCTATGATAAAGCATAAAAAATATAAGCTCCATTTTACTTACAACAGAATCTGCCTTAGAAGTGAATTCCATTTTGCTTGAAAAAGCTGAATCGGTGTTTTCCCCTTCTGACCTAGGACCTCGATGGAAAAGAAATATTGATGCCTTACCAGCAACCGGATGGAGGGTTTGACAGATTTTAGAAACATATTATAGTGATCAATTGTTTATTTTAATCAATATGATATTCAAACTTGTGTTACATAGTTCTGAATTTTGGGTTTCAAAAAAATAACAAATTTTTTTTGAACTTGGTCTATATAATTTGATGGGTTTCATAAAAACCATGACAGAATGCAATGATCATGAGCAAATAGCCTGAGAGTCATCACAAACCATAATCTATTTCACCAAAAATATCTGATAAAAGGGAAGGTAGAATGAAATATCCATATACCTTTTATTTATCCTTGAGTAGATTAAGTTATCAACAAAGCAAACCAAGTATAAAAAAATATAAGGTAACTAAAACTTACTTTCTAGCCAGATCCATATTTATGCACATTGAGATACATAATTTTTACTCTATTAACTATGAACTAATTGATTAGTTATTGGCCAATTTATGAAACCAAAGGTATTAAGAGGATCATCGACTCCAAAAATTGCATATCATCTCGATCTCGATTTCTTTGATTTCACAAAGAAATCGGCATTTTGGATAAATAATTCATCCCGTAAAGGGTCATCGGGTACAAAAATTGCATACCGTCCCAATTTCACAAAAAAACTGGCATTTTGGGTAAATAACTCTCCGAAAAGGGTCACCGAGTCTGAGAATTGCACATCATCCCGATTTCACAAAGAAATCGGCATTTTGGGTAAATAACTCATTCCGAAAAGGGTCACCGAATACGAAAATCACACACCGTCCCGCTTTCACGGAGAAATCGACATTTTAGGTAAATAACTCATTCCAAAATGGGTCACCGAGTCCGAGAATTGCATACTGTCTCGATTTCACAAAGAAATCGTCATTTTGGGTAAATAACTCATTCCGAAAAGGGTCACCGAGTCTGAGAATTGCATATCGTCATTTTGGGTAAATAGCTCATTCCGAAAAGGGTCACCGAATACGAAAATCACACACCGTCCCACTTCCACAGAGAAATCGACATTTTAGGTAAATAACTCATTCCGAAATGGGTCACCGAGTCCGAGAATTGCATTCTGTCTCGATTTCACAAAGAAATCGACATTTTGGGTAAATAACTCATTCTAAAAGGGTCACCGAGTCTGAGAATTGCATATCATCCCGATTTCACAAAGAAATCGGCATTTTGGGTAAATAACTCATTCCGAAAAGGCTCACCGAATCCGAAAATTGCATATTGTCCCGATTTCACACAGAAATCGACATTTTGGGTAAATAACTCATTCCGAAAAGGGTCACTGAGTCCGAGAATTGCATACCATCTCGATTTCACAAAGAAATCTGCATTTTGGGTAAATAACTCATTCCGAAAAAGGTCACCGAGTCCGAGAATTGCATATCGTCTTGATTTCACAAAGAAATCGGCATTTTGGGTAAATAACTCATTCCGAAAAGGGTCACCGAGTTTGAGAATTGCATACCGTTCCTATTTCACAAAGAAATCGGTATTTTGGGTAAATAACTCATTCCGAAAAGGGCCACCGAATCCAAAAATTGCATATTGTCCCAATTTCACAAAGAAATCGTCATTTTGGGTAAATAACTCATTCCGAAAAGGGTCACCGAGTTGAGAATTGCATATCGTCCCGATTTCGCAAAGAAATCGGCATTCTGGGTAAATAACTCATTCTGAAAAGGGTCACCTAATACGAAAATCGCATACTGCCCCGCTTTCACAAGGAAATCGGCATTTTGAGTAAATAACTCATTCCGAAATGGGTCACTGAATCCGAGAATTGCATACTGTCTCGATTTCACAAATAAATCGGCACTTTGGGTAAATAACTCATTCCGAAAAGGGTCACCAAATTCAAAAATTGCATACTGTCTCGATTTCACAAAGAAATCGGCATTTTGGGTAAATAACTCATTTCGAAAAGGGTCACCAATACAAAAATCGGCATTTTGGGTAAATAACTCTTTCCGAAAAAGGTCACCGAGTCTGAGAGTTGGATACCATCTCGATTTCTTTGTCTCGATTTCACAAAGAATGAAATCGACATTTTGGGTAAATAACTCATTCCGAAAAGGTTCAACAAATCCGAAAATTGCATAATGGCCCGATTTCACAAAGAATTCGGCATTTTGGGTAAATAACTCATTCCGAAAAGGGTCACTGAGTCTGAGAATTGCATGTCGTCCCGATTTCACAAAAAAATCTACATTTTGGGGTAAATAACTCATTCCTAAAATGGTCACCAAATCTGAAAATTGCATACCGTCCGTTTTCACAAAGAAATCGGCATTTTGGATAAATAACTCATTCCGAAAAGTAGGGCTGTGCACGGGTCGGTTCGGGTTGAGGCCATTTCTGGGACCGAACCAATCAAATGTATACGGGTTGGGTTGGTTCGGGTTTTCACGTTTTTTGGGTACAAACTCGAACCGAACCAACCCGTGCTAGATCGGGTTAGTTCAGTTTGGGTCTCGGGTCTAATAATAAAATAATTGGGAAAAAGAGAAAATTGGGAGAAATTCGAAAAATTAGGAAACGAGAAACCTAGAACCATGAATCAGTATGAACCATGAAACTAGAAATCATGAATCAGTAAAACAAACCAGAACCATGAATCAGAAACCAAAAAGAAGAAACCAGAACCATGAATCAGTAAAACAAACACACAAAGGCACTGTGAGACTCGAAGGGAGGAGATCGAAGCGAGAAATCGAAGGGAGGAGATCGAAGGCCACTGTCGCACAGATCGAAGACCACGAAATGAAAAAGCACTGTCGCACAGAATGACAGAGCACCATCGCAAAGAAGTGCAGAGATCGGAGACAACTGGGAGAAGAACGGAGACAACCACCGTTAGATCGGAGATCGGAGAGGGAGTTCGCTAGCCTTCGTGCGAGCCTTTGCAGTTCGCACAGAGCCAGTTCACGAGCCTTCACAGTTCATCGTCGCCGAAGGTGAAGGAGGAGGTTGCCTCGCCGTCGCTGAGCAGAGGATCGTCGCCGTCGCCTCGCCGATCGCCGCCGTCAAGCTATGGTCTGGTTTGGGCTTGGGGAAGAAGAAGAAATGAAAACCCTAGGGAGAAGAAGAAGGATCGAATGAGATTGATAAGTTTGACCTGATATTCTGATGTATATCCCGGTTTTTTTATGTTTTCATTAGACCCCGGTTCTGTTCGGTTTAATCGGTTTGGGAAATTTGAGAACCGAAGACCGAACCGGACTTGATCGGCTCCTAAGTAATTTGCTCGAACCGAACCGGTGAACTGGACCAAACCGATATTTAGGCGCCGGTTCGGTTCGGGTCGTCCGGGTTCGCGGGTCGAACCGGACCCATGTCCACCCCTACCGAAAAGGGTCATTGAGTCCAAGAATTGCATACCGTGATATCAGCATTTTGAGTAAATAACTCATTCCGAAAAGGGTCATTAAATCCAAGAATTGCATATAATTCATCCTATAAAGGGCTATTGAGTCAGAAAATTGCATACCGTCTAGATTTCACAAAGAAATCGGCATTTTGGGTAAATGATTCATTCCGTAAAGGGTCATCGAGTTTGAAAATTGCATACAAAAATCGGCATTTTGGGTAAAAAAAAAATTCATCTTGCAACTGAAAGTTGAGAGAAAAAAATGAGAGATTGTAGTGGCAAAGGTCACTTGACTCAAGAGATCAAAAGACGACCTAAACAAACCCCGTAGATTCAAAGAATTTCTACACTTCTCTCTATTCATATCATAAAGTCAGATTGCAGAAGGCGAATATCATGCGTACCATCGCAAGAATTCAGCATTTTGGGTAAATAGTTTATCTTGCAACTGAAAATCGAGAGAGAAAAGGAGAGATTGTCTGTAGGAGAGGTCAGGGGACTCAAGATCAAAAGGCGACAGAAACAAACAAGCCCATCACTCCAAATTTTGGTTTATCAACCATTCATTCTGTCCCAATTTTTTTTTTTTAAAAACACTGTTTATGCCCAAGAATTCAATCGATGCCCTAAACAGAAACTAACCCCACAAACCTCATTACTGTCTCGTTTGCATGAGAAAACACAGCTAGTAGCATACATACCAACGGAAGAGGAAACACGTTCAGGCAGGTGTCGTTGTGGCGGAGTTTCGAAATTGCAGCAACCTCGTGAATTCTTGTGGTAATCTTTCACATCGATGCACGCTCTGTAGTCTGTAACCAATCTGTTATAGTTCAAGAAGCTAATCAACATCAATATGAAGAATTAATTAATTACAAAAAAGGAAAAAGAGAAGGTGGGTTCTTGGATAGGAGAAAAATACGTTTTGAACTAATTGATGGGTTTGGGTCTATGGGAAGAGGAGGCGGCGACCAAGAAGAAAGATGAGTTTGGACCCTGCAAAACCTTGAAGCCTCCATCAGAAAATACTATTGTTAGTGCCCGTCAACAAGGACCCACCGGTGGTGTATTTGACATCTGGGTATAGGTATAACTCGGAAGAGGTGCCTCTGCAAGAAAAAGAAATATATATCAGACATGTTAAAATATATCAGAAAACAACATTAGGCGTCATTTAATTTGCATTTACTGGCCCACCCCAGAGAGAAAAAATAAATGGCATAATTGTAGGTAGGTAGATAATCATAATCATAATGTTACCTTTGGGATAATATTTACTGGCCATACACACATTGGTGGTGAAAGCCTACGAATTAACCAGACTCAGGCAATCATCGCCGCTTCGCCAAAACGAAAAAATAAAGGGTGAGACACGAAAAGAAGAAGAGGGGGACACTGATGGACCGCTCTCTAAAGTGATGCATGTAAAAGACAATTATGACTGATTCATAAGTTATTTTGTATTTATTTTTTATAAATTATTTAAGATAATTTATTAAAATAACTTATGGCTTATATAAAATAAATTTTACTATATTTTTTTTTATTATAAAAATAACTTATACTGCTTATACCATAAATCATAAATTGTCTAAGTGTATATAAGTGAAGCAGCAATAATTTTTTAAAACAACCTATACATGAATCTTTATATTCTTTTCGCGGCATGGTTTTTTTTTTATTGAAAAACCACGGTTGTAATCAAGTTATAAAATATTGTTATTTAAGAAATTCAAAAGCACAAAGATTTTTTCACAGTAAAAAAGCTTAAATTAAGAAATAGCAACAATATAAAACATTTGTGGTGATATATTTAAAAAAATCGAAAATGGAGCATTGCACCAGCGTAAATACTAAATAGTTATTCAGAAGAAAAACTCCAACAGGAATCAAAAGATCATCCATCAACTTTCAACAACCATTGAAGCGATAGTCTTTTGCATTGATCATTGAAGTAATTTAATTCCTTTTGTTAAACCAAATTCTATTGACTTAAAATTTTAAAATTATATTTAATATAACAAAGTTTAGGCGAGAAAACAATGTATAACGAAAAAAAAAGAGTGCCAAGAATGACAATGTATCTAAACGTTAATATGTCTACATACATTATTTTTGTATAACTTGATTAAATTACAGTATTTTGATTTTGTTAATATAAAGAAATACACTATTTTCCGCTAGAATTTCTTCTTTTTTGACTAGTGCTAGATTACTTTTAAATTCCTTACTATCTATCAAATTAAATACATTGTTTTTGTATACCTTTAAATGATTTTTTTTTACAAAGTATACCTTTAATTAAATGATTGTATTTTGATTTTGTTCATCTGAATACATCATTTTGATTATTTTTCTCTTTCTGCTAGAATTTCTTTCTTTTTTTGACGAGCCCTAGATTTTTCTTTAATTTCTTACCTAGCCATCTATCAAATTAAACATAATATAGAACACAATACATTAAATTAAATACATTATTTTTTATACCTTGATTAAATGATAGTATTTTGATTTTGTTCATCTCTATACTAATATTTTTATTGTTTTTCTCTTTCTGCCAGAGTTTCTTTTTTTTTTTTAGTGCTAGATTTTTCTTTAACTTGTTTACCTACCAATCTATCCATCAAAGTAAACATAATATAGAACACAAATGAAACATTAAGTTAAATACATTAATTGTTTTTGTATACCTTGATTAAATGATAGTATTTTGATTTTGTTCATATGAACAAACTATTATTTTTATTATTTTCTCTTTCTGCTTGAATTTCTTCTTTTTTTGTAATGAGTGCTAGATTTTTCTTTAATTTATGTTTACCAATTTATTAAATTAAACATGATCTAGAACACAAAATATTAATATTATTCTCATTCCAATTACAAATAATCTTTAATTTTGAAATCACTGTACCATTCTGTCAATAGAAAAATTCAGAATGTAATAAAAAATAAAGAATTAATGTCCCCTTTCTTTAGAATAAACAAAGAATTTGTTTATCACGATTGTTTCTTTTTTTTGGGGGGTGATGACGATTTTCATTTTTTCACTTTTACCATTACCAATTTACCATTATTATTATTATTATTATTATTATTATTATTATTATTATTATTATTATTATTATTATAGGTGTCACTTACTATGGACCACCTAAAAACTTGTTCATCATGGACCACTTGACCCCTATACCGTAGATATATTAATATAAAATTTCAATGGTCAAGATGAGAGAAAGGTTACCTGAAGAAGAGGTTTTTAAGTAAAAGTTTGTAATTGCTAATAGGGTCCTATGCATGTCGTTAATTAAAGTTTACATGGTAATTATAACATATTTACTGTATATACTCCAATTAATAATAATAATAATAATAATAATATGGACGAAATGGTTTAGACTACGTGATTAGGAGGTTTTAATTGAAAAAGACGAAATGAGTAGTGGTGTAATGATAATTTTCCTTTGTATTGGTTCCTTTAATTAGGTTTGTTATTTAACAAATGTTTCGTAAATGAACTATGTTGTTGGGCCACATGTTTTGGGTGGAGGCTACCATGAGCTTGGTGATACACCCATATACCACCAAAATAAAAAACTTTTTTCAAAGTTTTATTCATGTACCATCTCTTTTAACCATTGGATCAATAACATAAGATTGGAAGGTCAATATGTGTTTAAGAACAAAAATAAGAACAATGATTCTTTTCACACATAATCCATCTTCTCCACCCCCACTCTCTCTCCCCCACCTCGGGCAGCGATGTCTTGTGTATCACACTGATCTCTCTTTATTTTTTCCACCAAACAAACCCATCACTCTCAATTGGGTTTTCCACTGCGTTTTCTTCGCCATTCACTACATTACATGATTTTTGGCTTTGATATAATATCTACCTACTTTTTGACCTTCACTTTGGGGGTATACAAATTAAAGGGGAATCGGTTTCCACTGCATTTGTGGGTTCATCAAAAGATTCATTTTTTTTGGTTTAAATCGAGATTTAGTTTCATCTTCTTTTTTTATATGTTTTTTTCCACTCCTTTTTTGGATTCGCTTTCTGGGTTTTGTTGATTTGTGTCTTTTTTTTTCTTTCTCATGAAGTTATAGTTTTAATGATACTGTTGGTGATCTTTTCTGGGCATCCTATGTTTAGCTTCTGTTTTTAGATTTTGTTGAGTTGGGGGATCGAGTATAAAGGTGAAGAAGGTGAGTATTTTGCTGCTAACATCGAAATTGACCTCAAGCTCAACGAAAACAGGGTCAAAATCGATCTGAGACTAGACGAATATCACCCCTAACAGCGGCTACCTCCACGCAGAAATTTGGAATGAGATCGATCTCAGTTGATTTGGTAAAGATGCAACGGTTCTACATTTATTGATTTTAGGGTATCATTTATTATTTTAACCAATAATGGCCTTTTAACATATATGTAAAACATTTGGAGTATTTACATAATTAAAAAAAAACTGGATTTACCTGAACTCAGGGGCAAAAAAGTCACTATCCTATGATGGACAAGTTTTTAGGTGGTCCATAGTAAATGACACCTATTATTATATAATTGATTGGATTTGGTGGAGACTCAAGAATAACTTTGACTCATGAGGGCTAAGGTGCAGAGTACATGAAATGGGCGTCATGCAGGGAATCTTAACATTGAATGGCACACTTTGAGCTAAACTTGTCTTCTCTCTCCTCTCTCTCTCTCTCTCCGCCTTTTATCTTAGGTTCACCGTGACTCCGTGACATTGAATTTCGGGCCATTTTGGGTCGTAAAAGCAAAACCCTTTTTGGGTTCTTATGGTTTTGGGTGAATTCGCCATCGTCGTCTCCATCATCAATAATCAATAATAAAAAAACGCAGGGTACCCAATACGAATCGAATCGAAAAGTTCAACTTTTTGCACCTGCAATTTGAAAATATCGTCTTCGCCTAATCTATCCCACCAATCCTCCTCATACATGGGCGAAATCGAAGAAATTGGAGCTGACGTTTGGTATGTGAACAAAGTTCTATTATTCCCAGAACTTCAATTTTAGTTCTATGTAACATGTTTCGTGATTTTTCATTTATGAGTCTTCTCAGATTTTTTGTTTGTGGGTTTCTCTTTTTGATTGATATATTTTTGGATAATTGTAGCTTCGCTCCCTTAATTTCTATCTGCTTTCATCAATCGTGACTTAGTTGGATTGCTTCTATATGTTGTTTGGATTCATCCTATAGAAATTTCCAATAGTTTGTAAGTTTTCAATTTGGCATAGGATGCCAAGCCGCTAACTACTGTGCAATAATTGTACTGAGGAATCTATATTCTGAGAAGCGTGTGAGAGATAATCGGAGACTTTAATGTTGTTAAATTGGAAACAATGTCTGTCCTGTCCCTATGTGTGTGGTCCCGAGGGTAGAGAAATGAGAATGAAAATTTAACTGTTGATTATGAATTAGTTATAAAGCTTGCATTTTAATATTTCGTTAATGTTTCAATGATCATTTTTGGGATATGCTAGTTCAGTTTTATGTCTTTGGAGACCATATCAACCTAATTTTTTAAGTTCAAAGCTTGTGCCATTTTTTTGTTGAATAGATATTATTTGCAACCAAGCTAAGAGAACTTGTTATTTAATTTGAATGGAGCATCTTCTGATTAATGGTGACACGTTGAACTACAGTTCAGATATAGATGTTGATGATATTAGATGTCACAATATAGCGGAGAAAGATGTCAGCGATGAAGAGATTGAAGCGGAAGAATTGGAGAGGCGGATGTGGAAGGATCGTATCAAACTCAAAAGGCTCAAGGAAAAACAGAAGCTTGCAGCACAGCAAGCTGCGGAGAAGCAAAAGCCCCGGCAGTCATCCGATCAAGCTCGTAGGAAGAAAATGTCCAGAGCACAAGATGGGATTCTTAAATATATGCTGAAGCTTATGGAAGTCTGCAAAGCTCGTGGATTTGTGTACGGAATCATTCCTGAGAAGGGAAAGCCGGTTAGTGGTTCCTCGGATAACATTAGAGCTTGGTGGAAAGAAAAGGTAAAATTTGATAAGAATGGGCCTGCAGCCATAGCCAAGTATGAAGCAGAATGCCTTGCCATGAGTGAGGCCGATAATAACCGAAATGGGAACTCTCAGAGCATGCTCCAAGACCTTCAAGACGCGACGCTTGGGTCACTCTTATCTTCTTTGATGCAACATTGTGATCCTCCTCAGAGGAAATATCCATTGGAAAAGGGTATTCCCCCTCCTTGGTGGCCGACTGGGAATGAAGATTGGTGGTCACATTTGAGTTTACCTCATGGTCAGACTCCTCCTTATAAGAAGCCACATGATTTGAAGAAGATGTGGAAAGTGGGAGTGCTAACTGCTGTTATAAAGCACATGTCACCTGATATTGCAAAAATAAGGAGGCATGTCCGCCAATCAAAGTGCTTGCAAGACAAGATGACAGCAAAGGAAAGTGCAATTTGGTTGGGGGTATTAAGTCGAGAAGAAGCTCTCATTAGGCAGGCAAGTAGTGATAATGGTACGTCTGGAGTAACTGAAACGCCACATGGTGTTCTTGTTGAGAATAAGCAAGCTGCTGCTAGTAGTGCTAGCAACTACGATGTTGATGGTGCTGATGATGGCGCCGGTTCCGTTTCTTCTAAAGAAAACAGGAACAACCAGTTTATGGATACCGAACCATCAGATAACTCACACAGGAATTCTGTCCAAGATACATTTCAAGCTAAGAAGCAACCTAGGAAAAAAAGAGCCCGTTTGAGGTCAAGCGCCGCAACTGACAAATTACCAGCACAATCTGACAATGAAATTTTACATGTTGAGCCAAGAAGCAAACGGCTCGATATGAACCAGACAGAAGCACAGGTCAATATGAACCAGACAGAAGCGCAGGGAGTTGGACTCCAGATTCATGGAAATGAACATGGCAACAATGGGATAGATCCTGCTTTGAGACCACTGGAAAAAGGACTTGAAGTGCCAGCTCAACTACCAGCACCTGAGTTTGATCATTACTCTTATCTACATGCGAACAACTTAATTCCCTCGGAAAGCATGTATGTGAGTGGAAGGCCATTGCACTATCCTGAGTTGCAAAACCCTGACATGCCCCATGATCTTTATAATCCAGTCGCAGGATATGGGCCTAGTCAGGATGGGCAGCAGTTGCAGCCTGGGGACAGTGAACCAATTAGGCCAGAGAATGATGCAGTCTCTGTGCCAGCAGTACATATGAAAGGGGACGAAATTACCGGAGGAGACTTGAATTATTTTGGCAAAGATGCATTTCAAAATGAGCTTGATAGGCCTATAGATCACTCTTTCTTTGGATCACCAATCAGTAACATGTCATTAGATTTTGGAGGACTTAACAGTCCACCATTCCATTTAGATGATTTCTTGGGTGATGATGAAATGATCCAGTACTTTGGAGCTTAGATTATCAGAACTAGTGACTCAGCAGAGGCTGTAAGTGCTATTCTTCTCTTAAATTATTATCCCCTTTAAGTTATCCTACGTATCATGACTTCTGTGTTGTGTTTGTTTCATCCTTTTTTGCCAGGAACTACAGAAATTCCAGCACTTGTTGCTCAGAGGGGGTGAAGGTTCCCAGATTGGTATTAATGTTTATGCAGTTTTGAGGTTGAAAGGTATAATCTTAGCATTGACAAGTCATAAATTTACGGAACTTGAAGATCCGAAGTATGAATTCTGTTCAATTGATTATTACCCCATTACCATATCAATAAAATATGTTTTGGGTTTCATGTAAATGCGTCAATTGTTGGGCTGACTAAACTATACATATGAATATTTAGGTAAATTTCTTTGGAATAGGGTTGCTGTAATGCTTCTGAATTTAATAAATTATCATTATCATTGTCTTTGTGGTCTCTCCTATGCTGTGTGGTTATACAAGTTTTCACTGCGTTTGTTTTCACTACACTAGCAGTGTAAATTGGGTTTACAGAGATGTCCAATCATAATTTCATCATTTTGCCACAGTATAAGCAAATTCTAAGAAATAACATTATGAAGATGGTAAAATTTAATTGTACGTCGGTATAAAACTTGTTTATAATATTACTCTGTTAGAGTACAACTATTAAAGTCTTACATTTATATGTTCGCCTAATAACATATGTTGGTTTTCCAACAATTGGGCACTAGTTGAATTAGGAATTCAAAAGATGACATGCAAATTATTAGTCATTAAATGAGAAGTTCATATTGGTAAGTGTCACGTAGGTCTAGTGCTCAACTACAAACTATAGAATCACTGGATGCTCTGAACAAGGATCGGAGTTAAAAGCCAATGATATGCTTTCTTATTATCTTCCTCGATGCATGCCATTTCTCATATGACCACCCAAAAAAAAAATTGAAAGGGTGTTATTAGATCTTGATTGACCATATTTCAACTTTTCCAACGTTGCTGTGGGGTGTGAAAGCTGGAACGGAAGTTATTGTCATGCAGCTTTAAATGTCTGATTCAAAGCTGAGAGCATGACTGTTATTCGGTTTTCCCTCTTCCCCTCGAACATTAATACAAGATTTTAGCCTACCTTAAGCGTAAGACTATTTTTCTGTTTGAGAAGATATATACAAGATTTTATTTCTTGTTTTTCACTTTTTTAATTACAAAAGTGTCACCATATTTTCAGTTTCTTATTTTCAAATATTTGTATAAGAAACTAAAAATGACTTTTTTTCTATTTTCTATACAAATATTTGAAAGCACAAAATGATAACAAAGCAAAAAATGACTTTTTTTTTCTATTTTCTAAATTTATATTTGTTTTGTTTTCAAAATTTTATACAGAAAATAGTATAAAAAAAACTTTTATTATTTTTATTGTTTTCTATATAAATTTTTGAAAACAACTACAAGCAAAAATAGAGAATAAATATATATATATTCTCTTTGTATCAAAAAAACATATTTTTTCTCAATATTGGGCTGTGGCTCATAAACGAATTAATGAATATTAATTGCTTCTCATTTTCAATGCTATTGAGAATATTCACTCCTTTTTCTAAAGAGTGAAAATGGAGAAACATCAATTTATATTTTGATATGGCCATAAAATTTGAGTTAACACTATGAAAGATTATATTTTGGCTTCAACTGTTTCACAAACAAGATTTCCTTTGATTTCTTGTACGCAAATAAGAATTCTATAAGCCGATGTGGGTTCAGTAACAACAATATAACAGTCAGAACAAATATTACATAACAGCGCAAGGCTGCAAAACAAAACCAAATATGAATGTGCATAATTACCTAGAATTCGAATTAGTAACCTGAGGGGCAGGATGTATCCAGAGATAAAACTTCAACACCGAATCAATGATTCACACCTTCGTGATTTCTCATTACAATCAGAATGTAGGCTTCTGTTTTTTACCTCCCTCTCCCTTCTATGAGTTTACAAATATTTCGCAGTAGTATACATCATTTACAAACCAAGCTTCTTTGTTCTCAAGAATGTGGAGGAACCCTTCCGTAAACCTGGCATGGAAATTTGCTGCTGCTGCTTAGCCCTCTTTTCCTTCTCCTTCTGTTTATTCTCTCTCTCAATCTCTGCTTGCACCTTCTTCAAATTCTCCATCTCCTCCTCCATGGCCGTTTTCTCTTGTTTCTGTCTCTTTTTATGCTCCAAAAGTGATGTATCAGACTCCTTCACGGAGAAAAACATGGGTCCCAGCTCAGCCAGCCATTGGGGCTCCACCGCTGTCGCACACTGCATGTATTCCTTGCTGGTCAAGATTAACTCATGATAAACCACATAATCGGGAGTGCAACCCATGCCAAAGAGAGCACTACTGGGATGTAGATGGCACGGCATCCCATTCCGACAGTTAACATACTCCCCCACGCCCTTTAATCTTGCTGCATTGTGGAAGTATGCAGAACAAATTGCTTTTCTGACAATGTCTGTATCCGGAAAACATGTGGTTAAGGGAATCTTCAAAGTCTTGAGAATATCAAGCAGCTGGGACCTCACCTCTCTGGCCTTTCTTAGACCTTTAACATGCAAAAAATGATCATTGCACCAATCACCTCTGTAATCATGTTGTTTCCATTGCTGATAAACATTGTAAAGGGTTAAATGATCAGATTCTGGCACAAAAAATCTTTCACGTGCAGCGTCACTCTCCTCTGCTCGGTCCTTCGGCCTAAAGAAAACAGATGGTACTGAAAGCATGGAAACAATTGTTAGAACCTCCTCGAGACACCCTAACTGTTCACCCATCAAAAGCATCTTAGCAAGCGGAGGATCCAGTGGAAACTCAACCATTTTCCAGCCAAGATCAGTCAATCCCCCCACATTGTTAAGGGCGCCCAACACCCACAATTGGTACATTGAATTGAGAATATTATCCTGCGGAGGTGGGTCCATGAAATCAAAGTCGAGTAAATTTTCAACTTTAAGAGATTTCAGCAACAAGACCACATTGCCAAGGTTAGTCCTCTGAATCTCTGGAACAGGACTGGCCAACATTTCATTTAGGTAAGCACTCTCAGTATACAACCGATAGCATGTACCAGGGCCGGTTCTACCAGCTCGACCAGCACGCTGGTCAGCAGCAGCACGGCTAACAGGGAAGACTTGGAGAGCATCCATGCCCATCCTAGGGTTGTACACCTTCATTTTACCATAGCCTGTGTCTATGACATAGTAGATACCATCAACGGTCAATGATGTCTCAGCAATATTAGTAGCCACAATACATTTACGGGCACCATCTTCAGCTTTCTGGAATATCTTTGCTTGCAAGTCAGCAGGAAGCTGAGAGTATATGGGAAGAATCAAGAGATTTGGGACTGCTTTCTTTGCAGATGACACCATCTGCTCCATTCTTTCAGCAAGGGCATAGCAAGCTGCCTCAATCTCATCTTGGCCAGTCATGAAAATAAGGATGTCACCTGGAGGGCTGGTTATGTGAATAGTCATAGCCTGCTTCACTGCGCCTTCAACATAATCTTCACATGGAGTTTTACTCCATAATGTATTCACAGGAAATGTTCTCCCAGGAATATGAAAAATTGGTACACTGCAAGGAGACCCCAATTAGGTTGAACCAAACAAAAGTTATTGACAATAAAGAATGCAAAATGAGGAACTGAAATTACCTTCCAAAGAAATTTGAAAATTTCTGTGCATTCAGAGTTGCTGATGTGACAATCAGCTTGAAATCACGACGTTGGGCTACAACTTTCTTCAATATTCCAAAAAGAACATCTGTGTTCAATGATCTTTCATGGGCTTCATCCATGACAATAACCCTGAAACCAGATGACATGTAACATTATTTTTATTTCAAACAAAGAGATGAAAAAGGGTGGGGAGGAAAATTTGTCAATATTTCCATACCGATACTTGTCTAGATCAGAGTCTTTAAGTGTTTCACGTAGAAGTACCCCATCTGTCATGTACTGTAAAATTCAACCACTGAAGTTTAGAGCATAGCACGATGAAAAAAAAAACATTTAACAGCACTTTGTGGCTTTACTTTTACTATCTATGTAGTTAATGTTAACTGGACACTGCAAAGAAGGCAGTCCAAGGTTGCCGCAATTAAGGCGGCTAGGGTTTCCAACAGTAGCTCAAAGCACAATAAAGTAACTCAAAGCATAATAATTAATTTTGATCGTTCACCTTTATAA
Source organism: Glycyrrhiza uralensis (assembly GCA_030159175.1). Taxonomy (NCBI): domain Eukaryota; kingdom Viridiplantae; phylum Streptophyta; class Magnoliopsida; order Fabales; family Fabaceae; genus Glycyrrhiza; species Glycyrrhiza uralensis. The sequence goes on along the minus strand of BRZY01000007.1, from coordinate 40,165,271 downwards.
TGGTATTTGGCCCAGTCACATCCTCAAAACGTATAGCATAGCCGACTTTATCGCCTAACTCTGTATCCATCTCCTCACTAACTCTCTTGGCAACACTCATAGCTGCCACACGCCTTGGTTGGGTGCAACCTACTATACCACCTATAGTATAGCCATCCTCATACAGATACTGTTAATAAACCCAAAAGTCAAATTCCATTTTGATGAATATATTTTCCTTTGTTGATTGGATAAAAAAAATTAATATAAACACAGAAAAGGAAAAGGACAACAAAACCTGTGTCAATTGGGTTGTCTTTCCTGAACCAGTTTCTCCAACCACTACCACCACTTGATTTTCACGAATTACCTACATATCGTATATCACGATAAGTATTGCATTAACTTCATGAGCCAATATCTACATGTTTTATTCAGAAAATTCAAGTGGAAATAATATCATTGAAGGTATAAGAAAACCAAATATAAACAGAGAAACCCAACAAGCAAATAAAAATGTGAAATTACATTATGCAAATGCATAACTAATAGGATGGAGGAAGGAAAAGGACTTAGTCTTGTATATATCATAATCATAAAATGATAAATGCAGTCAACTAACAACGTAATCAAGAAAATAAAAAGGAAAGGTATTGAATTGGCATGCTCAAACCAGCCCCCTCCACATAAAATAGAATGGATCAAACAGATGTCCTTATTTTGAACATTCAAACTGATTGATTGTGATCATTATGCCTGAAAGACTGAATTTCCAAAGATTTCTTGATTTTGACAAAAAAGCAATCCTATCAATAATTACCACACATATACCAAAGAAAAACCAACCTGTAATAACTCTTCTCGCACTGAAAAAATAGGCAGATATTGCCTTTGCTCTGCCATGCTTTTTGACTTGGCAAAGTCACTCACAGCTTCTCCCTTCTTCATATGCTGTGAAAACTTAGCTTCCTCCTTAAAATCAATTTCACCATCCTCACCTACTACAGCTGTGTCTGCATCAATCTGCCATTTGAAAAAAAATTAAATAAAACTAAATTTTGAAACCATGAAGAAAGCAAGCAAAGGTCACAATTATTCCAGAATAATACCTGTTCGGCGGTTTTCTTAACGTTTAAGATATCACCAAGTGTTGAGCCTGCTAGTTCCCAAAAGCGTTGGCGAGATTTATTCATACTCTGCTTCTCACGAATTTCTCTGACTAGAGCAGATCCTTTGCGAGAAATGATAGCCATGTCAGATGTTGGATCTTTTATAGGCATAATTGGCTCTGCCTGTTCAGTAAAAACAACTCTGCCATCGAGAAAAGGAGGCTTTGTATCTGTGACCAACAGGGAAACAATAATCAGTCAAAAGAGTAGAGTGATATACTATGCAAACTACATTAAAATGTCAAAGTTGGCCGGATGAATATTTACCATGCACAAGAAGAATGACCCTGCGTTCTTCCTCATCATCAAATTCAGTCTGAACCTCAGTGCCTCTAACAGCACCTGATCTCAGCAGTTGTCGATCCTCCCATTGAGCATTATCAGCTGTGAGCTGAGACAACTTCTTGCTCTGAGCAAGGGACATCTTAGTCCCATCTTTTCGGACCTGTGTTGCCAATAAAAACTATTATTATACAAGATAATAACTCATACCAACTTGCTAAACATAATGTGCACCAAGACATTGAACATTTTGTAAATAAGCAAAATCATGAATATTTCACCACATACAACAATAACAAACCATGTGAATAGTACATGTAGCATGTTGCAAATAGTCCTCCTAAACAAAGTAAATATTATAGCATGAATAGCTAATTTTTGTCACTCAATCTCATAGTTAAGACACATAATCACATTTCACTCATTGTAAAACATGCACATTTAGTACCAGTATCTTGCAAAAGAGGATTACAGAAAAGACAATATGCCCAGTACAACATTTTTACTTGGTCCAAAAATACAAATTATTATTGATTGGGTAGGTATCATAAATAATCCTTCAAGATATGTGTCAGTACAGGATCAAGATAACAATCCTAAACATATAAACATAGAAATGGTAAATAATAAATCACAGATCAACTCCATGAAACAGACATAAGTCATTGGAATTGGATACAGAAAAACAGCATCTTCAACATATTAATTTTCTAGTCCATTTAATTGAAGTGTATACCAGATTCAAATGCCAATCACCAAAAAATCACCCAAGTTGGTAGACTACAAGAAAAAATGTCTATCTGGCTTACAACCATCATGACCAAGCACATGGACAAAGTAAAAGTAACTGCTCTAAAACAAAATCACAAGTAACATAATGGTAACTTCAATCTTTGGCTAGATGAGATCTAAAAACATAATTGCATTAAAGAATCATGATGGTGAAAATTTTCCAAGCTACCATGACAACTATAAAATACAAAGTATAAGATGTAACTTCAGAATATTTTCGCAAGCAAGCTTTCCAATATTAAATTATATTGGCTCTTCTTATGGCCAATAATTATCTCTAATTTACCTACGTAACAACTTAAATAGTGGCTGGAAGCTCTAAACGTATAAGAGTCAAGCACATACAATTGCAGGATAAGCTAGTTTGGATATGACTTAAGTCCTAGAAGTTACCAATCTTTTGGCCAACTCAGCCTCTTTTTTCTGAAAGGAAGCCTCATCTCCAAGAAAAAGTGATGAATTATCGGCATCAAACATCGTGCTACCTTCCTCTCTATCATACCTTCATAACAATAATCTCAATTAGATTAAGCTATAATAAATGAAAAAATAGAGTTTGCACATCACACAATATAATGTGAAGTCTGAAAGAACCATCAGCAGCTTGAGCTCTATCCCCATTAAGATAAGGTAAAACTTGCATGATGAGTCAAAATTCGGATCTATATATCAATGAAGTGAAAACTTAAAGCAATCTTAGTCTAAAAACAAGAATTGTAAAAGACTAGCACAGCAAAGGAACCAGCATATTGATCCAATATATCATTCTTAAGCATTCTGGCCTCTCTTCCAGAAAGATTCATCTATAATAACACTACACATCATGTATACAAAATAGTGATTTAAAAGGATATAAAAGAAAAATACTTTTCAAAACTAAAAAATTTAGGTACCATGATAGGTCAGCATTGTATTCCATCTCTTGACGCATGCTTTCAGTAATCTCATACTTGTGTTCTTCACCCAAGTCAGACTTATCCACTATTTCATCCTGCAAAAATGAAATTAGTAAGGATATAAGTTAGTGTCTTGATGGAACTGATATAGTATCCATACCAAAAGTAATCCACAAAAATTATAGTTTGAAAATAGAAAACTATGCAACATATTCAGAACATTGCTTTTTTCATAATACGCTAAAGATCAATAACATCTTGCATCTATGATGAATTATCAAATAAAAAAGGGAACTATCAGACATTAGGTGCAAAATATACCTCGTATCTATTTGAAGTTTCTGAAGAAAAAGCAGGTTTATGCGTCCTTCGATTATACCCAGACACAGAAGATTTGACTGAAGATCCAGAAGCGCGAATTGGAATAGGAGATGGAGAGACATGGTCCCAAGGAGAAGATGAAGTAACTACATTCAATTCAGCAATAAAAAATATTATATCTCGAAGACTATCATCATCAGAGTCAGCTATAGGAAATAAAAACATCAATTTTGACATAAAAAAAATATAATATATAGAAATTGGAATAACATACCGGATGAACGAGGAGTATGGCCCCCCAACCATGGAGAAACTAACCGTGCATCAGGTGAGGCACCAAGAAACATTGGGGATGGTGAAGGTTGATGACGTCTAGAACTAGAGATAGTATCCCTTCGTGGAGTATCTTCCCATTCCCATCGGCCATCATCCCAGTCAGACCTGCCTGCGGGTACAAACATCGATGTCATAAAGCATAGCCCGTTTTCTCAATGCACGAGGCTTACAAGCAAAATTGTACTTCTGAAATGAAACTTGTGATTTCAATTCAATATAATTGGAACACAGCAACAGGTTTATAGTATTCCGAATACGGATAAATCCATGACATTTCCTGGCTTCAATACTTGGATTAATTCAAAAAATTACAAAAACAGAACAACAATAGCGATCGCATACCGGGTGTTCCCCTTGAACCTTCATATCTGTTTCGCTTTCTACCATATTCATGGTCATACCTACTACGTGAATCCCTTTCTGAATAAGACTCCGTACTTTCATAGTTGTGTCTATGCCTTCTGCTACTACTTCTTGAATCATCCCTGGAATGCCTCCTCCCACTCCTATGATCCTCCCTATCATATCCAGAAGGTGAAGCAGGAACCTTCAAAATTGAAATATCAAATCAAAATTAGAAACATGCAGCAGACTTTCATAATAAAAATATCTTATTAAATGAAAATTGCTTAGTGTGAAGTGAAATGTCAATATTAAGCAACCAAAATTCTTAAAAGTAAGACATTAATCTAAGGCCAAAGTTCTTTTGATTCATCCTTTTCTTTATCTTCCTTTTTGCTGATAATGAATTCAAACTCCAATCCAACACCTTTGTTTCAATTAATAAACACAATGTGAGAACACACATGTAGGAGGAGGAGGTGGAGTTTTCGATGTGGCTCAGTTAAATAACACGAGAGATTGATCGCAATTTACTTCCTGCTTACATTCATATGCTACAAAATTAAAAATGCTAAGGTAAATTTGACATCCCCCTCTATATGAACTATTAAACATAAATGTTTGCTCAGAATCAGTAAAGCCCAAGAATGGAATTATGGAGTTAAAGTTAAAATAAAATAATCAATGGTGAAAAAATCCGACTAACTTTGTACCCTATAATTCCATTTTTAGACTTTACAGGTCCTGGAGAATCAAATTATGGAGTTAAAAAAAAAAGGAAGAGACACCAATTTATAAGAATATGAATCACAGTGTTGTAAGTGCTATAATTCAATCTTCAGTATGTCCAATTGAGTATTTGTTCCTTTCATTTTCAAGAAAAGCCAGATCATTGGACTATCGAGAACCACACACTCAAGGGGCAATTGCACAAATAAAGTACTTTGATAGGACAGCATCCTGATAATTTAAACGTTTCTAAAGCAGTAAAAAGAATAAGACCATTAAAGATGAAAACAATAGAGAATCCAAAAAGGGAAAGAAAAAATAATCTTACATCTGAACCCATATGCTCAGTTGAACGAGTCCTATATGTATCACGATCTTCGGTCAGAGAACTTTCTGCATAGACAAAATCATAGAACCTTCAGGGATTATTGTTTTCTTTTCTTGAGGATAAAAAAATAATACCTGAATAAAAAGCAATAATTAAGCATCTTAACTTGGAGAAATGTCCCTTACAGTTACCCTACTACAGTGCTCACTTGCTTTACATATCCAAAAAGCTTTATATTTTACCATTTGGTCCATGTTTTTCCCTTCAACAACTCCTCTTGTTGACTTCAAAAATATGCAAAGAAAAAATATACATGTGGCATTTATTGTACCGCCACGTCAAGTGTATAACTAGTATCAACTTCCTTAATGTAAGTCATGCGTGACACACCTCAATGGCCCCTGCCTTTGTACCCATTATTAAAGAAAAAGGCCTATTTAAACACTACACTACCAAAAGCATTCTTTTGCAACAAATATGGGTATGTGGAACTAAGAACTAAATTAAAACGATATTGCTACAGATGGATTCACATGTTAAGTATATGTAACTTCAAATAAATCGCAACCTGGGCACCGCAACCCAAGAGCTACCTTGCTACTCCTGGCAGGAGTGCAAACTCTAGAATCACTAAGCATAACTCTCCAGAATAAACAACCATATTATATTTCAACTATGGAAGGACAGTATACATTTCCGAAATATAACCTATATTTGAATATTTGAATATGAAGCGTTACCAAACAAAATATTAGGAGTAATGCTAATAACACACTCTTTTCAACACACTTATATTATTGGGTAAAATCTCATGCCGGCCACGCACTAATAAAGAGAGGACCGCGGTTATTTGGTGAGACTAGCATGGGATATCACCTAATAATAGAGAAAAGAGTGTGAAAGGTTGTGTTGCTAGCATTCCCCAAATATTAATGGCAAAAAAAGGTACAATTGGTTGAAAAGAGAAAGTGTTAAAAAAAAGTGTGGGAAACGTTGTGTTGTTAGCAATCCTCAAATATTAATGGCAAAAAAAAAAAAAAAAAGAAAAGAGAAGGTAACATTGGTGCAGCCATATCAATCTAATCTCGTTCAATTACACTCATGCCCATTAGTCAGATTTGGATTTTAAGTTCGCAGTATGCACTTTCAAGTTTCAACAAAGTTGGAATGTGCTTTTCACAACAAATTTTCTTATACAAATTGATATTTCATCAATGAAAATATATATGCACAAATCCAAACGGTTGCAACATATATGCACATAAAAATTAATTATATAGTAATAGTAATTAAAAAAAATACCTGCATGTGATGTTTCACTGGTCGTCTCACGATATCTCCTATTAGGATGTCTGCATGTACTGGCATTCCCACCACGCCCACTTTCGTCAACAACAGAAGACTCAGACCTATCTTCATCCTCTGCAGCAGCTGCAATGGAAGTGGTTCTTTCTTTCGGGACCTTGAATAACCCATCATGTTGAGACTCTCCCCGTTTTGCATTGGCAAGTGCATCAAGTCCTGTTAAGTCATTTATCAAAATAAACAACGAAAAGCATCAGTATTGAGTGCTTGAGAATGTAAAACACAAGACATAAAATGCATGATATGAACAATCAATAGAACTAAAACAGAGACTCGTGATTCAATTCAAAAAGAACTACAAATCAAAACAATACCTAAACGAGATTTTCTTTCTGGAGGCACGTACACCATTCTATCCTTCCCTGGAACATAGAGTCCACCTCCGGCAGACTTTTCCGGTTCCAATGTCACCGTGGTCTTGTCTAAGTCAACGATTCCAGCACCAGCTCCATCGTTCTATTCACAAACAATAACAATAAGGATAACCAATGAAACCAAGTTTCCAACGCTCGCTTTGCGTGATTGGAAAGAAACATAATGAACATGATACTGACCTCCATGATGTGATGTAATTGGAATCTCGATATGGAAATATACACAGCAAATTAACAAAAAAGCAAACGAAGAAGCAAATGCTTTCACTCCGCACCAGAGAAGTTGCTGCAAGAGCAACAAGACCACCCCACCTATTCGGCTATGCCTGAGTTGCCCTAAAGTTCACATAAGAAAATTGAAAAAAAAAATTTGAAAAAATCAATGAACAAATCAACTAATCTAAGCAGAAACAAGTGGTTGATTGAGAGAGAGTTGCGGCTGTGTTGCTGTTGTATGAATGAGAGAGAGAGAGAGAGAGAGACATACACTGTGACTGGTTCCAAATCGGCCAGAGCACGGGAGCAGGAAGCACACGTTGAGATGACGACGTCGTCGACGTACAACGCGCGATTAGCAGACACCGGTGACGGCGTTGAGAGCGGACACCTGCGACGGCGGTTAGAGGTCCACAATGAGACGGCGGCGATGGGAGACGGAGAAGCCGTTCTGGCTGTGATTATGCGGTGCGAGACGAAGGATCCAGGGAGGGTTTGGAATGAGGAGAGAAAAATAGGTCCGATATATCATATATCCAACTATCCAAGTCCAGCAGCAATTAACAAGTTTTTTATTTTTTAATATTTAAACTGACTTGGCCCCACTCCCATTCGATTGGCTCATTTTAACCCGTGAGCTAACCCTGTGTTTGGAATGAGAGAAATAGGCAAGAGAGAGTTAGTAAAGAGAGAAATGGAAGAGAAATAGGAAACTTCTCTTGTTTGGTTGGAAGAGAAGTTGTGAAGAGAGAAATAATATTGGTGGGTCCCACACCTTTTGCGTTTCTTCGCTGAAGTGCGGAGAAAGAGGGAAGAAATCAGTGTCATTTTTTTCAAATTCCCATTGTGCCCTCGTTCTCACTTATACATTTCCCGCAAAATTAGTTCCCGCTTCTTCCTCTTTCTTCACCTTTCCTCTGCTGCTGAGATTACAATGTCCTGAAAGTGTCCATCATCAAATGAACTAGTGCTGAAAGTTTCCAACTAAATTGGCCACCAGGGACGAACGTATGTCGACGTACCACAGGGGAACAACAAGGAGGAAACCGGTGTCTTCGTTGCTGGCTCAGATCGTTGAATCGTAATAATCGCCCTTCATTCATTTCACTCTATTTTTTTTTTCCTTTTTACATTTTTTTTTGGCAAACTTTTTCCTTTTTACTTTAATGGGTTTGTTCTATCTTCCGGGTTTTTTTTTTGTCTCGAATGTAGGTTCTCCATTTGATTTTGTGTTTTAGCTATTCTTTTATATATGTTTTTGTCACTGGTTCGTTCTGTATTCATTCATTTTTATATATGCTTTGCTTTAGCTAGTTTGATTTTGTGTTTCAGTATTACATTTTTCCCTTTTAGATATATATGAAAAATTGGTGAGATGATATGGTTAGATAAATAAGATTTTATGATTTTTATTTTAATCTAATTCACCCAAAATTTCTCCCTTGTGATCATCAAAAGACGAGTATATATAAATTTGATTAAAATGGGGATGAATTTGCACCGCCCCACCACATGGGATGATTTCTCCCAATTGGGTGAGAAATAGGTAGGTCTCATGTGTATAAAACTACTTTTAAGTTCTGTATCAGTTCTGGTTCAATTATTAAAGTATCCTTTGGACATTGATGACTTGGTCAATATAGAACACGACTAATTAAAATTAACTTATCAAACTAAAAAGCTCTTAGCACAAGCAACCTTTTGGAATACAAAATCACAATTTCACAATAAATTTAAATCCCAAGTCATGATATACCTATTTGTATCAGTGTATTATTTACTTCTGTAAATTGATTGTGAACCATTTAGTATCTTGTCAACTAAGACCTTATTTGTGCATGTGTTAGAGAGATAAGAGATAGAGAGGGGGAGGAGAGAATTTACTAACAAAGAGTGCATAGAAGGGAATTTGTTTAAACAAGTCATAATGCAACAAAAATGGCAAGAAGATGACATTCATATCTATCACATGCTATTTATGTATTTATAAGTAGGCTTGATATGCATGACAGCAACATCACTTTGCATAATCTTGTTTCAGGACTAGGAATTAGATGGTGTTGATTGGACCCAAGTAGATTTTGAGGACAATCAAGAGTGTTTGGATCTCTTTGAAAAGGTATTTATATATAGTTTAAGCTTTCTATAATTTTTGTCTAAGCTGATAATTGAGCCATTGTTTTGGTTTTTGTTGCATCTGTTTTTGGACAATATGTTTTTTTGCAAAATAGATTTGTTTTTATTTTAAAAAAAGGTTATGCTTAGCTTTTCTATCTCTTTGCTTTATTAGGTGAGATGTCCCCTTTTTTGAGCCAGTAATTAATATATGCTAGCATTCACATGTTTAGTGGGCAAAAATATCTTCCTCCAAGCATGCACCAATTGAATAGAAATACTAAGGAAGTGTCAAAAGCAAAATTGAACAGGACAATTATGTTCTCTTTGGTTTATATCATTCCAGGGGAATTAGAATGTATCATTACTTCTAGGTCTAGTTTATTCTACTTTTAATATGCATCATATATGCTATACTAACTTATTCTCTATCTTGCATTGAAACATTTTATTTAGCATTTGTTCCTTTGTGCTACATGTGGGAAAGACTATTTTAGATTGTCATATGGAGAAAGTTACAAATCTAAATAGTGTTGGAGAATTCAACAATGACGACCAAATCAGAATAATAGATGAAGTCGACTTGGATGAAGATGAAATGATTGATATTGGAATGCCGGTTCACATGCAAATTTTAAATCATGCTCAAAAAGAGATGGAAAGGATGCAACATATTGGTTCTGTTGTCTTATTATGTTATGTTGTCCATGCATTGCATTTGCATCAAGTTTTGTCAACATGTTTGCATAACCGAGTCAATGATATTTCTCCCCAAAGAGAGCATAGGCGTCATGAGTTAATGACATATCTAGTGCATACAGAGAAGTGTCGAAGCATTATACGCATGGGTCCTGAAGCATTCATGTTATTGTGTCAAAAACTAAGAGGCACTGGTATAGTAAAGGATACTATACGATCTACAGTAGAAGAGCAAGTGGCGAAATTCTTACATATTATAGGACATAATGTTAAAACTCGTACTGTGTCTTTCTTCTTTCATCGTTCTGGAGAGACCGTTAGTCGTCACTTTCACAAAGTGTTGCATGCCATCCTTGCATTAGGGGAAGAATTTTTGGTCCAACCATCCGGTACAAATGTCCCATCACAAATACTTAACAATAACAGATTCTATCCATTTTTTAAGGTACCATTATATTTTTTCCAGTTAGTTATACTTTCTTTAACCCTTTAAGTCCATCCCTTACACAACTAACTAACTAAATCACTTATGGACCAAGGATTGTATTGGAGCTATAGATGGTACACACATCCGAGTGAAGGTCCCAAGGGCAGAAGCCCCTCGTTTTCGTGGAAGAAAACAGTTTCCCACACAAAATGTTCTGGCTTCATGTAATTTCGACATGAAATTCACATACGTGTTAGCCGGGTGGGAAGGAACAGCGTCTGACTCTAGAATATTAAAAGATGCTTTAACTAAGGAAGACCCATTAATAATTCCTGAAGGTCAGTGGAAAGGTTAATATAATATTTGTACAAAGCATTGTGCATTAAACCTATTTTGACTCACTATTTGAGTTATAATATCTATGTAATTTTTGTAGGAAAATTTTATCTTGGGGATGCGGGATTTATGCTAAAACGCGGGTTACTAACACCATATAGAGGTGTTCGTTATCACTTGAAGGAGTATTCAGCACGTGGCCCAACAAATCCTCGAGAACTATTCAACCATCGACATGCTTCACTTCGAAATGTCATAGAGAGAACTTTTGGTGTGCTAAAAAAAAGATTTCCCATTATAGCTAGTGGCACTGAACCACATTATTCATTTGAAATGATGATAGATATAGTACTTGCTTGTTGTATACTACATAACTTTTTAATGGGTGTGGACATTGATGAGTCTTTAATAGCTGAAGTTGACCGTGAACTACTTCAAAATGACATGGATAGATCCCAAACACAGCAACGTGATGAGGATTATAGACAATGAGCACTTCTAAGGGACAATATTGCAACTGAAATGTGGAATGCATATCAAGCTTAATGTAGCTGTGTTATGTTTTTGAGTTATTGTAGTTTGTTGCTTTTGTGGTGTAGACAATATTTGTGTGTTTGTTCTAACTTTAGACATTTTATATGTTATTGTGTTGTTTTTATGTTCTTGTTTCATTTGAATAATGTTATGGAATGCTTCTTTTTCTAATCATTGTTGATTCCTATTGAAAATATGATAGGACATTGTCTTATCTTGTTTATGTTGAAAATAAATGTATTTATAGGTTGGGAAAATGTCAAAGGGTAAGGGCCAAAGTGCAGAACCTAGTCAAGGTGCTAAGGAAATATTAAGGTGGACTGATGATATGGATCAAATATTATTGAATGCTTTGATGGAGGAGGCTAATAAAGGGAATAAGCATGATGGTGCATGGACAACGGAAGCATACTCTAATGTTGTAGATGCTCTGCGATCTCTCGTTGCTCCAACCATGACGAAGCAGCATATAAAAAATAGGATGAAAACATTGAAAGAGCATTATGCTGAATCATATGATCTATTCGGGAGTTTAAGTGGATTTGCATGGAATCCGACAACAAGGAGGTTTGAGGCAGAGGACGAAGTCTGGCAAGATCTTATAAGAGTTTTTTTTTTTTTGACAAGCTAGTTCTTTTGGTGCTCATTTTATTTTTTATTATAAAGTACATTATACTAACCCAAGGTGTGAATGTGTGATTAATGATAGGAAAAACCACATGCTGCCAAGTGGAAAACCATGCAAATTAAGCATTATGATGTTTTGAGGGAGCTTTTTGGCTCTGATCGAGCAGGGGGGAAAAGATCTAATACTTATAAAACTAGATGCAATCAACTGGAAAAGGAAAGGCAAAAGGAAAAGGAAAAGGACAGTGTTGATTTGAATGAGTCAGTTGATGATACTTATATTCCTGATCAAGATACTGGTTTGTTTGCTGAAGTACGAGAAGAACCCCCTATTAATGTTGACTCATATAGTCCAGCGTATGGGCAATCACATCAATCTAATGGGACATCTGCTTCTCGGGGAACAAAGCGTAAGGCTCCAATGAATGATTTAGTGGAGGCTCAGTTGGAAAGAATGACGAGTGGAATAGGACTGATGGCTGATGCAATGAATAAAAGTATTGGTATTTCTGACCAATTGCAGGATTTATCTAGGCAACAAATAGCAATAGCTCAACGACAAGTTGCAGCTATTGAGAAGCGCAATGAAATCTTGCAACATAGTAGACCTCGAGTGTACACAGGAGCAGAAGTATGGGATATGTTGTCTGAATTGAATTTGTTGGAACAATATCATTTGAAGTGCTATGAACTTCTTTGCAATGATGACAAAAAGAAGGAGCTGATTTTTGGTCTGCCACCCCACATGCGCCTACAGGTTCTGTTTCAAATGATGAATGGTCTTGGCGGCCCTCACATTCAACTATAATTCTGTTATATAATTTATCAAGTATTTTGGAAAGAAGTAGGAACTAGAGAAAAAATAGGCAGTATGTAGTTGCCACTTTAGGTAGCAAGTAGTAGTTTTCATTAGAAGGGTGTAATGAATTTTTTGCTAGACTAGACATACAATTTAGGTGCTATGTTGATATGGGGATAGGTGCTATGTATGTCACTTTTTTTGGATGTAAATGACTTTTAAAAATTGGAACTTAGTTTATCATTTCAGTAAAATGGTACATTGTATTTATGCTTTTTTTTAGAAATTATATTTTCAACATGTGTAACCATGCTTATGGAACAGGGCTACTCTTTGCATCTTAGATGTTCAAAGTGGTTGTACAGTAAAACTTTTATATTCTTCACTGGCTTTGAGATATCGAATGACAGGTGCTGTTTAAATAGTTTGGGCTATGAAATTTGATTTATTTGGGAGTGTCAATTTCTGGTGATATATTTTGTTGTTGTTCAGGGCTTTTGTGGTTACATTGTCACTATATAGTAATGCCTTTTCATGATTTTGGATTGTCCTGTAACTTGGGGGATATTTCTTACTTCTATATTATTAAGTTGTGACAGCTCAATCCACCATGGGAGTGTGATTTGTTATCACAATTGTCTTTTTTCAGTTTTGGTAGCTATATTCACTTTTTTGTGGACAGGCCGATTCACATCAGGCGTGTGGAAATTACCATAGGTGTGTTTTTGCAATGGTTTTGTTCTTTGGTTACTGGCAGTTTCACATTGGGGGTGTAAATCGGCTCACAAGTGTGTAATTAGCAGTTTTCATTTCGCTAGTTTTCAATTCTGGTTACAGATATGTTCACACCGATGGTGTGAATTTTGCCACAGTTGTGAAATCTCTGATATTTTTGCACCTCTCAGCGATGATCTTTGAAATAAAATAAAGATTAATTCTCAAAAATAAAATAAAGATTAAAATATAATAAGGGTATTTTTGTCCATTAGCAAAATTTTATCATTTATCTCTTCTCACTTTCTATCCAACCAATCAAAGAGAGAGAAAGTTTTATACTTCTTTCTCTTCTATTTCTCTTCTATTTCTCTCATACCAAACAATACCAAAAATCTACTCTATTTCTCACCTTTTTCTTTCTTCTCTCTCTCTTTCTCATCTCTCTCTCTCTTCTCTATTTCTCCTCTCAGCCAAACAAAGCATAAGTGATCCGAGTTATAACAACCCGGGTCCGGTGAGCTCAAAATTGACCAATCAGTTTTGGAGTCGTTTGGGGTGGTTCTAAGTTTTTGGTTTTAAAAGTTAAATTTGAAAACAAAATATGTTCGGGTAAAATGGGGTTAAATTTTTTTTTCTAAATTTCAAAACAGTTTTAACCTGAATCTCAAAACCATAAAAATAGGTTTTGTGATTCTTATTTCAGTTTTAAACACTAAATACTCCCGTTCTCTCGTGTCTAGAGATGGATATGAGAGTAGCTCAGTCTGCATATAAACGGACCAGGCTGGCCCAAGCTGCAAAATAAATGGGCCTACATAATATGGCTCGCGTTCAGCCCGCATAGTCCATGGGCTAAATGGGGTCGACCCGTGGGCCTACTAAAGAAAACATAATTATATTTTGAAAAAATAAAATAAAATATACATTAAAACTTTAAAATTTAATTAAAAAATTTGGCTCGCGGGGTTAAATGGGCCGGGCTAAAAAAGCCCACATTTAAAATGAGCCTATATTTAAGTGACACATAGCCCGCACGGGCTGCGGGTTAAACAGGTCAAGGTCCATATACCCAGCTCTACTTATGTCCCTTCGGCATCCTCTCGTCCCATCTAGGGATGGCAAAATGGGTCGGCGCGCCCCTGCCCATTTTTTTGCCCGCCCTGCCGAGGAAAGTGGGCCAAAAAATACAGCTCGTCCCGATTAAGGGAGGGGTGGTGGCCCGGCGGGGTGACCCGTTTTTTACAGCCCAAGCCCACGACAAATTAAAAAATTAAAAAATTCATTTAAAAACCAACCCGATGGGCGGGTCATGGGTTGAAAAAACTCAGCCCGCCAAAAAAGCAGGTTAGGCAGGGCCAGCCCGTCGGGTCCATCCCGTTTGCCACCCCTAGTGTCATCCCTCCCGTACCTTCACCATTCATAGTGAGGCGAGGTAAAGAGAGTGACTAAACTATAAAAAAAAACTGAAACTCAAAACTCAAAACTTAGAACTGAAACTAGATTTGGTTTTTGAAATTTTCAAAACATAAAACCAGAAACCACCCCGAATGGGGGGCCTTAGGTAGTGAGTCGAGTTGGCTCAAGGGCTATAGTTCACTTTGATAGTTGTGATCAAAAGCTCTCTTTTTTAATTTTTCTATAAATATTTTTTTATTTAACAATGATTATTATTAACAATTTTTTTTCTCTTTTTCACATGTAAGAAAAATAAAAATACAAAGCAAAATTATTTTATCCATAAGCTAGAAGTTGAGTTTCGAAACCCAAACTAACCTGAGTCTAGTATGTTACTTGGCTTTTTTTAAGGAGTGGTTTGACATTTTTAGAAATCCTACTTGAAATGTTAGCCTACATAAAAGCGTGATTAATATTAAGGTCTTCAAATAATTCATATGACCAGAGGTGTCACTGAGTCATGACCCATCTAGAGGTGTCATTTTGAGTCGTGGCACAGGTTATAAAAATATTGGCTCACCAAGACATTGGATTAGCTAAACATGACTCATTTAACACACGAATTGAGACTAGTCAACCTATAGTGAGCCACACCAACCCATTTTCTTTTTTAAATTTTTATGTCATGTAAAGGGTGTTTTATAATTTTAGTTATTTTAAATTTGTTATTTGAAGACTTGTCTTTGAAAAAATTAGATTTTATTGTATTTAATTTTTTTTATATTTTTCTATTTTTTCTACATTTTATATTTTTTAAAAGCAATGGACCACCTCGTGAGCGAGCTAACCTAACCCACCCACCAACCTATGATGATATACCTATGCAAAAACACCGAGTTCATTATTTTGACACTTGGGGCCTGTTTGAATTGGCTTATGAATAGCTTATCTGGGCTTATCTACTGACATAAACTTTTGTCAGTGTGTTTGACAGAGTTTATGAAAATAGCTTATGACTAGTTTATAAGCTGTTTTAGACTTATTTTCATAAGCTATCCAAGATAGTTTATCAAAATAACTTACAGTTTATATAAAATCAATTTCACTATATTCTTTCTTCGATTATAAAAATAGCTTATACATAAACGCTTATTATATAAATATTTATACTATAAATGTTTAAATAAGTTATTTTTTCAAAGCGGCCCTTGCTACGATCATAGTACAAGCTGAAGTAAAACGTGCAATAGTCTAATAAGGATTCAGATGGTCCACACTCCACAGTTACAAAATTAACTATGCCCAGTTGCCCACTGTCGTTAGTATCCCATGGTTCCTACCTACGGACTGTAACAAATTTTGTATGATGGCTAAAAGCGACCAAATCCCTGGAATAGAGTTGCCGACGAAAACATTTCGCAGATTTGTCGAACCTCAATTGGGTCTTTCTGTTTAAGCTCGTTCCTGCCTCCAGCGTGCGTCAAGTTCAACACACAAAATAATATTATGACACTAACATAATTATCAATAAAATAAAATTAGAAAGAAAAAGAAAATTCTGCCAAGCCACTGCTCCTCTATTATAATCACTTGATCATAATGGTACTCACTCAACTTTCTGGGCATAGTATTAACCACAGGAAGGAAAGAAATAGATAAAGAGAGTAAATCTATTCGTTCAATCTAGTTTCTTTGCTCCTTTGAGCAGCTGATAAGAACTCATCAATGGCCCTAATAGACGACCCCTTGATTCCATCTTCATCTTTCACGGCATTCCTTATCACATCTCTGATCTCACCCGCATTCTTCCTCATCCTCATCCCATTCTCGCTCTCACCCATCACCAATTCAATTTTATCCACTATATCCTCATGCCTCACCTTACAGCTCTTCCCTCTCGCAACCTCCACACAAACCCCGAGCTCTTCCTCCAAAAACTTGCAATTAAAAAACTGCTCAGCCGCCATAGGCCACCCGAGAATCGGCACGCCGTGACTCAGCGATTCCAGCACCGAGTTCCACCCACAGTGACTCAAAAACGCCGAAACGGCACCGTGCGACAAGATCTCCACCTGTGGTGCCCAATCATGCACTATCAAACCCCTCTCCGATCCTCGAATCTTCTCCATGAACCCTTCCGGCAACCATTCCTCCGCTCTGAACTCCGAGTTTATGTCAAAACCAACGGGTGGCCTCACGACCCAAACGAAACTCCTCCCGCTTCGCTCCAACGCCATTCCCAATTGCATCATTTGCGAAGCAGAGATCGTGTTCATCGAACCGAAGCACACGAACAGCACCGAATTTATAGGCTTCGTGTCAAGCCATTCTCTGCAGAGCTTCGGGCTGATTCCGCCTCCTTTTCCACGTGAACCGCTTCCGGTCGAGAGGAGAACCGGTCCGATCGCCCAGGCCGGCCGGTCGAGCTTCCGCGCGAAGTAACTTAGCCCCACCGAGTCGAGTTCCTCCACCGTGTTGAACAAAACCCCGTCCGAGTTTACCCACTCGGAGAGATTCCTCTTTTGGAAAACAGACCACGCGTCGAAACCGTCTGCTTCGGCTATGTTGTTGGGTAACTGCGTCCTGTGAATGGAACGCGCTTCCGGGAAATCCGGTAACGGAAAACTGTCGGATTCGACGCGCCGGTGAGGGAGGTTCATCCAGAGAGAATAGTAAAAGGCCAAGCCGTAACCGCCACAGCCGCTGAAGATGACGTGGAAGACGCCGAGTTCTTTGGCAACGCTCGCGGTCCACCCGAAGAAGATGTCACCTACGATGCATAGCGGTTGTTGTGGTTGTTGTTGGATGAGGTTTTTGAAGGCTGGTTTGAGAGAAACAGAGGATTCGAGGAGTCGAATGACGAGGTTGTATGGGACGGCGTCGGTGTTTTCTGTGTTGGGAGGGAGGCCGTGGTCGGTGCCGTTGAAAGGGATCTCGAGGAGGGTGATGGAGGAGTTATGTGGGAGAGAGGACCTTAGCTTTTTGATGTTGAAAGGGGTGTTGACTATGGTGAGGTTGTAGGTTTTTCTTTGTTCTAGGTGAAGGGCCAGTGCTAGGAAAGGGATTATGTGGCCTTGTGCCATGAAAGGGAATAACACTATGGATTCTTTTCTTTGCGCCATTATTATTTCTGCTGCTCCGGAGACGCAGAGAGAGAATGCGATGCGAGACCACACAGGGAGAGAGTTTCTGACCGGTGGTTTTCACCTTTCACCTTCGTGTTGCAGCCTGTTGTGCTGCCTTTCATTTGCTTTTATCAACAGTTTTGACTTTTGAAACATGTGGAAGGAAAACACAGCGTGACTGGTTGTGAATTAACCTTTGACTGTTTTTGACAGCGAAGCGGTTTACGCTATGCTTTTTCCACAAACTTTCCGTCTTTCCTTACTTATAAATGCTAACAAAAAAAAAAACAACGGCAACGCTACTTATGAGTGACGACAGGGTGCTACTTTCCGTCTTTCCTTGCTAACTAGGACCAACGATTAATTTTTACCTTTGCTATCCTAGCTTTTTTTTTTTTGGTCCAACCTTTGCTATCCTAGCTAAACAGGATAAGATGTGGGAAATCCACATAATGCAGAAGGAATTTCCGCACAACAGAAACTTGCCTCTGCAGTGTATAACCCAACCCAACTCAAGGGAATTGGTAAATACACCAATATTTTTGGACATATACTCCACATTTAAAAAGAAAAATACCATTATACCCTCGTTGATTTGTTTATTTTTTTTTCAATTTCACGTTGTTACCGGAAACTTAGTTTCCGGAATGTATTTTTGCATTCCGAAAACTCCAGGAAAAATTTACATTCCGGAAACTCCAGTTTCCGGAATGTAAATTTGTATTCCGAAAACTCCAGAAAAATTTACATTCCGGAAACTCCAAGAAAATCCAGTTTCCGGAATGTATTTTTGCATTCCGGAAACTCTAAGAAAAATTTACATTCCGGAAACTCCAGTTTCCGGAATGTAAATTTGCATTCTGGAAACTCCAGGAAAAATTTACATCCAGTTTCCGGAATATAAATCTGTATTCCGGAAACTGGGGGTGTATGGCCAGTTTCCGGAAAAGAAGCAAAATCAAAAAAAAAAAAAACAAACAATGAGGGTATAATAGTAATTTCCTGAATAAATGTGGGGTATATGGCAAAAAACTGGAGTGTATTTACCAATTCCCCCAACTCAACTCAACATACATGTGGTCCTTAATTAATAAGCCCAAATCAGTGAAGTCTATTTATTTGACTCAGCTCAAATTTCGTGATCGGGCCTCCCCAACAATTTATTTTAGTTCTATTTTTAATATATTCACACAAGGGAGGACATGGGGAAGAGAAGGAAACAGTTGAGCACATGCTTTTGTTTTGTAATTGGACCAAACGGGTCTGGTTTGGTTCTCAAATACGGAGCATTCCGGATAAGGCCTCTATTGCAAGCCTACATGGGTGGCTGGTGAGATTGTATATCACTTTCCAAGACCACTAGGATTTTCGCGACTATATGCTTACTGTAGTGTTTTGTAACTTATGGTCAATTTGGAAAGCAAGAAACAAATTTGTTTTTCGACATACAGATTTGAATCCTATGTCTCTTCTGATAGAAGCTAACAACATTGTCTTACAGAATTTGAACAAGACCCAACCTAACTATATTCCTCAAGCTACGCACAACCAAGCTTATTGGAGACCTCCCCAACTGGGAGTTATCAAAATAAATACAGATGCTAGCTTCAACAGATCTACTATGACAGGTAGTTCAGGAATCATTGGAAGGGATGATAATGGAGTGGTGGTGATGGGGCTTACCTCAAAATTCCCAGTTTCTTCCCCTATTTTGGCAGAAGCTTTGGTGTTGAGGGAGGTTATCCAAGCAGCTGCCAACCTAAGTATCCCGAAGATCATTTTGGAAAGTGATTGCCTTGCGCTTGTTCAGGCCTGCAGAAAGGAGATTCAATGTGGGGAGATTTTTGGGATTCTACAAGACATTGAGCAGATCAAACAGAGCTTCGAGATATGTGGGTTTACCTGGATCCACCGCTCGGGTAATTCAGCAGCTCATACACTGGCTAGGATGGGCCAACAGAATAGGCTGCAAGGGAACTGGTTTTGCAATCTGCCTTTGCAGCTGCAAGAAGTGGTTAACAGAGAAAGACTTGAGATCCAGCGTAGGAGAAGGAGGCTTCAAGAGTCCTTTGCCATTCATCTTGGGAGTCCCTTCCAGGTTTTTCATCCCCACCAACCTCCTGGATCAGAGTGAATGTTGCTTCGATCGGTCTAGTCCCGGTTTTGATTCTAGAACTGAGAATAGTGATCTGGGAAGGTGATGTTGTTTTTTCTGCAGGGGGTCGATGATGGAAGTCCTATGGACTTTTTTTTTTGGTCATGGTGTTTGGTTTCACTAGGGGTATTTGATCTCCAAGTCGACCTCTGGGGGGAATGTTTTGGTGTGTTGGGAGGATACTGAATGGGAAGAGATCTCTGCTGGTTGAGGGTTCTCTGCTACCTCAGTATGTTCCGTGTTGGCCTTGGTTCTATCCTCTCTTCTGTCTCGGGTAGTTGGGGGGTTGGGGAGTTTATTTCTCTTTTTTTAGTCTTTATGACTTGTTGTTTCCAGAGCTTGGCTTATGTTTCACGTTTTTCTTGTGCCTAAGCGTTTCTGGTGATTTGGCTCGCGGTAGCCTGGCCTGGTGGCCTCTCTTGTATTGTTTTGAGCCTTGCCCTGTTCAATATACTTCACACTTTGGACCCAAAAAAAACACAAGGGAGGACATATTCACTAGGTGAAGTATGTCGCATGACGGCATGAGAATAAAATCAAGAAATTAGAATGAGGATGCTAAGCATTCAAAGGATCACGGGCTAGTAGAGGTTTGGTAAAAATGTTTGCAATTTGAGACACATGAGGTTGGCATCAAATGAAGCATCTCAAATTAGATTTTGTCTCAAACTATGTGGCAGGCCATTTCTATGTGTTTAGTCCACTCATAAAACACCAAGTTAGCATCAATATGGAGAGTCCATTGATTATCACAATAAAGCATCATGGGGAATGTGAAAGTCTTAAAACAGAAAAAAGGAGCCATTGGGCCTCCGAAGTTTGCTTGAGCTAATGCTCTTTATTCATCTTTTGAAGATGACCGTGAGACAATGGATTCCTTCTTGCTTCTATGTGAAACTAGTGTCGGTCCTAAGTAGAAACAGAATCCAGTGATGGATCTGCGGGTGTCAACACCCCAATCAGAATCACTGAAGCCTGTTAATCCAAGATCAAAATCCACAAGGAAGAACAATCCTTTTGCGGGAAAAAGCTTTGACATATCTTAGGACTTTTTAATTCATGGCGACTTGGTGATGATTGTTAAGTAGCTCACAACAAAGGAAATATTGGGTCTTGAGTAAATAAAATGTAGGAGTATATGCCAATTAGCTCTTTCTGTATGCAGTAGAATTAGGGAGAGATTCTCCTGAATTTTCGTGTAATATGTTGGCGGTCTATAGGTGTAGTGCAAGGTTTTGCAGCCAAAAGACCATTGTTCTTGAGCAGATCAAGAGCATGTTTTCGTTTATAAAAAGTATATTATATTTTTAATGCTATAGATTTGGGTGCGTGTGTTGTCCCCAAAACTCAAGTTTTGGTTGGATCTTGTTAAAGTTTACCACACCCGGGATGCAAAAAGGGGGGAGCAACTACATACACGCAATTTTATTTTATTTTCCCATACTCCCACTTTACCTTCGCTTCTCATGCAAAACATAATTAAAATTATGCATTCTTGCTTGTAAGATTAAAAATGTCTTTATATTTTCTTTTTTCTTGCTTTTCACGCAGTCAAACAAGCAAATAAACTTTCTGTCTTTATTCTTTCTAATTTTTCTAATTTAATCTGTCCATTTTCTTTTTATTTTTTCTGTATCACTATGCTTTTAGGAGAATAAATATAATAAATGACACTCTCCACTATTTGAATTAAGATCTTCTTCATTCATTTTTCTCTTTATTTCCTCCATTACTATGCTTTTGGAAGAAATAAATGACATAAATGTGATACATGGAGGTCATGTATTCCATTTATTCCCCCAAAAGCATAGTAATAAAAGAAATAGAGAGAAAAAGAAATGGAGAGGATCTCAACTCTCATTATTTATGTATCATATTTATATCATTTATTTTTTCCAAAAGTATAAAATGAAGAAAATGGGAAAAAAATGGAAAATATCCTAACTCCACCCAAACATACGCACGATTATGTAGGCCCTTTGGTCAATGATTGTTTAACGACTCCCATTCATAATATTTTATACATAAAATTTAGACATCTAATATCAAACTTTGGACATAAAACACAATGGCAAGCGGAATTTTACCTGGTCTTTACGACTAAAGTCACTGCTTCATCAATCACCAGCATGATTTCCGTCAAATGATTGAACACCAAATTATAAGCCATAATGGTAAGCCACCAAATGATTGAACACCAGAGATGAGAGTTCTAAATGCAATTGTGATCCCGCAGCCCTTCAAATATCTTCTTTCCCACGTAGAACAGAATATGAACAGAGACACAAAACAGCATCACTAGGTGGGCTTTGAACTTGAAATATGCTTTTACATGAGAACATTCATCATGTGCAGGAGCAGATCACAGTTTCGTATATAATTTTACATAAATTAATAAATATGTGGACTATGGTAAGAAGAGTTTTATTTATAGCAAGCATTCAAAATCTATTTGGCATTACAAATGTAACGAATTTGGACGATTATTCATTATTATTATTATCATTACTATCACATGCATTTGGGGTAGTTACAAACTTAAAAAGAAGAGATCTAAACAAAAGCAAAATAAAATGGACAGTTAAAAATAAATGAAATCCAAATTCCAATTTACTTATTTAGCGTGCAGATTTGTGCCTGCAAATAACTTTACACCTTAAGACCCTATCCTGAACATAGAACCCAGGCATGACCATGATCTTAACCCTGCTTGGACCCTGTGATCTCAGCCTATCAGTAACCAAGTCTTCCATGTAGTAAGGATCAAAGCTTCTATTCTCTTCAACCCTTAATATTCCCAATGGTGGGTTGAAGGAAAATGCCAGCAGGTGTAGCAACCATATGCATTTTGCAGCCACAAAGAAAGTTTGAAGGAGTTGCTCAGGCCAAGGCCTCAACCAATTCAGTGCGGTGATTATACAACTCATTTTCTGGTCACAGAA
The DNA here is from genome assembly GCA_030159175.1 of Glycyrrhiza uralensis. Lineage (NCBI taxonomy): Eukaryota > Viridiplantae > Streptophyta > Magnoliopsida > Fabales > Fabaceae > Glycyrrhiza > Glycyrrhiza uralensis. The sequence continues at coordinate 40,142,271 of BRZY01000007.1, read as the reverse complement.
CTTGCTGAATTCCTCACTGTAGTACTTTGTACCCTTCCTCAACACCTCATTCCAGCTCAAATTCCTGAGTGCAACAAACGAAGAGAACTGCGCATGGCGATCCTGCCGCGGGTCTAAGAATTTCGAGCAGCCATTCTTTTGGAACACACAATTCTCAAAGTCTTGGTAGAGAGACTGGTTAATGAAAGCTTCAAAATGGTACAGAACAGCCTTTGAGTATTTGGAATTCAAGGAGAGACTATATGGTTGAAGAAGCAAGTTCAAGTTTTCTATCAAGGAAATATCTGTTTCTTCAATCTGGCCTATAAGGGTCTTGCAGAATTGCTTCACTGATAACCTTGACTCTGACACTATCTGCAAGAAGCCCTCTACCATAACTTCCTCACCCACAGGCATCAAATTATTCTCTCCATTCCCATCAAACGGAAATGGCATTCCTATTCCTAATCCTCTCTGAGGGTGATTGTTGAGCTTCTCACAAAGTGGGGATGATGATGATTCTTTTGCCTGCATTGTTTGCCTCAAGGCTTTTTTCAACTCTTCACAGTAACTCTCCAAGTACTCCAGCTTTTGCTTCAGCTCCCCAAATGAAGACCTCATCTCAGAAACCTCCACGATTGCGGCGTCGCGACTCTCATTCGCTTCCATTAGCTCTCTCTTCAGTGCCTCGATCGACATTATCCCCATGTCCTTAAGAACCATAGAGACTTCCTCAGATTCTGTTCTGTTTGGGGAAATACTCTCATTCTTGTGCTTATTCTTCTTGAACCGAGGGAAGAGCCGTGAGAGCATCCCTTTGCTCTTGTGTTGGGTATGGAATGATGCATGTGAATCCGTGAGGGGAACAACAATGTTGGAGCTCTTGTTGTTCCTTGTGTTGTCAAATTCACTTGTTATCAAAGCAGGTCTACACCTATTGCAGGAGGAGGAGGATAAGAGCTTGAAATCTTCCAAACTGTTTCTCCTCCTGGATTTGAAGTAGTCATTATTTGCAGGTGATGTTTGAAGAACGGTAATGTGATTTGCAACACAAGAAGAACCAGTCACTGATTTGCTGTCATCAGCAGGAGCAGGAGCAGAAGGAGGACATGTGTGAGAATGAGATTCTAGGTTAGGGTTTGCAAAACTCAAAGGTAGTCCCTTTCTTGAACTTGATTTCTCCTTGTAATCTGGGACAATGGTTTCTATGCTGCTGTTTCCCCCTCCTTCTACCCCATTCTCATCCCAACTTTCTGATACTGTTCTGCTTTTTGTTGGGTTCTGATGTGGCTCCTCTTCATAGCTCTGACAATGATTGTCACATTTAGAAATTAATATAAATAAACAGCATTGTTGGGTTTCTTTCATTCAATCTTTAAAAGTTCCATGAGAGGCAAGATAAAGCTGAAGTCCTAAAAAGTTTTCTTTTTTATAAGAAAAGTCAAAACCCAGTTTAGCAAGGAAATAGAAGACAATTGGAACGCCAAAAAAAATCAAGCGAAAATGTTGTATGCGTACTTACTGGTGTGAAAACAGGGTAATCTTGGGCAGCGAACTGAGAAGCAGAGCGTGAAGCAGGGGAAGGGGATGGGAATCTGGCATTGCGGCCTGGGCTCGGGCCTGGGCCTGGGCCTGGGCTACTCCCTTGTGTTAATGCGGCATGAAGGGCCCTTAGCTCCACTGCTTTGGCTATGGCGGTCTGGATTTCATGCCTGCTAAACTCAGGGTTGCCATTGTTGTTGTTGCTATCTCTGTGATGGTGGTGGTCTTGAAAGGCTTGTGCGGTGGCAGCGGTTGTAGCCATGAAAGTAGTATATGACAGAGGATAGAACAAAGAGGCTGTGGGAAGAATATGTAAATGACCGAGAAGATAATATTATGTGCAGGCGTGCAGCACTAGAATAATGGTACTATTATTGTGCTGTGAATTTTTGTTGACAATTGGAAAAGAACAAAACAGATGAATGAACGGTATCCAACGGTTGGTTTTGATTTGAAGGGTGTTGTATCCATGGTAGGATGAATAGGATCTTTGGAGTGAGAACCAGAAGAAAATAGAAAGGAAGGATAGAAAAGGTCACATCTCAATCCTAACGAGCTTTGTCTCTGTTCTCATGGGAAGAAAAAATGATGGCGTGAGCGCACATGTGATGTGAAGATGAGAAGAGAGGGACGAGTCATTTTAATTCACAAATTCTACTCACACACATTTGTATATGCACATGATAATGATATTTTTATTATTTATTTGATATTTGATTACAGTAATTTTGATTTAACTCCTCCTCATGCGTGTATCCAGCAGTGTGAAGCCAGTTTACCAAAAATGCCCACATATTTGGAAAATTACCAGAAAGCAAAATTAGGCAGTGTTGCTTTAAAGGCAATATAGGAAGTTTCACTATGTTCCCCCATCACATTCTAAGCAATTCGGCTTTCAATTTGAGGACATTGTCCAACCAAATGTTGCTTTTGTGCCCATCTACACTTGGCGTGTGTAATCATGACATGATCTTGTAACTGAGTTCAAAATGCTACCAAAAGTATGGCATAATTTTTCACACCTCTCTTTAATATTTAGGGAAAATTATATTCATCTCTCCTAAAGTTTATTTAAATAACATGCATTTCTCTGTTTTTAAAAAGAAGCATTTATCACTTTTATAAGTTTATTTATAATTGCACCTACCTCGGGAGAAAAATGCACTCATCTCCATTGAGAATATCAAATTCCCCTAATATCTATATATAAATTTTATTTATTTTTTCTGTATAATTTTTTTATCACATCATTTATCTGATATCTCATTTCTTCTTCTTTTTTTGTGATAATTTTTATCTCTCATTTGTCTCTCTTACTCTTCCTAGACCGTGCGAATAGAATTTCCCATCAAATACATCCCTTATCTTAATATGCTGGTGAACTGGTGATGAGTTGGTGAACAACCTAATTAAGCTCAATTACGTTTCCTTTTCATAAAGAAAGCGTTTTACCTATGTTTAGTGGTGATATATTAGGATTTGTTCAGCACGAAGTATTTGAATTTTGAACAGAAAAACAGTGAATTAATATACTAGTTTCTAATTTTATCTATTACTATTATTAAAAGAACGTTTTTGGTGTTGGAACAAAAAAAAAGTTGTACACGCGTCAGTATTTGGATGAAAATTTTCCAGCTCAAAAACTCTACTGAAAGTTAAAAGAACGTTTCCCATCAGCTACGGTGTAAAAAAATTTCTTGGGCTTCACATTGTGCCAAAAAACAAATTGAAAAATAATAATCCACATAATTAATAAAAAATCCAAAAAAAATTATTTAATAAAATAGTATTTATTTATTAGTTTTGTTAATTTTTTTGTTCCGGTAAATTTTTAGACTATAATAATTTTTTACGGACTATAAATTTATTTATTTTTATTTTATTTTCGATTACTAAAACGGTGTTAACTTACAAGTTTCACTCATTTATTTTTTTTAATAACTTTTTACGAGCTATAAATTTATTTTTCTTTTGATTTTATTTTCGATCATCAAAATAGTGTTACAAGTTTTACTCATTTATTTCTTTCAATAATTTTCTACATACTATAAATTTATTTATCTTTTGATTTTATTTTTGATCACCAAAATAGTATTTCCTTAATGATACAGTATTAAAAAAAATTCTCCCGCTTCACGTTGTTGTGCCAAAAGAACAGGTCTGACGCCTCTCTCTCCCTCTCAGCTGTAGGAAAAAAAATAGTTTCCTTAAGATTTTCTTCTTCCAGCAGCAAAGGACTACTCCAATGACAAGAAAAAAAATTTCCTTTTGCTCTTTTTTTTTTTTTATTATTTGCATTTCAATTTACTATTTATTTCTTTCAATAATTTTTTATGGGCTATAAATTTATTTTTTTGATTTTGTTTCTAATAACCAAAATAGTATTTACTTACATATTTTACTCATTTATTTATTTCACTTATTTATTTGTTGTAAGTTTCACTCATTCATTTTTTCTAATAATTTCTGCGAGCTACAAATTTATTTTTCTTTTAATTTTATTTCCGATTACCAAAACGGTGTTTGCTTACAAGTTTCACTTATTCATTTCTTCCAATAACTGTGTACAGGCAATAAAATTTTTTTTCCCGATTTTATTTTCTATCACTGAAACGGTATTTACTTGCATGTTTCACTCAATTATTTCTTCTAATAACTTTCGCCGGGCTATAAATTTAGTTTTCTTTCAATTTTATTTACGATAACTAAAACGGTGTTTGCTTACATGTTTCAATCATTTATTTCTTCCAATAACTTTACGAGTTTCACTAATATTTTTTCAATTTTATTATGATCAATAAAATAGTGTTTACTTACTGGTTCAATTCCTCCTTCTCTATTTCTATAAATTTTCATGTTGCAAAAATATTTCTCTTTTGATTTTATTTTTTATTAATAAAATAGTGATTGATTACGGGATCTAAGGCCCAGTTTGGATAAGTTTCTCCATAAGTATTTCTAGCATTTATTTTTTAACTAACAAATTCTCATAGAAGTTGAAATTAACTTTTGCTTTTCACTTTTTTTAAAAGTCATCTTTTTTAACTTCTCCAAAAGTACCTATATCTAATTAATGACTATTTAACAACATTCTTTATTTTACATATATGAGAAAAATAAAAAACAAAACAAGACTAACTTCTTTATAAGTTAAAAGCTAGAACTTTTGCATCCAAACATGACCCTATTCATCTTTTTTGTTCCTGTAATTTTTCAAGTCAAATTTTTTTTTATTTTATTTCTGATCAATAAAACAATATTTGCTTACAAGTTTCATTTATCTTTTTTTATTCCTTTAAATTTTTACATTAAAAAATTATTTTTCAACAAAATAAAAAAGAAAATAATTTTATTTCTGATCAATAAAATGGTGTTTACTTATGTGTTTCATTAATATTTTTTTAATTTTATTTTCGATCATGTTGTAAAATTATTTTCCATTTGATTTTATTTTTGATCAATAAAATAGTGATTGCTTACGTGATGTATTCATCCTTTTTTGTTCATGTATTTTTTCAAGTTAAATAATTATCATTTTTATTTTACTCCTGACCAATAAAACATTGTTTGCTTATAAGTTTCATTCATCTTTTTTTGTTCTTTTAAATTTTCACTTTGCAAAATTATTTTTATTTAAAACAAAAAAGAAAATAATTTTATTTCTGATCAATAAAATAGTGTTTGATTACGAGTTCTATTAATTTTTTTTATTTTTTTTTTCATAAATAAAATTGTGTTTACTCACGGAATCTATTTCCTCTTTCTTTATTTTTATAAATAGTGATTGGTTACGGGATGTATTCATCTTTTTTTGTTCTTATAAATTTTCTGGTCAAAAAATTATTTTTCTTATTTATTTCTGATCAATAAAACAATGGTTGCTAATAAATTTCATTTATTTATTTTTTTTCCTTTAAATTTTTACTTTAAAAAATATTTTTTAAAATAAAAAAATTATTTCTGATTAATAAAATTATGTTTGCTTACATGTTCAATTAATATTCCTCTTGATTTTATTTTTGATCAATAAAAACGTGTTTGCTCACCGAATCTATTTCCTCTTTCTCTATCTCTATAAATTTTCATGTTGTAAAATTATTTTCCTTTTGATTTTATTTTCTAATTTTATTTTCTATCAATAAAATAGTGATTCCTTATGGGATCTATTCATCTTTTTTGTTCCTGTAATTTTTTAAGTTAAAAAATTATTATTTTTTATTTTATTTCTGATCAATTAAACAATTTTTGCTTACAAATTTTATTCATCTTTTTTTGTTTCTTTAAATTTTCACTTTACAAAATTATTTTTCTTTAAAATAAAAAAGAAAAGAATTTAATTTTTTATCAATAAAATTGTGTGTGCTTATGGGTTCCATTAATCTTTCTTTTGATTTATTTTCGGTCAATAAAATCGTGTTTGTTCGCAGGATCTATTTTCTCTTTCTCTATTTCTATAAATTTTCATTTTGCATTTTTTTAATTTTATTTCTCATCAATAAAATATTGATTTTCAATGTTTTTTGCTTCCCTTTTCCTTTTTTAGTTGTATTTACCAAAAAAGTAGTGATTGCTTAGGGTTCCATTCATCTTTATTTGGTCTTGTAAATTTTGATGTTAAAATAATATTTTTCTTTTAATTTTATTTCTAATTAATGAAATTGTTTACTTATGGGTTTCATTCATCTTTTTGTTCTTTTAAATTTTTTGTTTGCAAAGTTATTTTCTTTATAACAAAAAAAAATTATTTGTGATTAATAAAATGGTGTTTGTTTACGGGTTTTATTCATTTTTCTTTTGATTTTACTTATAATCAATAAAATAGTATTTGCTTCCGAGTTCTATTTTTTATTATCTATTTTCATGAACATTTAGGTTGCAAAATTATTTTCCTTTTAATTTTATTTCTGACCAATAAAATAGTTATTACTTAGGGTCATCCTTCTTTTTCCCTATAAATTTGTAGATTACAAAATTATTATTTTTTGATTTATTTATTATCAATAAAATGGTATTTGCTTGTGAGTTCTATTCATCTTTATTTTTTGTTACACTCCATTCATCTTTATTTGTTCATATAAATTTTTTGGTTGTAATATTATTTTTCTTTTGAGCAATAATGTAGTGTTTACTTACGTGTTCTACTCATATCTATTTATTCCTATAAATTTTCAGCTGTAAAATTATTTTTCTTTTAATTTTATTTTTGACCAATTATTTTGCTATTTTATTTTTTTGTAAATTTTCACGAACAATGTCACAAAATCAACAATGCTATAAATTTAGAGTATACTGTAATATCAATTTATTAGTTTATTATTGTCTAAATAAGTCATTTCATATCATATATAGAAACCAACTGGACCCGTGTGGGTCAACTGACTAGTTTGCACTTAAAAATAAACAATGCTTTGAAAGGAACTTTTAATTTGCGTGATTTACTTTTTTACATTGTTTGCATCTTGAAAGTAAAGAAAGGATGAAAGAACGGGTAAGAATATTCTTCTCTAGTATTAAAATACCTAATGCACGAGTTATAACGCAATCCTGGTTGTTGTTTTTTTCCCCATGCAACCAATTAAGGTGACCCTTCATGAAGTTTAAGATTTTAAACCCGTCCATCGAACCAAAGGTCACTGGGAATTTACAAAATGGCAAAAACCACTTATCAAATTCATGGGGGTGACCTCAAATTGGACAATTTAAAAGCGTTTAACTTGTATCAATCAATTCACGACCAAAAAAAAAAGAAACTTGTATCAATTGGAAAGGTGATCTTACATTAAGAGGCCTTTATAAGCTTCTATATATATATTTTGTTGTTGCAAATCTCTAATAATACAATCAGCAGGAGGGTTGAGGTCAATATCGTCCAACTACAAAATGGAAAAATATGAATCTCATTGAGCCGTGTAAAGGTTTAGGTATTTCGGCAGAAAGGGGAAGAAAAATACTAACCAAAAGGGTCCAAAAACTTTACAGACAATGAATCTTGCAAAGACGGAGTGTAACAGTGGGGACCAATAGGGTTCTGTAGCATCTTTCAAAATTACACAAAGCCCGTGTCATGCCACATATAAATTACAAGTCCCGATAGGGTATTTTTGAACATGGAGAATAATATCTTTACTTGGAGTCTAGTATATATCCCTTTTTATATAATAATTCGAATATGGAATTCCACGTAGGACAATAGAATTGTTTAATAGTTCGTAGGGACTGTTAACACATTTTTTTTCTCTCGCAAAATTCACTATAATTTTATGGAAATTAAAATTCACTAAAGTGACTAACGGCTGACAGTTGAAGATTTTTTTTAATTTTGTATCTGTCAGAGACCAAAATGACATCGTCTAACACTCTTAAAGACTAAAATGATTATTTACTCAAATTGAGATTGCTAAGCCCAGCCAGGTAGGGCAGTTAGTAGGATTTGTCAAAACAACCACATGCAAAGAGTGTCTTTTCTTGCTTAATTGATAGCGATAATTACAGATGCCTGAATTAAATTCCGGTATTTTTCTATGTTAAAGGAATATAGAATATAGCTTAAGCATGTCACAGCCATTCGAGCGACTCGTAGTAGGTAGTTAATAGTTTAGATATATCCTTTAGAAGACAGGCGTATTTGGTTTTGACTATATATGGAACGGATGTAGCAGTTGGAAAAAGGTTAGTCTTCTCCTAACCACCAAATATTGTTTTTGTTCCCTGCCACCGAACTACAAATGTGATGTTTTGGTGATATTTGGTCGACCAGAGAATAAGACATGATATAAATAAAACAAAATCAAATATGTGAATTTAAAAAATAATGTATTTTAGTTTTGCTAAAGAAGGATAGAATTAAAAAGAACTGAATTTTAATACACTCTTTTGTCACCAATTCTCATGTCTTTATATAATATTAGATCCTTATTTTTTAATAAAAGATGAAAATTAATGAAGCTACTTTATCCATTAGAGTACTAATAACATATTTAAAATTCCAAAATAAAAAAATTATAGGCCATTCAAAAGAAAAAGATTATAATCTATTTAGATTTAACTACTTGCAATTTATGTAAAACTCATGTGAAAAGCTACTAGTTAAAAAAAATCATGTTATAAATACTTATAAAAATGTTTATCCAAACTATTTCTACTTCTAATATTTTATTTTACCCATGAGAGTACTATTTCAAATAAATATAAAATGTGGTAAGATTTCCATGCAAAGAATAATGGAACTATTAGTCAAATGAAAATGTCCATCAAGAGTTTATGTTTTATCCACATATCTTCAATTAAGACAATTTGTGTTATATTTGTCATTAAAATAGTGTGTGTTTGGATAATTAAGCTTCAAACATATATAAGTTTAAAAAAGTAAATAGTAAATAATTGAATACTATATATTTCTATTCTCTGATATTTACCTTAAATAATGCCCATCAAATGGGACCAAAAATACAATATATGAGAGCATATAGCTAGGGATCAATCATGTTACATGGTGTAAGGTTTACTGGACCTGCAGGTTCCGTTTCTGTCTGCTTCAATGATTGGCTTCATTAGCAAGGGAAATTAGTTAAAGATCTTTCACAATGGTGGTTGGGGAGGGAAACCCCGTGATCCACGCGTATTAATTCGAAAAGACAAAAAAAAAACACTAACCCGTTAAACCTTCTCTTTTACTAATTTAAATCATGCACAATTATAAGTGTCTTACAAGCTTGAGTTATAAAAGGAAATTTGGGACCGCTGCTGATCAGTCGTCTTGTTTTGTCACAGGCTCACAGCCATTGTAAACATTGCGCTACAAAATAGTTACTTAGCTAGAACAATTTCCATAAAAATACTCCTAAGTAAAATTTTGTTTTGTTTCTTTCCCCTTCCTTGGAAACAGAACATGGGAATGTACCTCGGTTCCAGCTCAGTATGCTCATGAAGAATATTTTTCTTTCATTTTCACTCACATTCACAGCCTAGCCTGAAAGAAACAAGTGATATATGGGTTTCAATGGTATAGCAAGAGTTAAAAACTGAGGAAATAGTAAATTCAATAAAATTATTATAACCAAACCTGCAGGTACAATTAATTAATTATATATTGTTACTGCAAGCGTGGTTCTGTTTGACAGTATAAAACGACAACACCACTCATCCCTTTATGTATATCGGATCTTTGAATCTCCTGAACAAACACATTGCAAGCTGAAGTGTACTTATTTATTACGAAGTTAAAGTTTAGAAGTTACGTAAATACTGGTATGGCCCTCCTCGTATAATGTTTGGATTTTGTCCTGTTTTGTTTGTTACATTCCTACAAAATCAGATTCCCCCATCTTAGCTTTACCACTCTCTCAGTCTCTCGTCTACATTAATTTATTATCTTTTCTTTTAATTGTTTAATCTAACTAGCTATATATGCCCTGGTAGATCCTTCTCATCAGTTAGTGAATTAAGAGTCAAATTACATGTGTTTTTTTTTTTATATTTTATGTTGTCTTCAAACAGCTACCATGTTCACTGTGTCTTTTTTCTCATAGCTTGATTCTGGTTAAGTTATGTCAATGCCGATGAAAGATCGAATGTAGCAAGTGAGAAAAATAAAATATATGTGGCATATACGATCATAAAACTCATGGAAGGATCAGTTCCCCTCAGGTTAGTTAAAAGTAAGGACTAGGAGGTAGGAACAAGATGAAGATAGCATAATGGAACAAGATAGTGTAATGGGACTAGTAGAAAACTGTTTTCGACAACAGTAATAAATTTTGGGTGTTTATGTTTTCTCTCCCAAAACTGAAAACTGTGCTTAGCTCTAAAGACTATCTCCGGTCCTATTTATAAGAAATAAAAAATAGTTTTTGTTTAATCTTTTTTGTAAGAAATAATGATTTGTTTTTAACAAGAATGATTATTTCTTTTCAATATTATCCTTATTAATTATCACACCACTCAATTATTTATGTCATTTTTAGCCACTTAATGCAATGTTATTTGTGTAAAAAAATTTAAAATTATAATATTATTAATAAAAAATAACACATTTTAATGTATTTATTGGTATGTGTGATTTAAGTATTATGTTTCTTATATATAGACCGGAGGTAGTAGTTTGTATGATTTTGTCTTTTTTGGGTCAAATCTTGACTCTTGAGGGTTTTTTTTTGTAATTTTTGGTCAACATTTTTTTTGTTTTTGGGTCAAGTTTTGTTTTGTATTTAGTCCATTGCTTTTTTTTTTGGTCAAGTATTTAGTCCATTGCTTTTGTCCCTTTTTTTTAAAGTAAAACGATTAGTGTTTAAGGAGTACAAGCCCATTACAAAGAATCAGCAGGCAAATTATTATCCAAAATCCCAATGGGCTGTATTGTAGATTTTGGGCTTTTTTAACGACATATACATAAATTACTATTGACACATACATATCAGTGCAGAACTATTAGTTTTGTACTGTGAAGTTCAACGTACAAAATTAATAGTTTTGCATGTATACTTTAGTACGGAACTATTAGTTCTGCATGTATACAAATAACACATGCAGAACTAAACTATTAGTTTTACATTATGTATATTTTTTTTAAAAATATCTACAGAATTATTAATTTGACATTAAATATGTATAAATAAAAAAATACGTATGTGTAGATAAAAAAATCAATTGATTTTTTGACTAATCAGGCCTACGCTATAGTCGAAGACGAAATCTGAACAAGCGCCGAAGTTTTTTCTTTTTTCATTTTTATATATTTTGTCATTAAAGAGCTGAAAAAATGGGGCACAAATTTTAAGTTACGCGTTCAAATCCCATTGGTCTATTTGCCCCGTAACGGATCCCGAGTGCCAGATCGCAATCCTAAAAAATCAACGTCTATGAGAGGTTTTGACCAGGAAAACAAAAAATCAACATCCGTGAGGGAAATAAAATTTGACTAAATAAACCTCACATCACACATGATTTTTGTTTTTTGGTCAACACATCACACATTATGATTGAATAATAGATCCAATGCCTCACACACACACACACACAATTGCTCAAGTAACTTTGCGACGAAACAAACTATCCAAACGGCACGCAAGTCCACCGGTTGAGGGCTTGAGGCCAGGGAACGGTGGCATTGTAGGTTCGGAAGTTTCCGATTCAGCGTCTGGTGAAGGAGATAGCTTATTTCAATACGGAAGCGGAGGCACAACGTGTGTTTGGAAAATCGTCCCCTACAGCATGAATTCCAAAGCACTAAACATGAGTTATGAGTTTTGATCCAAGGCATGTGTCGTGCTCTGGAATCCAATTATCCAAACACACCTTATATCTAGTTGGTCTTTTCGAGGACAACATATTCAACTCGCTCGTAGAATTAAATCAATTGAGAGGCGACAGAACAACTCTTTCTCATATTTCTGTTCGCTACGTCTACGAGTTGTTCACTCCTAATTTTCCGAAAGAAATATGAACGCGCCAGTTAATAACCGTACTTTATCGTATCGTATCTGCTGAATGTGGATGAAATTGTTAAATAAAATCGGATCCATTTTTCATTTAGATCTCATTGCTATTTGTGTTTTTTTCTGTCTTATGTAATTCTCAAAAATATATTGTAGTGTTATTTTTCCATTGGGAACATAATTTGAGTTATTGAATTGCAATGTTTCATTCGATTTATAATATGGATATGGATGGATGGCGAAATGGCGATACAGTAATAATGAACCCAATGGGCCTCATGCGTAGCGTATGCACAAAGTTTTAGGATTTTAAATTCAAATATATTTGTAGGAAAATAAAATGAAATTAAAAGGAAAAGAAAAATGGAAATTCAAACGGACGATCATAGGGTTAAATAAGTATTCAGGAGAAGTGTCTGTGCTTAAAAGAGTGTGAGTGGGGTTGCTTCCGATCGTACACCCAAAAAGAATTAATTTGAAGGCTGCGACTGGACAATGGAGAGTAGAGCAAGAGGTTTTTGAAGGCTTATCCCAATTTTTTTAATAAGAGTGTTTTGCCAATCGATCGTTCTGGAATGCACTGACATTTTTAGAATTTGTTATGCTTTTTCTCGGTTTGGCTTTTTGGTATTGATTCTGTACCAGTGTTGTTGATGTTGTTGTTGTTCTTTGTATAAAAGCCAAGTGCTTCTCTTTTCTTAGTTGGCTCCCTCCGTGCTGATTCTGTAGGGTTTATGTACCCGTAGTTACCTCTCTGTTTTTTCAGCTTTTTGTTGTCTAATTTGCCAAAACAAAAAAACAAAAATCTCTTGTCTTCAACCCTTTGTAATAACGTTGTTCCAATTGTAACTTCTCCATGGTTTGGATTCTACTTATTATTAGTACTTTTTAAGCAGAGGCACTCCCTCCTGAATGTATTCATATAACCCCATGATCTTCAGTTTGAATTCCTTTATTCTTTTAATTTCATTTTATTATTCCCACAAATATATTTGACAGTAAAGATGATGAAGTGTAATCTCATTTTTCCTTTCATATCCCTTGTCTTTTCCATGTATAAAGATATGTAAATGTAAATTCAAGCTGAATTTAAGAACAATTGGTAGTGTTTGGATTATATTTTTAAAAAAATCCTTTTGTGCGATAAATTATCAAAATGTTTTAAGGAATTATTTGCGAGTTTATTTGTTGGACCGTGAAGGAGTCTTTTAGCAAGAACCAATAATGAAAATGCTGAAAATTCAGCATATTAAAAAAATCTGTTAAATACTTGTTCTGTGTACATTAATAAGCTGTTTTCGAAAATGATTCAATTAAAATTTTGAATTTCATTGACGCTTGACCTTGCTTTTCTGACTGATTATTAACTTGACATTTTGGGCTATATCTCTAACAGTGCTGTTTTTCTTTTTCTTTGGGGTTAGACTTTTATGCCTTCATGCATATAATTTGATGCACGCTCTCCCGTTGCTTGCAGGGAAAGACAAAGTGAAGCAGGAGACAGGACAAGGCAACCGTCAAGTTCTTGGTGATATTGGTAATCTGGAGGTGTCTAGAACCGCTGAAGGGAAGCAGTTTTCACGACCCATCAAAAGGTTTTCAAATTTTCTTGTCGCTTTCAAGTTTCAAGTTTCTTGTCTTGTTTGCTTTTAATTAACCAAGCTTGTTTGTTGCTTGTAGGAACTTCAATGCAAAACAGTTGGGGAATGAGCAAGCTGCAACAGTAAATACTATGTGCCCTTTGCTATCTTTATTTGCCAATACACTTCAATCAAACATCTATCTATATAAGGCATCGGATTCTAGGTGAATTTCTCCCTGTTGTGCAGAACTTGGTACCGGCCTTGGAAGTCCCAGCTAATGACCAAGGAGTTGCACAAGTGAAGAAAGTACAGTACTACAGTAGCATTCAGAAGACATTTTCTTATCTCATTTAATGATGTGTTGTACTTGAATAATTCTTGTGATTCACTAGATGAATTTTCAACAGCCTGATGCCTGTTTTCAGAATGTTATTGTACCTGCACTAGACAATAAAGTAGATGTGGCTAGTTCTGAAGCCGGAAAAATAGTTGATTTTGACTCTGAAAGAAAGGGTAGGGATAGATCTTGTAGGAAGGTCCAGACTCTGACTTCAATACTTACTACAGCAACCAAGGTGCTTCAATTTTGTTCACGACATACATAGTGATCAATTTGAACAAATTCGTCTACCCCCATCCTTTGTTTCCTCTTCTTGGTGGTTTTCTATAATTTTAGTGGGCTTCTCATACAGGCTGCTTACGACGCCTTGATTGAGCTGGAGAATCAGCCAGTTGACATTGATGCAGATGATGCTAATGATGAATTGGCAGCAGTTGAATACCTTGATGAATTATACAAGTTCTACAAGCTAACAGAAGTACTTATATCATCCTAATCTTTGCCACACATTGCTATCTCTTTGTCCTTTCATTAATGGAAATTATTAATGCAGGGTGAGAGCCGAGTTTCAGATTACATGAGATCACAGCCTGAAATCAATGAGAGGATGAGGTCTATTACGGTGGATTGGCTGGTTGATGTCCACAGGAAATTCAAATTGATGCCAGAGACACTCTATCTTTCCATAAACATAATCGATCGATACCTCTCATTGACCAATGTCCCGAAAGCAGAATTACAATTAGTGGGCATAAGCTCAATGCTCATAGCTTGCAAATACGAAGAAATATTGCCCCCTCAGGTAGCAATACTTTGGCAGGGTCACACATTGCTAACATTTGAGCCTAATTTTGATTTCTAAATTTCCTTTTTGCTATTGGTCATTGCAGATTAAGGACTTTATCAGCATATCAGATAATGCTTACACCAAAAACCAGATTCTTTCCATGGAGACAGATATTCTTGAGAAGCTACAATGGTATCTATCAGTTCCCACACCCTATGTGTTTCTACTTCGACTCATCAGAGCATCTGTTCCACCTGATAAGGAGGTGATAACATTTTTATTAATAAATATTAATAACTATAACTATATGTAAGATTTAACCTAATATACTAAATCTAAACCATTGATTGTGTAGATGGAGAACTTGGCCTTTTACCTAGCCGAGCTTGGTCTCGTGCACTATCAAGTCATAATTTTGTACTCCCCTTCAATGATTGCTGCAGCAGCGGTGTACTCTGCTCGTTGCACACTAAAAAGGCATCCCATGTGGAATGAAAAACTACAACAACACGCTGGCTACTGCACAGAACAGATAATGTGTTTTCACTTCGTTAACTCTGTCTATTGTGAATTCAGTAATGGAGGATTACTTTAACTTTTAAGACTAATTAAATGGTTGTTTTCTCAATTTTATGTAAACAGAGACTGTGTGAAGCTATTAATCAGCTTACAAGCAAATACAGCACATGGTAAAATCCAATCAGTGTACTGCAAGTTCTCAAGTGAAGAAAGAGGGTATGTTGCACTTTTATCTCCACCCAGAGACATAGTGGAAAAATTTCTAGCGTATTGATCTTGTATCTCATTCTTTTTTTAACCTGAGATCTTAGCGCAGGATCGTTGTTTTGAAATTTTCAATTGAAATATTTGTAAGATGAATGTCACAATAAAAAACGGGTTTAGAACATTACAAATAGTTGTTGAAAAGGTTACATGAAAAGGGAACAAGATGGGCTTGATTAAGCCCTCTCGCCTCTAATTCTGCGAGCGAGTTGAATGTCTTTGGGCATAATGGTAACCCTCTTGGCGTGAATAGCACAGAGGTTTGTGTCCTCGAAGAGTCCGACGAGGTATGCCTCTGCGGCTTCTTGGAGGGCGGAGACGGCGCTGCTCTGGAATCGGAGATCGGTCTTGAAATCTTGTGCGATTTCTCTGACTAGCCTCTGGAACGGGAGCTTCCGGATCAGAAGCTCTGTGCTCTTCTGGTACTTTCTGATCTCTCTCAGTGCCACCGTTCCTGGCCTGAAACGGTGTGGCTTCTTCACTCCGCCGGTGGCCGGAGCAGATTTCCGAGCGGCTTTCGTCGCCAACTGTTTCCTCGGTGCTTTCCCTCCGGTGGACTTGCGGGCAGTTTGCTTTGTACGAGCCATTCTCTCTCAGACTCACACTGAACGAAAACAAAGATATCGCTAATTGGAAATTTGGAGTAATACAGAACCAAGGTTCTAATATCTATAGCACTAAAGAATGCTATGGGGGGCGGGGTTTATATATAAAAATAAAATAGCATAACCGGGAGCGGGAAATTTGGAATGGTTAGGAGCGGTGGAAAATTTAATTGTTCGGATAGCCAAAGGCAAAGATCACCGTTAATGTCACGTCAATCAATGGCGGGGATTCTTTCTTATGAGTATGACACGGATTGTGATCCGTGGCACTGTTTTAAATTTAATTTTGAATTTTTGTAATTGTAATATAAGAATACATTCTTTTGACTAGATTTTATAAGTTTAAATTGGTAATCAATCTTGTAAAAAAACAAAAAACATTGGTAACACTAATCAATTAATTATAAATTATCAAAAAAAAGTTTTTAACTATTATCTAATATTAATATATTTATTTATGTGTGAAATTTTATTACTGCAAAATATCCAATGGGCTATTTATGTGTGAAATTTTACTGCAAAATATCCAATGGCCCAAACATCGTTGGACGCATTCTAGACTATATAAAATACCTGTATTTGCTTGACCAAAAAAAAAATACCTGTATTTGGCAAGCATGTAAAATATTGTTATACTAGTTAATTATGATTGTCTATTTGGATTACGTCAAAAAAATGATTGTCGTTTATAAAAAAAAGTGATTGTCTATTTGGATTGACTTGTATTATCCTTATTTTTTTATAAAATTTGTCTAATACTGTAGACTTTAAATACTATCTAATAACTTGTATTGAAATTTTGAATTATTTTTATCTGGCCTATGCAAGTAGTACACTAGTATTGGCAATTAAAGTTGTGTTATTGGCTCACATTTTCTTTACTAGTTTATAAAATTAATAATGTTTAAAAGTATTAATTTAAATATTATTTAATTTGTGAAAGATTTTTGGTTTAAATATATTTTTGATCCCTATAACGAAGGTGTTTTCATTTTAGTCCCTAAGAAAGTCAAATGTTTTTGGTCCCTTAAATATATTTTTTCGTTTTAGTCCCTAAGTATAGTTGATCTCATTTAATTGTTGAGATAACTCACTTAAGCTCACCTCACCTTGAACCCATCACTTGACTTGTCAGCGTTTTTTCCACGTCAGCAAAACTGTCTATCTCTCTTTCTCCTCCCTCCTCCCCCTTCCCCCTCTCTCTTTATCCTCGTTGTTTCCATCGAATTCCTAACAGTCCTCAACAAAAGCTTATCTGAAACAGCATTGACCACACTCGACATTTATTCAATACCCATAAAAGAATGTTTTGTTTTTTTTTGTTTTCTAGGTCATCTTTTTCAACCCCTTTTTTCTTGTCTCTAATTGGGTATAGGAATGTTGGATACTGGCTTGAACTTTGCCCCGTGGTCGTGAAGAGGATTGGTTTTACACTTCGGTAAAGGCTCGCCGGTCATTTCACGGTGTGGAGAGCGATAGAGAGATACGGGTGTAGCTCCACGCCGTGAAATGACCAACCAGCTTTCGCTGGAGTGTAAAACCGATCCTCTCCATGATCACGCGCAAAGTTCAAGTCAGTATCCAACATTCCTATACCCAATTTGAGACAAGAAAAAAGGGCTGAAAAGGACGTCCCAAAAAACACATAGCTTTCTTTTATGGGTATTGAATAAACGTCGAGTTTTGCTGACGTGGAAAAAGCGATGACGTGTCGACTCGTGTTCAAGATGATGTGGCATTAAGTGAGTCACCTCAACAATTAAATGAGGTCAACTATACTCAAAGACTAAAACAAAAAAATAATATTCAAAGAATCAAATTCGTTTGACTTTTTTTTAAGGATTAAAATGAAAACACCTCTATATTATAAGGACATAAGCATATATTTTTAAATCAATTTATATTTAAAATTTCATAAGGGGTCGTTGCTGAAGATAAGTTATTACTTTTAGAGTTATAACAGAATAATGAATAATGAAAAGAGTTTTTATATAAACTTGTATATCAAGTCTTATCATGCCTATTCTTCCTCTGGGACATGGTTGAATTATTCATCACTTTTATGTATGAAAAGGAATCTGCTTAATAAAGTTATACGGTATAATATCTGCACAAAACAATTCATAAAGTTATAATATATTGTATAAGTTTAACCTATAATGATATGAAACAAGCCCTTGGTGCAATACGTCTATTTGAATGGGTGATAGAATGACCTTGTGATATTATATGAGAATGGTAATCAATATAGCATAGGTTATGTGGTCCAAGGAGTACTGACAGGTTGCTGAAGATGGTGTAGCAACAGCACAAGATGGTGAGGTTCTTTCTAATGCACAACAAAAGGAAAACAGATATTTTTAATTTAAATTCTAGCATGTTGAAAGGAAGATAACTACTGAGTTGAAAATTTCCTGCTATACTTTACTTAGTTCCATAGAATACATTATCCAAACTCAAAACTACAAAGGACATACGAACAAAGATTATATTTTTTTCCCCAAAGTAAGTAGCGTTGATGTGGTAGGCTAACCGTGGCACAATAGACGATCAAGAACAGTGCAACATGAGACGTGTAGTTAATGTCTTAAGAATTTATCCATGGTATATCGTGCAAATCCCCTAAGATACAACAAGTTCTTCTCGGTGATAAACGTACCGAGGCTATGTGAACTCAAGAAATTAAACAAACGAGAGGAGTGCAGTGCGAGTTGTGCAGTGAGTGGAGTGTGGTATTTATAGGAAAAAATTTGAACGTATGAAGAAAAGATAAGTTCGGTTTAAGATAAGGATAAACATCATAAATTTGATAAACATCATAAATTTAACATTAAGATAAAGATAAGCCTTGAAAAAAAAAAACATTAATCAGATAAGATTTTATAGGGAAAAAGATAAGATCGGTTTAAAATAAGGATAAGCATCAGAAATTTAACGTTAAGATAAAAATAAGCATTGAAAAAAATATTAATTAGATAAGATAAAAATGAGATTTTATCTGTGATAAGGCAACATTAATTGCCCCAAAAATAGGAAAGGCACTTCTCAATAAGGCTTTACAAAAATCATTAGATTTGCCTAGAAAAGGGTCAACTTGGGTCATCCTTGATGCACACTTAAAGCCATCCTTTTTTCCAGCTTGTTAATAAGCCTAAAGCTTGTAAATCTAAAAAAGCCTCATGGCTAGCAATGTGGGACTTGGAACTTTTGAAATATTAAAGAAAAAAACACAAGTATTAATTATTAACCAACTCTATATGCTTTATTAGTCTTCTTTTCAATGGCCAAGCTAATGAAGCAAAACAAATTAGGATCTCCCTGAAGCCCTGTTAAGTCTTAAGGTATGTATATAGTATGTATGTATGTATGTATGTATGTATGAATATACAATATACAATACAATAACAAACAACAATAGCACAACCTTCACGCATGTATATCAATATCATACCCAGTTGCTGGACAAGGAGAAGTCATGAAATCTAAATGAGGATTCCCCAGCTGTGTCTCTCTCAAGTCTGGACTGCGAAAGTTCATCACTTGAATCAGAGCCTTGAGGGGGCAATGGCAGAATATGAGTTTCGTTTGGATGGCGTGCCAGGTAAACTTCAGATTGCAATGGCAACACAGAAGGAGACAAAGCCCTGAATCTATTGCTTCCTCCCCCACTTGAAGTAGCCATTGCTCGGTCCCAGAGGAAGACATGGAGGAGAATGGGAACCCTGGTGTGTCGGTGCAAGGAGAGTTTCTGGCTGAGTGAAACAGTGTCATAACACCGAATGGCTCCTGTTGAAGAGACCATCCATGGAAGGACTTTTTGATTGGACACTCTTGAAACTACCAACAACCTTGAAGTATCTGTTGCTACTTTATAGAGGTTGCTGAGCCCTGACCTTGTAGCAGGTACGTTTTCTCGATTAATAACTGATGAGATGAAAATAAATCCCTGTGCATCACAGAAAAAATATTATTAGCTAAAATTTCATAAACAAAACATAATAATGTGTTTAACTATATATAATAAATATGGATCTAGCTCATGCATGATGTCAAGGAGAGAGAACTCTAACCTCTTCTGTACGACTAATGGCAAATCCAAGCTTTGTGTCTTCCTCTTTTAGTTTTACCTCAATAGAAAGCTCTCCTCCAACTGGAGCATACCATAGTCGAACGGCTCGAACAACGCCTATGTCTATTCCATGGTAATCCTCAAAACCATAAAGGCTTACATTTGCTAGGTTAGATAAGTCAGACAAGGACCCTGCATTCACAGTGGAAGAAGCTGTCTCTCCAGATATCTGTCACAAAAACAAAAGGAAAACTCCACATGTAACCTTGTACAACTAAAAACCAACAAAGAACAGAACAATTAATAATTCTCTCTAGAAATAAAATTGAAGTTAGTAAAAGTTTTGTTGCTTCCAAGAATACAAGACAATGATAAATTCCAAATTTGTTATTTCCCATTTGGCCATCCCTTAAGATCAACCACAAGATATATATTGCAAGAAGGTAAACAAAAGTTTAACCAACACCTAAATTTATCTTCTATATATGGACATCAATAATAATAGTCTTCATTGAAATAAAAACTCACATTGTTGGCAAAAAATGAAACATCAAGAGACTCTCAAGAACTAAATCTCCTAAAAGCTTTGGGGCGCTTGAACATGAACCAATTCTCCCAAGCTTAGCTGTTTAAGTTAAAAGCTGATCATGAAAGTGACCATTTACGTACCTTAGTAAGTAGGGACTCAGTTTGAATGTTCATGAAGACAATAGGGACACCTGAAGCTTGACCTGCATTAAGCCACGCATTTGCCCTGGCTAGGGTGTCCTCCAGATCATTGTAGCGAGAAGCTACTCGATCTGAAGCTTTGGGAAGGAGTAGTATGGAAAGAAAGTTGCTAGAATTGGGAACTGATAGCATCTCCTGCATCCTCCTCTCCCATGGATACGAAACATATCCATCCTGTAGTTTGGTCCTTGTTAACGCATTTACCATCCTAGTGCTCCTTGAAGCTGCAAATTACATTTATGTTTACAGATCAGATAAGACGTAAGAAAGTAAAGAAAGTATAGAAAACTGCAATTCCATTGCTGAACAAATATAACAGCTAACACACACGGAGAGGTTGAGACCAACTTGTGCCACAACTTCCCAGATTAAATTAAGGTGAATGCAAGATGCATTTGTCCAGTCAAAATTATAATAAAATCAGTTATATATGCAACTGAGACAGCAGTGTACATTTCTAACTTGAATATTTGTTGAGACACACATATTGTCATATCATATGTTAAGAGTTAAGACTGGCATTCTTGCAACAGATCGGCAACAGACCAAAAATAGCAGCATCAACTTAGTTGCAGTTAAACAGTAGATATGCTTGAGTTGAATCTTGAGAGAACCATTAATATTGGTAATAAAGAGAGAACCCTTGCAATTAAAAATAATGCATAATATGTCCAAGCTTAGTTTCAGATTTTGAGATGGATGACATATATATTAGGCATTTATTATAACATATACGATTGGTAATAGAGTCTACAACAAGAAGATGACAGTAAATTTAAACTTAGCACAGGCCCCAGGGTGTCAGTGTAAATAGATAGTGTTCAAAGCAGAATTGTTTGAGGTAACATTAGCTTTGGCCTAAGATACTTTTGGTCAACCGTTCCACTTAGACCTGTCCCTTAATGTGAATCCATTACTCCTTATGTTCGTGCTAGATAAAAGTTTAATTTACTCATATTTTTAAAAGTGTTGGTAAATAAAATCGCATATATAATAGACTGAGATCACAGTATGTACGACGCTATGCTTATGATTATTATAAGAAAATCAGGGACCTTTAAAGCATAGAAGGCAAATTAAAACAGCATTACAATTTGACTACCGTCAAAGACTCAAATGGGTATTTTAAGTTTTTAACACAATTCCATTCCATGCTACCAATTAAAGGTCTATTTCATCTTGAAATTGAATCATAGATTGCGCCAAAGTAACTTGATCGAGTTTGATCAATACTAGCGGCTATAAGGATGGCCAACAAGAATCCTAAGTTTACAAATTTTTCTTCATTAAACTTCTATAGAATGTGTGGGAAAAAAAATCGGATTCTGAATCCATATATAGCAGAAAGGTCTAAACTCTAAAATAATAAAAATTGAGGGAAACAACTGTCCTTATCATTCATGTGCAGCAAGGACCAAGCCACCCAAGTGACTTCACAAGTTTCACGCACTTGGTGCATCAATTAATTAATCTTTAATCTAACAATTAAAGTCAGATGAAAAGTCCACGCCTCCAATAAAAAGCAGGTGTCCCTTTGTCAATAATAACAACCGGTTCAGTTCAAATAAAAATGTAAAACAAGTTGTTGGATACAGCGTGAGAAAGAGATAGATTCCATTTGTATAAAGAGTAGGAAGAAATATTGCTACTTACGAATGCGAGAAGGTTTTTTTTGGGCTATTTCTAAAGGCACATACATCTTATTCTAACTACACATACCTATTTTTTAAATACCTACACTACCCCCAACACACACAAGCACAGTTCCGCGCAGACAGCACAGTTCCGCGAGCACAAGAACAGTTCCGCGAGCCATAGTTCCATGAGCACAAGCACAGATCCGCGCACACACACTTCTGCAAACTGCACACACACAGTGCACTACACGCACAGTTCTGCTCACTTCTGCACAGATACTTCCGCAACACCCACACTCACTTCCGCACACAGCACAGATACTTCTGCACGCACACACATACTTTCCCCAAATCATTGAGTGCTTTACCAGCTCCTTGAATGCTTACACTGAGGTTGATGGTGGGTTCAATTTCAACCACTATGTTGTTGAACTGAGGAGGATTTCTTGGTCGTTGTCTTCGGAATCTACTAGAGGGAGGAGGGGTGGTGGGTTGCAATAATGGGGCAAGGGAAGATAATGGAGACCCAATCTTCTTCTTCTCCTTTTAAGCCAATCTGCTTCTGCTTCTTCTCCCCCGATCTGCTTCTTCTTCTTCTCCATCGCCGATTTGCTTCTTCTTCTCCGAGGTAACCGCTTCAAGCTCCCACTGAGACCCACCCCAGTCCCAGTTTTTGGCAACTAGCTCCTACTCGGCGACGACCTCGACCACCACCTTCTCCGACGATCTGCTGCAACGAGAAGGGAAGAAGAAGGAAGAAGTCTGGAAGTGTGGCTTGGGGCTATTACTGCGCGGAACTATTGAAGGGAAGAAGAAGAAGAAGAAGAAGGAGAAGTTACTGCGCGGAACTATTGAAGGGTAGTATTGACTTTTCCTATTTTAGTGTATGTGTAGAAAGAAAGGAAGGTATGTGTTATTAGAAAATCCCTTTTTTTGGTAGGAGAAGCTAAAGAACCAAAAGGACAAAAAAACAAAAAGAGAAAAAGGGGAAAAAATCGAGAAGGTTTAGTAATAGAAATTTGATAAATGGATACAAATATATTTCGTATTAGGCTTAAAAAGAATTTTGGTCCCTGCAAATATACCTATTTTTATTTTTGTCCCTGTAATTTTTTTTTTACCTTTTCATCCCTGCAAACTTCACCGTCTCCGTTTTTGGTCCTCGACATCAAGTTTCGTTACAAAAAAGCTGACGTGGCTGACGGGGGCTGAGCTGGCACTGTCACGCTAGCTGACAAAAGCCACATGTCAGTAGATGACGAGGCTCACTTGCTGACTCAGCATCATTAATATTTTTAACAGGGACGAAAAGCAAAAAATTGTATATTTGCAGGGACAAAAAATAAAAAACTGTATAATTGCAGGGACCAAAAATATTTTTAAGCCTTAAATGGTTTACAGTTTGAAATTAGGGTTCATGTTCTTATCCCTTTCTCTCCCCTCCCAGCCGCCACCCCTCTCCCACCGCACCACTATCATCTCCAAGCAGAGATCCCCACCATCATCAGATTTGCAACAACAACAAGAAGCAGCAACAACAACAAGCAGATTTGCAAAACAACAATCAATGAAGACAAAAGGTTTTTGTTCCCCCAATTTGAAACCCTAATTGGAGTGTTGCCTCATTTCAGATGGTTGAAGAAGAAGGAAGAAGACAAAGGTTTGGGTCACCATTGTTGGTCTCTTGGTCGAGCTTAGGGTAGTGGCTGAGAGGGGGGAGAGGAGGAGGGGAGGGGGTTGGTTTTGGTTGGGTATTTTGGTTGCCACACTGATTAATGTTTGATGATGTTGTTGGGATACATTTCTTTGAGGATGTTGGGTTTAGATTTGGTTGTGTTGTGGTGAAGGCTATGTAGGAAAGGAGAAGAAGAAAAATGGTGGTGGTGGTGCGGTTCTGAGCTCAGCTTAGGGTGGTGGGAGAGAAGAAGAAGAAGAAAAAAATGGTGGTGGTGCAGTTCTAAGATCATGGGAGAGAAGAAAAATATCATTAACATTTTTTGTCCCTGCAATTATACAGTTTTTTGTTTTTCGTCCCTGCAAATATACCATTTTTTGCTTTTCATCCCTGTTAAAAATGTTAATGATGTTGAGTCAGCAAGTGAGCCACATCATCTATTGACATGTGGCTTCTGTCAGCCAGCATGGCAGTGCCAGCTCAGCCTTCGTTAGCCACGTCAGTTTTTTTGTAACGGAACTTAACATCGATGACCAAAAACAGAGACGGCGAAATTTGCAGGGATGAAAAAGTAAAAAAAAGTTTTACAGCGACGAAAATCAAAAATAGATATATTTGTCAGGACCAAAATTCTTTTTAAGCCTTCGTATTATTAATAAATTAAATTAAAAAAACTATTTTTTTTGTCAATCATTCGTTTATTTTTTATTTTTTCTAACTACATTTAGTTATAAATTTATGATACTCATAACAACTTCTGCCTAAATTTTTTTGTAAAACATTGTTAATCGTAATATTTAAAGGCAATTTTTACGGTCTCGTTATAAAAATAACGGTTTTGTAAATTAAAAATGGCTTTAACATGTTTTTGGTCCTTCTAAATATCGGAGTTTTGAATTTAGTCCCTCTAAAAAAAGTCAAAGTTTTTTGGTCCCTCAAGAAATCAATTTTTTGATTTAGGTCCCTCTTTTGCGTTGACTGCTGACATGGCACACTGAGGTCCCTGTAAAAATGCTAACATGACTTACATGCAGAGGGACTAAAATCAAAACTTAATATTTAGAGGGACTAAAATCAAAACTTAATATATTTAGAGAGACTAAAATCAAAACTTAATATATTTAGAAGGACCATGTCAGGATTTTTACAGGGACCTCAGTGTGTCATATTAGCGGTCAACGCCAAAGAGGGACCTAATTCAAAAAATTGATTTCTTGAGGGACCAAAAAACTTTGATTTTTTTTAGAGGGACTAAATTCAAAACGCCGATATTTAGAGGGACCAAAAACATATTAAACCCATTAAAAATCCTTCTCCCACAACCGTGAAAATTAATCTCGTTTTCTAATGTACAGTAGCAAGCCTTTGTAACCGTAAAACAAACAGGTACTAATCATGTATAGATATATCATATATATGCTGTTAATTGAGGTAGTTGTAACAGAAAGTGAATGGCGCGCACGTGTGAGAGGAAAATACGTGGTAATGGGAGTTTAAATGGCGTGGAAAGCATAGTCTGTTATGCACTCAGTTTTTTTTTATAAGGAAAAGAAAAACACGTAAGCGCGAAAGTCAAAAAGCAAGTTGGTAAAGAAAAAAATAAACGGAGAGGTTGAGGTTGGTGTAAAGTATACCTTGAAGGTCGAAGCATTCAGCCTCGGATCGATCCAAGAACCCGACGACGTAATTCGGGTCAGAAATGGAGCGGAGAACGAACTGTTTCTTCCCGCCGGTGGAGGAATCGTTGGGGACGATACAGGCCTGAAGCTCCGCGAACTCGTCGGGTCCACGTCGGACCAGAACCATAATGGAGGTGTCCTTCTTCTTATATGCGTCCTGGAGGATCTTCTGGACCCCACCCTTGCCACCCTTGAACGGCGATTTGAATCGGATCTGGGAGATCGTGGTGGTTCCGATTCGGAGCTCCTCGACGATATCGCCGGTTTGGAGCATGTCGCCGGTCCACTCGTCGGCTTTTGAACTTCCTCTGAGACATTCGATGGATAGCACTTTCGGGTCTCGGGTCGGTGAGTCGGAGGAACTGCTTTGCGATGACCTGTCCATGGTCATGTTAACGTCACACTCGGTGACACACACACTCGATCCCCCCGCGCGCTCTTTTTATTCCTTTGCGAATATTTGCTTTCAGTTGAATCAGTCTCGGGTGCTTTCAGTTGAATCAGTTTGTGTTACGTACGTGTGATTAATGAATCACGTACGCTAGCTAAGATAGGCGAAGTTTAAGCTACTTTACAAAAGGAGGTTTTGGTTTGGAAAAGAGAGAGAGGAGGGGGAGGAAGAGGAGGAGGTAGAGAAGAAGGGAATTGATGGTGGAGAGAGGAGTGGTGATGTGGGTAACAATAGTGGTTATTGACAAGCCAAATTAATTCCTAGAATTAAGAATGCGAAGGCGAACAATCTAACGATGTTGTTTAAATGGTGGGAACGTGTAATTCTGTGACATTTCATTTCCCATTAAAATGTTAATAAAATATTTGTTATGGACTTACATATCCACAAGCAATCTATCATTTGTGGAAAAGTATGAGATTCATGCTACGAATTTATAAAGTTTTGTAGACTTTGACTAAATTTGTTCTAATGTTCTTGCCTTGGGTCTTCTCTAGAATACAATGTCAATTAGCAAGTTGTACTTTTATTAAAACTCTACTGTTTTAAATTTAAAGAAGGTGATTAAAGTAATAAAACTCGTTATTTAATTGATTGTACAGTAGTGTTAAAATAATTAATAGTAACATAATGACCTTATTTGATCATGTATCTCAGTCTAGGAAATGGGTTTTGTTGGTTATTTTTCAGCATTGCAAATATGGAAATAGTGAGATATAATTTTAAAGGTTCATATAAGCTTATATTTTTTTAAAAATAAAAAGGGAATAATGTAGCCTTCGCTCTTCAAGTTAATTTCTTGGAGGAAATGATTTGGACGTTGATTCTAGAAATCACAAGAGTGAGGGGTATGCTGCAAAGGCGCAAAGAATGCGGTGTCCGCCCACAAAGAAAAGGCGTGTACATACGTGGACTGACTCTGACTGGGTGGAAGCTTCCTCAAAACTTTGGTCCAAAATAAATTAAGATTGCAAAGCGCAACCCAAATGGCTGACGTTTATTGCGCAACAATCATGCTTGCGTATGCTTCACAAACTTGAGACGTAGGATGGGTTCCACTTCAAAGTGAATGATTATTTGGAGAGAAAAAAAGTTAATAACAAAACAAATATGTTGAAATTCCTTTACTAGAAAAAATAAAATCTCATGAAGGCTACCGTGTATTCTTTATTCATTAAAATACACATACAACTTCAAAGCATTCTAATCCATATACTACCACTATAAAACGCATTTTGATTTAGGTCCCAGTTCAATTTGCACAATCCCTGTCGTTGGACGGTAAAATCCATTCATCTATGGAGGCCACCCATGTGGATTATAAATTTATAGAGACCAGTTGAGGTCCCCAATTGTAAAAATGAAATTGACGTGTCACTCGTTTCTGCTTCTTCAATTACTTGAGAAACTAATAGACCATACTCAATGATTAAAATAGTCCATGAAGGATACTTATAAAAAAGAGACCACCTGATAGTCAGCAATAGCTATATTTGATTAAAATCCCTGCTGTTGCTATCTGTGATTTATCAATCTAAACCATTATGTGCCTTAACTATCTAAATAGTATCACTCTACGCCTGTAGAATATTTACTACCTACGGTTTGCCACGATTTGGTCCGGTTGGCTAATTACAGAACATAGCGCAACCTGTACCCTCGGCCTACATTCCACAGCAACCTACAGGAAGAAGAGAAGAAACGAAATTGAATCAAAATATGTGGAAGTCACCTAAATGTAAGACGAATTCAAAATATCAATAGAAAAAGAAAAAAGACATTTACTAATGGCAATAGTATTAGTTGGTGATTCAAGATTACCTACTCATTATTGTGACCATCTCTTATGTGCACTCGCACTCTTAGCTCCATTAAGAGATCTTCTTCTACCCCTTAAGTCCCCACGAGCAGACAATTGCTTTTGGCTCGAAGAAGAAGCTGCATTAGATTTCTGAATGGTTGAAACTTCTTTAAGAGGACTATCGGATTGAGATTTTGAGGGGTGTTCAACGACTCTCCTTGACAAGCTTATGATTTTTGCTGGTACAGGTTTCCCAGCAATTGCAGAAGCCGAACTTGGGTTCAGGACAATGGCATCAGCAGGAAGATCACGTGCATTGTTGACAGGAGAACTATCCGAATCAGATGATGAGGGACTAGTAGTGCTCTCCATATCATAAATGAGGTTATCTCTCATTTGTGGTTGCTCACTGCCATTTGAACCACAGGCAGAGAAGGACGGTCGACGAAGCCTTGAAAGCTGCATAACCTGCGGTCAATTTTGAAAGAGCCAGCAATATAAGAAGCATTTCAAACTAGTAGATAAAAAACTCTTCTTGTTTTGTGCAGCTTTGTTGAGAGCTAAAAGTAATGTAATGTACTTTCAATTGTAATTCAAAATCCAGTTGTTTGGCTTTTTATGCAATATATCGGGTGTATGTAATTAACAAACATAAGTAAGTCAATAAACTTGTGTACCAAAGTTACCGAAGTGGTGCATCCCAATTCCCAATGTTACCTTTTGTTCTAGAACCACCAAATCCTTCTTTAGTTTTGAAATTGTTGTATTCTTCCTCCGTATAATGTCTTCTAATTCAGAAACCCTCTGTTTTAAATAGTAGCAAGAAGGATGAGTGGATTAAACAAAGGGAAAAAGAAGTTGCAAATTCCAACTTAAAAGGATAAAATGCAAATGAATATTACCTTGCAATTAGCAACCTCTGAAGAGTTCAGGAGAGTGGTTAGCTCCTTTATTGTAGTCTCTTTCTCTTCACAGTCCCTCTTAAGATTGTAAAGATCTTGTTCTACAGCCAAGTTGTTCAACTGTGGATAAAAAAATAAGCATGGCAAAGGTACCAAAAAGATATAGTAAATAACTATGTCGAGGCAACAAAATCATTAAGCAATTGCTGTTAATTAACCTGGTTCCAATTAAAGTCAAGGCCGTGGAATGCAAACATGCTACAAAAATGTTTGATGAGTTATCATTCATGAGAAGCTCGTAAAATCAAGTTATGTGGAGAATCTTATGTCAAGGTGACAGATAATCAGATTTATGTTGTAGTTGTAATAGAATAATCATTATCAAGACCACATAGCCTTAGAAAAACATTTCAATAATTCGTTCAACCAAAATTTAAAAAGACCAAGAACAAACTTATTGTGTCACAAAGATCTCCAAGAAGTTACTACTTAAAGTGCTAGATGACAGAAGCGCCTAAATTGCATATCTTGTACTTAATAAGTGAAATTTGGAAAATTACATATCCTATGCAACAAGATTGAATGTCACTGATTGTGCACAGGCAAAATGTTGCCCCCTTTGCGTATATAGGACTCAAGGACCCCAACAAAGATGACTCTGAAGAAAATAGTACCTGGATATCAGCAGCAGATGTGACACTTGAAGCCAAATCTGACAAATCAGACATTCTTCGCTCCTCTTGTTCTTCATTAGAGAAGGGAGTCGTCTTGTATTGGAACACCTCATTTCCACTGGAGGCTCTGGTAACAGAGGCGTCCTGGTAACAAAGTCAATGAGTGATCAAGGCCAAGTTGTTGAGTGGACACATTGGGAAGATGCGGAGATATAATTGCCCAGCACCAAAAGAAAGCAATATAACCACAATACAATGAGTATGAGTTCTTACCATCAATTCATTATGGTGTTGTTCACAATGCCAACAACCGCAATCGACAAACTTAATTCTCTCGGTACCAAAAGTTTCACCCAACTGCAATTCTTCATCCTTGGTGGATAATTTGTTGGTGACAGCAATTGTGTCTTCTTTGGAACTGTTAACCTGCTCGCAAAGATTGTCAAGCGTCTGCTGCATGCTTGATAGCACTTGGTCCTGGCAAAGAGTAATGTAATGATGAAATAAAACGATATTGATGCACATACATTCAAAGCTGGGACAAGCAAACAAGTTAAGAATTTCATGTTACAGAAAAAGAAATCAAAAGCATATGAATTGAAACTAAATGCATGACAATTTATTGTTGCCTAAACATCGAAGTGTGTGTTTGGTTCTCTATTTACACCATTCCAATGAGTGCAAACAGAGAAGCATGTCCTTTGGTGCTTGTATAGCCAAACGTTTTTGAAACTGTAGCAGCGGAAAAACAAACTTGCACAAAGTTGGTGGTGTGAGAAGTCTCCGTTAAAGGCCAAAATAATATTCATTAAAAAAAACAGAAAAACAAAGAAGCCGTCCCCATGTGGGCATGTCCAACGAGAGGGAAAATCTGAGTCAACAAAATAGTCTATGTAATCAACTGTTATTAATTCTGTAACATACTCTCTAAAGTGTAATTTACTCACATGAGATATTCCTAGTCCTTTTAAAAAAAATAATAATCTAAAGTGTGATTTCATCACGAACAGCCAAAAAAAAAAGAGTTCACCATCACAACAGCAACCAAGTAAGCCACAAAAACATTACAGTGAAAGAATCAAATTTAAACTTGACAAATAAAAAGCAGTAATGCATATTACATAGTATATTTGATTTGGGTATTAATTTTGAAAGCCGAAACGGTAACGCTCTTCCAATTTCTGGAACTCGAATAAATAAATAACAATGTAACGAGAAGAGAGACAAGCAGAGAATCAGAGATGCATTAAATTGAAAGTTCCGCCAGAAAATTGGCCCCAATCATGAAACTATTATATTATATTTATATCCGCATTAAATTAATCAAAGTAACGAGAATAAAAAAAAAGTGAAAAAAAGGGAATGCAAAAGGGGTTAAGGGACGATACCCTGAGTTCAACGGACTTCTTAAGGTTCAATATCTGTTGGTCTTTGTGGGAGTGAGCAACGGAAGCGCCAATGACGGCGACAATGAGGAAGCGGTGGATGGGAGGGAATAGGTTCCAAGCGAGGGCTTGTTCTGCGGTTAAGCCACCCCGAATGGTTCGCGCGGAACTTGCTTCTTCGGCGTTAACAAGCCGTCCCTGGAGGGATATCCACGCCATTGGCTTCTCCGATGAGACAGGACGGCTAGGCTCCACGAAGGTGGCGGAGAGGCGGCGGCGGCGACGGTTGGCGGAGAATGGAGTGAGGGATAGGAGACAAGGTGCTGGTGGAGCTGCGTCTCCGTCAGCGTCGTCCATGTTGATGGCTTGACAGTGAAACGGTGGTGGTGAATGGGGAGCGTTATTCAAAGGAGACGCACACTGTGTATTCAAATTTTTGAGTTTGAGAGGGAAAACTGAACAAAGGAAGGACGCGACTCTATTCTGTCATTTTGCAGGGAGAAATGGTGACTGTTGGACTTGGATGCACGCGAAAGTTACGCCCCCAATACTCAGTTACTCTCTCTCCCCGCGCACCCCGTCCCCCCCCCCCCCCCCCCCCCCCCCCCCATTTTTAAAAAGTAAATATAAATAAATAATATTTACAAAGAAGGAAATTTTCATTATTGTGTTGCTGGTCAACTTTTTAAATTTTTCTTTACACTATTATTGACCTGTTTACAATGTATTGAATGATTATTTTATTTTAAATGTAAAAAAATATATTTTAAAATGATGGATTAAATTGGTTAAAAAATTTAGTGATGATAAAAATAAATTAAAATATACAAAATTGTAATTGAAACTTTTAGATTGAGAATCTCATGGGAAATTATTATAATGATAATTTGTCAATATCTTTTTATGATTATTTAATATTGATTGAAGGAATATAAGTATTAATTGAATAAATGATTTGTCAAAAAAATTTGGATAAATTGAGGGAAAAAATCTCCTTTACTTAAATGAATAACAACAGAGAAAATTAATATTTATTTTATTTTATTTATTAAAATAACAATATATATAAAAAAATAAATCAAATTAAAAATTAAGACATGCGAAAATAATAAAGCAATTTTTTTTAGTCAATTTGGGGGGTGGGGTGGGGATCCATCTCTCACTCATTTTTATATCACCCAAGCTTTAAACCACATGAGCTAATTGATGGGTAGAGCTGGTAAAATGGGCTTTTGGGCCGGGCTCGGGTTGCCCGCATTGGGTTCGGGCTTTATCGGGTTGAGCCAAAAAAGTCCGATTGAAAACGGACTCGAATTTTGTGTGTCCGAGCCCTTCACTTTTCGGGCTCGGGCTTTAGTCTATATTTTTCGGGCGGCTTGCTTCGGGCTCGAGCTTTACTGGGTTCAGGCTTTGTCAGGTTGGGCCAAAAAGGCCTAGATTGAAAATGAACTCAAATTTATCTGTCTAAGCCCTCTATTTTTTGGACATTTTTTGCCCAGCCCGCCAAACTCGGCCCATTTTGCCAACTCTATTGATGGGGATAAAAATAATAAAGCAATGAATATTAAAGAAAGAAAAGAAGGAAGTACAGCCCAACAGAATTCAATTCAAATGACCCAAAAGCCCAACACCTAGTCCATAGCCCACAATTTCAAATCCGCGAACCAACATGCTAAGACTCAGTAGACATGTTGAAGTTGACCAAAAAAAAGTGTCATGTTTGAACAAAAAAAAACAATTCAGTAGCATTGTTTTTTACCGTCAGTCGTGGCCCATCATCCATTCTTCACCCTTTTTTTTGGGTCAAAATCCATTCTTCACCTCAAGAAATGGAAATATGTTAACCTGACTAGGGCTCATGAAGACCCAAAAAAAAAAAAGAAGACAAAAAAAACACTGTGGGACTGATGGTCTCATTCTCATATAAATGATGGGAACTTTTTTTTTTGGTGTGTATAAATGATGGGAACTGATGGTCTCATATGTTTATATCACATGAAAACGTATTCATATTCATAAATCACAACAATAGCAAATATCATACGAGAAAAGAAACTTTACATACAAATTAACATGACAAGTCTAAATCATATAAATGAATATTTACATCAAGCGAGGATAAAAACTTTACGTCAAAACATATTACTATATAAATTATAAAAATAAATATATAATCAAACGTAGAACAGTAGAAAAAACATGTTATCCCTATAAGGAGTAGAACAATTTATTTCGATTTCAAGTCTCCCTAATTTCCCTTTCTATAATCACATAATCCGAGTGACTTGGTACTTTGTTCATATCCACCCCATAAGGGAGCTTGCTTAATTACTTGGAACAGAAGCACTGTTGGTTTTGTTCCCTTTGCAAGGAAGATACTTTGCAAGTTGCAATGCGCCTTTCCCCCATTCCCATATGATTCTGAAGCATTGAAAAAGACTGATTCTGATGCCGAAGACTTCACGTCTAGTAGGAAGGTTCCCCCTGCGAAAAAGGTCAAGGGAGGCACGCTCGCTCACTTGCTATACAAATTTCATTTTTATTGTTTTTGTTTGTATTTTCTATTTCTAGCTTGTTGTAGGGTCTTTCTCTCACTAATGTCTCTCATGCACCATTTCTCCTTTGTTGATTACCTTGTTGAATTATTTCCTGTAATAGGCATTGCTGCAACCAACTTCCCCAGTGATCCCACATTATCGTTTTTATTATCGTTTAGGGTAACTTTAGTGCTCGTTCTGACATCATGTGTGAGGTGGACTTCGGCCCCACGGTTGGCCCAATAGGGATATTCATATGATGCTGACTCGTCCTGTCCATTGCTTCCAGCTGTGCCTAGGGATGGCAAAACGGGCCGGGCGGGGCCGGCGAAAGCGGGTTGGCCGTGCCGACCCGTTTTGGGAAACAGGCTCTAAAATGCACCCCCGCCTGCGTCCACCGGTGGGTTGGTGGGCCAAAAGCGAGTTGGCCTGCCTAAAACCCCAAAAAATTTAAAAAAAAATAAGGAAAAAGGTAGGTTGGCGGGTTGACCCGCCTCAACCCGTCCAAAAAAGTAAAAAATATTAAAAAATTAGAAAAAAATGATTTTATTTTTAAAAATGTCCTTGCCCCCTGGCCCATCGAGATGGCGGGTTGGCCCGCCCCGCCGGCTATATAGGCCCAAAATACTACCCGGCCCCACAAAAAATGCGGGCTGGCCCACCGGGTCTAGCCCGCTTTGTGACCCCTAGCTGTGCCATATCTATCCCTGACTTTTCTCTCTTCAAAGCATATCAACTCAATCGACAAAAGAACAAACAAAAGAAAATAAAAGCTTGTAAAATTATTATAAACTCTCCAACAGCCCAATACACAGTACATTTCCCCTTTTTGGCCATCTATATGTACCCAACCAAATTATTTTCTTCTCCATATTGATTATTATCACGACAATTTGAAAGGATAGTGTGTATTTAGATGAATGTTGCACAAATAATTTTGATATTAATATGAATTGATTTTTATTTTAAAAGCAAGTTTGTGATAAAATTTTCACCCTAATGTAAATATTTCATTTTATCATTTCTAATCAAATTTGATTTTAATAATAAAAAAAAATCTGAAATCTTTGCCTTTTTCCCCAAAATCACGTTTACCTCTTTCAAATTTACTTTTAAAATTCATCACCATTTTACCAAACACACTAATAAACGAAGTGAGTGACCACAAAATACCTAATATACAAGTAAGCGGTAGACTGCAAGGCAAGAAACTGATCGTTTTGATCTTTACTACGTCTTAATTTTTCATTATTGCTAAAGTTCAACAGAACATCCCTAAACCAATATTAATTAGAAAGAAAACGACTAGTTTTATAAACAAAATTACACACATACGGCCATACCCTTACATCCCTTTGCACAGTAAAGAGTGGAGGACTTATTTGTCTTTTTTTTTTAGAATAAAAAATGGCCTGTAAAGATATGGTGTAAAAAAAAATGTTGTGAAAAAGATTCATTTATAAATGGATTGAGATTTTGACCCAAAAAAAAATGGATTGAGATAACGAACCCCAAAATGCAAATGAGAACCACCGGTTGGCTTTACTATGATGTCACACATAGACATCATATAACCAACAAAATTATGTCTGCCAAATGTTTCCTATGCCATTCAATGTGAAACGGAAACACATATATTGCGGCAATACCATTACCAATAGATTTCATCCCCCAAATACGGGGCCCACAGAGCTTAAATGCGTCTAGTTACAACAACATGAACTTCTGTACATACATGTGGATGCTTTGCTCAATCAAAACTCAACTTCTATATGCGAATTTTCTACCCCGATCCTACAGCTACATAAATTCATCTTCATATATATATATATATATATATATCAAGGGGCAAATAAATTTATCTTTGCAAGTGCAGTAGCAGAGAAAAGCTAATCTAGATTCTAGCTCCGTGACCAAATTATTACAAATCTGTACAGGGATTAAGTCGATCGTGCGTATCTCCCTCTTTGCCATTATTGTTGCTGCTTGTGTGAACACGTACACTTTGCTTGACAGTCTGAAAGCGTCTATATATATGTGTGGAAAGAAAATGAGCCATGACTGATATATATATATATATATATATAGGTAATAATATTCCACAATAATAAATGGCATATTGACATTGTTGAGAGATAGGTGGGTGGGCTTTTTGAAATTACCTGAACTTGCTTTTGAAGGTCTTTGATGTGATCGACCGCCAAGTCCAACATGTCTGCTGTGTTTGTTTGCTGCAAAGGGAGAGAAACAATTAATGTTGTGCCTCCGGCATCCACACTCCACAAACACCGTGGCGTGTGTGCAAATACAAGTTTTAATTAAGTCAAGAAAAAGTGTACTATTTGGTTAGGCATTTGGAACTCTCAAACGGTTTGAACAAAAAATATCCAGAAAATGATTTGTTGCGGTCAAAAGTTTACGCATTCAGTCTAGTTAACAAATTGAATGAAGATTCGACAATTCACATTCTGAATTCAACAAATCGGACTCAAAACACGAATTCAGAACATAAGGTGTCTGATCTTCATCCAACGCCTCTGATATACTTATTGCAGCGACCGTGTGATTTGTTTGATTGCAACAAATCCGTGGCTTGAGACTTACCAAACATCAAACCAATCAAGCACAAAGTCTTACCTTCTCCATGTTTGGGACGAGATCTTGAAGTCTCCTCATACGCTCACTAATTTTAGTCCTCCTAACCTGAAGGAAATTTCCACAAACATATCCATTTAAAAAAAAAACAGAAAGAAAGAAACAAAACCAACTCCACGGTGGATATATACCCACCCACCACTTGCCGAAAAATCATGCCTTATTAGTATACAACAAGTACCAAAGTAAATTGTTTAATGATTTCCCAAATCAAAAAAAAAGTGGCTCAATAATCCAGGTACTATATAATGAGAAAACAAAAGTGGAAACTTTTGGGTAGAGTAAATTGTACCCTCTCTGCAATGCTTCTTGGGTGAGTGGCACAGCCTCGCTTGGCACGAATTTTGCACGGAACAGAATCTGAGAACTCCAGAAACTTCTCAATAGCTGCCATCTCAGCTGAAGTATTTGGCAAACTCAAGTGATGAGCCAAAGGAGAAGGAGACTGTCCTCCTGTTTCATTCTGATCAACCACAACAAAAATCATGTTAAAAATTAATGTTTGTTCTAGTGAGACATTGTAACATAAGATTAGACCAATGCCAATAGTATTTGTTAATTTATTCTACCTGAGCCACAGCTGCATTTAAACCAGAAAATGATGGTTTTGCATCATTGTCTCTAAATCTTTTTACACCACTAACATTGTCAGGCATCATTTCAGTATCATCCCAGGGACCAACCTGGAAACCTGTGACAAAATCGTTACCAATACCATGGCTTTCAGCAAAAGCTTCACTACTCTCCGGATTATTTTCTCTGATGCCCTTGTCCCCAATTTCAGCTATTGACAACATTCGCCCTGATGGGTAGTTTGGTGGATTCCTCAACCTCCTTGTAGGAGTAGAAAATTTTGATTCTTCGATAGAGTTATTAACAGCTCCTAAAGTTCCCATGCCTTTCAGACCAACATACCCTGCCAATTAAGCTTGCATAATGTCAATTATGACAACCTATAAACCTATTCCTGATGTGAAAAAAAAATGAAATTTTGGGGCCAAAAATGAAGCCTAATACACCCCAATTAGCTCAAGCAACCTCGTCCAACATAATCAGCTTTTTTCCTTTTTCATCATTCAAGTTGTTGTAACTACAAAATATAAAATATAATGTCCACAGAATTGTAAAAAAAAAAATTTTTAAGTTATGCTACCAGTACCCGAAAGAGTTTTTTAAAATAGAGCATCGTGAAGTCACGAGAATTTCTGACAAGAAAAATTTAGAATTGATTTTTTTCCTAGAAGTAGGACAAACAATTTCTTGAAATTGGGGTACCTTGTATCCTCTCTTAGATTTCACGGTCTAGATCATCCTTTCAAAACCGATTTGTAAAATAATGATTGACCATGCTACTATTACTATCTTAGATTCAGCGGCCTAATTATTTCCACAAAACCTGTTTGTAAGAAAAAAAGTATTCATGTGTTATATATTCTGTTTAGGTCTCAAGTCAATGTGTGAATTGGGTTTTTCCCAATATACACACAAAAAGAAAGAAAGAAAATCAACAAGTAAATAAAAATGGAAAATGGGGTGGACATAGCACATAGGACTTACCATTTTCAATGTTAATCTGGGAAAACAATCCTGCTGGTGAGCTACTATGCCTGATGAGATTAGAAGTATTTCCACCATCAGTCTTCATCTGATGCAACCGATTAACTCCCATTGAAAAAGTTCCTTCCATACCTGAGGAAAGGTTCTGATTTGGCAAAGGTGGCATCGCGGAGCTTTGGTAAAAACCATGACTAGCAGCAGCAGCAGAGTTATAATTAGTATTATTGATATTACCACTGCTACTCTGCTGAAGAACCACGTGTTGTTCATTGTTGATGGAGGGCATACCCTGGTGATCCTGTTGCTGCCGGTTAATCTCTTCCTTCACTGCAGAATCCGTTGAGATTTTTTGAGTAAATGAATCTTCTTCTGCTGCACCACCACTATCACCTAGACTGTTCATAAACCGTGAGAAAACTCTCTCTGTTTCTGGGCTTGAGGGTCGATTGAAAACGTGCTCATAGAACTCTCGGTCAATGATGTTCGTGAAATATGAACTCGGTGCCGATCGGTACCGTGTTAAACCAGAAGAATTTGCCTGCTGTCGCTGTTGCTGAAGATCTGACTCCATCGTTTCCTCGCCTCTTATCTCAGATCAAATCATCTTCTTCACAAATTTTCTTCTTTATTATTCCAAGAGTACCCTTTGCTCAGATCTACAGGTAGATAATTCACTTGGACTCTGAACTGTTGAAGTGTGATGCAGCTAGAGTGCATCGGAATCAGGACAAATATATATATTCAACTGGGGAAGGGAAGAAAAAAAAAAGACAGAAGATGATGGAAAATATACTTTTATATATATAGATATATAGAAAAAGAGTGGTAGGGGAAAAATGTGACTTTTTTTTTTTATTTTTTTCTCTAACTTATCAACAAAATATGAAGGCTAGAGCATCCAGCAAGGTGTTCTCTGTTCCTGAGGGGAAGCACTCATGTTGAGTGACTCGACTCACGGGAAGACTAGCAGCTTATGAATTTTCATTCTTTCTTTTTTTTCTTCAAATATAAAAATTGATAATTGAGCTCGTGTGGTGTGAATGTGAACAGAACGGCAACAAAAACACCCACCTCTCTGCGAAACACCTTTTTATTCCCCTGTTTGTGTATTCCTCTGTATGTTATGTTGTGTTGTGTTGTGTTTAGACTAGAGTGGTGGGGATGCCTTTACTAGCTGTATGTTGTAAGGAGAAAGAAAGCGAAGGATTATTTTATTTTAAAGAGAGAGGAAGAGAAAGAAAAAAATAACATTTTCTTTCTCTGTGGTTGGTT
The DNA here is from genome assembly GCA_030159175.1 of Glycyrrhiza uralensis. Classification (NCBI taxonomy): domain Eukaryota; kingdom Viridiplantae; phylum Streptophyta; class Magnoliopsida; order Fabales; family Fabaceae; genus Glycyrrhiza; species Glycyrrhiza uralensis. The sequence goes on along the minus strand of BRZY01000007.1, from coordinate 40,103,196 downwards.
GTGCAGCTAGCCAATGAAAAGTGTGAAACAAGGCCATTAATATGGCCTCTCAGATTTGGTGTGTTTCATTTTACTATAATGCCCTCTGTATTTTTTTGGGAACAAACCGAGTGTGTGAGGTGAAGCCTGAAGGTGACACACATGTGAGGATTTCCCAAAGGGAGAAATAACTAAAGGTAACCCTGTAGAAAGCCAACCAGGTTTTGATAAAATTGGAAGGATACTAGGTGAAAGGACTTTATTGCCTGCACAGCTAGATGCATCATATTCATATTATTACTCTGATAGACACAGTGATGTAGTAGTGTATATTGCTACAGATACATCAAAATTGGAAATGAATATGCACTCAACTGCAATTTATAAGCTTAAAGGACCACACTCGTATTCTTTTTCTGCGAAATTTGAATGTAGTTAAATCTATAATTGGGATGGTTAGTTATACGACATGAGTAGCACATCATGTGACATAGCCAGAATGTGACTCGTTTATTTTATGAAAGTCATAGAACATAAAAAATGAAAATAAGTAATGCGGCAAAGATAGGGAGTATTTATTTCTTCCCCCCTTTGTCTATGAAGTACTTTGAAGTGACTAGGGAGATTGCACCAGAAGTTTTGAAACAACTGATGTCCGAATGAGTGAGTAACTGTCAATAGATCCCAAATAATCATTTTGGTAGTGCCACTGAAGTCCTTATTTATCGTTTTTCTTTCTTCTTTCTCAACAATGGTGTGATGGGATTATCTAGATGAATTGGGTATTGTGATTTTGCAAGGAATCAAAGGAGTGGAATATTTTTTTGCAAGGTGTTCCTATATTTTTGGCAAGATCCTTCTTGAGCATATAGCCATTTTTTTTTTATATGAAATGAGCATATAGCCATTCTGTTTCGTGTTTAAATCCCACGATGTTAACATGAATTCAAAGCTTAGAAGTTATGATTGCAATTAATTGGTTACTACTTTATGATTGTTTGTTTTCAAAAATAAAATAAGTAAAAATGTACAATAAATTGAAAACATATATGAATATGAGTTCAAAAAATAAATAAATTATTAGAAAATATTTTGAAATTATATCAAACTCTTTTTTTTATATACAAATTATATCAAACTCATTTATTTATGTGGACCCAAACTGATTATATATTTGCATAAATAAACCACGCAAAGACAAAAGCAATCCCCTTTTTTTTTGGGAGGGGGGTGGGAAACAACTATCCAGTTATATATTTATTTATTCTCTGTTGATGTCAAACAAATTATTTATTCTCTGTCAATTAATATTAAATCTTTTCACTTCACCAATATTTTTTATTATTACTCATGTGACCTACGTAATACATCGATTATTTTAACTATAATTTATTAATTTATTTTGGCTTAAATATACTTTTAGTTCATGTAATATATGTCTCTTTTTTATTTTAGTCTTTTGCAAAAAATCCTTTTGTGTTTGATTCTTAAAAGAAAAATTATTTTTGGTCATTGTTATTTTATTTTAGTCCCTATAATATTTAGTTTATTTTTAAATAATCCGCATAGTATATGGTAATTGTTTTTAGTCCCTAATACTAATATATGGATCCGACTTAACAAAAATAGTAAAAAAAAATAACAAATAAAATAATTTCTATTAAAAAAAAGATAGAAATATAACACATTTCACAGTTTGAGAGTCTATCACATACTAGTACTAAATTTTTTGTATTTTCTATTCTCTCAATTTTTCACTTTTTCTACTATGTTCTATTGAAATAGACAAGGATAAAAGTAGATAATTGGTGCGCATTATCTTTTAACATCAAACCTTCGAATGAGGTGACATAATTAAAATCCCAAGTTATATTTAACTATTTTTTCCGGTCTCAAATATAAAAAAAAAAAATACATACATCTAAACTATATATGATTCAGATGTATGATCCAGATGCATGTACTTTTGTATGTATTTTTTTTTGTATTTGAGATCGGAGAGAGTACATGAGATTTGCATTAATTACTGCAAATTACCTCTGCATGAGTGTTTTTAAATGATACTGCACCGGATTTTGTGTTTAAATTTGACTATGGCCGAGGTGCATGTGTGTGTGCGTGCGAAAGTGCCAACGAAGCGAAGATTATAATAGAAGTTAATTTGCAGCCTATTACAGTCTAAGATTGTGACTTGCACAATTGATTATTAGATAATCAATTATTAGAGGCATGTTTGGATTGACTTATGCATAGCTTATGAACATAGTTTATGACTGATTCATAAGCTATTTTGGGTTTATTTTTCATAAGCTACCCAGGATAGCTTATCAAAACAGTTTATGGCTTATATAAAATAAGTTTCACTATAATTTTTCTTTGATTATAAAAGTAACTTATACAACTTATGCCATAAACAGTAGATAAACTTGTTATCCAAACGGGACCCTAATTTGTTCACAGTTCACACCGCTCTTTTGCTAAAAGACAAAATCGATCCTTTTTTTTTTGTTCAAAAAATGGATCCCTCTGAGTGGCCGTGGGAGTGAGACTAGCTTTATAGGTACCTTTATATCTGATTTTGAGATAACGTGTTAAAACGAATGTCTACATGTGTAAACCATTACTAAAATTTTATCACCTGTTCAAATTTAATGAAAAGATAAATGAAGAATGTAAAAGGGTTGGATAAATATCTGGTCTAGCTGTAAAATGTTGATATTTTGACTATTTAGCGGTTTGAATATTTATATATTTAGCTTTATTTGTTTTTGGTTAACGATAATCAGTTAAAAATTATTTTGCTCCTACTCATAGGATGGAAATCGTTATATATATTATTTTATGACTTAACTCTCTTTCGACCCCGTTTAAAACGTTGTCCACACATACTTCTTTTGTCCCAAAATAAGTGTTCACTTAACAAAAGTTTTTGTCCCAAATAAGTGTCCACTTTAAGATTTCAATAAAGTATTAATTAAATTATTCCATTTTTACCCTTAATAAATGTAATGAATGAATTGTATTTCTCACTCTTTCATTTAATTTAGTAGCAAGAATAAATTGATATTGATAAACTTATTATTCTCACTCTTTTTGTTTAATTGCATTTTTTAATTTGTATAAAAAAGTCAAAGTAGACACTTATTTTGAAACACAGAGAATATATTTACGAGGCCAAACCTAACATGTTCCTCAACCATTGCCTTCCGTCGTCCCACTCACGTTGGATTTGATGCGACATTAAGCATGACATTGGGGTAATTAATCATCTAATTATAATAAGTAAACAAACCCTCTAACAAATTTTAAAAGTGATTTTTTAAGGAAAATTTGCAACAATGAACTCTAAATCTTCTAACAACATGTCAAATGTATATTAATAATTTATTTATTTATTTAGTTATGCAAGTTATCCCATGTTTTTCAAACTGTTATTGTCATACTGTGTGACTAGCTAAAATTATTTATGAAACTGTTTTTCTTTTCAAAAAGGAAAAACTATGCAGATCAAAGACAAATGGTAATTACTACACCTACTTTAACGACGTAAGTGGATAAGTGGTTGTGGTTTTAAGACTTTTAGTAGCTTTAGTAGGTGAGTTGGTGTAAATTTATGTTGGCCTTTTTTTTTGTCAACATGAACAAGTTTAATAAGGAAAAACTCCAGTCATATTTAGAGCTGGCAAAATGGGCTTTTGGGCCGGGCTCGGACTGGCCCGCATCGGGTTCGGGCTTTGTCGGGCCGGGCCAAAAAGCTCGGATTGAAAACGGGCTCGAATTTGTGTGTCCGAACCCTCTATTTTTCGGGCTCGGGCTTTATGTTATATTTTGTGGGTGGCCCGCTCCGGGCTCGGGCCAAAAAAGCCCAGATTAAAAACGGACTCAAATTTGTGTGTCCGAGCCCTCTATTTTTTGGGTTTTTTCGGCCCGGCCCGGCAAGCCCGGCCCATTTTGCCAGCTCTAGTCATATTGTATCTACAGCAAGAAAAATACAGCATAGACAGAGTCACAACAAATACAACTATCCTAACCAAGACATGCTGTTGTAACCTATACCAAGCTGTAATATACACAAATAAGGAAAACAACAAAACCAAAAGCGAGTACAAACAACAAATACTACACGTAGTACATCAAAAGGATACCAAAAAAGGATACAGACATGAATGATATCCTTGAGATATCTTTGAGTGGGTTGGGTTTTGCCCATTTGAGGCACCCAGAACCTTTTGTCATTTCAAATAAAGCTCACATGTCACTGATCCAGAACCCAGCACGCATCAAGAAAAGATGCAACAAAGGGGGCAGAGGGACCTAAAGATGCACAGCGGTGAAGCCACAAACAACCAACAAACTGACACAACGCAAAAACAAGACAAACAACAAACAACAAGAACATCACCAAACAGCAACCCACAACGACTGCTCCACCCCAGCCACGGCGGCGGATCTGGCGAGGACAAGACACTCCAGCGAGATATGTAAGAGCATCTCCATTGGTGGGTACCTAATGGTACTTAATGGGTACCTAACCTATTAGGTACCCCCATTGGGGGAAAAAATTTGAATACCTATTGGGGAGGGATGCTTATACAAGCACCCTCTCTCTCCTCTTTCATTGTGAGTCCCATGTGTTTTTGTAGGTTATAATTAGATGTAGAGTTATTTGTGAGATCCATTTAGTAAATTTTTTGGAGTTGCTGAATTGGAGGGGTTAGGTACCTATTAAGTACTTGAGTTAAAAAAATAAATAAATAAATGATGTGTACCCAAAAGTGAGTACTCCACTAAAGATGCTTTAAGGGTCTAATCTCTAGCATCACCATGTATCCTCCACCCAACGCAGAGGCCCAATCCAAATTTGCGCTATATTGTAATTTTTTATTCCTCTGGGGCAAATGTGCAATTCTCATGAGACTAAATACAACATCTAATCACAAATAATGTTATCACTCCTGTTGTTAGGAATTAGCAACATCTTAAACAAAATTAGCAATCCTGCAAAAACAAAGAAAACACATTCATTCCTTTGCATCGATTCAAACACTATTGTGGATCTGTACTGTGTACACCAACATCTCGGTGAGAAATGGGCTTATTTTGGTCTCCTATGACATATGCACACTGCAATGGGTTGACGTAGCCTTCAAAATTTGACGAGAGCCAGAGGCCCATAATGGCCCTGTTGTGGTTTGTTGCACAAGGCCCATATACTTGTTTTTGTACTCGGTTTAACCAAAGTATCCCTTGTTGACCAAAAAAAAAACCAAAGTATCCCTTTAGTTATTTTGTCCTTTAGTGTTCTGGTTGTTTTCATTTGTGTATGGCAGCGTATCATGTGCTTAATGTCTACATGCTGATACTGCATATGCTTGATGTATGGGCTTGTCCCTATTCCTTAGGCTTCGGCCTGGTTAATATACAAGACTTTATTGACCAAAAAAAAAATCAAAGAAAGTCTACTATTGCCGTTGACCCAAAAAAAAAGCTAGTATTGCCTATTGAATTAACGTAGCGCCACTCCATCTTGAAGACATCATCTTGAAGACACCCCTGTCCGTGATGCTGGGGCCGCCGCACTGGTAGTTCGTCGTTGTTGCAGTGCGTGCGGCCCCCACCCTGTTTTTCCTTGTTTTTTTTCCGTTTGTTCTTCCTTTTTTTTCCTGTGTCTTCCCCCTCTGTGCTTCTTGTTTTCTTTTCGTTTTCTTCTACTTCCACGGTGGGTGTTTGTTCTGCATCCCCCCCCCCTCCGTGCTTCTTGTTGTAACGCCCCTTTTTCACACAAGGAACGTCACATGAAAAACTAAACTTAATGCGGAAAAACATCTCTCATAAATCATGGTTACCAAAATTGGTGGCTAATTTTTTTTTTTAAAGGATCTTATACCAAAAAGATTTCTCACATCACATTTAGCCATCCTGAAACTCAGAAGAAAAGAAACATCATACACATATATATATCATCATGTCAATATACACAAGTCTTGCGCCCGCAAGTATAGTTTGGAACCACAACATAGTGGCCAAAATACATCATCCTGATACAAAGAAAATAAAGCGATAAGTCTAAACCTAGGAAAGCTGTAAATCAAAAGGTGTGTCAAATACACGACACTGAACATCTACATCCCAAACCTAGGCTGGTCGCTAACAGACATCCTACAACCTAGCACTACACACCTCCCCGCCTAGAGACCTAAGACGATGACGTCTCCTCGGGGTCCTCCTCATCCTCAGATACCTCGAATAATGCACGATCTGGCTCGTCTCTAACCTTCCTTTTCCCTCTAACTATGTGTCCCGAAGGTCCAGCAGTAGTGTCAGGAGAATAGCGCACAAGACGTCCAGAAGACGCGACGTATGGAACATGAAGTGTCGGCCTCACGGTCTCGGGTGATGGAACTGGTGTCACTGGTGGAGCCATCCTTGGTAAGCGTGCCCTCTCCAAGGAACTCTTCCTTGGAGTGCGACGAATCAGACGACAACGGTTAGATACCGATTCGGCTATCCGCTGAGGTGTAGGCCTTTGATCCTCCCTCGCCTCTCTCCTAAGCTGCGCCGTGGGTGGAACTCTGGCCTCCCGGTTCTCCAAGGTGATACTACGTGCAAAGGGTGCATCTCCCAGCCAGTAGCGCATCCTCTCGATGGGTATGTAGACGTCCAATACCATGTCCCTCTCCAAAACCTCTTCGGGGCCCAACATCCCTCCTCTAGTCCTAAACACGTGTCCAGACACAGTGGCCCATTGGGAGATGGGATCGTAAGTCCATCCCCCACCATCGGCCTCACGAGGCCAAAAACACTCCCTCACTCGGGCTATCAGAGGTCTCGAAGTGGACATCTACACGTAACGTACATAAAATAACAGAAAAACACGCAAGGGTGAATTTCTTTGCACAAGTTGAAATCCACTGAAAGGATGTATACAAAACAGAAAATACTACATAATACATTCCAAGAATACATGTATAGCTACTCTTTCACAAATCTTTCTCTAAGATATTCATAAACCAAAAGAGAGCACATCATCAAATTAATCACACAGTCAAACACACACAAAACACTCTAGCATAGTGCATGTCACTTGAACATCTTTTAATACAACTCAACCGTCCTCCGCTCACAATCCCCCAAGCTGGATTGCACAATCCTCCAAGCTGGATTGTAGCTCAAATTTGGCAAAGCCAATCATCGATTACAATTGACATCTATATATGTAGATTGCACGATCCTCCATGCTGGATTGTGGCAATGACATCTACGTACGTCCCGCACAATCCTCCAAGCTGGATTGTAGCAACGTCCTCTACATTTATTGCACAATTCCTCCAAGCTGGATTGTAGCAACAACCTCTATATTTATTACACAATCCTCCAAGCTAGATTGTAGTAAAAACATCCACATTTATTGCACAATCCTCCAAGCTGTATTGTAGCATGACCTCAATATATATTGCACAATCCTCCAAGCTGGATTGTAGCACTGACATCTATATTTGCACTCACAAACAATCCAATCAACGCGGTCCCTCGTCTTAGGGTTTTTCGTCGTCACGTGTTAGTTTTCATCCAACACCGTGTAATATTATTGTCATTAAGACTTTTATCTTCGCCGCGTATTGGTTCTCTCCCAATACCGTGTAATATTATTGTCCTTAAGACTTTTATCTTCGCCACGTATTGGTTCTCTTCCAATACTGTGTAATCTTGTTATTTAACACCATAAGTTATTAGAAGAATTTCCTCTTTGAATTCTTAAGTTTTTCTTTAACTTTAAACTCTTAAACCTTTATTATTTTGCTTCCCACTCTTCATTGTAAAAAGATTTAATTAAAAATCTTAGTTAAGTTCCTTGATAATCTTACTTAAGTTCCTTGATAATCTTACTTAAGTTCCTTTACTTTAAGTATTTAAAAACTGCCCCAAAATATTCTGTTTTTCAAGTTTCAGCCCTTATTTTTCTAAAATTTAGGTTTCTGACCCAAAATGCCCAGACTTTACGTTTTCTACCCCAAGACTTTCGTAAATTATAATTCTGGCCCAAATATACCCAGACTTCGCGTTTCTACCCCAAATTTTTGTAAATTATATTTTTGGCCCAAAAGTATCCATACTTCGCATTTATGCCCCAAACTTTCTTAAATTATAATTTTGGCCCAAAAGTCTAGATTTTGCAATTAAAGCCCAGAATTCCAGAATTTGCATTTTTGACCCCAAAAATATCCAGTTTTCATTTTTGACCCCTCAAAATCTAAAATTTGATTTTTCTCTCGCATTAATTAATTCTCTAACTCACTTAAAGTTTTATGGATAAAAAGGATTTAATATGAAATTGATTTAAGACTTATGATTAGAAACTTGGTGAAATTTATCTAATTAAGTGTTATCTTTGAATTCTAATTAATTCATTTGACTTCATTTTAGAAAACTTTTTCATTAAAACTTTTAAGATCCTTCTCACACTTAATCAATTCTTTTCAATCCAATCTCAATCAAAGTATATGAAATACACATAAATCAATATACATCAATTAGGCAATAACACAACCAAGTCATAGATCAAAACATACTCTCAAAGTACTCATTCATAACATATCAACATACATCATGAACATAGCATAAAACATACTTCACCAAGCACACACTTAGGCATCCAAAATCATCCCAAAGCATACATATGATTTTTCCAACAACACATAGACTCATCAAAAATTATCATGCCTCAACCAAAATCATATTTTTTCTCATATACATATACATGTAAAAATACATATTACTAAGAGAATGAAACTTCATTCAAACACCCAATATGAAAACTCAAGTCTTTGAGTTTTTCATGATCATACAACATAAACCACACACATACACATCCTTCCCAACTTATTGAGAAAATCCCCTTACCTCTTGAAGACTTGAAAATGGGTTAACTCCAAAATCACCTCCTTCACACCACACCAACACCAAGTGGTCTACTCAACACCTTGATGTTCCCACACTTAAAGAAAAATTTACCTTTTACAAAATACACCAAAATACAACCATAGAAATATGAGTTTTATGCAAACCAAGAAAAGATCTCTTTTAGTAAAGAGAAGAACACAACTTTCATGGAAACATGAAAGTGGTGGAAATGAAAAAATGAAAGAATTTTATGGATTAGAATGATGATCCAAACCTTTTTTGTGAAGCTTGGATGGCCAAAAACTCAATAAAACTTAGCCTTTTGATGTGTAGGAAAACTTGAAGGATGAGAGAAAAAATGGAGTTTGGAGAGCATGAAGAAGATGAAGTGAGTGAAATGAATTTTCTCTCTCTCCTTTCCTATGTGAATCTCGGCTGAAGCAAGAAAGAATGGGGGAGTATGGGCTTGCTTACTTAAAGTGGGTGGGAGCCATACCTCTCTCACCTAATTTTGAAAAATTCAAATATTAACCCCTATTTGACCATTTGACTTTTGGAAGGATTTTGAGGGTGGGATCAGCCCTTCCATGCGCCCCAAGTCTGACTGGAAAATGGTGGAATTTAATTCCACCAAGTTAGGGTTTAATCGGTAGTTCGAAGTGGTAAAAACGCGTAGTTTTCGAACCCCTTTTTAGATAAATATTTTTCTAAAATGAGTAAAATCATGAGAAATAAATTTTATGACTTGAATATGTCATAGAAAATTTAGAAACCCAAAACTAAATTTTTGGACTATTTTTCATATCCCGGTTGCGTCCGGTTTACCCGTAAAGCTCCAAACGCGGATAAAATAAAGTTTTTCCGAAAAATTTCCAGAAAAATTTCTAAAAATCACAAATATTATAACAATAACTTTTGGTTCGTTAAAAAATTATTTTGGAGTAAAAATGACCTCCAAAAATACTGGACCCTATCCCCGCATCAGGAGAGAATGCGGTTCCCGCAAAAACTCAGTTTTGCGAACTTGGCTACTCTTGACTCTTCTAAAATAAATCTAAGATGTTAATATCCTTATTCTCACCCCAAGATCTAAAATTCATTAATTAAATAATTTTAATTAATTTAAAGGAGATTAAAAATAAATAAAAACTATTTAAAAATGAGGGTGTTACACTTGTTGCCTTTCATTTTCTTCCGTTTTTTCTTCTCCTGCCACGGTGTGGTTCTGTTCTATTTTTTTTGAGCTGCCACCCTTCCTCCTTCCATTGCGGGCTGTTTCCTTCCTCCCGTTTTCAGTTGTTGGTGTTAGAGCTCGCGATTTGTGGGTGTTGGCTCGCGAGGGAGGCTGTCTTTGGATAAGGTCGACGGCTGTTTCGTTGTCGTCTTCTTCCTCCGTTGGGAGGTGCCTCTTTGCGGGTTCTAGTGGGTGTTGACTCGTGTTCTGTGGGTACACCGCCGCCACTGCCTGGGTTGGAGGGGTTGTCTCTGCCGCTGCTGTTTCATCTCTAGTGCGCCGCGAGTTTGGTTGTCTTTGGACGGGTTTGGCCTCCGCAGTTTGTTGCTGTTGCCTCCTTCCTCTGTTGGGAGGTGCCTCTCTGTGGAGACTAGAGTTTGTTTGGTGGTGGTTTGGCCCTAGTCCGCGATGTTTTGTGGGTTGGGTGTTTGTTTTGTTTGTTGTTTTTTTTTGTTTGCTGTCTTTGTGTTGGTGTTTGTTGTTCTTTTGGTGTTTGTATCTTCACCGTCGCCGTGCATCTTGAGGGACCACCGCCTTTCTATGCTGCATCTTTGCCTTGGTTGATTGATGTGTGCTGGGTTTTGGATATGTGACATGTGCGCTTCATTTGTTATGACAGAAGGTTCTGGGTGCCCCTAATGGGCCAAACCCAACCCACTCAAGGATATCCCAAGGATATCCTTCATGTCTGTATCCTTTTCGGTATCCTTTTTTGGTGTGCTAGGCGTAACTTTTCTGTGTTCTCTGCTTTGGCTGTTTTTGTCTTTTAGTTATAGTTGTTCTCCTTGTCAGTAGTTTACAGCTTGGTCTAGTTTACAGCAGTGTGTCTTGCTTAAGATTGATGTATTTCTTGTGACTTTACATATGCTATTTTCCTTACTGTAGATGCCGTATGGCTGGGGTTTTTCCCCTTTTATGAACTTGCTCAACGTGTTTTTATTTTATTTTATTTTTTTGATAAAAAATTAATGTGTTTTTATTTGAGAATGAGAATAATTCATTTCATCATTATATATTTTTAACAACGAAGTTTTTTTTACAAAAAAATGACATATCTCATTTTTCAAAAAATAACATTTATCTCTTAATGCCAATTTAAATTATCTTTTATCTTACCTGTGTATATTTATTATTTAATTTTAAATATATTATATCATTAGTTCTTCCATTTAAAAGTCTTTCTAGATTAAAAAAAAGGTTCAATACATTACATACTCACTCATATTGAGTAATGAGTATTCCCTCCGATGTAAGATCTTTTTAAATTCAACCAAAATTTAAAAAATATAAATAAAATAACTAAAGATAATAAATATTACTTTTTCATAGACAGTAATTTAAATAATTAAGTTTTTTTGACAAATAAATAATTAAGTTATTCTTAAGTAAATCGGTTTTAAATTTTAATGGGTAAAGAAAAATTGGTATATCTATTCTTTCTATCCCGTTACTTTTCATAGAGCAATGATACATGGACACCCATACACCCATATGACACTCCACTCCAATGAGTAAAATGAGAGAATGGGGTGTGTGATGGGTGTGTGGTGAGTGTGTGTGTAACATTAATGCTTTTCATAATGTCCTAAAACTAAACCGGAAAACAATATTACGTAAATTATTACATAAGTGGAAAAATTCGTTCCGGAACGGCCAAATCAGTAGACGAGGTTTGTGAAGAACATACACATAACATATCTTCGCACAATTTCCTATTCATGATGTTTCTATAGCTTTCCGGTATGGAGTCCAGTACAATCATCGACATATAAACCCTAATCTATTTGCCGAAGCCAAATTGAAAGGAGAAGAGAAGACTTTACTCAAATAGCTGGTTATTGCTTTGAATCCTTTGATCCGAGCGTTTGGCAACACATTCCTCGCATCAGCAGGTGAGTGAGGTCACTTCTGCTTCATCTGAATATCACTTAATCTTTGTATTTTGTCGGTTTATTTTGCTTTTTAGTCTTCTTATCACTACAGGCGGGTGTCAAATCCTCGATCCACAGCTTCAATTTCTATAAGTGATAAATGATTTTAATTTAAGTTCTGCTTAAGCTGTTCCGAAATTTTATTTGCGAAATTATATCTGAAATATCCCTTTTTCACTCCTGGTGTAATTTCTCAATAAAGCATTTTCCCTCCATTTAGGTACCATTGTTACTGGATTCTTGAGGCATACTGTTGTATCTTTTGTATGGTCAGTGTTTTGGACACGTGGAACAATTGTTTTGGAAGCCGAGTGGATCTGAAATCTGAATGCTGCCGCAATAATTATGGATTCTTCTGTTGTCATGGCTAACACAATTTCGGAGCCTCACAGTGATATGGAATTTGAATCTCATGAAGCTGCATATGCATTTTATAAGGAATATGCTAAGTCTGCAGGGTTTGGTACTGCTAAGTTGAGCAGTCGCCGGTCTAGGGCATCAAAGGAATTTATTGATGCCAAATTTTCGTGCATAAGATATGGTAATAAGCAGCAATCTGATGATGCAATTAATCCACGCCCTTCTCCTAAAATTGGTTGTAAAGCAAGCATGCATGTGAAGAGAAAGCAAGATGGTAAGTGGTATGTCTATAGCTTTGTGAAGGAACATAATCACGAGCTTTTACCTGCTCAAGCTCATTTCTTTAGGAGTCACAGGAGTTCTGATCCACTAGGCAATGATGTTCGGATGCGACGTCGGAAGAACCCAACTGGAGTTTGTAAATTATTTAGTGCATACCAGAATGTTGATTGTTTAGAGAACTTCATGAAACATCAACATGATAAAGGACGAAGTTTGGTTCTAGAAGCAGGGCAGGCCCAATTGCTTATTGAACTCTTCATGCACATGCAGGAAGAGAATCCAAAATTCTTCTATGCAATTGATTTGAATGAAGAGCATCGACTGAGAAATGTATTCTGGGTTGATGCTAAAGGGTTAGAAGATTTTGCTTACTTTGCTGATGTTGTTTCTTTTGACACAACATATTTCACAAGCAAGTATAAAATACCCTTGGTACTTTTCATTGGAGTTAATCATCATATTCAACCAACATTGCTTGGATGTGCATTGATTGCTGATGAGACAATATATACCTATGCCTGGTTACTGCAAACGTGGTTTATAGCAATGGGGGAACGGGCTCCCCAAGTGCTTCTAACTGACCAAAACGAGGCCATGAAAGCAGCTGTTGCTGCTGTTTTTCCAGGCACACGTCATTGTTTTAGTTTGTGGCATATTTTGGAAAAGATACCAAAACAACTTGAATTTTTAAGCTCATGGCATGAGAGCTTTATGCAAAAATTTAACAAATGTATTTATAAATCATGGACAGAGGAGCAATTTGAAAAGAGATGGTGGAAGCTGGTTGACAGGTTTAACCTTAGAGATGTTGAGTGGGTCCAATCCTTGTACGATGATCGTGCATGTTGGGTGCCAACTTTTACGCGAGATATTTCTTTTGCTGGCTTGTCCACTAGTGCACGCTCAGAAAGTTTAAATTCTTTGTTCGACAAATATGTCCAAGTTGATACTTCGTTGAGAGAATTTATAGAACAGTACCGTCTGCTACTTGAAGATAGGCATGAAGAGGAAGCCAAAGCAAATTTTGATGCTTGGCATGAAACACCTGAATTGAAGTCTCCTTCCCCTTTTGAAAAACAAATGTTATTAGTTTACACGCATGAAATTTATAAAAGGTTTCAGGTCGAGGTTTTGGGTGCTTCTGCTTGCCATCTTAAGAAAGAAAATGATGGTGTGACTACTACTTATAATGTGAAAGACTTCGAAAATAATCAGAACTACATGGTAGAATGGAACACATCAAACTCAGATATATGTTGTTCATGTCACTTGTTTGAATATAAAGGTTACCTCTGTAGACATGCTATTGTTGTTCTACAAATGTCTGGTGTTTTTAGCATCCCACCAAAGTATGTATTGAAAAGATGGACAAATGCTGCTATGAGCAGGCATCCTATTGGTGAAAAATTGGAAGAGGTGCAATCCAAGGTCCGGCGATTCAATGATTTATGTAGACGGGCCATAATATTGGGTGAAGAAGGTTCTTTATCACAAGAAAGTTACTATATTGCTTTAGGTTCTATCAGTGAAGCTCTAAAGCAATGTGCAAATTTGAACCACTCTGTTGAGAATGGTATGAAACCTGATGCCTCAGCTACCCCTGTTGTTTGCAATATTGAAGAAGAGTATCAATCTATTATTACATCTAACAATAAGGTCCCTGATCCAAAAATGGATACGGGTAAGAAGGCTGTGAGGACTGGTATGGCTGGTAGGAGTCTAGGAAGTGTTGAAAATACTGAAGGAAATAGGGGAAAGGTCAGTTATTTTGGTGATTACTGATTGATCTCCTTGTATTCTTTTAAAATTGTCTATAAGCTGGCATTCTTTATGTTATAGGTACCTCAAGTTGAAGCAGTAAATGGGAAAGATGGTTTTCAACAAATGGTATGATATGCCCTAACTTTTTCTATTGCCATATGAAGCCTCTGGTTGTAATTTGTTCAAATTTTGAAAAACAAATTCTGCCAATTCATCAAATTTCATAAAAATGCTTGTTTTCAAAGATTGAACATTTGGCTAACTTATTTGGGAAGTGCACAAAGCTGGATATGGTATCCTCGAGAAATAAAAAAAAATACTGTAAAACAAAATAAAACCAAGGAAACAAGGATGCTAGGAATGCAGTATATGGCAATGCTCCTTTCATATTACCATTAAAACCAGAGAGAAGCTTCGAAAAAAAATTATCTAAAAACAAATATGGGGAAAGGGGATTCCCTTAAGATGTGTGCGATTTTGCTCCAACCAAAATGTTTTGTTTCTAAGCTTGACTTACACGTAACACTCATGGAGGAGAGAGTAGCGTGAAGCCTGTGAGTCTGTTGCATCTTATTGCACTGATTTTGATCATTTGAGATTTTAACCATGTGGTACAGCATTTGATGGTACAGAAGTTGGTTATTTGGTTATGCTAGTATGTCATGTTATTTGGGAAGTTACAATACCCAACTTCCCGTCTTGACCGTAGGATAAATCGGTGCTAGATCTGAGTGTTTTAGGCTTATCTAAACAATGACAAATGCATGTTGAGACTTTGGGTTTAGAAGGGAAAAGAAAGAAGATCAGGCTCTAAGTTCAAGTTTTTGACCCATTATCAATAGATTATGCTAGATTGTAGCCTTTGCACATCTTTTCTCATATTTTGGCAAACATTCAATATCTGTATTCTTGATGAGATCATTTTATGAATTGTCATTAAGTATTGGTGAAAGCACAACTGTGCTGTGGAGGTATGGTTTCAATTTTTTAATGTCTATATATGTGTGTGACAGGAGCCCGCTGATCTGAGGTCACATAATGTCATGCCAATGCAGTTTCACAGTATGGTGCCGGCTTTGTTCCATAATGTTTCGGCACCATTTCAGACTGCAGCTTCAACTCATTTGCATGAGAATCGTCTTCCTCCTTAGCTGAATAAACGTTCTTCTTAAAAAATCTGAAGACCATGTATACAACTGTACATAAGAGATGCAACTTCTGAAAGACACTAGATCTTAGACTTGATTGTGTCTTCATTTCAGTGAGGCTAACAGCATTTGAATTCGATAGTTGTGCTAACTTGAGTGACCATTATATTCCAAGGATAGGCTCGCCATCCACGTATGTGTCTTATGTTGGTTTTGTTTTATGTTCTGTTAGGTTTGTGTAACATGGTGGTAGATGTAAATCTTTTGGGACTTACGAATTAATGCCACGTTGAATATATTGATAATTTAAAAATCTATATTTTTAATAATATATCTACTAATTTTGAAATGTGAACATGTGGAGACACTGGTTAAGATGAAGGAATCATAAATTATGGTGCGTGTTTTATGTGTTTTTTACGGGAATTATGGTGCGTTTTTTTTTTATGACAATTATGGTGCGTGTTTTAGCAGACAGTTCAGAGCACCATTTTTGTTAACCACAAACTAATCCGGAATGCTTTTGGTTGAACTGACAGAAAATCTGCAGCAATTAATTACTCCATCTACTTTGGAAGATTTTAGGAGTTTTTCCCCTTCATCTAAGCAAATCCGGAATATCTTTAAATTTCATTCGAGGACCTAAATTTCCTCCATCTATCTATAATCTATAATTAATAATACTCCATATTCCGTGCTTGTCTGATGCCCACCAAGCAAATTGTTTATCATTATAACTTGTAAATTAAATTTTGACCAAAAAAAACTTGTGAATTAAATTATTATGCACAAAACATTGCGTGACTGAGGGTTAATTATTAGTTCATGTAATCAGAATAGATCCCGGAAAATGAAGATAAAACACGTAAATTTAAAGGCCCTCGTGGAATGGCATGTTTGGCGCTAATACGCATAATCCCATGTTTGGCGCCTTATATTTGGATAACTTGAGTGTATAGATATTCTGTTAACGAATGTCCTTAAATAGAAAGCAAAATGTTTAAATATGTTTTTAGTCCTTCAAGTTTGGAAAATTGTTGTTTTTAGTCTCTCAAATTTAAAACATGTGTTTTTTGTTTCTCATTTTTAAAAATGTGTCATTTTTAGTCTCTGGGGTAACATTTTAAATTTAAAAAGTATTTTTTAAATTTAGGAGGGGTTAAAATATAAATTTAAAAAATATTTGAAAGTTAGAAGAAATGGAGTAAGGTGAGAATCAAGATTTGGGAGGGGTCAAAATATAAATTTAAAAAATACTTTTCAAATTGAAAAATAGCTCCAGGGACTAAAAATGACACATTTTTAAAAATAAGAGACAAAAAATACACGTTTTAAATTTGAAGAACTAAAAGCAACAATTTCTCAAACTTGAAAGACTCAAAACATATTTAAGCCAAAGCAAAATCAAAAGGTGTGTATGTATCACTCAAGACATGATCAATGATATAAAATATTACTCCACCAAAAAAGAGTATAAATATTGCACTTTTTATTAATTTTTAATTTCTTTACAATTTTGTTTATACAAACAGTTTTTTAATACATAACTTTACATGGATTAGAAGTTAAAAAAGAAAAAATTAAATAGATTAGCAATTATATTAACAATTATATATAGGAGCAAAATAGAGAAAAAAATATGTACACAAAAAACGAATATCCACTTTATTATAGTTACAGATTATTGGAGAAAAAGTCCAAGTCACAAATGGGCTAGCTAGAGATAAGTATTAAATATAACTTATGAGAATTGGACAAGTTTCATCTTAAGAACCAGTTTAAAAACTAGTGAGTTGAGATAGACAAGAAATCTAGCTAATATGGTATTAAATTCTAAATTCATTATTGAGCCACTGATATTGTCCTTAATAAAAATATATAAGTTTATTGTTGTTGTTTTTGAAGACAGAATATAATTCTATTGAAGTGATAGTTTCTGTTGAAGGGCCAATATTGGTAGGGGAAAATAATTGTCAACACCATTTTTATTAATACTCTTTTTTATACACCTGTGTTAGTTTGTGAAAAAAGAGGTGGTTAATTTTTCCTTTTTATCTTAACAACTAAACGATCGAGAAAATAACAATATATTACTATTATGTTTTTCACTGAATCCCCCCCCCCCCTCATTTTCACACCAAACTAACAAAGGTTAAAAGAATGTTGTAAAAAAGATGCGCAATCTTGACCAAAAAAAAAAAAGATGCGCAATTGCAATTATGTGTAAATAATACTTATCATAGTAACGGATGGCGGGGGCTTAAAAAGTGTAAAATCTAAAAGAGATTCTGGATTGCCATCAGTTGGATTTCACCCATGTGTCGCTTTTGTATGTGATTGATTTTGATAGAAAAAATTATAATTAAGATTGTTTATATTACGATTACGATGGATGTAGACTGTACATGCAATGGATGATTGGAATTCAGTTTCAACCGTTTAAAATTTCTAAAATAACTTAGAAGTCAATTCTTGTCTTTTAGTGCATAGGCTAAACTTATATATTTTAGCTTTTTCAAATGAAAAAAGCAAACACAGACTACAAAATTTAAGAGCAAATATGTTTGCCTCTCTGTGTGATTATATGCTAATCTTAAAAACAGGTACTTCTTTTTGACCAAGTCAAACTGTTGGAAACCTGGATTCTATTACCAAGGATTATGATCCTCTCCTTTTTAGTCCTATTAGAGACAGAGACACACACTTTGTCATAATTGATTGTAGAGTTTATCAATCATACTAAAAAGAATTTGTGTATCTTTCTCTCTAACAAGACTACATTTTATTATTTATATAAATACAAGAGAGAATCCTGATACTTATGACCCACCATCTGGGTGAAGATAATTTCGCACATGCAGACACATGCTTATTGGCAATCATCTTACCCTACGAAATGGTAGGATCATGGGTTATGGATCTTGTCAAACTAAACTCAATCTGGTGAGGCTTGTGTGTCTTCACTCTTCAGTAACTTTTATTTATGTATAGTAAAAATAAAGAAAAAGAGTTTGCATGGCACCTATTTACTGAAGCAGGGCTAATGTCTAATTAAGACCACTTATTACATTTTCTTAGTTAAAAACGTACACTTGTTCCACAACAATTTAGATAAGCTTGTCGGCTAACTATTGCATTCAAATTGGCTTTCTTGGTTTCAAACTATTGACAGATAATAATATATATACACAATATTTCCCATCTCCAAATATATATGATATCCATGAAAAATGACAATGCAGTACAGAGATAACAGAGTAGTAGTACATATATAATTATATTTACATATTATATGTCTCTTGTTTTTTTTCTCTGATCAGTGCAGAAAAAGAAATGATATGAGGGGGTTGTCGTTATCGGCCAGCTTTACCATATCAGTAGCGACCCATATGCATATGCATGATTCCTGCAATGCAAGTGGGGGTCATTTTTCAGTGTGTGACCACAAAATACAATTGGATCAATTAACTTGGGATCCTCTAATAGTTTACGTATCCAGATTCTGACACTGACACCGATCTCACGGCCAATTAATTAAGTTTAAAATCAAGTGCATTAATTATGGAATTAACTTCCTTCCTTTGAAGTCCAAAATACATTACTCCGTAGGGAGACAAAGATTTAGGTATCTGTGGGGGGGTTACTTAGCACGACAGGCTCCTAGTTCCACTCACCTGTACAATTAAGTTATAAGAAGAACCGAACCCTCTCCCAAATTCATGAACCTAATTCCCTCCTCTCCTTAATTTAGACCCTGTAGATAGATATAGACCAAAATCCCTTCCTAAGCTAAATTAACATGGCATTCTTAGACATTAACTTTCGATTTTCAACTGTCCACCGTGTAATTAAAAGGTTCTACTCAGATGAACTTGTCATAATAGGAAAAAAAACCCAATACATTACTACGCACACGTGAAATTGACCTCCAACCTCTAGTGTTCTGCATCATATGGGTTTCAATTATGACACTACTACCAACATTCTATCCTTGATATATCGGTCTAGCTGGCTTCTGATAGATCACCATTACCCATCCTGTAATTAATTATTGGGATCGATATTCTCTTCCATAATCTTTGCCAAATCACATTAACACCTCCCTGGATTCTTGCTGCAGCATTTATGGGGCACGTCAGTAATTAGAACATAGAAGGAGGTTATAAGAATCAAAAGAGGTCATGTCACATGTTGGGATTGGTCTGTTCAGAGGTCACCATTAATAATTCTAGCGCGAACATAGTGCATGCTTTACCTCATTTTGAAAATTGGCTCTCATTAATCAATGTTTCCTAATCCTTGGTTAAGGAATAAAAAAATAGAAATTATTTCTATCTTTTGAATCCTTAATCATTGTTTTAACTTTTAAACACACTACTTAACATTTGTCTTCTCAAAACTGGTAAATATATAACTAAATAAACGGCAATTTAGCATAGAGTTATAAGCTCATAATAATATATATGATTGTAAAAGAGTATAAGTACCATGAAAGAAAAAAAAGATGAAAAACTCTGCCAGGCCAGCCTTATAATTTAGTAGTTCTGGACCCTTCGCCACCATGTGCATCCATCCACTCTGGCACTCTCAATCTCTATCTGTCGACGCCCCATTTCCTTCGACCCACACACAAGTGCCCCAAACTTATCCTCCATCATGTTCTCCTGTTCCTACTATATTTTCTTCAAATAATTAAAAAAGAGAAACAAAAAGTTGACCAAATCACACTCAGTGCATGACTTCCCCAGATACGAACTTTGTAAGGGGCAAACTCGTCACAAAACTCCAATTAATTAACAGTATAAATGCCGTTGTCACAGAGCCCCCCAAACTCCCATGCACCTACATAAAAACATTGCACACAGCAGAGAGAGACAATACTGTTTCAGAAGACAGTGCATAGCATATATTGAGCGCAAATAAATTTCCAAATCTCCAATTTCCACCACACTAACCACAATGGGTGGCGTTGGGTTTTTGCAAGTATCAGTACTATTACTGGCGCTGAGCGCTGGCGTCCGATCGTGTCCGCCGTCGGACAGGGCGGCACTACTGGCCTTCAAGGCGGCGCTCCACGACCCTTACCTCGGCATCTTCAACTCGTGGACCGGCGCCGACTGCTGCAACAAATGGTACGGCGTCAGCTGCGACAGGGAGACCCGGCGCGTCGCCGACATCAACCTCCGCGGCGAGTCGGAGGACCCAATCTTCGAGCGGGCCCACCGCACCGGCTACATGACCGGATACATCTCGCCGGCGATCTGCAGGCTCGCACGTCTCTCCAGCTTCACCGTCGCCGACTGGAAGGGAATCTCCGGAGAGATCCCCCGCTGCATCACCTCCCTTCCGTTCCTCCGAATCGTCGACCTCATCGGAAACCGCATCTCCGGCACCATCCCCTCCGACATCGGGAGGCTCCACCGCCTCACCGTCTTCAACGTCGCCGACAACGCAATCTCCGGGAGAATCCCGCCGTCGCTTACGAACCTCACGAGCCTCATGCACCTCGACCTACGCAACAACCGGGTCTCCGGCCCCATCCCGCGTGACATTGGCAGGCTTCCAATGCTGAGCCGGGCCTTACTTAGCGGGAACCAAATAAGTGGGCCCATCCCGGGCTCAGTCTCTCGCATTTACCGTCTCGCAGATCTGGATCTATCTCGCAACCAGGTATCTGGGCCCATCCCAGAATCGCTGGGTAAAATGGCGGTCCTTTCGACGCTTAATTTGGATATGAACAGGCTTTCTGGGCCCATTCCTGCGGCCCTTTTCAGTTCGGGAATAAGTGACTTGAACTTGAGCCGTAACAGCTTGGAGGGTAATATACCTGACGCGTTTGGTGTGAGGTCGTATTTCACGGTGCTGGATTTGTCGTATAACAATCTGAAAGGGCCGGTTCCGAAATCCATGGCCGCTGCTTCTTATATTGGACACTTGGATTTGAGTCACAACCATTTGTGTGGCCCAATTCCCGTTGGGTCGCCGTTTGATCATCTGGAGGCGTCGTCTTTTGTCTACAACGATTGCCTCTGCGGGAAACCACTCAAAGCTTGCTAATTAATTATTATTTATTTAATCTTAGCTCAAACAAACCCACTTTCTCTCTCGTGAAATATATATATTTGTAATTTGTAATTTGTAATAGGAAGAGGACTCGTGTGTTTATTATTAGTTAAAACTGATTCCATGTATTTATGTTTGTTATTATCTTCAAATGGCGCTACGCTAAATAAAATAGAGGTTGTTTATATTTCGTTCCGTCCGCGCATGTCGTTTTTGCATATGCCGCCGCCAAAGCCTCTAAAAGTTATAAAAGGGTATTATCAACGAAGCGATCGTGTCGCTGCAAAATTCAATGTCCTTTCCTTCGTTTTCATTTTAATAATTTTTCCCGCGGACTTTTTTCAGTGTAAAATCGATTCAGTCTCTGGACCAATCAGTTTTATTTAGCAAATATTTAAATTTATTTAATTTTAATAAACTGTCTATTCTACAAGTTTCTTTGTTTTTACATACTCTCTAGTCTCTACTGTATAACAGAAGTAACATGAGCGTAGAAAAAATAGTTTACAAACATTAGCTCACACAATAAATAAACAAAAAATGGTATTTATAAATTTTTTGTATAGTCCACTTAAAAACGTATTTTCCAACGAACTCTCTTTTCATCTTGTTCATTTTTCAATAAGCAACATAAAATTATTGTTGAAGTTTTTTTATTCAATTTTAATGGAGGAGCCGGTCTTCTACTCTTCTCTATGTAAGAGAATTTTGTGGATTACCCTTTTTTGGTACACCAGTGAATTTTTAATTGAAAATCATAGTTGGAACAGCATGACGTGCGATATAAATGAAGGGGGCTACTTAATTATGTGCTACATGAAGGGGGCTACTTATGGATTACCCTTATATATGTGCTGGAGCACTTGTGCACTTGAAACTTTTGTGAGTTTGTCTGTTCGGTTGATACAAATTGTTCATATCTGTGACTCTGTGAGCACATGTTTTAACAAATAATAGATAAATAAAAAAGTTTTGCAATTATCGCCGAAGGCCAAAGCTTTTAGAAGCAGCTCCCACCGACATGGTCTCAAATGATATGTAGCTTTCAGGCTGAACTAGTACTTCCTTCAGAATTGAAATTATTGGGAGATCGCTTTTCAATCATATGTTTCCTGTGCCATTGTTATCCTTTTAGATTGATATTCGCTTATTTATTATATATTGAATCTGGATCATTAATATTACAACATACAATAAAAAAATATCAAGTTAATTTACATGAAAAGTAGTTTTCATTTTGTTGCATATATGTGATATTGTATTAGTTGAACGATTTAAAAATCTAACAATATTGCAACTTCTTAAATTATCATTAATTTACATAAAAATGTCATCCAATAAATAAGTGATATTTTTTATTTTATTTTAAAAAATATGAAAAACAATGATTAATTAAAGGTATTTAATTTATTGAGTTGAAGTCTTTATTTTGTAGATTGATTTTTTTAACAAATTTTTGATTGTGAACTCATGTTATTCATGCGTTTTCTAAATTGAATTTGGCTATATCTATATTATAATAAATTTTGATAACCTATTAATGGAGAAGAATAATTGTTGAATACGGTGTCTTAAATTCAAATATCTTAACTTACCAAAAAAATTCAAATATCTTCACTGTCATGCACCAAAAAGAAGAAAAAAAATTGGTGCACCAAAAAGATATGAGATACTCATTTCGTTTCTTTTTATTTGTCAGTTTTTTAAAATAAATTATTTTTTTTATTTGTTATTTTGATAGTTTAAAATTATATTTTGACAATTATACCCTTAATTTTATTTAATATTTTATACATTTTTTATAATTTATTAATGTAGTAGTTGAGGAATTCAAAAACTAATTACTACTCTCAAAAATAATTTTGCTTTCCAACAATATAACTTTATTATTGATATAAAGTGTGACTCTAGGAGTTTGTGAAAGATGAATTAGATAATTGAATAAGGAAATAAAAATAATTAAAATAATAAAAAATATTAATATAGAGAGATAAAATGAGATAGTAGAAAAATAAAGATATAATAGGATAAAAATTATAAATTAATTAATTTTTTAATTGTAATGAAACAACTTAAATGGTAGATAAAAAAGAAAAAAAAATATTAAAAAAGAGTAAATGTATTATTATGTCGGATGTAGGGACAAAATGAGTGGATAACATAAGAGGATGACAGACACCGCACGTGGCCAGAAAACGACCAGAACCGTAGCTGGTGCTGGTGCATTGAAGCCTTGAAGGAACCTCAAATGATTATGGTAATCAATTGATAACCTTTATTGGTCTGCTTTTGTAATTTCGGGTTTTTTTTTTTGGCTTCTCAATTAGTTGGTAGATGCGAAACATTAACGTGTGCATTAGATAGCTCAAATTTCTTATTGACCAAAAAAAAAAGATAGCTCAAATTTCTTACTTTTTCAAGAAAAAAAAAAATCAAATCGATTTTATTTTAGGAATAAATAGTTAGCTGAAAGTTACAGAAACAAAATTTAGATCTCAACATCTGAAACTCAAATAGGCTGTTTGTTAGCATTTGAACTTTTTTTTATTGGACTTGTACAAATTCAGCAGGGGTAATTATCTTGTGAAATTCGCACATGCATGGTTCTTGTCCTTTTATGATTGGAGGGTGTTTTATTTTAGAGTTAACTGTCATTTTAGTATTTGAAATTGTGAAGCAGTCTCACTTAGGTCTCTGAAATTAACGAAAAGGCAATTTAGTCCCTGAAATTGTAAAACATCGGTCAAGTTAGTCCCTAAAATTGTAAAATGACAGACTAACTTGACCATCATTTTACAATTTTAGGGATTAATTTGACCGACGTTTTACAATTTCAGGGGCTAAATTGCCTTTTCGTTAGTTTCAGGGACCTAAATGAGACCGTATTACAATTTCAGGGGCCAAAATGACAATTAACTCTTTATTTTATTCTACTATATATATTATCAAGGCCACTCCTCTCATTATGATACAAAAGTACGATTAATTAGATTTAAATTTGTTAAAATTTATACATAAGATATTTGTAGGAATGACAATGGATAGAGTACTATAGTATTCGTTTTCATACCTGCAATTTTAAAAAATACTTATACCCAGACCCGTACTCGTGTGGGTAACAACTTTGATTCCCGTACCCTTACCCTCTGGGTACCTAAGTACCCATACCTGTGTCCGTTATCCGCACTTCAACTTTGAAAATTCGAATGCAATACAAAATATTATGTCTGAAGGACGCGTGAAGGAGTTTGCCGGTGAAGGACGCCAGAACAAGGCAAAACGGTGTCGGTGCAGGAGGCTCGTCGTAGTCAGTCAAGGAAGCGAATAATGCTCATGAAGGAGGTTCGTCGTTGCCGGTCAATGATGGTGAAAGGCACGATGAAGCAAGCTCGTCGTTATCGACAATAATAGTGAAAGGCACAGTGAAGGAAAGCAATGAACCAAAAAAATGTCTCATGGTGAAGAAAAGTAAAGAAAGAAATGTATCTCGCGACTATAGTGTCTTGTGTATGAGTTATTTTAGGATTAGGGATCCAACTCATCTAAGGTGTGCAATCCACTTTAGAGTGTAAAATAAGTAATCTCAAATCAATGATTGATATTACAAACACATGCATAACAAATCATGGATGTGTTGGAATATTAATCTTTGATTTTATTATTAGTGGTTAATGTTACTTAATTTACTAATTGCTCACTTTAGAGGAGTCAAATCTTTAGGATTATGGAGCTTGTAGGTTTCATTAAGAAATTTATTAAAATTAATATTATATATACATATATAAATATAAATATAATTAATAAAAAATATGTATATGTATGTGCGGGTCTGGAGCAGGTGGGTACTAAGGTACTCGTACCCGCATCCATCCCCATCAAAATTTGTGAGTAATTACCTATATTCGTGCCCATACCTATTAAGTGGGTAATTACCCTCCCTATCATAGATATTTTTTGCGGGTACCCATGAGTATAAATCCAATTGCCATCCCTGGATATTTGTATCAAATAGTAGTGCTGTGCTGTTGTTATTAATATACGAGGCCCGTCATCTGAATTTTGTGGAACACAAAATTATATATCCAGAAGAAACATTAAATGACACATAAATATATGTAAGGGAAGCTACTTTTTATAACCTCGATCTGTTCGAGGGGTAATGGGAAAGTGAATGCTGAACTAGTCACCATCGTTAAACTTTCGTGTGAAAGATACATGTTCCACGGAGTAGAATGTTAGTTACTGTCGAAGCTTTTTTTTTTTGGATAATTTTTTACTCAACCGGAGTAGTTTGGTAGATAGAGTCTTGTAAAATCATGCACATGTGGTTCAGTTGGAGAGGGTCCAAGATGGTTTCTTAATGTAGGAGAAGCGGCATTTCGCTAAGGCTATGTTTGGATGGGAGTTTTTGGAGGGGAGAGGAGGGGAGGGAAGAGGAGAAGATGACTTATAATTTCCAATTACCTTATTTGGCTTTAATAAGACAAATAAAATATTATTTTAGAATGTAGCAGACACCAAAATGTAAAACTTTTTTTTAATTTTAAAAACTCCCAAATAAATAATTGAAGATTATAAATCTTCCCCTCCCCTCCCCTCCAAAAACCCCCATCCAAACATAGCCTAAAAGGTAACCATTTAGAACAACTCCAATAATGGCAGAACATGTAAATGTCACTAGTAGAAAAGGGAACCCGGAAATCGGTTGGATCTATCAAATGAACATGATATATGTGCCGAGGATTGATGCATAGAGTTGGATCTTAATTTCCCTTCTTCAAAATAGAGGAAGAGGGAAAGAGAGAGCCAAAGTTAACAACACAATCCTAAACTAAAAATTAACATTATGTCTTTTGGATTCCAGAGATATGGTTTCAAGGTTGCATGAAGTTGAGTTGGAGTGCCAGACTCAGGCAATTTTTTCATTGTCAATGAATGGTTGGTGTTTGCTAGAACAAAAGTTGAGTTTGCAAAGTCTTGGAAAAAAGTGAGTAAATGCAATGTTATAAAACTTGGCCCAGTCATCGACTCGGCCAGGGCAATGGGTCACTGGTCGGACCGCATGACTCGGTATATATTAAAATATTAATTATATAATTCATAAACATATATATTATATTTGTCGTGTTTATTCATACATATATGGCTGACGCAGTGGTATTTTTCTTGCTTTTAAGTGAGAGTTCCCTGGTTCTACTCCCAGAATTGGACATTTTGTGTGTCCTTTTTCATATTTATTTCCATTGAATCTCGCGCGCGTCAGCGCGTCAGGGAGTGCTGCAGCACGCGTCAGCCTATTGCTTCCAGCTGTGTGCCTTGAGAAGCGTGCACGCCTTGGAAAATAATAAATAATTATAACCCGGTCCGGTTCATTGACTCACTGGGCCACCGGTTTAACAGTAAAACCGCCCCGTTCGCACCGAGTTTTATAACACTGAGTAAATGACTATTATAGATAGCTGGTTGGTGAATGCTTGAATAGAGGCATATTTAGACTAGTCATCTGAATTTAATTCAAAACACAATATCAATAATGTAAACAAGTATATTTCCCATCAGAAATATGCACAATGACAAAAGAACATTGATAATTAACACACATGGAATATCTTATAAAACTAGCTTTTTTGGCCTCTATTCTGAAATGCTAGCTTGTCACCAGCATTCTATTTTCGTATTGTGTCATCCTAACCGAGTTCTAATGAAACACTCAGGTCTCATTTTCTTTGATCAAAAGTTATCAATACCTTAATGAGCCCTTAGCGATTTGGGCCTTAATGACCCTTAGCAAGCGAGATCACCACAATCAATATTATGTTAGTTCTTCGAAAAAAAAATTTATGTTAGTTCACTATGATGGAGAATTATAATCCCCCAATTACCTCTTGGCAATGAGGGGACGAGTAACTTAAAAAAGGAACACATGACACCCGGAAGGACATGTCACATTTGGTTGGAATTGACATTCGCGTTCAACACCAGAGGTCTGGTGGAATTCTAGACATGAACACCCGTGATTTGCACAATGAGTCAACTAGAAATTTGGGATTATAGGGAAAGTATTAGATAAATGTTAATGGTTGACAGCGAAGGGCAGTTTTTATTTATGTTGTTTCTTGGAAAGAAAAGGTCGAAGAGAAGAGTGCAAGCAAATTAAACACATACCGAACTCACCATTCAATTTAAAATACTAATATCTAAACATGAAATAAATAAGTTGGTGAAGTATCTGTAAACTTTTAACCCACGTTATTTTATTTAATTTTTATGGCTAAAAATACACAGAAATCTTTTACTTATATTTGGCCCTAAAGCAAGTGAAATTGAGATTGAATCGTTCAACAAAAATGTCTCAAAGCAATGCATATTTGTTATATCTTTACTTAATTTTACTTACTTTTTCCCAGGTTTTTTTTTTGACATAAACTTTTTCATATGTTTTTGGTCAAATTCATTTTTTAAGGGGAATTGGTAAATATACCAATATTTTTGGACATATACCCCACATTTAAAAAAGAAAATATTATTATACCCTCATTGATTTGGTTTTTTTTTCCTTCAATTTTGCATTGTTACCGAAAACTCGGTTTCCGGAATGCATTTTCGTATTTTTTCTGGAAACTGGAGTTTCCGGAATGCAAAAGATAAATTTACATACCGGAAACTCCAGGAAAATCCAGTTTCCGGAATGCAAATTTGTATTCCAGAAACTGGAGTTTCCGGAATACAAATTTGCATTCTGGATTTGTATTCCGGAAACTCTAGTTCCATACACCCCACATTCCGGAAACTCCAGTTTCCAGAATGTAAATTTGTATTCCAGTTTTCGGAAAAGAAGCAAAATCAGAAGAAAAAAAAACCAAACGATGAGGGTATAATAGTAATTTTCTGTATAAACGTGACCAATTCCCTTTTTTAAGCTTTTTATTATTTAACTCACGGGTCAATCCATTAATAAGCCCATTATTTTTATGGATCAACCCATTCTGATATTTTTAACTATGGACTATACAGATCAGGTCTAAAGTCTTAATTTTTTGGATGCAATGGATGTTTTTGGTCAACAATGCAATGGGTTTTTATGTATCAACAACAATGCAATGGGTTAATTCCTTCTTAATCGACCAAAGTGGGCTACTCCCAGTCCAAATATTCTGGGCCTTTTGACGGCGGGGAAAAGTATGGGCCCAAATGAGAGACCAGTTGTATCGAGTTTTCGGCCATGGATTGGGGACTGTGGGAGAAAATTTCAAGTAAATTAACAATTTTTTCTTCTAACTTTTGATCAAATTCAAAATAAATGATGCACAACAAACCAATGTCCTTAGAGGTTGAACTTAGGTTGGATGCTTCATTCGAATCATTACAACTAGAGTAACAAGACCATGGTCCTAACTTGTAATGCCAAGTGTCATGATAAGAAAAGGATGATACTATGATAGGATATATGGGCATGCGTTGAATGCATTGAGGGCACCTTTATCTGGAAGAATGATAGTTTGATTAATTTGTTTTCCGTTTTGACTGCAAAAAGCATAATTTGGGGAATTATCGATTGCTTACAGTTAATCGGTACAACATTGAACTCGCCCACTTTTCCTTTCAACATATATAAAGGCTTTCCAATCACTTCCACATCGAAAGTTAAAAGGTAATCTTTTTTTTTTCTTTCACTTTGGACTAAATTCTTCCTAGTTATAATTATACCAATAGCTTTCGGCAGCATACCCCTTAAATTATGTAATCTTATATAGTTTATATGAGTACATATTACTGGTCTACTAATTAAGACGTAAGGAGCCAAATAACGGGTCAGAACAGAGACAATACAAGAGAAGATTTCAAAGCTATGGAAACAAATAGTCATGTAGCTTTTTTGTTGTTTGTTGGGGGAAACACAAAGAGCGAGTAAGGGCCACACACCAAGCGTAACTATCATTATTAATTCTCTGGGTCAAATCGCAAGCATCTATCACGAGTCACGGCTTGTTACTTGCGAATCGTTAGTTGCTATCCAAACACAGACCCAATCTTATTAGATGTTGGAGAAAGACCATGTGCTTGTGAAAATATGGAAGTGCAGCGAGCAAAGTGCAAACTACCTTGAGCTCGAGTGAGCCAGGCAAAGGTAGAACCGTAGAAGACACAAGGGTACATTTTATTTTAAGGTTAAAGGTGGTAGGTCCTCAAATTTCAGAAGTGATCTATTCTCTAATCAACTTCATATACATTGATTTTTAATGAATTAATTTTGTAAAATTGATTTTGATTAAGAGTGAAATGAATGTAAAGTGATTTATGTTTAAATATATTTACATAAATTTGAGTTAAATAATAAATTTAAGACTAATAATCACGTTTTTTAGAAAATTCTGAAGGAGTCTATCTACAGAAACTTGTGCCAATGGACCAAACAATAATAGGAGTAAAACATTAACATTGTATTTTTACCTAAAACCTTACCACATTGGGTATATAGCCGACACAAGGAATACTTGTTCACGTTACTGCCAGCTGCCGGGGAACCCATTGCTAAACCTTTGTTTTCAGCTGGGCACCAGATTCGTCACATTTTGGACAATTCAGTGAAGTGACTTGATATAGCAGTTGTCAGGAAGCCAGGAACTGCACCGTCTCTCAGTTTAGATCAACGTGGATGCACATAAGAAAATCTCACAAAATTCTCATTCTCAATGCTCAATTATAAACAAATGAATGGTTGAGTAATTTTTATTTAATACTTTCACGAATCAAAATTTTTGAGCCAATCATTCTTTCGGTGAGGGATTTGTAGAAAACCTCCTAAACATCTTCCAAATAATGTTCCTATTATCTTGTAAAGGAAGTGTTAAATATAAAATCAAATGCATTTAACATATTAAAACCATGAAAAACATTTAATCTTTTTTTTTATTTGAAAATTTAAAAGATTATTTGAATTATAAGTATGGAAATTTGTAATTGTCTCAAATTTAGGCTTAAATCTATTTTTGGTCTTTTATTTTTTAGTAATATTCATTTTTAGTCATTCATTTTTAAAACGTAACTTTTTAGTCCCTTATTTTTAAAAGTGTGTCACTTTTAGTCTTTAGGGTCATATTTTAAATTTAAAAAATATTTTTCAAATTTGGGAAGAGTCAAAATATAAAATTAGAAAATCCTTGAAAGTTGGAGAAAAGGGGATAAGTGAGAATCAAGATTTAAGAGGGGTCAAAATATAAATTTAAAAAATATTTTTTAAATTGAAAATAGTCTATGGGACTAAAAAGTGACATATTTTAAAAATGAATGACTAAAAAGTTACATTTTAAAAACGAAAGATTAAAAACAAACATTACTAAAAAAATGGAGTACCAAAAACAGATTTAAGGCCAAATTTATATGCTCTCCTCCGTTGCTTTTATATAGAACCCTTTTAACTGATTTACAAGAATTAAAAAGTTAATTAATTTAATTAGTAACATTAAACTCATTAACAATTTGTCAAACTGGTGTGGTCCGAGCAGTAAACGGCTCAGGTCCCTTAAGCATGTGGTCGGACTCGGGGGTTTGATTTCCGACTCATGCGTATGGGATTAGTCTCTACAGTTACGCGCGAATGATAAAATTTTCCTTAATATTATTGGGACTTATCGTCTTTCTTTTCCACCTAATTAACACACCTCCATTCTTCCCCGGTCCTTACGAGAGAGAGAGAGGAAAATAGTTTATCTCATAAATTTATAGTATTTATTATTTATCAACTAAAAAAGTTGTGAAATACATAAGGGTATTTTGATAAAAAAATAATTAATGCAAAAGATAATTTAAAAAAAAGGGACAAACAAATTTTTGAAAAGATTTCTATATAAAGGAATGGACTGAGAGAGTAGTTTCTTGGAATATGTCTAACTCACACCATCAAGTGTACACACAAAAGGATTTGAGGTGGGGGGGGGGGGGGGGATCATCTATTACCGTAAGTTTTGTGCAATCATAGCAACACTTCTAATCCATATATTTTTACCACATACACGCACCGCACCCCTGTTTTTTGCGTTTACAGTTAATCTTTAATTCTAGAAATTAGAGAGTTACAGTTCAAGCTTATGATCATGAGAACAAGCTTGAGCACGTGTTAAGGAATTATAACTTCAATAGCTCATAATTATGTATAAAGACTTTATTTGAAAACAAATCACCACTCTTCACGGGTTAAGCAGTGTTATTATAATGATCATCTTTATTTGAATATATAAGATGGTGCCGGGTGGAATTAGAATTAGAGTTATTGGTCCTACTAATACTTTTCTTCCCAAAAGAGAGACGCCTTTAACCCTTTAGTGCTTTCCCAATTGCAACATTGTATTCATATGCCATCGGGGCGTAAATGCTCCTTGTAGATCAAACCGAATTTTTTTTTACAAATACTAAAATTAGATAATAGTAACATGAACTGTGCACACGAATGACATTACATAAAACAGCAAGCTAGAGGGAAAATTTTATAACACCTATGATTCCAAAATAACTCGCACCCAATATACACATTAAAAGCCCTCATTAAAATCTCTTTCAATTTGTACGACTACTTTTTTCCCATCCAAACAATGATAATTATATAATGTCCGAACAAGATTGATTCATCAATTATTTGATCATACGGTAGGAATATATCATTAATGTTTGAGAAGTTTGAATGATTTGTATAAAATCATATATTCAAACCTTATTATTACATTTTTTATACAAACCTTATTATTGCCTTATACAATAGTAAAATCAAGAGTAAAATATATTTCCCTCCCCTGAGAGATATCAATATTACACTCCTCTCCCTCTTGTTTGAAAATACACATTCTTCTCCCTTGAGAGATATCAATATTACACTCTCTTCCCCTCTTGTTTGAAAACACACATTCATATCCTCTGAGAGATACCAATATTATACATTTTCTTCCTTCAAAGATAAAATATGATATATTTTTCTTCATTTTTATAATTTTCTATTGACGTAAAAGTTAGTCTATGTTAAAATATTTTTTATTACCATAATAATCTTTTATCTTTCATTTCATTTCTGTTTTTGTCTCATTTTCTTTCTCATTATGATTTCAAAATCACTGTTTCAGCATCGTGCACCACCACATTCCGCTAAAACCAAAATGAACTCATTGTTGGTGGAATATAGTGGTGAACGCAGTGACACGGTAATTCTGATTTTAGGAATCGGAAATTGGAATGAGAAAAGGAAATGAGGCAAAAACAGAAATGAAATAAAAAATAATTATGGTAATAAAAAATATTTTAACGGAGACTAATTTTTACGTTAATAAAAAATTACAAAAATAGAGAAAAATGTATTATATTTTATCTTTGAAGGGAAACAAATGTGTGTTTTCAAACAAGAGGGGATAAGAGTGTAATATTGGTATTTCTCAGGGGATGAAAGTGGTGTTTTCAAATAAAAGAAAATGGGAGTGTAATATTGATATCTCTCAGAGAAGAGAAGTGTATTTTATTCTAAAATCAATAATCCAAATTTTCATTATGTACATACAATTAAAAGGAAAAATTTATACATATATATATGAATATATAGATTTTTTTTCTTATTTAAGTAGGAAAAATTTATACATATATATGAATATATAGATTTTTTTCTTATTTAAGTAGGTATTTCCATTTCGAAGTCCTTACATTGCAAATGAAATTTGTTCAAGGGTCAAATATATATTAATTTTATAATCACTTCCGAGTACATCCATAGACAGATTTATTGTGAGTTTTTTTTCTTCCAAATATATATATCTGTGTTTCACTCCCATTACATTTCTACTGTTTTTGTACCTTTTACCACTTAAAAAATCTAGATTATGTTTGATTTGTAGTTACAAGCATATATTGGGTCTAAAATAAATTTTAAAAATCAACACCATATCCAACAACGCTGAGCAATTACTTGTGCCCTCATGTGAAAGGAAAATATTTTTAGGAACGCGCGAGTATCAAACATAGTAGTAGAAAAATAATAACAAGAACAACATGTGGTCCGGAGTATATGTTTGTGCAGCACATCAAAAAGGTTTTCACGTATAAACAATCGTATTGTACAATTCTACCTGTACTAATTAAAACTATTTAATAACCATGATATATTGCAAGGAATCTCGCTAACGCCGCTTCTTCACGTTCTACCGTTATTGTCTATGTACACAGAATTTCCAAGAGCTACTAAAAAAGAATAACTAACGGTGTCTCGCCACTCGTGCAAGAGCCCACACGTGCGTCAGAATTCTGCGAAAGAAACACTTCTCTGAAACTCAGACGACGGTGACGGTAACGGCGAAGGGGGCAACGACGGTGGGGATTTCAAGCGTTTGAAGTATTCCGTTATGTTCCCTCCGGCAGCGAATTTATCAGCCGTCAAGGAAGCGTCTTCTCTCGACGGAATAAACGGCGGGCGTACAACCTCCGTTAACAGGTCCCACTTGACCCCTCTGAAGAACTCGTGCTCCCTGATCTCACTGGCACCGCGAACGTAACCCAACCGCCTCGTGGGGTCCTTTTCAAGCAACCGTTCGATGAGATCCGTCAACGCCGTTCTCCTCCCTACGAACTCCGGCGCCTTCACCAGCACGTTTCGAAACGTTTCCTTCCGGTTCTTCCCCTTAAACGGCGTCGTCCCGTACAGCATCTCGTACGTCAGCACCCCAAGGGCCCACCAGTCAACGGCGAACTCGTGGCCGTCGCCGCGTACGACCTCCGGCGCGACGTACTCCTCCGTGCCGACGAACGAGTTGGATCGCTCGCCGTCGGAGAGACTCGGCCTGCGTCGACTCACCGGGCTGACTCGGGCTGTCTTGGCATTATTCTTCAACGACCCCTTTCTGTTAGCGTCCGCGAGTGGGAGTGGGACCCCCCAGCGGCGAAGTTTACGGCGTGTTTCGGGGACCTTGGAATCGTCGAAGGCGATGAATGTTTTGACGGTTTTGTGGGAGAGCTTGCGTGAGAGGTCGAAATCAGTGAGGGTGACGTGGCCGGATTGCTGAATGAGGACGTTTTCGGGCTTGAGGTCGCGATAGGCGATGCCCATGGTATGGAGGTGGTGGAGAGCGCAGACGATCTCAGCCAGGTAGAAGCGGATAACGGCGGGGGAGAAGACATGATCGGTTTGGCGGTAACGGAGGACGTTGAGGTCGCCACCGGGGCAGTAAGGGACGGCCCAGCCCAATAAGTGGTCCGTTTCGAAGGAGCCCAAAAGGGAGGGGAGAAACGGGTGGGCCAAGAGGGAGAGGACTTGGATTTCCCAACGGGCTCGACGGTCGGCGTCGTGGGTGGAGGATTTTTCCACAACCTTCAGTGCCATCGTACTGGAGTTGTGTTGGACGAGGAATACGGTGCCCATTGCTCCTTTCCCCAGAACCTTGAGTGCTTTCAGCTTGTTGAGGTCAAGCTCCTCCGTACTGGGTGAAGTCGCTGAATCCATATTCTGTCTGTCTCGCTGATGGATTTCAGAGACACAGATCGATTGCATGCTTCTGATTGTTCCCATTTGGCTTTTATAGCATTCTCTCTCTCTCTCTCTCTCTCTCTCTCTCTCTCTCTCTTTGTATTTGTGGATTTTATTTTATTTTTCCGTGTTTTCTGTGCCTTGTATTACACTGTGTCACCGGTTGCTTGTTAGCATTATTAATAGTGCATTCGTTCCATAAGTAAATCTTAATTAATGCATAGACTCTAATCATAATTTTTTTTCATCTGTATAAAGGTTAGATAGTTATTTCATCTTAATGTACATATGCACACGTGCAAATGTACAATTTTTCATTATCAAATCGTTATTAAGCAGCTTAATTAATTTTTATATTTAATTAAATTAATAATTTTATGAGGTATTATTTATTGTAATTAAAATATTAAATTAAGTGTGCTTTTCGCTTGAACATAATTAATAATTTCCCTGGTTCTCTTGAAGTGGTGATTTTATGCCTGTCAAAAAAAGAAATTAAATTGACGATTTAATTGTATTGGTTAGCTACCTAATCAGATATAGACGATGATTTATATGAATCAAAACATAAAATTTTCTTTAGGTGACTTGATTTACACCAACTTTCATTTGATTAGTTGTGACTTCTAACTAAAACACAAGAAAAAAGCAAAACGAAAATGTAAATAAGATTGGCTTTATTTATTAATTATTTTTTACTTCCAAGAGGGAAAAGTGATGAGTGGGTTAAACCGTTAAGATGTTTTCCTTTAATAATATATATATATATATTAATCATTAAAAATGTAATATTTGACATTACAAATCCATTTATAATGTTTATTATAATCACTAAACTATTAATAGACATTGGGGTTATATGGGCATTTTAATAAAGTGGGAAGCGCCTTGTGATCACACGTGTGAGACTTAAAAAAGACTTACTCGAATAATAATAGTGCTAAACAAAATGACGAAATGAATTGGTTGTACGATAATCACATGGGGGCTCCCTTATTCTAAGGAGAACGTGAACGTGCACCCTGTGCTACTCGATGTTGGATTGTTGGAACCTTGTGACCTTGTCATTTACTAATCCATTCTTTTAATTATTGCGCTTCTTTCTTCTATTAATAAAACAGGACATTTCACAATTACCCGTCATCATACCACTTTAAATTCTCAATATATGCGCTTAAATAAAATTATAATATAAATTTAAATTACATGATTGATCTGCCATGTGTATTGCACTTACTTTAATTTATATATTATCAAATTGACCTTTTATTATGAAATTTACGTATATATATTTGCTAATTGCTAAAATCTGTTTCGGAGTTAATTAGATCACCTATATATGTTTTGTATTTATAGGCTTCATTTGTAATTTGTAATCTTATACAGTGATTCATATACCTTTTGTCTTTTTATTTGATTAATATTGATTAAGCTGATCAGTATGCTAATATCATCATCAAAGTGTTTTAAAGGATAGACAAAAATATTAATCACCAATGTCGCGCTGTTTTATATTCGTACACTTTGAGCCATAAACACGGGTAACCGCACAAATTAAAGAGGAGTCCTGTTGCTAACAAAGGACAAAGCAATAAATGGAGTTTCACATGTTCAATGTTCGTTAGACGTAATCAAAGCGCCGTAAGCCACTCTACGGGTACGAATATGTAAATAGGCCGTATATACTATACAGTACCAAAAATCATCAATATAATTAATCTGGAGGAGCCATTGCCATGTTGATGGTCCATTATTTAGGTGGATGCTGAATTAGTGATGGCTTCATTGTCAAAAGTGCGGGCTTTATGCCAACACAAAAGATGTTGAGATCTAAAAGATGGCATATAAATTAGAACAAAGTCTATGGTTAATTAAAACAGACCTAGGGTACGTAGACAAGTGGAGAACAGAATGATTATGCTTCCTTTAACACTGAATGGACAAAATATATAAAACAAAGCTTTTGATTTGGAAATCTTCTACTTGAAACTATGAATTTAAGGAGAAAGATCAACAAATTAAAGAAACCACGTGTATAAAGCATGACATTGATTTATCAAAATCCGTTTTGCAATTCACAGAATGATGAATACGTACGACCTACAAAATAACGTGGAATCGAGAGTTTGGTGATTTTCGTTGGATCTAAATCCTTGATTACATTACTTACCGACTACAAAAAGGTGTAGAAAAGAATAGAGGAATGCTTCAACCTAGTTGGTGGTTCAATTCCTATTCCTTAATCCTCATGTTACGATATATTCTTTATATATTCTCTTATATATGATAGTGGGATTATGATTCCGAAGTGGATTATCACAACCTCTCATAAATATATGGCTAGAGCCTAGATGCTTTC
Organism: Glycyrrhiza uralensis; assembly: GCA_030159175.1. NCBI lineage: Eukaryota > Viridiplantae > Streptophyta > Magnoliopsida > Fabales > Fabaceae > Glycyrrhiza > Glycyrrhiza uralensis. The sequence continues at coordinate 40,065,686 of BRZY01000007.1, read as the reverse complement.
TGGATTTCTGAGGACATTAACTGTTGTAAAATTTTATTTATTTATTTTAAAGTCTAATATTATAAATATTTATTTAATTATCTTTTGACTTGGTCATACACCCACTTGTTATTATTCAAAAATTTGTTAGCTAATGCAATCTTTTATCCATATGGTGTGCCTATTTTATTAGACCCATTTTTTAGCTTTGGGTTTTTAAATATTCTCTCTTCATATTCTTCTTGGGGGGGGGGGGGGTTAATTTTCACGTTACAATGTCAGTTTTCTAGTTCTCTTTCTTTTCCTCTCTCCCATTACAGTGCCAATTTTCACGTTACAGTGCCAGTTTGCTATTAATTGTTTCATCTGCATCGTTTTGATACCACCTATGGACTTTCTCATTTTGGTGAACTTGTTGCACACACCACTTTGTTTTGGTTTATTTGTTCTTCATCATGATAAGAATTTTATCGTGCACAGTGATTTTATGAGCATTTACAAATTAAGAAAAATAATTGCAAAACTCTCTTTCTTCATTTTTATCCTGGGTTATTCATCAATTGGCCATTGTGTTCTTGCTGTTCTGTTATCTCGGTTCTTAACCGAGATAGACCTGTTGTATCCTTGGGAGTTTGCGCCTGTGGGCGGATAAACCCTTAAGGACAGTCTAACCGACGCCTCAGGTCTTTTATTTTTATTCACCATTAATTGTTTTACAGGTTTCATGATTGACAGGTCGTAGATGATACAGTGTTATTTCGCACATATATACAACATTAACGTCTACGACCATAAAATATATATATGATCTTCACAAATTCTATATCTCAATTTTGTCGTACACGAATGATTTTAACTAGTTAGAGTTTTTTTTTTTTGAAAAGTTAAAAGTAATTTATTGATTAGCAAAAGGCCAAAATAGCACAAGTAGCTCGTGCCAGTGCTGGCCGAGCAAAACAAATGCAACAGTACAAAGAAATAATAGTGCCAAAGTTAATAAAAAGCAGGGCAATAGAAACAGAGTGGCCGTTCTGCATAATTTTGCAGCAATATGTTACATAGCAATCTACGTCTATAGGATCCTATTGAAGCCGATGCTCATTTCTATTATAACCGCATAGAAGTTCCAAAAGCTAGTAAGTCTAAGGTGCAGACATGTACTGCTACATATTAATATGTGAGGCTGCAATAAATGCTGCTCTGTTCTTCTTCATCAGAACAATGCGGTTGCGTACGCATTGGCAAGAAAGGGCGCATTATAGGATCATAGCTTCCGTATCTAGAAGGACCCTCCGATGAGTGGAGTTGCTTGATCTTTTAGCTTTTGATTGTTTCTTGTGGCCTTAATTTCTTCTCCTTATCTCATTCCTATGTAACCAATAATATATATATATATATATATATTATCCCCTCCAGGTAAAAGTTGAGAACAAATGTACTTTAAAGCAAAAGTTCTTTTACATTTTGTTGATGCCCGTGTCGGCCATTGCTCCACCATCCAATGGAATTCCTTACTTTTGTTTTTCATTTATTTATTTTGAATGAGTTATATAGATGAGGCAACACTACTTAACTTTACATGTAGTTACGAATGAAGCGTATTGTTAATGGCAAGTACACTCCATAAGCGTAATGCTTAATTTTTCTTGCTAGGTTGCTTGCTGACGCAAACAAACCCATATACAAGATAAGTATTTATGCTTTGTGTAGACGTCGTCCACAATGTTTGGTTAAAATTAAATTAAAACAAGAGATCATATAATATATAGATATATAGACTAGAGAGAAAGAAGAAGAAGAAGAAGAAGATTTGATCATCTTCTACAACTTGCTTATTAGATTACCAATAGAGAGCTAGCTAACACTTCATGTGATAGGGATCGATTGAAGTGGGGATCGATTTATACATTTACACTACTTTATTAATGTTAGTACACATATTGGTGCTGGCTGCTCAGATGGGTATTCCATTTTAGAGCTGATTTTTTAAATTTTTGAAAAAAATAAAGTGATTTTGATCTGATTATTGTGCAAGGTTGCATCCAACGGAAAGCCTCAGCTGCATTGTCATGAATCATGATGATGGAGAACACATAAACTATATATTGCATCTCCATTTGCGTGCAAATGGTTAAGTTTTGCTTCCCGTTCTAGTATTGTATTCAACAATTTATTTTATTCTTTCGGATTGGGGATTTAATTATTATTACTAGTATTGTGGACATTGATGTCATAACCTAATTTCAAGTGTACTATCGTTACGAAGTGGTTGGAGATAGAGAATATTGCAAATGGGCAAGGGACATACTGTGGCTATATGTATGTACGCGTCTGTTTTTGCTTTCGTTAATTATGAAAACTTGAACTTACTAGAGTACTCAATCATGGTAAGTTTTCCTCCAAAGCTAGCTATGGACGTGGAGTGGAAGTAAAGGAGAAACGAGTGATTGATTCCTTTCAGTTGCGTAACTAGTTAATTTATGGGTAAAAATGTATCATTGCACAATCAAACCAAATAAAGTCCAAGTCCTTTTTTTTGGTCAACAAGTCTAAGTCTTGAGTGTCTTGTAAATCCAAAGGCCCAAAATAATGCTTAAATGGGCCGGGATTCTAAGTAACCATGCACGGCCTACAAAAGAAAGTCTATTTGACCCCAAAAAAAAGTATAGAGTAACGACCAAAAAGAAAAAAGAAAGTCTAGAGTAAGAGAAAGTTCTTGACCAAAAAGAGAAAGTTGTAAGAGAAAGTTCAGAAACTACAAATTTTTTTGACAAAAAAAAAACTACCTATTTAATTTAATAAAAAAATTATTAAGATTATATATTGCATGTCAATGAAAGATATTAAATTTCAAACTCAAATCAAACTATATCCATTTGTTTAAGATTAAAAAATATATTTTTTATTTAAAGTAATATGGTGATTATTTTTTAGAGATTACTTCTTTCTCATTAAATGCGCTTGATATTTTTCCAGCCTCTCTGCATACATTTATTTTATTGACTGATATGTTGGGTCAGCACATTCGGGTCTGTAAAAGTTAGATGTGGGTAACGGACTTTGGTTCCTCCAGTCAGTGGTCCGTTTGCCGTCCAACGTACTGGGTGTAGTTTTGGGCTTTGCCGACTGGGCTTCACTCTTTCAATTTCAATCTCAAAGCCCAAAGTACATGTTTACCAAAAGAAAAGCCCAAAGCAGATATATATATACGACCTGGCTTGTTGACCAAAAAAAAGAATACGACCTGGCTTGGTTCTCATGAAAGTGAGAAATGAAGTTTTGCATCCCGTTGGTCATTTTTTTCTGCATCACTAGAATTTTTGCACACCATCTATTCTATGATAGGCTTTGATAGAACTTCCAGTCTTCCACCCCAGGTTTAATTAATTATACCAAAATAACAATCAACAATTGAGATTAATATTTATTTTTTGGTGGAGAATTTAGATTGATAGTTAAATCTACATTTCATGGCTTTACATACATACATGCATTATGCATAGAGAGAGAGAGGATATGTCGATCTTAGATGTCAAAGTTGGCATATTTATATTTTCAACAACTTTCTATTTATATAATACAAATTTTAAAAATTCAACTATTAATTTGAGAGTTTTCATTAAGTAGAATAAGCCTAAATTTGTTTATATAATTCAAAAATATTCGATACTCATTGCATTGCATTTTTTAATGTATATAGCGGTGAAAATAGACTAGGCAGGCCAGACCCGTTTAATAAAAAAATCAAGTTTGGACTTTTAAAAAAAGTCTTTTTATAATAGATCAGGCTTAGGCCTATAAAAAAATTGTCAGGTCAATCCGATTATATATATATATATATATTATAAATGTTTTTTAATAAAAGTAAAAATATAGATTATACTGATATTTTTTTTTACCGAAATTGTACTCATAAAAAAAGAGATCAATTTATTTATTTATTTGTTTTAACAAAAACGTGAGAATAGATTTTAATTAATTTGTTATTTTTGTTTTGTGTTTTCTATTTCCAAAAATCAATAAAATGTCTCTTCTTTAACATATTATCTAGAGCACTGTACGTCATATTCATCCAAAATCACCACCCATGTTCAACCATTTTTTAAGTCTTCAAAACTATTTTTACATTAACATCATCAAACAATTTTTTTTATTCTTAAAAATAATTATTAGAAACTATTTTATAGAAAAAAATGAGGAAAAAAAGAATCAAACATGCCCTAAATTTCCCGATGTATTAAAGGTTTGATTTAGAATCGCGCGCAACAGCTATATATGTACGTTAATTAATATAGACTTTGTATGGAATAACACTTCCACAATAGGTTGTCTTGTTTTCCTTTCAGATGATGAAACTCACAAATTAAACATGCAGCTACGCAACCCAAGCATATAGTTAGATTATTTAGTGAAAAATTAGATGAACTATACTCACATTGCTCATTAAAAAAAAAAAACTATACTTACATTGCAGATCATTATACAACGGAAATATAGAAAACCCAGTTGGAAAAAACATCAAACTCTAACTTCCATGTTTTCCAAATCCCATCACGAGGGAACACATGCATGTATGTTTACAATACAAGAAGCGCAAATTAATTAGGGACCACGAGGGCGGGCTGGTGTGGTTGCTTGCTTGTGTAGTGGAATTTTTTTATTTAATCTTTTTATTTTATTTTATTTTCCCCTTTATTAATTACTATAGAAACCTCAGCAGTACTCGTGCTTGAGGAACAATACAAACCTAAGCCTAAACTAGGGTTAGGGTTCAAAGTTTGACATGGAAGAAGCTCCCACTCCCACCAAACATATTAGTTTATACATCAACCTTTTCGACTGCTTCATTTCGAGGCGACACGAGCACTTTCCCGGCGTTTCCTCCCATCACTTGGAAATTCTCAAACTTTTCTTTGGATCCTCGTGAGCTCCTTTTTCCCTAAACGCCCTCCACTCCTCGATGCAATTACCGACTTGTCCTTCTTAAAATGAACTCGCGAACTTGAAACGACACGAAGGGTATTGTCGTAATAATAACAAGGGAGTAAATAACATTCTACTACTACTACTACTACTACTACTCCATATAGGATAGGATGGTCACACACCGTGGTCAAAGTTGTTCTCGCATTCGTGTTTTTTAGCGCAGACATGCAAACCGGATTAATTGGCTGCCAGTTTGAAAGCGAAAGGCCAAAGAAAACCGAAACAGCAAATGGCAACGGACACGTGTCAATAACATTCCTTTTGACTGTAGAACCTAAAATAAAATGGTGTGAAAAAAAAAAAACCTGATTCAATATTGGGTTGATTAATGTTAATCGCCGGTGGCGATTTAATCAGCATTCAGCAGCACCAACGCAACGCAACCTTTCATCTATTCTATTTACAGTAGTAGTAATTACTTACTCTCTTCATTAATCGCTTTTTTTTATTAAAAAAAAAAACTCTCTTCATTAATCTCACACTTTCCACATTTTCCAAGAAAGCATAACACATGATAGAGCGAGAAATATATTCTTCTTGCCTTCATTTTTCCCCTTTGTTTTCTTTCTGTATTTTCTTTTCCCCTCTTCATTCTCCTGTGTCTTTCTCCTGTTGATATATATAGTACATAAGTTTTAAAGATAATTAAGTTCAGGTATATATGGACAAAAGAGTTTAATATGTTCTGTTATATTTGTTATTTATCAAGACGTTTCTGTGTGGTCTTCTTTTTTACAAAGTAAGATTTCTACTTTAGTTTTGTAGAGGTAGAAAAGTTAAAAAGGTGGAATCGAATGAAGCGAGAGACGTGGGTTTTTGCTCCCTTATTGTGGTGCACTTCGGTCAAATTAGCGTTTTGTTTATGTGCAAGAATTTGGCGGGAAACGTGCGTCACCAACAATGGCAGGTATTTGGAATTGTTTAGTGTTTTCTGCCAGTGCCCACTCACTTATTTTTATTGCTGATATATATATAGTACCATTATTTTATGAATTAATTAAATTTTGCTACACCAGTCTAACTGATGAGTAGTAGTACTAATTTGGCTGGGTTGGCACCGAAGCGTGCAATGACTTAATAATAAATATCTGGATACTACTCAATTTTCCTGTAAAGTTCTGTAAATGATTCACTGGCTTCTCTACAGACTATCTGGTAAACGTATAAATTTAGAAAATTAATTACATGTCAGGCTGACAATATATACTAGTATTTTTATACTATTCAAACGGAATCGATCAGTGACACATTTTATAATTGTAGGATATGCATTATGCATGACATAAATGTGATCCATTCATCCTGAGGGCATGAGATTCTCAATAAATATATATGTGTGTCTATTTTTTTCTTGCTGTCTATTATCTATATTAACAGAATGTTTTTTATTTATAGAACCGAACAACTGCCTATAAGTAGTAGTTCAGGTATAAATAGGCAATACTTGGCAGTTTTATATATTGATCATATTGCCTTGCCCTTATTATTTATATAGAGGTTGGAGGGAATATTTATGTATTTACACACGTTTTTGCTTATTATCACATATAATTCATAAATAAAATATTTTAATGAATCACTGATGAAGCAAAGTAACAAGCTTAATTTTTGTAACAAAACAAAAAAATTCTTTTGATTTAATTTTATTGATGTGAAATTGGATTTCAAAATTCCTAAATTTGAGGAAACACATAAGAGAGATATATATGATTTTGTATCCGATGATCATTTTTCAATTGAGAATTCCAGTACCAAGAATTGTATAGATACTAACAGGCTGTCCTTAATTACCCAAAAGCCTTTCATGACAGATGTATAATTTCATTTAGCGCATATATTTGTGCTTAAATTGCGGTCTGTTACGGGATCCAAGCCTAGCTTGAAGCCTTGTCCCACTAGACATCTACTAGTTGAACATTCCATAAATTATTGAACAATAGCTAGCTTAATTATAAACCAAGCCTTAGAGACATTCCATAAAATATGAGTTTAATCCGTGCCATGTTATGTAATCATTTCATTCGGACATAGATGAAGATGCATTTGGCCAGAAATATTGCTTAGAGGAGGCAAATTAAGTCACTGGTTAACAAGATCTCTTTAAATTTGTGTATCCTAGATATATATGGGCCTCATATATAGTACTCATAAGATGAACATCAATTCAAGTTTCTTAGTTCTAACGTGGGTACGTGGGACATGAACCTGACGAGTCATTCTTTATTATTATTTTTAATTAATTTTTAATTTAAACTTATTTCAAGCTACTTTATACTAGCTAGTGGCCTTTTGACTGGTGCAGAAACCGAGTATCTGGTCAACAGATTTCTACTTGGGGGAACAAACGAAGCCCTTCAAGTTAATATTTCTTAATTACCATTCAATTGAATCACGTTAATTAATTAATTGATTAATGCTACTAATATGGAACACAGCTTGGTGTTATTTTGAACAGGAGTAATTCTTACTCTTCCTTTTACTAGTACTTTTAATATTTAATATGTCGGATTTTTCTCATATAATATTGCATGTCCGTACACATGCATCTTTCACACATGCAGGACTCGGGGATCCACAAATTGGGTTCCCTTTAGCAAAAAAAAAATTGTATATACATATACCTATTTGAATATGATCTTCTCAACCTAGTAAACTATCATCTTCTAGCTGATCTTTTTAGTATTTTTTTTTTCTTTCTATTGAAATTTTTATCTTTTATATATAGTTTGATAAATAAATATTGTTGCTAGAATAGAATAGAGAGAGAGAGAGAGAGGTCGGTAGTCTAATTAATTAACTTTACGTAGAGAGTCGTCGATTTTGAGACTTAGAGATCATTTGCAGAGTGTGGGAATGCTGGGCTTTCGGTAGTCATTGATTTCACATAACGAGGTACGAGAGTTCCAATAAACCAAGTGGGTAGAGAGAGAAGCGATGACGGGGTTGGATTTTTCCAATTGGAATGGTGGGTTTGTCTCTGCACAAAGACTGAAAGAGGGTTTGAAGTGTTAGTTTAGTATAACAACACTCGTGTCCTCTATAATATCTTATATATGGCAGATAATATTATTTAATAATCATTGTAGGCAGATTATAACTTTGTTTTCTTGTGTTGGAAACTGATGGAAAGAGGGTTCAGGGTCTACAAACTACGACCTTCGCTAAAGGGGTGAGACACAGATCACACAGCTCACATTTGATTATTTGAAATTAGTATAATGTTTTATTGACACCCAGTATACTCCTAAAAAGAGAAAAAAATAGAAGACACTGAAGTGATAAATATCATAAGTAATATGATGTGATAAAAAAAAGATAAAAAAATACAAGAGATACCAAATAAATAATGACTTTATTGGGATATCTATAAGTATATCATTACTCTTAATTTTAATAGTATTCTGGCCAAGATAATATTAGAGAAATTAGGTGAGAAGAGGAAGCAACGGTGCACTTTAAATATTATGTGCCTTCCTCAATTTTTTTTTTCTTTTTCAGCCCCTCTCCTTCCCCACCCCTTTATCTTAAGCTTGAAAGCTTAAGCTTGAAAGAGTACTTCACTCACTGCTTTAAACCCTAGCCAATACCCCTGGGTAAACCTATAACTATCACTCTTCTCATCACTTCCTCTTCCATTTCCACAACCCCTCCACCCTTCTTCTCGTTCTATTCTATTCTATTCTATTTCTTAGATGCAGGTTTTGCTTAATTTGTATTGAAGGGCAAAGCAAAAGAATATGGGCTCAATGAACTCAAACAACTGGCTTTCCTTTCCCCTTTCTCCAACTCATTCCTCTTTACCACCTCATCTCCAATCAACTCAATCTCACCATCACTTCTCTCTCGGGACATTAGTGAATGAGAACATGGAAAGCCCTTTTCAAAATCACGGTATAACTAATCAACCCTCTCTAACTCGTTCTGTGTTAATTTGTCTCTTTCTATATTTGACCATATATAATATATAACTGACTTGACTTCCATCTATTCTCTATATAACATATATTTAATTGAACAGATTGGAATCTGATTAATAGTCACAGCAGCAACGAAGTTCCAAAGGTTGCAGATTTTCTTGGTGTGAGCAAGTCTGAGAATCAGTCAGATCTTGAAGCCTTTAACAGTGAAATTGATCAGTCACCAAATGATTCGGATAATTACCTCTTCACCGCCAACACCAACAGTCTCGTGCCTATGCAAAACTCAGTGGTGGCCACTTCTGGAAACTATGAGTATCAAGAAAGTGCTAGCAATAATCTGCAGTCGTTGACACTATCCATGGGGAGTGGTAAGGACTCGACATGTGAAACCAGCGGTGATAATAGTGCCAACACTACCGTTGAAGCTGCTGCACCTAGAAGAACTTTGGATACCTTTGGGCAGAGAACATCAATATATCGTGGTGTAACAAGGTGGAGCATCATATCATACTATTTATATGTTATAATAGATTGATTCAATTTGTTGCATATATATGAATGCTGAAATTACAATAATGTGTTACTTTATTTATTTCTACAAAATCTCTCTCTATATATATAGACATAGGTGGACTGGAAGGTATGAAGCTCACCTTTGGGATAATAGCTGTAGAAGGGAAGGACAATCAAGAAAAGGTCGCCAAGGTATAAACTTCAATTCAAACTAACAACTACTAGGGTCTTACATTTTTCCCCTTATTTTCTTTTTCTCAATTTGGAATCAACTATTTTGAATTTTAATTTGGCTAACACGATTTTATTTTTTTTCCCCCATTGTGGCTTTTGTTGCTTATTTTCATCAGTCTATTTGGGTAAGTGTCCCCTCTCTTTATCTTTTTAAATTTTTGGTAACAGTTGTCAAGGATTAGAGAAATTAATCGACACAATATATATGTTGGTTTGATTTTATAATTAATCATGCCACAGGTGGGTACGACAAGGAAGAGAAAGCAGCGAGGGCCTATGATTTAGCGGCACTAAAGTACTGGGGAACATCTACCACTACCAACTTTCCCGTAAGTTGATGCGGTTACTTTGTGCGGTTCGGCCAATATTGCCAGATTCAGGTTCAATATGTTGTCATCTTATTATGCTGTCTTGCGCAGATCGGTAACTATGAGAAGGAATTGGAAGACATGAAGCACATGACAAGACAAGAATTTGTTGCCGCCATAAGAAGGTTTAATCAATCATCAATCAATTATATATTAGTAATATATATGTTTTTTTTGGACAAATTATTAATATATATATCTATATGTTGTGAAACCTCCCATTTGTAAATTAAATTAGTCTAGGATGTACTATTGAAAGTAATGCTTTAATTTGTAGCTAATTAATGTAGTGCAATTTCATCTCATCTCATGATATATTGCAGAAAGAGCAGTGGATTCTCGAGGGGTGCATCAATGTATCGCGGAGTCACAAGGTATATATCCCAAATAGGACTCCTATTAGCTTATTCTTCTCACCCAATACTCCATCCCCCCTTCTTCTTCCTTTTTTTTTTTTACCTTACTAGGAGTAGTTATTAAGTACGATATTATTTATTATTATTAATATTAATATTGTAGGCATCACCAACATGGAAGATGGCAAGCGAGGATTGGCAGAGTGGCGGGAAACAAAGATCTTTACTTGGGAACTTTCAGTAAGCTAAGCTAAATATTAACAATAATAATCTGATCCATGCACAACAATCACACGTATTTGAAAATTCAAACCAAACAACTTATTAATTCCTTAGCTAAGAAACCAATAACAGAAATTAACTATGGATGGATGGATGGACGGATCAATCCTCTTATATACTACTTATTAATTACTGCAGGTACTGAGGAAGAGGCAGCAGAAGCTTACGACATAGCGGCGATAAAGTTCAGAGGACTGAACGCAGTGACAAACTTCGACATGAGTCGTTACGATGTGAAAGCCATACTGGAGAGCAACACTCTGCCAATAGGAGGAGGCGCCGCGAAAAGACTAAAAGAGGCACAGGCTCTAGAATCTTCTAGAAAGAGGGAAGAGATGATAGCACTTGGGTCAAGCGCCTTCCAATACGGAAGCTCCAGCACCGGCTCAAGTAGGATACAATTACAAGGAGGTGGTACCGGTGGTGGTTATAATCCTCTAATGCAGCAGCAGCACCAATTCGATATTCAACCACAACCTTTGCTAACCTTACAGAACCAGGACATGTCTCATCAGTACAGTGACCCGTCGTCGTTTCATCAGAGTTATATCCAAACACAGCTTCAGTTGCACCAACAGCAGAGTGGTCATGAGTTCTACAACGGTGGTGGATACCTTCAGAACCACCCGGCTAATATGCTTCAGGTACATCAGGGGTTGATGAACATGCAGGGATCTTCTTCTTCGTCTTCTGTGGCGATGGAGAACAATAATGGAGGAGGGTTTATGGGAATGGGTTTGAATTCATCGAGTGGTAATTCGGCGGAGGAGCTTGCGCTTGTTAAGGTTGATTACGACATGCCTTCCGGGGGTTATGGCGGCTGGTCGGCGCCGGATTCCATGCAGCCACCCTCAAATGCTGCTGGTGTTTTTACAATGTGGAATGAATGATCCTGAAGATCAAGAGTAGAGTACTCTCCTACACTAATTAATTGGGAGGGGAGGGGAGGGGAGGGGGAAGGGAGCTTTAATTTGCTAACATTTTCTTGTTCTTTTTTCATTGTGTTTTTTTTATTCTGTTATATTATGACAAGTGACTTAAAAAAGAAAGAAAGAAAATTAGGAGTTGACTAGTTTTCTATGGAACTAATATTGTTATCTGTCTACTACTACCGCTACTACTACCGCTACTACTGATCAAGCTCATATATTCTATTATTCTGTGTACTTAGCAGATTGATATATGGTTTTGCTTGATTAATTTTGGTCAATTAATTGTAGTTGGAGTACTGACAACTGTTTATATACCTACCAACTGTATGCGGTATGTTACGAATATTGGGTTGGTCCTGCAATTTATGGGTGCATGTGCAACTATGAGTATATACTCAAATTTATTTTGTATGCACGCACGGTTTAGTTTTCCCGTTAATATTTAATTAAATCAAGGGTTAAATATGTTTTGGGTCTTTGTAATATAGTGAATTTTTGAGTTAGGTCCCTATAAAATAAGTCAAACTGTTTTCGTCTTTTTTTTTTTTTTAGTCCCTTGGTGTATTGACCACTGATGTGCCTACGTGGCTTATTTAAGTGGCCACGTCACCTGACACGTAATTATTTTAATTTATCCCTAATTTCTGACATGGAATTTACCCAACTGGATCCAAAACATCATATGTTTATAGGGACTAGATCCAAAACACTCTAATTTTCGTAGGGACTGAAAAACTCTCAGCGACACAACGGAAGACTCTCTAATTGAAGCCAGATCTCGCTCATGTGCTTTGGCAGCAGCCTCTCTGTCATAGATTTCACTCTCTCTGCGTCTCCAAGCCTCTTCCCTCTCTGCTCGTTCTCTGTCCATTCTCTCAATCACCTCCAGAATCTTATTCTGGAGCACAATTTCCTCTTACACTTATGGTGATATACCCAAGTTTTTGTTAGCATTATATCATGATGATGTCGTTATATGTGATATTTTCTTGGTTCACAGACTTCACTCGAGTTAGAGAAACAGAAAGCCAATGACTTTGAAACAAAATATAATGAAGCTCAAGTTTGTAGTGATCAAGAAAGAGATAAAAAATTAGAAGACACGGAGAAGAAAGTTCGTGAGCTCCAAGAATTATTGACCAGGTAATATATATAATGAACAATAGCCCTGATTGTCTTCCCATGATAATCAACGATCACATGCTCTGAAAATTTTGAATGAATGTTCAAAGTTCTTGAGTTCCAAATTTCTTGTTCTGGAGGTGATTGAGAGAATGGACAGAGAACGAGCAGAGAGGGAAGAGGCTTGGAGACGCAGAGAGAGTGAAATCTATCACAGAGAGGTTGCTGCCAAAGCACATGTCGAGTCCCTATGAAAATTATAGTGATTTGGATTCAGTCCCTATAAATATATAATGTTTTGGATCCAGTTGGGTAAATTTCACGTTAGAAATTAGGAATAAATTAAAATAATTACATGTCAGCTGACGTGGCCACTTAAATAAGCCATAGACACATCAGTATGCCACGTCAGTGGTCAATACACCAAGGGACTAAAATCAAAAAAATAAAATAAAAGAAAGACAAAAACAGTTTGACTTATTTTACAGGGACTTAACTCAAAAACTCACTATATTAAAGGGACCCAAAATATATTTAACCCTTGAATCAGTCAAAGTCTTTTATCATTGAACTAGCCAGCTACTAGTAGCTCCTTTTTTTTCATCTATATAAAGACACGTGACAATTATAACCATGTACATAAAGGATTTAGTTCATCTAAACTCACTACTAGTTTAATTTAGAGTGTAAAATAATAACTAATTTCAACTATTGACAAATAGATTATTGGTTGATATTATAAACACATACATAACAAATAATGGATATACTAAATTATCAATTTTTGATTTTTTTTATTAATAGTTGAGATTAATTACTTTATTCAATACTTACTTTAAAGATATCAAATCTGGATGTAAATTAAGTTTTCCACTCCACCTATTCGATCGCAGGCTAACTTTTTTACCAATTTAGTGTGATTTGCTTTTCAATTTATTTTTTTGGCATAACACGTAATTTTTTTTTATTAAAATGGCCTAAATTGTAATTTAAAAATTCCACGATGAAAAGTATGTCATGTCTATTTAATAGATTTTTACATAAATTTATATGGATTTGGATCTCTTCTCCAACACTACTCTGACCTCTTTATCTCTCTCTTATAACCTCAAAAATTAGGGATTGTTTGGTTTGATAAATCGTTTTCTATTTTTATTTTTAATTAATTTTTAAATTAATATATTACTTTTTATTAATATTAATATTTTTGTTTGTAAACTACTAAATATTATCCTCCTCGGATAATGTGGATGAAAATAAAAAAACCAGGCTCTGAAATTCGCTTCCTAATTAACGAATATTCGAAGCGAACACGAAATCTGTGAGCGGAGAGAGGCAGTAGAAAGGAGGAGAGGAACACAGACAGCCCTCACTCATATTAGGGCCAGCTCCATTCTTCGCGCTATGACCTCATCCATTCCGCCATTCCTTATTATACTGTTGCCGCCTCTTTTACAACGATTCTACGCCACGATATCTCCACTCTTCTCACATTCGGTACGCTCTCATTCCTCATCTTATATCGATCGATCGATCGATTATGCGAAATCCTATTTCCCTCGTTACTGTTTAATTCGATGCATAACATAACCCACGTTTATCCGCGATCTGATCTAATTGTCTCCCACTAATTCGTTGTTTATTATTATTCTGGATTGGAGGTTTCGATGTTTACACTGTTAATTTAATTCCTTTGATATCTGCTTCTGAATTGAACAACCTTGAGTGAAATTCCCCTTTATCTATCAGGTGAATCTGAATTTCGGTTTGGTGCTTTGACTGAATTGCTGTTGTTAGAAATTGAGTTGTTAAGAATTAGCATCAGCCATGGTGAAAGCATATAGACAAGAACATGTGTACAAGCACCCATGGGAACGGGTAACCTCTGCATCTTGGCGCAAGTTCACAGATGCAGAGAACAAACGCGTGTTATCCCACATTCTAAATGTTGACACATTGAACCGAAGCCTTGATGCTTCATCGGGGAAGCTCTACGCGACGCGTGCCATTACGGTGCATTGCCCGTGGCTGGTGCGCAGGATCATCGGTGAGGATATCTGCCACTGTGTGGAATCAACTGTTGTGGATGCAAGGTCACGATCCATGCAACTTTCCTACAAGAACATCAGCCTTCAGAAGTTCATAGAGGTGGAAGAGAATACCCGGTATGATCCGCATCCGGATAACCCTACCGGGTGGACGCTTTGTCAGCAGGAGACTCGGATCCGAATCAAGCCCTTGTCGGCTCTTGCATCCATGGCTGAAAAGGTGGAGCAGCGCTGTGCTGAGAGGTTCCTTCAGAATAGTGTCAAGAGTAGAGAGGTTATGGAGAGGATTTGCAAATACCTTGAATCTGAGTCTAGTTCCTTTGCCTTGTGACTCCTGTCTTTCTTCTCATTTCAATTTTAGGCATGTTTCTCACCTTTCCTTGTTGTCTTCTAAAGCATTGATTGTACTAGTGATTAACCGTGATGGCTTATCAGGTATGCCTAAGGGGATCACCTTGTGTTGATCTGTTTTTCTCTTTTTATGACATGGGAATGGTGGTTAAGCTTTAATAATTGTTACTATAGAGGTTTGTTTCCCTCCTCAACACTCAAGAGCAACAGAGTGGAAATGAAGATATAGTTGATTACTTGTTTGATTTTCAATTACCTGCCCACCATATATAGATTTGAACAAAAGCAACAAATCGTTGCTTCTCACCAGAATGCGTGCAAAGCCAACTCAAGGGGTGGGGTATACATTAACATTATACAAAATTGCGCTGAGCATTCCTGTTGATGAAGAGTTAAGCATGATATTGTGGTAGCTTTTCGGCTATCAGGATGAGTTCTTGATTTCAAATCATACCCATCATCAAGGCGCTTGAGTAGTGAGATTTTGATTGTATCATTTTCCTTGTCGGATTTTGGTGGTTTTAATGGTGAAATAATAACCTTTCGTTTGGTAGAATTTTTAGGAGACTAGAATGCTTAGTGGTTTAGGTCAAGGGTAATTTGAAAAATAGGATAAAATAGCAGCCTAAAAGTTGCACATATTCATTGTGATTTTTTCTCACGGGGACTGTCCAGGTTTAGCCAAGTACTTTTGCAAGGGTTTTCTTGTTAAGGATGAATATAAGTATTTACATGCACCATTTTCCCTTTACATACACTCTTCAGATCTCAATCGCAGTTACAGTGTAATCCTGTTTCTTCCCCCTCCGTCTCCCCTCCGCAATCTTGCTTTTGAAATTAGCAAAAATTACTTAATTATTCAATACGAGTTCCAGCAGTCACCATAGTATTGAATCCCCATTCACGATTCTAACATGGATTCTTAAATCCTCATTATATATAACCCGCTTTCTTTTTGGTTTTCTTGAAGATATAACCAACGTTGAAAATTTAATAAATGAAAAATAGTAAGCCCAAACAATTTCGATCATTGTTACCGAAAGAAATTCAATGATACCCATGAGAATAATATACAATCTACTCACGTCTATGGATGCTCCTGAAATCAACTGTCAATTGCACATACCATTTTGACATGTACTACTACAGAGATTGGGACAGAATATACGCCTTATAATACTAACAACAACAACAAACCAGCAGAGATTTAAAGACTTAAAACACTCGGGCATACATTTTCCACGCAGTCCTTCAAACTGCAGAGATGTCCTAATACTCCCAAGTCCCCCCATCACATATAACAATATAATAAGAACACCATTGAAATATGCAGGAAACTCGGACCATCTCATGATGACATTGAGCATAAACAGCATCTGGGGACATGAAACTTTAGGACACCAAATCTAGATCTTATCAAGCTTCTCAGCCTTGACAATGGGGTTTGCTTTAGCAATGGCATCCTGTGCTGCAGTGCGGTAATCAAATGGACAGTTGTGCTTGTCTGAGTAGCGATGTACAGCACAGAAAAGGTTACCACATCGACAATTAAATCCTGTCAAACCAACCCGCTTATTGCAGTTGCTACATCGTTTAGGACCATCCTTGGGCTTCTCCTCATCACTTTCCTTTGAGCCTGAAGCAAATAATGGTTGTGCAGAGATAGTTTTAGGCTCCATCGAATTGACTGAGATATCCACATTGGCAGTGATGGCAGGTTCATTTCCACTGCTGCTTGATGACCCATTCATAATGTTCCCAATGGATGATGCTGCAAGCTTGGCCTGCTCCTGTTTCAGCATCATGTCTTTGTGGCACTTAGAACACATGTTCATGGTAGCTGCACTTCCGAAAAACCCACAATTGTTGATGCACAACATAGGACCTTCTGGAGGTGCTTGGCATCCAGTCTGGTCATGGTCCATCCTTTTTCAACTTTCCTGCACCAAAGAAATTTAAATACTAAACCATCTATACATCAATCGATCACTAAGTAAATAATAAATATGTCAATTCTGAGCATACACATTATACAATTATGCATATAAACCAATTAATATATATCATAAATATCAGCACCCTTTCCAGATGAGTATGGGTAAATAAGCCAAATTAAGCTTGGGTTCATGCATGAGCTCTTAAGCAAGGAAAGAACAGAGGCATTGTGTCTTGATTATCTCTTAAGCATGCATATACGAAAGCTCACATACACAGATAAATCCCAAATCCCAGAGTTCAAAACTTGATTCTGGCCAAAGCACAAAAAAAAAACAGAGAGAGAGAGAGAGAGAGGAAAGAAACTCTTCATAAATAGCAAGAAATCAAGTCGAGATCATAAAAGAACGCAGGAGTGTGATCATCAGTGTACTTCAAAATTCAAATAAGCAAGGTGGCAAAATTATCTAGGAAAAATAATGTGCCTTGAACTTTTCAGAAGCTAATATAGACTGCCTTCCTTCACCAAGAAAGGGTTGGTTTTAAACAATTCCACCACTGTAACCCTGAGGTCTTAACCAGAAAAGTTAATGCATTCATAAAATTTACACAGGGATTTCACAAAGATATAAACAACAACGAAAAACCAACCTAATACAACTAGGAATCATTGGCTAAATGGATCAAATTCATCAAACAACACTATTGGGCGGCATAAAGACACAACACACAGTAGTAAAATAGTTTTACAGCATATCCACTTAAATTAAATGTACAGCATCCAAGTTGAAAGATATCAATGAATACTAGAAAGTAGAAACCAAGCTCAAGAATCAAGATGATGTAGAGGATAATGGAGAACAAGTGAAATATGCTCATACTTGTGCTCATACACCTGTTTAGTTCGTGCATTAATCACAAACCTTCTCAGATTATATACAATAAAATATTATTGTATCCTTCAAGATAAAACCATCACTTTAAATCGAGATCATTTGAAACACATTAATTTCACAAGGAAATGAGAAAACATTAACAACACGTCATCTACCTATTGACTAACATGAAAAAAAAGAGTTTGATATAAACTTCCAAAACATAAACAAAGAAAAACAATAACAAGTCCCAAAAGCATTGAATTATTAATTATTAGTAGCAGCAATCAGGCGATATAAGGCCATAAATCATAATTCAAACACCATAAGCACACACGGTGTTGAGTCTCTGTCTCAGCACTGAAAATTTAATAATTTAATTACAAAATTAATAAGGCAACCCCACTCGTCTACCTATATATATATCTTAAATCTGCATGCATAACCTAGAATTTCCAATTTCCCCCTCAACCAGAACTCAAATTCCTTAAAAAATAAGAAAAATTATCCACCACGCGAATATCACAAGACATAATCTAACCTGGTAGCCAGGAAAAACAAGTAAAAATTCAGGGAAATGAAAGCTTCAGCCCGATCTATAAGCTTAGAGATAATATTCCTGTATTCACCGAGTGGAAACAAAAAACAGAAACGAATGATTGATAATCAAACAACAAAATAAATTAACAATTATAATAGGAAAAGGGAAAGGCAAGCTGATAAAAAAAAAAACAGAAAATGATAAGGTAATGGAACCCTAACCTTAGTAGATTTGGGATCGATAGATCAGGAGAGAGAGGAAGCAAAGCCGGAGACGGAGACGGAGACGGAGACGGAGACGGAGGAGAGAGAAAAATGGAAAGGAGTGCTGTCAGTCTCTGTTGCTCTCTCTCTCTCTCTCTCCTTATTTTTCTGTGTATTTAAAAGGCTCTCTCCTTCTCTGCCAACGAACGCTCTTTGTTGATTGGAGGCGACGTGGGAAGTCATTATTGGGGCGCGCGTTGCTCTTACCCATTTTGTCCCTTCTGGAATTCCCATTAGCGGTTTTGCCAGAGTAGAAGTGTTTCGGAGATATGGATAATACGGTCAACTGAATATATCATGAGTAATGATTGATAGACACCCAATAAATATTTTCATCCATCTAATACTTTTTATTTATTTTTATATCTCTCTAATTATTATATCACATATCTCATCATCTTATCACTTTTTTCTTAACTCTCTCTTTCTCTCTCCCGTAATAGATTAACATTGGGTGTTCACCCATCATTTTTCTTTTAATTAAGTGCTTGTTACGTTAATGGAAGATTTGGTGAGGTGGAAGGTTAATCACGGCGAAAACACCTGTATTTTTTTTCTTCATTTTTATAATTTTTAATCAGCACCGTAGTCTCATCATCATTTTCGCTCTGGGCAACTAATGAAGAGTTTCACACTACCTAATTTTAACAACTTAACCATCATTTTAGCTCAGTTTATTTGGATGATCTAGTCTTAGCAGTGGATGGTATTTCTGAAATAAAATATATGAAGATATTGTTGGATAATTTAGGCTTTATTTGGCAAAAAGTAGCAGATAGCAGATAAGCTAGCGGATGAGCTTATAATAGATAACGGATAAGCTACCAAATTGAATTTAAAATATTTGGTAAAATTAGCTGTTAAACTAGCTGATAAATGTAAAATGACATTAAAAAATATATTTAATTATTGCTTATATTTTTTTAATCAATATTACATTAAATATAGTAAAATATTTATAAATAATAAACTAATTATTATGATATTTAGAGGTTAAAATTTTTAAATTTATATCTTAATGATATTATTTATTTATTTATTTACTTATTATTTGTCACCTCATTAAAATAATTTTTATTTGTTAAAAATATAATTAAATTTATTTTATTTTATTTATATTTGTATTTATTTACTTGTTTATTTATTATCATTAAAATAATTTATTTTATTGGTTAAAATAATTTATTTATTTATTTATTTAATTATTATTATTATAATAATCTTTTATTTTATTTAAAAGAGGATAGATAAGGAATTTAATAAAAATAATGAGGGTAAAAATGAGAGAAAAAATCATATACTATCCGCTATAAGCTTAAACGCTACTTCAAGTAGCATATGAAAAAACGTTAAATGTTACCCATTACCAAATATCTCTACTTTTTTAAATCCACTATCCGCTAATGAAATCCACTAACCACTGACAAATAGGACTTATCACACATAGCCTTAGTATGATAATCTTGGTGAATCAAAATATCTTTTTGGGAATACTGTATCAAAAAAAATTTTGGGAATAGAGATAGCACAGTCACACACAGTAAGTATGCACTAGACCGAAACACTGTTCCACACCTATGGACTACAAGACCAAAACTAAAAGACATATCAGGAAATCCATTAACTAATCCTCTTGCTTACAGAATATACATAGGAAGACTTCCCTCCCTACCTCACTTAGGGGTGGTAAAACGGGCCGCCCACCTTGCTCCGCCAAAAAATTAGGCAGGGCGGGCTGGCCTGCCAAAAAACTGCCCCAGCATGCCTAACCCGCGCCAAAAACAAAAAAAAAGTGTATAGAAGTGGCGGGTTGACCCGCTTAATCTGCCCAAAAAAACCAAAAAATGCATTAAAAAAAAGGGGAAACCGGGTTGGCCCGCCAACCCGCCGGGCTAGCCCGTTTTGAACCCACATTTGGGCGGGCCGAAACAGGTTGTGGGTTGAAAACCCAACCTGGCTCGCCCTTTTTTGGCAAGCTGGCCCGCCGGGCCCAACCCATATTGCCACCCCTAACCTCACTCATACGAGACATAATATCTCACATATGGAATGAGCAATTTATGTCAATTCTTAGGTGTGGAACAATGTGAGGCTGTGAGCTACCAGAATTCTCATCGGTCATCAATTGATTCAATTCAATTATTCAATCAATCAATCAATTACTGTTATATAAAATCAGGTCCAATATTCCTAAGTTATGACTAGAGTTGGTAAAATGGGCCGAGTTTGGCGGGCCGGGCCGAAAAAGTCCAAAAAATAAAGGGCTCGGATACACAAATTTGAGCTCGTTTTTAATCTGGGCCTTTTTGGCCCGACTCGACAAAGCCTGAACCCAGTAAAGCCCGAGCCCAAAGAGAGCCGCCCAAAAAATATAGGCTAAAGCCCAAGCCCGAGTTCGAAAAGTGGAGGGCTCGGACATACAAATTCGAGCCCCGTTTTCAATTCGGACTTTTTTGGCCCGGCATAATAAAGCCCAAACCCAATACGGACCAGGCTCGGGCCGGCCCAAAAACCCATTTTACCAGATCTAGTTATGACATGTGTTACCTTTCATCTTGTAACATATGTCATTTATACGAATCGGGTACACTAGTGGATATAAAAAAGAGCACTAGCAAAAGGCTCATTCTTCCCTACTAACTCCATTGTTCAATTAAAAAGATTTAGTGACTCAAATTGGGGTGGGGGCCCTCCCCCAATACCCGCAAATCAATTATGGGCTTCTGCCTTTTTTTGGGATCATGTTTTATTTTATGGAAAAAGCAAAATACAAGCTACTGTATCCTAATCTTTATTAGAAGAGATCACCAAGCACTTGTGTAAGCTAATATAAGCCACAATGGCTAATTTGCTTGCTCCAAGATCTTAACATTCAGTCCCTTACACTAGCCATCATACAAGGTGATAATTAGTATGACATTCACATAGCAGTGAATCCAATCTTCTACAAACGAATCAAACATATAGAGATGGATTATCACATTGTTAGAGAGGAAGTGCAGGCTGGTATTTTACATATTCTCCCACTTACTCACTTCTTGACGATATCCTCACCAAGCTATTAGCACTATAACTATTTCTGTAATATTCAAGCTAGGAATGTTAGACATACACCTTTCGGCTCGGGGTGTCAAAGATAAATAACTAACCCATCAATAGTTAGTTTTGTAATTAGTTGTTCGATTTGATTATTTAGTTAGTTTGTTTATCAGCTACGCAGTTAATCATAGTTAAATCATGATCTATATACAAAGATACATTGTCAAGGTCAAGAAGTAAATGCAGAAACTCTCAATTCTTCCTCCCCATTGGAGTAATTCTTTCCCAGTTTTTCTCTCTGGATTAATTCTGATGTTTTCACATACTCAACATACAAAATAACACTTCCTTAATCATATTTTAAACAACATCGTTAACACATACTTATTACACACCGTTTTATATTTTCACGATTTCGCCCTCTGGTAGGTTATAGTTGGATCTAACTTATATTTTCTTTTCACATGTATTGTGTATTCTATATTCTATTTTGAAAATGAGATATTTCTAACGGTTTCGACCGCTTGATCTTCTCGAAACATCTCTGATTAACTGGTTAGATGCATTTGAACGGTAACCAGAACTGATCTCAGGATACAAGGATAGGACGGACAGTACCAGAACATATCCCGCATAGCCGTTGAAGCCTGGTTGAATTGAAGGGGCCCAATGCACTGACAAAGAGCAAAGAAAAGAAAAAGATGAGCCAGTAAGCAATGATCTGTCTCTTGTGTTCATAGGTCCCACTCCAACCATTAAAGCACATAGACGTTGCTGTTCCAACGTATATATTGAACTAGCATGATTAATTTGTTAAAAAAAGAATGAAAAACCACTAATTATTAATTTGAGAAGAATAACAGCAATATTGAGGGAGTTGAGCACTTGAGCCTATAAATTGGGGAGCATTCCAGCTCTTCAACATCACAAAATCATTAGTCTTAAAGTTCTCTAAGCTATCTATTTTATAATCTTTTACTACTTGCACATCCGTGTGTGTGAAAAATGACACACATTAACAGCAACATGAGCAGGGCAGTGTTGTTGATGGCGGTGTTGGTGGTTGTGGGGCTTGTAGTGATGGGTGCTGAGGGGAGGACACAGGATGGCGAGTTCGTTCAAGCCGCGCCAGCACCATCACCCACAATGGACGCTGGTGCTGCATTTTTGGTGACTTATTCTGGAGCATTTGTTTGCTCCTCCCTGCTCCTCTCTCTCCTTGCCCTTCTCTCCCATTAGACACACACACCTCTTTTCTATTCTCCTTTATTGGTGAGTGCTGAGTCATGTATTTGAGGCCGGTGGCGGTGATTGCATTCTTTATTCCTTCGGTTGATTTCATTATTATTGTATTATATCTTCATTTTCCCCCTAATTGTTGGTTAGGGTGTGATTCATTATAATTATATTTACTTCTGGATTTGAGTCTATATTGCGTATAATGAGCATAACTCGTGTAAAACATTAGTGGCCAATGATTCCACATTGTTTAATATTCTTCCCTTTTTACCCTGTGATTCCAAAACATCAGAGGAGGCATACCTACTGCCGATCAAGCTTTGAATCAGATTGAGAAACTTTGAACTCTGAATTAATGTTCCAATTTGTCACAGAAGTAATTAACCAAAGGAAGTCACCCACTTAAGTTACATTTCTCCACAACATAAATCCTTTCGTCTATATATACATTTTGTAGCCATCTAATCTAAACTACTACAATTGAATAGGAAGTGAGCAACCATATATTCTACCTTCCAATCATAGTCAACTACGGGTTGCGTTGATTTTTTTTGTATATTCTAAAATCACTTGTGTATACAACTAAGCATTTTCCTACAATTAAATATGAAATAAATTGGTTGGGGAAAACAATTGTTATGCATGTATGTTTTTAAAAGGTAGATGCTGCAGATAATATAATAAAGTGCAACAGCAAAAAATTAAATTCAAACATCAGAATCATGGTATATTAAGCTTATCATCCTTCTAATATCCGGAAACTGAATCTGGTTTGTATAAAAAGAACAAAAAGAATTTTAAGTAAAGGTAGAATATAATGCAATATATCCAAGTTCATCCGATACTCCATGGACCAAAGTCATATCACTTGCCACTTTTAGGAGCCAAATGGCAATTTACGCCAACAAAAATATCAACTCTGAATGATAGACACACCTATTGGGGCAGTGAAGACCGGAGGCAACCGGCTTTATAGTAACACGGACAATAAACATTAGGTGAAATAGTCGGCCTGCAACACCTTACGATTAAGGTTAGGACATCAAAATAACAAAATAAGTGCATAGGCTAAAAATATTTTAATTACAAAAATATATTTAAAATCTTTTAAAGAATATTCTCTAGTGGTATTGGGTTAATTAAGTAAATTAAACTATATTTTTTAATATAAAAGGAGAGTCCAATATAATACTCAAAAGAATAGTGTAATTTACTATAAATAAAAAAAAAACTTTAGCCTGCCACTTCATGCCATATCTCAATCCATTGTACCTAAAAATCTCTCGTAGGCAGAGTATATTGAAATTCACTCCCTCGCTTTGTCTCCACGCAGCTCATACATTAATTCAGTTGTATAACATCACTTGTTGATAACATGTTATTTTCAAATATAAAAAATATTAGAAACAAAAATAAAATCAGTTGCGTGTAATTACCGTTATTATTATTTTAATTTTTCAAACATGACTGTTTCTCTTTTCAACAATCAATTAATTATTAGAAATTAGGGATTATTTTGGTATAAAAAAAATTCACAAACAGGCAAAACCTCCAAAAGAAAATGAAAAAATCTAAATATAAATAATAATAATAATTATATATAGGCTACCCGTAGTTCTTGGCTAAGGCGGAGTCCAGTGGCAGTAGGTGTGTTTGGCATGCTATCAACCGCTTCTGGTTGTGGAAATTGAAATCAGAAGAATTGTTTGTGATTTGCGTCTAGGTCACCCAATCCAATCGAAGACAACCCTAACCCAACAACGTTGAGGTTGAGGTTGAAGCATGGATTCTCATGTGACGGTAGCTCTTGCTCTTTCACTTGTTGGTGGCCTCAGCACTTCCGTCGGTACGTCTCTCTGCAACTTCATTTCAGTTTATCAGTCACATAACTTTGAATACTCTTATTGTATCGTGCATTTTCAATTTCAATTTAGACACTGTTGTTTCGCGCTTACACTATCATTAACATTTTCATTTACCCGTGTTTTCTGGCATTCCAACTAGGGGAAGAAGATTGTTCGTGTTAGTGTTACTTCTTCCTTTCCCCCCGTTTGCAAGCATATTTTACATTGTTTGCTGTGACTCCAAGAATACTTAGGTAGTTTTTGGGAGGCAGGTTATTCTATGGAACAGTTTGGATTAGCTTCTAGTTCATGGGAGATTCTCCATTAAAATTAATTTGTGGTTCTTCACTTAAAAAAAAAAAATTTTATAAACTTATAGGTGGGTGTTTATGGAGAAGTCAAATGAGAAAGTTTAGGTAAAAAATGAGATGCAGAAGCTAATTTCAATTTATACAAGAAACTATTATTTAAAAAACTTATAGTTCTTACAATTTTTTTTTTTCTTTAAGTGGTCTATAGGTGGTTGCGGAGAAGATTATCCAAACTGACTTTATTTTGATATATTTTAAAAAGAGAATTAAACAGGACAGAGTTGAGAGGCGGAACATTTTCTTTCCACTGAAAGAGTGGAACCAAAGAGAACATAGTAGAACAATATGCTACCTTATTGTTATTTTAATTGGTTCTTCACTTATACCTCTTACAGCTCTTGTGGAAAGACACTGATATCTTTGCTTGCTCTTAAAAATCTCAAGATTAGAAAGCTTATCATCAGTTTTTTTTTGGGAGGAGGGGTTATATTTCAATTGAGTTTTTATGTGTTTTTAATTGGACTATTGTTTGTCAATGTGAAACAGGTGCACTTTTTGTAATTATCAATCAAGCTCCCAATTTGAAGATGCTTGGGCTATTACAGGTGGTTTTGATTGGTCAAGACCTTTTTTTTTTTTAAAAAAAAAGTGGATGCATTGGGTCATTTAGAATCTGTGTCTCTCTCTTTTGTCAAATGTGATAAAGTGTATTCGATTTGTTGATTTGCGTAACCTAGTGTGTAGTCTTCGACTCTTCGTTCTAAAATATTTCATTCTGTGAAGGGTTTTGCTGCTGGTTTGATGTTGAGCATATCATTCTTTGATCTCGCTCATAATGCTTTGAACTCACTGGGCTTCTTGAAAGGCAACCTTTGGGTAGGCTGTGCACTTGAGCAATCATAAAGTCATCTAACAGCAACATTTGTCTTGCACTTTTTCTCTCATGTTACTTCTGACCAAAATGTTCTATCTTCTCATTCGTGTAGTTTTTTGCTGGTGTTATATTCTTTGCTGTTGTTGCCAATTTTATCCCAGAGCCAACACTTACTCTCACTTCAGATGTGAAGAATAAAAAGGTTTTAATGAATTTGTTTCTTACAAATAATTATTACCTCTGTATTGTTGCATTTGCAATGTGGCATTCCAGCAGCTATGTTATGTACTACAGAAATATAAATTTTTGATAGATATGATGACATTCTTGAAACTAGAAAAATGGGGACGAAGGAGGCAAGGATATTATGAAAAAGCATCGTCGACAAGTTTTATTCAGTGGAATTATTACAGCCGTAGGTAGGACTGTCTGGGTACTTTCAAACCTAACATTTTTCTTATAATTTAATTCTTTTTGGGAAAAAAATAATTTAAGAATGTTAGAGGAATATGAAAATTAATTTTCTTTTGAATTTTCTAGGAGTTTGGGAGTTGAAAATTCCATGCCTGTTATTTTTATTTTTCCCATTGTTTACTGTTTCTTTAAGTTTTACTTAACTTTTTTTTTGTTCATTTATTAGGTATAAGCTTACACAATTTTCCTGAAGGAATGGCAGTGTTCCTTGGATCCATGAAGGTATCCAAGAACCTATTGATGTGCATATGGATCTTTGACTTTTCACTAATCGTTGAAGGATTACTTATATCCACACTGATATGCCTGTTAATGCCACTTCGATTTGTTGTTTGTGACGTGCTTTTTTCAATAGGGCCTCCGTGTTGGCCTCAACTTAGCATTGGCCATTGCTCTGCATAATATCCCAGAGGTAGAAAATTTCTCCTGTGATAGAATCTGTTTACTCAAGATACAATAGCTATATTTGAGCACTGCAATTAATACTAAAGGAAAACCACTGTGTCCTCGATGCTTTCTTGTCTCTGTATTATATTTTAATATTTTATTGTTCAATATTTATAGTTTCACATGAAAAAGTGTCTTTTTCCCCACTCACATTATTTTACATAAACAATACATATTTTTAAGATGCTCTACAGGTCTTATTGTAATTTTAAAAATCTTCTGCTTTCTAGGGCGTTGCTGTTGCACTTCCTATTTATTTTGCGACACAAAGGTAATAACTTTTAAGGGCTCTTGTTGGCTCAAGCTTTTGTAATGCTCACAATTGAAAAGTGACTTGTATAGCTGGTCAAGTGTTATGGTTAATTGCTATGTGGGCTGAAATATGCATATGAAATACAGAAATAGTGGGCTCAACAATGATATATGTGAAATAAAGAGGCTGATTGTGGAAAATATATTCTCAGTGGCTCTGCGAAGTGAAAAGGTGAAATTGGAATTGTTATCTAAATCGATAGATTGTGCTGTAAAGGGTTGGTGATATATGTGATTGCTATTTTTTAAAAATCTTATTTATTACCAGTGATGGTAGTGAATGTGATGGTGGCAACAGAGACGATGGCTTGGTTGGTATGTGTTGATAGCTATTATGTGTAGCAAAACCTTTTCATTTATGGCCATAATGCTACTGTTTCACTGTGGAGGCTATTTTTTGTCCTCTTTTGCTTCAACAGAAAAAGATATTAACATGCAAAAGAAAAGAAACTTGAGCCTGTATTTGGATTTGAATGCAGGTACCTATACAAATCAAAATAGCTGCTTATGAAATTCTGCTTACAGGATGCAATGATGCTATGTTAAATGAAGTTATGTCAATAAATATATATTTGAATTATAACTGTTATTATTTATTTATTTGTTTGTTTGTTTGTTTCTGGATGTGTCTTAGTAAATGGCAGGCATTCAAATTGGCATCACTTTCTGGCTTTGCTGAACCTCTGGGTGTTATTATTGTAGGTATATCATCTGCTTTATGTTGCTTTGCACAGTAGTGTGTTGTTCTTTTCAAAGAGGCAGAGTAAGAATTAGCAGTAATGTTGTATTATTAATTAATTATAAAGCATTGCATGACATGCTTTAATGTTAAGGTCAGGTGAGGTATGTCATGTGTGCCTATTTCGCAATTTTGCCTATTGAATCTCTCTCTCTACACCAGAGTAGGTTACTATGCTTTAATTATGTAGATTCTTTATTTATTTTTTTGACACTCAGGGTTTCTTAGATATGTGTGAATTAGTTTGTTGACTTAATTTGATGATTTATTTTCTTTCTCTGTAGCCTATCTATTCCCTAGCAGCTTAAGTCCTGAGATTCTAGAAGGTTTACTTGGATCAGGTTTGCAATGATGCCGTTTCTAGATGTCACAATAGGATTTTCGGCATTTATATTATTATGCAGTTTTGACCCGTGTTCGTTACAGTTGGTGGAGTTATGGCTTTTCTGACCCTTCATGAAATGCTGCCACTAGCTTTTGATTATGCGGGACAGAAGCAATCTGTCAAGGCTGTCTTTTTTGGAATGGCTTTCATGTCTGCGAGGTGATAGTCTCATGGTTAATGAAATATTATTTCAAGAGATAATAATATTGTTTGCTTTTTATTTGGTCAAGTGTCTAATGCCTTCTAGACTTTTAGTGTCCTGTTTTGTGTTTCTATTAACGTAAATTGATGTACATGTTAACTGGAAACTAGTAATGATGACTATTGCTTGCTGCAAAGTGAGAAAATTCGTATATGAACTTCAGATGAAAAATGTGCGTGGAAATTTGTCTATCCCCCAAGGGAATATCAAACTGACTATTAGGGGCCTTGCACCATCCACCTCCAAACTTTTAATCATCATAGACTCTGAACGTCTTACACCTCAAAATATTTGGCTATTGTTTCTGCCTGATTTCCCTCCGCGTCGCTTATGATATTTCTATCTCTTCACTTCAAAAGGGGAAAAAATAAATAAAAGATGGTATCTCTTTCTGTTGCTTTTGTGCTAGTAAGTTCTTATCTAATTAATATTGCTGAATGTGTGCAGCCTGTATTTTCTAAGTATCAGCTTACCAGAGGAGATAAGCTTGTAGATGGGAACAACCCCTTTTCTTTCCTCAATTCATGAATTCCACAGTATCATTGTGGTGTGTCTTCTGATTCTACCACCAGTTGCAGTAAAATTCCTTCAGAAGGAGTCTCACAAACTTTCCGATGACAATATTATACAGGCATCTGTTGAGGATAGCATTCAGACATCAACATAAAGGGATACATTCCACCTATGATTGTGGTTTCCCCCGACGAATGTACAAAGTAAATTAGAGTAGAGAATAAGAGTATGCTGTCTTTAATTCTTAAACCGGTCACCGATCTTGTATCTTGTATCATCAAATGAAGGTCAGTCTTTGAATTGCACAGTTGACTGATGATGTGTTATGTTTTTACTTATCTCTGCCTTGGGGTATTAGAAACAATCTTGAACGGCATAAACATGAAATATAGGCGAGCGAGTCAAATAACTCTACTGGTGGAAAGGTTCGTCCCAAGTTATTATGCCTCTTTTTTTTTTTTCAAAAGTTATTATGCCTTGAGCATTCTTCCTTTGCAACTGGTACACAATTGGGAGATTTGGCCATTTCTAAACACACATACCTCTATTTCTAAATACACATACATATCAGTGCGGAACTATTATAGTTCTGCATGTGTTATTTGTAATGCATACACGTTAAATTTTAACGTCTATTAGTTCTGCACTGATGTGGAACTATTAATTCTGCACTAATATGGAGTTATTAGCTCCACACTGATATGTATATGTATTTTTTTTTTTGGTCAACATATGTATATGTATTTATAAATAGAGATATGCGTGTTTAGAAATATTTTTTCTGATTTGATTGCATTCTCAAGCGGCCCAGCTGTTATAACCAATCGCGGTGGGGGATAAAATGCATATGACAAAAACCGGTTAATATGAATAAGAGAGTGTTATGTATTTCATGCATATTTTGTGACAACCTTTTTCGTTTTTTTTAAATGCAAACCTAGCATTTTTTTAATAGGAAAATATTAGAAGACTTTTATATGATATGAAAATCAATGCGCCAAAAAAAATCGATGTGCAAAAAAGTGATGAAAGAAACATAACAGTGTTATCTTTGTAAAAAAAAAAAAAACATAACACTGGTTATATAACCAATCACACGGTGGGGATTAAAATATATACTAAACTGGTAAAAAGTGACGAAGGTTTACAATTAGTGTGTTTTTCTGTTTTAAGTCAGTGGTATAACTTACCGATTAATGATAGATTACCCTCCCTTTTTCAATTACGCTTTTTGATTGGATGTGTCAAAATTGTATGCAAGATGACTGGGAGAGAGTAAAGACTTGTACAAAATAAGGGGACAAAAGTTTTCAATCAACTCTCTCATCAAAAAAAAATAAAAAATTCAATCAACTAAAGGTGAATCTAATTAAAGCAAAAGAATCAGGATAAGTAACTCAAGTGCATGTCCTTTTTTTTTTGGTACATAAATGTCCTTTTAGTAATGCTATCTCTGCACTTTAATTTCCCCCCTTCTTTAAAATATAAAATGCATTTTATAGGGTAAAAATTTATATAATGACCATTGTTAAAAAATTAACA
Source organism: Glycyrrhiza uralensis (assembly GCA_030159175.1). Taxonomy (NCBI): domain Eukaryota; kingdom Viridiplantae; phylum Streptophyta; class Magnoliopsida; order Fabales; family Fabaceae; genus Glycyrrhiza; species Glycyrrhiza uralensis. The sequence goes on along the minus strand of BRZY01000007.1, from coordinate 40,035,060 downwards.
GCTTAATTAGATATTTATAAAATGCAAACAACAATAATAAATTGCTAAAACTGATCATCATCCCCCCCCCCCTGCATTTTATTGTGAAAAGTATACGGGAATCAGAATGAAATCATGCATTAATCCTTTTACAATGCGACAATAGTGTTTTATACTGTTTAACCCAATAATAGTAAAGAAAAAATTCTGTGTTATTTTTAGTCAAGCTCGAATTAGCCATTTTCCCTTAAATTATAATATTAAATATACACGGGACAGATTTAACATTTTCAAGAGATATATATTATCCGATATTTATTTTCAGTTTAGAATAATCAGCCCATATTGAGCTAAGCTAACCCTTGATATCTAATAATTTGCTGTAAAATGTGGCCCCTCATAAAGTCTCAATCGAACATCTTATTAGATGTATGATGTGTGATATCTTATAAGCTTTTCATTGCTCTCAACCCTTGCCATATTTAGTACTCTTGGTAAAATTAATTTTTGTATATTCAGTCTTTAAACTCCATTTTTTTTAACGAGAGAATGTATATTAGGGATTAAAAAATCATTTTAATTTCAATCTAATAATTGAAGTTCCTATTGAAAAACCTATGCGGAAAAAAAGATATATACGGAAGAACTATTATATTTCCCCTTGACGAGATAAAATGTCTTAATAATTCTTTTAAATACTTATTTAGGTTTATTTATCTTGATGATATACTAGAATTGACCTTCTATAAAGATTTATATATAGAGGTAACTTGGATGTGTTTGCTAATTAGATGAATATATACTTACCTACATTAGAAGTTAATAAATTATTTCTCTCTTTTCTTATTCATATTTGAAAGCATATATGACAAATTAACAACAAAACAAAATGCTAGATATGAAGGATCAGCTTCAAATGACAAGAGTCTAATATTAAAATGTGGAATTAAGATTCACATGCGAACAGAAACATAATCTATAGTTAAGTATTTCTAAAATATTATAAATTACAGTACAATCTGCTTTTAAGAATTTTGTCCGAACCCTTATTAAACCGCCAAATAAGGTCCGTTCATTATTGTGCCTCTAATTAAGTAGCAGCTTTTATGTTTTGAAATATCGATATTACACCCCAAAACAAATGCACCGACCCGGAAATCTTATAACAAAATTTCACCCGTATCGTGTTCAATGATATTAATTAACGGGTCTGAACCAAAAGATATTTTCATAATTAGTTTCATGGCATAGTCTTATAACTTCTTCATTAAAAACTTAATTTTATTTTTCACTTTTTTAAATCAATAGTCAAATTAATTCTTTCATTTTGAAGTCTGACCAAGAAGGTGCATGGTGGAGGATGTTAGATGGTTCTGGAACCTACACAACTAAGTCAAATTGTACCCTCCTTGCTTATAAAAAAGAAATGCACCCTCCTTAAATCAAAACTCTGAAACACATTATGGCCTCTTTAAAAATTATGGCAACATCATGTTCCTATGAAGATTTTGGCATTCTTATGGCAACTATTCTTAGACTCCCAACAAAATACAATCTCATGAGGAGAAATGGGATTGGTGGTCATCAACAATTAAGACGTGTGTTTTGTCTAGATTGCCAGGAAACAACAGAACATTTTTTTGTTGATATATACCAGTTTTCAGCAAGTATCCCTTATACTAGTAATTAATAATTTGTTTCCGATAAAAATATCAGATTTTAACATATACGCCTTGGTGTTTATAAGATTTTTGCACTGGAAAAATTAGAAGTGTTATAAAAGGTAATTAAATTGTATTTTGTACATTAAAAAAATTAGTTGTATATATACATATATGCATATAGGATAATAGGACTGTTTGGATTAGCTTATGCAGAGCTTATGAATACAACTTATGACTGGTTCATAAGTTGTTTTGGGTTTATTTTTCATAAGCTACCCAGGATAGCTTATCAAAACAGCTTATGGCTTATAATATGAAATAAGTTTCATCATATTTTTTCTTCGATTATAAAAATGACTTATACATCTTATGTCATAAGCTGTAGAATAAGCTATTGTGCCAAACAGGGCCATAGTGGAAAGCAGCACTCTTGGACAAAACGTCATTTTACCCTTAAATATATTTGTTTTCTATATACATGTGCTTTCATTGATCTGAGTTGATAAGGGGACAAAATGTCCCACACGGACAGAAAATCGAGCATAATGCATTTTTTCTTTGAGTTTTAATTTCACGTTCTCTCCGATCTATCGCTTTGTAATAATGACACCAATACCTTAACAGTAATCTTGTGCCCTACATACCCCAATATTGGCCATTGCTAACTCGTCAGATCAATGGGTGGATTTGGATACAACATATATATACAACATTAACTTTATGGTGGCATTTACGGTGGTGAAGGACATAAACTTCACCACCATGGTGAAGTGGGCCCCAAAACATTAATAGCCTTTGATATATTAGTTTTAAACTTGTATGGGTAGGATGGAATACTGGGTAACCGGAACATTGGTTATAGTCAATGTTAAAGCTATTTGCAAATGAGGATTTAATGTGTTACTCAATTACAATTTCGTGTAATCCATGTGCACTGCCATGTACCTAATTATCAGTTTTAATTAGTTATCAGATCTTCAACGAGGCCCATTGTCTTCATCCTTTACCTTCAACACCATGACTTTTCTACCTACCAAGCCTTACACGAAGGGTTGCGCCCAGATTGAATTAGAATGCCACCCAAAATCCCCTTCCTGCAACGTGTTAATAAAACAAATTCAATAAACACCATTAGCTACTCTTTCAACAACCACCCAATTTCGTTGCCTTAGCCATCTATCCCTTTTCGCTCTCCTCCCCTTTGGATCGGAAGCAAATCCTCTTGGTCGCTGCTCCATTCCCTCTCAGACTTGCCGATTTACGGCGACCACTCCTCCGCCGATCACGATGCCTTGTCCCCGCCTCCGCAAAGGCCAACGGTGACTAATTCATCGCTGGAGTCACCTATCTCCGACAATCACTGATCTATCAGTCACAGGGTCCTTCCAATCGGAGATGAATAGTTTTCCCCGGCACCGCCGCCGGTCGTGACGGCTCACGAAGGTAGATCCCGGTGTCGAAGAGGGTTTCGTCGGCGTTAAAGACGTCGAACGAGCCACCGACATGTCATCAGTGCCCGTGGTTGTGTTTTGTTGTCGAGGTTGTGGAGGAGAAGGAAGATGGGGGAGCGAAGGGCAGCAACGGGGGAGGAGATTCTCCAACTTGCGAAGGAAGCAGATGATGCATTTGCAATTAATTAATTTCCCCATGTCGCTCTCGATTTCAAGCCCTCTCGTTTGCAATTAATCTCATTGCCACATACTACAGCCCCAACTACAACAAATAAAAAATGGGAATTGGTAAATACACCTCCAATTTTTTGCCATCCACCCCACTTAAAGGTCTTATCGGTGTAAAAATACAAAAATACATTTTTTTGTTTTTCTTCATTTCCCGCATACACCCCACTGGATTTTTATAACTACTGAAATTGAAATTTCCGGAAAGTTTAAAAATTTAATTTTCTGGAAATTGGAATTTACGGTAGTTATATAATTTAATTTTTAAACTACAAAAAATTCTAATTTTCAGTAAATATAAAATTTAAATTTTTAACCAAAAATCTGAAATTTCGGGAAAAAAATGATTTATATTTTACCGGAAATTCAAATTTTTGGTAGTACATTTCACTTTTTGTACTACCGCCGAAAATTCGAATTTTCGGTAGTACAAAGTGAAAAATTTGTACTACCGAAAATTTGTCGGTAAGATATAAATCTATTTTTTTTATTTTCAGTTAAAAAGTTTAAAAATTAAATTTTATAACTACCGAAAATTCAAATTTTTGAAAGATTAAATTTTTAAACTTTCCGAAAATTCAATTTTCGGATAAGTGGGAAGGGCAAAATCGTATTAAAAAATTTGTACAGTGTAAAGTGAGGTGGATGGTAAATTGTTGGGGGTGTATTTACCAACCACCTAAAAAATCTAGGTAAAATAGATTTGAGATGAAATGGTTATTTTAGAAACAATTGGGGCCAACAAGGTATTTCAAATAGACCAGTTTTACCTACTATTGTAGGTTAAGGGCCCACTTCACCACAGTGGTAAAGTTTATGTCCTTCACCACCGTAAATGCCACCTAACTTTATTCCATAGTATTATTTTTGCAATGGTCCCTAATATATTCTCTACAGTTTAATTATACCATTGGACGAGAACAGGATGCAGTAAAAAGGCAAGAGTAGTTATGACATATGTATACTCAAAAATTCAATCTATGATCCATCCAATATCTCTCAATTTTTTTATATCTTTCTAACTATCACATTATATATCCCATCATTTTATCATTTTTCTCTCGTTCCACTCTATCTTTTTCCAATGATATATACCCCAAGGGGTATCCACCAATCTTTATTCAAAAAGGCAAATATCCAAATGTAACATCATTTCTTAGCCTATACACAATAATACCTTTGGAATTGATGGATATTCCAATTCCAATATCGTATATAAATAAATAGTTATTTTCTATTATGCAGCCAATTGTATAATAGTTTGTTTAATTTTATGGAAAAAAATAGGAAAAAGAAAAAAATGGTGAATGTGTCTGTCTACAAGGTTCCATCACATCTGTCTTTGTTAAGCTGACAGGTTTGTGCTCGTTGGGGATGTTGTGACAGATTGACGTTACACTGGATACCATGGTATAACAAGAAAAGAATCACATAATTAGTTATCGTTTTCATCACCCCATTTTTACTGTTGTTGTGTTAAATCTGAAATAATAATAATAATAATAATAATAATGTGAAATTAATTAATAATGAATTAAAAAAATGGGGTAGCTAGCTAGCTATATAGAAAAACCCCTGGTAACAGTGATAGGCTACCAATTTTCAATAAGCATTGAGGTCCAAGGGGAAAAAGAGGGAAAGGGAATTTACCCAACAAGAGGAAAAACAAAACACAAACAATTGAGCACAAGGGTGAAACAGAACAGAGAGGGAGAGAGAGAGAGAGAGAGGGACAGAGAACGTGGAGTCCCGTTTTTGTTGGTTGGGCTCATCAGGGAAAATAGACTCAAGAGTGAAGCCACGCTACAATTCATACTCTGAATTGTGTTGTACTTTGAAATGACATTTCAAAGAAGAAGCCTCTGATACAAACTGATCTATCGATCTCAACCCACAAAGCTGCCATCAAGATCCAATGCATACCCTCCAAGTTCCAACCTTGAATTCGCATCTGGACCAAAAAAAACCTTGAATTCGCAGCTAGCAATATTAATTATTTTAAAAAATATAAATAATAAACTAAATAATAAATAATGTTTCTGTTTTTATACCCACAATATCATAGAAAAATTCTTAGACTAATTTATATTTGACTAAAAGTAACTAAAACTTGATTATAAATTATTTTATCATCGGAGATCAAACACAAATTTTAGTCAAATCTATCTCCTTAAATAAAACACATTAGCCACTACCCAACCTCGTGGTTAAATAATGCTTCTGTTATGATTGCGTTTCTATTCTTTTCCTTTTTTCTCAATTCAAAATATTAATCAAATTTTTAAAAATAACCATTTTTTTCTTTAAAAGCTAATCATTTTCATGGAAATCATTATGGTGAGTATAAACATAGTATTTGATCGGTCCATCGTGCTGGACATAACAAAAGGGTAAGAGCAGCATCATACGATTCATAAAGCTGATCAATGACAGGCTCAAAAGCTTCCGGAAACTGCATTTGCACCTAGCTATGTACCTAGGCTAGCTAGTTTTTAATTATATTAAATTTTTTTCCTTTTTGAAAAAAAAATTACTGCGCACCTTATTCACTTGTGAATTGTGATTGTAAATGAACATCCATCCGTAGCCGAGTAACGTGGATAAGTTAATTTTGACAAACTTTTCAAATTTCTCCACAATAATTTACACGAGCTTTTATTTATTTAAAGCTTAGATATTTTTTTTTGATGAAGATAAACAAAAAATATTTTGACAAGATTTTTTTTTATCTTCATCAAAAAAAAAATCTAAGCTTTGAATAAATAAAAGCTCGTGTAAATTATTGCTGAGAAGTTTCAAAAGTTTGTCAAATTTAAAGCTTAGATATGCACGTGAGTTTCTTAGCAACGGGAAGTGAGTACTAAGTACGATATCATTATGTACCACTATCACTATAGTGTGCCTTAATTAATAGAAACATTATTTTATTTTTTTCATATCATCTCGCCTGTATGTTTAGAAGTAATTAAAGAGAGAGAAGAATAAATTTCTCTTTCCATTTTTAACCATGCAAGTGAGGTATATGTAGGGGTACAAGAATTAAAAAAAAGGATGTAGGTCAATTTTTTTCATAATTAATAGATGTATATCTAGATTCTTGGCGGCTTCTGATTTGGTGTTATTAATGTCTTACTATTAGAAAGGGAATGAGTGAGGTTAAGTCTAGAACCACCGTTGCATGAATCTCACGCCTTTCTTAAATGAAGACTCTTTGGTGTGGACCCTTGGAAAATTAATCCTCTCAAACACCACTTTGAAATACACACACACACACACAATTAAAGTATATATACAAAGAAAATTATTTTGTAGACACCTCAATGAATGTTGAATTGGTGATGATCCATTAGGGGTGTCCATTTCATATACAAATTAAAAGTATTAGTATGTGCCATGTTTGAGAGTTGAGAGAGAGAGAGAGAATAAATTCAAAATGAAAAGAGGAAAATTTTGCACAATCTGAGCATATATGCAAATACCAATTAAGACACATAACGAAATCAATATAGGAGAAAAATTAAATCTAGGGGAGCTAGCTAGGGAGTGATTGTGGTCTTAAGTCAACAATGTAATTAGTTGAAAAACATGAGAATCCTCAATTGTCTTGTCTTTATAGTTGAAAACACATCAACTATGACTGGAAATATTCATTTTCTTGCTCAATTTCAGAGCCAGCCTCATCATCTTGATCAAGACAGTCATTGATTCCATAGGCTTTATGTCCGTTTCCAAATGCCTTGATATGATCCTTAAGGGACCTTTTGTGCTTGAAATCGGACCCACAAGAACAATACCAAAGCTTCCCACAGTTCTTCTCGTGAGTCCTCCAATCACCCCTCACTGCAAATGCCTTGCAACACTTCCTACACATGAAAGGCTTGATCCCATGCTTCCTCTTGTAATGGGTCTGAAGGGTTCTGAAATCCTTGAGAGGCTTTGCTCTTGGGTGGTCAATGTTGTTCTTGCATCCAGGTGCACAACAATAGCAAGGGAGTCTTAGCATTGCTGTTGGTTGAGTTCCCCTTAGTGACTCTGGCCCCTTTCTATATTGAGATCCATGCCCCCACATGTGCATCTGAAAAGATTTTGGAACCATTATCATGCATATAAAGAGCAGATAATTTGTTGAAAAGAAAATTGAAGTGGGGGATATGGAAAACAATGAAAATCACTCACTCACTCGTACACAAGTAAATCTTTGATATATACTATGGGTATGTTTGGATAAAAAAGTATTTAAGCACTTACGACATAAGCACTTATCATACAAACGTTTATATGTATAAACTATTTTTTTAATCGAAGAATGAACGTGATTAAATTGATTTCATATAGCTGTAAGTTGTTTTGATAAGTTATTCCGGAGGGATTATGAAAATAAACCACAAACAACTTATAAGCCAATTATAAGCTATATATGCTCTCTTAAATACTGTTACAAATGCTCATGTCAGTAAATAAACTCTACACAACCAAATCAAACAGGACCTATATATATACGGGGTGAAACTGCATTATTATTTGCTAGCTTAAAAGTAACTACAAGTCTTTATAAGTTGTTGCATTGCATGTAAATTTTTTTACTATGCCAGGCAAGTTTTTGAGTTATTAGAAGAGGCTAAGAGGATAATATATATACTTCTTGGAGCTAGCCGCGTCCTTTTCAACATGTTTCAATATTTCATAGTCCGATTCCTATGGTGTAGGATTGATTAAAGGAAAAGGTGAGAGTGTAGGGCATCCTAATAAAGAAGTAGTTCGGAAGCCCCCAACAAGGGAATATTGTACAGCTATTCATGTTTATTTTTATGGAGATGAAAATTAAATTAACCCATTCCATGCGTGTTGTGTTGTACTATTAATTGATGCCCCTCGTGTTGGTGTTAACATTATTCTTCTTGCATATAAACTAACTAAGATTTACTCATTAAGCCCTAGAGATCAATATATTCTCACCATTTTCTATCTATTACTAAAAATTTGAATGTCCAAATTAGAGCGATATTAATTAGCCATAAAAAAGTACTGATCTTTGGATTGGGAATTTCATTTTTATCTCCTCCACAGCAAAAGGGGCGTCATGAAATTAAGCACAGTAAAGAGATCAATCAAGATATATATATATATATAAGGAAAGGACGTGCAATAGTAGGCACAGGGGAAAACCCTAAATTTCAAACATACAAAAATGCCTATAACACTTTGGTGAATTGTGGACAAGATGATAGGTGAAAAATTAAAGTGATACTCTAAAGAAGGGTGTAATAACAGAATATACAGAAATGGAGCCTTTTCTTTTTCAGCAAATTTTTCCGCAAAAGTATAAGATCTGGGAAAGTAGCTAGGGGTGTATAGGAGAGAAAAAAAAAGGGGGGGGGGGAAGGAAGGAAAGAAAGACATTAATTCTTTTTCTCTTTTGTCATCAAAAAAATTCTTTTTCTCTTTCCATATATCATCCATATATATATATATCCTTAATTACCTTATAATTAAATGCAATTTTCATAATTTTTATCTATCTAGCCTCCCTCAAGAGAATTAATTAATTCATCATTACTTTCAAGATGATGATATATCGAAATTAAATTAATATATATACCTGCATGTTGTTGTATCTGTTGAAGGTCTTGAAACAAAGGGGGCATGAGAACTGAGTTGGACCAATCAGAATCTGAGCAGGGGTAGGGATCCAATATTGTCCCCTGTTGATTGATCTACTAGTAATTGATGTGTACTCATCACAAGTATTAGCACTAGCAACTGTGACTTTTCCTATTTCTCTGTCTGATGAGAGTGAGACCTCTATGTTTGAAGAAGCTGAAGCTGCTAATAAATCAGCAGCTGAATTATAAGTTATGGTTGGATTTGGAAGCCCTAAGTGCAAAGCCACCGTCACAGTACTATCATCTTCAATATTATTATCCAAAGAGCTTGATGATATGCTGTTGCTGCTGCTTATATTCTTCACTACTTCCATGGCACTGAAGGAAGATTCTAGATCTTCACCAGTATGTCTTGTAGCAGGGCTTAGGTTATTAAGGAGAGGAAGTGCTTCTCTTGGAGGAGAAGATTGATAACTACTAGAGATGCCACTTGCTGTGAAGTTATGATGATGAAAATAGAATGGTGGTGGAGGGTTATTGGAGGAGCAAGGGGATGAAGAAGAGAAAAGGTATGGAGAATTGAGGTCAAACAAGCAACCATTATTGAAGTCATTGGAGCAGTAGGGATCGGTCATGATGAGAGGGTGGGAAAGGAAATTAAGGGATGATATGATATGGTCGTGGGAAAGGGATTAGGTTATTATAGATATGAAAGACTACAGCATATATACAAGGAAAGGGAGAGAGAGAGAGAGAGAGATAAGTTTGAGATTAATTTTAACAAAAAAATAAATAAAGAATTACCATAATGAAAGAGTCAGGATGAAGAGGTTAAAAGACGTGTAGAAAACCAATGTTGGTAAAGCAAACCCAATAAAGTAAAAAAGGGAGACAAGAAATCACTTGGCCAAGTGTGACTTAACAATGGAGAAAAAAATTAATTTAATACTATATATATATGTAGCTAGCTAAAGCAAAGAGCTAGTGGTAAAGACTAATTAAAGAGAGAGTGGGAAAAAGTCAGGAGGGTCGTAGATGATGAGATTATATCTCTGTCTTGGGACTTGAAAGAAGGTTTGCATGTACAGTGTTGCAGAGATTAAAATCTATATATATTTATTTAATAATATATATTTTCTTAGAAAAAATAAATACTACTACTATTAATTGGTCACAGCTCTACCTACCCATTATGGTAGGAAATAAGACCAAAAATACAGAATCAGTGATTGAAGTTGAATTCTTGAAGACTATCTGTTCCCGCATTACTACAATCTAGTTCCCCATTCACACGAGGGGCAGAATTCAGAGACTACCTTGTAGCCCCCCATCATATCAGAGACAGATCGCAGAGAGAGAGTAATACTGTGTCTTATATAAAATATTATTATTTTCAATTAGTACTTTCTTAATTATTGAGCGATCAGGTTTTTTTTTATCTTAATCAAATTTATAAACAGTTATGAAATTTATCATGATAAGGCATATATCAATCATTTTAAACACAGTCTAATCTCTAGTAATTAACACAAAAAGAGTAGAAAGGCAAAACACACACATACTTGGTGCACCTTTGGATTAAAATTTACAAACTTAAGTTTGCACCAACTTTGTTTTGCAAATTGAGTTTGCAAAAGCAATAGTCTCCTTAAGAGTGTGTTTTGATCTGTGTCCAAATCAGCGTGGAAGCTACTCTATGTGGCTTCTGGCGAATCGCGCGTCTGACGGTAGTTGGCTGCAGTTTCAAACACTTGCTTAATTCTATTTCAAAACGAGTTTGAAAGCAAACTATTTAGTTTTGTTGGGTAAACATAGTTGAGAATAACTAAAAATCAAACATGCCCTTAATTTGTAGAAGTAAATATATTATTGTACATGTAAATAAAATGAATTAAATAATAATGCAACACCAAGTTGTTGTTGATCAGATCACCTTGTTTAATTAGTAGTATTTAATTTCCGAGGGAATTAATGAATACACACAACACAATACTAGTAAGTAGAGTATATATGTGTTTGTTTGACAGTACCCTCCATGGGGATGTGGTGATCCTCCTGATCCTGATGTGTTCCTCGGGAAACAAATAGTTAACATTTAAACCAGCAAGTGCTTTGGCCAGCACGCTCTGGTCGGCTTTGGCTCCCTCTCTTTGTATCACAGACTCAGTCCGTGTCTCCGCTAATGCAATTTTCTTCCTTTCATTCACGGTTTCACCTGTTACTATAATAATGCAAAAAATTAACGTTAGTTTCACTGTTGGATCCACCCTTAACTTGTGGTTCTGTCTCTTCAGCAAGTGTGTTTTGTTCAGTGGGACATTTTGGAGTTAAGGGAAGAACCAGTAAGTACATTTGGGGGTCACAGGACAAAACACTTTGACATAAATACTACTGCTTTATACTCTTAACTGCGCGCACCATTGCCACCCACATGATCAACACCATTTTGGTACCTGTTTTTTTCGACCACCTACACTTCTTCCTAATTCTCCTCTCTTCCATCAATTTTTCTATATAATATTATTATTAGTTATAATATTTTGTGCGCGTGTATGTGTGACAGATGGAGGGTGGATGGCATTTTTGGCGATCAAGCTCCTCAATTTTCTTTGTTTATTTTCAAAGTCTAATCATAACGTAAAATTATTTTGATGAATATTTTATATTTCTTTGTATAAAGTAACCCCGTTTTTTCCACGGAGGAAAAGCAACGGCATTTGTTTAATAGGATAATTACAAACTAGTGTAACTATAAAGTTGACGCGCGTGCCCACTAAAATTGTTTTTTACCATTGCCCACTAAAATTGTTTTTTTTCAACACAATTATCCACTAAAATTTTTAGCCCCTGTGAATTATAGAGGAATTATATAAAGTGAATCTTAATGTTTGATTGGTTGAGCGGAAAAATGTAATTTTAAATAAATTTGATCTTATAAATAAAATTGATTAGTTTGTTTAAGTGTAGTAATTTATAGAAAAATATTTTTATTCTAAAAGAAAATTTGATATATAATTTATAAAACCTAACACAACTATTTTTTTTTCACTTTTTATAAAACTGAAATTTGAAAGTAAAATACATCTTAGTTTCTTAAGATATTCTGTTAGTTTATTATGTAAAATATCATATAATATTAACAATATAAATTAAATCATTATCAATTTGATTAAGTATATTATAAAATAATAAATATTGAATTAGTAAAGCCCGAAGTGTTGGCTTTTGCTTGCTGGTCTGTCATTTTGATGGGCTTGCCATCCTCCTTGTCGCCTTGGTTCTAAGGGTATGTTTGGATTGACTTATGCAGAGCTTATAAACACAGTTTATGACTGATTTATAAGTTATTTTAGACTTATTTTTCATAAGCTACCCAGAATAGCTTATCAAAACAACTTATAATTTATATAAAATAAGTTTTACTATAATTTTTCTTCAATTATAAAAATAGTTTATACAGCTTATACCATAAGCAGTAGATAAACTTGTTATCCAAGCAGGGCCTTAAGCATGATGATATATATGGATGGATACCATACCACACTTCCGGGGTCATTCAAATTGTCTTTCGCTTGTCGGTATCTGTCATCAATCCATATCCCCTTCATATTCTAATTTGAGATGATCCTGTACCATACGTGTCAATCCTATATTCAGTCAATACACATAAACCTTCTAATATGTTATTTTTAAATCACTCTTTTTTATTAAATAAAATTTATATGAAATTCACTAAATCAAGTAAATTTTAATCTCTATTTGATGGGTCGTCGTGAATTTTACAAATGATAAAAAATATGTACTAGTGTTTACTAACATTTTTGTATTTCATCGATAATTGTTATATAACGATTTAGGAAGGAGACAGTCCTATGTTTATCAAAGGGGACATTCACGTGATTGGAGCATTTTGTGCCTACCTCACCTTGTGAATATTCACAAATCATACACGAATCATTAACCAGTCGATAGGGTAGTAGTATTAACTGAGCCCATACATCAAATCCTCTACAATTTGGTCACCACCCATTACTCTCGTTCCTTTACAATGGCATATGACTGAACAAGTTTAACAAATTTGACCACAACACAAGAAATAAATCATCTTCCCTAAAATAAAAAAAAAACATCTTATGCAAGATTTTCCCATCACGGAATAATGTAATGAGAAAAATAGACAGATCAGTCTCATAAGCATGACCCTATTGGCGGGGCCTTCTCAATATTTGCGAAGCCTTACTCTGAAACCTTTTTATGGTCTATCTTATTATTCTTCGCATGACCCTATCACGTAAAACCTACATGGGATGCCCACTCCCCACTAATGTGTCCATGCACATCCTATAAATTATCTCAAATGACGAAAGACGCAAACCAAAATGAGCCAATTCATGGTAGCTATGGGAAACACTTGAAGAAGCATCAGCTTCAGTAAAATTTTGAGGAAAAAAAATGATTCACAAGCCTTCCGAAATATGGAAAAGCCCATGCAAGTTACAAAAAGAATTAGATTATATAAAACAACAATCAAGAAGCACCTAGTAACATTGTCCCTCGAGGGGACATTTAGTTTCTATGGCCAACTCCAAAGTGAAACCTCTTATCTCTCTTATCATTAAAGGCATATTCAAGACGCAAAGGACCCAAAGGCGAATCTACACGGATGCCAAACCCATACCCGTATCCGCTTCCAGGCTTCTTCCTTGCTCCAGCAGGGTCACCTAATAAAAAGACCAAAAACACCATTTAATATGTGCCTCGTTAAGGACAGCATAAACAATATTGTTTAAAACAAACGACATTGTGTATATAGACATTTAAAGGAGCGAAAGTACAAGAATAAGCACAGAAAAGTTGGTTCTGGTTGGTAAATAACTCGTCTATGATTGTAGATTTGTAGTGTGTGCTTGGCTTCCCTCCTTGACTGCAAGTTTTAACAGTTATCAAACTTCATAAAATAAGACAAGTTCACTCTTTTTATTAAGATCAGTGCTGTCTAACCATTGCTTGCGGCGGGAGCAAGTATTATGTCTATGATAGTAATTATTATGTCTATGATGGTAATATTCAAGTGCATTTGGGTGATCTCCAGAATATTAATCCTCTTCATGGAATACAAAAAGAAGGAACCAAATAAAGAAGAAAAAGAAATTAAACAAACCATATAAAGACCTACCAGGCACAGTTGGGCCTGATCCAAGATCAGTTCCATAGTCAGAAAATATGACACCTTCTACTGGCCCCAACTGCAAACAGAAACAGTAAGATTAGTAGAAGTCTTTTTCTCTAACTTAATTGAATGCATGCCCTGTGGGTTGAACCAGGTGCATGTCATGAAAATTAGGATAAGCACAATACGCACAAGAAGCTAAACTAATTGAGCAGGAAAGGCTTGATAAAAGTCAGTACCATGGGGAAAGAAATTTCTCCGGAGCCAACAACATACGATCGACCTGAGCCCACACCACCTTCTTCATAGCCTCTCACACTATTTGTTCCACCAATGGCAAAAGCTTCATAGGGAGAGAAATTTCCCACCACATGACCACCGGAAAGACTAGCAGTGAACCAATTAAAGTTGGCAAACATAAGATTGCCTGTTTTGCTTTGATGTATAGTGTAAACAATAATGCATTCTTTTTTCTTTCTTTCATGAGACGGGGGTTTGACTACACTGTTTCATACCTTAAATGAAGACGAGCAGGACCTATTTCAACACCCTTCCTAGCCCGTGCATTCACCCTAGTGAAGGACAACCACTCAGACAAAACAGGAAGTCCCTGTTCCACGTTAAGGACAAACTGCAAAACCAAGCAAGTAATGATAAGAAACGTTTACATTAAAACTGAAGGACTGAATTCAGTTCAAAACCAACCATAGAAGACCCATGGTCACCAGAACCAGTGTAAACAGTCTCAATTTTAGCAAGCAACATATCGTCATGGGTATTGCCACTACAAGGAAAAATTGATAAAAGTTAGGAACGACAACATAAAGTCATCATAAACATACTGTCCAGAACAAATAAGATGTAGCATTTACTTAGATACAACCTTGCAGTAAGAGGACTGCTGTAACAATCCTTAATGATAGGAACACCTTTGTCATCACGGACTCCAGCATGCTGAAGCAATAGAGATAATTTTAAAAAGTTAAAAGAAAAAAAGAATCAGTAGCATAAATAAACATAGAAACTATATTATATTACATTTAATTTATGGCAGGAATAATCTGATTAGTGATTGTATGGTTTAACTATACTAAGCAAATAAGCAATTCCCATGCGGTATTAATAGAGTTAGAGTGGAAAGACTAAAATCAGAAATAAAAAATATATTACAGTTTACAACACATAAAAACAACCACCAAAACTGTCAATGAATAACCTGGAAAATCAGTCCTGCTGTTCCACTCCACTTGGGCCTGATGGGTCGACTGAACTCTATGCCACCTGTGATGCGGCCAATGGTCAGGCTACTGTTACCATCCAGGTTACCATGAACAATTGTTCCGGGTGTTCTCGAATTCTAAATAGAAGTTAATTGAATATCAGCAAACACTGTATTTAACTTTCTATCATCAAAAGTAGTCATTGGGCTCAGACAAATAAACCTTCAGAGATTACCTGAATCATTATTGTTCTAGATGTTCGTTTATCATCTCCTTGAATCCAAGGGTCAGTGTAGTTTATACGAAAGATTGAGTCAACCTGGCCCCTCTCTAAGGAAATATTGAGTTTCTGGTTTCTCCCAAAAACATTCCTATGAGAATAGGCAAAGCTGCAAAGGAAACAAAATATGATTGAGTGGATCAGTGATGAGTAAACCAGTTGCAGTTGGACCATAAGCAACATGTATTATGAACATATATTAAAGAAAAAACAACTTTATTCTGTTTTGTTGACAAATGACAATGGGGAAGCGTACAAAGAATGCAATTGATCATTGATGCACATTGAAGCACAACACATGCAGAACGGTACATGACAAGTAGTAGGCTCACAGCACAACTTTTTGTTTTGTATGTTGTTTGGTGGTCGGATGCACATTGCAAGCAATTTTGTGTTGCATATTATTTGATATGATTACATGCTCAACAAAATAATTTGAATTTGAAATTTACTACAATCCCTTTATACTATGTAACATTTGTTTTGTACTACAAAATAATCATACCTTCCAATGAGTCCTCTCAGTGGACCACTTGTAATCCTGCAAATGTAAATGCCTAGTCAGATAATACAGTAACCAATAGAGAATCATGTTGATCTCCCCTCTGGTTTTAGTGATAAGTAACAATTATCCCCTTATATGTGTATTTATCACCAATATGGAGCTGTATGAAAAGCAGTATGGAGGGGGTATATGTCTAAAATAAAAATATGAAGGGGTATTTGTCTTGTGGAAATTCATAGTAGGGAAGTTTACAGTAATTTCCAAAATTACTAGGGAGGCTCGAAAATTTCATAAACCTTAAGGAGGTCAGTATAATTTACATAATTAGTAAATATAAGCTTTATTTAAGTATGCTTTAGACTAGCATCACTTACCCACTTGATATCCCACCACCAGCAGAAAATCCTCCACTAGGACGTTCCACCACATTCATCACCAAATCAACCTTCCCCGTGTCTATAACATGGCAAAGAAGCAAAATGCATAAGTTTACACATTAGAGAGTACCATGGATTTAAATAAGAATATATGTATTTCCCTTTTGACAGCATGAGTTGAGGTGTGGTGAGGTATCAGATATAAGTTATAACACCTTATAGGCTGACAATACAAACAGAATTATTAAGAAAAGAATTGGGCCACTTGTAGAGCACAGCAACTCATTTTTACTACAAAAGCAAGCTACTTGTATATTTTCAAACAGCGAATAACTTCCATGTTACTTTTTTTTGGCCTTCTTGTATTTTCGTTAACTTTAGTTTCCTAGTTTCTGATTTCTCCTCAAATTAGCATGAAACATTCTCCATTTTTATTTATGATATAAAATTTTACAGTCGCTTTTGGTAGGAGTTAGGACAGCAAAATGCTGGATAAAGAAGGTACACTTATATTGACCCGAGTAAGAAATTACATTACAACTTGGCAAGTGTAGTTACTAATTAGCACTTAGAGCTGACAGTTTTTCTTTCTTACAGTTATTCGCCTTAATTAAAACCCATTTCTGTGTGTATACATTACCTGCTGGTTGGGGAATAATGCTAACATCTTCCATGATCCCCATCGTCAATACAGTTTCTACATCTCTTTTTCCCTGATGCATGCTGTAGACCTGGAAATACAATTATGGATGATGCCAACATCCTTTAATATGCAAATTCAAGAAGGCATTTCCTAAACGAGAAAATAAAGTTATATCCGAAACTTTTGCTTTAGTGAACTATACCAATTGCCATTGTGCAGACCATGGAATGTTGTCAACAACCAAATTTGATTGAACAATGCAACAATCAGTTTTAAAACTTAAATTAGACAAAAATCCTCTTGTTTTAGCTTGATTCACATTTTTGCACAAAAACTAAATGTACACTAGTTCTTCATGAAACTTTGAAAAGCTAGCTAGCAACAAACTATGAACCATCATCAGTTGGAGTATCAAGTGCTAGGCCAAGAAATTACCTGTCCCTTCTTGGTTGTAATTTGCCGAAGTATTGTTTCAGGCTTTGTCTTCCCTACAGTAGTCTCACCTCTTCAGATATAAAATCAAATTAGTAAAAAAAACCTCTCCAGAGAAATATATAACATAATATAATAACATTGCAGGAATTGTTTGTGTTTGCACGAGTGTATTTATGTGAGTAAACAAAATCAAAAGAAGGTTCATACGTCTTCCTGTCGAGAAAACGTATGGAAATATTATTGACTTCAGCCTCTGAAACTTGTAATCTCAGAATTCCCCCAGAGAGAATCTCAACAGCTGACACCTGAAGTGATGATCAAGGCAGGAGAAAAAAGAAAAAGAAAAAGAAAAAGACAATTCCAATTGAAAACCGGTTAGAGCATAAGACAATTTTAAGGATATAATATAGTGATACTTTCTGCTGCTAATGCCTAAGGCTACTGAAAACATTAAAAATTGACCCAAATTCTGGACTCCCAGCGATCTCCAAGCAGGAAGATTTTTACTATATTTTGAAATTTTAACAGAAGTTAAGGGGAATTTACCATGGCAAAAAGACCACGCTCCATGTACCAGCCATTAATGGAAGATATTGCTTCATCCAAGCGCCTCAAATTGATAACTTTCCCTGCACAACTCAACGCGTAAATTTGAGTGCAGTGAAGGTCATTCACGAACAACATGTTTTATATGATTACTGCTGCACAGGTAAGGGGAAAGAGTAATTAAGTTACCATGTCCATCTCGAAAAGAGTCCTCTAAGAACTTAGCCGGAAGAACATTAGCTCCTTCACATACCAACCCTTGGAACTCTTGGTTTGGTTCTACCTTATGCCACAAGAAACCAGTACTCACATAACAGAATTCGACATTGTATAAACATCATTGACACTAACTACTTAGTTGTTCAATGCACACTTAAACACGCAACACTGGAAGGAGAGATTCAATTCAAATTCAAATAACATGATGAAAACGAAGCGCTAACTAAATTTCAATTCGTAATAACTGTCACTGTTAAACAGAAAAGAAAAATACCTGAAATACCAATCGGATACCGTCACGCGTATCAACTGCAACCGGCATGCAGGAACAAAAGTAACCACTATTGATGATGCGATGCACATCCTCTTGTACCTCACGAACGGTCAGAGCCGAGTTAGGTCGACAAGCCTTAAGAGCCTGAACCGCTTCAGCCTCGAGGTCCTTCCTCTCGAGTTCCTCGCCGTCCTTGTTCCGAACCAACACCTCACTGATTAGCACCCTCTCCTCGTTCTGCCGAGCCTTCTGCTGAGCCTCCTCCGATCCTCTCCTCTCATCGGTTGTCAGGGACAGCGTCGCCGAGCACAGGAGTGGCGATTTTCGGAGCACGCTCCGGGTTAACGCGGTGGAGTGAGTCGTGAACGAGTGAATGAGTTGGGCGACCGAGTTCGTTGCGTTGGCGATGTGAGCACGTGCGGTCTCGAAGGGAGAGGGAGAGTTTAAGGGTTTGTTGGGAGGGAGAGGGATTTTGATGGAAGAAGAGATGAAGCGCACGTTGTCGTTTCGAGGCATTGTGGGCTCCGTCTTTAGTTTCATAGATAGGTACAATTTGAATGTGAAACGAGTAAGCAAGTGCAGCACTTGTCTTGCCACGGCGGAAGTAGATTTCTTCACCGCTGAGCCATCCGGTTCTCCGATGAAGGTTTATTCAGACAATGACGGGCTGGGCATTTCTGTCTTAAACAGTTAAACGTATGTGGGCTTGGGGTTTGACTTTAGCCCATATCAGCCCTATTTAAACGCGGGAATCGGTAAATACACCTCAGTTTTTTGCCATACACCCCATATTTATTCAGGAAATTACTATTATACCCTCATTGTTTGGATTTTTTTTTTTGGTTTCGCTTCTTTTCCGGAAACTGGCCATACACCCCCAGTTTCCGGAATACAGATTTGCATTCCAGAAACTGGAGTTTCCGGAATACAAATTGTATGGAAACTGGAGTTTGCAAATTTGCTTGAATTCCGGAAACTGGATTTTCTTGGAGTTTCCGGAATGTAAATTTTTCTGGAGTTTCCGGAATACAAATTTACATTCCAGAAACTGGAGTTTCCGGAATGTAAATTTTTCCTGAAGTTTCCGGAATGCAAAAATGCATTCCGGAAACTCAGTTTCTGGTAACAACGCGAAATTGAAAAAAAAGTTAAACAAATCAATGAGGGTATAATGGTATTTTCTTTTTTAAATGTGGAGTGTATGTCCAAAAAAATTGGTGTATTTACCAATTCCCTTTAAACGCTCGTGTAGAGTCCACTGAATTTCCAAAACAGTCGTGCTGTACGGTGAGAACAAGTAGGTGTTTCTTTTTTCTTGACCAAAAAAAATAGGTGGTTTTGTTATTTTTTCAATTAATAAAATATTAACTCAAAATAGGAAAAAAAAATGATAATGTGATGTGAGACTTTAAAAAAATGATAATGTGTATTTGGCGGAATATTTACTAAAAATAGGAATATTTCGCACACATATAATCCAGTTTGAACCCAATAGTTATCTACTAACTATAACTATGCTGAATTTGCTGGTGAAATTTTAATATTCCCAATCCTGGTATTAAAATTAAATTTTAATGGACATATTAATATTTTTGAAACAAAAAAATATTAATATTAGTATTATAAAATACTCTTTTCGTCTGAAAATAATTATCGTTTAAACATTAATTATTTTTTTCAATTTTATTTTATCTCAAATAATATTTTCTAGATTATGGGATTAGTTTTCTAACAATATAAATAATAATGTTAATTTGATAAAATTATTATTCATACTCATTTATTTATTATATTTTCTTAATCTATGTAAAAAAAATCTTAAGAAAACAATCATTTTAAAATAGAAGGAATATTTTTTTTCCTTTTATTTACACCAATCGCCTGGCTCAGGGCGATTGTTCCGACCAAGAATTGGCAGAAAGAATTATCCCATCTCATATTTCAATTTTAAACATCAACGAGCGTATAAAAAAAAAAAGTAAACGACACTTTGGCACGTGACAGTGTCAAATGGTATCATTTTGGTCATTGACAAATTTAAAATTAAAAAAACATCTCAACTGTTGGTTGTTTATTACTTTAGTCACTAAAAATAATTATTTACTGTTATTTTATTCTCTAAAAATAATCACTTTACCATCATTTTTTTTTCGACGATACGAATCAAAATAATAATAAATAATCAATTTAAAAGACCCTAGGAGGATAATTTTTTAATTTCACAGGACCAAATAACACTTGTGTGTGACACTCGTAGGACCAAATTAGTTGTTTATTCGACAGGTGTGTGGGATTTGGGCTGGATCTTTCGAGTTTACTTTCGACTTGGTCCCCTCCCCTCACAAGCAAAACAGGGAAACTCCTCCGCCCCTCTCTCTCTGGTCTCTTTCTGTTGCTGCTGCTACCATTTGTCTTCACTGTGCCAACTCAAACGAGATCTGTAATTTATCTCGCAAAATTATCTGCTTATGCTATATGTTGGTGTGGTTTTGCTTATTTACTCATCAACAGTATTTTTTTTTCTTCTTATCTGTACAAATCCAACAGACCAAGCTAGTTTTGAGTTATGACTTATGATTACCAGTTGATATGTTCAGTTATTACCTATTTCCGGATTCTGTGTTTTTTATGTTGTTCTTAAGATGATGCGTGAGGAAAAATATTTGGCTTTTCAGTTTTCCCTGGTGATGGTGTCAGGCCCAGTAACTCAAGTGGTAATAAACACTGTTCAGAACACAGCCCAATTTAAATTTCAGCTCCTGTTTGCTCTGGTAGCCTTCCATCAGCAATTCAGTTTCCGAAATTTGAGAATTAGGGTTTTAGAATGAATAGTTCAGGTTTGGGTGGTGGTTTTTTGTCGGGTCCCAGTGGGGGTATTTTGGACATGGAATCGCCATTTCATAGGCACCAACAGACCCAGTTGGGTCATCCACCATCAGTAACTAGTCATCAGCACATGAATAATATCATGAGTGGTTTGGAAAATGATAACCCCATTGGCCTAATTGAAGTGAAAAATTTGAATGCTGCGTTGAGTTTTGGTAAAGGCAAGGGAATTGCTCTTTCTAATCCTGCCAACAGTAATGACTTGAGCGAAGATGACGAGCCAAGTTATGCGGAGGATGGGAATTGCGAGAACTTGGATGGTACTGCTGGCAAGGGAAAAAAGGGGTCTCCCTGGCAGCGAATGAAGTGGACGGACAATGTGGTTGGGCTTCTTATAGCGGTGGTGGGTTGTGTGGGCGATGATGGCACAATCAGTGGCGGTGGGGATGGTGTTAAAAGGAAATCTGGGGTTTTACAAAAGAAGGGTAAGTGGAAAACTGTCTCCAAGATAATGATAAACAAGGGTTGCCATGTCTCACCGCAACAGTGTGAGGACAAGTTCAATGACTTAAACAAGAGGTACAAGAGGTTGAATGATATACTTGGAAGGGGAACTTGTTGCCAAGTGGTTGAGAATCCTGCCCTCATGGATTCAATGCCTAACCTGTCAGCTAAGGCCAAGGATGATGTTAGGAAGATATTGAGCTCAAAACACTTGTTTTATAAAGAGATGTGTGCATACCATAATGGGCAGAGGATGCCAAATTGCTATGATCTTGACTTACAAGGTTATTCTCTGGAACATGGGAAAGACTCGAGACATCATAATGGTTCTGAGGATGAAGCCGAGGATAACAATGAAAGCGAGGATGATGAGTTGGATAATGAAATTAACATTAATGCACATGGGGATGGAGGGAGGATGGAGGAGTTTTGTGACAGGAATAGATTAAGCGAGGAGGATGGCCACTTTTGGCCGCGATCTGTTAGGATGGATAGATTTGAGGTTGAAATGGCAAGGGTTTTTCAAGACCCCACAAAGTCACCGTGGGAGCGAAGAGAGTGGATTAAGATGCAGATGTTGCAGCTTCAAGAGCAAAATGTCAGCTACCAAGCCGAGGCCCTTGAACTTCAGAAACAGCGGTTTAAGTGGTTAAGATACTGCAGCAAGAAGGACAGGGAGATGGAGAGGCTGAGGTTGGACAACAAGAGGATGAAATTGGAAAATGAGCGCAGGATCTTGAAACTGAAGCAGAAAGAGCTCGAGGCAGACTTTAGTAGGTCTGAGATGTCCTTAGATCCTGGCTCAGCCTCTCATGGAATCAAAAGGCCGCAAGGGATTGAACATATCAACTTGGGCAGACAGCAGTAGCTCCTACTACTCAGAAAGGATTTGGTCATCATTGCATAAATAATGTATGAAATGAAACCCTTTTGTTTAAGATGTTTCATAATTTGTTACAACAGTTAGAAGTAGGTTATATATATAGAAGTGCATTGACCTTGAAAACTAATGATATAATTGTTCTTGGGTTTTTAACTATATGGTTGTGAAGTGAGTTCACTAGACAATAGACATTTACCCTTTGAGTTGTTGCCATCTTTAAGAACTAACAATAATATTATCTTCTTCTTTTTCTAACCTTTTGCAGTGCCGAGACATTAGAAACTGAGCATAGAAGCGTAAATTCAGTTTGGAATGTGAGGAAATAAATGTTTTGCCCGACTAGTTGCGCGCTGGCCTGGGAGGTTTCGTCTGTGACATAGAAATGGAAGGATGTTTCTCTAAGGCACTTGAGCATTTATTGGTCATCATTGATGTGGTTTTGTCTTGTATGTCACCAACTTAATTGTAACCGTGTTACATTATGCAACCACATACTGCATGCAAGATTTTATTTTTTTTTGGCTTTGCAACTGTATATTATACAGATACAGATAAATAATAGCGCAAATTCAGGGAAATAAAAGGTTATCAGCATCCCTGGCTGTGGTTGTATTTCATTGACTTTGTTGTAAATTTGTTGAGGGCGAGCCTTGACGTAACGATAAGGTTGCTGCCTTGTGACCTAAGGGTCATGGGTTCAAATCTGGAAACAGTCTCTTCGTTTGCAAGGATAAAGATGTGTACATCTACCCTCCTCAGACTCCACATGGTGAGAGTTTCGTGCATTGGACTGCCTTTGTTATAAATTTGTTACACTGAGCTTTACGAAGCATGCATGATTATTTTTTGCTATGCATTTTCCAGAAAACCTTTGTGAAAGCTTTTACGTAGTCTTTGAAAACTTTCACGATTTCTTTTTTGTATGATTGAATTTGAACCATATAATCATGTTCTTGAAAGGATGCTGTTTATTTTCTTTGTTTTGGTCTATGTTTTTGTCATCAACGATTCAACATAGTCTTGTTATTTTTTTCACTTTTCTTTTATGCATTCCTTTTACGCCGAAGTTTCTGAGTGCATTCCTTTTATGCTTAAGTTTTGACATTTCTGTAGTATATATCACAAAATCTAGAATTTATGCATTCCTTTTATGCATAAGTTTTCACATTTCTGTAGTATATATCACAAAATCTAGAATTTATGCATTCCTTTTATGCAGAAGTTTCTGAGTGCATTCCTTTTATGCATAAGTTTTGACATTTCTGTAGTATATATCACGAAATCTAGAACTCCGAAACGTAGAAATTTGCTACCTTCTAGCGCTCAAAATATTTGACATATGAAGACAATGTTTTAATTATTTATAATTTAATGTTCAAACATTTATGATAGATTATGAATCTTGATCTGCCAAATCAGAACCAGTGGTTTATTTGACAGACCTCAAACTATTATGGTTTCCTTTAGTTGTAACTTTTGTCTTTTGTTAATTTTCTAAGAAATAAAATGGGTCTGTGAGACGTGAAAAATCAATATCCACGTTTTAAGTATTATGATCTCATTCATCAAAATATAAAGGTTGGTATATTTTTACTTGTTCACTATATTGAAGCCTTTTCCGACTGGATGAAAATGAACGGACAAGAACATGCTAGTTATTTTGATAAATTTTACGTGGTCAGAGTCATGTCAAAACTCAAAAGCAACCATAGCATGACATCGCTGAGAAGAATAGCAAGAAAGAAATATATTGAACTGGGAACGCCTTTTCCTGTCAACGTTTGAAAATTAAGCGCAGCCAAACTGGTCTCAAGGTCCCAGGATTTATAATTTATTGTCAAAACAAGTCTGATTTGTAAAAAGTCTTATGCAAATAAGGGAACGTCAGAAATTTCCATGGAACTTTCTTTCCTTTTTTTAAGGAGTGGGAACTAATTTTGCATCGTCTACCATTCCATTCTAAGATGTAAAGTCAACTTTGTGCGCCATCACCATTCACCGTAAGGATATTCTTATAAGTTAGGATAAAATAAACAGTGTCACGTTTAAGCTTGCTTTATAATAAATGGTTCCACATTTCCCTGAGTTCATAAACCTTTAAAATTTTCATTCAAACACTCCTTTCTCGAAGATCATAGCTTTGTTGACATTCCAGAAGCGAAGATCAAGGATACAATCTCTCTTACAGCCTTTGGTCTGGCATCTAAATTTTCTGTTTCTTTTCTATAACTGCATTTGTGATGATATGTCCACGAGTTGTTTTTAACTTATTTCAATAAATTCCCCAAGATAGCCTATGAATAAATGCTTGATTAAACTCCAATTAGAACAACTTATTAAATAGACTCTTGATTTCTCAAACAGCCTATGTCTTGGTTTCTTTCAAGTCCATAAATATAACTTAATTTGTTTTAATGCAGTTTGTATTAACACAATACACTAAGCACTGAAGCAGTGACGATCGATGGCTGATACTGATAAGCACCTACAATACCCAACAATCGTACAGAAGTTTGCTAGCCAGCTTCATCTGAGATCCAGCATTTCCCCACAAGTTGCAACTTGCTATGGAGGTTTGAAAAGGCCTGTTCAGTACTCAAATGCAGGGTTGCAGTGTGGTGCCATGTCGTCTAGTACTACAAATGATATGCAGCACTCTGTAGGTTCAGCAACTGCTTCACCTGTGTTGTTTGTTCCATCCCCATCAGAGAAGAACTTTGCAAGCTTTGCTACTGATTTTCTCATGGGTGGAGTTTCTGCAGCAGTGTCCAAGTCTGCAGCTGCTCCCATTGAGCGTGTAAAGCTTCTGATTCAAAACCAAGATGAGCTCATCAAGGCTGGTCGGCTCTCAGAGCCCTACAAGGGAATTGGAGATTGTTTTGCCAGAACAATCAAAGATGAGGGGTTTGTTTCACTGTGGAGAGGGAACACTGTCAATGTCCTCCGTTACTTCCCAACTCAGGTTCTGTCATTGTCTATTTGCTGCTGTGTTTATTTGAATTAGTTTTTAATTTATGAAAACTTAATAAATTTATGATTTTTCACTTATGGAAAAGTTTTTATAACTTCAAATATTTATAGAGATATTTAGATACAATAACTAATAATCAAAATATACAAGAAACGATAACAAGGTTGGGTGTAAGTGGTTAATGCATCCTATTAAAAGGGATGATTTGGCTGGTATTTGAGTTCGATCCCAGTGATGTCAAACTTTGTTTACCTCCTAGCCGAATACAAATTAGTTTAAGGGCTATTCTTTCTTTAGAAAAACTAAGTGAGTGGATCATCAATTTAATCCCCAAAAATTGTAACAAACTATCAACTTAATCTTAACATTATTAATATTTCAAAAGAGTCGTTAAAATTAAAAATCTTCTATCATATTAATCATTAAAACAATTTCAAGACTAAATTGACTAACCTGAAAGAACTAATATTATGATCAAGTATTTTCAATTTTAATTAACTACTTTAATAATGTTAGGACTAACTTTACAGCATGAGACAATTTTGGTAAGATTCTATAATTCACTCAAAACTCAGCAGTTATGTCTAATTAATTAATTCTTTTAATTACAGGCACTGAACTTTGCATTCAAGGACTACTTTAAGAGTCTGTTTAACTTCAAGAAAGAGAGGGATGGGTACTGGAAATGGTTCGCAGGTAACCTGGCATCTGGTGCTGCAGCAGGTGCTACATCCTCCGTCTTTGTTTACTCATTGGACTACGCTCGAACCCGCCTCGCCAGTGATTCCAAGGCTGTGACGAAAGGTGGAGAGAGGCAATTCAACGGTCTGATCGATGTCTACAGGAAGACTCTCCAATCCGACGGTATTGCCGGCCTCTACCGTGGCTTCAACGTTTCTGTTGTTGGAATCATTGTCTACCGTGGTCTATATTTTGGAATGTATGATTCCCTGAAACCAGTGCTCTTAGTAGGAAAGTTACAGGTGATCAGGCATTGCAATTTTGCATTACACTAATTTTGTTTGAGGAGTGCAATAACATACTCTTTAACACATTTTCTATGATTGGTTGAAATTTATGTATATGAGTCTCATCAAATCACGTGGCTCTCATATTCATTTTAGTGGGACTTATTTGAGACTTAGGTGAATTCCAACCAATTATGTTAGAAAGAATGTGTGAGAGAGTATAGCATTTCATTTCATCTCTCTATTTTAAATATATATTTTTTTTGTTTTTACAAAATTTCAGGATAGTTTTCTGGCTAGTTTTGCTCTGGGATGGATGGTTACTATTGGTGCAAGCGTTTCGTCTTACCCGTTAGACACTGTTCGTAGAAGAATGATGATGACATCGGGTGAGGCTGTGAAGTATAAGAGCTCTTTTGATGCGTTCTCGCAAATTGTGAAGAAGGAAGGTCCGAAATCTCTGTTCAAAGGCGCGGGTGCGAACATCCTTCGAGCAGTTGCGGGTGCGGGTGTGCTTGCGGGATATGACAAACTTCAGGTGCTTTTGCTGGGAAAGAAGTATGGTTCCGGTGGAGCTTAATTCATTATTCATCGCGCCACACACACCACAAGACAATGATGAAAATTTTGAATAAATGAATCAGTCTTAGACTCTTAGATTTGGATATTTATTTCTGTCAATTGTTACAAGTTTTGCATGAATTATTTCTTTCTCCTTTTCGAAGTATAGTTTGTGTAATTTTGACTGTACGTACCTTGATTCTTGCTGTTCTGCTTGTTGAGATCCCCTGAGTCATTTAATTTACTTTAATTTTTGCTATGGTCAAGTCAACAGTGAAAATTGCAACATTTTGGGAATCTATTACTCGGAGTTATTCATTTATAAGCCTCCCTTGAAGAATGCAACCCACTGTTGAAGCTATCGCAAACGAGATTGTAAAATTACTTTATATAAAAAAAAGTTTAAATAAGTTTTTGGTCCCAGTAAATATTCGATTTTTGATTTTAGTCCATTAAAAAAAATTAAACTATTTTAGTTCTTTAAAAATTAATTTTTTTGGTTTTAGTCCTTTTAGTGAATTACCACTGTATTGTGCTGATGTGGCATATGTATATCCCTGTCATCACTTGACACGTCATTTAAAATTTATAAGGACCTTAGGACTGTCTTCCTATCACGGGACTAAAATCAAAAATCATAATTTTTATAGGGTTTAACTAAACAACTTAAAATTTTTATAGGGACTAAAGTATATCAACTGAGTCCAAATTTATAAGTATAAGTTGCTCCCCCCTCCCTCTTTCCCCTCCTTCTCCCACCACCACCACCCCCTCCTTCTCACCCCTCCTCCACCACCACCCCCTCCTTCTCCCCCCTCCTCCTCCTCCTCCACCACCACCACCACCACCACCCCCTCACTCTCCTCCTGTTCCCTCCTCCTCTCTCCTCCACTACCATCCAGAACCTTGATGATGATGCGCTTGACATCTTTCATGAAATCTCTACAAGGATCTGCGTTCTCCATTTTTTCTGACCAATGGAGTGTTGTGCTGCGGTGTTGCTAGCGAAGAGAAGAGGAGGAGAGAGAGAGGGGGTGGTGGTGGAGGAGAGAGGAGGAGGGAAAAGGAGGAGAGAGAGAGGGGGAAAAGGAGGAGAGAGAGAGGTGGTGGTGGAGGTGGTGGTGGTGGTGGGAGAAGGAGGGGGTGGAGGAGGAAGGAAGGAGGAGGTGGTGGAGGAGAAAGAGGGATTAAAATCAAAATCTCAATTTTGAGAGGAACTAAAATCAAAACTTAAAATTTTTATGGGGACTAAATTCAAAACGTAGATAGACCACATCAGCGTTTCTGCCACGTAAGCATGCTGACTGAGTCATAATGTGTCACCTGACAAGTTAATTCACTAAAAAGACCAAAACCAAAAAAAAATTTAAAAGACTAAAATAGTTTGACTTTTTTTTTAATAAACTAAAATCAAAAATCGAATATTTACAGGGACCAAAAACTTATTTAAGCTTTTAAAAAAACTCACTGTTCCTTTCATGATTAAATAAAAAACTATTTGTGTGCCTTAGAGATTTAAGTAAACAAAATATATAATGGTATCCGAACACGAGTCTGTTACATATCGTTAAGGTCACCACATTCGAGAGATTGTTCGCTTTGGCCTTTATGTGAGTCTTTACGGTTTTATACTTATCCTTAAATTAAATAAAAACCTTTAAGGGTAAAGGAAATGGAGTGTTTATAAATTACCCTTAACCTTGACTCCTAAACAATGTGAGACTTTGGGTGTAGGAGTGGCCGAACAAATGGTAATATAATCAATTACCAAGTTTGATGGTTCGTACTTCGTATTGATACATGGCATAATATAATATAAAAATACATTTATTAAATTGAGCCAGAAAGTGGCCATTGCTTCGCTGCAGTGCCGCAATTGCTACATCATATGGAGAGGTGAGAATCTGGACATTCTCTAGGCTTGAGTCCATGAATTGATGCTCTCTCGCCCCTATATAACTTATCTTCTATAACTGTATACACATGCGAGACTATCTTTGTCAGCCTCAACATGTTGATATGCTAAGAAATTTAACAAATGAATAAACAGAGTGTCAAACACTAAGTTTGGGATGGAAATCCGAATTAACGAAAGAAGATATAAATTCATCTAAACAAGCCATCCGAATTCTCTCAGGAGTTGCTGGACTATCAAGAGGAAACCAGTCAGTGCATCCCGTTTCAACTCTTGCAGCTCTGATGGCATCCTTGATGGCAAAGAACACAGCTGATGCTAGGAAAAATGGAGGCTCACCAACTGCTTTAGATGAATGGATGGCCTTAACATTTGGATGACCCTACAAGTTATAAGTGCACACAACAAAAGCAAGGCGAGTTATCATGTTGCTACTTGCTATCTTCAGTTTTATGAATTTAATATGTGGTTTGCATAGAGAATAACCAAATAGTCAAAAGGTTTAGTAATTGACAAATGATTTTATGTTAAAAAGCAATATCAAGTCTTCATGGAATCTGTGACATGATGGTGACATATACTACTATCAAAATGCTATACAGCTCGTCAATATACATTAATCTTGTGACCATCTTAGAGTGGTGCAGACGGGGAAATAATGTTAAAAAAATATAAAAGCAATCTTTGAAAATTTAAGTCTAATATTACCATAAATAAAGGTTAGTGCTTTATGTTTTGTAACACATCCTTCACACCAAATCAATATCAATTTAAGTTTATTTAGTTTCTATTATCTCTTTCTTCTACCTAAATTCCTATAATTCCAACAACCATGATGTCCCAGACTTGCAATAATTAACTTGGTCTTATCTCATACAAAGGACATGTAACACTACTTATTGTTTTTCTACATACAAATCTATTATTAGTTCCCTATTTCCCCATTATTAAAGCTGGGGCAGTACTTGCTCATTTGTTAATTACACGTACATATAATCTTTCTTTGTTCACTTTTCCATTTTACACCAGCCAGTACTCCTGGATTACGCTTAGGACTCCACTGTGCCACTGGGCAATGTAGCACAATGGAATCACTTCCATTCCCATCATCCACTCTCCTATCCGCTTACCTCAGGAAAAGAACCGAAACATTGTTCAGGGTTGAGGAACATACCTTCAGAAGTGAGACATTAAATTTGAAGGGAACATCATTTATAGAAGGAATTTTATAAGCTCCAGGTCCACAAGTGTAAAGGCAACCAGGCGGGATCCATTTATGCGCTCCATCTCCCCATTTAAGTTCTTCTAAAGCTACCCAACCCAAACCTTGAATAAAAGCTCCTTCGATCTGTGAAAATAAATAGCATGAAAAAATATGAATATATCATGTAAAAATATATCAAACAAGAGATTTTCAGGAATAGGAGAATAAAAACTACAAAGTTGTAACTAAAAAGGAAAACAACTTTCGTTTTTCCCCAAAAAAAATCCATACAACCAAGAATCCAGCAATAAGGACTTTAAGAAAAAATAGCTTTTGAAAATTTATACAGTTCTCACAAAGTGAAGCCAACTTCATATTAACAATAATTATGTTATACTGGTCAGATAATGTTTTGCAATCAACTAAAAAGTCAACACAAGCATTATGATTAAAAAATGATGCATAGAAATATTCAAATTATTTATGAAAGCCAAAATTTATTTACTAAAGTAAACTGATTTAACTCATTTAAGTTCTTCTCTATCAATATTCCTCATTTTTTTATAGGGGAATTTCTGTCCTCTCTTTTGTGTTCTTTCACCATCTTTAATAAAATTCCTTGTCTACTGTGAAATCAATAATTAAAAAAAAGAACAGTTATAAAAGAAAAGCACCTGTCCAACATCTATCGCTGGGTTCAGAGAATAACCGAGATCCAAAAATATGTTTGCCACCCTGGTGTGAAAATCTCCAGTCAAGGTGTCAATTTCAACCTCAGCAAATGCAGCCCCATAAGTGAAATACCTAAAAGGTTTTCCTTTACCCGTAATCCAATCAAAACCAATATCAGGTGTAATATAAAATCCATGGGCAGAAAGGTCTATTCGCTCTGCATAGCATGCGATAGCTAGCTGGAAACAACAAAAGCATAACAAAACACATTCAGTAGTTTTCAACCACAAGGCATCTTGTAACAGCAGCAATAATGACAAAGCTACCTGGCTGTAATTACTTAGAAGAATTGTTGACAAACCTATACAACATATATCTGCAGTAGGGATATCTCAATTTAGAGGGAAGAATATGAAGTTATAGCCATTAATTGAAAAATCAATGGTTAAGATTTAAATAACATCATAGTTTGTTACATGGCTTATAATTCCTCACTTTCACCTCTAAAGTGAATAACCCACTTTAGAGAATCCAAATCCTTTCAAATTCTCGATAGGATTCTGAATACAGTAGCTGTAAATTCTTATACAATCCTCGGACTACTGTAACCACTTCTATTTTTTTTTTATTCATCTTAAAATCCAGGATATTCATATGAAAAATATATAAAATCTAGTAAAATAATTTTTCTTTTTTCAGAAGTTCTAATAGACTCAATATTTTTTTTAGTTTCCTCTCAATTTCCCAACTCATTAGCATCTTATAAAATTTATATAAAAATACTTACATAAAATACAATAAACTAATGTGCTTCTATAGCCATTTATTCCGAGTGGATCACCTCTTAGACTGAGCAGCAAAAACTGCAAATACAAGATTACCTCAGCAAATGAGTTGAAGTTATGTCGAGAAGCAATAGGTTCCATGCGTGCCATTATTTGCTCACATGCATCTAAAACCGCTGCTCCATACATATCAGAACTTGCAGAAGCTGCTGTTGGAGAAGAATTAGGAACCTAATTTTGCAGCAAGCATGAGGAGATCATAGCAAACTAGCATCAGAAATAATAGTCGCAGACCTAAGAAAGGGTAAAAAGGGAAAAAGAAAAGAAAGGAAAATGATAAACCAAAAGAAACAGAAAAGCTTTGCAGGATGTTTTATTCAAATTTCAAAATATAAGCAGCAAGGCTGCAAAAGACCCACTTTGTTTCTTATCTTTGCTTGGGAACTTTAGTTGTTTTTCTCTGAAACTGAAATTACTTCGGATAATTGACTTAGTCTATATGAAAAATATTATGCTAATGTTGGATTTTTTGCCCCATTTTTTTTGGCAATCTTGTGCAACTTTCTAAAATTATGAACCGGAGTTTGGAGTCCTAAACCTTGAATTTGCTGATTTTCTTTTGGAAGGAATTCCATGAAAAACTAACAAAAAAGTAATAATGGGAAGGAAAGAAATAAAGTAATATATTATCATTTACCTGGTATGACCTAGTAGACACTAATTTCAAAGAAGAAAAATAGCACAAACTGGAAATGGACCATGTCATAAGAAAGTTTTATATTTATCTCTCTCTTCATAGACATTAAATAGGTGAGGCCCTATCAAAAATTGTGATTGTTTATGAAGAGAGACATTGATACAAAATTTTCAAACGTTAAGTTTATGTGAAATTTTAACATGAGTTTTGCATATATCCTTGAATAGAGTAACTTAGTACCTTGTCAGTACTTGTATCTGATATAAAGACAGAACTAAGGGGGATATTGAAAGCTGATGCAGCAATCTGGGCAACTTTTGTATGCAAACCTTGCCCCATTTCTACACCCCCATGAGTAACTAAAACAGTTCCATCCGTATAGACATGAACCAGAGCACCTGCCTACAGTTATTGAGAAAATATGGAAGTTATGTGATTTTCATAACTAACAAAATAGGAATGCAGAGAAGAAAATGTAAAATGTTGAACGAAAAGCACCACAAAAATATCAAGCACAATTACTAAGTAATGTACATCAATATCCAATCACTCAAATGAACTTTTGAAACAAAAGATCATAGACAATGATATGTAGAATTTAACCCATTAAGCTCTTTTCATGTTTGGTTTAAAGGTTATTTCTTGTTTTCCATTCTGTTTTGTTTTAACATAGTTCTTATTGTACTAAGTAGTCACATAACTAGTATCATAGGATATGTATTTTGGGTTGAGCTTAGTAATAATAATTAATCTAGTATAAATCATCCTTACCCTTAAGATGCTATTATCAGCCGCCATATGTTATATTTTCAAATTTGAAGTTGTTTATAACCCAAGAATCCTTATTTTCTGCTTCCTACGACAATTTTCCGTACTCTTAATCATGATTCTGTTAAGAAGTTTCTCACTATCTACTTTCTTGACATCAAGAGAGGTCTAGTATACTGGTGCTTAAAGGAATCATACTTGAATCCTTCACTAAATGGTAACTTTTTAACCTATTTAAAAGGTACGATGTTCAAGAGTGCAGCAATATTTCCAATGAAACACTTGTTCTGAGAAAGCTTGGTCACCAATAGTATACAACTAAACACACTGATAATTTCAAATGAAACACTTCTGAGAAAGCTTGATCACCAATAGTACACAACTGAACACACTGATAATTTAAAAAGGAAAAAATGAAACAAATGAGGAGGCGCCTATATTAGAAATAACCTCTAGACCTATCCCTAGCAGCAGCTATCCAATCTTATGCCAGAAACTTAGTTATCACCACAACATATAAAACAAACTTGGCTAGCTTCCTTTTATTCCTCCCTGGATTTCCTACAACTTCAGTTGAAATCACATTTTTTTAATTAAAAAAATCATGATAGAACTCAGAATTACCTGGTTCATAAGCTTTGTTGTAAAGGATATACCAAACTTAGTAGGAACCATAGCAATGCCACGCTTCCTCCAGCGATTATGATCATTGAATTGGTCAACTTCTTCACGTGCCTTCACAAAGTCACAGGATAACTTAAGTTCATTCCATAGCTGGGCTAGTGTGCAGTGCTCAAGTTTCTGGCCGTAATGCATAACAGATCCTTCACCTTGAAAGTTAATTTCCTAAAAAGAAACTTGGTTTAGGAAGATTGACAAAAAAATCCAACATCAAGTAGGATGACAGTAAAATTTCATATGTATAATTCAAAAGAGATGATAAACAAAAATTTTATGTCTTACCCTTATCACTTCTGGGCTCATCTTGAGTTCTGCAGCAATCCTCTGAATCCAGTTTTCAGTAATAAGCATGCCTTGAGGGCCACCAAATCCACGGAAAGCAGTGTTGCTAGGGAAATTAGTGAAGCAAACCCTTCCCGTTATCCTCATATTTGGTATTTCATACACATTATCCGAATGAAACATAGCACGTTCAAGGATAGCAAGTGACAGATCAAGTGAATTTCCAGCATTGTTATAAATTTCAAGATCCAGTGCAAGCACCCTCCCATCATTTGTAAATCCAACCTGAATCAAATAATATCTCTAATTAATTACTCAATCACATGAAAAATGAAGAAAATAATGCTGTAACTCAAAACAGTTGGCAAGAATATTAGGATGTACGAAATCAAGGGGATAAAACAAGAAGGGTGTTAGACAGTCTATTATGTGTCAGCATATCAAACATCACTCAGAAATATCAAGATATTGTCAAACTCATATTTTGGCATAGAGTGCATACGTATTTCCTAGAACCTAGATGACATTTTAAGAAAACAACAATTTTGCAGGATTTAGTTTTACAATAAAAATGTATGAAGGAAAACACCTGTTAAATCTATGTAAATAACTGTAGTAATACCTTATACTTCCCCAAAAAACTATGGCGTTGCCCAGATATCATCATGTCTACATCTCGGTCCAGTGTGATTTTCACCGGTTGATTCAACAGATATGATGGAACTGAAGCTGCCGCAGCAATAAAGGCTGATCTTGTCTCCTTTCCCCCAAATCCACCACCAATTCTTTTTGTTTTGCAAACTACCTTTGACATGGGAAGACCAAGAACATGAGAAACATATTTCTGGTGCTTCTGAGGGGCCTGCAATAACACAATGATATTTTCACAATGCAGTTATTTCTTTCAAGCCAGAAGTTACAGGAAACACAAGCTAGCACCATTTACCACACACAATACCCAGAACTAGTTGAAGCTTCTTACTCATGATACATACATGCATACATACATCCATGCATGCAGACACATATATACATAATAACTTCCATCCTTAGGTCTAGTTATAGCGCAACAGACTAAGAATGAAGAAAGCACCAGCTCCCACAATTATTTTGCAACAGAATAATACAGGAGTATATGATTAGCCATTTTCCACCCTGTCAACTAGAAGGAAGGGAAACAACTGAGCATATTGATAATACTCTTTATCAAGTAGTCTAATTTGAGAATTCTGTTCAGTGCAATTGTCATCATAAAATATATTTTCCCAAATGTCCATACAAGTCCACCAGCTCATTAGATGATTTTTTCAAAGGAAAATTCTATTTCCCTATCCAAAGAGCTTTAAAAAAAACTGCTGATGTAAAAAACAACCACTTCTATTCAATTCCCATCTCAGCATATTTCCCTCTCTGTATCCCATTTAGGGTTGTACAGCATACGAAATAACATGCAGTAGTTAAAAAAAACTAACTATGCCAAAGACCAAGTTGCCAAAATGGAATAAGTCGTATCTTAAACATCCTCTTTTTTACTTTTTGTCCATTGCTCGATTCTGTTAGCATCATTATACTGATCTGCAACTT
This sequence comes from Glycyrrhiza uralensis, assembly GCA_030159175.1. NCBI lineage: Eukaryota > Viridiplantae > Streptophyta > Magnoliopsida > Fabales > Fabaceae > Glycyrrhiza > Glycyrrhiza uralensis. The sequence goes on along the minus strand of BRZY01000007.1, from coordinate 39,999,165 downwards.
GGCCTTTCGCAAACTTAACTGTATAAGAACACTTAAGTGGTTCAGTCATACATGACTGAATCTTACCATAAAGCAATTGATACAATAAAACAAGCTAAAGATTTCAGACAACTTCAGTTTCCAAAAGATACATATATTATAAATTAAATTTTTGGCATTCACTGCAAAATTGTATAACATACTTGAGTAGATGATAGCATATGAACTTCGTTTCCACCATCCACTGTCCATATCAAACTGCTATGTGGCTCCAGATAAAAGTGTTCCTGACCTCCCACCTGAACTTCCCCTTCAATTATTCTGTCACACTGACCTGACTGAAAACAGTGATCAACATCACCTTTACTCAAACACTTTTCTGTGTTGGGATGAAAACTTCCAGCATTGATGGCATCCTGTATTGACAGGATGGCTGGGAGCTCTTCATACTCAACATGAACTTTTCCTGCTGCTATCTTTGCATTTTCATGAGTATCAGCCACAACTATTCCTATTACCTAGAAAATACATATAAATCCCATCAATTAATAATGGCAAAAGGCTAGTACAAGACTAGACATTTCATGAGAATTCATCACCAATGTCGAAAAGGTCATTCACCAACTTTGGTTTACATGATACTACATAACTTACCCTATTTACATTATTTCTAACATATAGATCTATAAATAACTACATATACAGTATACTTATGTGAAGAGAAGAGTATTCGGTAAGCTACATACCTGACCCACACAAGTGACATATTCTACAGCAAAAAGCTCCTCATCATCAACAACCGGTCCAATTTTATTATCACCTGGTATATCTTTGGCCAGAAACAAGCCCGCAAATCCAGGTGAAGACCTGGCCCCTGAACCATCAATTGAAAGTATTCGGGCATGGGGTTTTCTACTCAAAAGTAAGGCAGCATGCAAACCATTTGGAGGCATTGGTGTGTCATCAGCATATAATGCTTCTCCTGTAACCTGAATGTAAGCTATATAAATCATGTAGCCAAGCATTGTACTGTAAAGGAAAAGACAAAATTTGCTGAAAGAGACCACATACGCCAAACATAACAGAAAGATAGAGAATACCGAGTGAAAAAGTGAAAGTGTGAGTGTGTGTGTGTGTGTGTGAGAGAGAGAGAGAGAGAGAGAATGTGCAGGTAACAGAGGATGCAAGCAATTCACATATACAAGTAACAAATCTAGGAAAGACTTGATTGATATGATTAGAATTTGCTTAGTCAATTAAAAATAAGGATCCCATATATTTCAAATTAGAAAACATGTATAAAAAGGGAATTTTGTATCGAAACTTATTATTTTTGTATAAGAAACTAAGTCTATGTCCATTATTAAATGGCCCCAGAGGACATCAATGTCAGTAACATGCCTTGAAGCAGGAATAGTGGGAAAAAGTAGGTATAACCAACATAGAGGTTACATTTTATATATGATTGGTAGGGACAGTAGCCAATACAGGTTTCTTCAGGATGCATCTCAGGTTTAACATCTGACTTCTTTACGGGAAAATAAAGTTAGAAATTTCTGCCAAAGTTTTAATTACCACTACAATATAGAGATAAGTAAAAGGATCTAATCCTTTATAATATTTTTTTTTTTGCAAGTCAAACAGCAAGAGAAGCAGTAAAAAAGATGCAAGCATGCATGGGTGAGTATAACACTTTATAACAAATCTATGGATGAATACATAATTGTTAAACTTGGGATGTGATTTTACATTATAAGTTCAACGAACCTGAAGTCTGGAAGATAGATGAACCTCAGGAGAACCCACAGATGTCCCATGTTTCATGATTTCATAGTCCTGAGATCCTGTAATTGGTGGGCGGTGGACTGAGTGCACAGCAGATAGATGGGATAACGGTATACACTCTTTGATGCCATCCATTTGATGAGACACCCACAGAAAAAATTTAAAAAAGAAACTTAGAGTCAAAGATTTCCGGAACTCTACCATTCCACCAGGAGCATCTTCCTTGAGTGCTATATCCTTTTGTAGGACTTTCAATGCATTTTCCAACAGATCTTGGTCCCAAATCTTTCCTATGAGAAATTCCTTAGTTTTTGTTGCAGAAAGCGAATATGGAGCCACCCCACCATAAACAATTGATGCATCAGCAACCACCCAGTTATCACTATGTTCCTGAAGATGAACACGAATACCTGCATTTACAATTGCAATATCATCATCCCTTCTATGGGACTGTTTAAATTCTTTCACAAACTCAAAGGTCCTATTCCATGGCAAAAATATTGACAGCAGGATTTCACCACGTGCCAAATCCACCTTACGATAACCCAAAAAGAAATTCTCTGCTAGTACTGTCCTGATGTTTCCTTTTGAGTCAACAATTCGAAACTTTGCTCTAGCTGCCATCCAGAGAGGATTCAAGTCCGATATTGGGCTGGCAGTACATATATTTCCACCAACTGATGCAACATTTCTTATCTGTGTTCCAGCAAACCATTTCAGTTGCTCAATGAAGGCTTTACAAGATGATGTTTCATGAGCAGCTCGCTCAGTTACAACCTTTCTGAAAAAATTCAAGAGATTGGATAATCTCACTGCAGCACCTATCTCTATGCCATCATCCTTAGCATCCAAAACATTTAGTTCTGGCACATGCATTACAGAAATCAGAACCCGATATTGCATTCTCTTTAGTCTCATCTCAATTCCCACCTCAGAATTACCGACTAGCAACTTTGCATCAGGATATTTGGCTTTTAAATCCAATACATGTTGAAGTGTTAAAGGCCGATACCACATTAGCCCACTAAATCCAGTCAAATTTAAGGAGGTTGGTTTCCTTAACAACAGTTCGGGAGGAAAAATAAGTTCTTTTTCTGTATATTTGGTCCCGTCTACTTCATTATAGGAAGTAGGTTTATATCTACCATCACTGACTACACATTTATCATTTACATCATTTAAATTACACGTACAGGGTTTTCCAGTTGATGGGCAAACAGACTGGCCTTCTTGAAGGCTCAATGAAGAAACCCCAGTATATAAGATATTGTTAGTTTTGGCAAAGACCTGGAATGCATCAAGTATTGGTCTGTAACCAGTGCAACGGCATAAATTTCCAGCAAGGCATTCTTCAATTTGTTCTTCACTAGGTGGTGTTTGACTTGACCTCAACAACGCATACATGGACATGACAAAACCAGGTGTACAAAATCCACATTGTGAACCATGAGCAGAAGCCAGAGATTCCTGGAGAGATTGATTACAGGGATAAGTTTAACGTTTTGATGGGTAAATATAAATTTAAAATAAAAAGAAAGCTAATAGCCAAAGCCCATAAATAATAAGTACATCACAACACAAGAACCAAACAAATAAAGGATACTAAAAACAATAGCAAGCAATAGTAAACAAGCACGACACAAGAAGATGGTACAAGGCACAAGCATGTATCACCTGGATAGGGTGCAATCCACGCTTGCAGCTCCCAACTCCCTCCACTGTAATCACATGCATCCCTTCTACAGAATATAGAGGTGCTAAGCAAGCATTGATAGCATAGTGTCTGGAAGAATAGTTTTCAAACCGAAACGTTAAGCGTGATGTTAAAGATACAAGAAGGAAGCATTGATAAACGGACACTTACAAGCATTTCCTCAAATTTGTATCATAATGAGAAACCATGACCGTGCAAGCTCCACAACCACCTTCACCGCATCCTAGTTTAGTCCCTGTCAGACCTATATCTTTTACACCAAAGAGAGAGTGGAAAACTGTAATCAGTAGTTTAGCTTCACCAAGGAGAAAATCTAAATCGACAAACCATAATTGAGCACATATGAAGAAGAAAAAAAAACAATTGAATCATGAAGCAATTTTGATTTTGCAAACAATAAACAAAAAAAAAAGGACCATCAACAACCAAAGACGATGAACTCAAACGGAAAAAATTGACAACAAATAAATGAAAAATGAATAAATAAATAAATTCAGCTCTTCAGTGTAAGAGCCTCTCTATCCAACGAACAGCATAAGAAGTTGCGATGATTAAGCAAGTTAAGTAAGATCATAAACTTGAATTCCAGAGAATCAAAGAGGGAGTGAAACCTCTGAGATACTCAAGAAGAGTCAAATGAGCGAATCCATCAGGCAACACTCTACGAACTCCGTTCACATAGAGGATGGCTTCGTTCGACGACACCTTCAAATCTTGCCCCGCCTCTTCCATTGATCCCATTTCACTGCTCGCAAATAGAATGGAACAACACCACCACCTTTTTCTTCTGTTCTACTGTTATAACTGAAAAAATATAACACAACCAATCAAATCTTGTGAATTCGGATCAAACCGACTTTAGATTGAATCTCCTGAGTCCTACTCCAACTCTCCAATCTGCGTCTCAAGCTTATCAACTGAGGCCAATGACTTGACAAAATGAATATTTAACTAGTATTTGGAACCCGCACGTAACTATTTATTATTACCAGCACATGTGACCCATATGTCACCCGTGCACGGGTAGATATTTTCTTTTGTACGTGAATGAAAAATGAATAAGATGATTTTATATGAAATAATAATCAGAATTATATTAATTTTAATAATAAAAAATTTATTACATATGAATTAATAATTAATAAAAAAACACAATATATTTTGGATATAAATGTACTCCCTCCGTCCCATAAATATAGATATTTTTGCGCAAAATAAAATTTAAATTTTTTTAGATTAAGAAAGTATTTAATAAATTAGTTGATGATAAAATAAAAAATAATAAAAATGTATTTGTATTAAAATTATCATAAAGTAAAATAGAAAAGTATTTAAATTATATTATACAATTTAATTCTTTAAGTGATTCACATGTCGATGAGATTTCACGTAAAAAATTTGACACAATGATATAATTTCAAATAAAATATTTATCACGCACGTTATATTTTATTTTTAATTGTTACATTAATCAATTTACAGATATTAATTTATAAAAATACCAAATTTTCTCAAAAATATAAAATGATCAATAAATTAGTTAGATGGGAATATAAAAATAAATCAAGAAATATCTATTCTCATTTTTTGTATTTTATTCATACTTTTTATTTTATCAATTTATTTTTAGACATTAATGGGAGAAAATTCAATTTTATTTGGACAAAAGAGAATATTTAATGAATTTATTTGGTAAAAATACTAAATAAAAAAGAAATAATGATTCTTTTTACTGAAAGAAATAATGATTATAATATTGAATAAGATGAAAAAAATATTTTTTATTAGTTGTTCCTAAATATCAAAATAAAAATAAAAATTTAAAATTCATACTAATTTTGAAGAGATAATTTTTTTGCGACCATATTAGTGTAAAGTATCCACCACATTGTATCAAAAAAATATCCACCATATTCTTTTATTTATGAAATGATATAATATTGACAAAAATGAAATTCAAACGAAGATAAAATAAAATTAATTTCAAAATTTTTAAATCAAATCAAGATTGAAGAGATCATTTTGATTATTTATATAATTGTAAACATTTTTTCACATCGTAAAATCAAATCTTAAACCTTTTTTGATATCCTAAGATTATTATATAACTATAAACGTTAAAAATCAAATCTTTTTAAATTTTTTAATCCTAAAATGATCAAATTTGAACTCATCAAATGTTTTTTTACCCTATAAAAAACTCAATACTGGTGTCACCTTTAGAGCATAGACCTATGTATCATCATGTAATTCATGTCTGTCCATTTTTTTTATACGTATCACATTCTCACTTGTTCAGCAACCTCAACATCAAGAAAGGAATCAATTAATCAACTAATGTGTTTAATTTACATATTTATTTTCATTTCAAAATATTCATTACATGCCTAACAAAATCGAAAATAGAATAAACAAACCAAAAACATAAAGGAATCAATTAATCAATTAATGTGTTTAATCTACATTCTATTTTTTATTTCCAAATATTCATTGTATGTCTAATAAAACCAATAAAGGAAATCAATCAATTATGATTCTTCAAAATACTCATTGCAAGCCTAATAAAATCGATAAAAGAAATTAATCAATTAATGTGTTTAATTGCATGTGATTCTAATCGCACAATTCTCTTTCCAATTTAAGCAAATCATTCTAATTATCTATTCCTCTATTGCCCTTTTTTCCTTCATATTTCTCTTTGTAAATTTTCATTTCCATTTTCAATATATTCATCGCTTATGGCATAGCCATCATTTTGTATTCCACATTCTGTGTTTCTATAAATTAAATTTCTTTCCTTTTTTAATTTGCTTGTTACAATGTTGTTATATTTGATTTACTATTACAAATGATTTGCTTGATATACAATTACAAATTAAGAACATACAATTTATATAAAACTAAACTTACTAAAATAGAAACATTGAACGGAAAATTTAAATAATTTATATATATTTGTAATTAAAACAACTAATAAAATATTACACATATTTTCTAAAATAAACATAGTAATATATATAAATTATAATTATTGTTATCCCGTACATAATTTTTTGAAAAATATTAAAAAATAAATAACTAAATTTTTGTGATCTATGATGTTTTTCCTTATTTGATAAAGAAGAATAATGTATATGCAAAAAACAAAAAAAAATTACAAAAGAAAATAAAAAATTAAAAAACTTAATAGCGCAAAATATAGAAACATTAATTCTAAAAAATAATCCATAACTAAAAATTATTAATATAAAATATACTTGCCTTACATAATAAGTTTGGCTTGACGAATATATAGAAGATCAACGATGGTTTTCGAAAAAATCAAACAAAAACCTAACAACATGATCAAGAAAATGAATAAATACTAAAAAGTAATAGGTAAAAATGATTAATAGTAAAATAGAAAAAAATAATAATAATTATGAACTCATTTTAGATGAGAAAGTATTGATAAACATAGAAATAACAATAATACAAATGATAAAACAAAATGAACAAATAAAAAATATCAATACATGTATATATATTAAGATCTAAGATTAAAAAGACAAAATAAAAAATTAAAATCAATCGAATCCACACTCCCCAACCAAGTAATCACAATCATACTCCCTTTTCAAAAAATCAACTGGCTCAGTAAAAGACAATTCATTCCCTCGATTGACAGCAGTAGTCACCAATTTTATCGTGGAATCGATGGGAAAATGTAGCTTATACAAATGACGTGTTGTTCGATAGCGTCCATCATTCACATCCACTTTAAAAGTGGACATAACATCGACAAAATTTTCATTCAAACTCTTGCCAAGCTTATATATCAATTCCCACTTCATAGTAGCATGGATCTTGTCACCCTTTTCAAAGAAACAAAAAAAGTATTATTTAGGTTACTACACTCAAACAAATTAAAAGAGTTAACAATATCTTGTCGTCCATAAAGATCATCTCTTGGAAGTAGGGCAACTTGACTTTTCCAAAACTCGGTACGCTCCATAGCCGGACAATCCTAACCAACAACGTCCAGGAGTCGGTGTTAGGAGTAATATCAGAAATAGAACCACGACCTTATAAGAATCCTTCCTGCCCCCATGATTTATAGATGTTGACATAGGGTGCGAGTTATTTTTTGATAGAATCCAAAATTTCAGTTGGTTGAGGACAATCACTGGAATAAAAGAGGAAATGAAGAATCAGGTTTTTTTTTGTAGAAGTAAAAATGGATGTAATCACAATGGTTTGATTCAAAGAGGAAGAATTGCAAAGGGGTAAAATAAAGAGAGAATCATCGTTTAAAAGAGGAAGGAAGAATCATGATTTTATTAATTATTGAAATTATTAAAATGGGTGAAAAAATGGGTGTAATCCTTTTTCTATGGTGATATTGAAATCTCATTTGATTTATTATTATTATTATTATTATTATTGTTATTTTAATTCGTATTTCAAATAAGTTGATTTAAATTGATTATAAATTATTTGAAATTGTATTTTAAATAGGTTGATTTTATATTTCAAATTATTTGAATCGATGCAATAAAAGAGGAAAAAAACAATCAAGATTTTATTAATTTATCAATTATTGAAATGATGTAAAAATGGGTGTAATCCCTTTTCTATGGTGATATTAAAATCCCATTTTAATTTGATTTGAATCAATAATAAATTATTTAAGGTTAATAATATTATTTAAATTATGATATATTCAAATTAAATTGTACTTCAAATTATTTGAATCGATGCAATAAAAGAGGAAAAGAAGAATCAGGATTTTATTAATTATTGAAACGGGTGTAAAAATGGATATAATCGTTTTCTATGGTGATATTGAAATATTATTTTATTTATTATTATTATTAATTATTATTAGTGTTATTTTAAATCGTATTTCAAAAAAGTTGATTTGAATCAATAATAAATTATTTCAAATTCTATTCAAATCACTTTAACAATAAATGCACAAAAAATCAAAATTTAATTTTGATCATAAGAAATGAGAAAAAACATAGTAGATTCAAAAAATGGATGAACAAAAACATAGTAGCTACACTATTATTTTTACATATGGGCGAGCCCTGAAGATTCAAATAATTGTTGATTTTTTTATGAGAACAATGCATAGTAACTTAACATTTTTCATTTTTTGCAAATATCATTTTAACAACAATTTTATTTTAAATCGTATTTCGAAACATTTGATTTGAATCAGTAATAAATTAATTAAAATCCTATTCAAATCATTTTAACAATAAATATGCAAAAAATCAAATTTTAATAGATAAATCTAAATGCAATATTAAATTATATTAGGGTTAAAATTCATTCAATACAATAAATATCATATCGAATACAATTAATACAAATCAATCAATAAACCTATTCAAATCCAATCAGTCAAATTGAGCGTTGAAATGCTCTCAAAGTGACACGTGTAAAAATTGGTCTTGAGAGGGTTCATCTTTATATATATTATAGATTTTTAGATTTTTTTAAGTGATTTGTATAAGATAAATATATTATTGTATTAGTTTCAAGTTTAAATAAACCAATGATACTAGGGGTGGCAATATGGCTCAGCCCAACGGACCGGTCCATTTAATTCATAAAATGGGTTAGGTTGGGCTAATATTTTTGGACTTTGATCTGTTTAGACTTGTCAAAAAAAGACCAAAATGGGCCGGCCCGTTTGTATCTTTTTTTTAAAAATAATAATAATAATAGTTTTTATTAATTTTTAATTATTTTATTATTATTTTTGGCAGGTTAGCCCATTTTTGGCCCGCCAGCCCTCCCTTAAAATGGAACTGGCTCAATTTTTTGGCCCACTTTCGTTCACGGGCCAGCCTGGCCCGTTTTTCACACGAACCAACGCGGGGTGGCCCTGCCACCCCATAGTAGTAATACAAGTAATTTTAAAATTCTTGATTGATAATTAAATAAATTATTATCTATTAAACTAATTTTAAGTTATTTTATTTTTTATTTTTGATAAAAATACTCATAGGAAATAGTTGCTAAGAGTCTAAGACACCATTTTTCTATCCGAATAGGATATTAAAATACTCATTTCTAAATTCATACACACATGGGTAGTAATTTTAACATGTACCCTTATCCATTGGGTTATAAATCTGTACTCATACATATCTAAACTCGCATTATAGTTAATTTGAATATGATCTTAATATATTTGTTTTGACAAATTATTAAAACATAATTAAGTAATATTATAGTACAAATATTGATGGTGAAAAATAAAAATTAACACTAATTAAAAGTGTAGCGTATAACTTAATTGAAAAATATCCAATGATTATTTAATATCTAATAGTAAAACATTTTAATTTAAAAATTATTGAAATATTAAGTGAAAAATATAATAAATATAGTGTGCAAGTATCAGTAGGATTAGAAACTTATCTATACATATAAACTTTTGTAGATAATTATCCACGTAAACACTCAGATTCTATTTGATGGATAAACACTATCATTCATCCATGATTTACTTTTTATTCATTGTGGTTTCGTTGTATAACCCCACCATAATCCAATGTAAAGTGAGTATTTGTTTTAGATTCTGGCAAAAATTGATTCTAGACATTTTTGAAGTGTTTGGATAAAAAAAGTGCAATGAATCCTAGAAATCATTACTTTAGGGAGAACTTTAGGCCTTTCCCCTCCGACTCAAGAAGATTTCCGATCAAAAGCTAATAAATGCCTAAAATAAACCCTAATTAGAAATGTCTATATTGAATTATGTAATTACCTTGTCCGTTTCCTCCTTTTGGTCCAGACCGGTGCCTCTTTTCCTTTCCTCATTTACATTGCCGATGTTTTTACTCCACAAAATGTGTTCTGATTCGATGCAATTGAATCGAAACTTTCTTTTTTTGACTGGCAATTGAATAGAAACTCGTGCACAGTTCTATATATTTTCTATATGAACTATTTAATAATTTTTTTAATATAACTATTTAATAAATTTATTCTTTCCATTTTGTGTTTACCACATGGAATTTTTTTCTTAATTATGAAAAACATAAAAAAAAAACTCCAATTTATATGTTTACATCAATAAAAGTAACTCCCCGAAAAATAGATATTTACAAAAAAAAAATGATACGGAGTTAAATAGCTAGATTTTTTTTGCTAAACTATCTTATGTAATCCAATATTTTTGCTATTTCTATTTGGTCTTATATACTAAGAACAAATAAAAAGAATACTATTTGTTTAGCATCATTGAACCTTAATTTAAATAGCATTGAGCTGATAATTAATGCTGAATCTTTTTTTTTTGGTCATCATGTCTGAAGAAGCCTCTGCTTCATGGGGTCTTGTATTGGTAAATTGGAGGGTGTAGAACGTTCTGATTCAGATGAATGGATGAGGATTTCCATAATAGCTGCCACAAGGACCAGGAAAAGCACTGTAAATAAGATCCCTTCCCACGTGGACAGGAGTGAAGACCACTGGAAGAATTTAACAAGAAGGAAGCCTAGCAGACAAGACCAACAAACCACAACCTGTGATCACAACATGACATCACAACACAGCAAAATAGTGATAAGTAACTAGAAATGAAAATAGAAAACATTTTCTCAAACCAAACGCGTAGAACTTACCAATATAGATCTTTTAGGCCGACGGATTTGGTGAACATCTAGTTCACTGAATCTCTCTGTTGTATTATATTTCTCCAGTAAAGCATCCTGGCAGTTGAGAAAACAGACATTGTTTACACATTTATTAATCAATGCATCAGACTAATTTGTACAAAGGGTCATTTGTAATACTTGATGTTAAACATATTTGAAGCATTTATGCATTGAATTCTCTTTAGGAACTCAGCTTTTATTTTATATATCACTTGTAATACCTTGGCAACAAAAGCGTCTTTGCACCATTGTGCAATGCCATCGGCTGTTTCTGGAAGTTCCTCAATTTTGTGTCTCTTAACTTGAACCTTCACCTGCAACATATAGTTGTAGGAAGTAAAGCAGATTACTATATATTAGTCAATTTGGATAAATTTCTCCCCAAATATTTGTAGAAAAATAATATTAAAATAATCTTGGAATAATTATGAGCTTTTTAAATAATAGTTTATCATATAAGTTGAAATTGGCTTATGCATCTAAACTTTTTGAGAAGTTCTCTTATTTAACTTCTCCTTAAACACATATAAAATGACTTTTGCGTATTTAAAGAATCATAAACTCCGTTCGTTTCTGATAGAGCTGCGGTTCATGATATAAATGATCATCACAATCTGATGGACATTATCACAACCATTGATGTATCAAAGATTTCATATCAACAAAAAAGCTAAACCAAAGAAGCCAGCAAAAAAAAAGCCTTTTGTTCTCTATTGATGTGTATAATAATATATTAAAGAGTTTGAATATATGAAAAATCACGAAATAAAGGTAGACAGATAGCAATAATTGCATCACATAAATAACTGAAGTCCAACAACTGCAGTAGTAAAACAGTTGATTTTGAAAGAATACAGAAACAGCATTGTTTGTTTTCTCTAATTTAGCTTCTGTCAAGGTTTTCAGTTGCCTTACCGAACAAGGAATGCCTTTGAATAGCCTCAACAATGTAGGTGAAGGCTCACTCTTGGGAACTATAAATGTGCAATCATAAATGACTGGAATGTATGCCCGTGTATGTTTTACAGCTGAGACAAAACCCTGGAGAAATTAAGATTATCAGCAGCAGTAACAGATATCAGCTAAAACAGAATCAAAATGTGTAATTGGAAACTTATGGTACCAAACCAACTATTATCATCAATTATTTAAGTAGTAATCATATACTTGCTCCTATAAGCTTGAAGTTCCCAAAAGAAATCTTTCCTGGGGTAATGACTTTATATTTTTTAGCCAATGTTTTTCTGCAGGATGAAGCTTACTGGAAATAGATTATACTCATGAGTGAAAAATTATAGTATACTACTCTCCATATCTGCTAAGCAATAAGCATCAATTTTGTTCACCTTAGTACGAGGAATCAAAACATTTTTAGGTAGAGGCATCCCTCTTGAAACAGCAAACTCTTGAGCTGCTAAAAGCTTTGTCTGTGTAAAGCGAGTTCCTTCAACGAAAAGAGCCAACCAAAAAGGCACTGGGATGTGTTCTAGCTGCTTAAAACCTGTCTGCCAACAAAAGTCAAGAGATATCTAAATAAAATGCTAATAAGGAGCATTCTATTAAATACATGTCTAAAGTTAGGATAATTTATCTGAATTTACCGTCAATGCAGGTTCATCTTTAGCCCAGTTTCTTTCCAGAAATAAAAATTCAGCAAACCACATTGACCAACCTAGAACCTGCATAGATGCAAAAAACCTGTTTCTATTATTTGTGTATAGATAGTAAACTCAATTTATAATATTGTTTATGATTTCTGATTCTTCAAACACACAAGTTCTGAAGTTCAAGTCAGTTCAGCAACAATGCCAGTCGTTTTGCAATTTGTTGATACAATGATTAAGTCATGATAAGTTCAAGATTGAAAATTATTTTGCTTTGGATCACTACATAGAACTGACAATCTTATCATTATGCAAGAACTTCCAAGATTCTCTGCCTTTTTCTTACATCACAGTCACTGATTATTTTCAGAGAAAGTCCCATTTCATCAAATCATTGTTAATGGAGCGAGAAATTTCTGCATTTAGCAACCTTAAAACTAATCATCAAGCTAGCAGAACTTGCAAAATGAAAAAACAATTTCAAAAAATAAATGTGAAAGTAAAAGCCTTGATGCAATTCCTAATTTATAAATAACAAAGGAAGAGGAGGAATGAGGGATTTAAAGAAACTCACAGGAAGGTATTTGACTTCTTTCTTCATAATGGCTACAGTGTTACCAAGGCAACCCGAGCGCTGTCACAAATGAAATCATGTCTTCAAATATACGAAAAAATTGAATAGATAATGCTTTAGAAGAACTAAGTGTAATTTGAAGCAAAGCCCTTACATAAGTAAATGAAAGAATTTTGCATTTCAATGAATTAAAAGATAATAGGCACCTGAGCTAAGACCCATCCAATAAGCCAATCAATGTCACTCCTGTGGTTGCATATCAGAAGTGCATTTTCTTTACCTATAATTTTCTCAGATAAAAATGCAAATCCGTGAGATCCTTTCTTTTTGGAGGGGTACTTTATTTTCAGCAACATAATGTTTGAAAAAAAAAAGATTTATAAGAACTTAACAACCAAGTGGCTGTCACCTTACCCAATAACTGAAAAGTTTCTGAATCTGCATAGAGATCAATCTGCAACCGGAAGATTCAACTGGTTAGACTGTAGTGTGGACTGTGGATGATGTAACACTAGTCTAATTCATGAAAATCCTCAGCATGTCAAAAGATATAGACACAAATATGGTATGAACGATGATAACTGAATTGCTAGAAAACAAGACTATCCAAAAAGCTTAGCTACTTTCACGAAGTTCAATTCAACACAAGGATGAATTGCATCACAAGATGCATAACATAACCTTCCCTTAATTAAACTCTCTAAGTTTATAAAACACCAACACCCCCCCCCCCCCAAAAAAAATGCTTTTATCTTTTCTCTCTTTCTCATTCTATGATAACATTCTTGATTTGTTTTGTCATTATTTACAAATCTTCATTTTCCTATTTTTTCAGACATCTCTGATAAGTGAAGACAAAAATACCTTTTCTAATTTTAACCTGCAGAAATACAATGTTTTTTCTCCATGAATTACTCATGCAGGTATAAGTCAAGCAAGAGGGTTAGGGCCCAATTTGGATAAACTTCTCCATAAGCAAGAGAATCAAACAACAAATATCGATGGAGTTAAGTTTTTGTCTTTTTTTTTCATTTTTGATAGGCAGATGGAGTTAAGATATTAATCAAATACCTTGACGCCTGCCCACCAATCAACAAGCCATATGAGCTCCAACCATAGTGATTCTGTGAGCATTTTGTTCATTCTTCTGTAACAACACCTTGATAATGGACGAACAAGAACAAAGATGAGAGCCTGCAAATGCATATTTAATTTACTATATGATATCAGGTGAAATAATAATAATAATAATTCAACTAATTAAAAGTTAAAGTAAGAATGAGAATTTGTAAATTTAGTCCAATGGTCAAGCAATTAATGCACAATAACAAGGCAGCGTTGATCAAGATGTACATAGAAATACAACAGACTTGATGTGTAGGCAAGTAAATGTAGACAAATTCCAATATTATGAAGAAAAAAGGTGCCTTTAAAGGAGAAAAATATCAAAGGCATAATTAAGAAGCTGTTTTAAGAACAAGTTGCAAGACAATTGCATGGCACCTCATGTCAATGTATCATGATGACCGAGTGAGTTTTTATTTTATTTTTCTTTAATGGCATATTAAAGAGGAGATACCAGATAGGATGCAGAAAATGTACATGCAAAGGCAACACAATGTACATGTAGAATTATATATACATTATATACCAAATTAACAAGCAAAGAGGAATTAACATAATAATGATTATTGTGGATTGAATTATACCTGAATTACATTAACAATGAGACCAGAGAGAATGAAAAGAGAGCCTAAAGGAAGGATAACAAATGTAGCTGGGAACGCCATGGTTTCCCTCAACTGCTAAAAGCTTTGAGATATATATAAAGATGAGAGGATCGAATAAAAAGAAGAAGAAGTTAAAAAGGTAAATAAGAGAGGGAATGACAAATTAAGTGTAATTTGGGGAAAAAGATTTAATCTTTGCGATGCAAGGAATGGCAAGCTGTGCCACGCTGGCTTAAGGACCGGTTAAGCAGGCATAAATACCGTTGTAGCAGATAATTACATAATTATCAATTAGCCAATTAAGCATATCGTGTGGGATTTGTAATTACGTACGCTTCTTCAGCTCCCAATGTAGAGTGAGTTATTTGAATTTTGAAGCTCAGTTGAATGCCTCTTCTCTGCATCAAGCACATCATGCTCATTTAAGAATATTATTGCGGGACTATCATACACATTGATATTATTAAGTTTGGCATAATAAGGCCTATTTAGTGGAGTTGGGATCTCTCTAATTTTTTTTTGTCTCCATTTTATTCGTCACTATTTTTTAGAGAAAATAAATGACATAAATATGATATATAGGTGTTATTTATTCTATTTATTTCCCAAAAGCATAATAATGAAAAAAATAAAAAATAAAAAGGATCCTAACTTTATTTAGTGTTTACTGGCCAATAAAAATTGACACAAATGGTTGAATCTTTTATTTGCACTAAGTTGTGACTTGGATTTAAATATGAAATTGTTCGGTAGACTATACTTTCATTATAAAAATTGGTAGTTCTGTGTCTTTTCTAATCAAAATTTTATATACATCAAATGTTAAATTAAAAATATTCACAACGCTTCTGAATAAAAGTTAAGTAATTTCAGTTCTTTATATGATATTTAATTTAATTCATATATATAGTGTTATTAATTAATTTACTATAGTATGATTTTATCAGATAACATTACAATAATAAAAAAGGTGAAAGGCAAAACAAAAATAGAAAAATGAAAATCTATTCAATGCAATAATTAAATTCATAGTTAAATACTAACTTAGGTTGGCGTGAGTGGTTAGAGGTGCTGAACTAGTCTCCGTCGTGCAGACAGTTAGATACTCCTCGATGTAGAATAAAAAATTCATACTTAAATAAAAAAAATTAATATCACACAAATTGATATTATATTAAATTTTTCAAAAATTATATCATTTCATCATTTTTTTTTGTTCTGCTACGATTCAATTACAATTAGGACCTGTTTTCACTAATTTATGACTGATCTGGTTTTAAAAACATTGAATAATATCAGACAAAATCATGTAAAAAAGGCAAAATTAGTAAATTGATCCCTTATTTTTATTTATTTTCTCAATTTGGTTTTTTATTAAATTTTTTTAACAACAAAGTCCCTTATGTTTATTTATTTTTTTAATTTGGTCATTTTTTTTCATTTGTTGATGATGTGTCCGTTTCTGATTGGTCTCGATTTACTATTCACTATCACTTCAAACCAATCAATAATTGACATGTCATCAAAAAGACCAAATTAAAAAAATAAATAAATATAAGGGACTTTATTGTTAAAAAATTTAATAAAAGACTAAATTAAAAAAATAAATAAAAATAAGAATCAATTTAGTAATTTTACCTATAAAAAAACATTTTTTTAAGTATTAAAAGAAGTAAAATTCAAAGAGGGTTGTGGTATTTTTCTTCTTCTTCTTCTTGTTTAAAGTGGGTAGTAGTGTTGGTGTTGAGCAGAGAAGCGCGCAGAGGCAGAGGGAAGGAATGGCAACGGGTTATCATCAACCATCGTCGATCGAGGAAGTCCGAACCCTATGGATTGGCGATTTGCAGTATTGGGTCGACGAAAACTATCTCACTCACTGTTTCGCTCACACTGGCGAGGTAGTCTCCATCAAAATCATCCGCAACAAGATGACCGGTCAACCTGAGGGTTACGGTTTCGTCGAGTTCGTTTCCCACGCCGCCGCCGAAAGGGTTCTCCAGAGCTACAACGGCACTCAGATGCCCGGTACCGAACAGACTTTCCGTCTCAATTGGGCCTCCTTCGGCATCGGCGAGCGCCGTCCCGATGCCGGACCGGAGCACTCCATCTTCGTCGGCGATCTCGCCCCGGATGTCACCGATTACCTTCTGCAGGAGACTTTCCGTGCGCATTACCCTTCCGTTCGGGGTGCGAAGGTTGTGACTGACCCCAACACTAGTCGCTCTAAGGGTTATGGTTTTGTTAAGTTCTCTGATGAGAGTGAGAGGAACCGCGCCATGACGGAGATGAATGGTGTTTATTGTTCTACTAGGCCCATGCGTATCAGTGCTGCTACACCTAAGAAGACCACTGCTTTTCAACACCCCTATGCTGTTGCTGCTGCTGCTGCTGCACCTGCTCCTAAAGGTAAATTCTCAATGCAATATCAATGTGATTTTCGTTTCTTTTTGTGTCGAATTAAATTGCAAAACAATGTCATGTGCATCATATCCCTTTGTAGTGCGCATCCATCTTTGTTTGTTGTGGAGACCTAAGAGCCTGTTTGAATGATTTTTTTATAAGCACTTATGATGCGAGTTTCATGACTAATAACTTATTATATACAGCTTTTTCTCTTTTCAATATATGAGAAAAGTAAGAATGCAAAACAAAGCTAACTTCTCTATAAGTTAGAAACTGGGCTTCTGAATCCAAACAAGACTTTAACTCCTTTATTACTCTATTGGTTTTCTATTCCCGGTGTGTATGTGTGTATGTTTGATCGTCGATAGAGACCATGGGGGAATATATATGGAATGATAGGTATATTAAGATGATCATGACCATAGCATTTTACTTTACACAGTTTTAATTCGCTTTATTCTGTGATCAAGAGTGTAAGAAAATTGTACAGGATTGCTGGCACTCTATGGTTTGTACTTGTAGATGAGTTTCTGGCTGGAACTGGAGGAGCCGGTTTGATTAAAATGTAGGCTATGTTTTGATTTAGGGAATGGTATTAATTGCCATTGTTGAGATTGTTTAAAATATGATATGATGGGATGAATTCTGGAGGAATTTATTCAATCTGATTCCATCCAATATCTCTATTTTTCTTCTACCAATTTGGGGTATAAGATGGAACTAACTTGTTGTTTACTAATCTCCTGGCCATTACATTCACTTCCATTCCCGACCCAAACAACGGAAAGGAAACTTTCCTCTATTCCATCATTAAATATCCAAATAAAGGTATGGTAATTTTTATTCCATTCTATCTTTTCTTATTTCACTCATCACTAGATATCTGACATTAGCCTTGGGGTTCTAAATTTTTTTATGCCTTCTCTCTACCAAACCTATGTTATGTGAATCCATTAAACTTCAAATGCTGCTAGTGATATAGGTATACAGTTCATGATGATGTGACTAGAACCTTCCTAGGACAAAGCCAGCATTGGAAGTTGAAACTTTGATTTGTTTTAGTATATACTGCTGTTTCAATTTAGAACAACTTAGGAGAGATACTTATCCATGGATCTCCTTGGCAGCAATATATCCAGTCCCGGCATACACTACCCCGGTGAATACAGTTCCACCAGAATATGACGTCAATAATACTACTGTAAGTCATGTAGATCTAACATTTTTGTAATTTTCATTCCCTATGGTACTCTTACATACTTTTGCAATGCAGATTTTTGTTGGTAATTTGGATCTTAATGTCTCAGAGGAGGAGCTGAAACAAAACTTTCTGCAATTTGGAGATATTGTCTCTGTCAAAATTCATGTTGGCAAAGGATGTGGTTTTGTTCAATTTGGGACTAGGTCTTCTTTCCCCCCTAATCTTTTTTAAGCATTGAAATGTTTATGTGATGAAATATTTTGAAACATGTAAGTAAAGATAAGATTTTGACATGTTGCCTTTTGAAGGAAGTTTCATGTGACCTGATTTTTCTATCGTCTTGCGCTCCTTCATGATCTTTATTTTCCTTTACTATTTTACGTGCGGTTCATTTAACCTTTCCCATATCTGATGTCTGTAGAGCATCTGCTGAAGAAGCCATTCAGAAGATGCAGGGAAAGATGATAGGTCAACAAGTGATCCGAGTTTCTTGGGGTAGGACCCTAACAGCTAGACAGGTGATTTTGCCTTTAGAAATGGCTCATTTCTTTACAAAATGCTTATGCTGTAGCCTTGTGCATTTGTGATATATCATGCATTTCAATTTCAGGAACTCTCACAATTCACATTATAAGACTTCCAAAATTTCTAGGTTGTTAACATAGCATCAATGTTCAATACATGGTTCTAGTATAATTTTTGTTGCGATTTTTATGTTTGCACTAACAAAATTTTGACCCGAAATTCTTCTAGGACTTACCTGGTGGCTGGGGACAACAGATGGATCCAAGTCAATGGAGTGCCTACTATGGGTATGGACAGGGTTATGAAGCCTATGCTTATGGAGCTACTCATGATCCTTCATCGTATGCATATGCTGGCTATGCACAATACCCCCAACAGGTAAGTTATCTAATTTTAAATTCAGTTTACATATTGTATGGGTTCCTTTTGCAGGGAACAATTTTATTGGACTACTCATGCTCATGGGTTGTTTATTTTTAGGTTGAAGGTGCAGCTCAAGACGTATCCTCTATGTCTGTGCCTACCATGGAACAAAAGGAGGAGTTGTATGATCCTATGGCAATGCCTGATGTTGATAAGTAATTTTCCACCCTTCCTTTTTAAAACTTGGGAGACAGACACCTGAACACGAGCATATTGACTTCTTGTGTATTATTTCTGACAGATCCTTGATTTCTTTGGCAGGTTAAATGCTGCATATCTCTCAATACACGGAAGTGCCATTTTAGGACGGTCCCTCTGGCACAGAACCAATTCGTCGTCATTACAGCAAGCTTAGGATCTATTTCTACTGCCTGATTTTATATTTCAAAATATTCTGCAACTGCAACCATATATTAAGTTGGGTTAGGTTTATATTCCTGTTCATACATATTTTTGAGTCCATCCGATTGCATTCTCCATGAGCTCGGTTGGCTGGTGTAAAGATATGAAACCCAGCATATCAGTAGATAGAGTAGTCTTCCATCAGGTCGATCCCATTGATTATCCTTTGATTTTGACCATTTATCAATGTTAATCAATAATGTTTGCGAAGCAGGGAAACCTTAATCTCGATTATGAGTTGAATTTAAAGTTGTGGGCAAGGGTCAACCTTGATTTTGACTTTAATTTGAACTTTTTTTTGGGGTGGGTTGGGGGCGATTGATTTTGCCTTCTTTTTTTCACTTTAAAACTCGCCCTTAGTTGTGGGCAAGTGATCTCTGGCGAAGGGCAATTAGAGGAGAGTGCAAAAGCCAAAACTCGTCCTTTGTAGTAATTACATATTCAAAAGGTTGTTCACTATCACAATCACTTTTGACTCATTTTTTTAAATCAAAATCAATTTTTGTAAAATAAAGTTAATTCAAAATCAAGTTTGCAAACTCTAATCCGAATACACTACGTGTATGTGTTTGGAAGAGCATTTAACAAACAGTTTTAAATGAACTTAATTTTATAAAAATTGATTCCATTAAAATTGAGTTTAAAGTGAAACTGAGTGATATATGTTTAATTGTTTTTACTCAAAATAAGTTTAATATAACTCTTAGTATAATTTTTCAAACACAAGCTATTTATTTTTTATAATCTCTGGCATTCAAAATAACCAAACGTTTAGATTTTTATTAAAATTATATTTAACGAGATAAAATTAATTTACACACTCCACAACAAATCAAAAAATATACATTAAAGGTTACATCCCCCCTTGTGATTCCTATCAAGTTTTAGGCTTAACTCTTGTTTCCAAAAGTTTTGCAAGTAAAGCCTCATTTTTCATTGAACGGAAGTCGTAGCATCAAATGAATAAAGTATTTCGAAGTCCCAGAAATGGCAATAATTATGCAAGTCATAAAAAATTGAAGAAAAAAATGGTTATGGGCAAAATTGTTCTTTAAGAACAGAATGATATTTTCGTTCCTACATTAGATATTTCGACAACCAAGGTAGATCTTTGCAGTCTCTAAGCGAAAAGGCAACATCATCACTGCCAAAAAGTAGAATGAAACCAGTCAAATTAATGGAATCAAGTCAAATATAGTTTGCAAAGAATAGGAGGCTTCATGTATAAATTACATTCACTCTTGCCATTTGTACTACAGGTCATAAATTCTATACTGGAAAATGCTAACTAGTTTGGTTTATTGAACTTAATAAAAGACATTATCCATAATCCCATCATTTGTTTGTTTCTTAAGAAGCAGCTGAAGAACGGATAAGGGCTTTGATAACTAACCTCGGGAAATTGAGCTGCAATTTTTGCAACCTGTGCTTGGCACCTGCTTCACACAAAATGATCCTGCATTCGCCTAGCTTACAGCTGCAAAAAATTGGAATAAACACATCTCAGATTTAATAGATATGCAACTAGGATGGATCACATACACTTAGCAGTTAGCCTTCACTGTTCGAGTAGAAAGCAAGACATCCCCCTCTTGTTCTCCATTCTACAGCCACGTCATCTCAGATGCATATAGGAAACAGAATAATAGAAGTCTTACCCAACTTGCAGGAGGGTATCATATCCAGGAAACACCTCTCCATTGCTGGTACAGAGACACGAAACCGTCATTGCCAACTGCATTGTGAAAGGACATTGGCAAACCAATGCAGCAGTCAATTATCTCTTCTAACTAATGCTATTCTAGTAGAAAGCAAACATCAGAATATAAAACCTCTAAGTTCACCTAGAGATTTTGTATATATCTTGAGTCAAATACTCGTGTACAAAAAAACTTCATCTAAGCTGCAAACTTTATGTAATGCTATTCAATCGACTGTTAAAAATGCTGAGGACTGAGGTTTAAGCATTTAGTTCTTCCCCTTCGATTTGAAGGTGAAGAACTTTATGTATGACCCAAATGCAAAACGAGAATAAAATAACCGAAGGAAGCTTCACAAGCCGACCTTTTCAAAAGTGGTCTCCCCCATTCCTGTCTTATAAAGCTCATGCACCATAGCTGTCAGGAAAATTTTGCCAAGTCTGGAACAGTTTTTCATCACCTTCAAAATGAAACAATGATGTATATGATGTAAGACTGAAATAAAATGTTAGTCTGCCAGGTAAATGAATATATAAAAAGTGCTTATCATTGCAACCCAAGTAATTTTATGGACTTTTGCGAGAAACTGAATAATGGAAAGCAATCACACCGATTTCCTAATTTACTTATTTACTATGCCCTACGATCACTGGTCCACAAAATTAGCAGTCACGTCTGGCGAAATAAAACAGCATTCATATTCTTTCTCGATAACTCCACGTCAAGGTCATATAAAACAGAATAAAGTCTTCGTTCATGCTATAATTCTCAATAAAAGAAACGGCTCATTTTTGCTATTTATTAAAATGGATATCTAAGTTATTACCAAAAAAAAAATGGATATCTAAGTTACACCAGTAACATTTGTATTAAATTTAAATGTAATTTCGTCATTACTAGCTTTACAGTCATAATCTTCTAACATTCGGGATGAATAGAAGAAAAAATTCAGCACACTGCAAATTTCAACTCACTTGAATATGAGGTGCTTGGAACATTTCTTGAATGGCTGCTTCAACGTCTGCCATGCCAACAAGTCCCTTTCCTGGAGAGCAGATGCGAATGAATTACTGGGCTGAAGCACGACCTCAGTAAGGAATTCATGCATGCAAGTGATGCAGATTGTATTTTAGAGTTAACATGTAAGCCAAATGTTCCATTATAGAAGACAAGAGATAAAATAATTTCAGATTTACATATCAATTTCAAGCCTGCACACATAGGCAACAACAGAATAACAAGTGTGGAAGAAGAAAGGCTAAAAACTATGGTTCACGTGTTTTTCATTAATTCATGGTAATATGATATCGGTTACTTTATGTGGTGAGTACAATATCATAAAAAAGCAACCATCCATCTACCAACCAAGCAATGGATGAGAAGGACATATGCTATTTCTCTTGTATAACATCAATGTGATTAAAGATTGAAGATGTAGAAGGATATGGCTGGACCAAACCAAAAGCAAGCATTTAAGTATATCTTGATCAATTGCAAGTACATGATTAAAGGAACAATTGACATCAAAAAGAGGCATTCTTTGACATCCTAAACAGTGCCAATAAATAACATATAAAGTAGGAAAGATATCATTTTGAACATAATACAAAGTTCATTTAATAAAAAGTAAGAAACATTAGATGATCAGCCTTCTACTGTGATGACATGTAAAATCTATATGGGGTATGTTCATATAATATACCTGAAGTAACAAAATCAGGCTTTGAAGTTAGCTTCTTCATACGATAATCTGCTATTTCAGCTGCACGTCTGCATATCTCCAAAGCACGACGTGCATCTCCCGAGATCGCTGCAACCTGAATAATGAGCAACCATATGAGATGTAAATCAATATGCTATTGTACCAAAACAAGTGTCCGTTGTGCATAAACGGTTAAAGGAAACCAGTCTTCAAATGACATAGAGACTAACCTTTCTTGAAGCAAATTCTATAGCTTGCTTTTCAAATACATCAATGCCCTTGAGACGACTCGAAATGATTTCTTGAAGCTGCTGATAATTATATGGGGAAAAGCAAAGCCTCTGGATGCCCATTCGGCTTGATATACGAGGAAGTAACTTCTCTGGAAGGTCCATTGTATTTGCTATCCCTGAATCCATTACATCATTACCGAAACATAAGTTGTTGCAGTCCACACAGGCATTGCAATTGTTATAATTATATGAATTCTTGTTATCCCATTATTTTGCAGTACCTCTGCCTAGCTGGAAGATCATAATTATGAAAAAGTAATTGACAAGAGATTTGTCTTACCTATCACAATTAGCTTGGAATGTGGCTTAGTAGGCCAGTCAAGGATATTGTACAGAACCTGTGACAAAAGAAAGTTCATGGCAATGTGATTCCATATGTTAAAGATTGTGGACCTAATGACAAGTTTCTTGCTACAGGATTTGTAGGTTACCGACTGATTTCTGGTAACAAGAAGATCAAGTTCATCAATAAGCAAAATACATGGTCGGTCAGCCTCATCTCCAGTTTTCTTCCCTTCTACAAATCTCTCATTTAGCAAATGGAGAGCCTTTTTCCAGCTGACCCTGTGTCCATTTAATGCCTCATATATGACCTGAAATAATATCGGAACCATAAGATAATAACCGAGGAATATGGTCATTTAAAGCCAAAAACAGTATAATTTTTGTGAACCTTACCTTGTAAATATTCTCTGGCGATGCCAATTTCAGACCATTAATCTCTACAAAACAGTATGGTTTGATGTTGCCTGCATCAACTTCTGACCTCAAACCCCTCATCACTGATAGTACACTCATTGTCTGCAGTTACACATGGAAAGAAGGACTAAACAACAAGCCTTGCTCCGCGACAGCTAAATTAAAGCCTCATTGGATATTGGACTAAAACAATATAGCTAGTTGTAGAAGATAGAAAGATACTAAGATAGTACCTTGCCAGTTCCCGGAACACCGTGAATGTAGAGGCAACGCCCCAGACATTGACTGTCAGAAATAGCACCTTTAATGAATGTCGTTATCTCCTCCATTTCTCTAAATAAAAGCATGCTTTGATTAATAACTAAGATAGATTAATGAGATATTAAAAAATTATGTTCAAACTTCAACATACTTATTTCTACAAGGTAAAGATTTAGGCAGCGATGCTAACAACAGTGTAGCCTTTGCTCTCTCAAGATCAGTCTGTTTGTGAGACCTTATATGCTGTGGAATTGTTTTTGTGCCTATCTTCTGAAGTCCAAAGAACCGTCCCTTGTGCAGATTCTGTATCATTTACACATTTATTTTCTGTAGGAAATCATAAATACACAAAAAATTAATACAAGTGAACAATAATATCCATACTGCTGCTAACTGATGGCTTGTTAATGGCTGAGATTGTGCATTTTTAATATTTTCCTCTTCATATTCAACATCTTCATCAGTATCAGAGTCTGATTCCTTGTCAACATTCCAGTCTTCATCACTGTCACTCTCTTTGTCATTCTGCCATGTAAGAAAAATGTCACCAATATTAGCACTGCTATATGGTTAACTCCTTTTATTATGAGAAGAAGAAGGATCCTTATATATGTATGTATGTATGTGTGTCCTTATATATGTATGTATGTATGTGTGTGTGTGTGTGTGTGTGTGTGTATTCTGGCTTGATTACCTCTCTATCATTGTCAATATCAGCAAGGCGTTTGAAACTGTGCCAATGAATGTCATATTCATACTCGCATAAGAAAATATCATCTCCCTCGTTGTTAGCTTTGGCATACTCCTTAGGGGTCATGACATGGCAATGTCTAAGGACAGATTCCATCTGCATGGACAGAGGAAAACCATGATGAACGAAAGGAGGAAAGTTCCCACCACCCTAAACATTATGCCCGAGGCTATAGAAATGCTAAAAATATTCATCAAATACAGTACTCCTAGTTATGTTAAATTTTATGTTGGGGAAAATCATTGGTTTGGAAAAGAAAACTCAAGCCATCTAGATGTACCAAAAGATTTCAAGGATTACCACTAAAACATGCTAAGTTCAATTTATCAAGCTTGATTGATTGATATATAGGAAGTACAACTAGGACACTTTCATTCATACCAGCACCTTACTATCAGTATTTAACAAACAAAACAGTTATCATTCAGCACCTCAATGTCTGCAAAATCATTGGTTTGGTATAGCTCCCTGCTCAGGTTATGTGGTTGTCGCCCAACAGAAGTCTCTTCTGGTATCATATACCACCGTACCCGACACCAATAGCTGCCATCCACCTCTTTCCATATACTGCTCGCATTAAACCAATTACGAAAAAAGAAGCAGAAAAAAAAAACAATAGACATCAGCATAATTACTATTTAGTAAAACAAAAAGCAGCATGAGTTTATGTCATTGAATTATATAAGATATAAGCCATACCTTTCAATATGAGCAGCCCATAAATCACTTGAAATAAGCTTCTGCCTCATTGTCCTAACCAGCTTCTTACCCTCCGGAGGCTTTGGGAAATCAACATCCCTACCCATCTTACGAGCCTCACAGAACCCACAAATCCAATCCCCTTCAGGAACGTCCTTCAACGGGGGCACCAAGCATTTCAAATGAAACCCACCTAAACAATCGTCACACTCAATCATGACCTCATCGCCGGAACAGAAACACAACCTACACTCCTCCACTTCGGGATCTTCTTCATCAGAGGTAGCATCTTCTCTCCTCTTCACATAAACATCATCCCCAACTCCAAACTCTCCCCCATCATAAACCACTTTCTTATAATACGCACGGCTCTTCTTTTGCACCCTCACACCTTTTTGCCTATTCTCCGATCCCCATTTTTTCGTAGCCATGGCTCTAGTGACAACCGTTCTCTCACCCTCCCTCTTCCTCTTCTTAGTTTCCGATTGATCTGGCGATGCTGGAGCGAATGAAACTTCAACTGAATCCTTCCGATTTCTCTTCTTCGAAGCTTCAACATGACCATTTCCATTTCCACTAGTTACCCCTTTGTCTTTGCCAGAATTCTCAGTGTAATCAATGGATCGACGAGACCTAGCCGCTGGATCTAGATTCTCCCTGGCTTTCCCTCTTTTCGGAGTCTCGAGTCGATTTTCGCAGGGTGTGTGGGGGGTTTTGGGAGAATTAAAGGGGAGGGACTTTGAGCGCGTGGATCTGCGAGGAGGTAGGGATTGTGGTTGTGGGGTGACGGGGGTTGCGGCGGGTGAGGATTTGGCATTGGATTGAGATCGCAGCTTGGGTTTGGAGGGAGTTTGAAAGGACTTAGTTGGAGTTGCAGCCATTGATGAATGAAGGATTCAGGTGAGGGTAGCTGCAAGCTAGGGTTCGATGGAGGAGTGAGGAGGAACGGTGTGCTTGCTTGGACGTTAGAGACTTAGAGGCTTAGAGCAAGTAGAAATGGCGCCAAATATTCCCTCTCCTTTTCTCACCTTTTGAACGATTTGGGCCGGGTTGCTGCGGCTAGTTACAGGCCCAATACATTTTCAGTTTTTCACCTCTTTCTTCTTACTTGCACCTCGCTGCGATCTGGTTATCTGACAGCCTGGATTTTTATTTTTTGGTCATAAGCCTGGATTTTGTTATAGAGTGGCTTTTAGCATCGGTCAACAAAGTTGTCTTTGATATAGGGTCTGTTTGGATTGGCTTATGCAGAGCTTTTGAACAAGCTGTTTTTGGCTTATTTTTCATAATGGCTTATATATTATAAGTTTCATTATAATTTTTTTTCGATTATAAAAGTAGCATATACAGATTATACCATAAGCAATAGATAAGCTTGTTATCCAAACAGGGCCATAATCATGTTAAAAACCAATGGCTGGGATTAGTGGAGTATAACTAACTCATCAAGTCAAAGATACTGTGGAAACTTATTTAATGTTTACCAAATCAGGCCATAAATTTAAAAAATTATGAATCTGGCCCTGTGAAAATATTTACATATGGGAACAATTTGTGGGGGTGACACGTGTAGTTATCCTCTAATTTTGGAGTTTGAAAAAAAAAAAAACAGAAACATGGGTGGAAAGTGGAAACCTATCCTAAGTATGAAGCTGGAGGGTGAGACTGTATGAGGTGAAGACCTAAGATATGGCTTCACTCTGTTTTGCTACTTAATTAGTCATCATAAATCTCCTCTTTGCAAGGATTTTTGTTAACGTATAACTAACTGGTAGTTGAAGTTGGTTAAATTTGCATTCAGTTTTGTAATTTTTGTTCATTTTTTGCTTGTCCTATAAAAACAAAATAACAAATTTATATGTGTAATCTAATTGAATGTTGTGTTTGCTTCCTAACTTCATATTCGGGGAATATCTACATGGAATTTTATTTTTTTGCTAAGCCTGGTGTGAATTTCCTTTTAAGTACCATAAAGCCCAAATATACTAGAATATTTTACAGGTATAGCATTAAAATATAACATAAATTTGTTTATTAAACTATATTTATGTTATGAGTCTCACATTAAAGAGTTCTCCCTAAGAAATGGGGCTTATAAGTTAAATGATTTTCTCACCTAATGGATTTATCTTTTGGGATAGGCTTTCCCTTTTGAGAAGGGTAAGCCGCCAAGGAAGTCGGCTCTCGAACGGTGATGCATTAACAATTCCTCGTTTGCTTGCCATGGAAAATCTAAGCATGCTTTTCTTAAGGCTGAAGAATTCATCAAGTAACACTAACAGTTCTGGAAATATATGGATTGATTGGAAAACAGAGTGAGAAATTGCAAGTCAAGCATGCTAAATCAAAGGTAGATAAAATAGAGTGCGCAGTTGCAGTGAGGTTATTCCAATTATCCACTAATTTAAACCGTTCATACGAATTTGTAATCTGTCTGCAAAAATAAAAGGAAGCACAATGCCAATAAACACCCATTAATTCTAGAATATCTAAATCTAATATGTAACAGAATGAAAGGGTCAAAGAAGTGGTGGCAGATAAAGTAAGGCATGCCACGCATTTATCGCCTAATACAGAAATGTAAACATGGACACCACAAAATTAAATAACATAAGATCAGGAACTAAAGCAACACACTATAGTTGACCAAGCAACTTTTTGCGCAATGGCCATCGAGAAGTTCAACGACTCTTAACTAGCGAACTTAAATTTCAAATGCTACTTGTGAACGTTATGAATGAAATACCCCATGCCAACTAGAATGGTGGGGGAGGGAGGGGTCAGGGGGACTAGTCTATTCTATAACTATTACTCGCCCTACAGCTCTTTTTTGTTTTTGTTTTGGGGGGATCACTTCTACCCCATGCAGTGTCTCAACACTTTCAATAAAGGACTAATCTGCGCTCGTGCGTTGCAACTATTATTGCACTGGCCAACGCTGGGTTTTAACGCTGCGGGAATTGAACTTGGGAACTCCAAGTCGACCTCATGCGTCCCAGTGGTAGCCAAAGCCACTGGGCCAACAATGTTGGTTACTCGCCCTACAGCTCTACCCATTCTTCCTATTTCACAATTTCTCCACATGTCTTTATATTTATTTATTTCGTTTCACATGATTTTTATAATGTGAAAATTTTACATCAAATTATTTACCTTTTCTTTTTACTAATTAGTAGTTTTTGTGTTGATAAGTGGCGGTGATTTTTTTTTGGATAACATGGCCCCTTCATTAGTTGAAAATGCGTTATCCTCTGTTCCTTTTTGGTATAGCCATTATTTTTTATATAACAGAATTTCGAAAATGACAATTAATATTAGTTGATGAAATAAAACTATCCTTCTTTCTTAACAGTTACCACAATGATATGGAGATTTGTGATTATGATCTACGTTTTTGAAATCTTAACTCACCTTCATATAGTCTGTCTCTGTTGTGTCATTGTCGTTTTTCCGGTGTTTCCCGCACATTTGTGTGGCTCATCTCTTAACTCACATAGAACCAAAGAAAAGTACACACACTTTAATATAATTGCATAGAAATAAATACATAATAATAGCTTCAACCACCTATCCTTATTGCGGTGGTCACTGGAAAAAAAAAAAAAAAGAGAAAGAGAAATGAAGGAAACTGTATTGCCAATGATCAATTACAAGTCTGAGACATGGAGCGTGCGTTTCGATCTCTTTATGCCGAGCAGGACAAGGAGTATTCCAATATAGTCTAAGTTGTAAGCTTCGTCGAGTAGTTGGAGCTTGTTAAGAGTCCATGGAGGAAACCTGAACCAAAAATCGGTGTAGAAACTTCTTCTGGCCACAGCCTTATGGTGACTGAACGCGTCAAACGAGAACTTCCCGTGGTACCTGCCAAATCCACATTCACCAACTCCTCCAAATGGAAGGGTATCCGCTACATACTACAAAAAAAAAAGAGAGAGAGAGAGAATTAGCAAGAACATTCGCATAAGAATTAATATGAGAATTTCTCAATTAAAATAAATTTATAGCTACTTACGAAAAAAATCTTATAAATTTATAAGTGTTAAACTCTAGTTCTTGAAAACATTGGAATCGAAAAACTAATATCAGCTTAGTGTGTGTATGTTTTACAATCATCATGTATTCTAGTGCAGTCAAATGGAGTTCTTTTGGCCGAGAATAAAATGCCAAATCATAGACACGTTTTATACAATAAGATGTTGTTTAAAAAAATTATAGTTATGGTAATATTTTTTTCGTAAGTATTTGTGGAAAAATTCACTTGAATTATTCTTGTTGATTAAAGAGAGACATGTTGGGCAGATGAATACCTGTAGAATTGCATCGTTGAATACAATACTCCCAGATGATGTTTCAGTTAACATTCTCCTCTGCAGAGTTTTGTCTTTTGTGAAGGCATAAATTGCTAGAGGCTTAGGCTTTGAGTTTATGAATTCAATACCGTCTTCAATCTTCTCTAGCTGCAAAAGTCAGGAAAATATAAATGAAAACTACAATTGGCTAAGCTTAACAGAGAAAGAGACCATGATGCGGTAAGGCTAATAAGGGTGTGTTTGGAAAATGGTTAGCACGAATTGACCCTACGAATGCGTCGTGGTGCTTCGGTTAAAAGTTAAAACACAATTTTATTGTTTTGAAATTCATGCTAACGGTTTCCCAAACAGGCCGATTCACTTCCCACTTTTGTGGAATGTGGAGTACTAATTAGAAAGAACTACAAAATATTAAAAATAATATTTTGTATGTGTCTTACGGTGATGATGGGAAGCACGGGTGCAAAGATTTCCTCTGCCATGATTGCTGATTCAAGTGGTGGATCCAGTAATATTGTTGGTTCGATAAATCTGTACAAAATATGTGTAAAGTTAGGTATTTTTACTTATAATTGAGTTCAGAGAGACTAAGCCAAAATTGGTCTCTCCTGTTTAAATGTAGGGAAGTGAACTTTACAGCTTTATATGTTATATGTAAAACTCAGATTTGACATTCAAGCAAGTAAGAAAAGAGAGTATTAATTAATTACAAGTCATCATCGTCCATGGAACCACCAAAAACCATCGATTCTTTGACCTTAGGCTCGGTGAGAAAACACTTGAGTCTCGAGAATTGTTTCTTATTAACTATCCTTGCAATAGTGTTGGATACTTTCGGGTTTTCTCCAAACATTTTCTTAATCCCTTCCTTCATTAATGCCACCTAAAGGAGGGGAGGAAAAAAAAAACTGGAGTCATGCTTCAAGATCAAAATAACAGATATATAGCAGCATAATCAAAAAATTGAGAAAACCTTTCAAGTTTCGTACCAATGTAGAACTGAAACTCTTTTCTACAAGGATGTAATCGATTGCTATGCATGCTTGTCCCGCACAAGCCCCAAACTTTGCCACCAAGATTCGTTTCACAGCCATCTTTTTGTTCAACAAAGAGAATTTCAAGTGAGCAATTTGTTATTATGCTAATTAAGTTTATATTAATCAACTTAATTAACCAAAAAAATAACTTTTTTTTTGTCCCTTCTACATTTCAACATCCACAGAGGCAGGTTCCATGTGCCAAGATTGAATGAACACCCACCTCTCTGTCCCAAGAGGATGAAAGGGAGTCAACCAGTGCTGGACATTTTCCACCTAACTCCAAAATCACAGGCGTCAGATGCTCCACTGCTGCAGACATAACAATCCGCCCCACCCTTGCACTTCCTAGTGTTGGATTCACACGTTTTCCAAAATTTCATCAATGGTTATATAACAATGACTAAGAGGGCAAGAAAGATCAAAGTAAAGAGTAATCACCAATTTAGTATTTAAAATTGTGGGTATTATCAATTTAGTCCTTAAAATTATTAATATTTTAAAATAGTCATTAAAATAAAAAATCTTCGATTATATTAGTTTTTATTAGACAATTTTAGGGACTAAATTGACTAACCCGAAATGACTATAGTGATCACAAATTTTTAATTTCTTGAAATATTAATAATTTTAGAGATAAAATTTCTGATATGCCTTTTGGTCATTCACTCAAATGAAGACCAAGATGGTCAAGATGAAGCATAAAAATACGTACTAAAGAAAGAGGGAAAGCTGGTTGAGCATGTTAATTGATCATCACCTGTGAAGAAGATTTTGTCCCATCTTTGCTGCAGGAGTTGCTCACCCACCTCTGGTCCACCTTCAATGACCTTAATGCCATTGCTGTCCAAGTAATTTGGGAGGACAGTGGCTAGAAGAGAAGAACTAGCTGGGGAAATCTCTGAAGGCTTTAGAACTACAGTGTTTCCAGCAGCCACAGCTCCTATTAGTGGTTCCAACGACAGTCCTGTTTATAATTAAAGCCATAACTTAACATTAATGAAATGCATGTTTTAGACAACATTGAACTAAAAACTTTTTGATTTATTTATTTTTTATTAACAACTCACCAAAGGGAAAATTCCATGATGAGATTATGAGAACGAGACCAAGAGGCTCAGGAACAATTTCTGCACTGGAAAGCAGTGCTATTCGTGGCAGTTTGGCCTGTTATTCAACAAAGAACGTTAAAAAAGCAAACAATATTAATAATAAGGCAGTGTATATTTATTTATCCTAGAAATTAAGTAGTTCTAGCTAGATTTCTTCCAGGGAAAAATGTTGTGCACTAAATACAATGGTATATTATAACATGCAATTTTGAACCTCCCAAAATATTTTTCTCTTTGTTTAGCATGCATGGTTTTTGGACACAAAGGTCCTGATAGGCATCTAGCAGAACCTCACCTCTTTGCACGCCATCCAGTTTTTCAAAGACTTGATTGCCATATTCAAGGACTTCATCAACGTTCCAACCTGCAAGTTTCTCAACTTAATAGTAGAAAGTTTCTCACGTAGAATTATTCAACAATGGGACAGGGATTTACATCAATTTAACAAAACACACCTCATCTCTAAAAGCCTCAACTTGATGCTTCCCCAAATCCTCCTTGAGGGCCTTCATGATTTCTTCTTCTTTTTCCATGACAAAACTACGCAACCCTTTTAGCTGTGATTCTCTCCATGATGCTTCTTTTGTTTTCCCACTCCCATAATACTTCCTCGTGTTCTTTAGATCTCTCTCCAAAGCTTCCACTGATGAGAACTCCATGTCATAAAACAGAGAATATCTGATGCACCAAAACTCAGCAACTGCCGACTAGTATATATAATCTTAGTAGGCTTTCATACACTATACTAATAATGAGAAATAAATTAAGAGAAATGTTATATTCTCCTACAAATCTTCCAACACATTCTCCTACTACTTTATAAAGTAAATACTTAATGAAAAAATAAAAACATTTAATATCTTGAAAACATAAAACATACTCCATTTAATAGGTAGGAGGATTTATAGGAATAAAAAATAGGAAGATATAGAATTATTCATAAATTAATAAATTCCCCCTTTTTTTTCTTAAAAGAAAGCGGTAAAAGAGTGGTTCGAGTTGAATCAATTTCGTCTTCATCTCGGGTGCTAAGTGGTAACCCAACCGGGGGGGTTCCGAGTCCCATTCAAGGGACCAAAACCCGTAATAACATGTCTGCTCCTAGATAAAACTTTTTAGTATTCTCGGAGTATTTATTTAAAGAAAAAAAATGTATTTTTGTAATATCTATTTTCTTACGCAATAATAGTTTAAAAATAATAAAAAATAATTATACATATCGTATTATGTGAAATATTTTTTTAGTGTGTATTTAGATGAGTGTTTATTTTTTATTTTTGATAACCCACCATCACACTGTTGCGAAGTATTCATGAGCTTCGCCGTGGAACCCGACACTTTTTTTATCCACTTATTAAATGTTATTTTAAAGGAACTTTTACTTGATTTTATTAGATTGAATTATTTAAAAACGAGTTTTAAATGAAGTGATATGTTGAGATGTTTTACTCTTAAAATAATTTAAAACTTAGTACAAATTCTTTAACCCAACACAAAATTTATTTTATCGATCGCTTTTATTCAAATCAAAATTGGGAGACAAAAATCAATTTTAATTTTACTAAAATCACTTTTTACATTGACAATTATTTTTGGACCTCTCAATGTGTATCTTGAAATATACTACTATTTTCAAATAAGTGATATTTTCACACAATATAAGTGCAATTGCAGTTTGATTTTGAATCACAATCCTTGATTTACCCCGAATTTGAGTGAGATCTAGACCGTCCAATTCACACAGAATGTCATATTAAACAAGTAAAACAGGTAGCATGTGCTTAAGCATATGTAAGTCTGTTAGCCATATGTCAACTTTTAATTTAATAGAGTTAGTCAAATGGACTAAATGTGATTTATTTCCAAATACAGTGACTACAAAATTACAATTTAAAAGACTAAAAACGAAAATTACTTTAAAATTAGAGACAAAAACATATTTAACCCAACTTAAAATGATATAAAAAAACCGATAAATCTTCAAGAAACTTCTCCCACTACTACCCACTAGCTAGGATCATAGCTCCAAGTACACGGTGTTCGTTCGTTTGTTTTAGATTCTAGAGAGTCCATAATCAATTATTGGAGTAAAAACAAGGTGGGTAGAATTGAAATTGAATGTTGTTGTGGTGCAAAATCATGTTAGATAGAATTGATTTTGATAGAAAGAAGAATTATTAGCTTTCTTAGCTTTTTTGTTAAACAAAATCAATTATAAGTGCATAAATTTTTTATATTCACACATCAAAATTAATTCTATTTTTATCATCTAAATACGATTAATTTTTCTAAACACACTAATATCATTACCAACCATAAACCAATTTTTTAAACACGATTTTTTCAAAATCAAATTTTTAAACACAATTATAACAAAATCAATACTACCAAAATCTAAAAGAAATGAACCCTTGTCTAAAAGAAATGGTCATTACCACCCGCAACGTTTCCGACCCTACTCTATAAATACAGACATTATCAGCCACATATCCCTTCCGTACATACTTAGCTAGCTAGCCATCATCTTCTACTCAAAGCGACGCCCCCAATTCCACATTGCTCTACTGTCAGCGTAACCATGTTCACACTATCCAGGGATAAATTAAACCATCAGCGCGCATCCACAAGTTGGAAGATGGTCATCCCTCACCAGTCACCAGAGTCCACATTCCAAATTCTCAGCATAGTTTTAGGCCTTAACTTAAATTCAACATGGTCTACCTACGTATTTCATGAACCAATTCCAATGTATACAAATATTATTATTGGAACAAATTCTAGCAAAAAAAATATATTATTGGAACAAAAATAAAAATAACAAGAACTAAAAGCAAAAGAAATTATATTTCAGAGACTGAACTCAAACAAAACATTTTATATGACGCAAATCGAAGGAGATTCATATTTTTTTTAAGGACTAAAATGTTATTTGAGCTTTTTGTTAAGATGTCACTTGAAATAGTAGATGGGTTTATAAGTTATCATTTTAATTTAATTACAATACATTGATAGTGTAAAAAAGTTTTACACATACATTCAATCATAGAGTGTCAGAACTCAAAACATAGTTATTAAACTCTTTTTTTTTATTTTTACCCTCAATGTTTTAACAAAATTCTTTATTAGCTCTTTGTTATTCCCTCTGTTCCTTTTTATCTGTCGTTTTATGTTATTTCACCATAATTAAAGAATCAATTAATTGGTAAAAAATTTCTCATCATACCCTCATTTAATTAATCTTTGGGAGTAGATGAATCGATTAATGTGTCTCATTATTTTAATAATTTATAACCCCTTATTCAATTATCCAATGAGTCTTAGATACATTCACATTCACATGTGTGTGTTAGTAATAAATTTATATAGTTGGAAAGTAAAATAATTTTTGGGAGTAGAGGTATCATATTTAATTAGTATTTGAACTTCTCAATTACTACATTAATCAATTTATGAAAAATATATAAACAATTAATAAAATTAAGGGTATAATTATCAAAATATAACCTTAAACTATCAAAATAACAAATAACAAATAACAAATTTTTTTTTTAAAATCAACAAATAAAAAAGAACGGAGGGAGTATTAAGAACCCCCCTCACATTCATAACACCCATCTCTCGCCGACAAATTAATGCCTCTTTGCCTTTGTTCCTCGCCCATGCATCTTTCTCTCCGGCTATTGGGCTATTTCCTCCCCTAAATATCACACTATTTATTTTATCACACTATTGGGCTATTATACTATTTATGTTATTTATTTTAATTTTTAAAAAAATATTAAAAAAAATGATAAGAGTTAAAACTAACCAAAAAGTCTAAAATATAATTACCTACAAATATAACTTAATCTACAAAATAAAAATATATTTTATATAAAATAATATATAAACATATTATTTTATGTTATTTTATATTTATCAATTTGTTCAACGGTTAATTTTATCAAACAGTACTCTTAATCAATTAGTTAGTTAATAACGTTCAATTTAAAATTAAATTTTTAGTTTTTAGCTAGCTTTTTAACTTTCAACTAGCTTATCAACCATTTTTGCTAACTAAAATTAGCAACTATAGAAATAACGTTTATTATTATGAAAAGTTTAAAAAAAATGTATAATTGAACAAATGTAGATAAAAGTATTTAATGAGAACATAAACAAATAATTAAACAAACCCAATTTTGATATATAAGCAAAAAAATAGAAAAAATTCACATCAAGAAACAAGCCTACAGCTCCTCATGATTTATGTCTCATATATATTTTATGTTTCACAGAATTAAATCATTTGTTTTTTAGAAGTAACAAGTTATAATTTAAAATTTGTTAAATAAACTCAAAGGTGTAATTTACTAATGTACTCATTAATTTATAAAACAAGTTGGATGTATATTAGTAAATCTTTACAAATATAAAAAAATATATAGAATAAATTATACATATATTGTAAGTGTTTTTTTTATTATACTATCGTGTTAGTATATGTACGTTTAATTAATTAATTCTCTTAACAATTTCTTTAATTACCGATAAATCAAACAATATTCAATCTTTTTCTCTTCTAGGTATATTAAACGAGTTTGTATTTTTTTTAATATGTAGGAAAGTGTTGAATATTTTTCAAAATGACAAAAAGTCAAAAACAAAGGAATCAATTTACATGAGATCGGCACCGACGCGCAGGTATAGGGGGAAAAAGTTGGCCACTTGGTTATTCACTTAACACAGCTAGTTACATGTCCTTTTCATTACCGTTAGTCACGTGCGTCAAAATTAAGGCCGTGAGCCCATCCATGAGGACATTACGTAGGTCGAGTGGTCACTACAATTTTCATCGGATAGCATACAATACATTACGGACAGGGATATTGAGGCTGAAGAAGTTCTCTCAGGCCATCTCTAATGGCAGTTCTTAAATGCATTTTCTTTGTTAAACATTGTGCTCGTTAAGCACACACCGTTGCAGCTCTGACAATTAAGGACCGTTCTTAACAAGCATTGATGTTTGTGCAAGTATCGGTGCTTACACTATTGTGTGGGTCCAGTTGTATTTTATAAATAAAAATAAGTGATGTGTGATTATTTGTAGAGTTCATTTAAGAATTTTTTTAAAAGTGCTAGATTGGAAGAGTTGAATACTTATTAAGTACTTGTGTTAGAAAATACAAAAGTAAATAACGTGACCATGTAGGGCCCATTTAAATACCAAAAATGGATTCTTTCTTGGAGATATCCTAATGCAGTAAATAAAAGATTGATTGAGGTATGTTTTGGTTGAGTCGTACGTAATATGACTCCCATGTGCCGTGGATGGATTTATTATTTACAGTCCCATCGCATCAACATTCACCACGAACTAATCACTAGCCGGGGCTGGGGGACCCAAGATACTATAGTAATTAATACTAGTGCACAAGCCTCCATTAGATTAAGGAAAAATTACACTGACCTCCCCTGAGATCTTCACACTCACACCTCTTTAGTTTTTAAATAAACATTAACCTCTCTTATTTGTTTAGTAATTTGACACATATACTTCCTTCAACTTAACCGTGGTTATCTTTGTTAACTATCCTTCTTCCCCAACTATTTGCTCACAATTCCAAAAAAACCAGAAGTAGTTTTACATTGCAGAGCCATACGATTCCCGATAGTTCTGCTACATAGAGACAAAGTTCTGGTAAAAGTGCTTCTTTGCTTTTCCTTCTCAATAGCCATTGTGCTTCCCTGTTGTCATTATTTTTCCCTCTTGTTTTTCTTCCCCATTAAGACCGTTGTGACCTCACACTACCACTAGATGTAGCACTGACTATTGTTTTCAATATCTAAAACATGTGCTTTCTATCATAAAACAGTGTCTTATAATCGGACACACTAATTTTAATAAAACATTTGAAGAATAATTATGTTGTGCTCTAACTTCTCCTATTTTCTGCAATCGAATAAAAGAAATATAGAACAACAAATGGAAAAAATGGTCTCTTGAGAGTTTTAGGGGATGACTGCCGATCAAAGATTGAAAATAAGTCCATATCTCCTCTGGAAACTAGTAGATGCTACCTCCCTGATGACCCAGAAAACAGAGAGGCTGAAACATTTTTGACGAGAAAAACGAGTATGAAAGACTGTTTAACAGTGTTAATTTAGGGGAGGTGAGTGTTTTTAAAAAATTAGAGGGGGTGTGAGTGTTATTTGAGAAGACCTTATAGGAGGTCAGCGTAATTTTTCCTTAGAGTGTGTTTGGATGGGGTAATTTAAAGGGGTAATGTATTTTAAGTGGGGAATTAAAATACATTATTTTAAATTATTTTGTTTGAATAAAAAATAAGTAAGAATTTAAAATGAAGTAATTTTATCGGGTATTTTTTTAAAAGGCTTAAATATGTTTTTAGTCTCTCATTTTTCACTGATTTCCTTTTTAGTCCCACAAAAATAAAACACGTCTTTTTAGTCATTTATTTTTGAAAAATTGTCACTTTTAGTCCATAGGGCCATATTTTAAATTTGAAAAGTATTTTTTAAATTTATACTTTGACCCCTCCTAAGTCTGATGCTCACCTTAACCCGTTTTTTTCGTTCTCCTCCCCCTCTACTGATGCACCGCAACCCCCCATCCCTGCGCGGCCAAGGGAGAAGCTCCGCGCGGCAAAGGGAAGCTGCGCATAATGGTAGGAAGGGAGGCGGACACTGCGATCGCACAGGGAGGAGAATGAGAGAGAGGCTGCATCTCATGGCGGCTTCGAGGGAGGACGTTGGAACTACTCCTAGCGGGGATGGGGGGCCGCGGTGCATCAATGGAGGGGGAGGAGAACGAAAAAACGGGTTAAGGTGAGCATCAGACTTAGGAGGGGTCAAAGTATAAATTTTAAAAATACTTTTCGAATTTAAAATATGACCCAATGGACTAAAAATGACCATTTTTAAAAAACGAGGGACTAAAAAGATACGTTTTATTTTTGAGGGACTAAAAACAGAACTCAATGAAAATGAGGGATTAAAAACATATTTAAGTTTTTTTTAAAACTAAATTGGGGGAAATTTGAAATACCTCCTAAAGTGTGGGAATTCTAAATTCCTTACTTTTCCACTCCCTCCCTCTCTTAGACACGATTTGTGTAACATCCGTTTTTTTGTGACTAATTGTCTATTTTTGTTTTATTTGAATTTTTGTGATACAAATATTTTGAGATTTATTTTTAGCATAAAAATAGTATTTAAATATGTATGTTTAAAAATACTTCTGAAAGTAGTTGATTTATAGTTTCTATTAGGTCTAATTACAGCATCTGTTTCTTTTCGTTTTTCATCCTTTTTCTGTTTTATATGAATTTTTGTTCCATAAATGTTGTGTGATTTATTTTTAGCTTAAAATTAGTAATAAAATACATGTATTCCAAAATATTTATGAAACGGTAGGTTTTCAGTCAAAATCGAATCTTTTTACAGAAAACGGTTTACATCTAACTGACGGAAAGTGATTTAAAAAGCTTAAGTATGTTAAATCAACTCAATAAATAAACTCCCATCACAAAAGTTGGTTCTTTTATTATTTTAGATTTTCTGAAATTTTTCTGAAATTTTTAGAAAACTTTCAAAAAATACCAAAAACTACGCTACCCGAGAACGTTTTAACGCAAAAACCTTGTTTAACAGGTATAATTTTCGTGACAAAGGTCCATAACCATTTTATATTTTATTTTTAATTATTTATTTCATGATTTTAGAAATTAGATCTGTGTAAGTTTTGAAAACCCTATTTTTCCACATTTTGCGGGGTTATACCTGCGAAACCGTGAAAACCGAAGAGTTTGCAATATCAATAAATTTCAAAAATGAATGCCACGAAATTATTTAGGCTTGTCATGGAATTTTCTAGAATTCTTATTGGTTCTCATCATTTTTAACTAATTATTTCAATTTTTGATTTATGAAAAGACCAAAATACCCTTGGTTTTCACTCTTTTCATCCAAACCCTAGGGGTATTTTAGGAAATTCACATTCTCTCCTTCCCAGCACTGATCTGCACGCCCTCCCCTCCCTCTTGAAGAGTCTTGAAGCTTCTCCTTTGTTCTAGAGCATAGATATTTTATTAGATATTTTTAGAAATTAGGATTTTAACATTTTTGTGGAAATTGGAAAATAAAAGATCTTTTCTCCCCTCCCTTCCCTCTTGGCTGTGGACCTCTCCCTATAAATAGGGAGGGGGTGCTCTTCAATTTTTCCCATCCTCGCTTGAAGCAAATCACTCAAAATTCTCTTTTCTTTCCTTTGTTTTTCTTAAGTTTTCTTTGGTTTTTTTAATCAAACCTCTTGTGTTTTTTCCTTGTGTTCTTAGCTTGTTCTTCCTTGTTCTTGAGGCCAAGGTATGGGGAAATTCTTCCAAAGTTAGTTTGATCTTTGTTTTGATGAATTTTTGAGTTTTGGGTGTTTATGTTTTAAATAATTGTTATTTATTTGTAAAATGGTTTTGAAAAATTATATTATGTCTTATTTTTATTTAAAATGTGATTTTTCAAATAGTAAAGTTATAATACCCAATTTATTTATAAAATTTAAAATTTGTACCGTTACGCTGGCGAAATTTTATCTATAAAGGCTTGATCACCCAGTGGGTTATGCCTCCGTAATCAACAAATTTAAGAAATTGTAAAATTGAACCTCTGTAGTTCTTTTGACGGATATGGATGGGGTGCTTTGGTCAGGCGTAAGAATACATCTTCGGTGTACTCATACGGTCGGGCTCAGAGGCCGTATCTCTATTGCGCCATTGGGACAAGAGCAAGTGACTAGATACGCTAAAAATTCCTAAACCGGTATTTTCTTCCATTTCCATGTTCTTTTCAAAAATATATAAACTTGTGATTTTTACTGTTTATATACAGACTGATGATGGGTTAAGGTAGTTCATTTGTATGGATCTATCTAGGAAAGACAAAGGTCTTTGAAGGAGCCCAAAAGCTCACCAAGATCTTTCCTGGGAACCATACTGGTGAGCTATTTTTCCTATCTTAATAAGTTTGTATATACGTGGCGAAGATTACTTGATTAGCTTCCGAAGGGCTTTCCTAAAAAGAATGAACTTAAGTAATAATTCCCATTAATATTATTCTGGTTAAGTTCGTTACCGCGTTTGATTCTATCACAGTGTAATTATTATTAAAATAAATGAGTACAGCCAAAAAGAGTAATAAAATGGTTAAGTTTTCAAGAGTATTTCTGTGGTGATAGAATAAGTGTATTCTATGTGGTTTTGTATTAAGAGATTTAATACAGTAAAACAGAGAAGGTTTTACAAGAAAAACCAAAGTGATTTTATACAATGTTTGAGTTATCATTTGCATAAAGGTTTTTGAGCTGTACAACCTAGAGAGGGTTGAGAATAGAGTTGCGTTGGGCTACAATTGCCTTCTGGGATTATCCAGGTTTCGAAAGTCTCAATAGCCTTGCATGATGAATACCCTTGAGCTGAGACGAGTCGTATACCCGGTTTGAATAAATCTGACTGACGGACCTATTTCATGATATGGATGTGAATGCGCATTTCGGAATGCGCATTTCTTAACTTGTGCAAGTTTTTCACCCTGCCTACTTTCCATATTTTGTCCATATGTGGTTGAGTAGATGATGTTGCCGAGGTTTAGATCGGGTACGGGTTGGAGGTCTATTGACCATCCTTTTACGGTGGAGGAGCGGAAGTCTTACTCCGATTTACAGAGAAGGAAGATGAGGAAGGTGCCAGCTCTGGAGGCACCATTCATATCGGTTTATGGGAGGCGTAGGAAGCCAGCATGGAGATGTACCCTTCATTTTAGAGTAGGGAGGAGGCGTCTACTGTTATACTTTCGGATGTGGACGATTATTTCGGGTAGATGTTAGAGATTGAACCTGGCTTTTATATTACTTAGTAGCTTTTTATTTCAGTCTTTTTATTTTAGTCTGCTTAGAGTTTTTACTACTTTTTGATGTACAGTAGTTTTAGAAAACTCTGCGCTTGTACTGCTGCAAGCTCTTTTTGATATATATACTTGAGGAGGTTGTTTCTACTTCAATATTTCTGCTAATACTGTTCTTATTTTACTACGTGATAGAAAAGGGAAGAATGGACTCCCCTTCTCATCTTTTAAAACGGCAAAAATTTTATCTGCATTTTTTAGAACTTAACTTGTTTAGATCAAAGTTACTTAGAAAATTATTATGAAAATCTTGGTTACTATGGTGTAATATCCTTTTTGGAGAAAGGGTGTTGCAATTTGCATCTTCGTTCATCGTTCAGCTGTTCATCGACGTGCTCCTACGTCTCGCTCACTCTGAGTCTCGATCTTCGTCTTCGATCTGCGTCTCTCTCTAGATTGTGTTCGTGCTCATCTTCAATCTCCAGCTTGAGCATCTCAATCTCTCGTTTCAGGTATTTCTCTCTACGATCTTCAGTTTTCGTTTGCTCTTTGTGCTGCTCGATCTTGATTGTTCATTGGAGTTTTAGTTCCTGTTCATGGAGGTGCTGTGTAGGTGTTTTCAGTTTGCATTGCTTGATTGTTGCTTCCTTCTCCATCATTTGGTGAGTTTTCCATTTCATTGTGTTACATGATTTCTGCAAATTTAAGTTGAAACTAACAGTCATTAACCTTTTATCTCATTCTATACTTTATGTAAGTGTTAAGCTAATTAAAGACACACACACAAATCAAACACATTTTATGTGCACAGGAACGACAAATTAAGAATAGATTCAATAATGCTATTATGGAATAACGAAGTGAAGATGGTAGTGATTTCTCTACTTCTCTTTGGCTCTGTTGTTTTTGTTAGCATTCTTCAATCTCATAATAGAGTACACTGCAAGTATGAACAATTTTTATTTATGTTTCTCCTGCACTGTTGTTACTACTAGAATGGGTATTGCATATTTTTTTCTCTCTCCTTGTGTGAATGAGTTGATTTGATTTCTAAGATTAAAATTGAGGTCTAAGCACTCGTCTCAACCGGATTGGACTATTAGCTAAATAAATGACCTTATGTTAGGCTTGCCTCTGCCTGCTAATTTTTTATGCACTAAAAGTTGCATTTTCTTCATTGTATTTTATTTAATTAATTAATTTTCCATACAAAGTCACTTCTGCTGATTTGACACATATAGATAACACTTCAACAATACAATCATAACAATGCAGCAACAAAAAACAGGTGATTTAATTTGATGTTGGTTGGCTTGTTATATTGGTTGGTTTGTACATCTTATAGCCATGCAGTTTATCTGATTGCAATTTTTCTATAATTTGGTGATTTGAAGTTTGCAGTTAACAATAGAATGATGACAATTTTTTGGGTTGGACTATGCAGATACATGTTAAGAAATACATTTAGTAGATATATAGTTTATAGTTGTGTATACGACATTCTCAATATGGAGTTGAGTAACATTTATAGATATACGGGTTATATTTTCTCTATATGACATTCTCCATGTGGAGCAAAATAGCATTTATAAAAACATAGTTTATATTTGTATATACTCAATTCTTTTGACTAATACTAATTTTAAGTTTAATATTTCTCTATTAATTTGATCTTTTATATAATTTTAATTTGTATTATAAATCATGATAATTTAATTTAAATTTTAATGGATAAACTATATTATTTTTTAATAAAAAATAATAGCATTTTAAAAATGTATAATATCTACAATTGAAGTTTTAATAAA
Organism: Glycyrrhiza uralensis; assembly: GCA_030159175.1. NCBI lineage: Eukaryota > Viridiplantae > Streptophyta > Magnoliopsida > Fabales > Fabaceae > Glycyrrhiza > Glycyrrhiza uralensis. The sequence goes on along the minus strand of BRZY01000007.1, from coordinate 39,954,901 downwards.
AATAAATTATAAGTTATTATGACAAATAATAAAGTTAAATATGAGTTATTAAAATTACAATTGTTATATCCAAACAACAAAATTTGAAAATAAATAAATTTAATTACTCAGATAATTACTTTATCCAAACAAAGAATTTTAAGATTAAAATAATTTAATTATTCTATCCAAACAAAAAAAATTAAAAATAAAAAAAATTCAACTGAAGCAATTACATTTCTAAAGATTCTAAATTCCTTAGAATTTTAAAATACTTCATCCAAACACAGGATTAGATTAATTAGATTAGATTAAATGCGCCAAGAAAGCCATGGTCAAAATGGGGTCGACACGTAGCGTGTTTACTTTGTGTCTGTAAAAATTTACTCACATAACAGAAGATACTGGTCCATTCCCACCGACTTTTTTGGCCCATGCCCTCGGTCACCTCACCACCACAACCGAAGCCATTTATTTCGTTAGGGACGTACGGTTCTATAAATTAATCTATCAAAGTGGCCGAAAAATTTTAATACTAAATATTAAAAATATTTTTTGATCAAGCTAAATATTAAAAATATTAAATTAATAATTAAATGTATTATACCATTTAACTTTTTTTTTTATAGAAATATTATAAGTCAGGCATGTTGTTTTCGTATCATAAAATTTCTATCAAACTTAATTATCAGCGATCCTTCTCTCGATATAAATAAATAATTAAACAATCAACTAACAATTCATGGAAATATTTCCCACGTGTGTTAGCATTAATTGACTGTCATCTTGAAGGGGTCAATCCGAGTTCTAAACGTGAGAACGCCCTGACACAATGAGTGAGATAATGTGTAACACCCAATTCGTCCCACAGTAATAGTCTTTTTAAAAAAAATAAAAATATTATAAAATAATTGTTATTTTTTTCAATTTTATCCCAAATTATATTTTTTTAAAGTGTTGTATTGGTTTTGGAGTAATATAAATAATAAAATTAATTTGATAAAATTATTATTTTTATTTATTTATTATATTTTTTAATTTATATAAAAAAAATCTTAAAAGACTATTATTACGAGAGAGAATAAGTATAAGAAAGAGGAAAGACCTCGCGTACCTGAAGGCCAAGGGTACTGTAATCATCCTTACACGGTGGGCGAGGTTACAAAGCGTAGTGGAGTGCGTGCATGGTGGGTGTGTTCATGCAACACCCTCGCGAGATGGACTGGGTGGATTGATGGGAGTCTTACCTGATTTTGGGTCCAACATCTGTTCAAAAATAAGGTGCCATACCCATGGGCTTGCATATGTTAATGGATCAAGGCTTTTAAATGGAATATACTCTGGTCCAGAATGTACATGTCAGATATTTATAACTATGGTTTATAATTTTTTTATTCTCCAATTTTTTATTTTTTTATAGAAATATAAATATATCATGAACTAATAAGTAATGATCACATTTATTGAATAACATTACTAGTTTTTACAAATTATTCTCTATTTAATTTAAAATTTAATAATCCTAGGGAAAAATGCAAATATCTAGTCCCCAATGATGTTCTTAAATGGCATATGTCCCGCCTATTTTGTAAAAGACATTGATCTCTTCTTAATTACACACACCTCTCATCCATTTTATAAAAATAGAGCGTGTATGTGTGTCTTTTAAGCAAACATGAAGAGAGATGTGCACAATTTTTTCAACAAATAAATTAAGTGTTTGTTTAAAAAATAGAGGGTGTATCATCGAAGCATATATTTTTGAATAGGTGAATGTAATTTTCTCATAATTTTATATTATGTTATGTCTTCAAATTTACCATGCTTTTTTGTACCGTATCCATGTCCCTACGATCATTTAGTGTATCAGCCTCTCCCAAAATGTTATGGATGTTCAAAAAGTCAAAATAGATACTTGGTATATCATTTACCCGTGATAAGAGCTCTTCTATTGCTTTTCCTACTGCAAGGAGAGCCTATCTTTGCTCAGTATTTTTTTTGATAAATTTTTTGAAAGAAGTGCAACACGAGGACTTTTCAGAAAATCTCTGCTCATTATTAGGTCATGTGACATAAGTCCCACCCCCACTCATTCAGTGGTTTTTGTAGCTATTTTATTTGAATGATATGAAAAACGCTAGCTAGCTCTTTGTATGCTATCTGACAGGTTGCATTTTGCTTACTAGGTTTGGAGAGGAAACCTATGGTTGGTAAGTGACTTTTTCACATATATCTCGTTTTCCTCTCGTGTTTTTTCAGTATTTTTCGGCATCTGCGTGCGCTGATGTTTGTTTCTCCCGTCTTGGTGCGGCATTTTGTTCTCCCGTCTTGATGCGGTGTTCGTTTGGTTCAAATTGGCTGATTTACTTCGTTTCACTACAGATTCTCTTATGACTGAGTCATCAACGTTGCAGATCCGGAGGCGTGGGTACTCCGGTCAATATGAGTTTGTCATTTTTGTAGGCATTGTCACTTTTGATGGCATTTTGCTGTGTTATGCTATTAACTTGGGTGCTGTGAGCTTGTTCACATATTCATCTCTTTCAGTTTTTAGCGATGTTGAATTTGTAATGTCTTCGATGTATTTTACCGATTTGAATGAATGAATACCTTTTGTTGTAAAAAAAAAATTTGTTTGCTTAGTTATGAGGTAATTAGAACTTGTTTGGATTGACTTATGCAGAGCTTATGAACAAAGCTTATGACTGATTCATAAACTACCCAGAATAGCTTATCAAAATAGCTTATAGCTTATATGAAATAAGTTTCACCACATTTTTTTTTTCGATTATAAAAATAGATTATACAACTTATACCATAAGCTGTAGAATAAGCTATTATACCAAACAGGGCCTTAATCAACGCGGGTAGGGCTAAGGCAAGAAAAAAGACCGGTTCAGAGAAACCATAGACAAATTAAGATAAAGGTTTTTTGGAAGTTCTATATATGTTCTATACGTACCTAATAATATTAAAGATTTGACCCAAAAAATAATATTAAAGAAAATCACATTTTTTATTTTTCTTAACATATTTTTCATTGTTAAATAATTGTATGGGCTTAAATATGTTTTTAGTCCCTCAAATTTGGAAAATTGTTGCTTTTAGTCTTTTAAATTTAAAATGTGTATTTTTTGTCTCTCATTTTTTAAAGTATATCACTTTTAGTCTCTGAGATCATATTTTAAATTTAAAAAGTATTTTCTAAATTTAGAAGAGGTCAAAATATAAATTTAAAAAATAGTTTTCAAATTGAAAAATGACCCTATAGACTAAAAGTGACACATTTTTAAAAATAAGGGACAAAAAACACACGTTTTCAATTTGAGAGGATAAAAACAACAATTTTTCAAATTTGAGGAACTAAAAACGTATTTAAGCCTAATTATGTAAACTTTATTAAATAAATTCACATAAATTTACACAATAGTATAAAATATAAAATATATATACCAATTTTTTTTTTGAATCAGAAATATATATACCAATTAAAGTAACATGCAATATAAAAGTGAATTCAAAAGCGGCATACTCTAGGAGTATACTTGCTTACCAATATTCTACGCTTCCTAGTGCAATTGGTTTCATGTTTGAATTGATCAGGATGCAATTGGAAGCAACTTCAAAGCAACTTCAAACAAGGGCGCAATGTGAATTTATGTGTGGTGTTTGAGATGTTTTTCTAAAATTAATTTGGGGTCCACTTACTCTCTAGAGTCTACAGTGTGATCTATAACTGTGATTAATCATGATATTATTTGAAGTCAAAGTAATTTAATGTTTTGGTAACGATATTATAAATTGGAAGTCTGAGGCGGACAAATGGTAACATTTCTTCCTTTCCTTCTTTCTTTTAAACTTTTTCTAACCATTTTAGATTTGTGTATCTTATAATATGATTTAGTGATCTAACTCATTTTTACAAAATCAACTTATAAGATAAGGAGTATTGTCTTTGTTTTATATTCTCTTTTTATGTCTTATTTCTAACTAATGTGAGACTTAGACTTTTCCTTATTCGAACTAGAGTTTGATGTGATCGTGATGAAACAATCTGTGACCAAATTTAAAAAAAAAAATTTAATTTGCTTGTACCGTCTTAGAACTTTATGAGAATCCTTTTAATTAACCTTTCTGAGTCTGTAGATCTTGCAAGGGTGGATACAACAAAATAGAACAATCATGATAAATATCTCCAGAATGACTAAGGAAAAGGGTATATATCCGTATTATCCTTATTCAAATTGATTCTCCTGCAGGAGTGGGTCTACTTTGCTAGCTCCCTTATTATAAGGATTTTGGATATTCCACTTTGATACATTCCAACTCAGAGCTTTTGCCAATTCTGCAGTGCTCGAGTTTCTTTTTATGGTTCTTCCAAATGCACTTTTGAAAGTGTCGAAAGTACTCTCAATTACTCACCACATCACTTTAACTACCACATAGCCCTCTCTCTCTATATATATATAGCAGATTTTCCAGAAGTTGATTCATAAACAAGGGTAAATTAAAGTAGGTGCAAATAGCCCATATTCTAGAAGGGGAAAAATAATAATTTGAACGGCATTAATTAATAGTTTTTTGCATAGGTACGTGGGTGTGTATAATATGCTTATAAAAAACTCGTGGCCGAGTGTGTATAATCAAATGACAACCAAAAAACAAAGTAAGATTTTGGTCACTATTATATAATATCTCCCATTCAAGCTTGTTTTAATTTGCAGCCTGTAATCCCGCACAAGTAAGCTGAATTTGTCAAACATTTTGTGTCCCATTTGCCTTATAAAGATGGTAAGAGAAGTCAATAATCTGTTGCGCCATTTCTTTCTTTCTTTCTTTTTCTCACATGATTCACCTTTATTCGGAAAATAAATTAAATGTGGACGAAAAAAACAGAGAAGGGTAAATTCAATGCGTCACTTCCTTCAATCATAATTTTTCGATTAATACTATTTATGAAAGTTATCAGTCCGTGCTAAATTACATGTGCTATATAGTGTTTCTATATATATGTATATGTGTGTCAATCAGTCTTGAGAGAAAATTGAATCCTCCGGTAGTACTGGGGACTCAATGCTCCTAATTTTCACATGCAAGAACTAATTCAATATGACAGTTCTCTTAAATAAGAAAAATTAACCATAAGTGTCATAATTCATGTAATGGAAGGAGTTCATTTATAAAACCAATTGTCTAGATGGATGAACAACCTTAATCATTTTTGTGGGTGAATTAAAGTAGCAGTTCTAGATACACTTGGATTTGGCTTAAAATAACCAAGACAGTACAATCACTAGTAATGACTGTGATTGCTTTCAGATCAGATATCCTCATTCCTCAGCTCTACCATGTAGTGGATTAGTTCAAATAATAATATATACATACACACGAATATATGAATAAAAATTGATATGGACCAGACAGCTCCAAATATCTTCTTTTGTGACTTAATATCTGAGTCTGTTTTACCTTTTCTTTCTCTGTTTTTTTTTATGGTGAAACTTAGGCATGTGGATCTTATGCTGAAAAAAACTAAATTAATAAATAGGCGATGTCGTCCATTATGATGTGCCGTCTTCGCTTTTATTCATTAATCTTGTATTTGTTCTCTATATATGTATCTTGAACTACACGTGTGGGAGAAGAGAGAGAGGGATTGTGTGAAGTGGAAGCAAAAAAACTTGGCTTGGTTATAAAACAAACCCGTATATACGTTTGAGACTTTGTGTTGTGGTACTAGTACTACCCTATAATATATATGATTCATGTATATATGTGATGATTACCTTGTGAGTGAAGAAATAATAGAAAAGAAAAAGGAGAGACAAGAGGGACACCATGGAGTCAAAGACAAGACGACCACCAATCTCTCTCTCTCTCTCTCTCTCTCTGATATATCAGCTGGTCCCTCTCCAAACCGTTTTCTACTAGACCCATCAACCAACTCTCCTCTCTCTCGATCTCACTCTTCCCTAATTTGTAAGCAAACCCCATAACCATCACCATCATCATCATGGTCATCATTCATATCATTCCCTCCCCATCAAGCTTCTTTCTAATCTTTCCTCCCTAGCTAGCTCTATATATATAAATAATCCTTTCTCTCAAGTACACATGAGGAAATTGCCCATAAGAGGAATCTGCAGGAAGTAAAGTACAATGAGGAAGCCCGAGGCATGTAGTAGTACTAAGAACAACAACAACAACAATATTAAGCTAAGGAAGGGGTTGTGGTCACCAGAGGAAGATGACAGGCTCATGAACTATATGCTAAACAATGGACAAGGTTGTTGGAGCGATGTGGCAAGGAATGCTGGGTTGCAAAGGTGTGGCAAGAGTTGTCGGCTTCGGTGGATCAATTACTTGAGGCCTGATCTTAAGAGAGGCGCATTCTCACCCCAAGAAGAGGAACTCATCATCCACTTGCATTCCCTTCTTGGAAACAGGTCCATCTATATATCTCTTCTGGTCCATATATATCACCCATCGATCATTAACATTAATTAAGAAGAACTGATATGATTTGAACAGTACTGCTCTTGCAAAGTACTAATATATATATTATATGCTTTTCAGACTTTTATTTCTTTATAGAACTCGGGCAATGAAAAGTGAGAAAAAACATATTTTTACATATATATATATATATATATGCTTGTACACTATGTAAATCCAAGTTATATCCTTAGCCATTACCTTATTCTGAAAAGTGATAGACTGATATATCTATAGGTGTGTTACTATTTCAGAAGGGTTATATTTGTAATTCAACATATGAAATTAAGAATACAGATTTTCTAAGATGGATGCCTTAATTAAGTTCAAAATTTCTAATTAGGAAAACCAGATGGGGCACGCACTATATATCCACCTAACCATATATACAACAATCAATAATGTCATTACACACCGTTTTCATCATACATTTTTACATAACCTTTTTTAGGTAATAAATAAAAGAAACACATGTTCAATACATATATATCCACCCCAAATTAACAAATAAGATTAACAATTGGTGTGTGAGACTAATTATTTCTCTATATATGTTGACAGTTACTTATATCTCTAGTCTGTGAAAGGGTGGAGAAAGTTTAGGAAGGACATGTTTTGGACGTCGAGATGTCCCTCTCCTTGTAGTCCAAGACATGACATATATATATACACACACAATATTTTGAAGTTCAAATAACAACATTCGATGAATTTGTTATATATTAATATAAGCTAATTAACAATAGGACTTCGAGTTGAAGACACTCCACAAATATCTCTGTATATATTGTTTAAGGCTTTTTCATTAGCTTCCATGCAAAGCATTCCTTTATTACCCTTATACACCTACATACATACTTCAAATTAATTAATTAACTTCTACCATATATGCATATTGACCTGACATTTTATAATATGTTTCACTTTTTAAAGATGGTCTCAAATAGCGGCACGCTTGCCTGGGCGAACAGACAATGAAATAAAGAACTTTTGGAATTCAACCATAAAGAAAAGACTAAAGAACGCACCGACCACAATCTCAACCACACCAAATGCAAGCGAGATCGATCAGTCCTCATCACCTGAGACTAACAACAATATGGGAGGGTTTATTTCTGCACAACAGCACCAACAACATGCAATTAGTAGCTACAACAACAACATGCCCATGTTCAGTACTTCATCTCCATCACCATCAATGCAAACAACCACAGTTTTCAATACCATGATTGACAGGTTGCCTATGCTGGAGCATGGACTTAATAACAACATGCTAGCTTCTGGAGGATACTTCAACAGTACTACATGGCCATGCTTCTCTGCACAGAGTACTGGAGTTGATGACATTAACAACAAAGGTTCTTCAGCTTGTTTAGAAAATGATGGAGTGTTTGGGAGTGTAAATATTAATGGAGTAGCAGAAGGGGATCATGTGTTTGTTCCTCCTCTAGAGAATATTAACCTGAGAGTGGAGAGTAGTACGTGCAAGAGATCAGAAACTAATAACGATAGTACTAATTACTTTGATGACATAAACAGTATCCTTAATAACAACATTGACATGATCAGCAATAACAACAAAGGTGAAAATAGGGCTGGGGTGGAGAATTTGTTTCAAGAACAGTTCAACATGGGAGAGTCATGGGATTTTGAGGAGTTGATGAAAGATGTTTCCTCCTTTTCTTTTCTTGATTTTTCATTCTGACCCTTAATTCCCATTTTTTTTTTAACACCTCCAGAACCTTAATTGGTATACACTTGGGTGGTCTCCTTAATTAGAACGTTGTAAGATATATATTCGTATTTTTGCCGTTATACCAAAGTTTACAAATTAACAAGCAGGTATATAGGTATGAAATAAAAAGTCCAACATATATACATACATTGGTGATCGTGTAATTAGTCCTGCAGGTTAATTTTTGTATTATTATCATCATGATAATGAAATTGTTCAGGTCATAGTACCAGTGTAGTTAATTACAATAATCTCCCATACTTGTAAGGAGACGTGATCACGTGAATGTATATAGATTGTTATTGTTATACGTTACTTTTTATGTTCAACTTTTGTGTTGATATATATAGTATACTCGCACTTCTTGTTATACATATCGTAGTTAACTTGAATCCTGGTCTGCACAAAACAATACTATTAGAAAAATGATTGTTGGACACCTCTTGTGCCAAAATACACCTAGGAGATATTGAGAGATATATGAATAGAAAAATAAATAATAATAGATATGATAGATGATTAATGTCATAAAAAAAGAGAAATAGAAAGAAAAAAAAAGCTATTGAATGGTGTTGGAAAGATATGGACCGTGTTGAAAAATGGGGATTCATATTATTATTGGTGACAAGTTTATTTTTGGTTTCATTGGTTTAGTTAGGAAGGGTGGGGAGATTATCCTCTGTACTTACAGGAGGTGGAGTCTATTATCTTTCAGGTGATACAAATTAGTTCTGTTTCTTGTACAAACTTTTGTATTGGTTTTGGTTGGATATATCTTGTGCTTCAATCCTATGTTAATTCAATTTGGCTTATCCAAAAAAAATTGGTGAAAAGTTTGTAATAAGCATATTGTACTACTTTTGATAGAAACGCTCCTCCTGAATCCCCTAATTTTTTTAAACTGAATGCCGTTAAGGTCATATAATAATAATTGATTATGCTCTTATAATTAATAATATCTTCAAAGCAAACAGATTTACTTTCGTGATATATACTTGGGGGGGCTTACCGGCTTAATATTAATCATAAAAGTAAGTCCATTTGGTACTCATCATCAGTCGGATTAATGTTAATTTTGTCGAGGGTTATTCATCATATTATATGGAAGTTAGTTAAGCTAAATGGTTGAATTCTAGGAGTAATTATAACTTCAACTTTGATTTGAAGCCGTACGAACTATTATTGTTATATTGACAAACGGAAATTATGCCATAGAATAGAGGTTAATTATTATCAAGGAGTGAATTTAAAGCAACTTAATTTGAAATGGACAAGTAACAATTGGCTCGTCGACAGAGAGATAACGAAGGTGTAGTGCTTTTTGATATCATTCCCCACCCATGCCATAACTGATGTGTTTTATTAATTATATTTTGATTGAATTAAAGTAAGAATACATAGTTTGTAATGCTATTCTTCCCTCTTTTTAGTTTTTACTAGTTAATTTGGATTAACTTTTAATCAGCCTAAGACAGTTTTTCAATTAAAATAAATTTATGATTATTTACTTATAATTAAAAAAAGTTCTTAACCTCACTAATCACTAGCTAGCTGAGAATGCACGATGGATGCCATGTGTAAGTATTGTTCTTGTATAACTGTATAAGAATTGGTTCTTTGTACATATGGTTTAATGTTTTAAGTTGAAACAAAAATAAATGTAAATTAAAAATATAAAAATGATGGAGATAACTTGTGGGTCTCATTATAAATTTTAGAGAGAGTTGCACTATTAAAGTAAAAAAATTGCTAAAATTCTTCAATATGATGTGGCATATATAGTACGACTCATATATAAAAAAATAGTTGGGGATATAAAGATGACTTGGTGGTTGGGTGAGGGGAGGTAAGGAGTGGAGAGATAAGGAGTGGGTTGTACCCCAAAAAACTAACAATACTAACATTTAATTAATAACTAACACTGACCTATAAAAAAAATAGTTAACAACCTTCAAATGATATTCACCATTAAAGATACTCTAACTAGCCATGAGAGAGGAAAAATAAGGGGTCGTTTGGTTTGCGAAAATATTTTCTATTTTTATTTTTTATTTTCATTTTTTGAAAATAGTTTTCATTTTAAAATTTGTAAGATACGTTTGTTTCAACTTCATATTTTCATTTTCAAGAAATGAAAATGCCGAAAATGTGTTTGATTTAACTTATTTTGATTTTTTTCATAACATATATTGTATGTGAGTTTAATTACTATACATTGACAGTGTAAAAATATTTTACACAGACATTCAATTATATCTTATTATAGTATCACTTCATAATAATAATTTTCAAAATATCAGCACAAATATCTATATAGTAATATATGATTGGACGTTTGTAATAAAAATTTACACTGTTAATACATACTAATTAAATTCATTGTGTATTGTTTTTTGTTCACCATGTAAATTCATTGTATATATAATTGTAATAATAATAATAATCGTAAAATCAATGTAAATGACTCATTTTCCGCTGGGAGGGTCATTTTGCTTTTCCTCCGCTGGGAGGGTTTTGAATCTCGATTCAATGTAATTCATTTCCACTGTTTAAAAATGGGGTAAATCAAATTTGAAAAATGAGCTCATCTTTGAATTTTCCACACCCATGCATAAGAGGACAGTGACACGACCCTTGAGAAGAAACTAGGTAGACAAGCCGAAAAGAGTGACCAACTGCTTCGCCATCCTCCTTCTTCTTCTTTATCTTTTTCTTCTGTCCCTTTAAGATAGAGAAAAAAACACCCTAGAATTCAGAATCTTTTCATTATTGGAGGTTTTCTCTTTCCATTGGAGGGTCTGACTGTTTTGCAAAAGCAATTTTTTGCAAGAGAGAGGAGTGGGAAGACGAAATGTATGTGTGAATGGAATCGTTGGGTAAAGTTCTGTGAGAAGATTTTGTTTAGTGCTACGTACTGTTTTGCGAGAGCAATTTTTTTTGGGTCAATGTGAGAGCAATTTTTGGCTGATTCAAGGAGAGGAGAGAGAGACAAAGCAAACAATAACATTTTCACTCGAGACTGAGTCCCACATCGAAAAGGACAGAAAGAAAGGGAACATTTTGGGCTAATATTGTTATATTTACCAGATTGCCACTGCATTTTGGGCCTTTCCATTAACAGTTTTTTAAAACAAAAATTCCGGAAAAGGCTTATTTTATTTTAAAAAATGGGCCTCATTCTGAAAATATTTTTAAAGAAAATGTTTTCAAAAAATCAACCAAACATATTTTCTAGTCCATTTTCTATTTTTAGTAAAAATGAAAACAGGAAATGACCCAACCAAACAGACCCTAAGGCGGGTCTGTTTATGTTCGATGTATGAAATTGAAAAGAAGAGTGAAACTAACTAATGGCCTGGTATCGTTCTTTTTGTGAGTCTACTAAGATTTGTTTACTTGTTAAATAGATTGGTTCAATATGCCGAGGTGAGAATCGATAACAGTGATATAGATTATGGGTCTATTTGGATTGACTTATGCAGAGCTTATGAACACAACTTATAACTGATTCATAAGCTATTTTGGGCTTATTTTTCATAAGCTACCCAGGATAGCTTATCAAAACAGCTTATGACTTATATAAAATAAGTTTCACTATAATTTTTTTCCGATTATAAAAGTAGCTTATACAGCTTATGCCATAAAGCAGTAGATAAGCTTGTTATCCAAGCATGGCCTATATATGTTTCTTCTATTACCACACACAAAATAAATTCGTACAATTTTTTGACAAATTTTTTAGCCATTTGTATATATTTTTTAAAATAAAACCACACATTTTAATACTCAATTTATATATATATATATATAATGAGATAAGTACAAAAAACAAAAAAGTATTTAATATTTTGGAGTATCAAGAACGTTGTTTTTTTGGTCGAGTATCAAGAACATTAGCTTGGCGAAAGAATATAGGGAATTGGTAAATACACTCCCAGTTTTGGCCATACACCCCATATTAATGCTGAAATTCTAAAAAAATCTCTCTTTTTTGTATTCCGGAAACTCCAGTTTCCGGAATACAAATCTGTATTTCGAAAACTCTAGTCAAATTTGTATTCTGAAAACTCCAGTTTTCGGAATACAAAAATTGTATTCCGGAAACTCTAGTCTCCATACAATTTGTATTCCAAAAATTGGTTTCCGGAATGCAATTTTGTATTCCGAAAATTTCAATTTCTAAAAATAATACAAAATTGTAGGGTATTTTTAAAATTTTTACATTAATGTGAGTGACAGTGTATATCAAAAAGTCTGAAGGTATATTTATCAATTCCCAAGAATGTAACGTTACAACAACGAACCAATTATGAGCCCAGCCCACTGGGAACCATGATGAAGTTTATTTTTTTTATTATCCATAATATCGGTCACTGGTGGGGTTGTCATAAGCGAGAGCATCAAACTAGAACAGCTACGGACCAGCCCATTGGTTGTGACAATAGAAACAGAAGACTCTTTGGAGTGGACCATAAAAAATAAAGGCTGTTTGGATCAAATTAACTCACATTCTGTGGGTAAACAAACACTATGCACCTGCCGTTGTGCTTATTCTATAAATGCTACTTTGATAAAAAAAAATAAAAAATAAAAACTCCGGCACAAGCCTTAGCCATTCGAGTAAAGCGACCACTTGAGCTGTAATTAATAGTTTGACCCAAAAAAAACAGCTGTAATTAATAGAAAGTGTATTTAAAAAATGTGACAGTGTACTATTAATATTATCACTGTTCTTTTACCCAGAATGTAACATAATGTTTCGAATATGGTAGAGTTAAAACCAGGGATATATATTGGGTCGATCCTGACTTTTATTTTAAAAATAAACACCATAGTTGGAGTTTTGTAATGACAAGATTCTTATATTTAAAACCTTTGTTATCTATATCATTATCGCTGATAACTTCGTGAATACAGCCGCCAACAATGGGTTATAATATTATATCAAAGATTTGATACCATAATTATTTTGACTTAATTTGTCACGGAGCTTGCTAGTGGTAATTGGGATCCCCCACCTACGATTTCATGGATGTTTTCGAAATCCAATCCTGGATTGAGATTATACTGCTTTTACCATGTTTATAATATAGCCTAAAGATTATAGATCACGAGGGAAGGTCCTTGGTGGAATATTACTCACCAAAGCATTACGTTGAATATGAAACTACATATGGACGGATTGTTGGGTTTTTGTGCCTTTTGGATGATAAATACCATTAGCTCACTTCTATTCGTGCTCATCATTCATTTATCAACTGCTTTCGCTGCTATGTGGTTGTTAGTGGTTTGAATGTTTCAATCATCATAGCAAATAATTTTCAAAACTTTATAAAAAGATTAAGGGTTTTTTTTTTCCAATTTGAATATTACTTTTTCCGGTGGCTTAACCTTTTTCCCCAAAATTATTTACCAAAAAAAAATTGCAAAATTACATTTGAATTCATAACATTTGAAAACCAAACATGTTTATTTGAAAACTCTCAATCTATTTTTTAATGCTTTCAGATACTTTATGTTATTTTTTCATGGAAGGGGTGAAAATTCTCTTACCTTAAAAGAACTACATTTAACATATCTCTAATGAATGTGACACTTACCGTACATAACATATTATTACTAATGAATTTTAAATCTTAAACATGGTTATTGAGCTACAACCTACCATTATAAGTATTCATTTATCTTCATATGTGATAAAATCATAATAAATTCAATAAATGCATCAATAAACTTTTAAAAATCTAAAAGCTGGCATATAAATTTCATTCAATAATGAAAAAAATAAATCTTATCCTATGGCTATGTGAGCTCAGAGCAGCATGAATAGAAGAAGGGACGTTAAAAAATTCTCATCCACCAGCCGGTCGCGTAACGTATTAGTCCAACTCTTCACATTACACGGAAAAGTCTCGAAACCATTTCCTTTTTTTTTTAATTCATTCATTTTTTTCTGTTGATGGGCGTTCCACGGAGGAAAGTTAAGGACACGTGGCAGTGTCTGGTAAGCATGCAGTGACACTTCGAAACTTTTGACGTCAGTGGAGCAGTCCTATCGATTGCGGTGCCGCCACATGTTCTAGCAATTCATAGCTTAGACACAACTACTCCTACAAAAAATGATTGATAATAATAATAGCAAGAGCAATATTACTCTAACACCCACATATTTACACTATATTTTATTTTAATGAATAAAATAAAAGAATAAGATATATGATAGGTGTATCGTGGGTGTATGTATAACATTAATCTAATAGCCATAGCAATAACAACAGTAGTGAGGGAAGGCACGTGGGCCCCTCATAAATTGTTTAGTGGTCACCTTTTCCGTAGTCCAAGATATTATCATTGCCACTACTACTACCTAGCTCCTCAAGGCTCAAACCGTTTCTGATTCTGTCATAGTCTTTCTTCTTCCTTTCCAAATTTCAACAACAACAGCATCATTCTCGTCGCACGCATATTTCGTGATATGGGCATGGTGGCTAGGTAGCTAGCTCGTTTGTTCTTTGAGATTTCGCCTTAGTTTGTGGGCACTCTACTTGCTTTTCAACTGTGCGGTTGTGTGGCTTTATTTTAAAGCTAGACTTAATATTCCTAATTAATTAATTGAAGCCGGGGGGTAGTGTGGAGTTTCAAAGCTTTCATTTTTGCGTATCAACGTACGCATATATACCTAACCTCAAGCACTATTGGATCACGTTTTAAGTTAGTAGTAACTTAGTATGAGAATGATGGGAGTCTAAGTGGCAGACTCTCTGTCTTACTTGCAATTGGTTGGGTTCGCTCTCCTTTTCCACATTCTGCTGCTCCTTCAAAGCTCAGATATCCAAGTTTGAATAAAAACCGTATTTGAGTTCTGAAGGTTGGAAAAGTCTCGTTATTTTTTCTTTTCTTTTCTTTTCTTTTCATGATTATGATGGTTTTTATAGTAAAAGTGCTCAGAGTGAGAAGAATATGTTAAAAGCATCTCCTTTATCAACTTTCCATTGCTGTTAAGTTTTTGATCCCTATTCCTATATTCGATTTTGATTTGGCTTGATTTTGCTGGCCGGTATTTAACCACATAGTATGGAGAAAATATGTGGTTTCTGGGCACTAGATTATGATATATGAATATTAAATACTCACATTGCTAGATATTGGAGCTCGTTCTGTATCTCCTCATCTTGGTGTTAGCACTGGCCTTATAATAACTCCTTAAAAATTCCTCGTTTGGTTTCTCAAATAACTCATTGAATTTGGCTTCTCCCAGAGATGGCTGAGAAAGAGAGCTTGTATTCATCAGGTGATTGGAGGAGAATACCAATTTGCACTTTCTTCAAGGATGCCAGGTAGTAATAGCATTTTTGTACTATCTTTTTTTAAAAGATCGTAATTCGTTCATTAAACAGAAACTGCACAGTTCAAACAGTTTTTTTCCTCTAAAAAATTTTCATCTATTGCGTTTTAACTTTTAATGATGCAGAGCTATGAGCTGTTTTGGGAGTCTTTCCCTCATTTATTTTGAGTTCAATTTTTTTTTTCCCTTTCTTTCAGCAGCTACTACTTACTGGTATTGTTCTTCTGATGTTACCTGGATTTAACTCTTGGTTTTCCTTCTTACTGCAGACTAGTTTTTAAATATGACAGTCTTGGTAGGGAAATATTATCAATTGCATTGCCTGCTGCAATGGCTTTGACAGCTGACCCTATTGCTTCATTGGTTGACACTGCATTCATTGGCCAAATAGGTATGTTCTGTTCTGTTGTTAGTTTGTGAGCTTTGAGCTTATTATAGACACCTTTCTCAAAACAATTGGAGAGAGAAAAAAAATCCAAATAATCAACTTAATTAGCTTATATGCATTTTAATTTCTTATAATGCATCTAGTGTTAAATATTATTGGTCTATACAGGTCCAGTGGAGCTTGCTGCTGTAGGAGTTTCCATAGCTCTCTTCAATCAAGTATCAAGGATTGCAATATTTCCACTTGTCAGTGTCACAACCTCTTTTGTGGCTGAGGAAGATACCCTCAGTGGAGCAAGCTCCCAGGTAGAGGAGAATGGATGTTTGGAAGCAGGTACAACTACGGATGCTGAAACCAAAGAGTTCTTACCACAGAAAGGTACCATTCTCCCACTTTCCTAAATGGTTTGCCAAAGTCTTATTCCTCTATAGGAAAGCCAATAATTTTTTTTACTACATTACACATTTAGAATCTTTCTGTTTTCTTGGTTAGTTACAGATGAATGTGTTCACAACTCACATATGGTTGGTGAAAGCTTTAACATAGTTAAGGAGGAAAATAAGAGAAGGCATATTCCTTCAGCTTCATCGGCATTGTTTTTTGGTGGTATCCTTGGCATCATCCAGGCAATATTTCTTATTTCTGCAGCAAAACCTTTATTGAATTTCATGGGAGTAACTTCAGTAAGTACTTTTGTACAAATATTAATAGAGTAACATTTATTTTAGCTTGTTCCCTTAGGTGATTGGACCTTATATCAGCATGGGATGATTGCCTAATAATATGGAATATTTATTTATACAGGACTCTCCTATGCTACACCCTGCACAGCAGTACCTTAAATTGAGGTCCCTTGGTGCTCCAGCAGTTCTTCTCTCATTAGCGATGCAGGGAGTTTTTCGAGGATTTAAAGACACTAAAACCCCTTTATATGCCACTGGTATATGCCTTGACAAACTTAAATTGTTATTATTTATTTAGTGTCACAATATCCTGCTATCATCTGATTCTAAATACTATATTTTTAATGTAATCTAGTGGCAGGAGATGTGACCAACATAGCACTTGATCCTCTATTCATGTTTGCATTCCGCATGGGTGTCAGTGGTGCAGCCATTGCCCATGTTATATCTCAGTATGTTTTATTTAATTGAGATTCAAATGCTCTGATCATGCTTTTGTTTAAGTACGGATTGCATATTTGTTTCTTTTGGCCTTAGTCATCTCTTATTTTCGAATTATCTGTAAATGTAGGTACCTACTTTCAGCTATACTCCTGTGGAGTTTGATGGAAAAGGTTGATCTTATACCTCCAAGCATCAAGCATCTGCAATTTGACCGATTTCTTAAAAATGGTATTGTGCTTGACCAAATGATCAACAAAGTGGGGTGGGATGGGAATTTCTAGCTTCTCCTTTCTCATTTTTCATTCAAATTGATACTCTATTGATTGTTTTCCATGGATATAGGTAAACTAGCATTTTAGCATCGAGACTTGACCCTATATTTGACCTTCTTGTCATCCAGGTTTTCTATTATTAATGAGAGTCATTGCTGTAACATTCTGCGTGACACTGGCTGCATCGTTAGCTGCACGCCAGGGACCAACATCCATGGCTGCATTTCAAGTCTGTCTGCAGGTTTGGTTGGCAGTGTCTCTTCTTGCTGATGGTCTGGCTGTTGCTGGGCAGGTGAGATATTATGATTGATTACTTTGTCCATTAAATGCCTTGTTGTGTTACTTCATGATGGTTTCATATCAAAACATTGGATAGAATATCAATGACATCTACTTGACTTATCATTTCTTCTTGTATGAAAAAGTTGTGTAATGTGATAAATGGTTTGAATTCATTTTCAAATCATATTTTATGTGAAAAATGGGAAACAGATGAAGTTGGAAAAAACTTTGCTTGGGTATGAAAAGAAATAATAAAAGCCATAATTCTCATACATTCTCAATGAGTAGTTGAATCCTCAGTGTGGAATAATTATGTCATCCAATTGATTTTCTTTGATGATTATTTGTCCTAATTCTTGGTACACTGCCTTCCCAATCTGCTTTTATTAGTTCATAAATCATAACTTCCAAAGTAACTTTATCTTCGTTTCAGGCAATTCTTGCAGGTGCATTTGCCAACAAGGACCATGATAAGGCCACAGCAACTGCATCCCGAGTATTGCAGGTGTTTTACATTGTTATGAGAAATCTCTGGTCTTTTTTCAAGACATTAGATTGTTAATGTGACAGATAATTACATTGCAGATGGGTTTGGTTCTAGGATTGGCACTGGCATTCATTCTTGGAACAGGATTGCACTTTGGAGCTAGAATATTTACAAGAGATGTCAACGTCCTCCACCTCATTAGAGTTGGGATCCCGGTAATTTATTCATGTTCAGATTGGAAAGGATATTGGTTAATCTATCTTTTCAACACCCCCAAAAAAGTGGAACTTACATTCATATTAACTCTTCTTCCAGTTTGTTGCAGTCACTCAACCCCTGAATTCTTTGGCATTTGTATTTGATGGTGTCAACTTTGGGGCATCTGATTTCGCATATTCAGCCTTCTCAATGGTGGGTATTTTCTTCCATGTTTTAATCTGCATTAATATTAAGGACTCATTAAAAATGATGCAGTTTCAGTGCTTTTTGTTTTATTTCCTTGTGTAGTAAGTATGAGCATAACTATGCAATTAGAAAATAAATTTTGATTTACTTCAATTATGGCATTCTTCACTCTCAGGTTGTGGTAGCAATTCTTAGCATAATTTGTCTGCTTATTTTGTCATCCGCTGGTGGTTTCATTGGAATTTGGGTTGCTTTGACCATCTACATGGGTCTAAGGGCATTTGCTGGCTTCTTGAGGTAATAATTCTCAAACATATTTTTTTCCCCCTAAGTTTTCTTTCACACTCTTTTCCTTGTCAAGACACTTGTAATACATTTTTATTGAACTACATTGATGCAGGATTGGAACGGGATCAGGACCGTGGGAGTTCCTTAGGAGCTGACAGGCACAGCACTAGGCAGGCGCAACAAAAAATCATAGAGCTTATATTTGGCCTCAGTTTCAGTGTGGTTCACATTAAAGGGATAGAAGTTTTCCCTAGTATTTTAAATCTCTTTGAAATCCTTTTGAAAGAATAGGCACTGCTTCCTTAATCATGATTGTACTTGAGGCATTGGTTGAAAATGCCTTCAGAATATGTACAGAAAAAAAAAAAAAAAAAAATCCTAGTGTATCTCATATTCTCACATACAGAGAAATGACATAAAATATAGGATCGAACTTCTGTTTGTAACCATGCAACAAATATATTTAAAAAATGAAAGATAGCCTACTAGTGCTGAAAAAAATTGCGGAACTCCTTTTGTTTGTAGATAGAATAGAATGTCTCTTTTGTTTTGATATGGTAACATATGCAAGAGACAAAACACGAGATCTGGAAATTGAAAGGATTCATATAATTTTTATATAATGCAAATAATATTATAATTTTTAAATAATGTAAACTTGACTATTGTTTGATTTATATAGTTTGACTCCATCTAAAGAGTAAACTTTGTGTATATTTGCATTAACTTATTTTATCCATTATATAATTTATAAATAAAATTTTAACGGGGTGAGCAAAGAAAAACAATTTTTTTGATTTAAAATGGGGTATCTCGTCGTGTGTGTAAAGACTAATTCCTTCAAATCGGATAGGAGTCTATAGACAATAAAGCTCTACCCCAGGAGGCAAAGAAAAACAATTTGATCTCATATTCTTATAACAATAAAAAAAAATATAGTAAGAAATTGATTTGCATTTATTTGTCTACTATGAATTTCTTATACATTTAATAAATTAAATCTTAAATTATCAAAATATAAACTATACATTACATAAATCTCATAAATTGTTTTTAAATTTTAATACAAGAGTATAAAATAGTTCATATTTTATTTATAAATTATTATCTATTAATAATGTAAAAATAAATATACGTAAAATTGTTCATACATAATAATAATCATTATAAAAAGTTTGTGTCAATTTTTTTTCCAAATAATACATTTGTCTAATATAGCACTTTTTAACTTTTTTTTTTAATTTTATTTTAAATCACTCGTCGTTCTTCCTTTTCTTTCTTTGGGCAGTAGCGCCGCCGAGAAAGAGTGGTAGTTTAACTGAAAGCAAAGCAATGGCGAGTGCGTTGGGTAACAGAATCGACGGTTTTCGAAACTCTTCGTTACTCAGATTCTCACTCAGCTTTATCAGAACCTTCTCCTCTTCCTCTTCTCCTTCTTCTGCCGCTGCCGCTGCTCAGAACCCTACGAAATCAAAGCGAAGAAAGAAGAAGAACTTGTTCGAGGTGGCTCAGTTCCTACCTAACTGGGGAATCGGCTACCACATGGCCAAAACTCACTGGAAAGAAGTTTCTTACGAAATCACAAAAATCAATCTCTACAAGGTCCTCTTTCATTCCATTCTAAACCTTATTCTATTCTAGAGTCTCATTTTTATTTATTTATTTTTATATGTATTATTGGCAGGATGGAAGACATGGCAAGGCATGGGGCGTTGCTTATAAAAATGGTTAGTTATTAGTCTCTAAAATGAAATGTGATCGTCGTGTTATTTCTTATGCACGTTTTGTACTGTTCGATCTTTGCTCGTAAACTGTTTGATAATAGCTCTACTTGATGCTTCAAGCCATGTTAAATGCCTGAATGAAAACACTTGTGCTTGTTTGTTCCATATTTTATTTGATGCACTCTATTAGATTAATTTGCTAAAAGAATTGAGTTAATAGATCAAGGCCTTGGCTGCAATGTGTGGCCTATGCTATATCAAATCAAGTGGTTTGAGTTTGAGATCCATCCGTTTCTTTTAAAATGATGGTTTCTGTGAATACTTGAACTTTATTGGAAGTGTTTTGTGTCTTGAGTCATTGTCATTTGTTAATCTTAACATGGTTGCATCCCCTTCCTTTTGATAACAACTATTTGATACGATCTTCTTTCTTTGTCAACTGAAATTTTTGAGAGATCAAGACAGCAAGTGATTTAATATAATTTTTCGGATCATAGCCTCTTCTTTGTTCTGATTTGTTTCTTATTTGCATCCACTAACAAAATAACTCGTAGTTAGTAAAAGAAGTTGGATCATAAGGTCAAAGTATATTGGGATGATATTCTGCATAAATAATCTGCTTCTGCATAATTTTAGATTCTGTTCCTTGGGACTAAGGTTGAGAATATGAATTTTGTTTAATTGTATTGTATTTGATTTGATACACAATTCAATACTTAAGGAGTTATTTAGTATGAAATCTTATGCATCATGAAAACCAAGAAACTCGTAGTTAATTGTTGTTTTAAGTCTGAACTTAGAGTTTTTAGCTAAGTTTTCTGTTTGAAGAGCAACATGTCTTGAACTTCTTGAATTTTATATTGAAGGATAAAATATTAAGTATTACTTACTGCATGTTTATGATGTCTTGGAATTTTATTTGAGTTCAAGAACTCATTTTGGTTGAATTTGAACCTATTCAGCTTAATGGGTAACTGATTCTGAACCAAGATGAAATCGTGTCTACGAGTCTTAAAATAGAGACCAAACCTTTGTATGATGATTTGAATGATAGAGATAAAGTTGAACTCTATTTCAATGTAACAAAATATTGATAATTGGAAAACAAAGTGAATTACTCATTACATTAAATGAAGGTGTTGTGTATCTGTGGGGGTATTCCATGCAAGTATTTGTGTTATGGTATTCCTAACTATATTTTTATTTTTGGTAGAGAACTCAAGTAGGAGCTCGAACATGCTCATGATTTTGAATGCTTTCGTCCTTTGTATGGGGTCAACTTTCTTTGTCTATTTCATACATGTTCCCATGTCAAATTTTATGATCCGTTGTAAATCTCATAAATTTTGCTTATATGACAAATGTGTATGTGTTGCTTATGTTAGAACTTAGAAGCTTCATTCAGTAAATTCTTCAATGAAACTTGTTGCGGCAACAATATGGTATGAAGCATTATGCACCAAAAATAAAGCGCATAAGTATGAAGTATTACTTGATTACTGAAGCAATTTTCAGTACTTGTTCTTAGGTATGCATTGATATGTAGCAATTATTGCAGGCTTGCCAGCAGCTGATGCTCCGAAAAAAATTAGTGGAGTTCACAAGCGTTGTTGGAGGTACCTCCCAAATGTGGTAAAAGCATCAGAAAGCTCGCCAAACTTAACGAGTTCAACAGATAGTGGCTTAAAAGTTGAAGCCCAAGCAAGTTGATGCTTTCTAGTGACTTTGGATTTTAGGCTATCGACATTATGCCTTGTGTCTTAGATTTGATTTTCAATTGGCATAGTTGTTTCTTATACTATGGTAGCTTTTTTGAATCAACCATAAAAATATATCTTATGCATTCATGAAAGGTTCATGTGCTTCTTCTAAATATTTAATTAAATGACTTCTCGACCATGAAACGTGCTGTGGGAGAGTAAACTGGATGGATTTAATTCTTCTTTCTTGATCTGTGCTCGTCTTTGACCGTCTATTTGAATATGTCTTGTAGTACATCTATATGTTGAGCAGGTGAATTATTAAGGGCTCATTTATTTTGAAAAAATATATAAAAAATAATTGTTTTTATATATAAATTGAAATTTTTTTAACCTTAAACAAAAAGCCCTTATTCTTTAGTGCTCTAGTACTCCACTACTCAATAGGTAATACTTAATGCGGATTTTGATTTTCCATTTTAAAGGTTACTTAAAGTAGTCATTTTTTGTAATTATTAATAGAGAAAGAAGAACTAAATTCCTAAATTTTCACCATTGATTTAATCCAAAGAAATTATTAATTTAAAAAAAATTGATTTAGTTAGCCCCACATAAGTTATTATAAATCTGAATGCTACTTTTGGTACGAAAAAATAATTCTAGATTTTTATGCATTTATTTTTTTCTTTTAATAATTTCTATTTTTTCTCAATTCTCACACGTTTGTATAATTTATATCTTATTAAATATTAAATACTCCATAAAATTATAATTCTACGGAAGAATTATTCAGATTAACGCTTCTCTCGGACCGCTAGCTTTAAAAAAGAATTGCTTTTTTTTTTACCTTTAAAAAAATAAAAGCGTTTCCTAACACGTGCGAAGTTTCTACTATGCTTACATTTGTGATGCCAAGAGAAGAAAGCAAAATAAAATAAAATTGTGAAGCCAGAGAGCGGCTGGGATCGGGTGCCGCAAGTCCTATTTTAAAAGCAATCACACCGTCAAATTTGTACACACCGTAGTTTTGCCCAAAAACCCTAAATCATATTTTCGAGCAAATTGTAAGGTATAGGGTTTATTTGCAGCTTCACAATCAACACTAGCGCTTGTGACTTGTGAGTTAGATGCTTCATCCTTTTAGTTCTAAAAAATATTTGAACACTTTCTCCGCTTCCTGTAGTCGATGATTTCCATTATCTGAATTATTTTATATTCTTTTTTTTTAACAGCAATTTTCAGGGTGCAATGGCTGCAAACAATATGGCCCCTTCCGGCATCGATAAAGAACAGGTAGCTATTATTTTCTTACTCGGATTGTGTGTATGTGTGTGTTTTTATTCCCTGCTGGAAAATTTGATCGCCAATGGGATTTCAAGTCTGAGTTTTTATTTTTGGGGTGTAATTTGATCATTGCCCCTTTGCTCGTTTTTGGATGCGTTTGAATGATTTATTTGGTAATGGAGCAGATATTTGGAATGGCTGAAAAGGAGATGGAGTATAGGGTCGAATTGTTCAACAAGTAGGTTTCCCTGAACTTGCCCTCACACCCAATGCATTGCATTCCCAATGCATTGCATTGCCTGTTTTAACCAGTTAGAAAGTTTGTTACCCAACACACACACACACACACATATATATATACATTCCTCTGCCACTGTCATCTTCTATTGTTGCTGTTGGTTTGAACTCAGCTGAGGAAGGTTCTCAGATGCAGGAAGATTTGTTGGTGGCTTAATAATTCATTTGGCTAACCCTATGTTGTTTTTACCTTTCAGGATGACCCAGACTTGTTTCAATAAGTGTGTTGACAACAGGTAGGAAAGCTCTTTTCCAATTGCATAAACTGTTTAAGAGAGCGTTGTGTTTGATGCCTTCTTAAGGTCCTCCAGTCAAATTGGAGATTAGTTTCTTATTCCTTCAAAGGAGTTATCTGATGTTGCATTATTTTGGATAATGGATGAATGTGGGTGATATAATATTTGTTTATCACTTTATCTTGTCAGGTACAAGGAGTCTGAGCTAAATATGGGTGAAAATAGTTGCATTGACCGATGTGTTTCAAAATACTGGCATGTAAGATGTTACTTATATATACTTTTGGATGTGCCACTTGTATTATTTTTGTCTATTAGTCATTAGTTTTTTTTTGTAACAAATACAATTTTTTTGGTTGTTTCTCATGCTAAGATAGTTATGTTGAAGGATGCAATTTTAGTAGGGTTTAATATCTGTTAAAATGTGTGCTCTTCTTTGAAGTTTCTGCTGTTTATACCCCATAGTAATTTGATGCAATAAAAAGCATTTTTAAGTATATGGATCATAGAAGTTCTTCTTTCAATATGGCTTTTGCTTATGGTTTCATGGGAAACTGCAAATGTTGACTATAATATTGTCTTGTCTAAGTGGGTTTTTGTTTTTGTTTTGTCAGGTGACTAATCTAGTTGGTCAGCTTCTTGGTTCTGGGAAGCCTCCAATGTAATCCAAGTGTATTGTTGTGTTTTCTTGTGCGGTTTGATCTGCCTGAACTACGACTACAGTATTAGTAGTTGCAGCCTGAGGAAGCAAATAATTAATATTTTGCAAGGTCTTTATTTTTGCCCATGACTGTTTTTAGGTCAATCTATTTATTAAGAAAGGGATTGATATCTGCTGTGAGCTTGAGGTAGCCCATGGTAAACTCTGGAATAATTTTTGAGTTAATTAAGTTCATTCTTCCTTTCTAATTTATTATGTCGTGTTATTCTATCAAAATTATTTCAATTATATTATCCTACTACCACTTTGTTTTTTCTCGCCATATGATATGCTTAGTTAGAATATTTCCTTCCCGTACTCGAACACACTATGTTTGCGTTTAATTTTTCTTCTCATTTTCCTCGAGTATCATCCAATATGTATTACAAATTCATATTAAGAAATCAATACCTCATTTTGGCCAAATGAAATTTATGGATAAAATTTATATTACTTCGTGTGGGAAATCAATGGCAATTATGGGAGTAATGAAAATAAAATGAGGGTATTATAATGCCTGTTTCACCAAAATTCATCCGGACATCCCCTGAAAATTGGAAATTAAAATATAAGCACATACGGAACATTCCAAACCATCGAATTATCATACCAATAGTGTTTAAAGATTTATATATATTTTTTCTCTTCACTTTAATTTCTGTCTTATATGACAAAACCAAATAAAATCTACATTATTCGGACAGACAAAAAAAAAAAGATTGAAATGCTAGAGGCTGTTTTCAACTTGTGTTGCTATACTTTTTAGACTTGGATGCATGCAGATGCAGTTGAAAGCAGGAAGATGGGGACTTGAAGGCCACAGACACGAAACTCTAGAATCTTGCCAAGACTTAAAATGAAGGATAAATACTAAAATTGCCTGTTGAAGAAAATACTGAATAAAGATAATATAGCCAATGCTTCAATGTTTCCTTCAGAAACCAGAGAAGGAAGGAAAGAGACTATAGATAGACTATACACTTTCAATTTCTAAGGTTTCTGGTTTCCAGTGTTGTGCCGTCTTTAAGACTTTCCTGTGCATCATTGTCCATCCCAAGGCGAAAGAGGGCCACTGCTTGAAGATATAATGCGGTGTGCCAGGTGGGTGATATTGATTGAGCTTGCATGGCATCTCCTAGTGCTTCTTGTGCCATGTTGTTCATCAGGTAACACAAGCAACGCCTTGCATACACAGTTGGTGATACCATGGTCCCACCATCAATGAACTACACATAAACATGCAACGAGTAATGAAAGGCTAACTGATAATTCCAATGCATATTCAGGTTCTAGCCAAATACTAGCGACCCATAGAATTCAATGATGAACATTTCTGTCCACCATGAAGTTGATGATTGGAAATTATTAATTTTGTACAAAAAATTGAAATCTTCATGCTATTTGGGTGAGTATTACTGAATTAAGATTCTGAGCATTTCTAGCTGACTTACTTGTGTATAGAAGTCAATGGCCTTAGAGAAGTCTCTGGCACGAAAAGCAGAATCGCCATGCTTCTTCGAATTCAGTGTTTCTTGTATTTGATCTGTCCACATTTGGAAGGAAAGCTGTGTTGCAAAGTAAGGATACAAAGCCAAAAATACAAAGCAAGGTTAATGTAATGAAGGATCAAGCTTGATAAGAACCATAGAATACTACATCTTCTGTGTACTAATGAATTAAGCTTTTTCTAAAGAAATGTGATAGTTTTGGGCAAGCAAACTCAAGGATAATATGAATAGTATTGCAACATAAGTGAATGAAGAAACTCAAAGTCAAAGCAATTTATAAATTCTTATAGGTTAAAACTTGAAATAGACACAGAAAGTTATATACAGAAATACCCAAAAGCAGGGTACTAAAATTATAGCATTGCACATTATGTATTATGAATTCAAGGAAAAAGACCAAGGCATACCAACTAGTACACTTGTCATCAAGAAGCTTTTAAGAAAATTGTATAGACAGAATAAGAAAAGGAAAAAAAGAAGACAAGGCAGGCCTATCCTATCATAGCATTCTTCTTTTATCTCTTAATAAAATTAGGACATGGGAAGGAAATCTGGAGAAAATTTGAATTACCTCATTGGCAACATCTTCATCATCCTTGTACCCCAATCTTTCCAAAATTTCATGTATTGAAATGAGATCTGTTTTAGAACAAGCTTCACCAAACGGTGTCAATGAAACTGTTTCCTTTGATGATTCACTCTCATCTGGTATGCCCAATAAAACAAGTGATGGAACCTGCCAAACAGAACTAGCTATAAACCAAATAAATTTCTATGCTTCCATTGTGCTTCACTGATATGGTAGAATACAAGCCAACCAAATTACTTAGAGCCTCAATTGACTTGTGATAGAGAAAACAGAAACAAAAGGCAGGGAGGGAGGGAAAAAAGAAGAAGAGCATACTGAAGTTTCTTTCTGAAGAGGAGTTAGAGCAGTCACAAGTGACTTGGCATTTGGCCTCTCGCGAGGTTCGTACTGCAAACAACGGGAAGCTAATCTCACTAACTCAGTTCCATCATCATTTGAAAAATGACCTTCCAAACATGAGTCCATTAGCAACTGAAAATTTTTGCCTCGGATAAGGTCAAGTGCCTGCATGTAAAAGGATCACGGTAACCATTTTATTTATCGACACGTACTACAATCACTGTGATCATTTTAAACCAACCATCCTAGGATGCTACTGTGAATCCAGTAAAATACAAGCACAAATTGCCAAAATTCTAAGGATCAAAGATTCACTAAACAAAACACCCCGTGAATTAAAATGAAGAGAAGAAAATGGAAAGCAGAGAGTATACATGGCTGGGAGGGATATGCTTGCCACTCAAAAGATCAAGCAAAAGTGTTCCAAAACTGTAAATTACACTTTCCGGGGTGATTCTTCCTGCCAAATTTCAAAAAACAGTGCTGGCTCAGTAAAGAAATTGAATTAGTCAGAACGCATGAAAATACCAAAAAAGATATAGCCCCAACCCAATTGAAATAAATAAATAACAAGCTAACACCAAGCTTGAAATAAACAGTTTTTTCCACTTAAACAAGGAGAAAAAATGGAGACAACAGACAACTTATGCTTACACAAAATGAAAAAGGGGGGAAGGGGATGGGAAGACAAAGACATTAATTAATACTGTATAATTCAACTAGCTTGAGTGCAGGCTGCAGCAATCTCAACTGCTCTTTTATTAATGGCATTCACCCCTTCCTTCCTGTTGTCACAAATGTGAATACATACATCTCAAGAAAACCCAGTACATGATCGCCTTTCTTTCTTTTTTATTTTTATTTTTTTAAGTTATTACCTGTCCTCAAATATTCTGGAGGGGTGAAGGCTAAATTTGTACTGTAGCTTCTGCCATCTCTGCTGTTTTTCATTAATCCAAAACAAGACAGCCTAGGGTTGCCATGCTGTCCACCATTTATACCATATGTAAACAATAGTTGATAAAAAAAACACAATGATATTTGGAAGAGGTATAAAATAAAAGCTTAAGCACCTGATCAAACAAAATTCTGTAAGCATTAAGATCATGGTACAATGCCCTTTCTCTACTGCTGCAGTACTCCAAAGCTTGTGCTAAATACAAGGCCACTCTCAACCTCATTTCCCATTTCATGGGCTGGATCTCCCCTACCAGCATAGTTCATACAAATCACAAATCAGTTGTTTACATTAAGTTTAAGATTTCACAAACTACATTGACAAAATGGGAGAGAGAGGAGATTCTTAAATGGAGCCCCTTAATTTAGCTTCATAAGCATATGGCATATCTCAAAACACCTCCCCCTATTTGTTTATCAATGACTAATAACCACTATGTTAGTTATTTTGCTCTTGTTGATTGATGAAGATAGAGTGAAACTCACAGTGAAAGAGATGTTTGGAGAGAGTATCATTGGGCATAAACTCTGCAACGAGCAATCTCTCTTCTCCTTCGCAGCAACAACCAACCAAGTTAGCTAACCGCTCACTCCGCAGCTGCCCCACTGCTCGTGCTTCCTCCTAAAAAAGTCCAACCAACAAAACACATCAAACATCAACTTCCACACTCACACAGTTATATGTGCAAAATGAAAAGGAAATCAAAATGAATGAATCACCGATTCAATCCCTGAAATTGTAGAGTTGGAAATTATTAATATTCTAAATTTGTCTATAAAATTGAAAATCTTCAATCACGTTAGTCTCAGCAACTAAATTGACTGATTCAAAAACACTAATATGATCGAGAATTTTCAATTTCAGGTAATAAGTTGAAATATTAATAATTTCAAGGATTAAGTCAACCGCGCCTTACAATTTGATAGACGATTTTGGTGATTCACTTAAATCAAAATAGGGAGGAGCACGAACTAGGAATTGACGAGAATCAGGCCAAGCAGACTTGTTGAAGCGCTTCACAGCGACCAACTTATCATCATCTTCAATCCTTGCTTTGTAAACAACATTGGGAGCCTTCTCACCGTGTTCTGAGACAATGTTGTCCGGTGAGAATCCTGAGGTGGCAGTTATCAGTTGGTCCAAGCTGAACTCAGTGAAGCCAGCCCAACAATCCTCTATACCCAGAAATGAATCACGGTTAAAAAACAAAATTTGAAATTTAGAACACAGTGATGAAGTGAAAACAATTGGCCTTTTCTTTTTGCTTGTTTTGTTCTTTTCCATTGACCCAGATAGTGTGAATAGTGAGATGAATTTACCGTTATCAGGCAAGTCGTGAAGATTCGATTTGGTTGTATTGGAGGGACACCAGCATAGACAGAATTTGGAGCAACGAGCTCCCATTGCTGAAAATGCAGCACTATACTTCTTATATAT
This sequence comes from Glycyrrhiza uralensis, assembly GCA_030159175.1. NCBI lineage: Eukaryota > Viridiplantae > Streptophyta > Magnoliopsida > Fabales > Fabaceae > Glycyrrhiza > Glycyrrhiza uralensis. Next base: position 39,925,326 of record BRZY01000007.1, on the reverse strand, counting down.
CCTCTATCTCTTCCTAGATGAAAAAGGATAAGGTGGGGGGCAAAGAACGAAGAGAAGAGAGAAAGTTGATTGGAAAAAAAAAAGTTTTTTTTCTCTATGATTTGCAAAGGATTTGCGTTTGGTTGTATCAGTAACCACCTTTCTCCATCACTCGCTCTCTGCTTTCACTTCCTCATTCTTCTGTTTTCTTACTTCTTTCCGAAATACTACCATTTTTTTTTTGGTTTCACTGGGTTGGATAGATTGATATATTGGCTTTTTAAAAAAAATTAAATGGTTTTATCAAAAAAATATTTTTAGACATAAATTAAATTTGAGAGGAAATTACACTTCTCTCATCTGTTATGTTAAAAGTAATGCACGCTTATGTTTTACTCCCTACGCTCTTATTTATAAGAAACATAATACTAAAATTACATAGATCAAGAAATGTATTGAAATGTTATTTTTCATTAATAATGTTATAATTTTAAATTTTTTTTGATGAATGCTCTTGTATTAAATAGAAAATAGGTGAAGTAGTGTAATAATTAATAAGAATAAAATTGAAAAAAAATAATTAATTTTATTAAAAATAAAATATTATTTTTTATAAAAAAAGACAAAAAAACTATTTTTTATTTCTTATAAATAGGACTAAAAAAAGTAGTAATTTTCTTTTCCATTACAAAATTCCAGTTGGTTAAATTTCCTATACAACTTATCTGTAGTTATATGCACTCTGGACAGTAGTAAAACAACAATATAGTCTAATGCAAATGCAAATCTTCTTATTGTGATTGGGTGAGTAGTAGAAAATCTCAATCAATTGCCCTACAAATGACATCGCTACCTTGATATGATATATAGGGTCAAAGTTCCAGTTGAAGACAAGTCCCAATGACGTGTACATGTCATTGTGCTCAAGCTGGATACATCGACTTTGGTTGCATTCATGAGTGGCTCAATAATTGCGCACTACTTTTCATTACTCAACCAAGACTTGAGAAGGGTTTGCTCAACCAACTAGTCTAGTAAGGTTTCAACACGCATAATTTTCATGGTAGTATGTAAAAAATTCAAAATGCCAGTAAGTCCAAAAGTTATTATTTTCAATAAATATTTTTAATTTTTAATTTCTTAATTAGTACTTTAAACACACTCATTATCATTTGTTTAATTTTATTAACATCAATTCGAATTAATTAAGGTCAAACTAGCAAATTTTTTTGGTCAAACAAACTAGCAATTGTTTTACCATACTCTTTCCATCCTATAATAATAGTCATTTTAACAAAGTAAAAATATCCCTAAATAATTGTCATATTTTTAATTTTGTCTCAAATATTTTTTTAGAGTGTTGCATTGATTTTGGAGCAATATAAAGAATAAGGTTAATTTGATAAAATTGTTACTCTCATTTTATTTATTGTATTTTTTAATTTGTGAAAACAACTTTAAAAAATTATTATTATGGGACTAATGGAATACTTTGTAAGTTTTTTTTTTTGTCAATTGTAAGTTTTTTTTTAAGGGACCATACTTTGTAGTTTGTAAGTTGACACTTGTCTCGAAGGGTCCATTTTATTTTAACACTTCAACTATTTGACCCAAAAAAAAAAAGTGATGGTAAATATACCCCACAAAATTTGCCACTTACCACACTTTAACTTAAAATTTTTAAAATTATCTCTTTTTAATATCGTGTTTTGCTACTTTAGATCCCAAAATTGCATTTTTTTCCAAAACTGGCACCGGAATACAAAACTGGCACCGGAAACTCTAGTTTCAGAAAAAAATGTAATTTTGAGATCTCAAGAAAAAAATATGATATTAAAAAGGAATAATTTTAAAATTTCTATGTTAAAATAGGAATGGATGGCAAATTTTTTGAGATGTATTTACCGGCAAAAAAATAAAACAATTCGACTAATAATGCAGGTCTTTTGGAGACCTTCAATAAAGGGCCTTTTCTTAATCAACCTTTCCAGCTCAATGCTCACTACCACAAGAGCTGACTCAGCTGGGCCTATTAGCCATTATTAAGCCTTTTAAATGGATGTAGTTTTTCAGACCCAAAAAAAAAATGGATGTAGTTTGTTGACCAAAAAAAATGGATGTAGTTTATTGACCAAAACAAAAAATAGATGTAGTGTTGACAACAACAAAAAAAATGGATGTAGTTAACATGTGTGGTCACTTGCGCTTTCGATGAAACGACTCTAAATATAATGAATTATTCAATGGTCAACCATGTAATAATTGAGACAAATAAGAAATACCAGAAGCTAAAATACAATTTACTCATACTATTCACATTTTAACTGACTGTTATTTGATAATGATGATTTATGATCAAGTCATGAACTTACATACAAGGCTTTTTAACCTATGCAGCAGATATGAGTAACATACTATTCCGTGTGAAAAATACAATTATTTGCTGGTTACCCACATTGTGCACCACTAATACTATGGCAATTAGATATCAGACGTGACTTTACTCCATGAGTTTAGACCCTACCAGCTGGAGATACCGGAGGATAAGCAACGCAACTTGCAGGAATGTCCTCAAATTTACCAAAATCCTTTAGTTCGTCTGTTTTAACCAATAGAGTTTCCCTCTGGTTTTTTACTTCAATGGAGTTTCTTGATCCAGAAAGTCCACATGGGAGCTTGCCATCCACTAACGCTATGCAGATGGAGAATGCTTGCAAAAGTGAGAGTGATGAATCAAAAGCTACTGAATATACTCCAGGTTCAAATGGGGAAAATTTAAAAGCAGGTCGGTTCTCTTGGTCTTGGTCATTCCCCTGTATTCAGCATTTATAGTTACATTAAAACATTACCAATCAATTATCTACACGCTAACCAACTAAGATTAATCAAGAAAATGCTTAAAAGGATATCCAACTTAAATTAATCAGCAGAAAATACCTGGAGGGAAAGCTCATATCGGTCTGCAAAATAAGCTTCCGACGTTATTGATTTTCTGCGCGCTTGATTTTTGTTTGCAAGAATTTTTAGTTTACAAGCCAAATCCCAACCACCACAGTCACAGGATCCACCAGTTTTCCAGCGCTCAATCAGTGATGAAGGTCCACCATTACTTGGAAGACTGTGAACCCCACTGGGAAGCACCACTGTTATATTTAGAAGGTCTTGACATTCATTCTGGCAACCGCTCTGATGTGCATAATTGACAAAATTGATAGCGTTGGGCGATTTGGCAACTATAGCAGCAAGCTCGTCATTTGGCTGATAGTCAGTCACCTGAGCATCTCCCTGCTTTAGCTTTACTGAGAACAAAACGAACTCTTTTGCAACTGAGGAGTCCACACGATTCTGGCTATCTGAATCATCATAGTGCACATCAGAAACCTTCATTTGGGCAATGACGTGGCGAATGTAATCAAGACCTTTGCTTTTGCCTCCTTGATTCATCCAACTTCCATTCTTCTTTTTAACCTCCCTAAAGGTGAAAAAGGTATAGATACGGTTGCATTCATCTTGTCTTGAGGCGGTTAAGTTCTTCGCTGTGGCAGCGAGAATGTTGCTGTTGTTGTCAACAGCAAATGTACAAAGGGGCTGACCATTCTTCACAGCAATTCTCAGTAGAGCTTGAGACATTGGTGGCACATACCTCTTGTCCTTTGCCGAATCAGCAGTATTAACTGTAGAGCAACCAAACCTCTGGTCCCTGTCCAGTTCTTTCTCTGGCAGTAGTGTGGAACATTTCCCATTACCTGGCCTACAATTCTTATTTGTTAACACTGACTCTTTTTGAAGCAAATTCATGGAGTGATGGCAGTTTGCTGCCTTTGGTTTCAGCAGTGGATCAAGTAATCTCCTTAAAGGGCTGGACCTGCTTCTGCCAGCATCGCCCGATTTATTGCCTGAAATGTTTGAGCTAGTACAGCCTCTCACATTTTCTGAAACTTTTTGAGATAACTCCATGGAGTGATGGGAGTTTGCTGCCTTTGGTTTCACCAGTGGATCAATAAATCTCCTCAAAGGGCTGGACCTGCTTCTGCCAGCATCACCAGGTTTATCATTGCCTGAAATGTTTGAGCTAGCATAACCTCTCACATTTTCTGAACTAGATTTAAGTGCAGCTATGGAGCTCTGATGTGGCACATGCGCAACCTCTTTACAGCCAGGACCTTTACTTGTTATGCCAATGCTGAAGTTAAATCGACGGAAAGGTGAAGAGCTTCTTGATTTCTCAGTAGTTACTTTCGGGTTTAATCCCTTGGGAGGCCCAATTGCAGATGAAGATACAGCAATGGTGTGTTTCCTTTCCTCGGCCTTTCTAGATCTGCATGGACTTACTCCCATTCTGGCCAGTCGGGGTGCTGATAAAGTAGAAGCAGGGATTTTGAAACTTTCTGGATCTATGGAACTGGATCCTGACTCTTTAGGATGAGTATGGCTTTCACTAAGTTCATCTGGCCGAGGACAGGAGTATGAAATATTGCAATTCGGATATCCACAGGAAGGTTCCTTAGGTTCTACTGAAAATCTTGTTCGGCTAGGGCTTCCTAACTTTTGATCCAAGGATGTTTGCATGTCAGGAGCACCACAATGATTGTTCTGAGGGATGTCTCTAGGCAAGATAAGAACAATTGGTTTACTTTTCCCAAGCATATCTTGCTCATCAGCAACAGTACCAATATTTTGTGCTTTTAAGTTCTCCACTTTCTTTTCCATTTGGCCATCTTGAGTGCTCATTTCCATCTTAGCAAATGATGCTGCCTCATAAATTTGGTCATTTGGCAAGACATTACTTTCCTTATTAATATGTGGGATTAGATGTTTCCTGTCACGTCCTTTCAGTATACTAGCAGGAAGGTTTTGGGAAATATGATCACCAGTCCGAACATGGTTTCTCTGTGTGTCAATATCACCGTGGCTACCTCTAAGATTCTGACTATTTCCCACACTTCTTCCTCCAGAGGATTTGACAGCTGTAGAGCGGTCTTGCATTGAAGATGCCATAAAGTGAGATTGCAGTGACGGACGGATATTCCTTTCATGAGAAGGAGACCAATTTAGACGCCCGCTAAAATTACCAGATAATTCCTCTATAGGAACAGAAGATGATGTATTACTAGAGCTAGAAGATGTCGAGCTCTGGCTACTTATGTGCGGTACGTGTTTATGGCTGTACTGCCATTGTTCTAGACTGGCCCAATCAAGGACCCCAACATTCAAAACTTTATCAGGAATTTTTTCTCCCCTCTCCAAATAACCTGGTAGTTTTGACATGTACTTAACCAGCTCTTCTTCCTCACTTGCCCTTCTACAAGTCGCTTGCTTTTGTTGATTTTCAAAAGATTTTAAAGAGTTTCCCACCTCACTTTTGGTAATTTCATGATGAAGATCAGCATATGAAAAAGGAGACTTCTCTGGTTTTAGCCCATCACTAGGTTTTCTACTCATGGTGGTGGATAGCTTCCTGGCTTTCAGTCTCACCTGAAATCAGTTGGACAAACATTCCAAGTTCCAGCTTCGAAAATACCTTTCTGTCTTCCAGAGAGATTTCAGTTGGGAAAATACTACTGCTTGTTTTCCAGCTGCACAACCAAATTATATTTACAAATCAAGCATCCAAAAACAAAAGATTTCATAAACTGAATTATCACTTATTGAGAATAAATAAACAAACATATCAATATCCGGGGTGTCTTCTACTACCATATTATTTTTATTTCCTCGTTTTAGTAACCATATGAACCAAATGTAAACCTAATAAGTAATATCATAACTCATAACAGCAGTGAGTTAGATTCTACTCGACTAGATTAAAGAAAAAGAAAGCAAAAATCAAACCTGCTAGTGCTGCGACTATGATTTGGTGAACAGCAATAACAAATGAGAAAATCGAATCGGGTTAACCCCAGTGGAAAAGCCAATATAATGGTGAGAACTTATAAGACTGAAAATCTTTCTGTGAAAAGAGCATAATAAGCCTTTAGGAAAAGGTCACTCACAAATACAATTGCTCCCCACTTCCCCTTACAGGCCAACCCTGCTCAGAATAAAAAGTAAAGGGGTAAAGGTTGTAGCTCAACACTCAAGTGTCTCTATATGGAGCCTTTCGGCTTTCAATTGTTCATTAATAAATAGTTCAACTGCTTAAGATGAGAAAAACCAGGGGAGTTGCGCAACAGATTTAAGTAATACATGAAAATTAAATCGAATGTATACGTTGGTTTATGAGTTAATGGCTTAATGCAAAATTTACAAATTCAAATTAAAAACCAAACACAACGAGTAGTGCGGGGAACAAAACCGAAAATTAAATCACAGAAGCAAAGAATGCGGAAGATAAAAAAAAAAAACAAGTGGTCCACGCAAGCCCATTTCAAAATCTTAAAGATAAGGCATCATGCAACAACGACTAGTTTCAAAATGTGTTCCCAAATTTAACGGAACCGTCCAATATTCCATTATTCCGTGTTATTCATTCAACAGCATTTGGACTCGAATTTCAAACAACGGAACAATAGGGCCTCGTTTGTTCCATATGGAAAGAAAATGACAAAAAAATAAAAGGAAAGAAAAGTTTTATCTGAGAAAAAAACACTTTCTCTTTCCTTCTTTTCCCCCAACTTTACCGGCTGACAAACATTATCGCCACCGTCGCTGAAACACACTAAAAACGTTGCTACAAGTTATAACTTACAACCCTGGCTATTTGATGTAAATAAATAAATAATAATAAAACCATGCATGAGATTTGAAGAAGAATCTAAATGCAAAAACAATAGCTAAACAAACTCTAATTTGAAGCTAAGCGAATGCATACCGGAGAAGCGGAGAGGAATGGTGCAGAAGCGAGAAACGCAAGGGAACTGAGGGTCCCCCTCGCTTGGAGAAGAAGGAAGCAAGGAGTGTCGGTGCCGTAGTTTGGTTGGAAAACGACGTCGCAACAAGAGAGTGAAGTAAGTGTGTGGCGAGCAACCCCAAAACGCAAACACGGATTGTAAAACACTTGTAGTAGTAGTAGTAGTGTCGTCCTCGAATCAATTCCTCAAACTCCAATGCCTGAGAGAGAGAGAGAGAGAGAGACCCTTTCTCACTTGGCTTGATTTCTTGTGTTTTTGTGCAGTGACTCTGTCACTGCGCTTGTACGGAGTAATAGAAAAAGAAACTTATTTGAGTGGGGCCCTTAGCTTTCATCATACGGATGAGATGAGGGATAAGTAATCAAACGGTGATGGTTTGCGTAAGATAGATGGACATTATATTCCTGGGTCCCATGTGAATATGCCTCGGGTTATTTGGATTTGCTTTTTGATTTGTTAAAAAATGAGGGAATTGGTAAATACACCCCTAGGAATTTGTCATCCACCCCACTTTACACTATACAAAGTTTTTAATATGATTTTGTCATTCCTATCTTATCCAGAAATTGAATTTTTGAAAAGTTTAAAAATTAAATTTATCAAAAATTGGAATTTGCGGTAGTTATAAAATTTAATTTTTAAACTACCAAAAATTCCAATTTTTGGTAAATATAAAAGTTAAATTTTTAACCAAAAATCCAAAATTCTGGGAAAAAAAATGATTTATATTTTACCAAAAATTCAAATTTTCAGTAGTAAAAAAGTGAAAATTTTGTACTACAAAGTGGAAATTTTAAAATTTGAATTTTTGGTAGTACAATTTTCCACTTTGTAGTACCGGAATCGAATTTTAAAATTTGAATTTTTGGTAGTACAATTTTCCACTTTGTAGTACCGGAATCGAATTTCTGGTAGTACAAAATTTCCACTTTTTTACTACCTAAAATTTAAATTTTTGGTAAAATATAAATTATTTTTTTTCCAGAACTTTGGATTTTTGGTTAAAAATTTAATTTTTATATTTACTAAAAATTGAAATTTTCGGTAGTTTAAAAATTAAATTTTATAACTACCGCAAATTCTAATTTCTGGAAAATTAAATTTTTAAACTTTTCAAAAATTTTAATTTTCGGTAGTTATAAAAATTCAGTGGGGTATATGCGGGAAATGAAGAAAAACAAAAATGGATATTTTTATATTTTTACATTGACATAACCTTTAAGTGGAGTGGATGGCAAAATACTGAATGTGTATTTACCAATTTCCAAAAATGAAAGTGGAAGGTGATGAAAGACGAGTTTGGTGGGCTTTGCAGGGACCCGCTTTTGTTGGGCTCGGGCTGGGCTATTCGGAGGTTGTGAAATAAATTGAAAATTGCTGATTGTCGTTTTGTGCCGTCTTTAGCTATCGTGTTCCATACCAAAAGGTCAGAAACAAAATGTAATGGTGTTCACTTTTATCCCTTTCTTTGTCATCTCATGGCGTTTTGCATTGGAAAGGTTGGCTTCAACTATGGACACAATAACAAGTTTTTTAACATTTTTTTCGCAAATGATTCAACCGCACATAATTGTGCTTGGTATCAATGTTGTGATATTGAAACACATAACCAAAAGCAAAATGAGAAAACAAAAAAGAAAGAAAGATTATCATAAATTTATTCAATTTAAAAAGCCTTTGTTTAAAATTTTATGAAAATTAATGTAAATTTCATTAATAATTTATAAAGTGGTAACAAATTAAAGATAACAAAGATTACATCATTATGCACGATTAAGATCCAAAACTACAATGGTCTGCATGATTTGCTTAAAAAAATCAATCACTTTCTGAATAATATGATGGTGATAATGATGATGCCAGCACTGAGTCTAAAGCATCGCATATCACATGATTTTTTTTTTGTCAACCATGGCACATGATTCCTCCGATTCAGATTATATCATATCGATTTTTTTTTTGTCATTACTCACACACACGAGTTGGGAAAAGGGGCTGGGTGGGAAGGTTCGATCACCATCCTTTTTCTTATCACCTGAGCTCTTTAACCACTTGAACTATATTACGGGAATAGATTATATCATACGGATAAATATATTCTTTTGATCGCGGATCGGAATCAGATCATGTTGACCCAAAACAAAAATGATGCGATCCTTTTTTCCGAACTCCAGGAAAGATCGAAAGATAGAATACGGGCTGCTTGGGCTGTTAGCCCAAACTACATGAAAAAGGTTGGACCTCTTAGAATATGTTTGGATGGGATTTTTGGAGGAGAAAAGAGGGGAGGGGAAAATTTATAATCTCCAATTACCTTGTTTGGGAGTTTTTAAAATTAAAAAAAAAATTTACATCTCGGTGTCTACTACCTTCTAAAATAATATTTCCTTTGTCCTATTAAAGCTAAACAAAGTAATTAGAAATTATAAATTCTTTCCTTCACTCCCCTCTCCTTCCATCCAAAAACCCCCATCCAAACATAGTTTTAAATGGTCCATGGTGCCCTCTATTCAGAATAACATTTGTGTTATTGACCAAAAAAAATTTGGACTCCCGTAACTACCAGTTCTTCCAAATGCAAGAAACATGTTGCTTTGCAGCAGCTCCCGTGATCATTAGAAGGACAACATTCCTGACCAAAAAAAAAAAGGACAACATTCCCATCAATCGATAACATTGATCCTTGCGGTGGAGAGAACATCATGGTGGGAGACCCTAACAATATTGGTAAGCAAAAGGTAGGGAACGAAAGTTCATGGTATGTTTAGATAAACAATTTATTTAAGCACTTATAGTATAAGCGTTTATTATATAGGCACTTATTTAAGCTATTTTTATAATCAAAGAAAGAATGTGGTGAAATTGATTTCATATAAGTCATAAGCGGTTTTGATAAGCTATCCTAAATAGCTTATGAAAATAAGCCAAAAACAACTTCTGAACCAGTTACAAGATGCTTAAGCTTTGCCAAACACGCTAACAAATGCTTATGTCAGTAGATAAACTCAAATAAGCTCTGCATAAGTCAATCCAAATAGGGCTTTATTTTGTTATATTTAACTTTTTGTGTCATATCATGCTGTCCAAACGGATTACAATCACTTAATCAAGCCGGCACTTCCCAGGCTTGAAGTTCGGGAGGTTGTGTGTCATCCCGATGTCGTCCTGATAGAGTCACCACAAAATTGGTAGATTGTTGAAAGTACTTAATAGTTCCTTGATAAGTCATGACAGCTCGCAAGATTACTGCAATCAACATTATACCGTCCAATGATAGAGAATCATATCCCTCTTATACCTCCTTACATTATAGACTAAGCAAAGTAATATAAAAGGAGACACACATCATCAAAAGAAGGCACCAATTCAAATCTTTGCTAAGGTTGCCCTCAATCTCAACACCGGAGCTTGGAGGTCAAATTCGAGGCATGAATATTTTTTATGTAACATAAAGTGTCTACTATGACAAAAATAATAATAATATAATTAAATTAATGAGTGAAAAATCGAAGGATACTCAAGTTATAAATTTGTAATCACATGACATGACTACAGTGTTTTGCTAGTCAAAATATTTATAAGTAATTTTTAATTTTGTATATTTTTTTTATAAATATCAATAAATATTAATAGAATTTATATACTCCCTTGGTGAATGGTGATGATCATGAATGCAGTAGCCATGGTGATGGTGTAGGACCTACGACCTGCCAAAGTAAGTAACATATATAATGGAGATTGGAGACATGGGAGGAGGTTGACTCACTAAATGCATGCACCTTGGAAGGCAAGGAATCAGACACCTCGTACACACTCCATATGCCCACATCAACGGCAACTGTGCCCTCCGTTTCCTAGGCGAGCAATAATCTGCGGAGAAGAGACCCACCAATTCCCCAAACTCTAGGTACTTGTACCTCTACAATCAGACAAGCACCTCATACTAAAATAAAATACTTCATACTCCAGTAACTACGATCTACTAGTAGTATTATTTTTATCAGATATATGTGGATTTATTCTTTGTTTTGAGATTTTTTCCAACAATTAGTATATTTTTAAGATTTAAGATTTTCTCTTTTTAAGGAAAAATTTATTCGTTTCAAATGTAGACTAGTTACTGGTATTTAAGTACTTATTTGCAGTTAATTATATAATGCTCAAATAAATTTCCTCTTGTTGTGTTATGTGTTAGATCAAAGAAAGAGAAACTAAAAATTCCCAAAAAAAGAAAGAGAAACTAAAAAAAGCGAGAAAAAAATGTTTGTCGTTTTAGGTTGACGTGTTTTGCGTTTTCTAGTTCTAGTTCTAAAACTTAGTAAGTGGGGATATTATCCACATGTATGAGAAATGACGAAAATAAAAAACAATCTGTATCCTGTTCATTTCTTTCTAAAATAATTATAAATAAAATGAATTTTATTAAAAAAAATTAATTTAAACACAGACTTATATAATTGCAACATATATACTACTATACCTCTTGTTCGCATCCAAGGTTTTAATATTGGTGTTTAACATTCATAATTAGTTGAGTAAAAAAATACATTCATAACTAGTGGAACAGAAAAAAAAAATTAAAGGGTCTGGAGAGTCACAAATTTGGGGCATTTCCTCTTTCTTTTTTTTTCTCTTCAAAATATAATGCTTGTTTCGTATAATTTTAACTGATTAAGGAAGGGAATTGGTCTACATGCCTTGTTATAACACAACGATTATTCCATAGCTCAAGCAAAATTATTACAAGGGGATTTTTAAAAGACATCCTCTTTGTGAAGTCAATACTCTAGCTCAACTCAGACATACAATACACAAGAGACTGCTAGATTTCATTTCTTATTATTTTTTGCATGCATATGTCACGCACAATCGACATCAGGAGTACGTGGTACGCAAGCTTATGTCCCGAAGCAACTTAAGGGAGAAGCAAATTACAAAACAAGATACCTAGCTATATACGTCATACTCGATCTGTGTGACTATAAAAAGATTCCATCTGTTCGTCATCGATCCAAATCTGTTGTCGGGTAGTTCCTTTTCGTGGTCCATTATTCCCTTTCGTCCTTTTCTCGATCTCTTTTGTTTATTTCTTCGGTTTGGGGTCAAAAACTGCCAATTATTATTATGATCGTGTCTGTGTGAAAAGAGGAGTAGCTGGTTGCAAATTAAACGCATCATGTGGCTCTGCAGTGTTCAATTTCACTGCAGCTGATCAATAGGTCCACTCTCGAGGCAGAATCATCTCATTCTGGACATCTGCCGGCGCTCTCGTTGAGTACTGTTGAGGCTTCTGAACTGAATACATAATACCATCCCTGTTACTCAATATATGATCTGCATATCGTAATAATAATAAATAATAAATAATAAATATTATATGCACCCAAAATGATGAATAAACAAAAATCTAATTTAGAAGACTATTATTATATTCATAGTCAATGACTATGACAGATTGCTAGTTAGTTTTATGAGTACAAAATTGGTCAACCAACCGTTTTTATTTCATATTTTTACTTTAATTATAAAATTGTCACTTTATTTTTAATTTCAAAAATTTGAAGAGAGAAAAATGATAAAAAAAAAGTTGTTTTCACAATTTAAAATACAGAGGAAGGAACAAGTATTGGGCTTTGGTGGAGTAAGGAAACAACAGCTAGCATGGAGAACAAGCAAACAACAAATCAAATTAAGTTGTTGATAATATATAGTAGTACCATGGAGAGGAGGGAAGCCTGCAGGCACTTTGGGTCCAGACATGGCAGCCGTTTTGTCAAAGTGTAGTTGCAAAGCCTGCACAACTCTGGCTGGTATAAGGACAGTGGAGCAACCTTTCCCTAACCACATCGTGCATATATAACAAGAATCAATTTCGATCGATGTAAGATGTGCAACGAACTTGATATTGTCTTGGCAGTAAAGTACTATTAGTTAGGGATTCGCTGAAACATCAAGAATCTTCAAATTTGCTCACCAAACTCTTTAACTACTTTATTTTTTTATTAAGAAAATTAATTAAAGTGTATATATGTCCCTCTCTCTTGCTAAATGGAAAATACTAAACCGGACCGGAAGGATCAAGATTCAAGCGTTATTTCTTTTTATGTCATTCAAATTAAGGGCCTGTTTGGATTGGCTTATGCAGAGCTTATAAACACAGCTTATGACTGATTCATAAGCTATTTTGGGTTTATTTTTCATAAGCTACCCAGGATAGCTTATCAAAATAGTTTATGACTTATATAAAATAAGTTTCACTATAATTTTTCTTCAATTATAAAAGTAATTTATACAGCTTATGCCATAAGCAATAGATAAGCTTGTTATCCAAACAGGGCCTAATTAGAGATGAAAAAAGTGCATTTCACTCAAATAAGAGTTAAAAAAAAGTGAGGTTCTAGAATGAAATGGAATAAAATCTTTTTTTTTTTACATGAAATGGAATAAAATCTAATTCACCTTATTTTATTTCACTGCATTTTGTTTTAATCAACTCAAACAATATAGAGTTTAATGATTTCTATTTTAGGCCATCCTTTTCTATCAAATCCTAAATCCTACGGAATTTTTAATTTTCTATTTTTATGTTGAGGCAAGAAGAGATTTTAGAAATGAAAGGATAAATGACTTTAGCTAGATACCAGGTCGGAGACAACAAATCAGGAACGGATTCGAATACTAAAAGTGGGGTAGTAGTAGACATTCCATTTGATTGAGGGGAACAAAAACCACACAACTTACAAAATACTCAGAATCTGAAAGCAACTGAACCGGATCGATCATCATATATATATCTCCACATTACCTTGCTTCTTGTTGTTGGTTGATTCAGATGGGGCACCGGTTCCACTTCCACCACGAGGCAAGAAAACCCCGGTCCCACCCCTTGAACCGGACCCACCGAGGAAAACCGCCCGCAATCCTGAACCGGTCTGTGGAGTGGGCCTAGGTGGTGGACGTGTCCTCCGTCCATTACCATTCCCTTTCTTCTGAAATTGCTGAATCTTTTGTTTGGGATATTCAGGTTGCCGTGATATCTGCCCTTGAGTTTGACCTCTCCGATTCGGAGACAGAACCTGCTCTTGCTTGAGCCGCGACAACTATCACAGCAGGGTAACAAATAACAGTTAAACATAGCCAAGCCAACCAAAACAACAAACAATATATAGGGACAAACAGGACATGATGTTGCTGTCTTACTTCAATGGCTCGAATTTGTTCCTGAATCAGAGACTGGTATGAGCAGAGTTGTTCAATATCGCCGGACTTGTTAGAGCTCTGAAAGTAGTTGGAATAATTCCCTCTTTCGTTATTAGGCTTCATAATATTCTCAAACATTCCACCACCAACCACGTCGTAGGTGGTCTTCAACCAAGAGTCTTGGCCCTTCTTCCCAGGTGTAGCCGGTGGAGATGGTTCCTCCTGAGAGGACCCTTCAGGGCTCCCCTGGTTACAGCCCATGGGTGACCACAGAGTTGACTGGGGTGAACCCGTTAAGTCCCATGACTTCATGAGTAAAAAGGAACAAAAAGAGAGATTTTTTATTTTTTATTTTTATTTTTTTTTATTTTTATTTTTTTACTTTAACAAAAAGTGTTAAACTCAGTACTAGAAACTATACCAAAAAAAATAAACAAGATAGTTTAGTACCAGTTCCAAATTCTGAGTCTGAGAGCCAATGAATGTGTCGTCATCTTGAAGCATGAAGTGAGCCATGCGGTGAGTTAGCTCAGCGATGAAATCGTCGTCTCTGTCGTCCTCATCTGTAGGTAGAAGCTGAGAAGGAAGCGCAGTAGTGTCCCCAGTGCGTAGGTCAACAGCCATGGTAATAAAGGAACAAGTAACTATAGCTTTGCTTTTACAACGCAGAGAAGAAGAGGGATAAATAATGATCCGATTTGCAATTATGACAGGAGAACCTGTAATTAATGATTACTAGGATCAGTGAAACAGAGTGTGTGTGCCCCCCTTCTTCCTATATTAATGATTTGCCACAGCACTCTTTTCTGCCCTCTGCACAATACGCGAACCGATTTTAATTTGAGAGAAAGAAGCTGTGGAAGACGTCAAGGAAGGTGAAGAAAATCTGAGGATCAGAAAGAGAGTAGACAGCCCCTTAAAAATTAAAATTATATGATCACGAGAAGGAGTTTTTGGGGGAAGGAAGGAAGGAAGAAAACGATGGGGGTGAATATCACAGGGTATCTACGAGGGCGTGGGTGGGCCCTGTGACTGTTGTTGGGAGCGGTTTTTATGCTGAGAGTTCGGTTTAGTAGTTGGACTATACACTGTCATTTTTGCCCAGCTGTACAACTCACCTGCCATTTGTTGGACTCAGTATACAAAGTTCCACCCCCCAAGGCCCAAACATGCGAACAACTCCAACAGTCACCACCACCCCTATTAATAATAATAATAATTATTATAAGCATTTCATAATTCATTTCATTTCGTGGGTGTATGTGGATTATTATTTATTCTGGTTGCAAGGAATTGTATTATGAGATGTATATAACCGCTAATTAATGTCATAAACCTCTGTTAATAGGTTTGACTTTTGTGTTCATTTGTTGGTTCAATTAATTTGGAAGCTACGTCGTGTGTGTGTTACTACTTACTATTGATTGGACTTTGCAATCAGGTGGGTGATCGCGCAGGTAAACTACTACTAGTACTTAATTAGCACCAGAAATTTGCTTGTGACTTCATTTATAGCAACTAAATTTGGTATTGGTGTGTCCCTCTAACTATGTCTCAGATAGTTGATGGCCGATGTTGGACGAAATACAGATCAGGCCCTGGACTGTGAATTGACAGTGGTATATCGTACCCAACTACAAGTGCACTCATGATCCAACCAAAAAAGTCAAATTGATTCGTTTTGACATGGTTTAGAGTATCTTTAGTGGAGAAATCCATTTTGGGTGTTTAAATGGGTCTTATATGGACACATTATTTACTTTTACATTTTTTAATATAAGTACCCAACCCAGCAACTCTAAAAAATTTACTAAATAGGTCTCACCAATAATAACACATTACGTATTTTTATTTATAAAATGCAATGGACCCACAAAATAGTGTTAAACAGTGTCAAATAGTGCAAGCACTCGGTGCTTGCAGGTGCTTGTACTAGCACTGGTGCTTATTAGGCACCGTGTTGTGTGAGTGCTCCAACGGTAAAGGCACGGTTCTTGTTAAGTACTCCCGCTTAAGGCCATCTCCAACGCACGGTGCTTATCACCTTTTCCTGTTAAGAATTGATCATCAATCGATAAAGTTCTGACACAGCCGGTGTTTAATAAGAACAAGTTCTTGCACAAACACCGGTTCTTAATACTATTTTGTGGGCCCATTGCATTTTATAAATAAAAATGAGTAATGTGTAGTTATTAATGAGACTCATTTATTAAATTTTTTAGAATTACTGGATTGGAGGAATTAAGTGCTTATTGAGTACTTGTGTTAAAAAATATAAAAATGAGTGATATAACTATATGAAACCCATTTAAATACCCAAAATAGATTCACCTTAAGAATAATGGTCCATGTGTTTTGGCATTTAGGTATTTAACCAAAGTGAGAAAATTTTGCTTTGGTAAAAGGGAAGAGGAAGGTGAAGGGAAGAGAGATATTGCTAATGTAGAAATATACGATACGATGATGTGGTGCTGAGGTGTTTTAAATCCCTTCAGAAACTAAAATGAAAAATATTATTATAGAGATTAATTTTATTTTTTATTTTTTTAGGAACTAAAATAAAAATATCGATATATTATAAAAAGTAGAAACATATTTAAGCATAAATATCTAATTGATATATTAATTAAACTTGACTAGTCTATAAAATTTAGTATAAATGGTTAAATTTATCTTACATTACTAGATTAGATGTGGTTTGATTTTCGATTGAAATACTTGTATGTGTATGTGTTTACTAGATAAAAAATAATAATTAAACTTGGCTAAATAAGCCATAAGCGGGCGGGTCTGGGCAGGGCTAGAAGGAAAATAAGAATAAGAAAATAAAAACAAAGGGGGCGGCGAGGCGAATTTGCAGTTGCAGACGAATATCCCCGGCGGTAACAATGGAGGCTCGTCATGCATCTCTCGCTCGACGAACGGTAGAAACCTCCTTCTTCATCTCTCTCTTTTAACACGCCGCATTGCCGTCTCTTTTTGCTTCCTATTTTTCATTTTAGCCGATTCATATCAATTCACTTCCTCTTCGATTTTTGTTACAATCATCTATATATCTGATTCCTTTCCTCCTCCTTTTCCTTCTTCTTATTTTTAACAATTTGGTTTCAATTGAATTGTATGATTGACTGCATGCATAGCTGGAGGAAATTCGTCAAAAGAGGGCTGCGGAGAGATTGAGCAAAACCTCTTCCGGACCAGATCTGAGCAACGTTCCCAGCACCTCCGGTCAGTTTTCTCGCCCAACACAAACAACCTATTTCATATATTCTTCCATTTGTATATATGCATGCTTTTGCGCTCTCCGTTTCTGCAATCAAAATCATTTTTCCATTTCCTTCAGAGGTTGCGGGAATGAGCAAGTCCGAGAGCGGAACTAGACTCTCTGAGGTAACAACTACTGTCCTTTTTTTTTTATTGCCTATTCTTCGAAACGATGAAGAATCGGAGTCTCTGAACGCGATCTTCTGAAGTTTGAATTGTCTTCGTGTGTATGTATACTCTTAATTAATACAGACGGATGTCAGTGCTCTACTATCTCAAATAAAAGACCTGCAAAGGAAAAACGCGGAGTTGGAGGAAGATAACAAGAAAACAACCTTAAAGGTGAAGATTATAATTGAATGTCTTTGTGCTATTTATTCATTTATTTATAAGTCCACCGAAAAATGAAACACCTAGGCTAATTGCAGTTTGTCTATTTTTGCAGCTTCAAACTGTGGAAATTGATAATGGTGCAATGCGCAAGCAGTTGAATGAACTGGTAAACAGAAAGGGTTGGCAGTGAATGTGTTTTTATAGTTTGAATAACGAATTTGATAATGGATATTACCTCGTGAAAACATTAAACCTGGACCTAACCACGGCGTAGTTAGTAATTAGTCCTAATGACTTATCACTCTAAGGGATGGGGATTGGAATGGTTTTAATGTGTACGTATCTTAGTTTTAAACCCCAATTTGATTCCTGCAGGAGCAAAATACAGTGCCATCTCTCAGGAAAGCTCTCAAGGATGTTGCAATGGAGAAAGATGCTGCAGTTGTTGCACGAGTAATTATTTTATTCAAAACTTTATCCCTGTCTCCTGGTTGCATCTTGATTTTAATCTTCCACAATACTTATTATATCTTACATGTTAGTGCAGGAGGACCTTTTAGCACAGCTTCGTACGCTGAAGAAACGTCTTAAGGAGGCAGAAGATGAGCAATATCGTGTATGGAAGCATTATTCTAATAAAAACTATGAGAAGAAGGACTTTTTTTTCTCTTAAAATCTTATTGGCTATTTTGCTGTAGGCTGAGGAAGATGCAGCAGCTTTGAGGGCAGAATTAAACTCAATTCAGCAACAAGCAATGACTAATACAGTTAGTGCAATTTCATCTTTTGGCCCACCAGACCATCTTCAAAGACTAGAAAAGGAGCTAGCTGATTTAAAATTGGAACTGCAGGTGATGTTATGATTATGTTATTGACATTTTGCCACTATTATTTAATTTCTTTTTCTGCTGTTCGTCTAATGGTGATTTTTAATCTACAGCGAGAGTCACTATTGAGGCACCAGGAGCAGGAACAATTAACCAAGGAGCAAAGCCGCATTGCATCACTGATGTCTGAAAAACAGGAGTTGGAAGAAAAACTAAACTCCATGTCCAGAGAGGCTGCAGGTTCTGCTCATAAAAACTTCAGTATATTCTATATTAAATTTGTAATGGCTTATTGAAACAAAGCATGCGGGCAATCTGTTATGTAAGTAGTTGCTCTTCTCGGATGCTTTATGGCACATCGTTGGATCTCAATGATATGTTGGCAAATTTAAGCTTTTCATTGGTGGAAGCAGTTTGTGTTTTTCAACTAGTAATTGATTATTGCTACCACCATGTTCGCCTCAAGAAATACATGTCTTGTACTTAATAGGAGTGGTCCCCGATAACTGTTTTCTGACTTCCAACTAATGTAGATTCATATCTGCCCATGGATTTGTGCCATGAAATCTTCATTGTACTAATGAGTGCCTATTTTCTAGCAAGGATGCCTATGGACTTAATATTTGGTTCCAATTCTCATCGCATTTGACTTGATATTCCTTGTCGTATTGGTGCATTGTAACATGGAATTGACCCTGGTTTATGTACATGCAGAAGTCTCAGATAAAGCAGCTCACAAGGCATTTTCTTTGGTGAGAAAAATTTCTTCGATATTAATTTTTCAGAGAATTTTGAATTTTTGGTATCTATTAGCTGATCAATTATGCCAAGAAGTTTTACTGTTTTATTCAAACCATTAATTAGGTATTAGCATATCAACCCCTATATATTAAATTTGAGTCCTCACTCTTGAATGTGAGGATTTCTCTTAACTAGTCTCTTTTTCAATATGCCACATGGCTTCTTCTACTTTAGACATCTAACCATTTTTTGTTATTTTTATATTCTTTATTCCTCTTAAATACTATTAGTTAAATTTAGTCAATCGCATAAGTTTTTGCTGTCAATATCAAAATTGTTCATAGCTGTAAATTTGTAGCTCATAAATTTAAATTTTGATAGACCATATCAAATCAATAGACATAAATGATGGTGTGTCCTGATTCACTTTATTTATTTCCATAATTTTCTTCATATTTTATTTTCATAAATTTGGAGTCCATAAACTTAAATTTTAACAGACCATATCAAATCAATAGACGATGATGTGTCTTGATTCACTTTATTTGTTTTCATAACTTTCTTTGCAACTTGAAAAGTTTCATTTCCACAATTTATGCATATATCCTTTATCATTTAAAATATTTTATCTCTTAAATATTATTCAATATTTTTTAAAATTTTAAAAATATCGTGCAATACACTGGATATTTGTTATTGTGTTTGTGTTTACTGTCGTCTAGTTATGGGTTACTCTTGTTTGAGTAGGTGGAAATTAAGGAGGGGGGTCAAAATTAAGTCAAATAGGAAGGTTGAGTTTTACCGGTTATTTGGTTTAGGGTGGAAATCGCTTTCAATTCACTTGAAGTATATAGTAATAGCCTAAACTTGTGGACTATATTGTACATGAGTTGCGCTCCTTTTACAACCTTCCCATATTTTCAATGTATCAAGCAAGTGCGAAATGATTTTTATTCCTAATTTCCAGCTTTCTATCTTCCACCTACTCAAACATACCCTTAATCTTCTCATTACGTAGCATGGGTGTTTTGGCAGCTGATGATGAATGACTTAAATTGTTACCCCCAACTCCATTTCCAGTCTAACATATTTGTTGTTTAATGGTCATCCAACCTTTTGCTGAATCTCAGGAAGACAAGCAGAAACTTGATAAGCAGTTGCATGATATGGCATTAGTTGTTGAAAGGTTGGAAAGCAGTAGGCAGAAACTTTTGATGGAGGTAAACTCTTCATATCTGTATTTTACTTGGTAACTTGCTGCGTATAGTCACTCCATCTGATAGAGTGGTTGGTTTGTCATTTTGTTGGCAGATTGACTCGCAATCTACAGAAATAGAAAGGCTTTTTGAGGAAAATTCTAATCTCTCAAATTCATATCAAGAGGCAACCAGTGCAGCAGTGAGATGGGAAAACCAGGTAACTTGACAATTTCATTTTTCTAATCTGTGCTGCGCTGAGTTCTTTCTTTGCTGGTATATACACTGATTTTATGACAAACGTGATAGTTCCAGACTGAAGAATTTTGTTTCTTACTTTTATTTTGTTTGCCTGTGATTCTGCAGGTGATGGAGTGTCTTAAGCAAAACGAAGAGCTCCGCGGGATTCTAGATAAATTGAGAATGGAACAGGCTATGGGCTTACCAGACTCAGACTCCTTTAAAAATGGGGCACATGAGATTGGTTCCTCCACATCCACAGGAGAGGTGGCATCTCTGAAGGTTATTTACTTACCTTATTCCTGGCATATTCCACTTTGTTGTCAGTCCTTCTGTTGGGTCTTCTCGGGTCAAAAGTTTGCTTTCAAGATAGATTGTCAAACTATAATTTTAATTTTTTATGAGAAATTTCAGGAGATTGTGTTTGATTGAGTTCTCTTTTCTCAAAACTGACAATTTGTCGTCCATTTGATGTAATTTTTTACTTTTTTGTTTGCTTGGCAGGGCCATCTTGTGAAAGAACAGAGCAGAGCAGAGGCACTATCAGCAGAAGTCATGCAGCTTTCTGCACAACTAGAACAAGTCAAACAAGCATACGATGGGCTTGCACGCTTGTAAGTTCCTCTCTGTATCAAGCACAAACTCATTCATTCGGGCCTTTTCTTGTATCCAATGCCTCCTTAATGCGATCCACAATATTGCAGCTATAGGCCAGTGCTGCGCAACATTGAGAGCGGTCTCATAAAAATGAAGCAAGATAGCTCCTTGGCTGTACAATGACGGAAGTGACCAGTTCCATGATGATACTGTGTTTGTGATTGTGAAGCCCTTGTTTGAAGGCATGAATTTGCCATCTTGACAGAATTTTTTGTACCATCATTAATATTATCAGTTTCATGAAAACGAAGATGGTTCATAACTGGTGGTGATGGGAATGAGCAGTTCTGTGGTAATACTAGGCATGAGAAACCCTTGTTATATGGAAACATTAGTTTGTTAGATGTATCATTCTTTATACCATAATTAATTTGTAAAGAAACAATTTGTGCAAGTGCATATCTGAATGAAAAAGTTTAGTGCACCAATAGATGAGTATATTTTGATGATAGTTTTGAAAGAGTTGTAATGAATCAATTTTTCTGGCAGATGCGTATCCTCGTTATAGGGCCTAAAACAAAATTATATTTTGTAATTTGATATTGGAGTAGTTACCTTCTAGTTTAATATCAGAAATTGCTCAGATGAAAAGAAATTTTTTTTTGCAATGATGCTATTTATTTCACTCGGCATCATTATATAGATTTCTTTCGTTCGATTTACAGGACAAAGGACGCTGTTAGAATTTGTGCAGAGGGAAATCTGAGAGACTATTGCCTACTTTTGATGTGAAACTATACTGTTACATTACGTAGTTTAACGTATGACACATCAATTACGCGAGTCATTACTATCTTCAAATAATCCTTTTAAAAAATGATATCATTAAGTGTATTGAAGTGAAGCCTCTGTTGTGTTCCATGGGTTGTCTAAAACGCTTTACACTCTGTTTTAAATATGTGAAACACCCTGTCTTGAATATACACAAGTATATTCGCACGTTATATAGAGTCCGACACCATCAATCAAAAAGTGAACAATTCATATAGAACCAGCTGTCATTATAAAATTTGCTGATGCTTTCAGTGACTCTAATCCAAAATATAATGTGTGATTTCAATCTTCAATAGCATCGGTGTTTATTTATTCAGGTTCCCACGAGTTAAAAACTAAACCAAAGCGTTTTTTACCTACCTCGTTTTAAACAGTTGTCGAATCTCTTATAAAAACTTTTGGACGGACCAAGGAAAAGCAAGAACCTGAAAGGCAATATATAATTAGGTTATTCCAAGTAAAGTATCCGCTTTTTATTTGAGTTAAAGTATATAGTAATTTAAATCTTTATTTGTGCACTTTACAAATATCTTCAATTTAAAAGAGTTTTTCCTAGTAGTAAAGTAACAGGTTTTTGAGTAAAGTTCATAGCTAGGGTAGATTATATCAAAGTAGTCAGAATCGGACCCGTTATTGAACCAGTGAAGGTAGGGGTTCAAGGTTCAGAGGTTCGACCGGGGTTCAACCGGTTGAACTGAGATATAATTAAATAATATTATTTTAATTATAAATATAATATATAATATTATTTGAAACCCTAGACCCTATATAATATTGAGCAAAAATTAACATAAAAGTTATAACTTTATAAAGAAAAATTAAACTTCACTACTAAATGTCATAATTCATAACATAAAATATTCAAAATTACAAATAATTGAAGAAAGTGATATCTATTTCTTTAAAAAAATTAAAATTTTTGATTTTTTAAAATAAAATAAGAAAAAGCTTGAACCGATCCAACCGGTTTTTAACCGATTTTTTCGGTTTTGTCCGGTTTTCCCAGTTGTTGACCGGTTCTTGCACAGGTCGGTTCTTGAGGTCTTCCGAACCGGACAGGGATCCAGTTCCCGGTTCCACCGGCCGGTCCGGTCTGATTTTAACTACACTGGATTATACCTACCTAGTAACAAAGCAAGGAAAGAACACCAACAAGTTATTGGTTCGAGTGATGATGAGTCTCTTAAGCAAGTGATTAGGAGTTTGAATCATAACTCTCGTGTATGGAGAAAATCTGGTTGGAAAGGGACAACACTCGAAAGAGATAATTCTTGATGAACGACCAGAGATATTTCTTACAATCATGTGGGTATAAAAAAAGTGAAAGCTTAAGCACTAATCAATCAATGCCGCTTAGTCCGGTAACTATTTCGATCATGAAGAGCAAAATCATAAAACAATTATAGGACCTAATCAATCATGCTGATTAGCCATGGTTTTATTATAAAAAGAGAGAGAGGAGGGTAAGCTGGGAGTATGGTCTATTTTCTTTTCTTTTCCTCTTAACCATCATCAGTTACTTTTATTTCCAACCATGAAATGCAAAAACATCTGTTTCTGCATCAGAGGGAGCAACCGCAAGAGTAAGGAAAATGAAGGGCAAGATTTAGAGAAACTCTCCCAAGACAAGCCCCATCACAAGGGGAAACATGAAGGGGGTGCTTCAACAACTCCTGTTGATGATGGTGCCGGCAGCAATAATGTTCATGGAACCAGCACGGTTACTAGCAACGATGCCGGAGTGGCTGCTGCTGTGGTGACTGCAGCTCATGTGTCCCTAGTGAGTGCCAATGAAGGTCATGATGGAAGTAGTCATGGTCATGGTCATGGTGGTGAATCTGGTGGAGATGGAGGACAATGATGATGAATGTATGCTTGGTTTTCCCTTTTTCTTTTGGTCCAAATATTTGGTTTTCCCTTGAAAGATTGCAAAAGACGTTTGAACCCAAAGTAACTATAAAGTTCCTTTTGAGCATACGTACACGTTTGCAACGCAAAAACAGTACATGATGCAAGTTTTTATTTTTTTCCTTGTACAACTTGGTTTGCACTCAATTCTCCCCTCCCTTGCTTTGCAAGCTTATAAGGCTTGATCGCTTCCTGTGGATTTGTTTTACATGTTAAGGCTATCAATCAATGAACAACAGGGTTGTGCATTTCATTTGGTTTTCTACAATTGTATGAGATCCCCATTAAGTGGAGACAGAAATCCCTTCCTTTTATGGTTCTGCCTTTCTCGTTAACATTGAGAAAATATGCTGCAGCCTGCAGCTTTCTAATCCATTCTTCTTATTTCATTTAACGAAAAAGTGAATTAATAATTATTATTTCATTCGTTTTATTCTTTTAGTGCATGTAATTTCGGCATTATCAAACCAAAATTAACATTATCTGTAATATTTTATTTTAATTATTATTGTAAATTGCTATTTTTTAGTTATTTTTATTATTTTAGTATTCAGGAATGCTACATGGCAGGACAGACCACGTACGAATGTAACGCGAATTCAAAAGAACGGCTCACGATTAAATTAAAATAAGAAAAAAATAAAACAAGAGAAAAACTAATTACATTCAACGGTTGTGATTGATTTCATATCTTTTTCGTATGCAAAACTGTCGCGCCACTAATCTTTTTCCTTTAGTATGACACTATTTTTTTTTAATTTTAGATTAAATATATTTATAGTCTTTATAAATAGAAAAATATTTGCCTTTGATCCCAATTTTATAAAATTAGCCACATGTGCTTCCTATCAAAGATATTTTGAGAAACTATATATAACTTATTAATTACTACATGAAGTTTATTTCAAAAAAATGAAAGACTATAATAAAAAGGTTTTAAAATTAGAGGACAAAAAACATATCTCTATCTACAATAACTAAAAATACACTTTTTCAAAAAGAACAGACTAAAAATACATTTAAATTTTTAATAAAACATTTGATCTTTAAATGAAAATTAATAAGAATTTACAATTATAAAACAATAATTACTTTTTCGTTTTGAGTAATATTAAAATTTAAAAATTTATGCAAAAATTTTAAAATTAAGGAAATTTAAGTTTATTTGATTAAATTATAATCTAAATTCCCTTATATTGTCTCTCATTTCATTTAATAAAAAGAACTACAACAAAGATAATAATAAAAGACAGATCCCAAATACACCACCCAAAAGAAGGGGAACTCCCCATTTCCGTAAATATAGGGGCAATATCTGCATAAAGTTGCACTCAACAGATTTTGCTCAGAAATCGTCATTTATCTATTTCCACTGCCAGCAGTAAAGATAAAACCACATCAAACATTTTACTAATGAATAAAAACAGACACTTTGAAAAGCCAAGTTGAAGAGATATTTGTCAACAATGTTTTGAAAGATTAAAAAAAAGAAAAACTGAAAGGTGTCATAGTTAGGCAAAATGTTATATAGACCCCAAAATACACCCACCACACACTTCTAATTTCCATTTTCTTCATTGTTTTTGGGTGTTGTAGGGGTGTGTGGTGGTCCACTAATCATTGCCCGTTAGGCAAAATGTTATATAGACCCCAAAATACACCCACCATAGTTAGTGATTCATGCTCCTCTTTGCTTTAAGGGATTCCAGAGCCTTATTCCGCAACTCGATCTCAAGCTTCCTTTGCTCAGACAGTGTATCTTCATTATCACTTCGATGAGAATCACTTCTTTCAGCTTCCTTGACATCCGAAATATAATCTTCCGTTTTGCTCTTCATTTTCAGCTTCTCAGCATGTCGTTCTTCCCTTCTGCGTCTTCTTTCTTCACGTCTTTGACGCTTCTCCTCCTTCCTTAACTTCCTCTCCTCCTTTTTCCTCCTCTTAGCTTCTTTCCTATACTCTAACTCAGAATCATGACTATATTCTTCATCCGAAGTTACATGTTTCCTATCAGATCTTCTATGCTTTCTCTTATCCTTTCCTTCTCTTCTATATTTGGCACTTTCCTCAGAACTAGAATCATTAGAAGCACTGTGATTGACCCGATTAACTTTTCCAACTAAACTTTGAGTTGTGTCTGATTTGAGGTGCCGATTACTATCCTTGTCATGGTTTGAATGGGAATGATCCTTGTCATCAGGTTTTTTAATATCGACAGCACATGATTCATGAGCCTTCTTATAGGAAAAGGATTCTTTATTCACTGGTGACTTCTCTTGAGCTGAAGTTTCATCCTCCTTCCTAGAAGATTTATAACTGTCAGAGAGAATATATGCATTATCAGACAAATCTATGCAGTGTACATGCATCCAAATTAATTAGAATAACTGCAGTATGCCAACCAAATTACCTTTTTATCTCCTGACCATTCTTACTCCTATCAATGTTATCACCATAATCATGATATTCAGAAGCTGGATGACCGACTGCCCTTTGAGAAGAGAATTCTTCTTCATGAGTAAACCTCGCAGGTGAATCACTTCTCCCTCTAACAGGGGATGAATATTTTGATTTCTTTTGTGATGACTTTGATTTAGGATCCCTGCTCTCTCTACCAAAGAGGCAGAGGAATGAGAAAAAACAGTGAGCAGAAAGTTAGACAGATGTATCACAGTAGTTTACATTCCACATGCAAATTAAAGTTATCCAAGTAATACACAAACCTAGAATAGTATGTTTCTTCTGCTCCTTCACTTGTCTCTATGTTACGTTTTTGGGATCCTGGTTTCTCGGGTGGACTCAAGCTTCTTTCATTGGTCAACTTCTCTCCTTTTTGCTTCCGAGGACTCTCGTGTGGACTAAACATTTTCATAAAACAAACATGTATAAGCAAGCCAAGTCTATCCAAAATTGTATAATTGATTCTAAATCTGAAATATTTCTTTTAAACAATTTGATTATCATCACGTTAAAATTAAAATCAAGCACATTCAAGAAAAAACAAAATTATCCAAACATTCCATTGTCAGACTATACCTGACTCTCCCCCTAGAAGACTGTACAGGAGTTCTTTGGCGTATTTGAGAATTTCTCCTAACTGGAGATGGAGATGCATGCCTTACTGGAGATTGAGAACTCCATTCATCTGGTGAAGGAGACCTACGTGGAGGAACAGGTGATCTGCGCTGTGAAGGAGATAGAGACCTTTGTCGTTGAGTTCTACTCCCATACCTTCGCGGTATGGGAGAAGGGGATTCCGAGGGGGTGCGTGATCTACGTCGTACCGGTATTCGAGGGACTCGGCGAATAGGTGAAGGTGACCTACGTCGCATGACTGGAGATCTTCGTCTCCAAGGGGATGGTGACCTCCGCCGTCTTACAGGTGATGGTGATCTATAACGACGTGCTGGAGAAGGCGATCTACGTCTTCTTATGGGAGAGGGTGTTCTGCGTCGACGAAAAGGTGAATTGCGATGAAATGGAGAATGCTTTCTACGTTGCACAGGAGATGGTGATCTATAATTTGAGCGGGATCTGGATCTTCGCCTTGAATAAGAAAATCCCCTACGAAGAGGAGATCGCCCTGGCAAATACCTACGAGGAGGTGAAATAGACCGTCTACGTGGTGAACGGCGAATCCTTTCAGAAGAAAAGGAGCGTCCTTGAGCTTCAGGTGACCTCGATATACTCCTTGACTTGTGTCTACCACTAAATAACAAAAATTCATTTGTACAACATGAAACTCCAAAGGAGAATTAAGTAAGAACAATTATACTCATAAATAACTGCTAAATAGGATGGGGAACAAAAATCCATCAGCAGGTTTAATAGCACAATTAATATCCCATCAGACTACGCTAATAAATGGTAAAATCTACAGGGATGAATCAAATCAAAGAAACTAAGTTAGAATATATAATAAAATAATACCTTGAATAACTTCGGGAGTTTGAAAATGATTTACTCAATGACCTTGAAGGTGAGCGTCTGCCAAAGATAGTAAATACCATATATTTATAATCTTCCAATATAAAAGGAAGTGCATTAAAAAATGTTAATCTGTACTGGTGTTACCGATGAGGTGATGTTGAAACTGCAGGTGAGTGTGGAGACCTAGAAAACCTGTAACAAAGTACTGCTAATTAGTCCAGAGTAGCTTCAAAGTGCTGAACTGAGTTTGCTAAGTCTCTACACCAAAACACACATTGTTCAAATAATAAAGCTTAACTCTAACAAGTTGGAGAGAGTTAAGAAGCTTCAAAATGCCCCCACATCTAATACAATACCAAAAAAATTAAATATAACAGTGGGTTTAAATGAATTTGACAATTTCATGTAATTAAAGTGGTGGTCATTTTAAACATTCTAGTCCATTTTAATGTAATTATAGTAAAATTAGCGCCCTATTAGCATACTGTAAGGTTTAGGAAGTTTTGTTAACTTGTCATCCAAATTTTAATACGCATGCCTATAAAAGGGCCTATTACTATTACCGGTGTTCTGGGTTGTCTACTCACACAATGCCTAGACACTCCCAACATAATTCACTTTATTAACTTAATGGAATGCACAAAATCCACCCACAATAAGAAATTGAAACCCATTTGAGACAGTCCTTCAAGGTTTCACCCACTAAAAAACAAAAAAGGAAAATAAAAATTATCACAGATATTGCTTGAAAGGAGGTGCTGTCAGTTGTAACATATAACCTGCTCCTTGATCTAACACCGTTCCTCCTGTCAGTTTCTTTTCCATCCTGAATGTAGTCCCCTGAATCACTCCGCTTCAAGGTTGGAGGACCTGAAGCAGTATCAGTGTTCTTCACATCAAATCCACCGTCCTACAGTAGTTTGAGGTAAAGGACATGAACCCAAATAATTGCAGAAGCTAGCTGAATGCCATCAAAACACAAACAAAAGTTAAAACCAAAAACTCAGCTCTATAAAATGCAACTCCAGCATGGATAAAGTAGTATTACCAATTTCTTCAACCTCTCTTGCATGTTCTCTCTATCTTCCTTATCTTTTTTCAACTGAATTTCGCTTGTTATCCTATCGTTTTCAGCCTAAACCACCAATAAGAAGTATCTCTGTCAGAAACCACAAAAAAATAAACCTAAAAAGATAAGGCACAACTAAAGGCATAGAAAGACTCAAGTGCACCTTCTTCTTTCGGATTTCTTCTTCTTTTGCATCCAAGAACTGCTGAGGAACACCACTGGCATTTTTCTGGGCACTGAGAAGCAGCGTCCAAAGCTCTTTCATGAACTTTCCAGTGTTCTTTTCCATAAAACCAGTAATTTGTATCTGAACTTCTTTCCCATTCACTTCCTGCATCATAATAAAGACAGGGGGCCAAAACAGGGGGGGCAAAGGCATTATCAATGAAATTGATAATGAATCAGAAAAGAAAGTAAATGCACATCGATGATGGCAATTTCAAGGACAAACAGAATTACATGTTGCGGCCTTCAAGAAAATATACTGAGAGTAAAGAGAACACAAAGAATGACAAAATTATCAAGATTCAGTGAAAAAAATAACAACTTGGTGACTGTTTGGTTTGCCTTGGAATCATGTTCCTGACAGAAAACACCATTGGAAAGAATTGAAATCGTGTGGTTGATTTTTTTTCCTTCTCAGAATCAATTCTGTGGTAAGATTGATTTTGACAAAAAAGTGAAGTAGTTTAGCTTTACCTTCAAGTAGAATTGATTCTAGATATAGGAGCCACAAAAAATTTCAAAAACATAGCTAGATTTACATTCAGACAGACCCTTAGTCACAAAATACCTTTGCATCGAGCAGACCGTGTATGAAGTTAATAAGCACTTCATCTTCAAAGCCAAGAAGCTCAGTCACCCTTCTCGTAATCCACGGCTTCATCACTTCCATGTTCACCTTTGTCATGTTCACCTACGAACCATTATTCAGGTATTAAATTTACCAAGTTCGTTCAACCTACAAATAGCAGTCAGTGTTCGCCCTAAAACTTTATTGAAGGAAAAAAAAAAGACGAACCAGATGGTCCAATTCCGGCGCGAACTTCTGCGATTTCATAAGCTTCGCTTGCTTGTTCGAAAACCGAGTGTCTTGATCAGCAGATGTACCCTATTATTTACAAAATTGAAAAATTCATCACGAATTGCTGTTCACAAGCATGGTAAAACTCACTAACAGAACCTATCCACAGTGTTTGTGAGATCTGAGAACTCAACACATATATATATAAGTTGGCTTTGATTAAAGTGGAGCTAAACTTACTCGGAAGAAACCACCCGACATCTTGTGGGGAAAAGGGTTTCTGAAGGGAGAGAAAAATGTAGTGCTGAGATTGTGAATGAGAATCTGTAGGGAGCAGCACTTGGGTTCTCTCTACAGCAATTGGAGATGAGATGATTGGATTCTGGTTCTCGATGCTTTGAGATGAGATGAAGGCAACAAGCTCACATCACACGAGCTCAGCGCACTGGGAGAGAGTTCAACAACCTACTGCCCTAATACACATTCCTCTCTACAAGCCTGAGTTACGGTTTTACCCTTGCCATCCAGCCAATCGTGGCTTTTTCACCCATTAACACTTTTTTTTTATTATTTACCAAAATAACACACATTTTTTTTATTTATTAAAGTAACACACTTTTGAATATAATATTTATTTAAGTATTTTTTAATTAATTAAATATTAATGGTTGGTTTAAGATTGTGATTAAGTTGTTAATTAAATTAATATTTAATTGTTAAATATTTATTAACCCGATTTATCAACTAATTAATAATATAATTATAGAAAATAGCTCAAATTGATTCAAAAATTAAAAATACAAATACAAAAGTGATGTACGGGGATATCGGGCCGACCTGCGGGGACATTCAAAGTAGACCTATATAGACAGTGGTGTGACTGTGGTGAATTTCAGGCACTACACTATCCATGTTCGCATATCATCAGTGCTTATTCCCATATTCACCACGACTACATGACATATGTACCTCCCCACTACACATTGCAAAATGTATACAAAGTTTACCAGGAATAGTTCAAACCAGTGTCTCACCGTTCATATTGGCCAGAATACAATGAAATTAAATTGTGCCACAATCCAGCAACACAGAGATATCCAAATGGTCGTCCACAGTCGATGAGAATTTGTACAGAAATGGATCAAATGGAAAGGAGTCGTCATCCCAAGAGATGTGGACTGTGTCGAAATGAAGGGCATAGCAAGAAAAACTACCCTTACCGTTCATGAGCTGAGACGCAACACTAAGAAAATTTCTATCATTTACATTTAGTTCACTGTTTTATCATTTTTGTTTATATCACTTTTGTATTTGTATTTTTAAATTTTAAATCAATTTGAGCTATTTTCTATAATTATATTATTAATTAGTTGACAGATAATTAAATATTAATTTAATTAATAACTTAATCACAGTCTTAAATCAATCATTAATATTTAATTCATTAAAAAATACTTAAATGGATATCATATTCAAAAGTGTGTTATTTTGATAAATAAAAAAAATATGTGTTATTTTGGTAAATAATAAAAAAAAATGTGTTAACGGGAAAAAAATAGCCGCCAATCGTGTAGTTTGCTTTTTATCTTCTTCTTTTCTAAGGGTTAATTAACTTTTCCTCAAAAAAAGGGGTTAAATTGACTTTATATTTAACTAGCAGCTTTTTCTATTTTTTTAATGTAAAAATTATATATTGATGTATAAATTTAATTGGTTGCTACTCGTATTTCATATCCAATGATAAAATAATTCGTAATTAGGTTTTATTTATTTATTGGACGAACAATTTTTAAAATTATGTGACAACAAAACAACCACATTTTAAATTCACAAAACACTGATAAATGGAGAAAAATGGTTATTTTGGCATGTCTCCCAAGTCTCTCTCTCTACATGTCTCTACTCTTCAAAATTGATAAATTTCTCAAGCCATATGCAATATGACAGTGTAACCCATGTGTAATGGGTAAATTAAAATCTAAATATTCAATTATATAAGGTTAAAGCGGGAACAAAAAGTGGACACAAAAAAATAGTTATTTTAGTCTTTTCCTTTTATATATAGGTATAGATTTAAAAAAAAAAGCTTTATATTTGAATGCATGGAAAAAGTGGGAGACATTTAAAATGAGATCAAATATTAATTAAATAGACCAATGTTCCATGGTTTAAGTGATTGAGGCTTGTTTTTCTTTGAAAATGATCTTATATTAAGTATTTTGAATGAAAAGAAATTGAGTTTTCTCCTATATGTTTCATCCATCTCGACTTCAAATAATCAAAATTCAATGTGACTTCTAGATACCGAGTGTTTAGAAGGAAAAAAAACTTAACTAAATACAATTTTCTCTTTAAAAACCCAAGTTACTATTTAAATAATAACAATAATTCAATTAGTTTTTCAAATGCTTTGAAGAAACTTGCATCCTCCCACCACAGGAACCCCCAAGTAGCCTCTAGTGGTAGATTGACGTGTCAAACTTCAATAGCAGCTATAAGATTCTCCGATGGGCATGACCACGGCAAACACTGTTGGCAGTGGAGAGACACTAAATGCCAAACGCAATGGTGGAGAAGGACAACATTCGACAACACACGACTGTTGGCAAGTATGATTCGGCTAGGAAGCATCGTCTACTATGGGACCCATCCGAGTAGCCTCTAGTGGTGGACTAGTGCATGAACTTCAAGAGTAGCCAAATTATTCTATAGTGAGAGGCAGCCAAACGGAGGCTATTGGTGCCAAGGAGAAATGATAGGGTGTCAAATTAGGGCAACATTGGCCCTATGTTTGGTTGTAAGAAAAAATAGAGAAGAGAAAGAGTATGAGAAGAGAGAAATAGAGTAGATTTGGTGTATTGTTTGGTATAAGAGAAATAGAAGAGAAAGAAGTGTGTCTATTTCTCTCTCCCTTCGTTTGGTTTGATAGAAATTGAGAAGAGAGAAATGATACTTTTTTGAAAAGACAAAAATACCCTTCAACTAAATGAACAAATATATAATTTTAAATTGTTTTTTATTTCATTTTATTTTAAAATTAATTTAATTTTGTATTTAATTAAGGAATTGATTAATTAATTAATTTTAATTAAATTGGTTTATCTTATTCAAGCTAATTTATGAATTGAATTTTTTTAGTTGGATATAATTATATTAAATTATTTGATTGATTTAATTATTCGATAAAATTTAATTTTTTATTTTAAATACCAGACGGGTCCATCTTTTCATCTTTTGAGCTTGTTTATTTTTTTAAATGAGCATTTGACTTTATTTGCTATCCTCCCACTTTTATTATCTCAAGAGTAAAGGCCCTTCTGCATTACTTCTGGACACATTGGCAAGGCCAAACATGGAAAATGCGCAAATATCATCTCTCTCTCCCGACTTTTTTCGTTGTTATGCGAAGAAAGGAAAAAATAGTGGGTCCCATAGATAAACTTCTCTCTTCTAAGTTTCTTTCCTAAACCAAACGAGGTGGTATCCTCGTCTCGTCTCTATTTCTCTCGCTCCTCTATCTTTCTTTGGGAATTAGATTTCCTGCTGTAGCATATGTCTTTCTCTCTCTATTTGTATTTTTTATTTATTTTTTTGGGACAAATTAAATTAATGGTTAAGATTTAAAATTGTACAACATCAATGGTTAAAATGACATTAACTGCAGGAACGGCACCGAATTGCTACAGCAGGCAATCCGGGTCCCTCTCTTTGCTAACTCTGCGCTACCAAACACAGGGTGAGGATTGCAGAACAAGTTAGGCCGGTTAACGAGTTTTAATGCTGTTTCCCTCCTTTAACACCAAATATACTATAATTATTATATTAAATCAAGTCCTTGTTTGTCTTAAAGACGGAAAGGAAATAATTTTCTTTTTACTAAAAATATAATATTCAATGCTTTAGTTATATTTTTTTTTATTTTTTCTGGAAAATGCTTTAGTTATGTTACAGGTTATACTTTTTAATTAATGATTAATATATTATTTTATTTACCTTAAATCAATTGTGTATGTTTAGAAACCAGTTAGGTGCAAAACTGAATTTGAATTAGAAACAACAATTTGTTGTTTTAAAAATAAGAAATTTATACCAGAAAAACAAACTTAAGTTTGCAATTGGAATCCAATTATAACTTAATGATTGATATATTATCATTGTTATTTTATTTCAATAACAATGAATACAATACAATGCAATACTGATGTAAAATTAAAATCCTCAAATAATTATTCATTTTAATATTTGTGGGCATTTAAGTTTTAATTCTGGCAATTTGGACGAGGAAAGAGGAACGCATAGGAATTCCTTCCGGTGTTGGGGCAGCTCACAGCAATAGCATGAGTCTAGTCTACTGGAAAGATCAGGAGGAAGCAGATAAAGACACGTGGGCCGGTGTCTATAAATCGGATGCAAACCTATTTATATTCCACTCTTTATTCTCTCTCTCTCTCTCTGCTCCGCCCCTCGTTTCTCTTTCTCCAATCTCCACGCCGTTTTGCTCAGCTCTCTCACTCTCCCCATCGCAAACCCTAGACTACACCACACGCTCCCTCTCGAATTTCCATGATTCCCCTTGATCTCTTCCACTGAACTCTCTCTCTTCTATTTTCCTTCCGAATCCCTTCGAATCGGTGGCAAAAGGAGGATAGTTGAAAACACTCACACACGCACGCACGCAGAGAGGGATTCGGTGGAAAATATTCGTGATGGCTGCTTCAACCACGAGCCAGGTCTATATCGATGTAATCGAGGATGTCATGGTCAAGGTTCGCGACGAGTTCATCAACAACGGTGGTCCCGGGGAGGAAGTTCTCAAGGAGCTTCAAGCGGTAATTTCTCATTACGTGGATGAGATTATTTAACATTTATACATCTATTGAAATATGCATTGATTTAGTTTCTCAGCTGTAGCTTGGTTGGTTTTAGGGTTTTGGATCGGATCAATTGTTACCGCAGCTGTTTAAGATGGTTTTCGTTTTTTCTGTTGTTGATAATTTGTTTAGATGTGGGAGTCAAAGATGATCCAAGCTGGTGTGGTGCTCGGTCCAATAGAAAGGTCCACTGCAGCGAAACCAACACCCGGTGGTCCAATTACTCCGGTTCATGATCTTAATGTGCCGTATGAGGGGACTGAGGAGTACGAAACTCCTACAGCTGAAATACTCTTTCCCCCTGTGAGTTTTAACACAATCCACACTTATTAGTTTTACAAGTAAGGTCCCCCTTTAATGGTTTTTTTAGGACCTCGAGTCATGGGATTGTTGATGTGGGCTTTTGAATTTACAGACGCCACTGCAAACTCCAATTCAAACCCCTTTACCCGGAACTGGGGATAACTCAGGGTATAACATTCCTACTGGACCAAGTGACTACCCCTCTTCTGGAAATGATACAGGTGGAAATGCTGACCCAAAAGGTGGAAGAGCAGGTCCATACATGGTAAAGCTCATTTTGCATAGTTGACCCCATGATATATAAAAAAAATTCACATGTGAAATTATGTTTCCAGTGTTTTAGTTTCTAAATGTCATTCTCAATCTCAATTTGTACAATTGATTCAATCTGTGGTTATTGTAACACAGTAGCTGAACTCTTCTGTGTAAATCACGTGCATGGAACTCCTTTTTAATGTGTGCATTGATATTGTCCTTATAATTGTTTACAGCAACCTCCTTCTCCTTGGATGAATCAGAGGCCTTCACTTGATGTCAATGTTGGTAAGTCCCATTTAAATTCAGGACAAAGTGTTTAATAAAATGGCTTTGCATTAATAATGGTGTATTACTGTAGCTTATGTGGAAGGGAGGGATGAGGCAGATAGAGGAACTTCTAATCAACCTCCGATACAGGTAAGCTAGTCATTGAGGTCTTATAAAGAAGACTTCTTGTTCCCTCCTGTTGAAATTTGACGAGACATCATGGTAGAGCTCTTTTATGTGAAGCCTGTGGTATTGTTACTTTCTGGTTGCATCACATTTTGTGATTCGTCTGTCAAGTCCTAATGGTTAGAGTTAGAAGGAGACAAAAAAAAAACCACAGACTAAATCATGAAGGATTTAGATTTTAATGGTCTGTCATTATTCATGATTCAAAGTAGAACAACATGGCTTCATTTGGTCTAGTAGCCAACTTCACCTAGTGGAAAAAAGAAAAATGACTTTAATTGTTGTCTTCAAGTTTGAACTTAAAGCCATGGCGTTTAGATAATAAGTGCTAGAAAAAATTCCAGGATTTCTTCACTTCTGGAAAGCGAAAACGCAATGATTTGGCTTCACAATATAATTCTGGTGGATATGTACCTCAGCAAGATGGAGCTGGCGATGCTATGTCCGGAGATTTTGAAATTGAGGTACGGTTCCCCCCCCCCCCCCTCTATATGCCAGCACCAACCTTTTTATTAATAATTTGTATTAGCTGGGTGCTTGCATTTCATTTCT
Source organism: Glycyrrhiza uralensis (assembly GCA_030159175.1). Classification (NCBI taxonomy): domain Eukaryota; kingdom Viridiplantae; phylum Streptophyta; class Magnoliopsida; order Fabales; family Fabaceae; genus Glycyrrhiza; species Glycyrrhiza uralensis. The sequence goes on along the minus strand of BRZY01000007.1, from coordinate 39,888,896 downwards.
AGCTATTTCTGTAATGGTGTTAGTAATTTTTATCATCACTGTTGTTTTTTGTTGCAAATAAGTTTATGATTTATAACTAAATGGGAGCAATGGGTTTCATATTACTTTGTTGGAACTGGCACTTCCTCTGTCCTTTTATAGGGTGGGGTTGAGACAAGATGGGGCATGGAGGATGGTGGAGGCAAGTCTTGTCATCTCTAGAAAGTGTACAGAGCTGATAGGAGCCTGTCCTTTTTTTTTTGAGATGGGGTTGCTGTGGGGTTAGGACAAGCCTTGCTGCTAGCTTCTCTCCCAGCTCACTGTTGTACATTGTTGTGTTTGCTTTTAATAGTATGCATGCGTGTTGTATTCTGTCTGTTTGTTAATTCGTTGACTTGCGTGGTTGGTGGAAACATTTTTTCAGCTACTAAACTGTTGAACATAATCTCTCAGGTATATGGAGGGGGTGTCTCCATCAATTCACATCAAACTAATTTTAAAGGGAAAGTGCCTGCAGATTTGGAGAGAGTGGCTTCTAGGATTCCCCAACTTGATGGACCAATTCCTTATGATGATGATGTACTTTCTACTCCAAATGTGAGTAGTGATTTTTATCTCCTCTTTCCCGTGCTCATGACCTCTTACTGAAACAGTTTGCTATTTGTTCTTTCCCGTCTCAGAGATACGTATTTTTTACTTGGTTTACTTATTAGAGTTTCTTGTTGTCCCTCTATAGTTTTTCTGAGAAAAATGCATACAACCCCCCTAACTTCTAGTTACTGTAAATAGACACCTCAGCTTTCAAATTTGACAATTAATAATTCCATTTAATGTTAAAAAAGTTCAGTAGTATTTTTTGTTGCAAAATAAAAAAAAAAGTTGACCATTAGATATATATCTTCAGCTCAGAAGTAGATCATTCTAGTAGGTACTACACAGTGAGAAAAGTCATAGTTTTGAGTAATCCCATTTGAATCAGTGTCTGTTTAGTTTATTGTAAATATGAGCTTCTTCTTCCTTGGTTCATCGTTGTTGAAAACAGAACGACTGTAAGTCTGAAAGAATATTTAACTTTATAAGCAATTTAATGGATTGAAATAGGTATTTCAAATTCTGTAATTGGTTGTATTTTGAATCCAAGATGGATATTGTAATATTAGTATAATTTGTAACCTGAATTAGTTGCATACTTTGACATTCCAAAACTGCTACTTTTGGTCCCTGAAAACTTTAATTGATTTGATGGGTCCAAAAATATAAGAAGGATTGAATGGTAAAAATTAAAATATTCATTCTTCATGTGCTAATCTTTTGAGTTTTAATTGCATGATGCTTCATTTGACACCTCCCTCACCATAAATTTTGCATTCCATCACCTTACTGAGTTTTTTATTTCCCATCTTGTTGCAGATATACAATTATGGAGGAGTGTTCAGTGAAGACTACAACATTGCAAATACACCAGCTCCTGGTAAATTGAGAACGTGATGTGTTAATTATATTTTGAAAATTTGTTGCATATCATATATTTATCCTCACAATTGTTGCTGTTTTTTACTTAACTATTAGAAGTACCACCAAGCACACCTGCTGTCTTAGCTCAGAATGAGGTGGCAAATGAGGATGATGATGATGAGCCTCCATTAAATGAAAATGATGATGATGATTTGGATGACTTGGACCAAGGAGAGGATCAAAATACGCATCATCTAGTTTTGGCTCAGTTTGAGAAGGTAAAACCTCCTCCCACTTTTAGTTAATTACATGTCAAGTGCTATAGTAATATGATATAGTTAATGGTTCGGGGTTGGACAATTATTTTGGGACTAATAGATTTTCTTGCTAAAATTTAGGTGACACGTACAAAGAGCAGGTGGAAATGCACATTAAAGGATGGCATCATGCACATAAATAATAAGGATATTCTCTTCAATAAGGTTTGTTAATCTTGAAGGAGAACAAATAATGATATTTTCTTATCCTTTCAGTTCAGTTTATCAAATTGTCACGGTGAATGATAACACTAATACACCTCTGCAGGCGAATGGAGAGTTTGACTTCTGATGTTGTTGGGGTCTGTGCTTTGGCGAAGCATAATTCAGAGGTGTCATTGAGTGTTTTGTGATCTTTGTTTGATTATAATTGTTAAGTGAAAGATTCTGGCGAGAGAAATCCTTTACACTTTCGTGGCTGTTTTGATGTTGGCCTCTTGTACATAAAGGATGAGCAATTTTTGGCCTTAACATGGTGATTAGATACTCAGGCATTTTCTTTAGTCCACCATTTGTCTAGTATGTAGTTGCTTTAGTTCTGTATACTTGGACATTTTGGTTAATCTAAGAGCTGCACTGTATGATAATGAGAGTTTCTTTAGGCTTGGTTCGAGTTGTCTTGTCTCTCTTGCTTAGCTTTTGAACGCCAAAAACGGGGTGGAAACGTTTAGTGTGCAGGACTCTCTTCTAAGTTCTGACATAGTAATGTTGATATCTGAAACCTGAGACAATAATTGAGAGGAAAAATAAAGATGTTATCTAAAATGTGTTATCTAAAATGTCAAGTATGTGCTCCAGCTTCCCAAGATTTTGAGTTGAGAACGAAAACCCTAGTGTCTGTCGATGGCCTTATTTGACAATTAGGATAAGCTAGTTCGGCTTTATGAAAGATGCGTCTATTTTGATTCATTAACCCGTCTTATTTTATAAAGAATGATTGTAATATTTTGGATGGTCTTGTTACAGTATTTTTGTTAACACTTAATAAAACACTAAACCCAAGTAGAATGAATGCCTTCTGAATTTTTACGTGGACTTTGCTTGTAGTTGTACCTAATTCGATTATTTGACACATTTTCCACGTGTGGTACCTTGTTATTAATTTGTTTCATACTTGTTCGTGATTGCTCCCAAGTCCCAATTCCCATCTCCTCAGCAAGGAGAAATGAAATGATAAATCTAGTCAGGAAACAATATATAAAGTTATCTCCAGTCTGTTATACAAAATAATAGAATAATTTAAGCTAATGACTACAACAGTTGGACTCTCTTTCAAGTCTTATATACAATTTTAATTTTAAGCCCCTAGCTTTTCTGGTGCCAGTTGCTTGCGACTTGTAACAACGTAAAATGAACAAGATCCATTCAATCATTACTTTTTTTTTATTCGAATACGATTTTGTAGGGTCATCTATATTCAACTTAGTAAGACCACTGCTACTAAAGAAAAATTATAACAAACTCTTCCTTCATCTTGGATAAAGTACCTTCTCTCTTTTTGGAAAAGTTATCCTCGTCTCATTGTGGAAGTCTTATCAATCACACCCTGCATGGTCAGACTCAGATCCACATAGTGATGGCAATTGGATCATATCTATTGGGTACTCGCAAAAATTATTCACAATAGGGAGGGTAATTATCCACTTAATGGGTATGGGTACGAGTACGGGTAATTACCTACAAAATTTGATGGGGACGGGTGCGGGTACGGGTACCTTAGTACCCATCCCGCCCCAGACCCGCACACATATATACATATATATTTATTTATTTATAGTTATATTTATATATGTATGTGTGTGTGTGTATATATATATATTAAATTTAATAACTCTTAAAGACATTTATAAACTAATTCTTATTCCTAAAGTAACCTATGCACAAGATACTATAGTCATAAGACACATTTTCTTTCCTTTCCCATGAGATACATTTCTTTGATTCTTTGCTTTCCTTTACCGTGTGTTTCATCGTTATTGTAGACGACGACAAACTTGCTTTATTGTACCTCATTCACTTGCGCTATTATTGTCCCGTTTCCTTGATCTGCGATGACAAGCCTTCTTCACTGATACCATTCTGTCTCGTTCCCGTGTCCTTCACCAGCAAATTCCTTATGCGTCCTTGAGACATAATATTGTGTATTGCATATGAAAAATTAATTTTTGAATTTTCATATTTAAAGTGCGAGTAATGGACACGGGTACGGGTACTTATGTATCCAACGGGTAAGGGTATGGGGATTAAAGTTGCTACCCATGCGGGTATGGGGCCGGGTACGGGTATTTTTTAAATTTGCGAGTATGGGGACGGGTACTGTAGTACCCTACCCATACCCTACCCATTGTCATTCCTAGATCCACATAACTTGTATGAGAGTGGATTAATAAGTGGGGAAATGCTTAAAAGTAAGATAGTTAAAACCGGACCGGACATTAGGAAGGGCAATGGGTAGGGTACTATAGTACACGTCCCCATACCCGCATGAGGGAGAGACATCTTGGTTGAGATGGCGGGCATGACTGCAACGACGAACGGAGGTTGCGACGGCGAGGCGGCCGGATGTTGCTGCTGCTCCGGTTCTGCACCGTTCATGGAATACGAAGGCTGTGCGCCGTTTGTGGAATAGTGGAATACGAAGAAGAAGAAAGAAGACTTGGCGCTGCTGTCTCAGTGTTTCTATTTCAGGGTTTCAGACTTTCAGCCCTTTTTTTGGGTGAAAACGACGTTGTTTGGGTCTTTTTTTTTTTTTTTAAAAATAATAATTTCGGTCCAGCACAAAACCGGGAAGAACCGGCAGACCGCCGGATTTCCCGGATTTCCCCGGTTTTACACCGGTTTCGCGGTTTTCACTCCGGTTCTCTGCCCAGGCGGTTCCAAGGTTACGCCGGACCGGACATGGGCCCGGTTCCCGGTTCAACCGGCCGGTCCGGTCCGGTTTTAACTACCATGTTTAAAAGTGATGAAAGGAAGAATAACCTTAATACCGTAGGGGAAAATAAAAAAGAAAGAAAGAAAACAAGGTCTCTTAATTTAATCCTCATCCAGATAAATATGATAAAAAATACATGAAACAGGTAAACAGATCCAGAGTGTTATACATGTAGTTTTGGTTTTTCTTAACCGCAATAACATATGAGAACCATTCTTTCACAAATCTTCAACACTAATTGCATTTGGAAACTGGAATTAAATGGAACATGTTTGTAATATTTGAATTGGAAGAAACACATTTGTGATTGTACCTTAATAATGCTAAACAAATCTATTGTAATTAATTCACACAAAGCAAAGGATGGGGAAGTGCAGAAGTTCCTTCCTCCAGTGGGAATACCCCACAACTAGAAAGAGAAAATAATACAACAAGAAGAATAGAAAGAAAGGAAAAAAAAAAAATCTGAGGTGAATTCACTGAGCATGGTTCACAAAAACGCATTGCTTCTGGAAGAAACTACACAAAGAAGATGGCTCTGGAAATGAAGCCATAGCTGGATGTTCCCACCCTGCTGAGCCTGGCGTGGAGGATGAACTGCTCCTACCCTCATTGACATTGCAACTCCCATGATTAATGCTACTATTCTCTGATGTTGTTTTCAGAGATTGAATAGTAATCTCTGCATACAATGGCTGTGGGGAAAGAATAAGCGGAGATAACAACGGAATAGCCTTTGAAGTTTCAGCAAAAGGGTTAGAGGATCGATCACTGAGGACCTTATCAATGTCAAGAGAAGCCGGGGCATGCCTCTGTAGCCTTGTAGGGTGGCTTCCTCCTCCTCTGCTCCTCTTTATCAAAATGCCTTTGTCCTCCATCATCAATAACTTATAAAAATGTTCAATGCAATGTAATGAAGTTTTAAGAAGCTCTATCTATATATTGATTCCCTCTTTATCTTGGGTAGGTAGAGAGGTACAGACAGACAAGACAATAATCTCAATCAATCCTCAGGTTGTTCGTGTCCAAATGCAGTTACAAAGATTTTAAAGGGAATGCGACATAACAGAAGAGGATAAGACATGTAGCGGGTGGTAAACTTGACTTTCCTTGGTTAACGGGGCATTCTGCTGAAACGTAAGTTAACAGCAAAGTGATCCTACGTTTGGGTGGCTTATAGCTTTTGTAGGAGAACTCACCTGTCCCACTAATCTTTATCCGTTCGTTGAAAGTCATGGTTTTTTTAGTTTAGTATTTTCAATGCCTTCTTTTTCCCCCGAAAATGTGGAGGAGAACGGGAACGCGTGTTATGCTTAACTGGACTCACTCAGTCAAGGCTTCTTTGTTCTGTGTACGATCTTTTTACAGCTACTGTTTACTGTTAATAGTAGAGAGAGTTTTTTTTTTTTATCAATCCTATTTATACACTATTTACTTGTTTTTGGTTAGATCGAGATATTTTCATTTATACATGCAATTAGACTTAGCTTGGGGTTCCTTTCATACATAGAAATGAAAAATTAGATATTTGTATCGAAGACTAAAACTTTCACTCTAAGATTTGAGATCCTATGCTCATTCTAACAGCAACCGTTTTACTTTATCTTACATATATACCTTTACTGACTCGTATATATATTTTTTTTGAAAAAAACTATAACATCTTATAAAAATCATCAATAACATGAATGAATTATTGGATTATATTTGGCAATAAAGGTGATCAATATGTTTAGGCTTGAAATTGAAAAACTTAATGGACACCGTTCTGCTTACAAAAAAGGGGAAACTCTGCATCTCGATTGTCCTCTGGTTTAGTATTGCATTATTGCCATTTTTCTTAGCGACTTTGATTCTAATGCTGTTTTTTTTTTTTCGCATTTGTTTTTAATTCTAGGCAACTTTATGATGTAACTTGGTCTGACAGCTCTTGGAGTTTATAATTCGGCACTGACTTATGCAACAAATTTTTGGGAGCTTTTAGTAGCAAAGAATTTTTTGTTTCTATTGCTTGATTGTGTCACTGTTGTTCGTTAGAATCTTGAACCATGAAGTAGCAACTTCAAACTATAGGGTCCTGTAGTGTGATCCTATATTCATGTGCTAAGTGCCACCCTCTCCCTCTCTTTTTCAACATTTCGTGAGTTGGTTCATTTAATGAGTGCCGCTTGCAATGTGGGCACCCATGTTGTTACGGCTTCCTTTTGTTGTTAGGCTAGTGTCCTTTATTATCTTGTTGCTTTGCTTGATTTATTGTTAACAAATAACATTCCCCCTTTAAATTAATCAAGTTTCTTCATGGCCTCTCCCTAAATTCTGGTTTTTGCTTATATTATTATTTTGCAGCCATTATCGTTTAAAACCGATCAATTGGCCTTTGTTTTGTAGACCCACTTTAATTATTCCAATTGGCCTTCATCTGCATGCAAATTTGTAATTCTACAATTGTCATGGTGTCTATGTCACGAGACTCTATTATTGTAGTCACCACATGGCCAATTTTTATTGTCACAATGGGAAGAATTTCTCCACCAGCTTATTGTTTGTCAAATATGTCTTCTCCATATACCCTCATTTTATTTACCAGATCTGTAACACGAGAAAAATCACTACCCCATCTTCCTCCTCTGTCCTTCTCTCCCTCACTCTAACCCTCTCCCTCTCCATTTGAGGTGGTAGTTTGACCGGGCACATATGCATTTCTACGTGAACTTCTGTGAACCATGACAATACTTAAATTATGTTCGTTAACAATAAGGATTGAATGTGGTAATTTCAAATTTTGGAGAGACGAAAACAAAACAAAAAACTAAAATCAAGGAACCAAAACTAAAATTAATTGATTTATATAGAACAAAAACATATTTAACTATTATAAGTTTTTAAGCAAGTGCATGGTGCACACTACACATATTTTTTTGGGTAATCATGGTATACACACTACAGTTTATTCCATACAAACTAAATTTTACACAACATTGGAAATGATCTTTCCATCTTTCCAGTCTAATTATTGGATACATACACAAAAAAGGCCAAAAGTACATATAATAAATCATGGATACAATAGTCATATACAAAAATGTTGGAAGGAAATTTCTCTAGGACTTTTAATTTGCTTGAAGAATTCTCCCATGATTCTCTTCTTGCCCAACTGCAAAATGTGGGAACAATCACATGAAATATTATCTTTCTGTATAGCCAAAATAGTTTGTAACAGATATCATACTAGGATAGCAGGAACAGTGGTTAAGAAACCGGTGCTTTACCTTCTTGAGCAGTGGTTATTTGTGAGGAAGTGCGTGTTGTGGGAGTTTTGACTCCATATTTTTGTTGTGATGGTTCCTCATTCCTAAGTAAAGAGTTTACAGCTCCTTTCACCCTCTCCATCACACCAACATTACTAGAAGATCTCCTAGGACTCATTGCTCCAGATGTCCCATGAGATGTAGTTCTTTCATAGTTCCTTGGCTCATACTTATTCATTAAATAATCTTTTCCTGAAGCACCTTTGGGGCTGGTATTCTTCCCACTTAGTGGAGAGGATGATGAGGATATTGATGGATTTTGTATAGGCAATGAAATTGATGGAGTCAGAGAGGAAACTGAAGGAGTTTGGGATTGGGAGGACATACATGCAGAAGGGATTCTGGAAATAACATGAGCTTTGGAGGATGCAGAATGAGCTGCATTTGACCCTTCAGCATTGGTTGGTGTCAGTTTCTCTGCTACATTTCCAGTCATTGTCATGTTTGGGCCAGTAGTAGTAGTAGTGGTCGCAGGTTGAGTTGTTGTTGTTGTGGACTTGACAGGACTAAGTGGCTTTTCTTGATCTTGTTCTGCTCCTGATTTGGCAGCGGTGCGCAGAACATGCTTCTCAGAGATTACTGGATTTGCTCTTGGATGTTGCCTTGCATTTTCTTTGTATTCCTCAGGTGCCAGCTCTGATTCATAGACTGAAATGGAATGTTCAGAAAAAAGGATTGAGAAATGAAAGGAAAGAAAGAATGAATGAACGAACGAACGAACAAATAAACGAACAAATCTTTGTGAAATCTATTACTATATAAGAAAGTTAAGTTTCTAGCTTCTCTGGGTAGGACACGTGTCATCTTTTCATTTTTTTTCAACTAAAATTGTTTTGTTTGTTAGGTTTTTTTTACTGTTTTTGTTGAGAAATATCCATACTTAATATGAGTCAGATTCATAGATTAGTTGAATATAAACTTAGGCCATTAATTATGTTTATTACTTGGAGCTCCAAGGTATTCTGCATCTTCTTCTTCCTCTTCCTCTTCTAAGCTAACACCCCAAGACGGAGTGAGGTTCATTTCCTCTTGTCTTCTTTTGCTGAGGCTGTAGCGCAATTTCCTGGCCTTCTCCTTCACTTTGGTGATAACTGATTTTCTCTGATAGAGGCCAAGGTCTTCTTCCGGGTCATGGTGCTTCATCCTATCAAAGTAAGGAGAGGAGGGGGAAGGGGATGTGGGAGAATAGGTTGGTGACAACTTAGAAGATTCCCTCCTAGAGGATTCCCCTCCTGTACCTGCAAACAGGAAATATGAATATATATGAATATGGTTTTCCTATAGCTTTGACATTCATAGGACAAATCGAACAGAGCTTGCACCAAAAGCATGGTCTATTTTAATATTGATTGTTTCATGGTAGTGGTATACCCTTTTTGTTAGTAACCAGCATAACATATCAAGCTTTGTCTAAGACCATGATGATTGTAAAGGATTACCTCGAAGGAATTGTTCCATGGTAGCAATGGTAGGACTTCTTGTGGCCTCAACATTTTTGAACGTGCGTTCGGGCAGAGGCATTTTTCTGATCACTAGTTCCCTGGATCACAATGTGCTTCAGGTTTTGAAGTAACTCTGCTTTTATATTTGTTCTTTCTAAGGTTAATAATAAAATGGAAGGAATTTAACACAAAATGAACCGTGCTCAAGCAAATTGGTTCCGGGGTTCTAGCACTTTGCAATGATCTGGAGGCTAAAACATCGCGGAGATACACTTGTGGGGCTCATTTTTTACACGTGGGGACAAACAAATTTTCTTACTATACTAAACCACACAAACAAATAAGTATTTACCCGAAATAGTAAATTGACCAGGCAAGGATGAGAAAAATTGTTGTTGAAACTTGAAACACCTCAATTCGTAAGTGGAATTAATAACTTGAGAACTTACACAGTAACATATACCAATTAAATATATCAGATCACGTGCAAGAGTGGAAAAAAAAGCACATGACATATATAAATAGGTATTATCATTGATGTAAAATAAATAAAGGTTAATGTGTGCTAAAATGTGCTACAACAGTACAATATGATGTATAATAGATATTACTATATTAATCAAGTTCAAGATAAAGAAAAACACCTAAATAGTGAATGACATCGGAGCCATCTCAAATTGAAGCATATCCATAAACAAATGTATGGAAGCCACAGGGAAATTCACTTGCAAATAACCCCGAATCAGGGAATTCCAAACAACTACATTCACGTGTCATTTCATCGAACAATTTCTCGGCTTCGGACACAATGTTGCATTTGTCATACATACTAATGAGAGTGCTGCATATGTGCATGTTGGAACAAAATCCCAACTTAACGTGTGCATGTAGCTAGATACCCACATTAAAAAGATTCGATTTTGCAGAAATGGGTAGGAGTTTATCGAGAAGGAGAGGAGAGGGAAATGGGTCACTTGGTAATTGAAGCAAGCGGTGCAAATGGGTAGGGTCTAATAGCTTTGACTTGTTACATTAAGAGGATGTGAAATTGTGTGCAAGGTCGAAAGACTAGTTCCATGGCTGCTTTTGCTTGAAGACGACAATGCAGAAGCGTAGACTGCCTCAAACTCATTTTCCGCCATAGTTGTTCTTCTTCTTCGTGTTGTACTCAGTCTTTTGTAAACAAATAACCATGGAAATTACTCTAATCGATTTTGGTATTTCCACCCACAAACTCATCATGCATTGCAAACTAAGTAGGAGTGTAAGAAAACATACGAATATTTTTTGTATGAATTGGTTACGGAATGCAAAAGTAACCAAGTAGGAGTGTAACAGGTGTATGAGAAGTGAGATTATACGAAAGTGTGCGAAGAATAAATTTAGATTATACAACGATATATCGATAGTTAGGATTAAAAATTGTTTAGTTATCATATGACCATTTAAAAAATCACATGGTTTAATGTTTTAATTTTAGTCTTTCATAATTTGATTTTATAGTCAATATTTACTCTTCTAACTCTCTTAATGAAAGTTATATCACTTCATATTCACTCTAGGAGTATAATAGAGATCATATGAGAAACACAGATATTATACATATATGGTTCGATTTATCAACTCTATATCTATCTATCTATATGTATAGGAAAGGAGAGAAAAACAAAACAATACCAAAAGCTCCGTCAATCTGCTGTTCATCGATAGACGAAGCTCTCTCTTTATCATCTCGTGCCAGATGCAACAAAGGATGAGTCCTTCTTTTTCCTTCTCACGAACCACAGGAGTGCCTAGCACCCAGAGGAGCAAAGCTCATTTTTCTTTCAGGGTAAAGCGGCGCATAAAAAAGGGCTGGCCCGTCAAACGTCCGGTTCCTTCGCGAATCAAAATTAGATACATATCATAATTATGGATTGTTCAGTTTTTTTTTTTGTCAACATGGATTGTTCAGTTTAACAATTTTACTACGTGTTAATGGATTTTTCTTTTTGGGTTGGAGGGAGGGCCAAGGGCCCTTAATGGATTGTTTTCAACTAGGATAATATTGTTGTAAATAGGTGAATTGGAGGATTATAGCTATTATTAATGGTATACGTTGAACTGAACGGGTGAATATTAAGATATTTACTATAACAAGAAATATTAATTTAGTTGCTAATTAAACTATTTAAGATATTGCTAAAATAACTTGTATATAATTTTAGTACATTGAACTCACCAATGATTATTAAAATATTTATATAACAAGAAATATTAATTTATATGATAATTAAACTATTTAAGATGTTACTATAAAATTAAATATACATTGTATATAATTTAGTATATTTAGAATTAAAATGGTACTATAAACACAAAAAAACAAGTTACCAATCATGAATATGTCTTTTCATTACAATAAAATTGAATTAAATTTTAATTACAAAATCATACATATAGTACTTATAATTAGATTGTAAATAAAAAGTAATTTTGGTTAATCGTTAATTATTTAAAGAATATATGAGGATTATTTTGAATAACTTAAATTATCAGAATTAAAAAAAGTTATAGAAAAATGATAAAAAAATCAAATGAACAATTTTGCAAGTTTTTGTTTATCATATGCTTAGTAAAGTAGTAACATTAAAATAAATAAATTATGTTTGTAGCTAACTAAAAGATAAAATTGAATTACTTTTTCATGCTAATTGAGAATAATTTAGTAAAAACATCTATCATCCTTTTCTATTTATTTATTATCACTTATTTTTAAGTATCTAATAGTTTTCTAAGACTTATTTTTTATTGAGTATAAGTATTAAATAAATTATTTAATATCACCTTTATTTTATTTTAATGTTCTAATTATTATGATCAAATCTTTATGTTATAAATTTTCCAATTATATTATTAAATTTTAAATTTCTCAATCACATTATTTCACTCGATATTTGAGGGGTATTACTGATAATATTGAATAATTTTATTTAAGACAAAAAAGTTAAATACATTTAATGACACTTTATATCACCTAATTAAAAAATTATACATGTAATTAAAATATTAAATATTAAAGTTTCATAATCATAATACTAATTGAAAAATAAATTAATTAAATTACATTATATACTATTAAATGTTAAATATTGAATATAAAATGTTTTATGAACATAATTAAAACATTAATACTAAAATTAACCACTAACCCTAGCCTCCATTACCTCCTGTTACTCTCATTGCCTTCTAAGCTCTCAAAATAGAATAAATGTGTCTTGCAAGTACTCACCGGTGCTCCCTTGCCTCTCCTACGTACCTAATTTTTATCCCTGTGTTTTGGCATATTGAAGTGTCATGGCACTCTCTTTGTCCTCTCCCTCCTTTTTCAATATTGCTCGACTGTGGCGATCTTCTCTAACATCATAGACAATCTCTTCAAATGAGAAGGTAATACATCGATATTTATAACCACTGAATATATTAAATCAAGAAAGTTTATGAATAGAACCTTCATAATAAAATTGTTGACTAGTCGGCAATTCTTGCTCATTCCATATAAGGTGATTTAATATATTAGATATTAAAGTTCCTTAATTATAATATTAATTGATAATCACAAATTTAAAAAAAATTAAGTTGATTAAATTACATATACTATTAAATAATGACTACTGAATATAAGATGTTTATATACATAATTAAAACATTAAATTCTAAGACTAACCACTAACCCTAGCTAGTACTTTCGACTACTCTATTGTTGCATTCTAAGCTCTCGAAACAGAATGTTGGTGTCTACATTCACTGGCGCTCCGTGCCTCTCCTACCCGATTTTTACCACTACATTTGAGAGGTTGGAGCATCATGTCGCCCTTCATCCCTTTTGATTGCTCAATTGCGGCGATCCTCTCTAGCATCACCCACGATCTCTTCACCAAAATCGAACAGGTGATGACATAAAATTTAGAGATAGTAAAATTGTAGTAGTATATTTCTTCTGCTTTTGTTTGGGAAAGATAACCATTCTTACAATTTGAGAAGATAACACATCGATAATTATAATTAGGTTTATGAACAGAATCTTCATAATAAAGTTATCGACTAGTCGGCAACTCATGCCCATTCTATGAAAGGTGATTTTCCTCCTCGCTTATAGATGATATCCCAGTTTCTTGACAAAACGTGGTTCTGTTTTTTTGTGTGATGTTAGTTTAACAGTCTCCGACCAAACCCTAATCAAGGGGGAAAAAAATCTTCACAAAATTTTATATGATGTATAACCTTTGATTCACCAAATACAGCCATGAGAGACATAGTAAATATCTTCAAGGTTGACATAACATAAGCAAATGTTTTACTCACTGCTCATCAACTCAATGACCAAATGCCGCATTCAAAGGGGCAAGGAGAAGAAGGGCGGGGTCAGATTTATTTAACGTTTTAACACTAGTTTTTTTTTTTTGATAAAACAATGTTTTTTTTTTACCATGGCATTGGCGGGAGTATCCTCCGACTATTAACACAAAGACTAATCTCCCTCGAGACCTTGGCTGCATTAAAACTATCCCTTCCAGCGTTGTTTTTTTGATAAAACAACGTTTTAACACTAGTTGAACACACACAAGACAAAGTTGCATATTATTATTGCAGCATAAGCATAAAGCATAGTAGAGAAAGAAAAGAAAACATTTGTACTTAGGAAAACCCATCAAAAACCCTCTCTCTTATCTCTCCATAATCCCATCCTCTCTGCGCACACTCTTTGGTCGTGTCCATTCCCAACCGTCGCCATGTCTTCCCTCGTTCCCTCCAACCCTCTCGGCACGGCGCTTTCCGCCCGTCGGAAAAAACCCTCTCCCCCAAAATGCGACTCACACCCAAACCCTTCTCACCAAAAACTCTTCAAAACCCTCTCCACCACCCTCGCCCTCTCTTCTGCCGCTTCCATCGTCCTCCGCGGCACCCCAATCATCACCCCTTTCCTTAATGGCGGCGGCGGTAGCGGAGGCGGAAATGGAGGAGGGTGGTGGTTCGGAGGAGGAGGCGGCGGCGACGGAAATGGAGGGTTCTGGTCCCGAATTTTGTCGCCGGCAGCGGCCATCGCCGATGAATCTCAGTCGGAGGAGTGGGATTCCCACGGCCTCCCGGCCAACATCGCGGTCCAATTGAACAAACTCAGCGGCTTCAAAAGGTACAAGGTTTCGGAGATCCTGTTCTTCGATCGGAACCGGAAGGCGATGGTTGGAACCGACGACTCCTTCAGCGAGATGGTTTCTCTTCACCCTGGCGGCGTGTACACGAAGGCGCAGCTTCAGAAGGAACTGGAGAGTCTCGCCACGAGTGGAATGTTCGAGAAGGTTGATCTGGAAGGGAAAACCAAGGCGGATGGAACAATGGCAATCACGGTTTCGTTCAGCGAGAGTACTTGGGAGCAAGCGGATAATTTCCGGTGCATAAACGTCGGTCTGTTGCCGCAGACGAAGCCGGTTGAGATGGATCCTGATATGACTGATAAGGAGAGGATGGAGTACTTTTTGAGCCAGGAGAGGGATTACAAGAGGAGGATGGAGAAGGCGAGGCCGTGCCTTTTGCCGGTGGCCGTGCACAAGGAGATAATGGATATGCTGAAGAGGCAGAGGACTGTGAGTGCTAGGTTGTTGCAGAAGATAAGGGATAGGGTCCAGAAGTGGTACCATGATGAAGGGTATGCTTGTGCCCAGGTGGTTAATTTTGGGAACCTCAACACCAGAGAGGTTGTCTGTGAGGTTGTTGAAGGGGATATCACACAGTTGGCTGTTCAGTTCCAGGATAAGCTTGGCAATGTTGTTGAAGGTAACACTCAAATCCCCGTGATACAAAGAGAGCTCCCCAGACAGGTAAAATACAATACACACTCCACACTTATTTATGTAATATAGGTTATATTGTTTGTTTGTTTGTTATCTGCTGCGCAATTGATATGTCTAGTGTGGTTAGTGGCTAGTTGTTACGTGATTATGCTTTGTGGTTGGTTTTTTGGTCTTGAACCTGTTCATTGGCTTTGGTTGCTCACTTGATGGATGTTTTTGTATTGGATTAACAGCTGCGTCCTGGTTACACTTTTAATATTGAAGCGGGGAAGCAGGCTTTAAGAAACATAAATTCCCTTGCTTTGTTTTCGAATATTGAGGTGAATCCACGGCCTGATGAGAATAATGAGGGAGGCATAGTTGTTGAAATTAAGCTAAAAGAGTTGGAACAGAAGACAGCTGAAGTCAGTACTGAATGGAGTATTGTCCCAGGACGATCAGGGCGTCCCACTTTGGTATTTTTGTCGAATTAAACATCATTTTGTTCAACAACCGAGAGATTTTGTCTGCCCCGTTAATCTGATTGCTTGTTATTCAATTTTTTTTGTGCAGGCCTCACTTCAGCCAGGTGGAACTGTTACTTTTGAGCATCGGAATCTGCAAGGACTGAATAGATCTGTTACTGGTTCTATAACAACCAGCAACTTCTTCAACCCTCAGGTACTATTGAGCTAGTCTGTTGACTTTCTTCATTTTATTCTGCAAATAGTTCTCTGTCTTGCCAATGTTGGCATTGGTGTCTGAAAATGTTGTCCTTGTTTGCCTTAGGATGATCTTGCATTTAAGCTAGAGTATGCACATCCATATGTGGATGGTATATATCATCCATGCAACCGTACTCTCCGTGTAAGCTGCTTCAATAGCCGAAAGCTGAGTCCAGTATTCACAGGGGGGCCAGGGGTGGATGAAGTGCCCCCAATATGGGTTGATCGTGCTGGTGTTAAAGCTAATATCACAGAGGCAAGTTACTGGTTCTTTATTGTTACATAAACTGATAAGCTTTGAGTTGGCTATTTGGGCTAGTGGTAGTGCTTTTTTAATCTTAATTTTCATGTTTTGTGTGCCAAGCAGAATTTCACGCGTCAGAGTAAATTCACTTATGGACTTGTAATGGAAGAGATAACAACACGTGACGAAAGTAGTCACATCTGTGCAAATGGTCAAAGAATTTTACCTAGTGGAGGAATTAGTGCAGATGGACCTCCTACCACCCTCAGCGGCACTGGCATTGATCGCATGGCATTTTTACAGGCAAATATCACACGTGATAACACACGTTTTGTGAATGGAGCTGTAGTTGGAGAGAGAAATATGTTCCAGGTGACTATCTCATCCTACACTCGATGACTTTAAAATTGTCCATATGGATGCTTTACACCTTTTTATCATTTTTGTGGGTTTTGGAAATAATGTCAAAAAATTGTTCTTATATGAAAAAACCATTTCTGAAGATTCTCAGCATTTTGTTTTGCTAAGAATTCAAATCTTGACTTGGATGGGGAAATAAAAATAAAGAAGTTCTGAATGCGGATACCATAGTCTTCCTTAATGTTTGCCAAAATCTTTTAGATTATATATTGTCTATTTTATATTTATCACTTGGCCTGATAATCTTTTCACTTTGGCCTCACAAACACCTCAAACTGACATACATATCTATGGAAATAAAAGCCTGCCTGAGATAGTAAATTTCTCCTAGTTGAACCACGGGCACAAGTTAAAGGACAATTCTAAGTTGCTCTTTGTTACTTTTTGGTTTGCATGTTATGTATAATTACAGTTTTCACATATGCAAACTGCAGGTAGATCAAGGCCTTGGCATTGGCACCCAGTTCCCATTCTTCAATCGTCACCAGCTAACTTTGACACGATTTATCCAATTGATGTCTGTGGAGGAAGGGGCTGGTAAATCACCACCACCGGTGCTTGTCCTCCATGGCCGCTATGGTGGTTGTGTGGGTGATCTTCCAAGCTACGATGCTTTTACTCTTGGGGGCCCTTATTCCGTAAGGGGTTACAACATGGGTGAGATTGGAGCAGCCAGAAACATCCTGGAGGTAGGAATTAAATAGACGCATTTTGTGATTCTCCATGAAGATTTTATTAGTTAATTTCCATTAACTGTGTACTCTCCATTACTTTGGGGAACAACTATCTAATTTCTCTATCTTTCTACAGCTTGCAGCTGAGTTACGGATACCCGTTAAAGGTACGCATGTGTATGCGTTTGCAGAACATGGCAATGATCTCGGGAGTTCAAAGGATGTCAAAGGGAATCCTACAGAAGTCTACAGGCGAATGGGTCATGGGTCGTCTTATGGTGTTGGTGCCAAGCTTGGTTTAGTCAGAGCAGAATATGCCATTGATCATAACTCAGGAACTGGTGCATTATTTTTCCGTTTCGGAGAGAGGTTTTGAGGTGCAAATTACTCACATAGTGTATTGCTGAGTAGGTTTTGTTCTCTTGGTTTGCAGAAGAATTCCTGCAGCCAACTGTTGAGCAGTAGGCTTTTAAAATACTTTAAGGTTAAACTACATGGTTTGGACTCCGGCTAGTAGACTTAGTTCTTTAATTACCCGCAGAATTGGTACAAGGTTCTGTGAAAATATTAATATAGTTTATTATTTTGATGTCTGTGCTATATTAGATGGATTTTATTTTTGCGGCTAGTGATCATTGCAGTCCGTAAGAACAAATGAAACCTTATAATAATATTTTATATGAATTATTTTTCCTTTGATAAATACATTTGTCTGATTATTATCTTTTTTCTGTAAAATAATATTTTAGATGTGCAAGGATAGCTGGATAGGCATTTAAGTGAATATTACGCTTTATCATTATGTTTTGCACATTAATCCTAAAATCTATTAATAATATGAATTGGTTATATATTTAATGTAAATTTTTAAAAATCATGGTTTATATTATGAAAGTTTTGTACTGGAGTGCTTCCTATAAATTATGCATTCATTTTTCTAACAGATTTGTTTTGTGGAATGAGATTATGAGTCCGTGAACTAGTATAGTCTTTTGCCATATTAACTAAATGTATGTCTCTGTGAGAACCCCCTCTGAATGCACGATATGAGCTAATGCAAGAAATTCTTGCTTTCACATCTGATGTGTTGGAAAACAGGGCATAAATTGTTTTTTCTGTGTATTTTGTATAGATGAAAACAATTAGATTTTTTTTGGTGGGTGCAAAGGGGAAAAACCCCAATGAAAACAATTAGATGGGGCAAGATTAATGAAAATTCACAATTCCCGAAGAGTATTTACAGAAAATAGGATAAGAAAATGCATTTAGACTTACAGAAATACAAATAATTTGTCAACAAAAAGTTTTGCTAAACAAATGAAAACTTATTTATACTTTACACACTAAAATGAGTTTTATTATCCCTCTATATTTCTCCTGGTTTCATTTCACCAAATACATCCATGATTGAAGTGGTTTGACTGGTAGTGACTTTCTTTCTTTGAGATACTCATCTACACACCCAACCCAAAACTGATAAAATAAATAAATAACGCTGGATGACGGATGTCCAGCAAAAAAATATGATTATCTTGTGTTCACTCAATTTGGTGACTTAAGTAAGCAAGAGCAACCAAAGAGATATGCCTCCACATAAAGCAAGTATCTTGTGATGAGAATGTGGGGCAATAAATTGGCATTTGCTCTCAACCAGCTATCATTTTGTTCTATAAGCCTAATTCCTTCTTTAACTGAGCCAGAGTGGCTTCTATTTCATCAAGGTTATCCTCAACGCTTCTGTTTCCCTTGCTAGCTTCACTCTGAGTGCTGTTGCTTGGTGTCTCTGTCCCAGATAAGTTAGATGGATTTCCTCCCTCAGGATTGTCATTTGGATCAACAATATTGAGTTCTTTCTCAAGGAAATCCACAAATTCTTCTCCTATTTCCTGAAAGTTAAAATTTCAAAAATTAAGTGTCCCCATGTAAGGTCCATGTTGCTGACTAAGACTTTTCATAGATATAAATAGGCCTCTGTGGCTGTGTCCACATCAGAACTCAACTCCAATACAAACAGATAAAGATGTAAATGGGAAGACTCACCGCCAATTCCTCCCAAAGGCTCTTTGGCTTTCCTTGTGAAGCAGCATTGGCTTCCCAGTTCCTGAATTCTTCTTGAAGATCCTTAAAGAAGTCATCTGTAATAACAAAATCATCGGATCTCAAACACCACATGAAATGAAATATGAAATTAAGTTGCAATCTACTAGAAACATCCCTTTCTTCCAGTTGATGGATTTATACGAGACACAATCATTGCCCAGTAAAATTTGTGATGAAATGCAGGCTAAACTTATGGTTGGCATGATCACATGATGTCTACCAGAGAGTATATAACTACCTATCGATATTTGAACATCTCTCAAAAAATTACCTGCAGCATTGAGATGTTGATATAAGAAGATTTTTTTTTTAAAAAAAAAAGAAAAAAAAAGAAAGTAGCTAACTTAATAAAATGATAGGACAGGAAGCATATGAAGAATTTAAAAATTATTTCTCAAACAGTTAAAGGGAAAGAACTAGTTTAGAAGAGGGTTCAAGGACAAAAGGAAAACATAAATAGAGGGCAGTGTATGTAAAATCATATCATCTAGCATGTGTTCTAGATAGTGAAATTCTCCGTATAGGTTAAAGTAAACCCAGTCCAGAAGACCAGAGCATAACCAAACCAATCAAGATCTAATATACATCCTGACAATTTTTAACTACACTAAAAACTTTTCCTTATAACTTTCAATTGATCTGTATCTTGGCAGACCTCTTGGGCTCTTGGGGTAAGTTCCAACAGCACTAAAACCACTTTGTTGTTATTAGAGAATAAGCCTCTTGCAAATACAATGTAAGGCTGCATATAATAGATCTGTAACGGGTCTGATCCTCCCCTAGATCCTGCTATGGTGGGATCTTTATAACACCAGGTTGTGCTTTATCTATATTACCTTGAATATCTTTTTGGATTTGTTTAGGTAATTATTCTTATTGTTAGGTCTTGTACTAATAGAGTAATAGTACTAGTACTGAACCTAATTAATAATATAAATAACAGTATAAGGTGAAGGTATTGTTCACAACATTACATCCTACTAGTAATATATTTCAGCTTATTACTTTGAGCCGGCTTTCTGCCTTTTTCCTTCTTCGGTTCTTCCCTAATCCTAAAGCTGTAAATCTTTAACATCTGGGTAAGCAATAATAAAATTGAAGAATGTATCTAAAAGTAAAGTTTGTAGATAAATCTGCAAACAAGATTGAAAATGATTATAATTGTTTACCTAATCCATAAAATTCTTCTTCAGCTTGTGGATTCCTGCTTTGGTTTCTTTGAGAATAATCAGAACCACGATTTCCAAAACCATATTTTTCGCGGGAACTAGAATTTAGCAATGTATTGTATGCATGTTTTATCCTCATAAATTTCTCCTGAGCCTTATCCTGTGAAAAGAAACTTCAAAATACATAAATAAGCACAAAATATTGGTTTCCTCCAATGGTTAACTATTGATACATTAAATGGAAACATAGTTAAAATCAGGGAATTGTCAGAGACATACAATCATGGGAAAGAGAGAGAGACAGAGACATGTAATCCAAAATAGCAGTTACGTCATTGAAGAATTAGATTTCAGCGTACCACAGTCCACATACAATATGCTTTTACTACTTCCTTTGTTCTTGTTTGTCTAAAATTCCTATTCCTGAAACTGAAAGCCAGTTATTCACTCAGATGATCAAGTTTCCATTTTTTCCTCTCCAGATTCTGATTGCTTGTCTACAAGGGGAGGAGGGGCATCACCACTATTCTAATTTTGGCGAGGAACTTCAAGTAAAAATGTAAAACAACTAAAAAGACATAGGAAAATCCAAGATTGGAAGACAATAAGCCAATTACAAATGTAAATACATGTGGGTCACGAGTTGTTGTGAATCTTCTGACACTTATCATCTGATATTACATCCAGTTTATTAAATAGATCCAGAATTTCTCCAACTTCTGAGAACGTAAAAATGAATGAAAGAATGAATAAGTGCCCATTTATAAAAACTTTGGCAAAACTTAAAATTTCTGATGGCAATAGATTGTGACACTGCCAAACTGATTGTGTAAGTGTACTTCATCTTTTCAATGAAGGACAGTGATGCAGAACACTCGGTAGAGAGTATATGGACAAGCTGCAACAAAAATTGTATCTTTCCATTATAGATAACTCAATGTTCGAGTTAAATTTTGTGCAAAGCAGTCGATATTCATGGGACAAATTGGCAACAACAATGAAAACCAAAGGCCTGCATGACCACAATGATGTCCGCAATTTAAAACTACTAATACCCCCAACAAAGGATAAAATCCCTAATTATCAAAAACAAGTATCTATGGTTATTTTCACACTACAGAAAGATTTGCTTTTGCAACTGGTTTTGGATAAGTTGTCTGTAACAGAACAAATTGTCCAACAACAATTACCAAACCTCTTGATGTCTGGTTTGCTTAACCTTAACATTTCCAAAACTCCACACACTACACTACTCTACTGAGAGAGGAATAAACATACCAATATTTACCTCTTTATTGACATCGGGGTGATACTTGAGAGCAAGTTTCCGATACGCCTTCTTGATTTCGTCCACGGTTGCGGATGGAGACAAGCCCAGAACTTCATACGGAGACTCGCCACGGCTTCCTCTCACTCTCACAACCACGCTTCTATTGCTGCTACCTCTTCCTTTCTTCTCATGCCTCCTGTAGCTGTAGCAGCGCGAATAATGGAGCACGCGGGGGGGAATGAATCCACTCCCGTAGCTAATTTTGCAACTGGGTATGGAACAAGTAGCTTGATTTTGGTTTTGGTTTCGGAGGCATGAAGATGGTTGAAGAGATCTCAAGGGAAGAGGGAGAGTCAATCCATGCATGTGAATCAACTTATCCCCAAACCTTTGTTCTATCATCATCTTCATCTCTTGTCATTGACGACGGGGTGGGTTCTGGTTTGTGGATTAACCTTGAAAGCATCGCACTCTATACATTGAAATTTGGAGCTTTGTCTGCCATAACTAATATATAACTCCCGACCAAAACAACAAGAGGATGTCACACGGTTGGAGAAACAAATATGAAAATGAGGAATAGGATAATCTGATTTTGTTTATTTATCCACAACAGGTGGTGTAGGATGGAGTACATTTTCCATTTTTCTGTGCTTTTTCTTTTTCTTTTTCCCACAAAGCCTTATGAGTCATGTCTCTGAGATGTGTGATTTGGCTACTCTATAATGTGACTGAGAGCAAAGTAAAAAACATTTCAACCACTATTACAAAAATTAAATATTAATATTTAAATATATCTATGATTTGTTATATAAAAATCTGTAATATATTATCAACTACTGATTTATTTATTAATAATTAATATTAATTACTTTCCACTTCAGGTAAGTTACAAGGAGTGAGATACATCATACATACATACCCATACTTGGGGTGATAACATGCTTATTAAGGGTCCATTATAAAAAGAGCAGCCCATGACCCATACATACGAAAAAGCAGCTCATGGCCCAGATTCCATTTCACAGCAAACAAATATTAGCTCTCTTATGACCAAAATCTCTTTTTTTATCTCACTCACGATTCACGAATAGCATAACTGCAAGGAGTGGAGTGATTGCATCATTGCATGTGTTGTGGTTGTACAGTAGGATTTACTTACTGATATACAGATTGCAAAGCAAAGCAACCCAACCGAAACTGTGGTTGGGCCACGTCAGATAAAGAAAAAGTGGTTGCAAGCTGAGGCTGAGGCTGAGGCTTGAGCAAGCGATGGCCAACGCATTTGCAGCATCTCCACAGATTGCAACCTTCCTTTCTTCTTCTTCTTCTTTCCAATTCCATACACGGCCTTACTCCTCATACTTGTCCCTTGCAACTTCAACTCTTCCATCTCTCCCTCCCCTCTCCAAAAGATCCATCCTTTTTCACGACCCACGTCAAAGAAAGTCCAGAGTCGAGCCCATTCCTGCTGCCACCGCTGAAGAAGCCGCGGTTGATGCCACTGATCAATTGGTCTCCAACACCACCGATGATGGAGTCTCCACCGTTGTATCCGCTCTTTTCTTTGTTGCTTTCATTGGCCTATCCGTTATCACTCTCGGGGTACAATCGTAAATTTGTTTTTTTCTTTTTTTGCTTAATTGCACTTTTGTTTAGGTATTACGTGCAATTTTAGGTTCACAATTGCACTAACTGGAACCACAATTGCACAATTGAAATCTACCAAAATAGAACAATCGTGATTCTTGTGCATCAAAAGTGTAATTAAGCCTTTTTCTTTTTTTTACTTTACCCTGTTTCTCAATGCCGTTTAGTTAGTTAGTCAGTTAGTCTGTTTGCATTACAGGTTATCTATTTAGGAGTAACGGATTTCCTGCAGAAGAGAGAGAAGGAGAAGTTCGAGAAAGAAGAAGCAGCTAAGAACAAAAAGAGGAAGAAGAAGAAGGTGGTAAGAGCCAGGGCAGGGCCTAGAGGATTTGGACAAAAGATCGTTGAAAACGACGACGATGATTAGGATCCACTAGTGACTACACCGAAGCCATTTTCAGGTCCTCTGCATTATTGCTGCATTGAAAAAAAATGGGATTTTAGTTTACTTTGATCATTTATTTTCCCCTTTTTCCATGGCTAGCGAATTGCCTAGTCATCACAATGTGATTTCGAGTTTTGGATAAACAAACGTGTTTTGACAACAGAAAGGAACCGAAATTTGGACTGATGGAATTAATTCCTTGCTTAATAGCGTTTCAGGAAAATGCTGAATGAATATGAACCTAAGAATTCGTCGGAATTGCCATGCCCATAGCATTGTTTGTTGTTTATTATTTGAATTTAATTGAGTAAAATACACTTCCATCGAGAGATATCAATATTACATTCCTCTCCTTTTTTGTTTGAAAACACTCTCTTCCCCTGAGAGATATCACTATTACATTTTTCTCCCCTTTTGTTTGAAAACACACATTTGTTTTTCTTCAAAGATAAAATATAATACATTTTTCTCTATTTTTGTAATTTTTCATTAACGTAAAAGTTAGCCTCCGTTAAATTATTTTTTATTACCATAATAATTTTTTATTTTTCATTTCATTTCCTTTTTGCCTTCTGATTCCTGAAATCAAAATTACTGTTTCACTGCGTTCACCACCACATTCCACCAACAATGGATTCATTTTGGTTTTAGTGGAATGTGGTGGTGAACGACGCTGAAACAATGATTCTGAAATCGGATTGGGGAAAAAAATGGGACAAAAACAGAAATGAAATGAAAGATAAAAGGTTATTATGGTAATAAAAAATATTTTAACAGAAACTAACTTTTACGTCAATAGAAAATTACAAAAATGGAGAAAATTGTATCATATTTTATCTTTAAAGGGAAAGAAGTGTGTAATATTGGTATCTCGTGGGATAGGAGTGTGTGTTTTCAAACAAGAGAGGAGAGGAGTGTAATATTGATATCTCTCAACAGAGAGGAATGTGTATTTTCAAATAAGAGGAGAAAAGAGTATAATATTGATATCTCATGGAGGAAAATATATTTTACTCAATTTAATTTAATGAGTCATGAATGCTACCAGATACCATGTGTGCTGATTATCTTAAATTTTTAAGATAAAACTGGCAATCTTCAAATCAAGTTAGATTTAAAAGAAAATATATTTTTTCCATTAATTTAAAAATTAAAACAGAATATCACGAGTCCTTTACACACCATCAGCTTTTCAATAAAGAGACAAATCAGAATCTCTAGGAAGGTTTTCTGTTGACTTGAGTAGTTAGTTAGTCATAATAGCATTAAAACAAGGCTCCGTCTAGGGTGGGTGACTTTATCAAGTCTCCCACCGTGCGAAAGTTTCACAAACCCATTTTACAATGGACTTGCACACACTGGATCCCCTCCCCTAGTGACCCATCCTACCTCTATCGTCTTCATCCACCTCTTATTTGCAGAACCAGTTGCCGCCTCCGCTGCTTGTCGACCACCCCGACGGGGTTGGGCTCAGGGATTCCGCCATGGAAGCCATGAGCTTGCTCCCGATGGCGGAAGGTCCTCTCCCAGTGGCGGCAGAAACCTCCTTCCCCATTTTTCCCAGCGGATGGGAAGATCTGTACGGCTGTTTCCGCCATCGCAGATCCGTGCAGCGTTGTCGACAACGAAGGCTAACGGCTTGCAATCAATGTATAGGTACAACTGCTAAGAAAACACCAAATGTCTTGAAAGTCCAACAACAACCCCAACATGACAAGCCTTTCCGCTGACGTCATTACTGTTCTTGCCGCCACCGCTCCTCTTTTGTTTATTTTTTATGGTTTTCTTCCCTTGCCACGGAGGCTTCTCCAGTGCATCCTGCAATTGATTTTGACTTCTCCTCCACCACCATAGCTTTGCATCCTCTGCTTAATCTCCCCCTGTTCTGTGTTTCCCGCTGCGCCAAGCTTCGCACCACCACAAACATGGTGCTGCTGTTTCACGATCTCGGGGAGATGGAGGAAGTCACGCATGCAGAGGAGGCAGCGGCCAACGATGCCACTTGGCCCAGGCGGAGCGGTGGCAGTGACAGACGAGAACGACCACGATGAAAGGGGGTTAGGCGTTGGAAGGGAGTGATCTAGTGTGGAGAAATTGTGTGCACCCTTTCTTTGAACTTACCATTCATTTAATTTTAATAGATCTAATGGCTAGAAAAACATTTTACAGTTAATTCATAAACTTTCACACGGTGGGAGACTTGATAAGGTCCCCCACCCTAGACAGAGCCTTAAAACAATTGGCAAGAAGCGATCTTTCGTATTTAAATCACAGCTATTAATATTTTTTATTTTAGATTTGATGGATTAAAATTATGGTTCGCTAGTGGATCATATATTTAATTAATTATGCTCCCCCGAAATTATGAAGTTAAAATTTATTCTGTTTATTTCTATCTCCTTTCTTTTGCTTTGCTTATAGATGGAAGGAAGAAAGGTGCTCGTGAATATTATACCTAACAATGTTCTAGAAACTAATTTGACGCTATTATGTCGTCAGAAGAAACTTAGCACAATATCGGTATCACAAGAAATTGTGATGGGAAATGTAAGCTTAAAAAATTGGGGAACAAAGTCTAATCATACATGAAAGAAAAACCCTGTTCTCACCTCTAAACATAAACAGCTCTCCACATAGCAACATTTTGTACAGTCGCGTCAACTTAAACTACCTCAACGTTTTATAAACTTTACATCCATGAAAAGCCTTGTATTATCTCATTTTATCTCCTCTGCAGGGGCATCAGATTCAGGTGTATTACACATCTGAACCTCACCTCACTTAAATCCTATGTATAAACTTCAAACTACAGAATGTACAGTTCTTCGTTACAATCGATACCGATAATTTTATTTCCAATCGGCGACTGCCAATCACGGCAGATAGATAAGGTGTACATAACCTCTGGAGTGGATGCAGGAGAACAAAGGAGGAGAGGAGGAAGCTCACACACTAGCTTCAGTTAGCTGTACAAACAACATTCTTTTTCTATGCACACCTAAGCAGGATGAGGAGACTGAGCAGCAATTCTCCTCTCTGCAAGAAATTAGATTGGATCAGTTGGCATGCTACATGTAATAACTTGGCATATGAAAACTCAACAGAGAAGCATGCAATTTAAAAGCTAGTGGGACACAACTAGCTGAGGCGTATGCAGACAAAAACACACATGATGGATAAATATATCAGAAAGGTGATGGTGCAAGTAAGGGATAAGTACCTCCAGCAGCGACAAGTTTCTCTACACGAGCGACGATATGCTTTCCATAGGTGTACTTTTTCAATGCATCCAAATGAACTTTAATTCGCGAAAGAATTAGCTCACGCTGTTGGTCATCACAAGTCTCTACCACCTTTTGTACAACATAATTAGCAAATTGATCCTTCATCATAGCCTACATAGAAGAGGAACCCCATTTGTAATTTGTAAGAATGATAAACTAGTAACTACTATCAGTTTTGACAGGACATGCTAAGAGTTCGACAACTAGAGCATCTAAAACAATTGTATTAAATCAAATCATTTTTATAACAACTTAGATAGCTTTTAAAGGAAGTTAAAAAATACCTGAAGAGGCTCATTTTCATCTGTGGAGCCAAGCATCTCATTCACAAGCAATTGGCGTTCAGAAGGACCTCCAAAGGTCAAACACTTCTCCACAACATTTGAGGCAAACTTCTGCTGGCTCATTTGAACTATCTTGCCAGCTAATTCCTTTATAATTGCAGAACGCTCATGAGGTTTCCCATGCTCAAGAACATGCTATAGTTTATGAGGAGAAGATGAAACAAAACAAGAGATCAGCTGACAAGTATAAATGACACGCTATATGGTAAATAGTCTATGGAATACAAAGTATTGGGTGGAGAAGCAACTAGATATCAAATCAGAAAAGGACAATTTTGATTGAGCATAAAGCAAAACGGACGGCATCCTATGCGTCAAGCAACAAGTTCTGAAAAAAAGAATTACTAAGTAACAATTATGACAAAGAGTACATGTCTTCCGAGACATTCGTTACTTCATAAAAGAATCATTAAAAAAATCTAATAATGAATTTGCTTAATATTGTTGACAACGAGAATGCTTTATGTGACAAAGTAAATAATAATAAAGGAGAAATTCACATAGTTAAAAAATGTAGCAGTACAACATATCATAAAAAAGGGAATAATTTCAGAAGAACACGACAAGAGAATAGTTGTTGAGACTAGAAAAACCACTACCATCTCAATTATCTCAAGAAAGCTAAGATAGCTGCAGGGAATGCACAGGCAAAACACCATGATCAAGTATACCACACAAAGCATGATAATTGGCAGGCTTCCACTTTCAAATCAATAATTGTGGCAATAAAAATCCCAAACTGTAAGTGGTAGGAAAAAATTATAAACCTGGACAACATAGTTGCCGTACTGATCCTGGGCTAACATGCTAACTTCTCCTAAAATCTCGTCCATAACTTTTTGCTGCGTGTGAGGGTCTTTGCAGTGCTCCAGTACTCTCTGCCATGTAAAAGACATTATTTTACATCCAAGGAGTTTAAGTACATAAAAGGAGCAACATAAGCACTGAAGAGATCTTACCTGTATCACCCGACAACCATATGGATGGGTTGATAGTGTCACAACTTGATCAAAAAAAGTTGAGACAATAAAGTTGATTGCATCTTCAGGTACACTCTCAATACACTTTTGAATGACATGGTTACCATTCTGATCTCGTACACAGCGCATGACATTACCATCAAGCTCTTGAACCATCTTTATCTTCTGGTCCAGATCAACAACTTCTATGGCCTAAAGAGATATACAAATTCAAAAAAAAAAGAAGGAAAAGGAAAAAAAAAGATGACATATTCAGAACATTATGGACACAGAACCAATAGAAATATCAACTACTGCACCCAAAGTTGTCAATACCTTCTGGATCACCCGACAACCATACATTTGAAGGCTAAGCGTCAAAACATGGCCAAAGAGCTTGTTGGCTAACTCTCTTCTCTGGGATGCAAGTCCATGCTCAAAAAACTGCCAGATGCAAATGTCACTCTAACAAGATCCATTAAAAGAGAATCACTTATGCAAGGAAAATATAGAGAGAGAGTAATAATTACCTTTTGAACCACGTAATTACCAAAGACATCAGTCATCAATGCAAGAGCATGTGGCATAATTTCCTGATAAACCATGTTTTTTTCTTCAATAGTTGCTGTTTCAAGCTTTTGTTGGATAAACCGGCTCCCATATTGATCAGCACTTCCCATGAGAGCAAATTCATCAAATTTAATTTTTCAAAAGAATGTAGGGCAATAAAATAATAATTAACCACCAAAACAACCAACAGGATAATAAGAAATATACCTGAATTCAACAACATGACCAGAAATTTCAGAAAGCTCGAAACACTTTGTTTTATTGCTCTTAAACTCTTCCAACAAAGACGAAGCTAAGTTTTCATCCATGTTTCCAATATCTAGGTGCCATGGTCCCACGACCCCGGCTACATTCCTCAATCCAGAAGCATAACGCATATTAAGGTCATTGTGCCTAATAGGACTGCCAGAACCAACTGGAGAAGTGGATAAAGAGTTTGCCATTGGACTTCCTGGGTAAGACAAACCAACTCCATACGCAGGATTTCCATAATAACCATGATGATTGGAGCCACCTGATTTACCGCCCATAGGAACATTGTATTGTGACTTCTGAGGTGAAAGCATAGTCCCAAGATAAGCTTTCTGAAGCTCAAGTAAGTTCGTGTACGAGTTGCCTAAGTAATTCCTGTCCACAGATGGGTCGTTAAGAGCAGCAAGTTGTGCAGCAGCATACTCAGATGTCCTCATGTACTGAAGATACATGGGATCAACAAACGGAGCCTGAAGAGCACCACCTGCAATTTGATTTCCCATTCTGAGAGTATGCACATCAGATGGAGAAGCAATTCCGGAGGCCAAACCGCCTCCAAGGATTCTGGAGTCCATTCCAGAGGCTGCCAATGCTGATGCCGCCGCAACATTTTCAAATAGGGGTGGCATATTACCAGTTCCATGTTGGCTAGCCATCAAGGATGCCGCTCCTGGATTTCCAGCATACCCACTCAGGCCATAGTTAGTAAATGATGAATTGGCACCATCTGAATAATGGTACTGTGCAGGTAAACCACTACCACCACTGTAAGGGGAGGTAGGTGATCCCCTGAAATATGAGTTGTTTGGAGAAATAGCAGACTTGTGCTGCTCAACCTGCCTATCAAAGGATGGATTCTTTTTGTCTGACACACTCCCACTGCTCTTACCTGAATCAGGGTAAGCTGTTTTCTGCAAGTGTCCTGATTCAGACTTCTTCAAATATGCATGTTGCTTGCCATGATCTTGACCACCTTGCATACCAAAAAGATATCTCTGATGATTATCAACATCTGACTCAACCTGTGATGGGAAATGGTTATCACCATCTGATGACAAATTCATGCCAGACAACGCAGCCACAATATCTGCAGACCCATTGATGCCAGATGAAACATCATTAAATGCATCAGGACTGGTAATACCTCTCTTCTCAGCAGCAATAACTCTCCCGCCACCAATAGGTGTGGGGCAAGGACTGGCAGCCCTAGCAACAAGTTGTGGATCAGGAGTAGTGCTACGAGAAAGGGAAGAACCAAGTGCAGCAGCATAAGAATATGAAGCTTGTGGGCCAACATTTTGGGCTGCAGATGACCCTGTGACATTTGATCCAGATCTGAAAGCATCAGTGGCTGAGGAATCATGGCATAAATGAGCCAGCTCTGCTTCAGCAGAAGTTAAAATATCAACATTTTCATCAAATGCATTACGACTGGCTGGACGGGAAGGAAAGCCTGTGACAGAGGTGTTACGTCCCAAATCATCCTGCACAATTGCTGGTTATAGATGATTGGCAGAGGACCATAAAGAGAGCAATAGAAAAATTCGAACACACACACACAGTACAGAAAGTTCACAGTTGATAATAGCAAGCAAAATAAATATTTGCAAGATATAACTCATTAGGAAGCTTATATTACTAAAAAAGTTAACGAATTGTCATGAAAACTTTCAAAATTCAGAGAAATACAAATTAGGCAGAACAAATGGGAGACTGAAAGATATGAATTCAGCAATACAGTCAAAATAGAAGCAGCAGGACCATGATCAAAATATGATCAGAAGCTTCAAAGTGTTGAATGCTAGCCCCACACACAGCAACGTAAATCAATTCCTAAGCTATTCAACTTGTTTCTGGTCTCAGGTTTCAAACTTTCAATGTGCCCAAAAGATTTTACAGTGGATGCAATAGAGCAAGTTACCGAAGTATAAGTACCAATATTTCAGCCAGTATGAAACTAGACAAGATCAAACACAACTGGAAAAACACATAGGAACCAAACATCAGTAGAAGTTGAACAAAAACAACAAATGTTCACATGAATCTTAGACTTCCATTTTCCAAAAACAAAAGCACTATAAAAAAACAAGCGAAACGCAAAAGTAGTATATGGCACAGAGGCATGTTAACATTTAGCGTTGAATGAATCAAACACGGGATTGAACCACATGTTCAAACATCAAAACACAAAATAAGTATTAATGAACCACATGTTCAATCTCAGAAAATGAGTCTCTCATGACATGTCAAAGTGCATGAAAACACAAAAATGAGACATTACACAATCCAGGGAAAATTAAACAGGTGCAAAAGACTGACGGAGCCAAGAAATAAAACACGGTAAAAGAAGCAATCCACCTGAAAAATTTCTGCAAGGCTCTTTTGCTTGCTCCCAAGACCTGGGCCCAGCAAACCAATGAGTCCATCACCACCCCACTCAGCAGAACCTCTCATTTTTTCATTATCCACCTCACCCTCACGTTTCCTCATGTTAAAACCCGGAGGGTTTGCAAACAGTGATCTACCACCATTGTCATCAGCCCGGCTCACATTTCTCCTATCTCCAATTCCACCAATAACTGAAGCTCCACTTTTCAGTCTCTGCGTAAACCTCCAATCCTCCTTTGATAGCAAGGGAGGCGGAAGCCTAGGATTCAAATTCACATTGGAGTAATAGTATGAAAGATAAGCTGGATCAGACCTAAGCTCTTCCTCAGACGCAAAGCCATTCCCGTTTTTAGCCCCTGAAAACTCCGAAATGGCAGCCACGGCAGCAGTGCCGCCGCCTCCACCTCCTCCAAATAAACCATCAAGTGCACTCAGAGAACCCTCCACAGATGGGGGCGCTGATCCACTCCTGTACATATTGAGTTCGGGTTCGCAATCATCAACCTCATGTCGTCGTTGCTCTCTAAGCATCATCCCTATCTCCTTCTCCAATTCAACTCCAAATGAACCATCGTTACTACCAAGCACCGGCCTCCTCCCCAATTCAGACAACATTTTTCAAAAACTTAAATTGATCATCACAGTTTCTACAGTTAATAACTGATCACTGATCACTACCCTTGACCCGAAAACAAACCCTAAGCCGTCAAACAATTCAAAAACGCAAACTTTTCCTACCATAGCAGCAAAGCCCCATATTTACAACTTCAAAAGTGCTCACTTGCAACTACTGGGAAAGAAAACTTCAAATAATGATGATGATGACGATGATGATGACAATAATTAACTATCGCCATGAACGCCATATTGAAGTCATTCGTGGAGCTGAAACTGAACCAGTCATCAAGACGATATTGAGAATTTTAGGTAGGCTTCCATAATTATTGACAAGGAATTACAAATAAGAATCTAGAAGCAAAATTGACGTGAGAAAGCGTGGCAAGCGAAGAGAGCTGAAAAAGGTGAGCAAGATGAAAAGGGAAAGAATGGGAGTGTGACGATGTTAGAGATGAATCAGGCGGCGATTGGTTATTTCTTATTACAACAAAACCTAGGGTTTTGTTCTATTTCTAGCGGGATCTTTTATATGCAAAATGTTGTTGGCAAACTAGAGCCATTACTGTATGTTTGGATTGAAGTTTGCAAACACAGGTTTTAATTAAGGTGCATTCTAGGGTGGACTAGCAAATTAAATGGTCCACTATGAACCATTTAAAAAACATAAAAAACCTAAAACAAAAACCTGTATAGTAGGTAGATGCGGTGAATTCCGGTTAACATAAACAATGTAGCATTTGCAAAATGGTCCCTATTGAAGTATCACATACTACCGTGTACAATATACCATTTGGTTCTTCATTACAGCAGATCAGTCACTTTTGTTTCGAAAACTTACTCTGCAGAACTGAGAGTTTGAGAATAGCTGAGAGAGTTGGAGGTTCAGCGTGAGGAGGTGACGAGACTGTGAGAAAGCATCGCGTCTTTGTTTTTTATACCAGGTTGGTTTCTCTGATTTTCATCTTTCATCGTTCATTATTTTTAGGGCATTTATTATGAAATCGCGCGGGTTAACAGTGATTGGTATTGTGACTGAGATTTTTCTGTTATCCTGTTTCTTAATGTCGATTTGTTGCTTGTCATTCTTGAAATTTTGATTTACTTGGGGTTGAACGCAGATATGTGGTTGGAACACCTGTGTGGTTCTATTTTACGACTAAGAAATCCTGTTTCTTATCCTGTGTGGTTCGTTAGCCTGGGAATAACGCTTAAGCGAATCTGAGACTGTGTTGAGAGTGTTTACTTCAGAGTCCAATGCCTGCGTCCAACGCCTGCGTTCAATGTATGCATCCAGAGCCTGCGTCCAATGTTGGCATCCAGCGTCTGCGTCCAATGTTGGCATCCAGCGTCTGCGTCCAACATCCTGCGTCCAATGTTGCAGTCTAACACTCTGCGTCCAATGTTTGCAGTCTGAGTCCAATGCTTGAGTCCAACAGTCTGCGTCCAACAGTCTTCTATATGAGCAAATGCGCTTTTGGCTTTTCTTCACCAAGGCAATATGAGTTAAGGAAGCCATGATTTAAGGGATATTTTTTTATTTTTTTTTAAATTTCTGTCTCCTACTTCGTCCCTGTTGTAATCCAGCTTCGTCCCTATTGTAATCACTTGGGTATCCTTTCTAATGGAATTATGGCATTTCAGAACAATATTCGTTTGCAACGAATTGTTTCCCACCTTCATTGATTTTCTTGACTCCAATAATTATTCATTTTCTTCATATATCGATTCTAACAAATAATTTAATTGAAATCAACCGAACAAATATGAAAGGGAAGCGAATATAACAGCGAACAAGACTAATTTCACCCAAACAAGCTCAGATTTTGCACATTACAGTAGCTGAACACTGTTCCTCTGCTTCATGCGTTTCAACAGTGAACAATCTAGCTAAAAAACCCAGAAAATGAACACTGTTCTTCTGCTTCATGCGTTTCAACAATCTAAAAAACCCAGAAAATTAACACGGTTCCTCTGCTTCATGCGTTTCAACAATGAACAATCTAGCTAAAAAACCCAGAAAATGAACACTGTTCTTCTGCTTCATGCGTTTCAACAATCTAAAAAACCCAGAAAATTAACACGGTTCCTCTGCTTCATGCGTTTCAACAATGAACAATCTAGCTAAAAAACCCAGAAAATGAACACTGTTCTTCTGCTTCATGCGTTTCAACAATCTAAAAAACCCAGAAAATTAACACGGTTCCTCTGCTTCATGTGTTTCAACAATGAACAATCTAGCTAAAAAACCCAGAAAATGGACCTTTGTTCCTCTGCTTCATGGGTTTCTATAATGAACAATCTAAAAAACCCACAATGCAGTAGATTGTTTTTCCCAGCAACACACGAATGCAGCCTCAACAAGGTTTCAAAGGGACCCACGCATTACGCACTGCAGAATAACTCAGTTCTTCCACCTTCGATGTATTCCTAGGTGAAGAACGGTTCTCATTTGAGACCAAGGACCAAATAGAGAATATGGATAACTAATTGTTTGACTTGTTACTTTGATTTCCAGTCCACAATGCTATCCGTTGATTTCATAAGTACAAAATCGGATGGCTATAATTATTGTAAGACAAAGTTCACCATGGTGAACCACCTATTTCTTTCTTTAAATTCATAGGTCACCATGGTGAACCACCTATTTGGTGGTTCACCCTAGACGGAGCCTTTAATTAAATTCATTTTTTAAATTAAGTTTGGTTAAAATAAGTTTACTCTAATGTAATTTATGAATATGAATATTTGTTTTCTCAAAATTATGTTAAACATGATTATATTTGTTTGGATAATATTAATTAAAATATTTTTAAATAGGTTTAAATACTTTTTTTGTCCATGCAAAATGACTAAGTTTCATTTTTCATCCCTGTAAAAAATTTTGTTTGTTTGTGATCCCTGTAAAACAAAAAGTTTTATTTTTAGTCCCTGCAAAATTGTTTTAGTCCTTGTAAAATTTAGATCATGTTGAATTAGTCCCTGTAATATGTGAACAATTTTGTTTTTAGTCCCTATTAAATTTATTTTACAAGGACTACTTTGGCAATTATCTAAATATTACAGTGACTAATTCAACATGATCTAAATTTTACAGGGACTAAAACAATTTTGCAGGGACTAAAAATAAAACTTTTTGATTTACAGGGATCACAAACAAACAAAAATTTTTACAGGGACGAAAAATGAAACTCGGTCATTTTACAGGGACGATAAATATATTTAAACCTTTTAAATATATAATAATTACTGAAAATGGTATGAGTTTTGTAATATACATTAAAGAGAGGGTTTAGTAAATGAGTAACAAAAAATGTTATTGGCAGTTAATATGCTCATTAAATCACCCTAAATGAAAAGTAAAAATGAAGAAGTAAACCGGTTGTTCATTTTAGTTCAAACTGGGTTTAAGGCCAAATCGGGTTTTGAAAAGGCAGTAAATTGGAAAACAAGCATTACGCAAACTGGGTTTAGCAATCTAAAAGTACTTTTAAGCAATTCAAATTGCAATCCAAATAGTTTTGGATTTTTTTTCCTTTTAACTTATTTTTTTGTGAAAAACGTTGTAGGCTTAAATATCTATTTTGTCTCAACAATTATACTGTTTTTTTGTTTTAGTTCTTGCAAAATTTTTGTTTTTTATACTTATAATGTTCAAATCTTATATTTTTTGTCCATGCTGTCGGGTTTCTGTTACAAAAACATTTGACGTGGCTAACATAGCCTTGCCACATTAGATTAGTTGACTATATATCATGTGAGGTGGAGGATGACATGACTAGGTCATCTCCTTCTTCATCATCTCCCCCTCCCAGCCGCCACCCCAGCCCACCCTCACCCTCTTCCCACTCCCATTGTGACTCCTTTCCCAATCACTTCCCTTCTCTACCCTCTCTCTCTCTCTCTCCTCCTCCTCTTCAAACCCACCCTACCCCTCTACCACACTCGTCGACACAAAATCCTATCCTTTATCCCTTTCCTTTTCCCGTGTCGTTGCATCACAAATCGGATCTGAGTATCGACCTTTTACCTCGTCCCCTCTCAACAACAAACACCATATCAAGTGTAGGCTATCCGCAATAGGGACAACAACCTAGCATGGCCCTTCTGCGATCTCGAAGGCAATGACGGTGACGATATAAGGGACACCGCCTACGAGTCTTCTTCACGATGTGTTGGTCCTTGCTGGGATTCGGAGTCCTAAGCACGAAGTCGAAGACGGTGACGACATCGAGCGGCGATTGAATGTCGATGTCGTTGCTGTTGGTGGCTGAATATAGTTTACCAGATTAGGGGCTTTGCAGATCACATGTCGTCATCAACTGTGCTAGCAGTTCGTCTTCGACAGTGTTACTTTTCCTACTAGTTCAGTAACACACTACTCTTCTTCTTCAAATTTGTATTAAGTTTTCTTAATTAAAATTGTGATCCATCAATCTGATCGATTTTATTACAATTAATATCATTTATTTTTCTTCCTATCTAGTTTATTCTTGTTCAGATTTCGCACAAATGATATATATGAGGAAATCCATCATCATTTTTGTTTATTTGATTGATTTTAATACTTGGTTCAGTCATTAATAATTTCAACAAAAAAGGATTTGATTGCCACTCGTCACTACAATGGGATACAATTGAAGGGAAAAAAACAGGGTCATGACAATGACAATATCGGATGACGGTGGTTAAAGGGAAAAGGAGACTAGGAAAAGGATGGCGTGAGATTAGGGGTGGCAGCTAGGAGGGGGAGAGGAGGAAGTAGGAGATGACCTAGCCACATCATCTTCCACCTCATATGAAACATAGTCAACTAATCTGACGTGGCAAGGTTAGATGGACTTTTGTTGGCCACATCTACATTTCTGTAACGAAAACTAACACCAAGAATAAAAAATAGAAAATTTGAACATTACAAGAATTAAAAATAAAAAAATTTAAAAAGACCAAAACCAAAAAATTGATATTTAAATATTCACAAGTGTCACGAAATTAAGAAACAAAAAGTGTCATGCATATTATAATTGATTTTAAACTTTATTATATACACATCACATCACTAGATAGTAAATCAAATTTAAACTCACCCATGTTCTAATTGCGGTGTGGCACATGATTTCACACCGAGTTGAATCACCTATGAGCCTTGTGGGTTATTGGTATTTAAAACAATCCATCGACACATAGACCAAATAATAGAAACTACTAATTGTCCCTGAATGCAATTTTAACCATGAAATTAATCTTCCAAGAATCTAATGTAAAGATTTGATTAAAAAATACACATTCAATTACATCAAAGTTCAATTACTCAAATTAATCAAACAAACTTAATATCTTTCAAAGATTAATTAAATTTTTCAAATCACTGGGGTTTCAACCATGCGAGACACAACCAGCTTGTAAGACCGATATAACACGAGTCGAGAAGATTTCAATTCACCTCTTGACATCACTTTCTTTTTTGTGGTTGATTATCCTACTTTAACTGCTTAAACAAAAAACAGACAATGAATAAAAACATGGTGATCACACAAGAACTAATTTGACACTATTATGTCGTCAGAAGAAACTTAGCACAATATCGGTATCACAAGAAATTGTGAATGGAAAAGTAAGCTTGAAAAATTGGGGAACAAAGTCAATAATCATACATGAAAGAAAAACCCTGTTCTCACCTAAACATAAACAGCTCTCAACATAGCAACATTTTGTACAGTCGCGTCAACTTAACTACCTCACCGTTTTATAAACTTTACATCCATAAAAAGCTTGTATTATCTCATTTTATCTCCTCTGCAGGGGCATCAGATTCAGGTGTATTACACATCTGAACCTCACCTCACTTAAATCCTATGTATAAACTTAAAGCTACAGAATGTACAGTTCTTCATTACAACCGATAATTTTATTTCCAATCGGCCACTGCCCATCACGGCAGATAGATAAGGTGTACATAACCTCTGGAGTGGATGCAGCAGAACAAAGGAGGAGAGGAGGAAGCTCACATACTAGCCTCAGTTAGCTGTACAAACACTATGCACACCTACGCAGGATAAGGAGACTGAGCAGCAATTCTCCTCTCTGCAAGAAATTACATGGACCAGTTGGCAAGCTACATTTAATAACATAGCATATGAAAACTCAACAGAGAAGCATGCACGTAAAAGCATATAATCAGCCAGAACTAGTTGTGGCGCATGTAGATGTAGACAAACACACATGATGCAAAAATATATCAAAACAGTGACAGAGCAAGTAAGGAATATAAGTACCTCCAGCAGCAACAAGTTTCTCTACACGAGCGACAATATGCTTTCCATACGTGTACTTTTTCAATGCATTCAAATGAACTTTAATTCGCGAAAGAATTAGCTCACGTTGTTGGTCATCACAAATCTCCAGCACCTTTTGTACAACATAATTAGCAAATTGATCCTTCATCATTGCCTGCAAAGAAGATGAACCCCATTTGTCATTTGTAAGGCCCTATTTGGACAAAAACTGGCTTTCCATAAATCAAATCACATTTATCAAAACTTGTATAGTTTTTAAAGGAAGTTTAAACGAACCTGAAGAGGCTCATTTTCATCTGTGGAGCCAAGCATCTCATTCACAAGCAATTGCCGTTCAGAAGGACCTCCAAACGTCAAACACTTCTCTACAACATTTGAGGCAAACTTCTGCTGGCTCATCTGAACTATCTTGCCAGCTAATTCCTTTATAATTGCGGAACGCTCATGAGGTTTCCCATGCTCAAGTACATGCTGTTGTTTAAGAGGAGAAGATGAAACAAACCAAGAGATCAGCTGACAAGTATAAATGACATGATATATGGTAAATAGTGTGTGGAGTACAAAGTATTGGGTGGAGAAGCAACTAGAAATTCAAATCAGAAATGGACAATTTTGATTGAGCATAAAGCAAAAAGGACTATGTTATAAACCAGGACCAACATAGTTGCCAAAATGTAGGAAGCAGGAATAAGTTATAAACCTGGACAACATAGTTGCCATACTGATCCTGGGCTAACATGCTAACTTCTCCTAAAATCTCATCCATAACTTTTTGCTGTGTGTCAGGGTCTTTGCAATGCTCCAGTACTCTCTGCCACGTAAAAGGCATTATTTTACATTCAAGGATTTTAAGTACATAAAAGGAGCAACATAAGCACTGAAGAGATCTTACCTGTATCACCCGGCAACCATAGGGATGGGTTGATAGTGTCACAACTTGATCAAAAAAAGTTGAGACAATAAAGTTGATTGCATCTTCAGGTACACATTCAATACACTTCTGAATGACATGGTTACCATTCTGATCTCGTACACAGCGCATGACATTACCATCAAGCTCTTGAACCATCTTTATCTTCTGGTCCAGATCAACAACTTCTATGGCCTAAAGAGATATACAAATTAAAAACAAAAAAACAAAAGGAAAAGGGAAAAGGGAAAAAATATGACATATTCAGAACATTATGGACACAGAGCCAATAGAAATATCAACCACTGATCCCAAAGTTGTCAATACCTTCTGGATGACCCGACAACCATACATTTGAAGGCTAAGCGTAAGAACATGGCCAAAAAGCTTGTTGGCTAACTCTCTTTTCTGGGATGCAAGTCCATGCTCGAAAAACTGCCAGATGCAAATTGTCACTCTAACAAGATCCACTAAGAGTATCATTTACGCATGGACAATATAGAGAAAGTCATAATTACCTTTTGAACCACATAATTACCAAAGACATCAGTCATCAATGCAAGAGCATGTGGCATGATTTCCTGATAAACCATGTTTTTTTCTTCAGTATTTGCTGTTTCAAGCTTTTGTTGGATAAACCGGCTCCCATATTGATCAGCACTGTCCGTAGGAGCAAATTCATTAAATTTAATTTTTCAGAAAAAAAAACGTAGGTCAATAAAAATATTAATTAACCATCAAAACAACCACCAGGCTAATAAAAAACATACCTGAATTCAACAACATGACCAGAAATTTCAGAAAGCTCAAAACACTTTGTTTTATTGCTCTTAAACTCCTCCAACAGAGATGCAGCAAAGTTTTCATCCATGTTTCCAATATCCAGGTGCCATGGTCCCATGACCCCAGCTACATTCCTCATTCCAGAAGCATAACGCATATTCAGGTCATTGTGCCTAATAGGACTGCCAGAACCAACAGGAGAAGTGGATAAAGAGTTTGCCATTGGACTTCCTGGGTAAGACAAACCAACTCCATACGCAGGATTTCCATAATAACCATGATGATTGGAGCCACCTGATTTACCACCCATAGGAACATTGTATTGTGACTTCTGAGGTGAAAGCATAGTCCCAAGATAAGCTTTCTGAAGCTCAAGTAAGTTCATGTACGAGTTGCCTAAGTAATTCCTGTCCACAGATGGGTCGTTAAGAGCAGCAAGTTGTGCAGCAGCATACTCAGATGTCCTCATGTACTGAAGATACATGGGATCAACAAACGGAGCCTGAAGAGCACCACCTGCAATTTGATTTCCCATTCTACTGAGAGTATGCACATCAGACAGAGAAGCAACTCCGGAGGCCAAACCGCCTCCAAGGATTCTTGAGTCCATTCCAGAGGCTGCCATTGCTGATGCTGCGGCAACATTGTCAAATCGGGTTGGCAGATTACCAGTTCCAAGTTGGCTAGCCATCAAGGATGCCGCTGCTGGATTTCCAGCATACCCACTCAAGCCATAGTTAGAAAATGATGAATTAGCACCATCTGAAGGCTGGTACTGTGCAGGCAAACCTCCACCACCACTGTAAGGGGAGGTAGGTGATCCCCTGAAATATGAGTTGTTGGGAGAAACAGCAGACTTGTGTAGCTCAACTTGCCTTTCCAACGATGAATTTTTTTTGTCTGACCCACTCCCACTGCTCTTACCTGAATCAGGGTAAGCTGTTTTCTGAAAGTGTCCTGATTCAGACTTGTTCAAATATGCAAGTTGCTTGCCATGATCCTGACCACCTTGCATACCAAAAAGATATCTCTGATGATTATCAACATCTGTCTCAACCTGTGATGGGAAATGGTTATCACCATCTGTTGACAAACTCATGCCAGACAATGCAGCCACAAGTTCTGCAGACCCATTGATGCCAGATGAAACATCATTCAATGCATCAGGACTGGTAATGCCTCTCTTCTCAGCAGCAACAACTCTCCCGCCACCAATAGGTGTGGGGCAAGGACTGGGAGCCCTAGCAACATGTTGTGGATCAGGAGTAGTGCTTCGTGACAGGGAAGAACCAAGTGCAGCAGCATAAGAATATGAAGCTTGTGGGCCAACATTTTGGGCTGCAGATGACCCGGAGAAATTTGATCCAGATCTGAAAGCATCAGTGTCTGAGGAATCACGGCGTAAATGAGTCAGCTCTGCTTCAGCAGAAGTTAAAATATCAACATTTTCATCAAATGCATTACGACTGGCTGGACGAGAAGGAAAGCCAGTGCCAGAGATGTTACGTCCCAAATCATCCTGCACAATTACTGGTTATAGATGATTGGTGGACGAAAAAGGGTCCATAAAGAGAGCAATAGAAAAGTCGAACACACACACACACACACAGAGTACAGAAAGTTCACAGATGATAATAGCAAGCGAAATAAATATTTGCAAGATATAACTCATTAGGAAGCTTATATTACTAAAAAAGCTTCAATACTGTGATTTTTACAAGTGTGCCAAAACAAATAGGAACCAAACATCAGCAGATAGAAGTTGAACAAAAACAAATCTTCACATGAATTTTAAACTTCCATTTTCCAACAACACAAGCACTAGAAAAAACAAGCTAAATGCAAAAGTAGTATATGGCACACAGGTATCTTTAACATTTAGCGGTGAATGAATCAAACACGGGATTGAACCACATGTTCAAATGTTGGAACACAAAATATGTATTTATGAACCACATGTTCAATCTCAGAAAATGAGTCTCTCATGATACGTCAACTGAAAACACAAAAATGAAACATGACAAAATCCAGGGAAAATTAAACAAGTACAAAAGACTGACGGAGCCAAGAAATAAAACACAGTGAAAGAAGCAAGCCACCTGAAAAATTTCTGCAAGGCTCTTTTGTTTGGTCCCAAGACCTGGGCCCGGCAACCCAATGAGTCCATCACCACCCCACTCAGCAGAACCTCTTATTTTGTCACTATACACCTCACCCTCTCGTTTCCTCAGGTTATAACCCGGAGGGGTTGCAAACAGTGATCTACCACCATTGTCATCAGCCTGGTTCAATTTTCTCCTATCTCCAATTCCACCAATAACTGAAGCTCCACCTTTCAGTCTCTGTGTAAACCTCCAATCCTCCTTTGATAGCAAAGGAGGCGGAAGCCTCGGATTCAAATTCACATTGGAGTAATAGTATGAAAGATAAGCTGGATCAGACCTAAGCTCTTCCTCAGACGCAAAGCCATTCCCGTTTTTAGCCCCTGAAAACTCCGAAATGGCAGCCACGGCAGCAGTGCCGCTGCCTCCACCTCCAAATAAACCATCAAGTGCACTCAGAGAACCCTCCACAGATGGGGGCGCTGATCCACTCCTGTACATATTGAGTTCGGGTTCGCGATCATCAACCTCATGCAGTCGTTGCTCTCGTAGCATCATCCCTATCTCCTTTTCCAATTCATCTCCAAAAGAACCCTCGTTACCACCAAGCACCGGCCTCCTCCCCAATTCAGACAACATTTTCAAAAACTCAAATTGATCATCGCAGTTTCAACAGCTAAAACCTGATCGCTTATCACTATCATTAACTCGAAACCAAACTCTAAGCCGTAAAACAACTCAAAAACGCAAACTTTTCCTAGCATAGCAGCAAAGCCCCATATTTACAACTTCAGAAGTGCTCACTTGCAACTAACTACTGGGAACAAAAAATAATAATAATGATGATGATTAATGATAACAATAATTAACTATCGCCATGAACACTATATTGAAGTCATTCGTGGAGCTGAAACAAAAGTAAGGGAAGAATCAATCATCAAAACGATATTGAGGATTTTAGGTTGGCTTCCATGATTATTGACTAATAAGAATCTAGAAGCAAAATTGACGTGAGAAAGCCTGGCAAGCGAAGAGAGATGAAAAAGGTGGAGATTAGTGCAGTAAGATGAAAAGGGAAGAACGAGAGAGTGACGATGTTAGAGATGAATCCTGCGGCGATTTGTGCTTACAAGAACCCTAGGGTTTTGTTCTATTTCTAGAAGGATTATATACAATATGTTATGGTGTTAGCAAACCAAAGCCAGTTTAGTTTTTGGTTTTTTTTCTTTTTATTTTATACAAATTTCCCAAAGTTTCCTTTCATTCACAGAAATAGATAAAATTTCATTTAATTCCTAAAAATTAGGGGGAATTGACCAAGTGCTAACCCACTGATGCAGCAGCGGGTTGCCATGTCCAAGAGAGAGAAACGCTTCCTTTTATTGCTGAGATTGCAAAATGAAGGATCTGTGAGCAACTGACACGTAGTGTTAATAGATTCGCTGGTTGAATAAAATAAATAAAAATAGGACAAAGTACAGTAAAATGGAGTACTATAACAATTAACACCAGTTAAATTTCTTCAACTGCCCACTACTCTTTTTGAGCG
Source organism: Glycyrrhiza uralensis (assembly GCA_030159175.1). Taxonomy (NCBI): domain Eukaryota; kingdom Viridiplantae; phylum Streptophyta; class Magnoliopsida; order Fabales; family Fabaceae; genus Glycyrrhiza; species Glycyrrhiza uralensis. The sequence continues at coordinate 39,844,964 of BRZY01000007.1, read as the reverse complement.
ACACCACTTCAGTTCGGCATTCTTCTGTGACTTTGGGGCAGCTTTTCCTTTGGTAACAGAAATTAATCTAGGGAACACACTTAAGGTAAAAATTTGTTTTTTTGGAATCTACCGTCTTTCCAAAAATTAATTTGAAAAATATCATAGTTTTTAGATTAATTAATAATTTACTATTGTTTTTTTTAAGTTGAGAAGTCCCTTCCCCCAAAAGGGACTTCTCACCATTATTTTATTTTATTTTTTTAAAATTTTTTATGGGAAGTTTCCTCTCTCAAATCTGACTTCTCACCCTTATTTTAATTATTTTTTCAAAATTTCCTATGGGAAGTCCCCTCCCCCAAAAGGGACTTCTCACCATGATTGTTTTTATTTTATTTTCTTTTTTCCATTTGATTTTAGCAGTTTTCGGTTTTTGTTGAAATGGTGTATGGTATTAGGTGGTTTGTGATTTTAGGGTTTAGGTGGTTTGTGATTTTAGTGTTTAGGTGGTTTTAGGGTTTTGAGGTTATTTAAATTAATTAAATTATTTTCTTTATTAATTCATTTTATTAATTAATAATTACCATAATTAAGTTAGTCTTGAACCTTAATAGTAAATAATAATACAATAAAATGATTACCATTAAAATTTTAAAAGGGGTACAACGATCCACATTTCTTACTCTGTGGAACGTCTAGGATGGTAATTAGGACATCTATTCCTGGTATGACCCTCATTTCGACACAGTCCACACCTTTTAGTGTGACGACTCCTTTCTACCTGATCCATCTCAGTGCGAATGCGGGTAGATTGTGGACGACCCCGTGGCAGCCTTCGCATTTGCGGATTGTGGCACACTTGAGGTCCAGTATATTGTGGTCAATATTCTTCGTTGGGCAACACACTGAACTCTTCGTGGTAAACGTTGAAGACGTTTTCCAACTTATACACGGGAGGCACATATATTATGTAATCAAAGGAAACTGATGAACAAACAGCGATGACATGTGAACACGGGATGTGTATTGCCTGAAACTTACCACAATCACATTTCCTTTTATCTAGATCTACCTTTCATCTAGACTAACTTCATTGTGGTAATTATTAATTAATAAATTGAATTAATAAAGAAAATAATTTAATTAATTTAAATAACCCCAAAACCCTAAAACCACCTAAATCCTAAAATCACAAACCACCTAATACCATAAACCACTTTAACAAAAACCTAAAACCGCTAAAATCAAACGGAAAAAAGAAAATAAAATAAAAAAATCATGGTGAGAAATTCCTTTTGGGGGAGAGGACTTCCCATAGGCAATTTTAAAAAAATAATTAAAATAAGGGTGAGAAGTCGGATTTGGGGGAGGGGACTTCTCATAGAAAATTTTGAAAAAAAAATTAAATGATGGTAAGAAGTCCCTTTTGGGGGAGGGGACTTCTCAACTAAAAAAAAACAATGGTAGATTACTAATTAATCTAAAAACCGTGGTATTTTTCAAATTAATTTTTGGAAAGATGGTAGATTCCAAAAAAAGCCTAAAAATTCTTTCCAACAATATTCTTTTTTAATATGAAATAAACTATAGGGAGATAAAAAGAAGTTAGTCTAACACGTGCTACAGCTTGGGAGACCAGACTTTAAATTTAAAAAGACTTCACTTCAAAGTTTGTTTTAGGTCTACAAATATGTTTGGATTAGCTGTGCTTGTGCAAGCACTCTCACTCCTCTCTCTTCTTGGGGTCCACATGCCTTGGTGGATTATAATTGGACGTGAAATTATTGATGGGACTCATTTAGTAAATTCTTTGGCGATGCTGGGTTAAAGGGATTAGGTACTTGAGTTGAAAAAGTAAAAATGAGTTATGTATACACATAAGATCCACTTAAGTACCCAAATGTGAAAAGCTCAATTGGAGATGTTCTAAGTTCTCCCAAATATTACTACAAATGCTTATGTCAACAGATAAATTCTATATAAATCAATCCAAACATACCCTTGGTTAGTCACCGATGGGCATCATGGATGGTTCTGTTTGCGTTGCAGGTTATCTATTTAGTAGATACGATGATTAGGATACAAGTAGCTACAACGAAGCCATTTCAGGTCCTCTGCAATGTTATTGCATTGAAATGGGATTTTGGTTTGCTTGAACCTCCATTTTTTCTTTGGCCTTTTTCCACGGTTAGCAAATTGCCTAGTCATCACAATGTGATTTCGGGTTTCGAAAACAAACATGATTTATCAACGGAAATCAAGTGAATTATACCTCCTTTGAATTGAAGGAATACATTGCTAAATAGCGTTTCAGGAAATGTTGAATGAATGCACATTACCTAAGAAAATTTCATCGTAATTGCCATGCCCATTACCTGGTTATTATTTGAATTTGATTTGATGAATCATGAATGCTACCAAACACCATATAAGGCTATCTTAAATTTTTCAACAGAGATAAAACTGGCAATCTTCAAATCAAGAAGAAAAAGTTCCAATTGATTCAAAACAAAACAACATCACGAGTCCTTCATACTCTTACCAGCTTTTCGAGAAAAAGACCAACTAGAAGCTCTGGGAAAGTTTTCTGTTGACATAAATAGTTCGTCATAATAGCATTAAAACAATTGGTGAAAAGCGATCTTTCATATTTCAATAACAGCAACTAACAATTTCTTATTACAGATTAAATGGATTAAACTGATGGATCATATATTTAAATGGTCCACTTTAGACGATCGTGGCATATGGAAATGGAAGAGTGGAAGGAAGAAAGGTACCCGTGAATATTATACCTAACAATATTCAAAAAGTGTTATGAAATTAAGAAACCAAAAAAGCTTATTTTAATTGATCTTTTTGGCTTTTTTGAAGAAGTATGACATCGTGTGATAGTAAGCCAACTTAATATCTTTCAAAGATTAATTTAATTTTTCAAATCACTGGAATTTTCACTATACGAGACACAACCAGCATGTAAGAACGATGCCAGCAACACGAGGCTAGAAGATTTCAATCCACCCCTTGACATAACTTTCTTTTCGTGGTTGATTATCCTACTTTTCCTATTTGAAAAAAAAAAAAAGACAATGAATAAAAACATGGTGATCGCACACGAACTAATTTGACACTATTATGTCGTCAGAAGAAACTTAGCACAAGAAATTGTGAATGGAAATGTAAGCTAGAAAATTTGGGGAACAAAGTCAATAACCATACATGAAAGAAAAACCCTGCTCTCACCTAAACATGAACAGCTCTTCATTTGTACAGTCGCGTCAACTTAAACTACCTCACCGTTATATAAACTTTACATCCATAAAAAGCTTGTATTATCTCATTTTATCTCCTCTGCAGGGGTCCTATGTATAAACTTAAAACTACAGAATGTACAGTTCTTCGTTACAACCGATAATAATTTTATTTCCAATCGGCCACTGCTCATCATGGCAGATAGATAGGTAAACATAACCTCTGGAGTGGATGCAGGAGAACAAAGGAAGAGAGGAGGACGCTCACACACTAGCCTCAGTTAGCTGTACAAACAACATTCTTTTTCTATGTCCACCTAAGCAGGATGAGGAGACTGAGCAGCAATTCTCCTCTCTGCAAGAAATTACATGGACCAGTTGGCAAGCTACACGTAATAACTTCGCATATGAAAACTCAAAAGACATGCATGCAATTAAAAGCATATAATGGGACACAACTAGCTGCAGCGTATGCAGACATGATGCACAAATATATCAAAAAATTGATAATGCAAGTAAGGAATAAGTACCTCCAGCAGTGACAAGTTTCTCTACACGAGCGACAATATGCTTTCCATAGGTGTACTTTTTCAATGCATTCAAATAAACTTTAATTCGCGAAAGAATTAGCTCACGCTGTTGGTCATCACAAGTCTCCAGCACCTTTTGTACCACATAATTAGCAAATTGATCCTTCATCATTGCCTGCATAGAAGAGGAACCCCATTTATCATTTGTAACAATGATAAACTAGTGACTACTAGTCTACTACCAATTTTGACAGGACATGCTGAGAGTTCCACAACTAGACCATCCAAAAATTTGTATTAAAATTGTGATAAAAGCACCATAGGAATAAAATTAACCATCTTTTTCCTAGACCATAAAACTTCCGTGATATGTGAAACCACATCATTCCGTTCAAAATATAAACAGCTTGGATTGCATTGAGAATATTGTTTTTGAAAGAAATTCATAGGTCATGAAATTTCAATTAGAGTAATATCTACCAGACTGCCACTACCACACTAAAAGCTAAAATGGACAGATAATTTAAAGACTTCAGAATAATCAGTTGTCAACCAAGATCTTGGACACTTCGGCCTACCACATACTCACTATTTGATTTATTGCAGGCCTTATTTGGACAAAAATTGGCTTTTCATACATCAAATCACTTTTATCACAACTTATATAGTTTTTAAAGGAAGTTAAAAAAAAAAACCTGAAGAGGCTCATTTTCATCTATGGAGCCAAGCATCTCATTCACAAGCAATTGCCGTTCAGAAAGACTTCCAAAGGTCAAACACTTCTCCACAACATTTGAGGCAAACTTCTGCTGGCTCATTTGAACTATCTTGCCAGCTAATTCCTTTATAATTGCGGAACGTTCATGAGGTTTCCCATGCTCAAGTACATGCTGTTGTTTAAGAGGAGAAGATGAAACAAACCAAGAGATCAGCTGACAAGTATAAATGACATGCTATATGGTAAATAGTGTGTGGAGTACAAAGTATTGGATGGAGAAGCAACTAGAAGAACAAATCAGAAAAGGACAATTTTGATAGCGCATAAAGCAAAAAGGACTGCATCCTATGGCATCAAGCAACAAGTTCTAAAAAAAAAAAGAATTACTAGTAACAATTACGACCAAGAGTACATGTCTTCCAAGACAGTCCCAATAGAAGTATCAAATCATAAAAAAAATTCTAATATGGACTGCTTAATATTGTTGACACCGAGGATGCTTTATGTGACGGTGTAAATCATAACAAAGGAGAAATTCATATGGTTAAAAAAAAAGTTGCAGTAGAACATGACACTAAAAAGGAATAATTTCAGTTCAGAACAACACGATGAGAGAAGAGTTGTTTAGATTATACTCAACAAAAAGTGAAGAAAAACCACTACCATCATTTATCTTAAGAAAGCTAAGATAGCTGCAGGGAATGCACAGGCAAAACACCATGATCAAGTAAACCACGCAAAGCATGATAATTGTCTGGCTTCAACTTTCAAATCAATAAATGTGGCAATAAAAATCCCAAACTGTAAGTGGTCGGAATAAATTATAAACCTGGACAACATAGTTGCCATACTGATCCTGGGCTAACATGCTAACTTCTCCTAAAATCTCATCCATAACTTTTTGCTGTGTATTAGGGTCTTTGCAGTGCTCCAGTATTCTCTGCCATGTAAAAGACATTATTTTACATTCAAGGATTTTAAGTACATAAAAAAGGAAAAATAAGCACTGAAGAGAGCTTACCTGTATCACCCGGCACCCATATGGATGGGATGATAGTGTCACAACTTGATCAAAAAAAGTTGAGACAATAAAGTTGATTGCATCTTCAGGTACACATTCAATACACTTCTGAATGACATGGTTACCATTCTGATCTCGTACACAGCGCATGACATTACCATCAAGCTCTTGAACCATCTTTATCTTCTGGTCCAGATCAACAACTTCTATGGCCTAAAGAAATATACAGATTCAAAAAAAAAAACAGAAGGAAAAGGGAAAAAAGATGACATATTCAGAACATTATGGACAAAGAGCCAATACAAATATCACCTACTGAACCCAAAGTTGTCAATACCTTCTGGATGACCCGACAACCATACATTTGAAGGCTAAGCGACAGAACATGGCCAAAAAGCTTGTTGGCTAACTCTCTTTTCTGGGATGCAAGTCCATGCTCGAAAAACTGCCAGATGCAAATTGTCACTCTAACAAGATCCACTAAAAGAATCATTTATGCATGGACAATATAGAGAGAGAGGTAATAATTACCTTTTGAACCACATAATTGCCAAAGACATCAGTCATCAATGCAAGAGCATGTGGCATAATTTCCTGATAAACCATGTTTTTTTCTTCAGTAGTTGCTGTTTCAAGCTTTTGTTGGATAAACCGGCTCCCATATTGATCAGCACTGCCCATGAGAGCAAATTCATCAAATTAAAAAACAACGTACGAAAATAATAATTAACCATCAAAACAACCACCAGGCTAATAAAAAATAGAGTTTAATAACTACGCACTGATAGTATCAATTTTTTTTACACAGACAACCAATCATATCCCACTATAGTTCCACCTTATAACATTACTTCCTAAAATATCTTAAAAAAGATCTACCTGAATTCAACAACATGACCAGAAATCTCAGAAAGCTCGAAACACTTTGTTTTATTGCTCTTAAACTCTTCCAACAGAGACGAAGCAAAGTTTTCATCCATGTTTCCAGTATCTAGGTGCCATGGTCCCATGACCCCGGCTACATTCCTCATTCCAGAAGCATAACGCATATTCAGGTCATTGTGCCTAATAGGACTGCCAGAACCAACTGGAGAAGTTGATAAAGAGTTTGCCATTGGACTTCCTGGGTAAGACAAACCAACTCCATAGGAAGGATTTCCATAATAACCATGATGATTGGAACCACCTGATTCACCACCCATAGGTACATTGTATTGTGACTTCTGAGGTGAAAGCATATTCCCAAGATAAGCTTTCTGAAGCTCAAGTAAGTTCATGTACGAGTTGCCTAAGTAATTCCTGTCCACAGATGGGTCATTAAGAGCAGCACGTTGTGCAGCAGCATACTCAGATGTCCTCATGTACTGAAGATACATGGGATCAACAAACGGAGCCTGAAGAGCAACACCTGCAATTTGATTTCCCATTCTACCGAGAGTATGCACATCAGATGGAGAAGCAACTCCAGAGGCCAAACTGCCTCCAAGGATTCTTGAGTCCATTCCAGAGGCTGCCATTGCTGATGCTGCGGCAACATTTTCAAATAGGGGTGGCAGATTACCAGTTCCAAGTTGGTTAGCCATCAAGGATGCCGCTGCTGGATTTCCAGCATACCCACTCAGGCCATAGTTAGTAAACGATGAATTGGCACCATCGGAAGGCTGGTACTGTGCAGGCAAACCTCCACCACCACTGTAAGGGGAGGTAGGTGATCCCCTGAAATATGAGTTGTTGGGAGAAACAGCAGACTTGTGCACCTCAATCTGCCTATCAAAGGGTGGATTTTTTACATCTGACCCACTCCCACTGCTCCTACCTGAATTAGGGTAAGTTGTTTTCTGCAAGTGTCCTGATTCAAACTTTTTCAAATATGCATGTTGCTTGCCATGATCCTGACCACCTTGCATACCAAATAGAAATCTCTGATGATTATCAACATCTAACTCAACCTGTGATGGGAAATGGTTATCACCATTTAACACATCAGCTGTTGACAAATTCATGCCAGACAACGCAGCCACAATATCTGCAGACCCATTGATGCCAGATGAAACATCATTAAATGCATCAGGACTGGTAATACCTCTCTTCTCAGCAGCAATAACTCTCCCGCCACCAATAGGTGTGGGGCAAGGACTGGGAGCCCTAGCAACAAGTTGTGGATCAGGAGTAGTGCTACGAGAAAGGGAAGAACCAAGTGCAGCAGCATAAGAATATGAAGCTTGTGGGCCAACACTTTGGGCTGCAGATGACCCCGGGACATTTGATCCAGATCTGAAAGCATCAGTGGCTGAGGAATCACAGCATAAATGAGCCAGCTCTGCTTCAGCAGAAGTTAAAATATCAACATTTTCATCAAATGCATTACGACTGGCTGGACGAGAAGGAAAGCCTGTGACAGAGGTGTTACGTCCCAAATCATCCTGCACAATTACTGGTTATAGATGATTGGTAGAGGGAAAAGGGTCCATAAAGAGAGCAATAGAAAAAGTCGAATACACACACACACAATACAGAAAGTTCACAGTTGATAATAGCAAGCAAAATAAATATTTGCAAGATATGACTCATTAGGAAGCTTATATTAATAAAAAAAGTTAACGAATTGTCATGCAAACTTTCAAAATTCAGAGAAATAAAGATTAGGCAGAACAAATGGAAGACTGAAAGATATGAATTCAGCAATACAGTCACAAAAGAAGCTGCAGGACCATGATCAAAATATGATCAGAAGCTTCAATACTGTGATGTTTACAAGTGTGCCAAAACATAGGATCCATTGGAAATGCTGAATGCGAACCCCACAGACAGCCAAGTAAATCAATTCCTAAGCTATTCAGCTTGTTTGTGGTCTCAGAGGTTTCAAACTTTCAATGTGCCCAAAAGATTTTACAGTGGATGCAATAGAGCAAGGTACAGAACTATAAGTAACAATATTTCAGCCAGTATGAAACTAGAATAGATCAAACACTACTGGACAAACAAATAGGAACCAAACATCAGTAGAAGTTGAACAAAAACAACAAATCTTCACATAAATTTTAAACTTCCATTTTCCAATAACACAAGCACTAGAAAAAACAAGCTAGAAGGACAAGTAGTATATGGCACAGAGGCATGTTAACATTTAGCGTTGAATGAATCAAACACGGGATTAAACCACATGTTCAAACTTCAAACATCACAACACAAAATATGTATTGATGAACCACATGTTCAATCTCGGAAAATGAGTCTCTCATGAAATGTCAAAGTGAAAACACAAAAATGAGACATGACACAATCCAGGAAAAATTAAACAGGTGCAAAAGACTGACAGAGCCAAGAAATAAAATAGGTGAAAGAAGCAAGCCACCTGAAAAATTTCTGCAAGGCTCTTTTGTTTGCTCCCAAGCCCTGGGCCCGGCAAGCCAATGAGTCCATCACCACCCCACTCAGCAGAACCTCTAATTTTTTCACTATCCACCTCACCCTCTCGTTTCCTCAGGTTAAAACCCGGAGGGGTTGCAAACAGTGATCTACCACCATTGTCATCAGCCTGGTTCAATTTTCTCCTATCTCCAATTCCACCAATAACTGAAGCTCCACCTTTCAGTCTCTGCGTAAACCTCCAATCCTCCTTTGATAGCAAAGGAGGAGGAAGCCTAGGATTCAAATTCACATTGGAGTAATAGTATGAAAGATAAGCTGGATCAGACCTGAGCTCTTCCTCAGACGCAAAGCCATTCCCGTTTTTAACCCCTGAAAACTCCGAAATGGCAGCCACGGCAGCAGTGCCGCCGCCTCCACCTCCTCCAAATAAACCATCAAGTGCACTCAGAGAACCCTCCACAGATGGGGGCGCTGATCCACTCCTGTACATATTGAGTTCGGGTTCGCGATCATCAACCTCATGCCGTCGTTGCTCTCGAAGCAACATCCCTATCTCCTTCTCCAATTCATCTCCAAAGGAACCCTCGTTACCACCAAGCACCGGCCTCCTCCCCAATTCAGACAACATTTTCAAAAATTCAAATTGATCATCACAGTTTCAATGGTTAATACCTTATCACTGTTCACTACCCTTAACCCGAAATTGTTACAGTAATTTAGCATAGCACAACTTCAGAAGTGCTCACTTGCAACTAACTACTGGGAACAAAACTTAAAATAATAGCAATGATGATGATGATAACTAACTATTGCCATGAACGCTATACTGAAGTCATTCGTGGAGCTGAAACTGAATCAATCATCAAAACGTTATTGAGAATTTTAGGTCGGCTTGCATGATTATTGACAAGGAATTAGTAATAAGAATCTAGTAGCAAGAGAAAGCGTAGTAAGCGAAGAAAGATGAAAAAGGTGGAGATTGGTGCAGTAAGATGAAAAAGGAAAGAATGAGTGAATGAGAGAGTGACGATGTTAGAGATGAATCCGGCGGCGATTGGTTCTTAGAAGAACCCTAGGGTTTTGTTCTATTTCTAGCAGGATTATATACAGTATGTTATGATGTTAGCAAGCCAAAGCTAATTTAGTTTTCGGTTTTTCTTTTCTTTTACAAATTTCCCAGAGTTTCCTTTCATTCACAGAAATAGATTATAGATAGATAGATAGATAAAATTTCATAGTATTTTTAATTCCTAATAATTAGGGGAAATTGACCAAGTGCTAACCGACTGATGCAGCAGCGGTGTTGCCATGTCTATGTCTACTGAGAGAGAAATGTTTCCTTTTATTGCTGGGATTGCAAAAAGAAGGATCTATGAGCAACTGACACGTAGTGTTAATAGATTCGATGGTTGAATAAAAATAGGGCAAACTACAAATACAATAAAATGAAATGGAGTACTAACAACAGCAGTTAAATTTCTTCAACTTCAGTTCTTCAATCTTTTGTTTGGTGGGTAGCGTTTCATTCGGTAACTGACAAATTAATCTCATGGAAAGTAGTTACACACACTGAAGGTAAAAATTCTTTCCAATGAATTCAGTATCAAACTCAAAAGCGCACGTTCAAAAGACTTGAGTTCATTCTACTCTTACCAATACACGTGTCTTGGTTTTAGATTTTCTGTTTTACGTATCCTGGTCTAGTTACAAGGTTTATGTCATGTGACATACAATATTAATTGAGCTGTGCAGATAGCTAGTAAAAACGTTAGCAAGGGTTGCTAAATAGATTCGTTACCTAGTGTATCTAAAAATCAGTGAAATCATTATCATTATTATAATTATAATGAAATTAAACATTTTCAGACACCATTATTATTGATACTACATGTTTTGTTTTCCCACCCCTCCTAGAAAGGAAAAAGATAATCTCTATTTCTTTTTTCATTTACTTTATTATTATACTTTTAAAAAATACTATAAATGACACTATCTACTATATATATATATATCATATTTATTTTATTTATTTCTCTAAAAAACATAGTAATAAAAAAAAAGATTTTTTCCCCTAAGAGTATAATAGTGCTGCCTTTTTTGTAGCACGTGTTCTTATACTTGAGTTTTTGATTAATCCCTGTGAAAAAAAAACCTTTGTATATAATGAATTAAACTTTAAAAAAATATGAAAAACCTACTTCCTCTGTTCCAAAATTATTGTCTTTTAAAGTTTTTACATGCTAATCAAGAAAATGCAATAAATGAATGAGTTAGAGTGATAATTTTACCAAATTAATCTTGTTATTTATATTAGTCAAAAATTAATGCAACAAAATCTTAAAAATCATTATTTTTATAAAATTGGAAAAACTAATTAATATTTCATTAAAAAATAAAATGACACTTTTTTTGGGTATTTTTACTTTGGTAAAAAGACAATTATTTTGTGACGAAAGAAATATAAAAAAGTTATGTAATTTTCTATATAATCTGTGTGATCTTAATGCAATTTTTCAATCATTTAAAATAGCTTTATTTCTTACATAATTTGTTCCATTTTATCCACATTTTTATTGATTATGTTTTTACTCTTTTTTTTCTACACTGGAAATTGCTTATCTGACCTCCAAGTTTCAGCACCCATTTAAGAGATATGTTTCTCAAAGGTTAACTTACTTTATTGCTTAAGAAACAATTTGTTCCTAAATTTAATGCTAGGTAGATAATTTATTGGCTTCCAAGTTGCAAGGATCTAACTTCTCATTGACTTAATTGTAACCTCAATTTACTGTTATCGCCTACTTTTTCCATTCCATAATATAAGGGGCTTTTTTTTTTGGTCAAAGGTGAATGAATTCATTATCCAACGGGCCGAAGCCCAACCCAAAAGGGTTACAGCAGGCCGAAGCCAAAACAGCAAATGCAGTCATACATAGCTAACAAGACCAATCAGATGAGCTGCTGAAACAAACTAACGAACCGGCACGCCACAACCGAAAACTTCAAACGCCCACCTACCCAATTAAGACCCCAACCACCATGGTAAGTGGAGAGGTGCAGAGTCTTTACACCGCAAGAGCAACCCTAGTCACAGACTACTCTCAGAAAAAGAGCCATGCCCCATATCCACTAACACAGGTCAAAAAAGAAACCTGAACCAACCCAGGCAAAACAACCCAACGACACCTAAAGGAAGCTCACATGCACCTAAAGGGCAAACAAAAAAACACCTCCAAGGCGCAAAACAGGGAATCAAATAACAAGAAGCAAGTCTTAAGAAGGCAGGCAGGCCAAATTAGCTGTTGGTACCCGGATCAAAAGGAACCCTCGTTGCTGAAGCACGGTTGTTAGCACGGTCTCCACTTGGTCCATCCATATTCCAAGAAAGCATATTCTCCCTTTGAAGGTTCTGAAGTCTTTGGAAATGGCTTCTGTCACGTTGAAGGATCTGCTGGAGAGAAGAAGGGGGGGCAAAAACCTAGTTGCAGGGGAGAGCATTACGACTTTTAAGCTGGGCCACATGGTGTGCTGCCTGATTTCCCTCTCTTGGAGTCCAGGTAATTCCAATCAAAGGGTTAGAGTTCTTATAGATCTGAATATCTCTGAGAATGCACAGAATCTCCCCAATTTTGATTTCATCTCTGCAAGCACGAACTAACATCTGGCAATCTGTTTCAATGATAACTCTACCCATATTGCAATTGGTGGCTAAAGCCAGGGCCTCACGGACTGCTATCGCTTCAGTTGCAATTGGGGAACAGGCAGGGAATTTCTTGGTATGTCCTCCTATCAGATTTCCTCTTTCATCTCTAATAATTATCCCTGCATTTGCATTTTTTTTATCCATATTAAAGCTAGCATCTGTATTTAGTTTGAGAACCCCACTAGGGGGTGGTCTCCAAACTTTAAGAACACCCCTATCCGGGGTGTATGAGACAGGGCCAAGCCCCTGTTTACACCAGTGGTTAAAATAGCCATTAATAAGCAAGTTGGCCATTTGTAGAGCAGCCTAAGGATTCGGGGATCTTCCCTCATGGAAGGCCTGGTTTCTTTCCTTCCAGATTGTCCAAAGAAAACAAACTATGGAAATCTGGAAAAACACTCTCTCCTCTTTCCCCCCATATCTTCCTTTTAGTTTCTGAAACAGCCATTCATCCACTCGAGAAATCTGCTCCCTTCTTGGTATGCACTGAACCTAAGATCCCAGCCACCATAATATAAGATATAAGGGGCTTAAGGCAATGCATATACATATTAGAAAAATGAGCAATGCTACGGCCCAAAAACAAAATCACAAAAATAGTATGAATTTCATTTTGACCAATCAGATTCAAATAAAAAATTTCACGGGCTAATAACTAATGGAAAATGTTTTATGGCAAGACAAAAGTATATATGAATTTAAAGAATCCAATGTGACACTATATAAATGCTTGTCCACCTTTTATGGTTTTCCATCCTGACTGTTCTTTTTTTCCTCTATTGGCTAAAAAATAATTCGTTACTTTTTGTATAGCATTTTGTCCTGTTATTTAGCATTGCCGATAACCAACAATAGAGGGGCCAATGATAACATGATATGTCTGCTTTCGTTTTATTTCGTGGAAATAACATTTGCGCCATTAAGTATTTCTGTTAAAAATTATTCAATTGCTATAAATATGTACCAAAATACGTTTGTTTTTTCTTTTATTTTAACTTGTCATAATTTGTTCTATAAAGTTTCATCTTTTAACAAATTTTCACACTCATTGTCATTAATTTTCAACACACTCATTTTTTGAATAGTACTAATTATTCATCCATCTTTTCAATTTATAATAATAAATATTCCACTCTAAAAAGAGTTAATCGTCATTTTGGCCTTTAAAATTGTAATATGGTCTCACTTAGGTCCCTGAAACTAACAAAAAGGCAATTTAGCCCTTGAAATTGTAAAATGTCGGTCAAATTAGTCCCTAACATTGTAAAACGTCGGTCAAGACAGACTAACTTGACCGTCGTTTTACAATTTTAGAGACTAAATTGTTTTTTCGTTAATTTCAATGACTCAAGTGAGTCTGTTTCACAATTTTAGGGACTAAAATGACTGTTAACTCCTCTAAAAACTCCGCTGATGCATGGTGTCCCTTTTCAATGCAAACACCACCGTAAATACTCTACTATATAATAATTAATGGAAATAAAATGTTTTTAATTGATCAACTTAATCACAAATAGAGATGTGTTATTTGCGTCGCACCCTAGATAACATGTGGCCACAAAATCGTTATTTGTGTATCTTATCTCAACTAGCTAGATACACAGACAGATTAAAATCTAAAATTTATATTTTTTTGGATAAGTTAAAAATATTATTAAGAAAAAAAAACTAAATCAAAACATAATTTATGTCTAGATTTTCTTACTTAAAAAATAACAAGAATTATGTGTTGTATAAAAATCGATTAAGTTCCTACTATTATTTAAATAGAACTAGTGTGCATCGCTATAAAAAAAGACATCTCAACTAAAATTTACATCTATCTCAATCAAATACAGAAATTACAAATTATAACTTATAGTAGAATCAATTATGAATAATAGAATTATTTTTACTACAATAACTTAAACATTTTTATATAAAAGAAAAATTACCTTTAATCTCTACAAATTTGAATTTGAATACTCTCACTGTATTACCAAACAGCAATAAATGCCATGAAACAAACACTCCAATATTTTCTTCCCAGAAGACGCTCGTCAACATTATCCCAATTGCTCAAAATGCTGAAATGGGCTAGAAGGCGACTGTTTAATATACTATCTCAATCTCAATCCATGGTTTTCAGTCCACTGATTAGAAACGGAGGGAGGATTATGCTCTCCATTTATTTTATGCCAACATGCATGATTACGATCGTCCTTGTTGGCAATGATCCAGAATCGAGCTTATGTTGACGTGGTCAATAAATTACTCAACACGTGTATGTGCATTTTTTAGAAAGAAAAATGTTATATCTTTTTATAAATTCTCTTGTATATTTTTTTACTATTTTATAAAATAAAAAAAATATAATTAATATCTTAAAAATACAAAAAATATTTAATAATTAAGAAAATTTATAAATATAAAAGATAAAAAGATTTAAAATTATTCTTCCGAAAATAAATTAAAAATCTCGTGCAGTTGAGGTCAATAACGGAGAGAAATTGAACTTAATGCTATAATTTGGGTGATTGTTAAATACTACCTCCGTCCCTAAATATAGGAACCTTTACAAAAAATGAAAGTTCCTTTATATAAGAATTTTTTCAAAAAATTAGTTACATTAATTATTTTTTGACTAAAATATCCTTATGATTACCCAACTACTCTACATTTTTCAATGCATTAATTAAGTGATGAGAGAGAGAGGGGGGAAGAGAGATAATAATAAGTGTTAGGGTTAGTTTTGGAAAATTATAATAAATCATTGACAAATTTATTACTATTAACTAACTAATTTTCTTAAAAGGTATAAATTAATTAAAAAAAATTATATTTAGGGACAGAGGTAGTAACATAAAACACTGTTACCAAAAAAAAAAAAAAGAAGAATTAAATAGCATAAAACAATGTGATGCAGTGATGGAGTATTCGAAAATGACAATAGTAGAAAAATACTAGTATAAAGTATAGATAAGTGTGTCTTTTCGAAGGTATACACCTATATTTTCAAAAAATATGTTTTTAAGAATATTTTTATTAGAAATATTATTTCACCTATAATCACAAATATATTCAAGAGTTTTGACTTTTTTAAAACCTATTTAATTAAGAAATAACAAAATTTAAAAATAAAGATATAATTGAGTAAGATAGAAGTGAAATTTTATATATATAGTTCATTGACTCTTAAATTACTTTCATTTCCATGAAAATGTAAGATTTTAATTTTTCATTATGGGAATAAAAACTAAAAAATATGAATAAACTACCTTAGTGAAAATCAATAATTTTTTAGAAAGTTTCGAAACATAAAACTAATATATTCTTAATTAAATTCACATTTTCAAAAAGAATTTTGCAAAAACAAGCTCACTCTTAATTATTTTCAATTTTTGTAAACATAACAAAAACTGTCCCATACCATACATATCAATTCCAGGGCAACAAAAGCCTTAATGGAAATCACAATGGAGTCCAGTTGGGTTGTCTCATTAGTTTAAGGTAATGAACTAACTAACATGCCACTTGTCTGAGACTCCCCTCCGCTTTTCACTATTTCAATTTCAATTTTCAACAATCAAAATCGACGTGTCTTGTATTTTTCATTCATTCCATTGGCTTAAGGCCATTTACGCTCTCAGCAGCCCTAACGCCCCCATCATCAATAATCAACTAAATATCAATTAAGTCTAATTAATTGATCCTAATCCCACGAGCCCACCCCAACTGATCTGGTCCCCTGATTCATTTTGATTTTTCTTTATTCAATTCAATTCCAATTAACTAATTAGTTAATGTAAAATGAGAAATTGCAAAGCATTTTCCAGCAGAGCCTTCTTGCACTGTAGCTGAAAACGCGTGGTTAAACTCAAACCTTTCCTCTTTCTTTCATTTTCCCTGCTACTAGTAGCCCCTCATTATCTGTATATAGACCCTCTCTCTTTCTTCTCGTCCCCGTATTACTAGTAGAATTTTCATTTCCTCTCTGAGTCAACTCGCTGCGCCGAAGATAATGAACTCGGACACACCACCCTCCACGGCGTCGTTTTGGTGCTACAGCTGCACCCGCTTCGTTCACCTCCTGGACCACCACGACGTCGTTTGCCCGCACTGCCAGAGCGGTTTCGTCGAGGAGATCCACGCCGGCCAGTCCCCTGCGGTGTCCCTCTTCGCCGACGGCCTTCAAGCTTCGAGGAGACACGGCTTCCGCCGGAGACGCCGCAACGCCGGCAGCCGCTCTCCCTTCAACCCTGTAATCGTCCTCCGAGGGCCCGGGGAAGACGGAGTCGCCGGCGACGGCGAGGGGAGCGGCTTCGAGCTCTACTACGACGACGGCGACGGTACTGGTCTCCGGCCGCTCCCGCCGACCATGTCGGAGTTTTTGTTGGGGTCGGGGTTCGATCGGTTGCTGGAGCAGTTCTCTCAGATCGAGATCAACGGGTTTGGGCGGGTTGAGAACCCGCCGGCGTCGAAGGCGGCGATAGAGTCAATGGCGACGGTTGAGATTGCGGAGGCGGAGGTGGAGGCGGAGACACACTGCGCGGTGTGCAAGGAAGCGTTCGAGCTTGGTTCGGAAGCGCGTGAGATGCCCTGCAAGCACCTCTATCACTCCGATTGCATCCTCCCGTGGCTCTCCATGCGGAACTCGTGCCCCGTGTGCCGCCACGAGTTGCCGTCCGATCAGAACACTCCGGAGACCAGAATCGCCGGCCAGATCGACGAGGAAGCGGTGGGGTTGACTATTTGGAGGTTGCCGGGCGGCGGATTCGCCGTCGGGAGATTCTCCGGCGGTCGTAGAGCCGGCGAGAGCCAGTTGCCGGTCGTATACACAGAGATGGACGGTGGCGGTGGCGGCAACAACAACTCGAACGGTGGTTCCAGAAGAATCACCTTGGCGGTGGGTGGCAACAGCAACAGAGTTAGGGAGAGTCGTGGATTTCGCAGAATTTTTCGGAATTTCTTATCCTTCTTTGGGTCCGCGAATAGAAATCGTAGCCTTTCGCGTTCATGGTTCAGTAGGAGAAGAAGCACGACTTGGGTCTCCGAAGATTGATTTGGTTGAGGGGTTTGGGAAGCAAACTCAAACTGTCATCAATTCCAGTTTTTAAGATTCTTACTGTAAATAGCATAGAACTGGCTACTAGTTAGAACGAGGAAGTTTGAATCAAATTCATTAATACACGCCGGGTTTTGGTTTGGTTTTGCTTCAGAAATTAATTATCACCGAAGGGTGGCTTCAAGAATCTTAGAGAAAAAAGGACTGTTCTTGCTGCTGAACATACACTTGGGAAAGAAGCCATGCTTCATTGCTTATCCCCTCTCTGGCCTTGTCAATTACTTAATTTTGTTTAGTGTTCATAGTGTGTTTTGGCCTCATATTCTTTGTAAGCATTCTTTTAAGATTGCGACTAGTGTTCTCCCAGTTGTATGAACAATAGCAGAATGATTATTTCTAGATCATTAGTTAGTTTGGCACTACTCTTCCTGTCCTCCTAGTGGTCTAAAAAATAGTCTAAATTCAGTGCAACATAAAGAATACCGAATCTCTATGTCCATAAGCAGGGCTTTCATTTTGTTCTTGGAAGCTAACTTTTGGCTCTAGGTGGTGCTTATTGGAATTATGGTCATGTTGGCTAGACGATCATGACATTGACACCCTATATACCATGCGTTTTATGATTTCGACCCTCCTTTATGCCTTTTTATTTCACACCTACTTACTTGATCATGGACCTTGTTGCTAAAAGATAAAGGTCATTTCCCATATTTCCTTACCTTTACTCTTTTGGCCCTGATATGTAATGGTTGTGCCCTTTTTCCGGTAGCTGTGATGTTAACTCCTAGGTTTCACTTCCATGCCATGGCCTTTTGATTTTTCATTTGTCGCCGTAACCGCATCATCTAATCTAATCTTGACGTTGCAAGAACAATTCCAAAAGGACTCGGCTATTAAATATTTTTCACCGATAGCCGTCTGGGTGGGTATTGTTGAATGCGACAACTGTCTCGCACTTCAACTTGAGTAGTCAAATTCTGAATTTTGGCACGCCTTGTTCAGGCGTTTGGCCAACTAAAGTTGAACCTTTCCCTACCACTTTCCTTTGCCAATTTATTTTGGGCAAACAATTTTTTGCTACCATTGACTGGCAAAGCAAAAAACATTTTTTTCTTTTAAAAGAAATACAAAAATAGGATTGGTACTTGACATGGCTTGTATTGTTTTTTACATCACCAAAAGAATTTATTAATAGGCTTAATTGTAGTTTTAGTCCCTTAGGTATTGTAAATGTGCGATTTTGGTCCCCCACGTTTCAATTGTGTCAATTGGGTCCCTCAGGTTTTTCAATTGTTGCAATTGGGTCCCTCCGTCAATTTTTCATCCAGTTTTTAACGGAGTTGTCTTACGTGGCAAGCAGTTTGATGATGTGGCAATAACTTGGCCAACATGGCATCGATTGATGAGAGAAATATATTATTTATCAACCCTTTAACTTTGTTGAATTTTAAAAACCTAAACCCCTCAACTTTGTTAAAATTTTAAAAACCCACTCAACTCTTTCTCCTTCCCACTCGACCTTTGATCAAACCCACATCACCATCACACCTCACCACTTTACAGTCAGCTCATCACTGCTCTGCATCCAAACCATCACCAACCTTGATCTTTTCGAGTTTGATTTCTCATAAATGGGTTGATGAATTTCAAAATTGATTGAGGGGTTTTGGTTCTACATATCATGCAGTCTTCATGCTAAAATTAAAAAAAAAATGTTGATTAAACTGGGAGAAATCGGGTCAAGGTGAAGTGACAATGGTGTTTATGGTTCTACGTGTGACACGGTGAGAAGCATGGTTGCGTTCACGAAGAATGGTGGTCGGAGAAGTCGAGAGAGTGGCGGTGGGGTGGGAAAGGGTATGCGATTCACACTCACACTGAAGAAAAAGGAGAGGAAGAAAGGGGATTAGGGATTTCCCAACAAGCAAAACACAGGAAGGTTCAAAGCAAAAAAACATAGAAGGAATTGCTCCCAAAAACCCAGAAATCGAACTCCACCACGGCACCCCCAACACGGCTGAAAACGTCGCGCTGGGCACGACCATCTATCCACCATCTCTGTTGGATCTGAGCCGGCCAGCCCTTCGCCCTCATGGACGCGCGAGCAGAAGATCAGGGGATGGTCTCTGCACTCTCTCTACCACCTCTTTGTTACTGTTTCTCTGTACCACAACCATTTTTGCAAGAACAAATCCTTAAATGAAGGACATAACCAGTTTCGATGAGAGAGAGAGAGAGAGAGAGAGGCCAACGAGGAGTAATGTGATGAGGCCATTTGGGGTAGAGAAGTTTAGTCTTTAGCACAAAGAGGACAAGTTTGATTTTAGTGGTGTGTGCTTCTAAATGTCCACTGACACGGTGGTGGTGGAATGGAAAAGGGGGATTTCAGAGGTAGGATTTTTAGCGGGTCGATTCTTTTAAAATTTGAAATACTTAAAGGACTATAAAATATTTTTTTTTTTTGCAAAAAAGGGTTCTCACCATGCCAAGTTGGCCAAGTTATCGCCACATCATCGAACTGTTTGCCACATAGGACAACTCCGTTAAAAATTGGATGAAAAATTGACGGAGGGACCCAATTGTAACAATTAGAAAACCTGAGGGACCCAATTGGCACAATTGAAATGTGGGGGACTAAAATCACACATTTACAATATCTAGGGGACTAAAACTACAATTAAGCCTTATTAATAAAATGATAACTATCTTCAGCACAAGATGTACTAAAGAGAAATGGCTTAATTCTCATACACACACTGACACACATGAGAAATAATAAATAATTAAATTTAAATAAATAAAATTAGTAAATGATATTAAAAATAAGTTCAAAGAAACTTACGATAAAAATTTATAAAAAAAGTTAAACCAGACACTATTTGAATGTATACAAAATAAATAAATCAATATCCAATATCCAAGCCACTAGATTGGACTAGTGATAAATGATTTCGACAAAGTCAACGCCGATGGGACGGTCAAAGGGAATCCTGCCCTGGCTGGTTGAGGCGGAGTTCTACGGGAATGATTTTTCTATGAAATTTTACGGATTCGGATTTGCTGCTGTTGTTAAATCATGTTGTTGCTGCTGTTAAAATAACGGTAACCATTCGATTCATCTAACAATCTATATCATAGCAATCCACGTTTTCTTACCATAGGCATGCGGCACAAGAAAGAACCACTCCAATAAATAAATTATTAAAAACAAAAAGAAACCTCTCACTCTTTTTTTTTGGAACCTCTCTTTCCTCGTGCACACAGGCACCCTCTCATTCATTTACCACTTCAGACTTCAGTTCATAGACATGATTGCAATTTGCAGGCACAACACATTAAAAAAATTAAAAA
The DNA here is from genome assembly GCA_030159175.1 of Glycyrrhiza uralensis. Lineage (NCBI taxonomy): Eukaryota > Viridiplantae > Streptophyta > Magnoliopsida > Fabales > Fabaceae > Glycyrrhiza > Glycyrrhiza uralensis. The sequence continues at coordinate 39,823,995 of BRZY01000007.1, read as the reverse complement.
AAATACAACACATTAAAATTTGCATAAAGGGAACGCGGTGGTAGTTCGCGACAATGGGTAGCTACTCGCAGTCTCGGTGCAGCGGCCGTTCATGCGGTGGAGGTGGTTGCATCGATGGACACGACAGTGGAAAGATGCTCAAATGCGGAGGTGATTGCATGGAGGGGGACACCGTGGTTGTTCGTCGACGACGGTGGGAAGCTCCCCCTCCCCCCTCCCCGACAACACCCTCTCAAGTCTTAGCCACCTCCCTCCTTGCCGCCATTCGCTTCCCCATCTTCTCCGGCCGCGCCCAAGTTGTCACCGGCCTCCTCCTTGGCACTCTCGTCGGACCAGCCATCTTCAAGCTCGAGAGCGAGAGAGAGGCCAACAAGGTTCTTTTTGTTTTTATTTATTATATTATTATATATCGGAGTGGTTCTTTTCTTGTGCCGCGTGCCTATGGTAAGAAAACGTGGGTTGCTATAATATAGATGGTTGGATGAATCGAATGGCCCCTGTTTTTTGACAGCAGCAACAGCGTGATTCTGCAACAGCAGCAAATCCAAATCCGAGATTTTACACCATAAAGTTACTTGTAGTCTTGAAGTTTAAGTCGACTCCGAATCCATTTTTTTTTATCAGTGTGAACAAAAAAGAGAACAAAAACAAACTAAAGTCGACATCATGTTTAAAAAATCTAAATATCTATAATTCATGTCACACCATGCTATTATTATTATTATTATTCACGTTGATTAGATTAGAATAACCTTCTAAATATAATTTTATTGGATTCAATTTTATATTAATACTTAGTAAATTAAATTTAGATACTTTGTTTGGCTGGATAATATTAATAATAGTAATTATATTTTTAATTATCATTCATTGAATTGTATTTCTTTTATGAAAAGGAACATTCATTGAATTGTTATTTTAGTTTTTCGAATATTTATTGTAAATATGAATTATATAGTTTTTTTATAAATGCTAATATTTGAATTCAAATCTACAATAATAATAGTTTAATGTGAAACTTAATGTAAAAAAATTAATACACCCTTGATGTGAAACTTAATACACCCTTAATAATCTCATGTGTCATAATTTCATATGAAAACTTAATGAAAAATTTTATTTGGTTTTATATTGATTGCAATGTTTATTAAGGACATGTTAGATAAATGAATTCATACATACATGATATAACAAATCAAATGGTCTTCTAGTAAAAAAAACACAAATTAAAATGTCTGAAGCAAATTATAAGAAAGAAACATAAGAACACGTTAAATGGCTAAATTGATACGGACATAAAATCAATTGAGTCATAGGAAAATAAAATTTAAAAATGGCATGAAGGAGTTGATGGCACAACGTAGGATCGTAAAGGTGGAGCCATGATGTAAACATGTAATATTAGATTAAGGATAAAATAATCACAATTCATTTAAACACGACGTTATTTCCCTTGCTGCCTAATCACTATCATTATTGATAGCACTCATGTCCACTTAAAGCCAATATCAGGCCGTATATAGTAATGTCAATCAATAAAAAAATATAGAAACATGAAATTGATCTATCTCTTTTAAAATATACCGATAAGAAAAAGATTGATAATAATAATAAAAAAATATAAAAAAAAGAAGAAATTTTTTCCTACTTTTTAGATAACATTTATACTCAAATTGATTTATTGAATTGTATTCGTCAAATAAACCACAATCCAAGAGAAGAAAGACAAAATAAAAAGATAGAGTAACATATCAGTGCAGCCACCACCATCATCGAATGCACCCAATCCTATTGCCTTGTCAGGATCCTATTATAACCATCGTCGACGCAGCATTTCAAAGTTAGTCACATGAAAGTTGACAATAGAGATATGATTGGATGAAGCAGTAGAGAGTAGAATCAAGAGGGTGCATGAAAAACATGTAGAAGATGAATATTAGGTTGAGTGTAGAGATTTCACCCTATTAAAATATTTTGCTTATAGTATAGTAATAACTAAGATATTGCATCAATTATTGTTAAAATTTATTACAATATTACCTTATTGTCAAAATTATTTAAAATATATCACAAATGAGATGTTATAATCAATCAATGACTGATGTCAATATTATTCATATATAACACCCTCTTCTATCTATATTTAAATAAAAAATAGTTGAATTTCTCTTTATTATTTATATTTTGACATTATTTGCTATCATTATCAATCTATATACATTGTGAATAGAACATTCATTTATTCATTTACATTCTATACCAAAACACCTTGAGTGACTTGTTTCATAACACAATAATAATATTATAAATTAAAATAAATAAATTTTAAAAAACATAGAATCAAATAAAAAATATTTAAAAAAATAATTTGTATACGAAAATACAATGATAACAAAAAGAATTTAATAAAAAATTGATATGAAGACATCAACACTAAAAAGAAAGTAATAAATAACATTGATCAATTACACAATATAGAAAAAACTTTTGTCATATAAGAAGTCAGTATAAACAATATAATAATCACAATAATAATGAGACACATAATAACCAAAAAATATCAATATATTAAGATTTATATTACAAAAATAGATTGATAATCATAAAATAGAAAAATGATATCTATCATAAGATAGAAAAATGATCAATTGCCATCAATTAAAAAGAAAGTAATAAATAACAATGATCAATTACACAATAGAGAAAAAACTTTTATCATATAAGAAGTCAGTATAAAAAATAGAATAATAACAATAATAGTGAGACACATAATAACCAAAAAATATCAATATATTATGATTTATATTACAAAAATAGATTGATAATCATAAAATAGAAAAATGATGTCTAACATAAAATAGAAAAATGATCAATTGCCATCAATTAATTAATTTGAAATTTAAAATTGAATATGAGTAATAAATGGTTATTGATGACTTATAATTAGCTCTAATTAAAAATATGATTAATAAATTAATTACCATAAAATAATAAATAAAAATAAAATAAAAATTACTTTTGGAGGAAAACTAATATTGCTGAAAATAAAACACAATATAAACATATAAGTTACATGCATAGCAGTAGCACCCTCTAAAATTGTCCATATGTTGGAAATTAAATTAAATATGCTATATTTTTGACAGAACACCCTATGATTTTCTGCTGAATCGGACGACTACTTCATTGACTGTATTGGGATGACGATAAGCTATTACAACTACGAAATTGGTAAATACACCACATTTTTTAGACATATACCTTATATTAATGTGAAAATTTCAAAAATATCCTCCAATTTTGCGTATATTTCAGAAACTGGAGTTTCTGGAATGCAATTTTGTATTCCGGAAACTCTAGTTTTCGGAATGTAATTTTTTGAATTGTGGGGTGTATGCAAATTTGTATTTCGGAAACTCCAGTCAAATTTGTATTCCGAAAACTCCAGTTTCCGGTTCCGGAATGCACGCGAAATTTGAGGATATTTTTGAAATTTCAGCATTAATATGGGATATATGGCTAAAAAGTGTGGGGTGTATTTACCGATTTCCTTACAATTACAGCTCGGCCCATCCAACATTGGGCTGTAATGTCGCCTGAGCCCATGAATTGACGGCATCCTGCAAAACAACAATTTCCGCCGAGGAGGAACTTACCAATTTGAGTTTGTCATTTTGGGCGCAAAATGAGCGTTGGTTGTGCTTGCTTGTGGCGCTTACATGTATCCAACGACGTAGGTTGGAAATTTCTGCATGCCAAGAAGAGGGTGTGGCAACTGTTGGATGGACACCGAGTCCTTGTGTCAGCTCCCAACACCCCCCCCCCCCCCTCTCTCTATTATTTTTCTTATTTTTAAATGAAAATAAAATTTTATAAAACTGCATCTGCAAGCAAAACTACAAAGAGAGTATGAACACGAGTGAGTTCATGAGTTGAGAGCTGAGAGATGAGTGCGTGGTCACCAGCAATCCCGAAAGAAACGGAACAACCTTAAGACACTCCAACATCTCAATCACTTCAATTCCCAACCACACTCCCTGTTCCCTCCGTCTCCATTTTTGTAAGTCTTTCTCTTTTTTCTATCATCAGTTTTTGCATTATGATGCGATGTGTGAAGAAGGAAAGGGAAGCCACATTGTACGGTTTCACTGTTCATATAAAAAAGCGATGGCAGAAAGCAGAATGTTTTCTGTAATCATCTCGATACTTCGATCCTCACATCTCAATTATTGTAATGCGGGAGCTTTTCTTTTTTGCCTATTGATGATTCTGCTCTGCCTTTTAAAACAAAAAACAAAAAACTTTTCTGGCTCTCGTGATATTTCGATTTTGGGTCTCCAAAGTTCGAAAATTTAGCTGAAACTGTTTTAGTTTCGTGTGGCTTTGATTCGGGCAGTGGGGTATTGTTACCTGTTTGATGGTATTCAAATGCATTTTCTGATTTTCTAACTGCCCTTTATGATTCAATGAGCAAAGGCAATACGCCTCGACTTAACTCGTGATCTTTATATAAAAAATAGAAATATTTGCTGTAATTAACCCATGAACCGCTTCAAAAAATACTAAATATGTTTTTTCTGATGGTTCTGATAGTTTGATCCGTGAATGATATTTGTAACTTGCTGTAGTAAATCAAAGGCGCAATACTCGCAGGTAGCCAGGTATTGTCACTGTGAATTGTTGCAAGATTTGCTCTGCAATAATGAGTTTCGTTTTCCGAGGAAATAGGGGAGATATTGAAAGCGGTTTTTCAGAATATTCCCCTGAAAGAACCACAATGGTATGCTTGCTTGTTGCTTCACTGCTGTTTGCATGCATGAATCTTTGTGCTAGCTTCTTTTCCAGGTAGCTCATACGGATCATTCAACTCTAATTCTCATGCTGCTGTTTTCCCCCCCTTCCCATCAGCTTGTTCATCCATCTCGGCCTGTTAATAGCAATTCTCTGGCTTTTCTCATTACAGGTAATTTAATAAGTACCGTACTTAAACTTTACTGATTCATAATAGTAGGTTTCTAATCTGTATCTGACTTGTTTATTTGGCAGTTATTGTGCTGTTCATGTTATTAAGCTCTCCTCAGATATCACATTATCTTTTGGTAAGTAATCATTTAACTGATATGGACATGCTATCTACTAGTTTGAATAGAACTTCTCTTCCTCATGCCTATTAATAAGGTAACCATGGTGTACATATGTATGCTTGTAGCTCTGGATTGTGATGGCCGTCTTTGCTATGGCTACAAGCCTGAGGATGTATGCAGCTTGTCAACATCTTCAAGCACAGGCCAGGGCTCATGCTGCTGCAGCCGCTGGGTTGCTTGGCCACAGTGAATTACAGCTTCACATGCCACCATCCATGGCAATCACGACTAGAGGACGATTGCATGGACTTAGACTTCAGCTTGCACTTCTTGACCATGAATTTGATGAGCTAGGTATTAGGTTTCTGATATGCACTTTTGGACTTCTTTCATTTGGTATTTTTTTCTTCAAAGATGAAAGTGCCTCCTAAAAATGTGAAAAGCAGGTGAAGAGCATGTGCAGCTCTCTTTATGTACAATGAGCTATCGTTATTCATAATATTTTTTTTCCTTCTTTTTGAGGTAGATTATGACACATTGAGAGCTCTGGACTCAGATACTGCTTCTAGTACTCCTTCAATGTCTGAGGAAGAGATAAATGCCTTGCCAGTTCACACATATAAAGTTGTAGTTCCAACAAAGTGAGTTGTGTTTGGTTTCTAAAAGTATTCTTATTGTGAATGAATGAGAAGAAATAGCCATGTTTTCTTTTAGAAAACCATAGAATATATATCTTATGTCTGGAGAAATAGCCATACCTCAGTGAAGCTGTTGAATTTGCCTGAACTTGATGCCCAAAATTATTATTGATGTTGTATTTGGAATCTTATTGGAACTGAGAAACCATCAGCGGTGACTCGAGTTTAGAAAACAAAATTTGGTGCTCATTGCCACCTTAAAGTTTGTGCTAAAACAAAACAAAAAAAACCAAAAGATACATAACCAGCAAGTAAAAACAAAAGATACATATTAGTTTGATTGGGTGTATTGCTTGCTGGTGACTGTTCAAATCTTTGGAAGAGGCTGCATTTTCTGGGCATTGCTCAGGAAACAGTATCTAATAAATTCTTGAAAGAAAAGCATATAATAGTTTGTTTCAATTTTAAATTAACCTTTTAAGGTTCTCAACACCATTTTTTCCCATTTCCTCCCCTTCGGTATGTCTGTCTATCTGCTGTATGTAAAGAAACGGTAAACCATGACAGTTAAGTTGATATAATTTGTTTGTGTTAACAGGGATGGCTCAGCACTGTTGGCATCCTCTTCAGGTGCAGCTGAGGTAGATATCTCTATTATCATTATTTTTGCATATAAATATCTTTATTTTCTGTTTATCCTTTTGGGTTGTTCATGCTCACAATGTTGCTATATAATGATGGGATCACTTGCTTTTACTCTTGGTTATTAGTCTTGTGCACTGGTGATGGTCTATGAAGTAATGAAGATGTTGCATCTTTATAACACTTTCGGTAAAACACTTGACATTTCTGAATTTGTAAAGTTGCAATATCTGGCACCATTCTGACCAAGTAATTCGACATAAATTTGTTGGACCTATCTGTGTAGGGGTTTTAATACGAAGAAATTTATGTAATATACGAATAATTCATCAAGGCATCAAGGTATTAGTGACATTTAGGTGCTTGGATTATATTAAAGCAAATTAGACGTCACAGAATTTCCAATACTGAAATTGAAATCACATAGACGCTTCTACTTTATGTAGATAATGTCATCTATATCTATGCTTTCTGAAATGCCAATTGCCAAACAAAGCTGAGGATGATTCTCAAACCCATCCCATTTCTTTTTCCTAGAATGGTTTTTAGTTTCTCTGTCCAATGTTTTTCAATCAGATTAAACAAGACTCTGAAAGAGCAGAGGGAAGCATCCAAGTTTCAGAAGATGAGCTGAACTGTACCATATGCTTGGACCATGTTAAGAGGGGGGAGCTTGTCCGTAGCTTGCCATGCTTACATCAGGTTCATGCTCTCTGCCCCTTTTACTTTCTTCAACTTCAAAAAAATGAAAAAACAGAAAAATAATAATAATTTAGCTGTAATCTATCAAGATTAGGATTTGTCTCTCTAAATTTCAAAATAATAAAATATAGGTGTTGGTTCCTTATTTTCCTAGTCACGCTCCTCAAATATGTTTAACTGATGATTACTCATCACTCCTTCACTTTTTATGTGTTTTACTCGTGGAAAATTATTACTTGAGGTTGAGTATAATCACATAAATGACCAATTTACTGTCCATTCTACTCTTGCTTTTTGCCCAGTTTCATGACAACTGCATTGATCCATGGCTCCGTCAACAAGGAACATGTCCCGTTTGTAAATTTAGGATTGGGTCGGGATGGCGGGAAAACGGGGACAGTGACTCCGATGCTTCAGGCATTGTGTAGCATTCTTCAAATATAAGGTGTAAAGTGCATGATGTCCTGAGTTATACACGAGTATATGTTATGTATATAATGAATGGATGCTTATAATCATAATGATGTATGTTGTGCTGGCATTTGTCCAGAACTTGGCATAAGCATGGGAATGTAATATATGTTTGTTTTTTGGTCAAAGAATGTAATATATGTTTAGTCACTTCACATAATCAAGTTTTTTTTTTTTGACAAAATTCACATAATTAATCAAGTTATAGGCCAGTTACCTCCATCGGTCCATCCTCTAAGCTTTATCATATATGGGCTTTTCTATGTACACATACACACTTTTCTCTTCACACACACTTTAAGTAAAGAGACCAAAACACCCTTTCCATTAAACCCCCCAAATCTGTGTCTCTCACTCTGTTCCCTCGCATATGCGCACACACGACACTGCACACACAAACAGTGATGACGAGGAGCTCCGGAGACCCACTCAGACGTCGAGCCACCTCCAGACGCCGGCACCAGGAGAGGCAGACGTCATCGCTCCACTAGTCGTCCTCGGAGGAGTCCACCGGAGCAGGCACTTTCTCTTCGTCACCGGTATGATAATAATCAATACCGTTCCGTAATTGAAAAGTCTAAACATCATTAGTGGTTCCACATTTATAATAATATACCAGTTTGAAGTTCTCTAGTTCCCCTGATTTGAATGTGTTAAACTGCTACAAAGATGCATTGTTGCTGGCATACATGGTGACTAATTATAAAGCAGTAAGATGACATAATTCTAATTTGGGGCATGAAATCATGCTTGATAAATAGCCGCCACCGACTCACCAACTTACCATGATGTCTGTCTCCCTTCTCTAGAAATATTGCATCAATATATGGATATTTTGTCTTTCTCTATGTAACAAGATTAAATGCCTCACGGATCAAATAGTAGGATTCTTGCATCAATAACTCATTCTTCTACTTATTGCAGTTTGGGGTGCATGCAATCACGCATTTCATTTGCATTGTATCCTGAAATGGGTGAATTCTCAGACATCACAAGCGCATTGCCCAATGTGCCGTCTGGAAGGGGAGAGGGGAGAGAAAAAAAAAAATCAAGGGGGAGGGGAAGGGGTCCGCAGGGGGAACAGAAATAGTGGGAAAGAAGGAAGAAGGGGTGGGGGATTAACGTTTTTGGATTTCAATTGAAAAAAGGTTAAGTGTGTATGTGTGTGAGGAAAACACTGTATGTGTGAAAAGAAAGACCCATCATATACTTGCGATCATTGTTTTTTGGTCTCAAATTTGCAAACATTACTTGTAGGGAAAATATCGTTGGTGGGCCTTATGGGCCATTATCATTAAACGAAAAGTTAGAAAGTATTTGTTTAAAAAAAAAAGGTGTGGTTCGACCAAAAAAAAAAGTGTGGAGAATATGTGTACACACTTTAATTGTCATAATGTCACATATCGTATTCTATTTTTTTATTAAAAAATATATACTATCACAATTGTTGAAATGTTTTATAATGATTATACAGTAATTATTTTTTAGAGATTTTTATTTTTTTGCTAGGATGGAGGCTTGAAGGCCAAAACTAAATATTTTTCGGAGATTTTTATGTATGTATGTATGTAACTAAATATTTGTGCTTGTTTATATGCACAAAAATTACTTTTTTAATTTTTTTCCTCTCATCTCCTATCTCGTTAGATTAGATTTTTTTTTTTTAAAAAAACTACTCCAAATAGTATTTTGTTTTAATCAAATTTTAGATTATTTTTATATTCTAATTATTTTCAAAAGCTGAAACAAACATATAAAAAATTATTAAAAGTGATTATTTATTTAAAAAAAGAAATTTTTTATATAATAATATACCGACAAATGGACTTAGTATTTTCTCACATATATATAGAGGTGGCAATTCGGGCTTCGGGCTGGCCCGCATCGGGTTCGGGCTTTCTCGGGCCGGGCCAGAAAAGCCCGGATTGAAAACGGGCTCAAATTTGTGTGTCCGAGCCCTCTATTTTACGGGCTTTTTTCGGGCCAGGCTCGGGCTTTGTCGGACTGGGCCAAAAAAGCCCGGATTGAAAACGGACTCAAATTTATGTGTCCAAGCCCGGTGTTTTTTCGGGCGGGCTCGGGCCGGCCCGGCGGGCTAAGCCCATTTTGCCAGCTCTACATATATAACTTGAAATTTGTTTTTGCACTTTAGTTTTTCATGAGCATTATAATCTAACTTCTTCATAAATACTTATAAGCTTATAAAGACCTTGGTAGGTAAAAAAAAAAACTAAAAATATTTATTTGAATTTAGAACTCTCATAAACTAGATATTTCATACTGATAAATGTACATTTTGTCTCTTAAAATCATTTCAGTAATTTTTTATTTGAGAAATACTTAATATTATCCTTGCTGACTCCACCGAGCTAGGCGCGCCTGCCCACCCAGCTGAAGCCGTGAAGTGGCGGATATTGACGTCCTTGGTGCCACCCCAATAATGATGGAAACCGTGTTAATTAATTATATCAAATCACATTATCTATCTATTTGAATTTTGAGATGTAAATATATAAAGCAGATATTCTATTCAAGTTGTCTAGCTAATTAATTTGTACTACATGTAAGCGTCTTCTTTTTTTATGGATGTAGTGCAACATGTAAACGTTTTGTAATAAGATATTGGATACAACAGTTAGACTGAATAATATTTCCAAAAATTGTACTAATTAATTAAATTTGGGTTGCAAGCTTGTTGACGCCGACCGCAGTGTAGTACACCTGCTGCAATACGCGACCCTTGGAAAGTCAAAATGTAGTACAAGCAATACAACATGTAGAACGTAGTAGATTGTACTAACCAACTATACTAACCAATTAACATAACACAACATATTAGTTGGCAATAGCATAGCGTAGATATGATCGTGAATACAGAAAAAGAAACCAGTTAAGAATTAATACATAATTAGGAGTAGGTAGATATCAAAAATCAATAACAACAGCACACAGACACAGGAGGAGTGGTATAGTATAGTTATAGTACGTGGAATACTGAATACATGGCTTCATCCAAAGCCAAAACCCTAAAGTCAACGTTCCTCGTTCTGTGCCTCTTAGCCTCACTCCTCAACCCAATCAAGGGTCACGGAGGACACGATCACGATTCGGATCACAACGTGGATTTGCGTTCTCGGGGTTTGGTACTCGTGAAGATATGGTGTTTGATAATCATGCTGGTGACCACTTTCGCGGGTGGGGTGTCTCCTTACTTCTACCGTTGGAACGAGACTTTCCTTCTTCTGGGGACTCAGTTCGCTGGTGGGGTTTTCCTTGGAACCTCTCTCATCCATTTCCTGAGCGATTCCAACGAAACCTTTCGAGACCTCACAACAAAGACTTACCCTTTCTCCTTCATGCTGGCATGTGCGGGTTACCTCCTCACCATGTTTGGTGACTGCGTTGTGCTTTTTGTCACCGGGATTAGTAGCCAGAGGGAAGCCAAGGTGGTGGAACTCGAAGGAGGGACAACACCCCAATTACAACAAGAGCAAGAAGCCAGAGAGTTGGCAATAATGGATCACACACACAATGCTACCAACCTTGCATTCATGAAGACCTCGTCTGTGGGAGACACCATTCTTCTCATCCTTGCACTCTGTTTCCATTCCGTTTTTGAAGGCATCGCCGTTGGTGTTTCAGGTTTATTTAATTAACTCTCTCTTTTTCCTTTAATTACCTAAAATTAAAAAAAAAAAAATTCATATATCGCACCATTACTTTCCTAGCAATTAGCATACTAAATAACAACTATCATGGGTGAGATGACACGAGTCTCTCCCGGTTTAATTAGTGATTTGGGTTCGAATACAACAATCTTAAATTTCGTGTGTGGCAACTTTGCTGCCTTAACACCTACAACTCGAAGGGATTACTCCCCCCATGCGCGCGGGGATACCTTGATTTAGACAACAACAAAAACTCCATCGTTGGGGATATATAATGCTCTAATAAATCGTATTTGAAGGTGGACCACTTAAATTCAAATTCAAATCTGATCTATTTGGTGTTGGTTGTTGTTGATCATGTTCCAATTAAATCTCCAAATCTAGCTATTCCCTTATATATGTTATGATACTTGAAGCTAGCTGGTACATAATTATAACTAAATTTGTTTAAACTAACTATAACAAACAAATGATCATATCTATCAGGTACTAAGGCGGAAGCATGGAGGAACTTGTGGACAATATCGTTGCACAAGATATTTGCTGCAATTGCAATGGGGATTGCGTTGCTTAGGATGTTACCAAAGAGACCTTTGGTGACAACGGCAGCATATTCTTTGGCATTTGCTGTGTCAAGCCCCATTGGCGTGGGGATTGGCATCGCCATCAACGCCACGACGGAGGGACGCACCGCCGATTGGATGTATGCTATATCTATGGCTATTGCTTGTGGGGTCTTCGTCTATGTTGCCATCAATCATTTGATCTCCAAAGGTTTCAAACCGCAGAGGAAGAGCCGTTTCGACACTCCATGGTTTAAGTTCCTTGCTGTGCTTTCTGGTGTAGCTGTTATTTCAGTTGTCATGATCTGGGACTGATGATATCCATCCATGATATTATAGATATATATCGTGTAATTCCAATTATTAATTCTTGTTTTATAATTCTATGAATCTTTGCTCATTGTTTTTCTACACTGTCACTGTGTGTACCTGTAATTTGTTCATATGTATAATTGCCAATGTTTTGGATAGCATGACAAATGGAGAAGAAAGCATGCACTAAAAATTAATGCTTCTTGCATGTATTTAGCGATCCCTTTCTAATACATGGCATTTAATGTTGTACCCTGTAATCAATACAATTTCCATATTTAGCTCGAAGGAAAGAAAAAAATGATTGCAGATACTAATTTCGTTGACTCGTATAACTGATTGAGAATCTTCATATCATGCTTCAACTTCTGTGCGGGCATTATTTCTAGCTAGTTTCTACATATATAGAATCCCGCAGATTGAAAATGATTGGCACACCATTTTTTGCATTACAATGGTGAAGGACATTTAAATAATTAGTGAACAACATCTATTATGCGGTGAACACTGAACAGGGTTTATCAAGTGATCACGAAAGGGGATATTAATCAAGTGCTCAATATATATTAGCACCTGTACTGTATGATCTTTTTCAGAGGGTAAAATTAGAATCTTCTGTGGCTTGAGAGCTAATTGAATTAGTGTTGTATACGATGAATTTAATCATTAAATACATTAAAATTTAAATTTTATACTAATATATATTCAATAATTGTTACTAATGATTTATGGGTGGAACATCTAGAGATAATCCATCTAATCATTGTCTTGTTTGGATTTAAAACTTCAATTTTTAGCTTATGAAGAAATTAGTTTTATTTTCATTATTATTTTTCTTATATATAAAAAGAAAAGAAAAATTGTTAAATAATTACTGCTAAATAAATAAATGTTCATAAAGAAAAAATTCATATTATGAATCTTATAAAAAATATTCAATTTGTCAAAAAAATAATAATAATAATTCAAATTGACTCTAAATTTAATTTGCTAAGTAAGGTTGAGTTCTATTAGTTCCAAAAAAAGATCATTGAATGTGTATCATAGTTCACGGATTGCTGTCAATGCTGGCTGCTTTAATTACTTCTGCTTTGTAATTAATCTAAGCGTTTTTCTTGGTGAGCTGCAGATGATTGATAGTGGCGGTCGTCGCCTCTATAGTGATGCCTTTGTTTGCCAATTTGCTTAAAAAAAATCTAAACATTTAATTTAGGCCGATGGGAGAAATGTTGTTGCTATAGACATAACGAGACAACCTAATCTATTTCTATAGGTATGTAAAACTATTGCTATGTTTAGCAAGACTAATAAGCTAAAAAAATGAGAAAATAAAAAAATGTAATTATTGATATAATAGAAAAGAGATAGAGAGTAATAAGAAGGGAGAAAAGATATGAAATCAGTTACAAGGGGAAATAGCTCAAGTTTTTTTTTTGTCAAAAGAAATAGGTAAGTTGAATAAGATTTTGCTAATTTCTTTAAAAAAAATTAAGTTTTAAGTCTGAGTTGGCATGTTAGTTTACTTAAAAGTCGGTCATATCAAACCCTTCAAATAGCCCATATGATATATCCCTAAATAAGCTAGGCCAACGATTTGGACCAAAAAAAAAAACTAGGCCAACGAGAAAAAACACTGTATAAGTAGACTAGGTTTTGGAAGGGCAAATTCTTACTTATTTATATATGATATAACTGCTTGAGAGTGAAAAAAAATATGATATAAGCCCCCTTATTAAAGGTCTAATCTTACCTTAGCCTTATAGTCGATAAGTTTATCTCTAAATAAACTTGTAAGCTTGAAATTTTTTTAGCTCAATACTCGATATTTATAAATATTTGAAAAAAATAAATAAGTAAATGATTTAAAAATACTACAAAAGATCAATATAATATTAATACTTAAAAAATATTATTTATATGTATTTAAATACATTGAGTCTGTTACGATTTTTTTTATTAATCTGTTACGCCTTTTTAAATAGTCTAAAGTGTCACTTTTTTGTCTAAATATATTTTTATAAAAGAGCTGGATCTAATGTATGGCCCCGGTAAATGGTCTAAACCCAATGGATGAAATATTTAGATGATTGGGGGAGAGATTGGGTGAAAAAATGTTCCAGCTTTACAATCTTACTGTCATCAAACTCACATATGGATGGCACCTGAAGCTCCTCTGCTTCAACGAGATCTAACTTAAAACTGCAAAATTTCCTTTCCTTGGGTGTCATTCCCCTGATTGAAGAGTTTAAAAAAAAAAAACCAAGGTATTGTAAGTTGTATAATATGGAGTAAACAATCCGGGTCGTAGCTTGCATTTTCCAATGAAGATCCAAATGCCATCACAATGGTAAGTTGAAGCAGTTGAAGAGAATATTAAGCTCTATCAAAAAGTAATAAACCCTTTACTTCAGAACAGAACACACACACAAACAGAGAACGAAACAGAGACACTGAACGTGATTTAACACACGAAACCATTTTGAGGATCCTGTACGGCTGTACCCCAAGTGAAAAGTTATAGCAGTAGTTCATGTTAAATATATAATTATCCCAAACAATAGGTGTAAGAGATATAACCAAACACACAAGATTTTTGCTCTACTCTGCCTGCAGTAGAATAAAGATTAATCAAAAGTCTACTTGATGTATATATTTCCAGCAATGTGTAAATCTTATAACTCACCTTAGCTAACTCGTAATTACAATCAAATATATAATATAAAATATTCAAGTTAAAAGAAAAAAAAGGGGAGATCCTCGTACATCAGAAATCAAAAATTTGTTCAAGTTGCAACCAGTATCTATGCCCATTAATAGACTTGGTTCTTCTGTGCCTATGCTTCTTTTCAAGAATCCCCGTGCTTGTGCCAGCAAACTAACATGGCCACACACCTTCTCATGATGTAAAATCTCGCTTTCTGTTCCTTGGCTATATTGGTGCATTTGCGACCAATAGAAGGGTTGCCGTTCTTCTGTGAAAAGCTCCTAGGAAGATTATTATTGCATTTGGAGGAAGAAGAGGAACTCTTTTGTGATAAGCTCCTAAGGAGGGGAGAGTTTGAAGTAGAGCTTCTTGTTGAGCAACTCCTTGAGAATAATGACTTGGCTGAAGAAGATGAAGTCTCCTTTGATCCCTTTCTCTTCTCATCCATGACTAACTGAGTGACCCTTTATGTGTGTGTGAGAGAGAGAGGGAAAAGGCTATTTTGATAAGAGAGAAGAAAGTTAATTAGTGGAACTGTGCACTGTGTAGGTAGGTATATGTAAGAAGGATTCAAAGAGATCATCAATGCCTGCTAGTATATATATTCTGGTCAGCACTGAGTTTATATAGCCATATATTATTCATAACATAACATATCGACTTATTAGTACTGTTCACTGCTTATACATACAGTACCCACACAAACAAAATAATTTTGATGGAAAATAAAAAAAAATGAGACGTAACATTTGTCCCGGTTAAAATCTCTTCTACGACGTCGTTAATAAATCAATGATTTTGATACCGTTGATCATTCGAGAACATTTTAAGCAACATGTTTTTAATTATTATTTATTTACGGTTTCTTCCCCATTTTCACTGTGGTGGGGGCTGGCTGATGCATGATGAAACACTGTCCGTTGAATCGCCTCGGATATGTTATGATTCTTTTTGAAGACACACGTCTATGTACGGTTTCTAAAATGGGCACTCACTTATTAAAATCGTCTCCTGTAGACAAATGTTAGCTGGTTCTCATGTGGAGGGTTGTGCAGCTTGTGCTTGTGCCTGTAGTTACTTACTCCACCAGTATTTTGTTTTTGGTATTGTTTCTTTGATAATTTCTATTTGTTTTTGCTGTGTCCAAAGAAACAGTTCCGAGAATCCTAAGTTGAATGGCTCATGGTTTAATTGACTTCCTAATACAAACTAACTTTCTCTGGTGCCTAATTTTGCAGTTAATTAAAGATGCCTTTTCCTTCAGCGGGAAAAATGTGCACGTGGATGACAGTACCCTGCATCCTTGGTAGTCAAAAATTGTGTTTAAACTTAAAATTAGAACCCGTAATTAGTATATTTAAGTGTTCAGGATTCACATCTTATTCGTATGAACATGATTGTTGTTTGTCAGTTGTCACCGATGAAAATGGTCTTGAATTTTGTCTCTCCCTTTAAAGGGTTGGTTGAAAAAATATAAATGATATATACAATAAGAAAAGGACAATATATTCCTTTAATAATCTTTCTCTTTCAAAGTTTAAAAACAGCATTTGTGAGAAAAGGAGAGCGATAATTAATTGGCAAGTGGCTGATATATATGTTAAATCTTATAATGATCATTGCAATTATAACACATCACTTTAGTACCCTTGCCTCTTGTCCATGGATTCGCGGTGCTAATTCTAAAGCATCTTTTTCGCCCTTTACTGATAATATAAGTTTCTATTTTTTATCCTGCAGTGCCTATTGAAGAAAAAATGCTTCGCCTACACAACCTATAAGTCGGTCTTGCTAATATACTGTGACCATCACAATTCACAGCCTCTAGTTATATTCTAGGATTTAAATAACACCCGTATTATTGGTACTCATTTATTATAGGATTGAATATTTGAATTCACGGGCACATGGCATTGCAAATTTGCAACTACGTATATATAGCCAGGGCAGTAGTAGTTAGAATAGTAAGCGATATGTTCAGATTTAAAAGTTTTTAAATCTGGAAGTTTTGTCTGAATTTAATATTTTCAAACAGGACGGTCCTGCTGAACTTATCATGTGAGGGAATTGATTTGTGTTCTTCTTTTTTTGTTATTAGTACTTTAATCTAATTCGCCGCTCTTAGAGTACTGCTGTTACACAGTGCAGTTAAAATATATCACACATTCAACGTTAGCAAAAAAGAAATTGGAAGGGATTATGAAATGTCCATCGAGAAGGAATCTAATGATTTGGAAACAAACTTTTTGTTTTGGAGATTATTAATTTGACCGGTCAAAAAAAAAAACTCTGCAATCACATGCATGTAAGTATCATTATCATTGGTAAACAAAATTAGTGTAACAAGTACATACATGCAGCAATTATTATCATTATTATTTTGCTTGGTTAGACTATTTGAGTCAATGTGAAACAACAATTTCCCTACTTTTTGAGAGGGTTTCATTGGCATGGACGCCCGTAAAATTCGAGCCTGCGATGCTTGTCCCTCTTGGTACAGCAGAAATTCAGCGTTGTTGTAAAATTTTAGGTACTACCCAGAAAATAATGCAGTCGATTTATTTTAAAATTAAAAGCCAAGATCGTGCAATCAAGTTGTAATAGAGCAGTAATAATCAGGGCTGGTCAAAAGATGACGTGGATGGTCAAACATCATGTCACGTGGTGTACTGTGGTTGGTGTAAAATACATGTCTCCCCATTTATTTTAAGAAAAGTAAAGAGATGTTCTGTTCTTCCAAATATATTGGTCATTACTTTAAAAACTATTTTAATAATGATTAAGGGACTAAACTTGTGATAAAATCTTTTTGAAGAAAACAAATTTATGATATCTGTATCTTTTTTGAACGAAAATATAATAAGTTTACTATTTTAAGAATTTTTAAGAGAAATTCTTAGGAAATATGGGAGGAATAGAAATATTTTTCCCCCCACACCCCCCGTTCTACGGGTTTAAACAAATGTGCAATATCTCAAATTTAACCTTCAAAATAGAGTAAACGTGAAAAACAACCACCACACAACATGAAATAGAAATGAGACACATTAAACGGCTCCAGAAGCATGAATGACTTAATTTTTAATTCCAAACTTATCCTTTTTTTTTTGATTGAAAGTGTTTTGGGTTTTTCACAATTAATAGTTTTGCGGCCATGTCGAGCGGGGGATAACATGAGCAATTGGGGGTGCCCACATGCAGACATGTGAGCTGCCACAAGGGGCTGGTCATTGGTCAGCTTCTCTCCGGCTACGCTGCGTACAAAACAAGCGCTCTTATTTACTCCTCTTTTTATCCTTTCTTTTTTGTTGTTTTTTCTGTTTATTTATGGCAGAGGGGCCTGAGACCAAGTAAGATCGCATGTAGTGTTATATGGTTCATCGTAACTTGCCACTAAGCAGGCATCAGGCAAAATAGTACACGTGGGGCGGATAGATTCTGTAGAAACAATGTTTGAATTTGGGAAATGTTGTTCTTTGACCACTCACCAACGACAAATTCCTCTAGATCACTGGTAAAAGAGATCCAATACCAAAACCGTAAAATTTAATCTGGCATGAAAAAGTTGTTGAGTAAAGCCAACAAAGGGTGGCTGATGGCACAAAATATGAATTCTGATTAAGGATAAACTTTTTAATAGTGTGAAATATATTTTCAAATAAGTCAAAATACGAAATAATTTTAAAATTAAAGTTATGCATTGAACATATCTGATACAAACTCGAAATTGATTTAATTACATCAAAGTCCAACCTTGGCCAGAATCAAACTTTTTTTTTTTGGTCAAAGGCCAGAATCAAACTTGTAGTGTCTCTAAAATACAATCAATTTTGTTGTATAACAAGGTCCAACTCAATTTTGAGTGATTTGGGCCCAATTGGTTTGGGCCTGAGCCACGTGCCATTTCTGTGTAGGTATTTTATATTTGCACATACATATTTTCCTAAATATACATACACTTAAAAGCTAAAATACCAAAATACCCCAAACCCTCTCCTACACACTTCCGTGCACACACATTTTCTCTCTTCACAGTTCCGCACACACAAGCAGTTCCGCGCGCACACACAGTAGTTCCCTCTCACACTTCCGCGCACACACACACACAATAGTTCCCTCTCTTCACACTTCTGCTCTGCACGCACACAGCAGTAGATCCACGAGTAGATCCACTTTCGTTTTTGCTTCTTCTCCCTCATGTAATTATGTTTTTAACCTACACGATAAAAGTCTAAAAGACAAAGCTTTATATTGCACCCAAGTCAACGACAAACAAATTATGCCTACTAATACTATTCCAATAGAATCAATTATATGAAGCTTTTCACTTCCGCTGTATCTGCTTTATGCTTGATCACTTTCATTTTTCCCAATTTGCCATAGCAATGTTCTATGAATTCACCAAGAATGTAAAATGCAAAGGGGGCGAGAGGAAGGAGGAAGTAGGAATGAGGAAGAAACAATGGGGAAATAGATTTGGGGGGCAAGAGGAAGTAGGAATGAGGAAGAAACAATGGGGAAGTAGGAATGAGGAAGAAACAATGGGGAAAATAGATTTGGGGGCGAGGAATTAGGAATGAGGAAGAAAAAGTAGGGAAATAGATTTTGGGGGCGAGAGGAAGAAGGAACAAACAGTGTGTGCGCGGAACTGTTTGAGTGAGGAAGACGATGTGTCTGTGTGTGCACGAAACTGTTCAAAAAAAAAAAGACAATTTGTGCGGAACTGTTAAAAAAATAACACCCGCAGAAATATTAGTTCCGCACTTGTTATTTGTGTGTATGCGATAAAAATAATATCCGCGGAAGTAATAGTTCCGTGATACTGCGGAATTAATAGTTCGTGGAACTATTACTTCTGCACAATAACAAAACAATAAGGGTATTTTAGGCTTTGTACTGTTTATGTATGTGTCGATAGCAATGTGTGTATGTGCATTTTTTTTGGTCAAATATGTGCATTTAAAAATTCCCATTTGTGTAAGGCCTTGGGCCGTTGGGTTTTATCCCTTTGAATCCAGTAATCTTCTGACCAAAAAAAAACAAGGCAAGGAGTGCACTTCCCTTTGACCAAAACATGATTTATGACCTTTATTCATACTAGACTTTAGACCCGTGCGATGCACGGATGATTTATGTATGAAGAATGAGATTCTAATTTCTAAAAATATATATTTAAAGTTTGAAGACATTGAAAGTGTTAAATTATGAAATATAAATTATTATTTTATTTCATAATTTGTTTTATTTAAACAAACAAGAGAAATTCAACCATCACAAATTTAATTATTTAAATTGTGTTATTGAAACCACTAAACTAAAACCGACTGCATCATGTTATTATTATTAGGTTAGTATTAAATTGTTAAACAAAATTACACTTAATGAGTGCGCTCTGGTGCGAATCACGGTTGTCAACTCTCTATCAATTCACAACTTTAGGAGAGAGAAAATGTAGTTGTGAAAATTTTTACACCCAATATGTCTCTAATTTTCTATTTTTCCAATCCATTCTATCTAGGGATGGAAGTAGGCTGGGCTGGGCTGGGCTTTGCCTAAATAGGCTTGGCCTGTCTAAAAATTCCAAAGCCTAAGCCTGACCTGTTACCTGTCATAGGCTTTTTTTTAAGTCTGACATGACCTTTTTAAAAGCCTGATTTGGCCTTTTAGCCTATTTAAAGGCCCGATTCCTAATAAGGCATTCAAATAAGTTGTCCGACCTTCAACTGAAAAAAAAATAGTCTAACCTACTCCTAAATAGGCTAATGAAGAAAATCGCTATGTATAACAAATTATAAAATATGACAATTAAATTCAGTCTTATTTATGATAGAGACATAAGGGCGAGTAAGAATGAAATATTTTTGTGATAAAACCTCCAAATAAAATACAACTTTATCCTTCAATAAGCTTTATAAACTTGATTATTTATGTAGATCAACATGTGTTTAAATATTTAAAATGTAAATAAGTATATAATTTTAATATATTATAAAAAATATAATATAATGATAATATTATAAAAATTATATCGATGTCTACTTAAATAGGCCGGCCTGTTAGACTTAAAAGGCTTTTTAGATGGCCTAAGCCTGACCTTTTTAGCTAAATAGGCTTTGAAAAAAGCCTTGACCTGATATATTTTATGGAAAAGCCTGGCCTGGCCTGGGCCTGATGTAGGCTGGGCCATAGGCCCCTGTCGAGCGGCCTGGCCTATTTCCATCCCTAATTCTATCTAGTAGGATATAATAATATAATGATTAATAATTAATTCATATTCTAAATGGGACACAAAAAACATTAATTTAAACCAAAGTTCATTTTTGTCTTAAAAATATCCCACAACATAGCAATAACACCATATTTTTTTAAAACAAAAAAAAATGCAAAATATATAATCCAAAGCATGAAATGATGTTTCCCTCCTTCAATCTCATTGCCTCTGAAAATTGTGCCCATTCAAATGTCAAGTTGCAATCCAGCTTCGACCTACCTACCCACCTCATGAGTCTGCAAGTTCCCACTTCCTCCTCTAACACATAGTTACTATGTTTGTCAAACAACATAATGCCACATAATCCCGTTGGCAAAAGCAGCAAGAGAAATACTCATGAGAGTCTTATGTCTAAAGATGAGGCTTGTTCTCTAGGCATAAGTTAAAAATAAATTAAGTATTTAATTTACACTTACCAATGATAAGGTCTAGGCCTGCAATGCAGTCAATCTCTTGTCCATTGAATTATATAGTTTCTCATAATTTGTTGCAGCAACCATATTATTTTGTTCATCATTTATAGGGACTTGTTTAGGAGAAGAGATCCCAGACAATGTAAATGTCTAGGGGGCTTTGAATACTATACCTCAGCCAGACATATTTTTAGGACTTTTATGACAAACTCAGCCAGACCTTAACATCATTGTTGTATGGGTCACATAGCATCACACTTTCTGGGACTTCCTGTATAGAATAGAATTATTTCTCCAGTCATTCAACATGCACATGATTGAAGTATTGTTTAACAGATTAAATTATAAGATTTCAATTGGTGTACTTGCATAGTAGGGATCATATTCACATATAAATCACCTACATTTGTCTGTTCTCGATGATGCATGACCACTTTCCATTTGCACACTGACATGATGAATGCAGATATATAAATTAAAGAAGTGATTGTTAGATATTATTTAAGGCACCAAACCAAATTGCCTAATCAGTAAACAATTGTGTCCTGAATGTCTTCTCCAAGTTGTAATTAACAAATTTGCATTAAAATTTTGAAAATTATTCAAAAACAAACATGCATTAGTTATTTATCAATCTAGATTTTATATAAAAGTTTTGACCCAATGAATACCACAGCTGCATGAGGATAAAGTTAAAAAAGTTGAAAATAAGTAAGCGTATCTACGGGTATCCAATGTCATGCATGTAAATCATATTTTTAAGGCAATTTATAAACCATGCTACTCAAATGTTAGCATGTTGCACCGATATGAATACCATTGACACTAATCATCTTGCTAGAATATTGCCCTCCCATCTTGATAGCTCAGAACGACAAAAAGATCAAATTCAGTTTCTAAAAGAAGTAGAATCTAAAATGAAAAAAAGTATGACGTTATACTTTCCTCATTCCTGAATCACGAATAGTCATGAACTTCCACAAATGTGAAAAAAATATATTAAAAGTTTAAAGAATTAACAAAATTGTGCTTAATTGGATCCATGGCTAGCTTGAAAAATAAGAAAAACTATCCAAAAACTACCCAAATCAGTACTGATACTTAAATGAAGACCAAATCGGTATTGATCCTGCATAACAAAATTATCGTTTAAACTTGAAACAAAGTTAGTACAGATAATAGAACTTAAAATACAAATGCCTGACTCATACTTTAGCAATCTCTACTTCAGTAGCAACAACTTCAATTCCTTCACTCAACTTAACTGCAAGTTTTAAGAGGGGAAATAATCAAAACAAAGCAATGCCTATATATAACATATCACTTGACTATACTTGACTACTTTATATACTACTTGACTATACTACATAGATACATGTATATGAATTTACTAATTTATTATTAGTAACCGTTTCAGTAATATCTAAGTGAAAAATATAATGAATATTCGATAATATCACACAAAGGTAAATTCTGCATCTGCATCAAAAGGTAAGACAACAAAATTATACCTTGTCTAAAACATATCATAGTGTGGTACTTCCTGGATATATCTTTATTGGTGGCACAATAGCTCAAATTAACAGTTATGGGAAATAATTGCAAGTGGTTGCTTTGTTCAAAGATTGATTTTAAAAGATAAATGAATAAGATCATTAAATGCAAAACCAAGGACATTCAAAGATTTTGGGCAAAATTACTTCTCATATAACCATTTCATCCAAAACCTCTCAAACTTTTAACTTCATCTTGTGGCTTCTTGATATAATTGTTAGCATCCTTGAGAATGGTTGCTTTCTTCATCTGAAACCAAAATTAAGATACATTAATTCAAATGGTGGGAAAAAAATCTTGAATAAATAACAAACAAATATTTTAATGCTCATGTAAGAGTTCATTAAACATCTCCATAGTGGTGAAAACAGAAATAAAACTCAATGCAAACCCAAAAACTCAAAACAGAAGAAACATATTTTAGAACTGAACAACTAATTGTAAAAAAAATCTTCTACAAAAGCAACAACCCAGAGCGGAGGAATGTGTACAGGTTGTAACCGAGAAAGCGTGAAAGACACACAAAAAATCAGAGAGTGAAACATAGAAAGAAAAGATACGTCTCGTTGTTCCGTCTCCTGTACCTTGCAGTTAGTGAATATGCAGAGCAGAGAAGAGAAGCATATGCAGAAGGCACAAAGAGATTTCCAGAAAGTCTCCGAACTTGGTATGCACCGCATAATGCTTAGACGTAAGTATTTGGCCATAAACTCTTAAAACAACATCCCAAAAATAGTATATATCAACAAAGATGAGTTTGAATGCAAACTAAAAAATCATAGAAGAAAGAAGCGGAATGCAGAAGGAGAAAAAATTAGGGTGTGCCGCCATTGGACTTCCATCGCACCACCACACGCCGCCGCCGTCAATCCACCATCACACCACCGCATGCCTTCGCACCGTGAATGGTTGCAAGGAAATCCCCTGCTGCTCGCGCTCCCCATGGCTGCATAGTTTTTCGGCGCCAGTACTGCTCGGTTTCTTCTCCCTCCACAACGCTGTTGCGTGGTCTTGACCGTCCTGGTCCGCCGCCGCGTGTGGTTTCTTCCGTGTTGTTTTTTTTTTTTTGAAATAGAAGGGCATGTTTGCATGACCTTTTTTTCGTTAATAGCTGAGACTTGTCTTTTTTTTTTATGAAAGGCCGAGACTTGTCTTGTACTCACTCATTAAAAGATATTTACCAAGTTGCCACTGTTTGGGCGCCAAGACAGCGTTACTTTATATTAGTAGAGATGTGGGTTTTGAAATAAAAAAATTATCATCTGTTTTTCATCGCATTCTTCGTTCCAAAACCCAACATCTAATTCTCAATTAGGAAAACTATCTATTTTTTTTATCACTGATATGTATTCCTCATTTAGCAGCTTTACTGCATTTTCAATTGAAAAGCATTAGTCATCACAAAGTGACAAAATACTACTGAAGTGAACCTTAATATATAATATTATAATTATAATAATTTGGTCAAAAGCCAATCTAAATCATTTTAAACTGGATAAGACAACACATAAAACTAAGGCATCTTATAAATTAAATATAGTCTTGTATCAGTGCTAGCTTACACACACAAAGCTAGCAAAGAGTGCATGCTGACCTTGCTGAAATTAATTTTATATTTTGATACGATCTCCTTTAAACATAGTTGCAACAAACCCATCCTGGTTCAAAATAAAATACCAATTATTTGTCATTCACATAAAGAAGCAAGCTTGGATACTCGGCTCAACTTTCTCAATGCCCTCCATATGTTTCTCTTTTGGTGAATTAAAAAACGAGGGATGAGACCATCTTTAATTCTGAGATGAAGACCCAAAGAGGGGGTGTTCCAAAAATTTGATTATACCCTGCTGTATTTTAATCTGTAATCTAGCTAGATAATATATATAGTCTTTAAAACAGGATGGCTTTTCTCTTTGTTAAACTAGCTAGATTGAGTTTCATAAGGACAAACCTGGTGATTTTTAAGTACCATTTTTGTGCTCTTATCTATGAAATGTCAGATTTGAGCTGAGGCATTTTCATAAGGATGGATAGACTACCTTAATTCATACCACCAGAGCCCCAAAAGCTAAGTTAAGTGAACTAGAGAAGCCAAATCCGCCACATAAAAGGATCGATCAGTCATTAACACAAAAATATATCCAACTGGAGATAAAAAAAAACACTTATTTTTCAGACTAAAACAAAACCAAAAATAGGATAATCTAATTAAGGAGACAACAATCGACACTAATGAAGGTTCATGAATCCTCCGGTGACTGAGAAAGTTGGAAGAATCCTATCCAGTTGAAATCTTGAATTTTCTGATTCCAGCTCCTCTAGCCAGTTAATTAGCAAACACAAACAAAAGCATGCAGAATGATGATGAGA
Organism: Glycyrrhiza uralensis; assembly: GCA_030159175.1. Lineage (NCBI taxonomy): Eukaryota > Viridiplantae > Streptophyta > Magnoliopsida > Fabales > Fabaceae > Glycyrrhiza > Glycyrrhiza uralensis. The sequence continues at coordinate 39,798,603 of BRZY01000007.1, read as the reverse complement.
CAAACATGAACAATATATATATGCAATAAAACTGATAGATAAAACACACACACACACACACACACACACACATATATATATCACTGATCTTTTACCTTGATTAATTCCCTCGTTGCATATATAATTCCCTTTGATCTGGATCAGAAATTCAACGGTCGATACTGTAAGACTTAGTCTTATATTTGCTGATGCAGCATCATCAAGATTCCCATTTCTATAACGAAGCCATAATTAGGCTGTGTGAATCTTGATGATGCTGCACCCGCAGATATTGACTTGTGCTCACCTCCCTGAGCCTACAAACAAGTGAGTGTATGCATGTTACAACTGGTGAAGACAACAACAAGAGAAAAGAGCAGGAATATATAATAATAATAATAATAATAATAATAATAATAATAATAATAATAATAATAATAATAATAATAATAATCAAATGAATAAGCTTATATATATTAATAATCTTCCATGTGACGAAATCCTTGAGTAGTTGATTAGCAACCTCCGATCCCGGGTGACAAGGCTTTTTAAATAGCACCGAAAGTAGATTAATTATTAATTAATCAATAAGCAAAAGGAAATTAAAGCCTAGCTAGTAAGATTAGTTTGAGAATCTCCCCGTACTAATTAATTGGGATCTAGCGCAGGGCAAAAAAAGTGCTTTAAATATGTGTGGAGGAAACAGAAACAGAAACAGAAACAGAAACAGAAGCAGAGTTATAAATCTATAGTCGGTGACCTTAACATTTCCAAGAAGGCAGAAGCAGAACACGCCATGGCTGAACCTTCGCAATGTCTCTTCTGAAAAGTCAATTGCTTAATTACTTGGTTTTCTCTCCAGCTAGTTAGTTACACACACATACAGAAGTTGGAAAAAGAATGAGTTGTATGTCCTATACAGTCCTATATAAGCTAGCTGAGAAATTATATTAACTGGACTGAAAATTTCTATTTAGGAGGAATCACAAAATTAAATAGGAAAGGCTGCATACCAGAACAAATTGCGCATTGCCATCTTGTAATTAATTAGCTTTCCTCTGGGAGATGCACAATAAAAGAAAATAATATTAATGATATACTTTACATATATATGAATGAATATAAAATTGTCATATACTCCACTTACAAAGGATGACTCAATGGTAATTAGTTAGTTCAAAGGTTGTGTAACTATAATATGTCTAGGAAATTGAAATTACACGTTTAATTTTTTAGTTTAATTGACAATATAAATAAATATATAATGGTTGATCAATCATATATATTTCACTCTTCTATCATCGTATAAACATGTTTTAAGAAGTAATGTTATAATGTGTCAAGATTGTGAAATATAATTGGAAATCTATGTATAAGTTAATGGAATATACAAATGGGTTAAATAAATAATTTTACAACATATATTACAAGATGATCAAATATGTGTAAGACTTATTTATAATAACATTATATACTAAGTTATTAAACTTGTGGGACGGGGAGTAAAACATCATTTTCTTATTTATATATCAATATTTAGTTTTTGGGGACTTCCAGGGTGTCGTTGGTAAAACAACGGTTTTGAAACCGTTGTTTTATTAACCAATGATAATATAGAGTTATGCTACGTCAGATTATCTTTTTTAAAGACTGTCATTCTTTTATATTATATCGTAGCCTCTAATGATCTCTTTCATTTTATTACTACTCCTTCCTATTTTTGCATTGATCTTCGTTTAAAGTTTTGTGGGCATCGTTAGGTGAGGGTACAAGAACCGGAGATGGTAGCTGAAGTAAAAGAACGAATATTTGATGTCTCTGAAAAGTTTAAACAAATTTGAAAATATCACCAATTCTAATTTTGAAGTACTAACAACTAGCGAAATTTCTCCAAAACAGAAAAGCAAACAAAATTCAACCCCCAAATCAGTAATTTTATTCAGAGACATTTTAGCAAACACCTTGAATACAACATCTATTAGACATAAATAATAAAGAGCACAACTCTGTTACAAAACCGCTCTGCATAACTTACAAATCTAAGGCAACTAACATATGCTTATAATGCCAACAACATTACGAAGAATTAGAACAAGCCAATATAAAATAATAACGCGACCACCGGTGGATTAACTGAAAATAAATATAAAAACTAAGACCCACCCAAAGCAAATGTCTGATCCCCTAAACATAAAAATACAAAAGGACCAAAAACTATGACACACAGTCACACATCCCAGCATTACGAATTCAAATTCAGCAGAATCGCACTATAGCACAAGGAATATTAGCAGAACAAAAACGAGAAAAGCCTGGTTGCAATATGCACATGGTGTAATTATACCAGGCAAAAGAGCAGCGAAGGTCTGAGAAAGAGATACAAATGGGAGAGAGGGGAGGTACTTTTTTGAGTTCTATCGTGCTCTAAGGGAAATGTGGGTTTTGTAAAAGAGAATATGAGAATCCTTTAAGCTTTACCGTAATTTTAAATTTTAAATAAAATAATTATAATTTTAAATAAAATAAAGACATAATTGCAAAATATTTTTACAACGGTGCCAAAAACCGTTATTTTTATAACGGGAACGTAAAATTTGCCATAGTTTTTACTCTATTCACTTCTCGTGTTAACAAAACAACCTCTCACTTTATACCCACCCTCTCGTATATAAATAATTGAATGGTATGTGATTTAAATAATAAATAATTTGTATACAATCGTAAATGCAATTTTTTCTTTCTTTCAATATATATCCACACACAGCAAATACCATCTCTTTTTGCCAAACTTACTGCTAGTTTACCTCGCTTTCCTGTCAGTCTCTATCTTCGCGAAGGTTTTCCAAACCCAAAAGTCATTGCCATCGATCATGTATAATCGTTTTGTGGATCGAAATAAATATAAAATGATTTCCTTTGTATCAAGAATAATAATTCATAAATGTGAACGATGGTCCCTCACTCACATATGTTATACAGTCACAAGAATAAGCCGTGATCAGTGAAAAATAAACGATCCATGTTTATTTTGACCTTACTTTTAGAAAATGATTTTTTTTCAAAAAAATCTTAGGAAAGCTGTATGAACGTACAGTAATATTTTCTAAAACTAATGATTTCTTTACAATGATATTAAAAAATATTAGTTATAATATTTTCTTAAAAATAGTTATTTATGTCTTCTTAATTTTTTTAAATGAACTAATCTAAAGAAGTAAGTATAGCTGCTCCCCCAGTGGGGATGACCACCTTGTTATTGGCGGATGCTATGGGGACCCTTTACCCCCGTGGATAGTTTTTTGGCTAGTTTTTTTTTTTAGCTTCTTTTTCTTTCTTTTTCAAGCTCTTGTAACCAAAAAATATATATTTTATTTTTATTTTTAACTAAACAAATAATATAGAGTGCACCTCTTGTTTTAATAGAGATCATGACATCATGTGTCCTATGTATCAAAAAAAAAAAGAGATCATGTGTCCTAATCAATATATGTTATCCTTTTAAACGCGGGAGAAGAGAAAAGACATTCCAACCTTATCAACACAAGTAGTTGGCAATATTATACCATTGTTTGCGCGATACAAGTATACAAGTTGCAAATTTTAAAGTATTTTTTTTTTTGTCAGAGTTGCAAATTTTAAAGTTAAACCATTCGCTAATCAATGTTCTTAGGCAAATCATGATTACTTTTCGCAGCTAAATTTAAATTAGCGACACGACATGCGGGGTGACATGTAAAGACTAAGGACACAGCATAAAGCTAGCTGCCTGTATTGCTTTTCTGCCTTAGGTCTGTGTAATATTTTAGCAAGAGAATCCATTTGATCAAAAACTATAACTTTTGGGGATCAAGTTGGGTGAGAAATTTGGATATGCTGTTGCAGAGACGAGATAATTCATAATTTGCATGTTAATCCCAAAAATATAAAACAAAAAATGATTTACACGAGGGCTTGGGCTTAAAGGGGTGAATGAGTGGCATTTTGCCACTTCATCACATATATTCCACTCCAACGGGCCGACACCAGCCTGAGGCTCGCAAGTTTTAACGTGTGCATTACAATCTAAGCCAAGTAAGCCCAGCGTTCTTCAATTCTTATTTTCACTCAATTTTTACAAATTTTTTACCAAAAAAAAATTACAAATTAAACATCCTTCCCATTTATGTATTTTTTATTTTAAAATTACGCTTTTTAAAATTTAAACAGAGATTTTTTCCATTTTTAAAATTCTCTGTTTTTTATTTTTAACTATTCTGAAAATTTATTAGAAATCAGTGAAAAGAAAACAATTGGCAATTTTATAATTAAAACATAAAATTAAAAATTAAAAAGAGAAGTAAACGGCGTCAACATTGTTTTTCTCCAAAACGTCCTACAAATGAAATTTCTAATCTCTCGCCTCTAAATTCTAAACTATTCAATTCTCAAATCTTTCACATGCCTCAAATATTTAAATAATAAAAATAATTTTTAATAGGAAAAAATAAAAACAAAATTAAGTAAATACGTAAGTTTAATTAAGAACAACTAACATTACACGCAATGTAAATGTAGATTAAAAGAACCAAAAATACGATTGAGTAAAGAAGAAGAAAAGAGCGGGAGCAAGCGAACAAGCAACACTGAGTTATCCGTTTCATGGTTAACTTTGAATAAGAACTAGCCAGTTGACTCGTGCGATGTCAGTTGGTTTTTGTATATGACATAAAATAACTAATTTATATAATAATAAATTGATATATAATGTATCTTAAATTTATAATAGCGTTGATTTTGTGATATTAAGTATGAAAACTTACAGAAACTAAGAAGAAGAAAAAATGAATCCATAAGCAAATACTATCATATTGATTGAAATAAATTCGGAAGAAAAATAATTTATAACCCGTACGAAGATATTGATATAAATAAATGAGTGAAACCTGTAAGCAAACACCGTTTTGGTGATAGAAAATAAAATTGAATGAAAAATAAATTTATAGCCCGTAGAAAGTTATTAGAACAAATAATTGAGTGGAACTTGTAAGCAAGTTCGTTTTGGTAATGCAAATAAAATCTAAAGAAAAATAAATTTATAACCCGTAGATAGTTATTGGAATAAATAAATGAGTGAAACCTATAAGCAAACACCGCTTTGGTGATCAGAAAAATAAATTTATAGCCCATAGAAAGTTATTAGAATAAATAAGTGAGTGAAACCCGTAAGCAAATACCGTTTGGTGATCGAAAATTAAACCGAAAGAAAAATAAACTTATATCCCGTACAAAATTATTGGAACAAATAAATGAGTAAAACTTGTAAGGAAACAACGTTTTCGTGATCAAAAAAAAAATTTATATCCCATAGAAAGTTATTGGAACAAATAAATAAGTAAAACATGTAAGCAAAACATCATTTTGGTGATCGAAAATAAAATAATAAATAAGTGAGTGGAACCTGTAAGCAAACACCATTTTGGTGATAGAAATAAAATCGAAAGAAAAATAAATTTATAGCCTATAGACAGTTATTGGAAGAAATAAGTGAGTGAAATCTGTAAGCAAATACCACTATAGTGATCAGAAATAAAATAAAAAAAAATTATATCCCGTAAAAAGTTATTTGAAGAAATAAATAAGTAAAACTTATAAGCAAACACCGTTTTGGTGGTTGAAAATAAAATCAAAAAAAAAATAAATTTATAGCTCTTAGAAATTTACTAAAAGAAATAAATGAGTAAAACCTGTAAGCAAACAATGTTTTTGGTAATCGGAAATAAAATCGAAAGAAAAATAAATTTATATTCCATAGAAAGTTATTGGAACAAATAAACGAATGAAACTAGTAAGCAAACACTGTTTTGGTAATCGAAAATAAAATCGAAAGAAAAATAATTTTATAGCCTGTAGATAGTTATTGAAAAAAATAAATGAGTGAAACTTACAAGCAAATACTGTTTTGGTGATCATAAAAAAATTATAGTCTGTAGAAAGTTATTAAAATAAATAAATGAGTAAAACCTCTAAGAAAAAACTATTTTGGTGATTGAAAAAAAATAAATCTATAGCCCGTAGAAAGTTATTGGAATAAATAAGTAAAACTTGTAAGCAAACACCGTTTTTGTGACAAAAATAAAATCAAAAAAAATAAATTTATATCTCGTAGAGAGTTATTGAAAGAAATAAATGAATAAAACCTGTAAGCAAATACCTCTTTAGTGATCAGAAATAAAATCGAAAGAAAAATTTATATCTTCTAAAAAATTATTAGAAGAAATAAATGAGTAAAACTTTTAAGCAAATACTATTTTTGTGATAAAAAATAAAATAAAAAAATAAATTTATATCCTGTAGAAAGTTAATCAGTGAAACTTTTAAGCAAACATAATTTTCGTGATAAAAATAAAATAAATAAATAAATAAATTTATATGCCCTAAAACATTATTGCAACAAATAATTAATTAAACTTATAAGCAAATAACGTTTTAGTGATCGAAAATAAAATTTAAAAAATAAATAAATTTATATTCTGTAAAAAATTATTATAATAAATAAATAAAATTTATAAGTAAATACTATTTTAGTGATTAAAAATATAATCAAAAGAAAAATAATTTTATAAGAATTTTAATTTATTTTTCTTTTCATTGGAGTAATCATGTGCTGGTGGAACATGAAAATGGTAAGGAAGGAAGCTCTTTTTTTCAACCAGCTTTCGTTTGGCAAAATGTGAAGTAGGAGGCTCGAAAAATTTTGAACATAAAATTGACGCGTGTTCTTTTTTTTTTTTGCTAACAACACCAAAAAACATTCTTTAATAAATAGTAATAATAAAAGATAGATAGATAGATTTGTTTGAATAAGTTAGATTTTTCATACAATCAATTGTACTATAATTCAAGTGTGAGTTAGTGTTAGATAACTCACAACAGTAACACAAAATTCAAGCAATATATCGAGACTACTGCACCAGAAACATAACAACATTAGCTTTTAGTACACACAAGCACATACAAGCCAAAAAAGGAGTGTACATTTATATTTATATTTATATACACATACACTATTAAATATATAAAAGATTAAAAAGTGCATACATGCTATAGACCAAAACACGACCTTCTTTCTTTCAAAAGAGAAGAGATTGGGGTTATATGAGGCAGGGGAAGCATAGAAGGGGGTGAGGTGAGTAATTACTCATTAGTAGTTGTAATTAGGAGTTGGAGGCAAAACAGAGAAGAGTTCCTCAAGATCAGGAGGGTGGAAGTATCCATTCTTTGGCGCCTCTCTTTTCTTCCCAAACGAAAACGGCTTCTTCTTCGGCGGCGGAGGAGGCACCAACGCCGTCGGTATCCGGCAGTCCCACCGCTTCGGCGTCGAACAACCGCCGTTCCTCTCTTCCACTTCAACTCCGCCGCTCATCGTGCAAATTACACAACTATTAGATATATCTTCTTTTCTTGTGTTCTTCTTTGGTCCCTAGTCTACTAAGAAAATATAACACAGGCGGTGGAACGTGGAAGATATCAATATCGAGAATAATAATAATAAATAATAAATTAGTAGAGGGGGAATGGAGTGATACTGGTAGCGGTGCAAAGTGGAAGTTGATCACTAGTGAGTGCTTCTGTGATTGTGTAAAGACGGGTCCTCTTCTACCCTCTATTTATGGATGGATTAATGGATACGGCAAATAAGGGAATTTCGAATTTTAAAATGTGAAGTTGTTTTTATAAGGTCGTGTCACGTGTGTGTGTGGCGTGTTCTGGAAGACGCTAGCTAACTAGTAACTAGCTAGGAGATTACAGTCATTACACAATTGTGTGTGTGTGGTTGTGGCAGTGACACCTAAGCTGCAGTTACCTTATACGTGGCGCCAACTTAAACAAAACCGTGTGTACTTTTAAGTTTCGGGTTTGCAGAAGCGCGCGCTCTCAAGTCTGAAGGTGTGTTTGACAAAAAAAAATTACTCCCTCCGTTTCAAAACTATAGCTCTTTTAGCTTTTTATTTTTGTTTCAAAATTATTGCAATTTTACAATTCCAAAGTATCATTAATTATTTTTTTCCACCCATACCCTTATTTAATAACTACTAGTGGGAGTAGTTGACATTAATAATATAAAGATCTGTAGATAACTTGTCATAAATACTCTTTCATTAAATAAGGGTATTTTAGTCTATCTATAACTATATTTTACTTCTATTAAATATTTCTTAATCTGTGTGCATTAATCTTAAAAAGCTATAGTTTTGAAACGGAGGGAGTAATTTGGATAAATAACTTATTTAAATATTTATAGCATAAATATCTATTATATAAACGTTTATGTATAAATTATTTTTATAATTAAAAAAATAATGTGATGAAATTGATTTCATATAAATTATAAATTGTTTTGATAAACTATCCTAGTGAGTTTATAAAAATAAGTCTAAAATAATTTATAAACCATTTATACGCTATTTTTATAAGTTATGTCAAACACACTGACAAATATTTATGTCAATAAATAAGTTCAAATTCTATATAAGTCAATCTAAACACGCGCCAAGTCTCATCCACGCGCCAAGTCTCATCCATCATCTACTACCACACCCTCATACATATGCATAGTACTTTTTTGACTTTTTTCTTCCCCTTATAAACAAATAAAATAAAATAATTCAAAGCAAGCGAATTGTAGTCTATTATTTATTATTTATATTTATATTATATTTATTATTATTTTATAAAGACCTACAAGTAATTTTCTTTTTGATTTTTTTTAATTCTAACCCGTGTTCCACTGTGGTAAGATTAAGAAGAGCCTTCCAGACGCTATGAAAGTAGAAATTTCTTAACATTTGAATTCATGCAAGACATATAAGATTAAATCAATTCCTATTATTATGTTTAGATGCGCACAATTAACTTGACGGTCATTCCTTAAAGTTTAAGAGAACTTATTATGCTACAATTAACTTGATCGTATATTCCCTTAGTGTTACTTCAAGCTTCCGATTTATGAACAAACTAGTAAGTATCGGTTTGTATTAGCTTTTGGCCTTATCAAAATTGATTTTAACCAAAGCTGGAGGAGAGCTCTTTTAGTTAGAAGTGCATTGGAATACATAATTTGGGCATTATTCTATTGGAAATAATGTAAAACAAACAGACACTAGTTGGTATGACACGTATGCTGCAAAAATGACCTACATGTAAATAATAATTTTGATGATTCTGTACGGCTGTACCAAATTCAACAGATAACGAAAATAACAAATCAAATCAAAGAATTTCAGATTTTGAAGGAAAAAAAATTATAGAGACCAAGATAAAAGATTAATTATTTTATAGGGGCCAAAATATTAAGCCAAATTAAGATAAAAAAAACAGCCGCATGTTTTAAATCCATTTTTTGATCATAATTATTTATATTTGTAATTTTCAATAAAATAATTACCCCACTTATGTGATTGGAAAAGTGCCTCTTATTTGATTGAAAAAGCTCTCCTATCTTTCTTTAATTCCCTATTTTGTATTTATTTTTGGAATAGCGAAATGTTTTAAAAATTAAAACAGCTTCTTATCAATAATACTAATTTATTGTCTATGCTGCTTAATAAAAGGGAATCGCCCATTTGAGTTTCAACTACCGAGTTTGATTAAATTTTTTAAAATCACTTTTTATATTTATCATTTAATAGTAAAAGAATTATCTCATCTACGTACATGAGTAAAAATTTCCTTTTCATTATCATTAAATTTTTCTTATATTTTTAGAATATTAAAAATTAAAATATTTCAAATATCTTTTTCATTTACTATAACTTAATATAAAATACGTATAATTATTATTATTTTGAAAATAAAACATGGGAAGTGACGGTCAATCCCCTGGTCATATAAAATGACTCATTTCAAATAGTTACAATAAAATACTACAAAAACTTCGCTGCCCATGCAGTTTTGCACACTTAGCAACTTCACTCTAAATTGGAAAATAATAAAACACAATACTTTTTCCCTTGGTTTTTTTTATTGACATGATTTGCATTGCAGGATCGAATATCGAATCATTTCAATTTCTTCAACGGACGTTGCCGCCCGCGTACAAAGAAAGCAAAGGGTAAAGTATAATGGCGAGAAGGGAAGAAGAAAAAAAAGGACAGGTGCATGTTAAAAGTTAGAGACAGGAACGTGTCAAGATGGGAGTGGACAACGTGGCACAAGCCAAACAATGTCACATTAACGACCAGTCAGTCACAAACCCTTTTCCCTCAAAAAACGCCATTATATATATCAGCCCATAACTTCTCCTTTTCTTCTCTGCCTGTCTCCATTCTCTACGATCTCTCTGTTAACGGTTTGCATTACAGTAAGTTTACATCTCTCCTTAACATTTTAACACATTGCAATTTGCAATAAAATGAATTGATTCCTTCTTCTCTCATTTGTCACCGTTGCTCTGTAGTCATGTTCTGTCTCTTTGGTGTGAATTGTTATGATGTGAAACCCAACCTGGGACTGAAAAAAATAAAAAATAAAATTTAAAAAATTTGTTTGCTTTTTCTCTGTTTTTCGCCTCCAATTCAAGTTGTTTATGCAGTGACGAAGTTACCTTGCTTTGCCATCTTAATTTTGATTTGGGTACACTAGTATTTGATCTCTTTAACTTGAAAATCACATTTTGCTCTTTTTTAAGTCGGTTTTCCATACTCGTTTCCCCTTTCTATCTGCATTCTTTCTATGCTGCATTTTCATGTTTTCATTTCAATCATGGCTTGAATGTAAAATCTCGAATCCCCTCAATATGCGGTTCCATCCATATGTCTATTTTTGCAGTTATTTTTTTTTCTTACTTTCTTTTCTTCTGCGTGTTACTAGATCGTCCAAAATGGAAAACGGGGATCAGTTCCAGGAATCACAGGCGAAATACGATTGTCTTTTGTTTGGTAATGCCTTCACGATTCATGATGACTCTCCCACTCTTACATGCTTTTCACCATTCAGATTCCGGTTATATTTATAACTTGTTTTTCAATATTTTCAGATCTTGATGATACCCTTTATCCTTTTAGTTCTGGGTTGTCAGGGCATGTGACAAAAAATATTCAAGGTAAGAACCTCACACCAAATTGGAGTCATAATAATACGTGATTACTTGGATTGGATGTGTGTGAATTTCGCTGAAAATTTATTTATTTATATTGAATTGATGAATACATTGCACAGAGTACATGCTTCAAAAGCTTGGGATGCAGAAGGATACAGTTCCTGAACTGTGCTTTTCATTATATAAGACTTATGGGACAACAATGGCAGGTCTCAAGGTAATTTTTTACTATATATTAAAGGCTTTTTTTTTAAATTTAATTTAGATGTGATGGTGAACGAATCATCATTTTTGTCTCTTTTCCTCTTACCAGGCAATTGGCTATGACTTTGACTATGATGACTTTCATGGGTAATTTGTCTTTACATGTTTGTGATTTGACCATTATTATTTTATTTGGCCATTTATTTAAATCGTTAAAAACCATGTGAAATGAGTATCTAATATAAAACAATTTTTGTGTTGAGCAGCTTTGTTCATGGGAGATTGCCATATGATATGCTGAAACCTGACCCTGTTCTCAGGGGAATTTTGCTAAGCCTGCCTGTTCGAAAAATTGTAAGTTTCTTTATTATTATTTGGTGGCCAAAGTAGTTACCCAATTCATGAATTCTCTCTTCAGCATGAAATATGTGTCATATTTTTTTTCTCTCTCTCTCTCAAGGTTTTTACAAACTCTGATGAGGGCCATGCAAATAGAGTGCTTCAAAGGCTTGGACTGGAGGATTGCTTTGAAAGGATCATAAGCTTTGAGACTCTAAATCCCTCCAATGACATCAATTCTCCTGACAATAAAGATGGCAGTGAATGCAAACCAAGTTCCACGGAAATTTTTGATTTCTATGAATACACTCGCAGGCCCGATTCTGATATTGTGCTTCCAAGGACCCCGGTTGTCTGCAAACCCTTTCAAGATTCGTTTGAAAAGGTTTTCAAGATGGCAGATATTGACCCTCAAAGAACAGTAAGATTTAAGTAGCTCCTTCTGTCTCCAATTCTAATTAACCCCTGTCATGGTGACCCTGCAGTTTGTGACAGTTTCACTAATTATCATTTTTCTGATTATGTGCAATGTTGTAAGAAATCAAATTGTCTTTTTTTATTTTGCCTTCTGCAGTTGTTCTTTGATGACAGTGTCCGGAATTTACAGACGGGTAAATCCTTGGGCCTTCATACAGTCTTGGTAGGTAGTCCTTATGGATGAACGGACAAAATACTAATCATAAGAACATTTTAGTCTTTTTTTTTTTTTACTTTTTTAAATTTTTTTAGGCTTGATTCTTTCGTATGATTCAGTTGAATGGAACTTTAAGCATACGTTTGTTGAACTTAGACAAATCCATCCAAGCACATGTTCTTATTCTTAAATTAGGACTGTGTTAGCTTTAAGAATGTACACTTTGAACATCACTTAAAATTTGACCAAAATGCATCACATCACAATTAAAATAATTTATGATGCAATTTGAATTCAAATGTGAAATCTAAATGTAACACACGCATGCAGGTTGGTACTCCCCTTAGAACTACAGGAGTGGATCATGCCTTAGAGAGCATCCACAATATGAAGGAGGCATTTCCAGAACTGTGGGAAGGCGGTGATGAGAAGCCTGAAAGTGTCAAGTATCCTAGAAAGGTTGCAATTGAAACATCGGTTATAGCTTAACTTATCCGTTCCCCTTCTGAACTTCTGGTTCTTGGCATCTGACTTTGACTAATGTACTTGTTATCAGAATCTGGTAAATTATATAAATGAGCTTTTATCCGCTATTTTTTTTTCTTCTCTCCTTTTGGAAAATATTTAGTTCAAGCAAGAAAACACTAATATGATCATGTAGTTGCAATCATGGACCGAGATTTTTCTTCGCATTGTTAGAAGTGTGATATTTTCTGGCTTCACAAGGTAGTAACTAATAGCTGACAAAAAAAAAAAGGTAGCAACTAATAAAATATATAACGACACCAAAGCATTGATATGCAAGAGTGGAATCCGGGTTACTTAATTTCTATGCCGTGTTGGCTCAACAAAACTTGGTTAGGTGGACTTTTACGAAAGGCAAAACGTGTCTTAAAATCATGTGAATGAACCTTAGACACAGGGCATTAATCTGTCTCTCTCTCCAGAAGATTACTACAGCTAGTAATTAACTTAGACGCTGTTTGAATTCCGGGTGTTGTTGCAGTTGACCCAAACACAAGCATTCCACTTTCCAGAAGGTCTACGTGAAGCAGCATTTGATGACTCAGAATCAAAATCTTTGATTTCCTTGTCTGTCCGTTTCTGCTTTAGCTTATGGAGAGGGATGTTTTTTAAGTGATTGTATTGAGGGTGAGTTCGGAGGGATTTTGCTCCCTTCTCTTCCCCTCCAAAAAACTAACCAAACAAAGAACATTCAAAATAATTTATCTACTCTCCTCTTTCTCCCCTCACTTCTCTCCAACCAAATACTATGTTAATAAATTTTTTACTAAAAGGAACTGAGAAAATTCATTTTTATGCATCTCCCAACAGATGATAAAAGAACGAAAACGTTCTTTTTCTTGTCAAATAGAACAGATGTTGCTTGTTTCTCAGGTTCTTTATAATCAAGAGGTTTGAGCGAAATCAATTTCACAGTCTTTTTCAATTATACTAACTGCAGGAGAGGGTTTAGTTTAAACTGTGTCAATGTAATACTTCTTGCTGTTATAAGCAGCCATTATAGTGTCACCAGTTGTTAAACACGAGTAGCTCCTAAGTGAAGTCTCTAAGCTGCAAATGATCAAGAGAAAGAAAGAAAATATCAATTGACACAGTGTCAAAGATGTAACTAGATCTGCTTAAAGAGTACTATCATGGCGTTTGGATTGGAGATAACAAAAAAAAAATCCTTTGTATGAGGCTGTAGCTTCACATATGTTTCTTTTGCAAAGGTTGGTGTTTTTCGCATTCACGGTGTCTCCCTCTTGGAGGAGCATATTTCCTCCACCAGACAATATAAACAGATGAAAATATGAAACTGTAGATAAAGGAAGGCAAATTCATTAAAATGCAAATATGAAACTGTAGTAAAATCAGTTCTCAAAGAAATAGCGAGTAACTCTCCCAGCAGAAGGATTTCTAAGTTGAACTTATATAGGGCACTATGCTGAAAAACATTAGGTTGTGAAAATTTTGATAGGTGTTTACATGAGTAAGCCTAATAATCTAGCAGGAGAGAAAATAATGAATCAAATATTGACACCAAACGTATAGTAAATGTATGATAACTGAAGGCAACAAGAATTGTTACAGGCATAGAAAATGTATCAATTTTTTTTTAAATGTTTTACTTTTTTTTTGTGGTCTGATTAAATGTTTTACTTAAAGTAAAATGCAAGCTTCTTTTTTTGGTCAAAAGTAAAATGCAAGCTGTTAGTACATAATTACTATTGGGTTGCTATGGGCCAAGTTCTTGGTTGGATCAAACTAAAACTGTTAAATTGGGCCGGTCCAATTTCACAATCATCCACGGGACCACGACCAAATATGTGTCTTTTTCTCTTGAAGGATACGTTGGTCATTTCGCGAGAGTTGAAACCAGACAAAACAACGAAATGAAAAGGTGGTTAACAAATCGGAGGAGCTAGGTTAAGGTTGCCGCTTGCTGGTGGTAGTTGTTCAGAGGAAGCTTGAGATTTGAGAATAAGCAGGAAGTTATAATGGCGAAGCGAGAGCTTTCGAGCACGTTGAAGAACTTGAAGGTAAAGAAGGAAACGCAACCGCTCCTCTTTGTTGTTATTGTTGAATTCTGAATTTGTTTGCTTGTGAGATTTGACTCTGAGCTTGTTTCTGAGGGTTTTGTTCTCACTGCTGTCAAATCCATGGGCTAATAATGATGATGCTGTTCCTGTTTTGTTTCGATATTGGACAGTTCATGCAAAGGGCAGCTCTGAGAGAGGAGAAACCCAAGAAAGAAGAAGAGGTCAAACTTGATGTCTCAACCACGCCGGTTACTAGAAAATGGTATTTTTCGTTACTACATTCAATTAATGCGCACTGTTTTTAGTTTTTAAGTTTTTACTCCACATGGGGTCCTTTTTTTAGTTTTTGCTGGCTTTGGTGAATAACGGTGTCAGTGAGCTTTGAATTTACCAATTCATGCAATCCTAGTGGCTTATGACTGATACATTGTAGAATTGAAACTCAGTCTTGTGAGAGAGTTTATCCTCTCTAACTTGTCATATGAAAATTTTGCATTTATCTGTGTCTCTGTAAACAAATTTTGATATGTAAATTTTGTCAAGTTAAAATTCATTATTGTTTTGCCTTGTGAAATTTTATGATGATAGGATCTCTCCCAAATAGTCATTTACTGAGTGGTTTTGGTTTTCTATTAATAACTTAGGCTTTTTAGTAAAATAATTAATGTTTCTGGAAGTTGAGATTCCTCATAGCAATCATTTGTAATGTATGGGCTATCCGGTACTACCTTATAGCTTAGCACTTCAAAGTTCAGACTTTGAAATAATTTGCTGTCTTTTGTTTAAGATCATGTTATGCAATGCGTTTCTCTTGATTGCTGCTAACTGAAAGAGAGGTTGTCTTCGATTAACAAATAAGGCTTATAGTAAAATTATTATTCTTCTTATTTTTAAATTGTGAGATGGTGTGCAGTAATCACTGGTGGAATATGGGCATATAATGTTACTTCAAATACATACAGCCCTTACAATTTGACAAATCTTTGTGTATCTTACATTATAAAATAGCAAAAGTTAAATAAAACAATAAAACAATGTCTACTGAAATTTGACAACTCTGGTATACAATTGCCTCTTATCTGTAACTACTTTCTTCGCCTGTTGATTTGTTTTCTATTTCATTCATTTATTTTTAATTTGCCTGGCTTTCTATACATATGTAGTGTGGTCATAATGGAAGGTGATCCCCATCCTGGAGCACTTAGAGGTCGAATGTCATTTCAAAGTTTTAACCCATCTGTTGATGTGAGTTTGAAGATCAATAATTTCAAAGCTTTTCCCCCTATTCCCGTAGTCAGACTAAATCTCGTGTTCTCTCTTTTAATTTTGTTCTAATGCCAAAGCCTTGCCTTTGCAGAAATTAAATGAGGAAGAAGCAAGACTTCGTCAGCCAGCAGCTGAATCTACTATTTCTAAAAATCAAAATGCAAATGTCTCTTTCAGGTGAGTTTATTTGTCTAAACTTCCATGTAGACATCTGATTTTGTTTCTCTTTCCCCCCAACAAGGGCCAGAAGCTTCTCTATTTATGGTTTTAGTTTTTGTTATACTTCATGGCTTTGCCTTCCATTGACAGACAACTATTGAGAAGATTTCCTCAGATTATCTTACTGAGTTTAAATTTTATTCTCTTCGCGTTGTTTCAGAGAAGGTAGCTCTTCAGTAGAAGGTATGGAATGTGCTGATATGAACAAAAAGAGTCATGAGGTTAACGGCAATGTTAAAAGAAAACAGTCTGAAGTAACTTGTGAAGCACAATATCCTAACAAATCACCCAAGAATGATGAAGGTGATAAACAATCATCACCGAACAATAGTTTGGGCTCTTTCAAAAAACCGGCTGGAGATAAGCTAAACTGGAACGTTCTTAGACCATCTAGTGTCAAACAAAATAGATGAGTTTATTGATTATTTAATTCCATATACAAATTAAGCTACCTTTGGTTTTGTTTCGGCCCTTGGGCTTTTGTATCTGTATTTTAGGTTCTATTAGATTGTTTTTTATATATCAGATTTGTCTCCTTTGAAGTGAGGGGCCATTTTAGAAGATAAAGGGTAAGGTTAGAAGTGTTGATTTCATCAACAATTGAGATTGTGATAAAATATATTTGTATGACGAATTATGAGGTAGTAAAATCGCAATTGTTAACTTTTCAGTCAACAATTATAATGTTACACTTTATCTGCTAAAGGACATTTTTCATGAAAGAGGTGTCAAATCCTTTTATAATGTTACATTTTTCACAGTTTGTTCTTAAGATTCAGCGGTTTTGTTTGAATACTTTTAGATTTAAGGGCCAAAAGCCTTGTCAGTGTTTTTTTTTGTATCATTATATTGTACTTCAAGAAATTATTGGCTTTTTACAAATTTGCCTTTTAGCTATTAAAGATTGTGTGGTTTTGAAAAACGTGGTGTGGTTAAAAGTGGAATATAATTCATTTTCGTAAAACCTACAATTTTGAGCTTCTCTTTTTTAGCTCCCCCCCCCTCCCCAACCCAAATAAAGGTTCACTCCACCAGAAGTGAATCAAAACGAAGCATCCAACCTCGTCTAATGTTTTTCACAAATTCTTCCATGCTACTTGTACATCTGTGACAGGTAGTTCCCAAAGCTTCTCGAGATATTTGGGGAAATGAAAATCCTACAAGATTGATCATGAAGCTGGAAGAACATGTAAAACAAAAGAAGTGGCGAAGCCCTTCTCAAATATTATATAGGCAGTGGTAGTAGTTCCATCGTACTCTATGCCAACCGAATGACAGTTGAGACTTGGTAACCTTAAAGACAAATATGGGAACATGTGATAAAGGGTGGCTTTTAGCATGGACCGGTAAAAGATCGGTGCAAGTTGGACCAGTGACATTCTGACTGCTACAGCAAGTTAGTGCCAGTTCTTAGTTATTTATAAAATTTACCCACAAGAACCATCAATTACATTTATTCCCATGAATTTTCTTTTTTTGGTAATAATGAATTTTCTTTATTTACCTGACTGTTGTAATTAAAGATTATTAATGATTATTGAGTATTCTAACAACCCCAATTAATTTAAAATTCATTAAATGACATTTATAATTGTGATTATAATATAGTAATATAATTAATATTTATATGTATAATATTTTGTTAAACAATTATGATTCATATTACAATTACAATCACACAATTGGGTCAGTGTAATCTGATCGACCTAAAATAAATTTGATGAAGTGCGGACGAGATTCTGGTCAAAAGGTT
Source organism: Glycyrrhiza uralensis (assembly GCA_030159175.1). Classification (NCBI taxonomy): domain Eukaryota; kingdom Viridiplantae; phylum Streptophyta; class Magnoliopsida; order Fabales; family Fabaceae; genus Glycyrrhiza; species Glycyrrhiza uralensis. The sequence continues at coordinate 39,780,586 of BRZY01000007.1, read as the reverse complement.
GATGATGAAGTGCAACCATGGTGCAACCACTTGGGTGTTGCGATCAATGGAGTCATTGTTGATGGTTACAATGTCAATCAATAATCACAGTTATGGTAAGTCACGGTGAAAACACATAAATGAAAGGCCAAAGTACATGTTAAACTGTCAATTGGAAGAGTTTAATGAATCACTTATTTTTCGGTCATGGATCTCACATATTTAATTTAATACATAAATTTTTTTAATAATATTTTTTTAAATATTAAGTCTACTCCTGCAAAAAAAACATTTTCTCTAATTAAAATCCAAAATCCTGATTATTTTTTATTTCGGGCGGCACTTGTAAATATGTTAAAGTTTGCCCCCAATTCTTTATTTGAATAATCTGGCAACCCATATTTGCAATTATCATTACTCACTTACCCTAACTTCTGTACAGGTTCTCAGTCGCTGATCTGGACCATCCATATTAAAAAACTATTATACCAACGGTGACAGTGTAAGTGGTCCAACTTGCACCGATCTTTCACCTGTCCATGTTAAATGCCACCGTGATAAAGAAGTTAGAAGTCGTGCTACAATCAAAGTATGGATTTGGGCATTAGACTCTCGTCGTTACTAAACTTACCGTACTTACTATTATCAAAACTCAATGATTTATATTGATATGGTTCCAGCCATTGATTTGTCAACATCGAAATCTCTGACTATTTACAACAAATAAGCAGAAGTGGCAATGCAGTTTATAGTGCAGAATTAAGGAACAGATTGTAAGTGCAGACTTGTTTCTACAAAGGAAAACATGGCACATCAATGAAGGTATGCTTATCTAATCTGTAATTTTTAAGAGAATATAGTCTATTTATTACTTTTAGCCAGACGCAGCTGCTGTTTTTTTTTTTTTCCTTTGATGTATTCCCATCATTTCCTAGTTTTTGTTGTCTTTTTCTGATGATCAGTAGTAAATTTGTGCTTCATCAAATAAAAAGGAACGTGTCATGTTATACTACCAGCTAGGAAGTGAATTGAACATCAATATCTGAAATATAAACTCTAATGGAGAAAGAAAAATAGAAAAGGAGAAGTTCATTGCATTTTTTCAATAGGCCTAAGACTACAGTGGATTACATTACAAAATACAAGACACCTTTTGGACATTGATTACTTATGCAGGAACCCAAGCAGAAAAGGCATTCAAAATACGCCCTTTCCATCCCTGCAGAACCCACTTGCCATCCACATCGACTACAATATCCTTGTGGTATTCCCTCTTCACCATTGATTTGGTTGCATTCACTAACTCAGGATCCAATCGGAGTTGCTTGAACCCAGCTCGCCGGTTCCTGACCTGCCACTGCTTGTAGGTCTCCGGCCTTTCAACCCTCTCTGCCCCCTCACATGCTATAACGTTGATGGCATTCGTTCCAAACAACCCTTTCTCAAGCATCACCCTCTCTGTGTCTTCACGAGGCACATTAGCCTCAAACATATCAAACAGTGATGAGAAGTGGTAGAGTGCCTCCCTAAACCGAGTCAGGAAAAATGGCGCATTATAGCTTCCATTGACAACCCCATGGAAGAAGATGTTCGGATTAATCTTGCTGATCAGCTTCAACACAGCATCCCTTGGACAGTTCACTGCCACAGTTTCATCAGGCAGGTTCTTCAGTCTGTAAAAACAGCTAACAAAAGTTAGTTCAGTTCTGTCTATCTTGAGATCCTCAAGTCGGATAGTCTCCCATTTCTGCGCTAGGCAGTTGTATTCAAATGGGACATTGAACTTCTTGCAGTAGTTTTCTAGACGCCGCCCCGTCTCCTCCGCCCTTTGTGCAGGCCGAAATCCTGGCTGAGGAAGCTCGATTCCTGTAATTCGAAGCTTTGGAGGACCACCGGGTCTTGCTGACAGTTTTTGGATGAGGCAGGGCCACTGGAAACCATAGCAAATGCCAAAGTCAATAACATGAACGCTGCTGCTCTCTTTATTCACTAGACTAACAATTGTTCTGGTTGTCAACGTATTTGTCAGTCTCTGCAAAGGAGATGCGATAACGAATAGTTTGTAAGCTTTCAACATATCTGCAGCAGTTGCCGCGTCTAGCGGCCTACATGATGGCGTACCAGCAGTCAATCTTGTCTCGAGACCATTGGCGAAGTAGTGAGCCAAACGCTGGAGTCCATCCCCATAAGGTGAAGAGTGTTGCCTAATCTGCATGAGGAGTTCATTTGCATTCCTCTGGTCATAGCTCGCCACGGCCTGTGCACATTGAGTTAGCAAGGTCCATAAATCCACAGTTGTGTCGGTGTTGGTAGACACTTTCTTTGAACGCGAACGCGCTGCCTTTCCTCCCGAATCAACAACATTCTGTGATGATAGTTGGGGTTGATTGATTATGCCTTTCTGATAAAGCAGTACCTCATCCAAGATCTCTGGTGACTCTAAATCATCATCAAAGACAGCTGAAAGCTTGCTACCTCTTCCCTCTTGTTTATCACTAGTATCACCATCCACCTGATGACTTCTCTTTTCTCTGGGCACTGAAGCAGAACCCTCTTCAACCATCACTGGCTTGTTAGCTTGTGGCTCACTAGCCTGATGAGGAGCCACATCGTAGGTGTTTTCTAGTACTAGAGGGGTTTGTGGTTGTAGGAAAGAAGAGTCAAATTCACCAACCGTGTCAAGCCACTCAGGCAAATCACATAAGGGATCAGTGGTGCAGCTGCTGTTGCTCTCAAAACTAGCAGTGCGGCCAAAATCTCCATCTGGATCAGCGCCTTTGTCAGGGAAACAACCGGGATCTTGATGGGGTGATGAAGGGTAGTTATGGCCAAGCGCGTCATGGAACGATTTCTCAGCAGCCTGGAGCTTTAAACATTCCTGCAACATGCAGGGTTTGCACTCCAAGTCGTCTTCCTCATCCATGAGGATGTCACTTATGTATCTGAGGATGTTATTGGAATATCTAGTCGCTTCTGAGGATTCCCCACTTGAGCTTGTGCCAGATGAAGGGGAAGAAGACGAATCATCAAAGTCAAACCCATTCATAACTGGGTTCACCGAGTTAGGACCATGAAAATCTTGCATAAAGGAGTTTGCAGAAAGCATATTGAAGGAAAGGCTAAGACCAAAATTGGACTCAAAAAAGTTAGACTTTGATATAAGAGATGTGTCGCAAGATTGTTTCTGAGAAACCAAGAATATCTGACGAGGAAAGCCAATGAAATTCAGAAACTTGATCACTCAACAGAACCAAAGACAGAACTAGAACAGGAAAAGTAACACAGTGGGGAGGGAGGACAATACAATACCCCCGGTGTTAACAATAACAAGCACACAAGGCTATCGATCAATATATCCGTCAGTAGAATAGAAAGAAGGAGAATCAATTAGAGTGAAAACATTATAGACTCTGATGAATCTAAACCGAGGACTAACCTAGTACAAGTTTTGTAGCAGAGGCAGACAATCCAACTCAAGTGTAGCCGGCATTTTCGATGATTTGGGATCATACCCTTTCTTATATAGAATCTAATAAATGATCCATTTTTTGTGCCAAGGAACCTTCGAGGAAGAAGTGTCATAGCCGCCAGGCCCTTTATTAGTATTATTTTAGTAATAGATATATAGATAGTAATAAAATAATCATGGATCGAGTATGTGCTAGTAGGGAATTGGATTCAGTGCTAGTAGCGGTCACTCTCACTCTGTCACACACGCGGGAGATAAGAGCTGTGTTGCTCTATAGTCTTTGATCTGCCAAAAAAATATTTGGAGGAGTCAAACGTGTACACGTGGCGAATGCAAGTGAACCCTTGATCCCCAAGTCATGCCCCACATCCTATTATTAGAAATGAAAAATCATATATGGAATGGAGTACTAACATGGATTTTGAATTCAATGTGAATGCACTCTCGAATAGGATGTGATGTTTTCTTGCGTCCCATGATCCCACCCTCGTGATGGAGTAATCGACATTGTCATCGACATCTTAGCCAAAAGCAAAAACATTGTTGACACTTGACACCAACAACGTATCATAGAAAAGTAGGACATTTCAATGGAAACTTTTTTTCAATTCTTCTATTCATTCATAATAATACCATGACTTGGTTCATGTTAGATGGCTCTCCCTCCCATTTGAAACTTCAACCATGTCCTTTTATGCTTTTCAATACAATATTGTAAGGTCCATCCAGATACATAACCCCTAATACCAGGTTTTTGTCGGGATCTCCTCTTTGATGTGTTTCTCCTACTGATGCTAAAAATAATGATTTCTCCACCATACATGCACGACTCATTATATCTTGACTAATCCTCCAAGTAACATTCTTTTGTTGAATGAAGACAGTTTTGAGAAAGTCGCTAAACTAACACTTGACCACTATTCTTTCAATTTTTTTTGAGTGTGTTGTTTACCCAGAGCTTTTACGGAATCAATTTATAAAAAGTTTTTATTAGAAATCATAGTAATGTTTAGTAATTTTAGAAGTGATAACCTTCAATAAAAATTTACTAATTTTGATTTCATAGTATTTGCAATTTTTTTAAAGTTGTACGGCTATGAAAAGATATACAGAGATAGTTGTAGGGGTGTAAACGAGTCGAGTCGAGCCGAGCCGAGTACTTAAAGCTTGAGCTTGGCTTGTGAAAAAAATCGGTGGCTCAAGCTTGACTCATTTATTTAAACAAGCCTAATTAAAAGCTTGAACTGGAGCTTGTTAAAAAAAGTAAAGTTTGGGCTTGGCTTGTAAGCTCATTTATGACGTAAATTTTTGTATTTCTTATTTTTTTCTTAATTTTTTTTGGAATTATAAATTATTTTTGAACTTTATCGGTTTAGTATTTAATAAAGATTAGTGTTCAATATGTGGTATATTTAATTCAAAAGTTCCAGACTATTACATTTAGATAATCTAGTAAATAAAAAGTTTATAAATAAACTTCTTGACTACTACAAGAAGAAAACTTCAAGATTAACACTTAATAAAGTTCTACATATTTCCATAATATCAATAAAAAAGGTTGATAAAATCCCTATCGTCAACTTATTAGTAAAATAGTCTCTTTCAAAATGTTGTCCTCCTAAACTCATAAAATACAAAAATATATAAGTATTAAATATTATAATTTCAACTCAATAATAAATTTAATAAACTAAAAAAAAACATTATCATACATTTGGCTTATTATACTTATGACGTATCCAATCAGCCTCACAAATCAATACTTGGATATAAGTGTTTTTATACAAAAAGTATGATCTATGTAATTTTAATTTTTGATTATTATATTATAGTCATAAGATCAAATCATGAATGGTCAAGATTAACATTAAGTCATATGACTTGTTTAAGTGGTCATGTGATGAGTGGCTAACTTTTAATCTTAACCATTCATATATAGTTGTATGGTCCAGATTTATTCCTCTCATATTAAAACTCCTCTCACTTGATGCATCCCCTATATATATATAAACGAGTTATTCACGAGCCCTTAATGTTGAGCTTGTAGGACTTGGGCTTGACTCATTTAAATATTCGAGTTCAATCTTACGCTTGAGTTTGGTTTGTTTAATTAAACAAACAAGTTTGAGCGAGCAATTAACGAACTGAGCCTGAATAGTTTACGAATAACTCAACTCATTTACACCGCTAGATAGTTGTATGATGAAATAAAATGGTACAAACATGCTCTATTTTCAATTTTGACCAAAAAAAAAAGTTATATTTTCAATGACTTACAAAAGTGTAGCCAATATCATCAATGTTAAAAGTTAATTTGCATAAAAGTTTCAACGAGTATTTGAATAAAAAATTAAAATGATAACTTTCCTCATAAGTTAAAAATCGACTTGTAATATATATTTTATATTTTCATAAATTCATTCATTCAATTTCTCCACAATCACAAGTACCTAACTTACCTATAAATTTATAAGGATATTTTCATAAGCTAGAAACTAAATATTTATCTCAATTAAAAAGTTCATATAATCTAAACGTTAATCCAATCTGTGTCTAAACATGTGTTTCGGTTGGTATTTATAAATTTGATATTGGATTTTTTCACTTTTATAGAATCAAATTTTAAATAAAAATAAGCGAAACCAAATACACTGCAAGACGGCCTCAAAATAATTTCGATTCTCACAATGTTATTGGAATGAGGCAACCTCTGCACTGAACTTTTCTTAACCAAAATAAATTTAAACTAAGATTGTCCTATATCATGTTGGAATGCAGGAGATGGCGCGGCTGCTGCAGGGACATCTATCGTTTACTATATGGATTGCACCTAACTGCCCCAACTTTAATAATACATAGATTAGATTAGATTAAATTACCCACACCACCATTACCAAGGTGCTGTTTAGGGTAGGACAACTGAAAATGATGCCACCAATAGGAAAGACACTTTTTACCATAGATTTGTTTGAAAAAAAATTGGATGGCTAGGATGGACTACCCGAAACCTCTTGTTTGAGTAATTCAAAAATGTCAGAATTTGCAAAAATAGCCCCTTCAAACACTCTCTCCTCCCTCCACCTTCCCCAACCCTTAATTAGCAACCATTAAAGCATGTAAGTAGAAATGAGTTAACTCAATGCTCCTGGGTTTTTTTAACCGAAAAATTTCATATTATTATTCTTGAATGGATCATGATGAATTGATCAAGCACGAGTGGATTATTTGACTCATCCAAAGGATACAAAATTACAAACTTATTTGCCAGCAAGTCGTATATTTACAATTATTGCAAACAATTATGACGTACACAATTATAGATAATATTTTGATTTCTAACTCGACACTCCACCCCTTTCTACGGGTTGGTGTTGGTTATGGCAATGTGAAGTTTTCCTGCAGGAGAAGAGGTGTGGTCATGGAGAGAGAGAATTAATGGAGAGAGAAAATGTTCTGTTCTTTTCGTGTTCAATTGCGGCCAGAGGTTTCAATTATTATAAAATACTCAGTTATTTAATATAGAATTTGAGGGGTTTTGATCAAATCATCACAAAAGAGAAAAACTCTAAATCAATTTCTGAAAACAACCATACAAAAGAGAGAAATCGAAAAAAAATGCCAAGGTTAGGGTTCATATGGTGCTGCAATATTGGAGTATGAGTATTTATACAGAGAGAATACAATGAATACAGGAGGAAGAGGGAGGTGAAAGGTGAGGGAGGTGGTGGAGAGGGAAGGGGGAAGAGGGAGGGGGAAGGAGGTGGTGGGGGTGGAGGGAGGAGACAGAGAGAGAGAGTGGGGAGAAGAGAGAGTTTTGATGAGTGACATGGAGCAGCAATACAGGAGGAGTGATTCCCAGTGTCGAATCTTATGGTGTCACGTGGGAAGATTTAGAATAATGATAATGTAATTGACGGGGTAGAAACCGATATTCATTTTCCCGATGGTTGGTTTCTCAAATTTTGGACTTTAATGGGGTCAAAACACAATAAATCATAAAACGGGTAAACCTCCTATAATAGGTAAAAACTGTCTTTCCTATTGGTGGCACCATTTTAAGTTGTACCACCCTAAAATCCTTCACTACCAATGGAGGAAAAAAAAATAGTTGTTCTAAAAATTTCCAGACAGAAGAAAGGAATAGGCACTACAAGACAGATGCATCCCCCTCACTTCCCTATCCCAATTTGTCGTCCAGCACTAGGAAGATTTAAGTGGAGGAAAGCGACATTTAATAAAAGAATGGGAGCCAATCCACCCCAACCAACAAAAAGCATAGCGCGTATATATTTTTAAAATTATGCACTCTGCAAAATATCTCCAGAAAAGACTTCCTATGTATGCATTAACCTTTGGCAAGGGTATAACCGTATAACCACCATGATTTTGGATAAAATTAAATAGAATGAATAGCCAAAATTAACTCTTGAGAAAGAAATTAACTGTTTTGAATGAATGGACTCACTTACTCGTGTTATTGATTATGAGTATGATCCAAAATGTACAGGATGCCAAAATGACTGTATAAATCATGAAATGTTATTTGACCAAAAAAAAATCATGAAATGTTAGAGTTAAAAGATGAATTAGATGTATGGTTATCGAATTGAGATTAGAAGATCTATTTTCCGAATGATGAATTGAATCTTTTTTTGAATCTTAAGATACACGATCAATAAATATAATATCAGTAAAAACAAGTGACATACAGCCTCTTTGTTATAGCTTTTTTTTTATAAAAAAAATCACTTCTTTTTTAAAAACAATCACTATTAAGAGTTTTTTGTATGTTTGTTATAGATTTTTAAAATAATTAGAAGCTGAAAAAAATTCTAAAAGCTGATTAAAATAAGAAACTATTTAGAGTGATTTTTTAAAAATAATCTGATTTTAATAAGGTAAAAAATGAAAAAGAATATTAAAAAAGTAATTTTTAAGATCGTAAACAAACACAAATATAAGTGAAAAAAACATAAGCTGATATATCATTGATATATGATCTTCAAATTAATTCAAGATCCAAGTCATAAATCAAACTGATTTCTGTGCCTTATCAATGAAGTCCACCCAGAACTTACACATGTAATGTAACATTTTGAGGAATTTTATTTAATAAAAGGAAAGAGAACTTATCAAATATTTTACAAGAACGAAACAGGTATAGAAGCAACCTTTAAAAGAAACACTAGGAAATAGGGATCCTTATCATAATCAATAACTATATTGTGACAGAAGAGGAAGGGAAGAAACTGTGCAGTGTGCTATAATGTCTACTAAGAGATAGAGGGAGGAATGCTACTGCTAGTGTGTTGTGTCAAGAAGAGAGAGGACTTCATGGACAAACTCAAGATTGCAGATTTCACAATGTGAGCAGCACAGATTAAAGGTAAGCAAGAAAACCAGATCACAGAAAGAAGAAGAAGAAGAAAAAAAACTTTCTGGTCCAGACCAAAGTCATAGTTCGTATCTCTCATCTCTGAGCATTAGCAAAGCTTCATGGTCCAACCAAGTGATATACTTCATCACTTTCACAGTAGTACTTAAATAAGAAAGTATCAAACATAACAAATTGAAATTGAAAATTTATTTTGGAAAGGAAATAAACATTTATTGGGGCACCAGCTCCAAAGGTCAATACTCAATCCAATTATATCTTTTAATTGAAAAATATCTATTAGTCAATCAAACGGCATTCCAGCAAAAGCACAGCATTCAATAAAGTTGGAGCTGAATTAAGCTTCTTTTAGGATGCTCAAACTCTGTTTTAGGCTGTGCAAGTTTGGACAGGAAAAAAAGGGTTTTGAGAAACCAACATGTGTCAGCATTGGTATCCAAGTTGAGCTTTAGATTATGCAATAATAAAGATAGATATGAAAGTTCCCATTACAAGCCAGAAACAAAAAGCAATTATTGTCATGGTAAAAATGTAAATCAGAGAGCTTCATAGACGTTGTGTTAAAATGAAATTACAAAGACAGAAACAAGCAGCAAGAATTGTCATTGTAAAACTAAATGAAACAGTCACCTTTTTCAAATTAATCAAACTTGTCAACTTAGTAGATAGTTTATCCCACGAGACAAGACATCCTTTAAAACCTTTTTGACCAACTTATTTATCGACATGTTGGTCAGAGGGGGAAAAAAAATCTTACAAACGTATTTTGATTGCTGATTCAGGCTAGCATGCTAAGTTGCTAAAGCCTAAAAGGACACTACTACTCTCATATCCTCCATGTCACTGTAAGATTTGGTGCAAATCTGGGAAGAATTCTGCTACAATTGTACAGAGTTACTTGGTGCAAAGCTGGGAAGAATGTTCAATGTAACACCTGATCAGAACCTGAAACCACCAAAAGAACACAATAAGCTTTTCATTGTTACATCATACATGCTGTGCTAACTCTAGTAACAGCCCCACGTATTACTAGGATTATAACCCAAAACTATACAAGGGAAAGGAATGAATCATAAAAATGGAAAGACTAGAAGTTTACAAATGATTATTAGAACCATACCTTCAACTCAGCATGAGTTCTGAAATGAGACTGTAAGAGTTCAGTAACATATCATTGTGCTGGTACCCAACAAGCTGAAGCATACAAAATGCGGCCTTTCCAACCTTGAAGCATCCATTTGTTATCTTCATCAAAGACAAAATCTCTGTGGTACCATTCTCTTAGCTTATCTCTAAATTTGGCCATTAGCTCCTTATCCAGTGGGAGCTGCCTAAAACCAGCCCTTACATTCCTAACCTGCCACTGCTTGTATGTCTCAGGCCTCTCAACCCTCTCGAAACCTTCACATGCCACAACATTCATGATCTCCCTACCCACAAACTCTCTCTCAATCTTCAACCTCCATTCATTTGCACGGGATATGAGGGTATCAAACATATCAAATGTCGCAGAATAATGGAAAAGTGCCTCCCTAAACCGTGTGGCAAAGAAAGGGGCATTATAAGATCCATTAACTATGGAATGAGCAAATATATCCGGATTTATCTTCCTGATCAACTTCAGAACTGCATCTCTAGGACTGTTGACTTCAATTGTTTCATCCAGCAAGTTCTTAAACCTTACCAGACAGTTGACAGCAAGTACCTCACTGCTCTTGATGTTAAGGTCTTCAATTTGAATGGTTTCCCAGTTCCGCGATGCTATGGCCTTGTACTCAAAGGGAACATTGAAACGCTTGCAATAGTTAGCCAGACGGCGACCGGTTTCCTCGATCCTCTCTGCGGGCCGAAAGCCAGGTTGAGGATAATCTATTCCGGTGATGCGTAGCTTTGGAGGTCCACCTTCTCTTTTTGACAAGAACTTGATGAGAATTGGCCACTGGAAACCGTACATGATGCCAAAATCAACAATATGAAGGGTTTCCGCCTTCTCAGCTGTTTTCAAGATCATTTTGTTTGCAAAGAAATGTGCTAACTTCTTGAAAGGGCAAGCAGATATGAAGACTTGGTAAGCTTTGAGGAAATCAGCAGCAGAGAACTGCTTGGGGTTCATGTAAAATATATGTGTTCCAGGGCCAGCACCAACCAAGCGTGCTTCCAAGGCATTGGCGAAGTAATGAGCCATCCTTTGTGATGCATCACCATAGTGAGAAGAATGCTGTCTAATCTGCTTCAGAAGTTCACTAGCAGTCCTGTTGTCACTTGCAGACACAGCTTGTGCACAAAGAACCAAAAGGGTCCTCAAATCAACCGTTTCCCTCTTCCTCCCTTGTTTCTTAGAACGAGTACTCTTCCCTCCATCCTGTGTGTTTCCCTCCATCACCGATCCATCCTCTTGTTCAGCACACAGTGGCACATTCTCAACACTGAGCAAAACCCTATCAAACATTTCAGATATTTCACTCTCCTCAACACAAACCGCAGACTGCTTGTTGCTTCTTCCTTCTTCATCATCATCACTACTCTGGCGCTCATGATTCTTCCTACTCTTCATCAACGACCCATGTGAGATCTCACCAACACCATCCTCCACCTTGACTCCTACCATTCCTTTTGGCTCTTGGGACACCATGCCATGCTCAAAACCAGTGTAAAGCTGAGGTCTTTGAGGGAGAAACTTGCTTGCTTCCTCTAACCCTCTTCTGAACTGCAACATGGTGTCTGCATCACTGAAGATGTTCTGAGCCAAAAGCTTGGTTGCAGAAGAATCCAAATCCAAGACTCCATCACCGACACTAGACAAACCATGGTGAGGAACAACAAGCTGAGGCTGCTCGAGGGAAATGGAATTGTTGAAAGCAGAGTTACCAGAAACAGGGGTTTCAGGGGAAGGTGGCTTCAACTCGTTAGAACTTGAGCTGTTTCCAGAATCAGATGCGGAACAATTCCCATCTGGGATCTCCAGAAAATCAAGAGGGTGTTGGTTAGGGGAAAGAGGCAATTTTGCTTCCAAGGCATCGGAGAAGGATTTCTCGGTGTGTTGCAGGCACAGTGGGTCATACCACATACAAGGTTTCTGGTCAAAGTCCTCTTCCATCAGAATCTGGCTTATGTACTTGACGGTTTCTGAGAAATCTGTGTCTTCGAGGGAAGGATCCGCCACCGTGGACATGGCGGCGGCGGCGTTCGAGGAGGAGGAGGAAACAACCGGGTCCGAGTTCGGTGCAAAACCGAGAGGTCCCACATCGGGTTGATAGAAAGAAGAAGGACCAGTGGTGGTGAAATTGAGGAAGTTGCGGTAATCGTTTGGATCAAAGACAGGCACTATGTTACCTTCGTCGTCGAATTTGTAGCTGCTTCCAATTCCAACAAAGTTTGGATCCATGGTAATGGCTGATTCTGTTTTTTTCAGTGAAACATAATAATAACTGTTTTTCAGTGAAACATAATAATAACTGTGGGAGAAACAAAAGTACAAAACAAAATTAAACAGCCCTATTCCTATAAAATTATTACTACTGCTACGATGACTTATAGGTGACGAATGAAATTATGGAAAGTAAAGAAGTAAAAAGTAGAATGTGCGGGGGTGAGAGGGAGGGATAAGGCTGAGGGAAGGATCGAAGGTCGCACAAGCAAATTAGCAGTAGTCATTGGCCATCATGTTCTGTTTATTGTATATATAGGCACTTGCGATTCGCGAATCTTCGGGGAAGCTAGTGGGGCTAGGAAAAAATATGGACAAATCACGAGTCATTACATTAGTTTACACAGCCATTCTTCATTTTTCTTTTGTTGCATTATTTTTCCTTTTACGACAACATTTGAACTTTTTAATATCGTAAATTAGCATATTTGGTTGGATAAGTAAACAAAACATTCACCAAGAAAAGTATTTCTAAATCGTACATAAAAAATAGAACTTATATGTAATAAAAATAAAAAGAAAATACAAATACAAATCATTTGTGGCATATATTATTTTGTGGATCAGACTCCTCTTCTAAAGTGGACAACTCACTTTAGAGTGTAAAATAAGATCTCAATTAGTGAAAAATAAATAATGGTTGATATTATAAACACATGTATAACAAATCATGAATGTATTATATTGTTAACCCTTGATTTTTTTTAATAGTGGTTAAGATTACTTACTTTAATCTCTTATTACTTTAGAGGAGTCAAATCCCTATTTTGTATATCTTATAGCCTTTGTCTTTGATTATGTAATTAACTTTGGTTAAGTGTAGTTCAGTGCCAGTTTTTTGTTACCTTTGTTCATTTATGCAAGTCCCACATTACTTTTTTTTCTACATGCATGTCACATTTTTATATACGACTTGTATAATTATTTTTTAATATTAATAGAAGTCATAGTTTTCATAACGAATTGCATTGTTTAGGTAAATACTTGTTCATTTATACCGATAGGATACTTTTGGAATGGGATTACTAATCCTGGTGAAAAAAAAAAGCCATAGCATGCATGTAGAAATTAGAGTATCAAAACAGGAAAGATTGTAAAATTAAATAAAATAACCATCTCGAGAAATCTTATACCAAAATCAAATCCATATTTGCTATAGGGTTTTTTTGGATTTGGATTAGGTACAGTGGTGTAGTCGTGCAGTCGCAAATCGAGATTGTTCATTTAGATCGAACGGATGAGAATAAATCAAGCTGAAAATATAAATTAAAATCGTGAGCCGTCCGATCTTGATTCGACGGTTCTGATTGCTTTGACTGCATGACTGCACCAAACGGAGACTGCACCCAAACCCGGTCCGGTTTTTTTATGGAAAGAACTTTATCAATAAAATTAAATCATTTCTAATTTTGTAATTTTAAAATGGTTTGCCAAAAGAGGATTGGCACAGATAGGCAGCGTCACTTAAACAAATCATTTTGTCATTAAAACAAAAAGACAAAGTGTGTCGGACAGCCAGCGTCGTGGATGGAATTTGTTGTCCTCGATCTCTTCTTGACTTGGGAATTTCATATAACGAATCAAAAAAGCTGGCCATAACAAAAATGTCAGGCGTCAACTATCTCCTTCTCAAAACAGGGAAAAAAAAAAAAAAAAGAGGGGGAGAGTGGGTACTGCACCTACCAGGCTACCTTGAATGATCATGTTATTCCACGGGAGCAATTGTAATTTGCTCGCATTGCCTGACGAGTACGTCATCATCATAACCAGTTACCTTTACAACTTTTTTTCTATCTCTTTAATTAATATTCTTATTTTTTTGTGGAAATGTTTCATTAATTGACCAAGTAAGGAAACAGGGAATCAAAACAGAGACAGACCTTAATTCGTGTAAGCTATGCCTCATATATGTCATGGCTTGCGTTTGGAAATTAAGTTATTTTGATCATTAAAAACGAGGGCGTGAGCGTGATTAATTAATTGGCGAGGAAAAAGAAAGTAACATCTGATCAATATAATAAACTGTTTTAGAAGTTGAAACCATGCATGTTTTGTAACGATGGAGCAGTTGGTTCCTACAAAACAGAGTAACGACGCAAAGTAAACAGCGACATAGCGGAGATCAAAAGATTGAAATCGTCAGGGGAGTCAACAGTCTTCGTTGATTGATAAACTCGTGTTAGGGGATTCAATTGAACATGTGTGTAGCATATATATGATTAGTTTTATTAGGACGTCATCATCAAACAGTGTACTGTACAGAGTGATGAGTTCACACTTAAATAAATTACAGGCCATCAAAGTCACCGGAGATTGTTAGTTTTGCTTGGTTGCCAAGCCTATTCAAGTCAAACTTCCTTAATCGGTACGTAAACGACATCTTTTTTGTATAATTACCTACATGTCCTGTTTGAATTTTGAGAGTTTTCAAAGTAGTAAACAATTTTCACGGTGGGTGTCACACACTGCACGCACGCTTAACGTTGGCTCGGAGAGGCAACACACATCCATGCACACACTGACACACATGTTATGCACAATTAAGCACTGCATTTCAATGAAAACGCACACGCATACACGTAGCATAATACTAATATTATACAGGGGCTGCGGAAGGAAACAGATAGCTGATAGCGTAGCTAAAGTACGTACAGGGTATTTGGTTGGGGTTGTATATATCTTGCTTGGCGTACGGAGTGTTATTATAAACAAGTGAACTATGGAATTAATGCAATTCTGAATTCTCTGGCAATGATAATCAACCGCTTTCATTAATTAAAAGAACAACAATGCAACATGAACGCCAAGTCAATGTATTTAGACTAACGTTAGGTTTGAAAATTTAATTTTGAATAATCTTATTTTTGCAAAATTGAACGTTTAAGTTTGAAAAATTAATTAAAAGTGAGTTTGAAGTGATAAATTTGTAATAAATATATCAAAAAAAAAAAAGATAAATTTGTAATAAAACTTGGTTAATTTGGAATTTTAATTTACCTTAAACACAGAAGCTTTATCTTATCACTTTTACACAAAATAGGAGTTGGACATAAATTCAATTTTGACTCAAATAATTAGATGTTACTTTTTTTGTTGAATTACATTGGAGTGAAATAAATGTAATTTTAGAGATTCTCACCGCAAATCCAAAATACTAACAGTTTTTGAGTGGGTTTTTTTTTTTGACAAAATGAGTGATTTTTTAGACAAAATTAGTAAACTGGTCCTTTATTTGTTTTTTTTTTCAATTTAGTCCTTTTGATGACGTGTCAATTACTGATTGGTCTTAGGTGATGATATACAGTAAATTAAGACCAATCAGAAACGGACACATCATCAACAAATGAAGAAAATGACCAAATTGAAAAAAATAAATAAACATAAGGGACCTTGTTGTTAAAAAAATTTAATAAAAGATTAAATTGAAAAAAAAAATATAAGAGATCAATTTACTAATTTTGTCTTTTTTATTACAGGGGAGGGGGCTTAGGCTCCTTCTGGTTATAATATATCAATCATGTAATTCATGAAGAGAATATGCTTGAAAATTATTTTAAACAAATAGTGCCACACACACAAGGTTGTGAGGATATGCTTGAAAAGATTTTTTTTTTAAATGTCATTTTGAATTGAGATTTTTAAAAAGCAAACAAAATTTAATCCAAGACAATATGACTAAACTAGTGGTGAGATCACAGGGAATTAAATAATTTGTTCAAGGTATTAGATTCAAACCTTGGTGTTATCCTTGTACACCACACAAAAAAACACGTGCTGTACACTCACAATTTAATGAAAGTTTTTCAAAAAAGTTAAAAATCATCAGAACTTAAAAAAAAACCATTAATGCATAATATATAGAAATTACATTGAATAACTTAAAAAGATCAATGCACTACTCATTCATTAGACAGATTCCATACCCAACAACTCTGCCTTTTCTTTTTGCAAGATAAATACGGTGGTTCAAATTATTACTATTTTATTTTTATTTTCAATCTCATACTAATACATATATCCTTCTGTACCAAAAAAATACTAATACATATATCCGGGGGCCAAGAATGAATCCTTAGCCCAAGAAACATAAAATCTAAGGATCATGCTGCTTGCGTAGCCAAACAGCCCAAGGAGAAAGTTTGGAAGAATCATGCACAAACATAATGTGAGGCCGTATCCATATATGCTATGGTGGAACCCAACAAGAGGAAGCATATAAAATTCGGCCCTTCCAACCTTGTAGCACCCAATTCCCATCCACCTCAAGCATAAAATTACCGTCATACTTGTCCTCTCTCAACCTACCCTTCAACTTGTTAATGATTTGGTGATCCATTGGTAGCTGCCTAAACCCACCTCTCATGTGCCTAAGCTGCCACTGCCTATAAGTCTCTGGCCTCTGAACCCTCTCACACCCTTCACAAGCTATAATATTCATCACCTCCCTCCCCCAAATCTCCTCCTCAAACATCAACCTCATTGGATCCTCACGAGCAGCAACGTTGGTGTTGGTGTTGGCAGTGTCAAGCATATCAAACAACGCCGAGTAATGAAAAAGTGCCTCCCTAAACCGTGTCACAAAAAAGGGTGCACCGTAACAACCGTTCACAATGCCGTGCACAAATATGTCAGGTTTTGCCCTTTTGATCAAATCCAAAACAGCATCCCGTGGATTCCCCAACACAACCGTTTCGTCCAGTAGATTCTCAAACCGAAACAAGCAATTCACGGCCACAAACTCGTTTTTCCTTATCTTGAGGTCCTCGACTCTGATGTTTTCCCATCTCTGTGATGCAATGGCATTGAACTCAAACGGAACATTGAAACGGTCACAATAGCTTGCGAGTCTACGCCCCGTCTCGTGGACTCTCTGCACTGGATAAGGGTGCTCTATCCCCGTGATACGCAACTTGGGGGGCCCACCAGGTCTTTTTGATAAACGGTGGATAAAAGCAGGCCACTTGAAACCATAACCAACACCAAAGTCTATAATGTGAAGAGTTTCCATTTCCTTCTTGGCCAGATTGTTCCAAATCGCGTTGTTCGCGAAAATGATTGCGAGTTTTTCAAAGGGGCATGCGGAGGAGTACACCTGGTAAGCTCTTATCATGTCTTTGGCAGAGTTTCTCTTGGAGGATAAAACTCTGTGGATCTGTGAACCGGTTCCGGCCAAGCGTGCCTCAAGGGCGTTTCCGAAGAAATGGGCCAGTCTCTGAGTTCCATCACCGGTTGGAGAAGAATGCTGTTTAATCTGGTTCAGTATTTGGTTAGCAGTGGAACGGTTGTCAGAGGAAATGGCTTGTGCACACAGCATTAAGAGTGTTCTCAGATCCACAAGTTCATCGTAATTGCCCTGTCTCCTCCTGACACTGCTCGTGCTTGGAACATGTTCCGCTTTTCCAAGCAGGAGTACTTTGTCAAACAATTCGGATAACTCACTGTCATCCACACACACTCTTGACCCAATATATTGCACTTCATCTTCCTCTTCCTCTTCGGGACTTTCTGTCTTAATTACAACTCGTGGAGCGTTTGTGAAAGAAGGGAAAAAGGTAGGATTGTGATTAGGGAGGAACATGGTGCCTGCTCGCTCTACACCTCTCTCGAATTGCAGTAGATTTGAATCAAGCCCCAATTCAATGTTGGTTGTATTGAAGTAGCTCGTGGAAGATTGGGAGATTGGGGTTGACTTGGACTGAGAAACAAAGTTGGGAGGGATGGGAAAAGTGGTTGGGAATACAAAGGGGTTGTTGTAGTTGTAATCTGTAGGGTCAAGTTCCAGGTTACTGGTTGTAGTGTCGCAGCTACTAGTGCTACCAGTAGTAGTACCACTGCAACTGCTAAAACTAGAATCACTGGAACTGCCTGATAGACTTTGGACTGGGCTCTGTTGCGGGATGGAAGGAGGAGGAGGAGGAGGGTAATTGTGGCCAAGAACATCATAGAATGATTTCTCGGCTTGTAGAAGAGCCAAGGAATCTTGGAACATGCTGTAGTTCTCCTCCAAGTCCTCCTCCATCAGCATTTGGTTTATGTAGCCAAGCACGGCTGCAGAGGAGTCACACTCACTCTCCTCCAACGAACAGTACTCTTCGTCCGTAAAGACGGTGGAGAAGGAAGCAGGATCTCCTTCGTAATGTGGAACGACTCTTTTATCCATGTTTACTTTATAATTTTTTGTTTTTCATACGGGGAGAGGATTTAAACTCGAATATCTAAAATTACAAAAGCTAAACTCTCCCAATTGAGCTAACACCTCTATTCAGTGTCGTGTATATATTATTGTGCTTCTGGAAGAGGAAGCGAAGACATACTGGAAAATAATAAGGAGGGATTTTAGGTGATTTATATATATAAATGTTGGGAAATCAAATCAAGTTGAGGATACAGGGGAAATTAATAAACTAATTTGAATACCACGGGGTCAGGGAGCAAGCAGGAGGAGGTGGTGTGGTTCAGTGAGTGCATGGGAAGCTTGAATCTGCCTGCTTTTATATATATATGAGTGGCCAATTTGGAGGTATCTTGTGTGTTCGCTATCCCAGTCAACGCTCTCATCTTTCAAGTTCAACTTCAACACTGCAAATGCAGAAACAAATTGTTTTCTGCGTGTGGGGCCGCTAATTAGAAAGTGCAACTTCACCTCTCTTCCACACCACTCAGCCTACCAGTGGGAATCAACTCTGTGGTTCGCGTGAAGCCTAAATGGCTTCGTTTCACCGATGAATAATGATGATGAATTTTCACATGTAAAAATTGGTGAAATGCAAAATACTGTTGATTAAGGGTATCTTTTGGGAAAATATCTAGCACACACTCTAGAGATATAAAGAAACAGAAGATAGAAATAATAAATCCGAGAGATGATATAATTCGATGGGATATTGTAGGGATATATACATGCATCCATGTTCTATCTTTTGCAATGTTTTCAAAATTGGACCGTTAATTGAATCAGTAAAGATACTGGTTTAATGGTTTAACTGTAACCGAATTGGTAGTGAATAAATATATTTTTTAATATTATATAGTACATTAAATTATTAATTCATAAAAAATATTGATAAATTAAAATAAATCAAATTTTAAATTACTATAAATTGATTATATTATATATTTTGAGTAGAGTTGGCAAAATGGGTTTCGCCCGTCGGGCCGACCCGACCAAAAAATATCGGGTTTGAACACACAAATTTGAATCCGTTTTTAATCTAGACTTTTTTAGCCCGAGCCCGATGCGGGTCGACCCAAAAATAACAAAGCAAAAGCCCAAACCCGGTGTGGCCCGACAATATACGGGTCGGGCTTGGATAACTAAATTAGAGCCCATTTTTATCCGGGCTTTTTTGGCCCGGCCCGAACCCTGCGGGGTAGGCCCGTTTGCCAGCTCTAATTTCGAGGGATACAAATTAATAATAAAATAATTCACACATACACACACACACGTATATAAATTTTTATGATTTATTAATATGTCTTTATTTGACAAAAAATATTTCTTAAAATAAAAAATAAAAAGTGACTGGTTTTTTTTTTTGGTCAGTAATAGAAATATCATTACATGGGTAAAACTCAGCCATACGGCATCTACAGTAAGGAAAACAGTATATGCAGAGTCACACTGAACACAACACTACAACCCAAGACCCGCTACTGTAACCTACCTTACCTACGCCAGACAAGGAAAACAAACGAAACAAAAACTAAAGAGAAAACACATAAAAACAACAACTACCAAAAAAAGGATACAAAAAAGATACAACAACAAATCACCAACCGGACATCCTCCGACATGTCAAAACAGATCAATGAGTGGTATGAGTTTGGCCCATTTGGGGCATTCAAACCCATCTATCTCAACATAACAAACCACATGTTCATCCAGCAATTTTTTTTTCCCCAAATGGAACCTACAGCCAGAACACCAGACATCCACCCGCCAAGGCAGCCATCACAACCCCAAGCCAAGTTCCAGAACTGATAAGGAAGGCCAATCGATGCAATAGAGCTCCAGAGACAACATCAACAACAAAAACAACCACCACCAAGAACCGGCGAAGGACAAACCGAAACAACAGCAACAACAGAAAACGAAAACAAACCAAAAACAAACCGAAAGAAACAACAACAACAAGAACAGAAAACGAAAACGAACTAAACGAAACAACAAACTCCCACCCAAACAGGGAGAACCACCACCCAAAAACGGCTGAACCACCACGAAACCGGCGAAGGACCCCACAGCCTCACCCAGGCCTCGCCAAGAGACACCCCCACCAGTCGAAGGAGGCGATAACGCACTCCGAACTTGGATGTCACTCATCCACCCCAAAGCTAAGGCGGTGCCCTCCAAACCACCGCGGAGGAGCTTGCGGGCCGCTGGAGAAAGACAGCTGAGGCACTCCTGAGGCGCAGCTGTGGAGGCCTAAGAAAAACCATGGAAGCGATGGATCTGATGAGAGCATCTTTGGATTTGGCGGGGGGCAGCAGGGCGATTAGGTTTTTTCTTCAAGAAAATGACTGGTTCAAACCGGCTCTTGCCACCGGTTTTGGGCCAATTTGATCGATCTCACCAATTCTGAAACCAATCAGTTTTTCTCATTAAATGGATTGGACACTTGATTGGCTCTGGTCCGATCAGTCAAACCAATCAATCTGGCACAATTTTGACTACACAGATCTTTTCTATATGGGGTTGAAAAATGAGAATAAATTTTTTTGTCTTAAGTTAAGATATTTATTTAATATTTATAATGAATATAAATAAGGAATTGGGAATTAATTTTATGACAATTTATTATTTTATTTTCTTTCATACTAAATAAATTTTAAATTAAAACTTAGTTACTTAAAATAAAATTTTTACTCTTTATTCTCTTTTAAAACTCTATTTAAATATTGTATTAAAAAAAACTCTATTTAAATATTGTATTAAGAAAAACTCTATTCAAATATTATTCTCTCCACTTGCAGATCTAGTTTTGTTTCTACTAGGCCAATCTCATCAGTTCTATCTATTCAAACATTAATTGTTCTGAAATTATTATCACTTTTTATTTGTACTTTTCTATTTAAGGAAAGAAAGATAGAGTGGGTATATATATTGTATATTAATTTTTTTGTAAAAGTTGGACAAAATTAGTAAATTGGTCACTTATGTTTATTTTTTTTAATTTTGTCTTTTATTAAAAAAAATTGACAATAAGATCTTATGTGTTTGCAACTATTAATACCGTTTGCCCTTTTTTATTTGTTGATGACATACCCGTTTCTAATTGGTCTCAAGTGATATGGTGTTCAATATATTAGAAACGGATACATCATCAGCAAATGAAGAAATGATCAACAGTGTTCACAATTACAAACACATGAGATCTTATTATCAAATTTTTTAATAAAAAACTAAATTAAAAATATAAATAAACATAAGACACCGGTGACCAATTTACTACTTTTGCAAGTTATATACATTCTCGTTTTTTTCCTTCCCCATTTTTTTCCCTTCCCCATTGAACCTACCACACATTTTTCTTATCTATTTGCTAAACGAAGACCATCACTCTCCACTCGTATTCCACACGAATAACTTTATGTATTTGTTTTATTATAGTTTGCTAGCTCAGTGACGTGTCAGTAGAAAGGAATTTTTCTTACAAAAGAAATATAGGTCAAAAGCAAAATTTCTCTATGATCATGATTTTTTTTTCTTTTTTTTCTATTATTATATTGAGGGTTGGTGCTTACGGTGGGCAAGAGGGGCAACACTCTAGGGTTCCAATTTTAGAGCGGCACCACATTTTTATGTACTATGTATATATATTAAGTAATTGATTTACTTAATAGAAGATTTGAGTAGTATAGCATATATGAGATGATTGTTGGTGAAAAACTTAAATTATTCTCTGATTAGGACTTTAAATTAAGTTGTAAATATCTTGAAATTTATCTAAAGCATGATAATTCTTATGATTTTGATGGTGAAATTTTATTTGAAGAAATAAAAATCATCAGAGAATTAAGCACATTACAATTTGCAATTATTAAAAATAATTAATACTACCTCCGGTCCCATATATAAAAGAATTTAGGGTTATTTTCTTGGTCCAAATTATAAGAAATATAAACTCAGTTTAAATGCATCAATTGTATAAAATTCTTTTTATACCCATTGGAGAGAAAATAATATGTTTGGGAACTAGGAGTGATTTAATGTCATTAAATGTATAAGCCACCATTTTAATCATTTACTATAGAGGTAATTTTGGAATAAAGTTTATATTAATTACAACCAACTCATTTAACTACATTTTATTGGTTTTAGTAAATTAGGTATTTGTCTCTTATATACGGGACCAGAGATAGTATAAACGGTAAACATTGCCCCTATGCTATCTTTGTCCTTCTCTGTTCAAAACGTGCCTAAATATATGAATAATTAGTTTCTTTGAACAGTTGAATATGAATAATTAGTTTCTAGGAGTTTATTATTCTTTATCAGTCTTTAGGATGCTGTTGCTTCTGTTTTTAAGATTAAGATATTATTAGGTAAGCCTAATAATAAGGAATATATTTGATTTCCTGTAGCAACTACAGCTGATGTGAATCAAGCCATTTGGCTTAGAAAGATGTATACTTTTCAAATTTGCGCATGGAGCAAAGCATGATCAGCCAACACAGATTTTTATTGACAATCAAGGTGCAATCTCAAATTTCAAATAAATCTCTTTTGTCATGGCAAGACTAAGCATTTCAAGATCAAATTTCTTAAGGGAAGTATAAACTATAAAGAGAAGATGAAGTCGATCTATTAGATCTGAAGCAAGACTGAAGATCAAATTAAAGTGCAGATGTTTTAACAAAAAGATCTGAATTTGAAACTGAGACTCAAATTGGGTGTGTGTAAGTAGCTATTGAGGCAAAAGGAGAAGTATTAAAAATGTGCCTAAAATTCTGTAGCTTGGAATATCTAATGGATAACTTGGGTTTTAAGAGTTTGTTATTTCTAATTAGTATTTAGGAATTTGTTGCTTATGTTTTTCAAGATTGATTAAGATATTGTTAGTTTTTCCTAGGGAATGTATATTATATTTTTGGTTAGATTCTAGCTCTATTCATAGAGCCATTCGATTTCCACCATTTTTTTTTTTGAGATAATTCTTCCACCCAAAAAAAAGAGCCATTCGATCTCCTCTGCACCACATTTATAGCCTCTATTTAATCTTTTTTATCGCTATTGTGATAAAACAACATTCTTCCCTTCCATTATCAAATTTTAATATGATAATTAATGATCGTAATGACAACTTAAGCAATAGAGCTATTCAAGCACTCTGATCCAAACCCAACATCTTCCAAAAATATCGAGCACACAAATCACATACAACAATTATATTTGGACATTCATCTATTTCTAACCCATCCGACACTTCTATTTCTCTCTTCGTGTTATATTATAATTCATTTATTACAATTCCTATAATCTTCTTCATTTAAAAGACCCATAAAATGCTCATCGCGCAGCATGCTATTGACATGAGTTTTTTTGAAACCTCATCTCCCGTATTTACCCGAAATCCGAATGCAAGGTAAACCGTAAAAGGACAATGACAAATGAAATGACCGAAGTTCAAAGAGTAATTAAAATGAAATTCAGTGACGACCACGGTTAAAATGATAGTACGTGTTCTGTTGCCAATTACCTTTAACTATTCTTAAATATAGTTTTATTAAAAAATATGATAGCTTCCATGTATAATTTGCGTTAAATTATGATATAATATGTAATTATTCTGCTATATAAATGAAGATGTGAACTTGTAAAGTGAAATAAGATTAATAAATTTGAGAAGTAAAATGCACTTTTTTGCTTAAAATTAAGAAAATGATCGATACTTTTTTTTTTCTTCTTGTACAATTCAATTCAATTCAATTATACATTTTGGAAGATACCGAAAAGAAAGAAGATATTTTTGTTTTTTCTTTCCGCGAAGAAGATGCAGTCATGGTTAGTTAGTGATCGATCATATGTTGCAGTGTGTACAGAAGAAAGATGAGGGGGCGGCCAGGCCACCAATCGATGTTAATTGTTAAGGTTGAATAATATATCCAACTTTAGGAACCGTATATTTGTTGACGAATTAACGATGAATTGAAATTGATATATGATCTGTTGCAAAACACAAGATACCGGCCACCGGCCACTGCAGGCAGGCAGGCTTCGTCGGAGAGTGACTGTGTAGTACACTGCGTACTGGTCGTGGTCGGTTCACCAGCGAACGCTTCCGTCCATTGGTGCTAGCTTGCGCGCGCGCGGTTTAATTTCAAGAAAATTCCCCTGGACAGAATGTGTGGATGATCGTTCTCAGAATCAGATAGAGAAACCTTTTGTTAAGGATTACCTCTTCAATATAGTAACGGCTGGCTATCTTCCTAACTATTTTCTTATTTCTTTATAAAATAAATATTAAATGAAAAAACACATATATACTTGAAAATTTATTAACTACTATGCAGTATGCAGTCACAGTAAATATATTTTTACAAAATATTATTACTTACATGAGAGAAATGATTAATAATTTTCTTTCAATAAAAAGAGAGAGTAAATAAAGAATATAACTAAAATTATTAGGGTAAAATTGAGAAAAATAATAATAAGCTATAAGCTAAAAGCTATTTGAGATAGCTTTTCAAGAAAAATCATAAGTTTGTGTAAAATAAGCTCATTTATCAAATTCCTCTACTTTAGTCAAACAAGTTTATAAGCTGGTCAAATAACTTACAAACTAGTTTATTGGTCTTGTCAGACAGAGCCTATCGTAGGTCATGGATTTAGTCAAGTCAACATATCTAAAAGAAAAATATTAGGCATGTGAATTTCAAGATATATATGTGTGTGTTATTTTTGTCACAATTTTATCTAATTCATTTACTACCATAAATAAACGAGTCGAGATCCTCTAGTGCAGTACAATCTTTATAATTGAGATATATATTTGTTGTTGGATTAATCTAACATCCGATAATGTAACACACTCAGCCGGCCAAGATCTCTCCTATAGAGGTTGCAGTACAATAAAGGATCTAGATTCTAATTAACAAACAAGCATTTACTAAAAATTAATGTTTTTCAATAAGAGA
Source organism: Glycyrrhiza uralensis (assembly GCA_030159175.1). Lineage (NCBI taxonomy): Eukaryota > Viridiplantae > Streptophyta > Magnoliopsida > Fabales > Fabaceae > Glycyrrhiza > Glycyrrhiza uralensis. Next base: position 39,755,176 of record BRZY01000007.1, on the reverse strand, counting down.
CAAATATGATTGATTAACAAGGTTAATTTTTATCCGATAAAAAAAATTATAGACCATTGATAAGTTATATTTTTCATTTACTTGACAATGATGACTTGATTGATTAATTATTAATTATTTATTAGTTTTAATTTTTAATTAACTTACTAAAAAGAAGTGTCAACCGTGAGTCCGTGATTCTGATCATACTTGCTTTCGAATTGTTTACAGGTGGAGAAGAGGGACTTTAGCCCCTCGAGTTTCTTCCAAATACAAGAATTTACACACAATAAAAAAAGTCATTTGTATACATCTATGAATTAAGGCCTAACATTTCATTGATTTTTCTCCTCTTTTGTATACATCTATGAAAAAATCTTGAATTATAGCTTTTTTTTTCTTTTAAATAATCCGGAATAAAACAAAATAGCTACTAACATATATGAAGTCATTTAAATCTCAAACGTTGATTCTTTATTAATGAATAACTTTTTTAAAGTGAATCCGTTATTTTAAAGGACTTGATGTAAATGGTATGTGAAGATATCAGTACTGTATAATAATGAATCAGAGAAAATCATGAGTCCTCTTCTGCTTCTCAAAGAAACTATAGAAGGGGTCATGAGGGAAGCCGAAGGGGAGATGAGATCCATATTATGGAAGATGACAATGGAATAGTAAGGTGGTTCAATTTTTTTTTGGTCAAAGTGGTTCCATTTATAGAAGAACAATAATATGTATTCTTTTTTTTTGGTCAACAACATGTATTCTATATGTTATAAAAAAAATATGACATGTATTCTATAGTAAAATATATGGGTCCAGGCCTACACAAGATGAGACAGGCCAGGAGGATAGCCATGTAAAAGCCCATTCAATTCTAAAGGCAATTTTTATTATTAATATTTCTTGCCTTCTTTTTATTAATTTTAGTTAATAAAAGGTGTAGGATGTGAAATTAGCATTTAAAGAGAAATTTTGGAGAATTTGAAAGTTTTAAGCACATGAAGAAAATTGATAGTGACTTTATTATAAACAATTAAAAATTGAGAGATTAAATTCATTCAAAAAATTGTTTAAAAACTAAAATCATTAATAGAGAGCCTAGAAATGTAATTACTCTCTCCGTTTCAAAACTATAGCTTTTTAAGGTTAATGCACACAGATTAAGAAATATTTAATAGAAATAAAATATGGTTATAGATAGACTAAAATACCCTTATTTAATGAAAGAGTATTTATGACAAATTATCTACAAATCTCTATATTATTAATGTCAACTACTCCCACTAGTAGTTATTAAATAAGGGTATGGGTGGAAAAAAATAATTAATGATACTTTGAAATTGTAAAATTGCAATAGTTTTGAAACAAAAATAAAAGACTAAAAGAGCTATAGTTTTGAAACGGAGGGAGTAAATCAAACAGTTATTTCTTGAGCTTTTTATATTACATTATTATCATGGGTGAGGCGGCTAACCACAATCCTTATCCTCAAATTATTCCAAATAGTCCTCAACGTTGATATTTGTATATATTATTAATTAATATATTAGTGAAGAAATTGACAACCAATCCATGTATCTTCGTCCATATCTTCAAATAAAATTAGTATATTCACAAACATCGGATTGGACTCAACTATTATAATTAAATACAATAAGTTTTTTTTATTAAAAAAAATACAATAAAGTTTTCACTTCAGTCGAGGAGAGAAAGTTAGCTCTCTCTACAAAAAGGTTGACCACGTCATCGATAAGATGCTGATTGCCGAATGTAATTAACTTAATTTAATTTAATTTCTATTATATTTAGAGCGTATATTCTATGTTGTCATCTGCGTGGTCCACTCCAATGCACATGAGCACTTCCAAAATCGATAAATAAATCATCTACTTAGAGCCGATAGCAGTGATGGTTTTGCATTAGGCAACCAAGATTACATTATTGAGTCTAATAGATTAGGAAACGGTCACTCTTGCTTATTTATATAAAAAAAATAATGATGTAATATTATTTTAATTTAAAGTAAACTGGCATATAAAACTCATACTCGATACGGGATATAATAAAAGGAATAGGAAAAAACAATACGTGACCCACAAGTTAAAATGGTAAATATACAGGGAATTTGCTTTTCTTATAAGTAAAAGAGATTTAAGAAAGATTTAAGATGGTGAAGAGTGTTTATAATCTTCACATGCATATATAGAATTTAATTATTCAGTTATCATTACGTCAAAAAAAAAAGATTCAGTTATCATCATTAAATATACACAGCGATTAGCCGGTGGATGAAATGGCACTATGTTCCACTGATTAACGTATTAATTATTAGTTCCCTTTGGTACATAATTGAATTAATTAGCAGATAAACTTCTCCTTTTTCAACACGTGCACCCACGTGCCCCTTCAATTATACACCAAATGTTAGTTGTGGTTTTGTGGAGTGTGGATTGGATAACCTTTTTTTTTTTTGATTACAAGTGTGGAGTGGATAACCTTTGTTGTCTTGTTTTCTTTTGGACCTAAATAAATATCTTTAGAAAATAGGAAAATGGGGATTACCCATACAATTATCAAGCTTAGTTCAAAAAAATACATTCAATTTTATCAAGCAGTAAAAAAAAAAAACTTCTACCAGTTACTTAAAGATGATTAAAAGACATAAAACGCAAAATTGGCACAAAAGAAATTCTATTAGCAAACTCTTTATTGCATCAACCATTTACAAGAAATAGCCTCTCCGCGCAGGGAAAGAACCATGGTGTGAGCAAAGAGAATGTTACACAAATTCTCCCTATGTGCTTCACCTTCTTCCTTCTTGTCATTTTTTACAAGATAGATAAAGCGATAAACAATGTACCCCAAGAAGTAAAATAAAAAAGAAGTGATAAACAGTTATTTCATAGATACAAAAAGCTGGAAGAAAAAATGATACTAAGGGTCAGAAACCTGAACACCCATGACCCAACCCATCTACAAAGCCATGTGCTGTTGTCAACCCCACCTTATTAAAGGAGAAGGCATGTTTCTGGCTGGTGTTTGAGCTGTTGCTTAGCCTGCTGCTGGGACCAATATGCGTGAGCAGCAAGGACCCTATCCAAAAGTTCTTGGGGAACAGGCTCTCCCCTCCTTTGTTGAGGGGATATTCTTGCCGTGTGCACCAGTGTTTTCCACTTATCCTGCACTATCACATACCCAAAATCACATGCCAACACTTTTTCCCTATGCTATCCGTGCTAAATAAGGAAAACCATAATGTTACTAATGAAGAAAGTGACATTTTTTCCCATCACCATAATGTTACATACAGAAAACAAAAAAAGAGAAACAATGTGTACGACAATCAAGATCAGATTCTAATTTGGTGAATGATAAATCAAAATAGCTAGATGGAGCCCTTGAGGTGTACCAACCAATGCAAGAGAGCACAAATGGGGCACGGCAATAAATAGCTTACCTAATACACATGCAATTACTTGCCTTGATACAACTACTAAATTGTTCTTAAATAAAAGTTAACAGATGATGTATAATAAAGCATGCCACCCAAACGACCTGAAGTGTGACAGCCACGTTCTCTTCAACAATCCATTTGAGCAAAGAATACTAATTCCAATTCCAAAAAGAAATAATAACATTGCCATGCACAAGGGGTCACAAAAGTTTTTACCTTCAAGTCCACATATGTCCGATGCTTTGCATCATCAAAAGCACGAAGTTTAACATCACGCCACCTGATTTATTTTCACCCAAAAAAAAAAAGGAAATTGTATAAAGGGATGGTCAAAAGGAAATACAAAATAAATGATATTTAAGAAAATAATTTATGATAATTACAAAACCAACACTTTGCTTTCACTTTGATTTACCTGAAACTCGTTTTCATTATTCTGTGTACAAATATTTAAAAACAATAAACAAATTGAAAACAATGTAGCATTTTGTAATTATTAGTGAAAATAGAAAATGAAAACCTATAATGCACGGACTTCTAAATGGTTGTCATACCTGTACCATATACATATTCGGTACCAGTACTTACTGGATACACATGGATATGTACCAAACTACCAAATAATACTCAACTACAAGTTAGTCACCATGTTTGTTATTGACTGGTTTTGTTTTCTACCAAATGAAACAAAGTGCAGTTCTACTTCACTCCCTCCAAAACTTGTGCCATCTATAAACATTTTTGCTTACCTTCCAGTTCCAAGTTTCTCAACTGCTTGAACCAGTGCTTCCACTTCGGCAACAGAAAAAGGCCTACGAATTCGACGCTGCGAGATCTCAGTTCGCTTTGGCTTGTGGTGCACCGGAAGCATAGCTAGTGCCTCCGTACCCATTTCAGGAACAGTAATAAGTTCTTTGGAATCTGTCACGTTTTTTTCACCTGATGTATTTATAGGAGAAGGTGCTGAATCATGATCACTTTCAACAAGGTTACCTAAACCGGTTACTTGATGCTCAGGTAACATGTCAGAGAAACTCTGAATCGGTGGATGAATTCCAGCTGGACTGGAAGAATGCCTGAGTGTTAAATCCCATTTTTTATATTAAAATCAGATAATAATAATAATAATAATAATAATAATAGAAAATAAGTGGAAAAATGATATTAAAAATCACATTTGAATGCAGTATATGAAAATGAGTTATGTACTTATTGCAAATATTATGCAACTCACATAATTCATAAAAAGTGAGTGAGGTGGGCCATCCATTTTTATGGAAAAAAGGGGATAGAAGGATGGAAAGGAAAATTGTTAATTTATGTGACAAAAATATTAGGTAAGTAACATTTCGTGAAAATATCTCCAAGGAAAAATTAAATTCAACAAAAACGCTAAGGCAGCAGATTCTAGTTCAAGTAGTTGAGAACATTAATGCATCCAATTGGAAGTTATGCGTTACCCTATTAAAGACTGAGGCATGTCCACAATAGGAACATGGACAGAATCTGTGGCACATGTGAGTGGTAGGTTTTGTGAAGAATTAGGCTCCAGGGAGAAGCCCAAAGCATCCAACTGGTTATCACGAGAAATTCCAGTCTGAAGTAGAGTTTTATTGTCATCTCTAAGCTTCTTTCCATGGAGAATCATTCCAATACGCAATCCACCTCCAAGTAGAGCAGTCACAGCCTCCATCACTGCCCTCTGCAGACCAAAATGTTGTAAGAGCTGCAGCCTAACTTGTGTGAAAGATGCAACAAGGACCATAGCACAAGACAGAAGAAGCAGACCAAGAAAACATAAACAAAAACAAAAACACATGATTATGAATATGGCAGAGTAGAATTTTATTATACCTTCAAGGATGCAATGGTTGCAGTTTCAGGAATCTCAATAAAAAGCTCTGGCACTCTAAATGATTTGATCCTAAGCTTCACTGATTAAAAGAAAGACACCTTCATGTAAGAACCTCTTTGAAGACATAAGTTAAATCAAAGATTAATAAAGAATCACCACCCTCAATCTTCCCATACCATGAGAATCTCTAGATCGTAATGCTGAGTGTTGATATGCTTCCAAGGATGACCTTCCAGGATCTGCATCGAAGATTTGGAATTTATTCAGCAAAAGACTCGAGACCATTAGATTGAGTGCCTTGAATAGGGATTTCATTTAGAGTAAAACCTTTGCACATCCCAGAAGATGAACAAGAAACGCCTTGATTCATGTCATTTTCAGGTGAATAATAAGTCCGACCACTTCTGATATAGCCATTAGAATTTGAAGCAGAGCTGCAGTTAAAAAGCTTCCTCTTTTTGAAAGGAATATTCATTTGAGATATCTGCCGTTTATAATAGTTGTTCGGTCTACTACTGTAAACTGGCTTCAAATTTCCATCCAATACTAACATGTTTCCAATTGAAAAACAGATTAGTGAACAAGCAAAGAAGCATGACAAGTGAAGAAACAAGAAAGCCAGTAATTCCATACAATAAGCATTAACTCACCACTGTTAGAAAATGTATCAGTCTTTGACTCTTGCGCAACTTTCCGATATTTAGAAACCAATTTTTTCCTTATCTTTTGATCACCTATACAAGTCTTTGACCTAAAAGGCTTTATTTTGGTACTAGGGTGAGCACACCCAGAAAAGTTTTCGTCATCATCTCTACTAACTACAGGTACATTGTTGCAACCTTTAGACAAGGAGCTACGAGGCATGCTGTCATCATACCCAGATGACTTGGCATTGCCACCTGAAATGACTAGTGCCGGAGGTTTTTCATCCAAGGGATCCTCAAAACAGCACATCCCAGTCCCAATGCCAATTGGCACCTTCTCAGACTTGTGTAGCTCATCCTTTACTATACTTACATCATTATCTAACTTGCAACCACTATAATCTGGATATCCAGGGGAACCTACTTCAACTTTGCTAGAATTTTTTGTCATTTCATTATGGCCTTTTCCGTCCACCAATGCCTCAGCAACAAACCTCTCCGAGCAACTAGAACTTGTTACAATAGAAGCAGAATGGCCATCAATTTCAGGATGTGGGTGTTCCTTCAAACAGTAATTTTGATTGTATGCTTGTGAAGAAAGACTAGAGAAACATTTTCTGTCACTGCTTCCTTCATCAGAAATCTCGGCTTTCAATGGCTTATTTGCATCCGGGCACCCTTCTTTAACAAATCCATGTTGATATCTTTTGTCACAGCTTGCTTCATCGGAAAGCTCAGCTTTGAATGGTTTATTTGCTTCTTGGCCCCCTTCTTTAACAAATCCACACTGATCCTTTTCTGATGATCCATCACTAGATGTGGTTGGATTCTGTTTCTCTTGCAATAAAGTGTCAGCTACGGTGGCCAATAAGTCAAATGCACACAATTGATTGTCTTCCGCCCTTCTTTGAAATGTAGCCCTCCTCTAGGAAATATTAAAAAGAGAATAATTACATGAATTATTTTGATACTCTGCTAAGTAAATTAAACAGTGGTAATCAGCACCACATGAGAAGCAGAACATATTTACCCTAGCCGATCGTGTAGCGCGGGGCTTTTTTGGCACTTGATAGCCAATAAATCCATAATCTAGCCTCTTCTGCAGCACCATATCTCAGGAACCATGCCAAAATAAGGAATGATCAAACACAAAACATCAGGAATCCAATATCCATTGTCAAATAAACTTGAACAATGCGTGTTGCTTGACCCCACCAGTCTCAATTTGAAAGCCTGACAGCAAAACCACCATAGGTGATGGCTCAGATGCATTATAGTGAGCTAGTATAAATAAAGAATTATGCTACTAAATTTAAGTTGTGAATGACAAAGCATATTGTCTGATGCAGACAACACATTCCATTAATCCATTCTTTCCCTTACAGCCATGCTTGAGGGTGAGGGGCTATCTGGTGGGGACATCCCAAAAACTGGGAGAAAAACAAGATTAGCTTAAATAAAGGCTCAATAAAATCTGATCTTTCTATTGTCTTGTGTTTGAAATAGGGCATAAATTTAAGAGCTGCTACACTGAACGCTAATAATATCATCATAAATATAAAAAACGAAACAATCCGATGAACACCTTTCCATCCCTCGAGTTTTAATGATTACATTAAACCAACGGAAGCCAGAGAGACAACATTTCAGAAGAAAAACAAGTGCCTTTATTCATGTCCAACAACAATATTTCACATTTTAAATTTTGTTAAGCAACAAAACTACAACTATATGTCCATGCCTCTAGTTCAGATTCCAAGGCCCCGGTCTCATGAAACCAAATCGGACGTTGAGACAGCTTCAACTGGTAACCCAATTCAGTCACTTCAACCGGATCCTGAGTACCTCAACAGTAGAGGCCATTGATTATATTTGTAATCATCTCACCAAATGGGAAAATAAGTGCATAATACTAAAAAAAAAAAAAACCTTTGCACATAGGAGCAATTAATGAGAAGTGAAAACAGATTCAGATGAAGACATAAAATGATTCAGCTCGGGTAAGATATTAACTTGCAAAAATAAAATCCCATATACAGCAACAGTTTCTGAAAAATCAAAACGTGAAATTAAAATGAAGAGGAAAAAAAATATTATGGGACATAAAAGCTAAACACGAACACGAGAAAGGGATTCCAAAACGAGAGCAGATTCCAGACACGTTCACGAGAAGAGAGCTAAACAAAATTCAGACAAAGGTCATAAAAGTGATCTAAAATCTCGGAAGGAAATCGATCTCAGAAAAAATTAACCAATTCACCAACCAAAAGCTAAAAAAGCATAATCCATCACGTCCAGCCCGGAAGTCAGAGAGATCAAATCATCATAAGCTCAAATTAAACAAAATGAATGAAAATTCATGTGTCCGAACCACACAAAAAGTCCCAACACAAAGTCATGCGTCACAATTTCAACTTATTCCGCAACCAACGTTATCCCAAACCCCAAGGATAAACCCGTCAGTTTATTTTTATACAAAAAAACGAAAGTTAGCGTATTTCAGAGAAACAAACAAAACCCATCAAGGTTCAACATGATCACCTCTGAGCACAGATCGTTGTTGTTGTTCAAAGATCAAAACTTTAACTCCCACAGAATTGAAATTTCGGCGAATTTTTGGAATTTTCAGGCAAATGTGAGATCGGGGGATTGTCAGAGAGAATTCAAAGCAAACAGGATTCCACTACCACCCCAGAAAAAAGTTGTCTCATTTTTGCAGGAAAACTTTGTTTCAGACACTACCCATTTTCAAATTTGTTTGGTCTGTGTTGTGTTGTGTTTGTGTTGTTGTCTCTCTCATTCTCAAATCTCAAATTTCAAGTTCTCTCATCTCATCTCAGCTGGACAAAAGTAAAACCCTCTGAAAACCACCGAAGTTTGGCTTAAACCCCAAGAGTTTATAGCATTGACCGCGTGTCACCGGAGCTATCGGTGATTGTGGGAAAGGTCACCGGGTATAGCAGGTGGATGGTAAAGGCACCTTGAGACCGGTTCCACGCAATTGGGTGAGACACTTCGTTGATTTGATGCCGACACGTGGCTGACCTTTGGATCCTGTGGCTGCTTCTGGTCCGCACGATCGTGAAAGACGCTCGGTCACTCCCTCACATTTTCATTTATTTTTTATTTTTACTTTTTTTTTTACATTTTTTATTGACGTTCATTTGAATCTCATTCGTAAGTATCTGGGGGCAAATTTTTTTGATAACAATCTGGGGGCAATTTTTGTCACTTCATTACATCACGCACAATAATGCACTTTTTATTTTTAGTGGAGAGGGGTGAGCAGTACTGAGTGGGGATCGCGGAAAAGTGAGGCTGGATTTTATTGATTAGCAAACATTTTTTCTTACATTTAAAAAAATTCTAAAGCTATGGGTTTTTTTTTTGACAAAAAAATTATGGGTATTTAACTCCTCTAAAGTGGGTATCTCTAAACTTATTTTAAATTGTATTCCCTTTTTCATTAGAATACTATGGGTTAAAACAAAAATATACATGACAAGTCTTGTCATAAATGTGTTGAAATATTAATCTTTATTTTTTTATTAATAATTAAGATTACTTTATTTTTTTTCTCATTTTACCGAAGTTAAATCCATACAAATTTTATGTCTACACCAATAATAACCGCGCAACTCACATAAACACAATAAGGTATAACGAGTTCAGAAGTAAATGGATAAGACCATTGTCTCTTAGCTTGTTTAGATTAGATTTTATCCAATGCAAGCTATTCCACAAGTCTCAATACAATTTTTCCAAAACTCATTTTGCTTTCCTTTTATTGAACGCGCGTTGGTGTTCTATAGAATCTAAAGTGGGTTTATTTGTATCTATGTTGTTAAAAATGTGTTTTTTTTTTTACTGAAGTTTGAGTCAATTCATTTATTTTAGTAGATTGACTAAAACTTAACAAAAGCAAATATACAGAAGGGGAAATATTCTAACAATTTTTACTATATAGTAGAGAAGGGGAAATATTCAAACATGAGAAATTTTAAATTTTAAAAATTTTCGTTCTTTCTTTTTTTTTTCCTCCAAACATAGTAGAGAAGGCATACTTTGTATCAATGATATTAATATTAATATATGAAGGCGCAATTTAGAATTGGAAGGCATCAGCAGTGAAGTTGAGGGAGATTGAAGGTCACGTAACTTGAATAGAGATTACTTGACGTAAAAGCCACATTCAGATCTCAGTCATCAAAACAAAGGGGGGGGGGGGGGGGAATAGAAAGAACAAGAGAAAGAGACTCTTCAATAATATTCTTCTCTGTATGGCCTAGTTTACCAACTCTGCAAATTCATCAGGGGAAAAAACCGTATGAACTAGACACGGGAATATTGTGAAAAGTTACGCTTATATTAGATCATGTGGGAGGAAAGAATATTGTATTGAACGAAACAACTTCGTCATGGCTCGTGATCCATCGCAATTGAATTAATCCGTATTGAACGCTTTAATTGGAAAAAGAGAGAGATAGATATATTAAAAAAAAGCAGCAGCAGAAGGGGCACTTTGAGTTTGACATATATGCTTAACCTGGCAGATGCATGGAGTTTTATTTATTGCTATCTGATTTGGATTATTTTCTTTTATGTATTTTGATCATGTTGTTCCATAGTCATTAATCAATGTGATAGAGAAATGTGCATATCAGCATATATATGACCGGTTGGTAAGCCTTAACATGTACTAAAAGAAAAAGGTGAGGTTGTGGAGTGATGATTGGCTCTCTCCATCATACAAAACATTACCCACACCAACAAAATGCTCATCAATGTTTAGTAGTTAGAGGTAAAGAAAGATTGTCATGCAAAACTGTTAATTATATATGTATTGTGTTTAGAAAGCTCTACCAATATTTTTGGGCGAATAATTCTAATTTTTTATTTTTACAAATTTTTTAATTACTAAATTGAAAAAATATTAATTTTTTTATGTTTTCATGATATTAAATATATTTTATATTTTATTTAATATTTATTTTATAAAATAATAAGAGAATTAATAAAAAAATATAACATTTCTCTTTTCGAGCACAAGGGGAAATAAAAGAAAAAGGAAGCAACATGCTCTTTTCTGCCCCAGCTTTGCATATATAGATAACCCATCTCAAGTGCATATCTATCTGGGCGTAAATGAGAGTCTGATGCCAACAATTTTCTAGGGACAGTGTCAAAGCTGTTAAAAATATTAACTAATTTTATTTTATTTTTTAATTTTATCTAAAAAATGAACTATATTCTTTAAATCATTCTTAATAAAAGAGATCATTGAAAATTAATATCTGAATTAAATAAAAAATATTTCGTAAATAAATTCATTATTTAAAAAAAAAAAACTAGTTAAAATTTATTTATATTTTGAATTATATTCGACTATGGAGGGAGTATATTCTTATTTGCGTCCAGTCGATGATGTGCTACACTACACTCTGAGAGAGATGGAATACCAAACTCGTATCTGCAATTTTTAATTCCTCAGTCGACTTCTCATCCCTCATTCTCTCTGTAACTTGATTCCCTCTCCCAGATTCGCTTTTTTGTTCGTTATTTTCAACCCAAACCCTAATGCGCTCTCCCACCACTCTCCACTCTCGCCGTTTCTCATAACCTAATCTCTCCGCATTAGATTCAAAAATCCCTACTTTGCACCAATTGGTTCGTTTCCCATTATTTATTTTACCCTTTAATTCGATTCTTCTCGCCCGAATCATTCCTTTCTCACGATGAAAGAAGGTAAATCAGTTAAATTGAATCATCAACAGCAGCACCAGAACGGTCACCTCTCTCCCTTCAAATTCGCCAAATTGCTTGATCCCGAAGCTTCCTGGGACAAGGTTTGTATTTAACTTGTTACTTAGATGTTGTCATATTTATTCCCCTCTTTCATATTTGTCGTTTCATTCGAGGTGTTTTCAGGAAATTGGGTTAAATTCAAACGTTGACTAATTACTCAACTTGGTCCTTATGTCAGCACTGTAAATATTTGGAACATTAATTTACTCTCTCAATGTTCTAAATGGAACAGCAAATTGATGTTTAAAATCTGTGGAGGACCTCTTCCATGCTTCTTTAGAGTAGCAATTCGACTATTTACTCTCAAATGATTATCTTAAGACACAGTGAATTGGATTATTGCCTTTTTTTTTCTTTAGAGTTGGAGTAAAATAAAGGAAAACAGAACAAAACAAGACATGCCACTTGCATGTTCTTAGATTCATTAATAATGTCAATACAGCAATTAAAACTAGTAGTTGTTATGTGATGTTGTGTGTAGTTTGTAATTGATTTGGGATTTGACTCTTGTTAAATGAAGAGTTCACTTTAGAAGGTCAATCAACTGCGTTGTGTTAATTCTGCACTTTACCTTCTAAAAGTGAACTTCTCATTCCAAAGGAGCCCAATCCATTGAGTTGATATCCCATTATCTTAACCAGCTTCTCTGTATTTGTCTGTCTCCTCCCCAACCCCAAGTAGGATCAACTGGGAGATGTGTTGCATTGGATTCGACAAGCATTGGGCCTTGTATGTGGATTGCTCTGGGGTTCCTTCCCATTAGTTGGGGGAATTTGGTTTATCCTGTAAGTGTTTGTTTTACCAATTCAGCATGTTCATCTTAAAGTTGCCTATCTCATGTTGCACTGCCTTGCCCGATTTGTTACTCTTTCCTGAATTATCATATTCACTGATGATGTGATATCATGCATAAACAATTTGATGGGTTTTGTTACCTTATGCGTACAACATTTGATGCTAATACAATGCATAAATCTGAAAAATCAATGCTGGAGAAGATTTTGTTGGGTGTCTTTGTTCCCCTACGAATTGTGATCATAATATTTGCATGACACTCCAAGTACATTCTAGTGAAGAGGAGACAGTGAGAAGACTGCAACTTTTACCAATATTTATCGATTCTAGGCTAGGTTTAAAAAAGGAAAACTGACGTTATACATCTGTAATGTACGAGAGAGGGTCTTGATGCAGAGAAGAAAGCAATTGAGGTTTGGCATAAATTAAGTAGAAATAGTGGTTCTTATGAATATTAATCCGCTGCTCTAAATACAGAATCTAGGATATTCCCTATATGTGTAAATTTTATTCAGCATCAGCTCATGAAATCAACAAATAATGGAGGTGACATCCTAGAAAAAGCACATCTTTTGACATCAATGTTTCTTCATTTTAATTTTTATCAATTAAATGTGTGATTATTTATAGAAGTTGTATATTTTCTTTTGTTTTCATTTTTTGGAAAACATCTAGAAACTTATTGAATAAATTCATGAATGAGATAAAGCTACAAAGATCAAATGACCTTCTGTTGCCTAAATCGGTCCTTTTTGTACCATTATGTATGTATTAGAATAATTGATAATTGATGAATTTCGAGACATTACTAGGTATAAAATTTTTCTGGTTCAAATTATCAATCTCATATTGCATGTGAGATTAGAAAAATTATTTGTCTGTCTTTTAAAAAAAAAATAAAAGAAAAATTATTTGTCCGATATAGAATCCTCACCACCATCATTTTTCTTGCTTGATTTAGATTTAGGACAGAACACTCTTGAGTTCCATAGGTGCTTGTAATATTGTTCTCCAATCAAAATAAAATGAGCATTGTTTTTTACACCCCCCAAACGTGAGATCTTCAAAAAGGAGGACGAGGAAGGGAAAAAACAATACATGTTATGTTTTTATTGGAGAACAATACCACAAATCCACAAGCACCTAGGGAACTTTCTCTAAGTTTGGTCTATAAAATTAACATCGCACTTGTAGGCCGTCTTTTTTAAAAGTGTGATGTTTAGTCCTTGTAATTACAAAAGTTTATCCCCCCCGTTTTTATTGCAGTTTTTTAGTGCTCTCCTCCGGAATCATATATGGTTATTATTCAGTAATATTGAAGATTGATGAGGAAGACTTTGGTGGCCACGGAGCCCTCCTCCAAGAAGGGCTTTTTGCTTCTACAACTCTCTTCCTGGTAATGTCCTATTTACTCTGTCAACCGTAGAAAACTAGGCTTCTGTGCACAATTAAAGAAAATTGTTGGATTTTACTGTTCCGCAGTGTGATCTTGTTTTTCTATTACGTGCAGCTTTCCTGGATTCTGGTGTACAGTTTAGCACACTTCTGATTGACTGGGAACTTGAGATGTAGCTGTTATATCTCCGAACATCAGTGCCATTTAAAAGATTTTATCTGATAAATATCATGTTGGGCCATAGTGTTCCGAAATCAATGAGAAAAATGTGGATTGCGGGTATTTGCTTCTATGTAAAACGTTCTGATTTTGCGGAGGGTGAACGAATTTGCTTCTGCTTTCCATGATGGTAAATAGCTGTTCTGGTCTAGCATTCCTAATGACACCACAATTATGGATTGCAGAATTAACGACCATCAAAATTCTGTTTGTTGAAACGTTAAATAAATATGCTTGCAGGCAAATTCTGAAGGACATTTTTGCCATTGTCAAAATTACTTCTTGCTTTGCCCTGTCGTTTGATCCTGCTCAGGTTCCCAGTTGAAGCTCTGAAGAGAGTGGTATTTCATGGGGCTAAGGGGAGGCTCCACTGATGCCCCCATGAAATACTTGTATTGTGTAGCTTATGATGTTGCAATCAAATTAATGTAGCACTATGTTATGTTCATGGCCGTTCTGTCAAATGTTTCTTCTTGATCATAACTAGCTAAATAATGTTTTTGCTGAGACCAACGTCCTTTTGGCAATTGAACACATGTTGGTTTACATTTAACCTTAACTAAAATTACATTTAATCTATAACCGTTCGAAGCTTCAATTGTTGGCAATAGCACGTAATCAAATCAAAGAAATCAGGCGTAACAGTCATTGACATGCCCTTCCTAAATGTGTTACAAGTTGGCTCCAGACAGAACTGTTTTTCAGACTTCAGAACAAAACAGAAGTTGCTTTCATTCGGGGTCCTTAATATTCACTATTCAGTATCAACAATCATGCAAGTCACAGATGATGGGAAGAAAATTTACAGCTCCCTTTGGCGTCCGGATCTACCAAGGTAAATACGCCCGTAAACCCACTGTCTTCCAAATCTTGAACTCGATTGCTGCAAATGATAATGTCGTGTCATGCAAAAGAGCAAAATACGTGCAGCTCTTGCTTTACACTCTGCATGAATGTTTCAACTCTCTCTACTCATAAAAATGAGAATCAAATAGCCGACTAATTTTAATGAACAGCCTTTTTGCAAGAAGTATAAACAATCTATATCATTACCTCGACTTTGGTGCGAAATTCCAATAAGCATTCACATACATGACAGTTTGCGCTATGTGGTGGTGAGTTATTAGCCTTGTCCGTTCTTACAAATGCAAATACCTGGAAGAAAAGGAATCCAACTCAGTGAGGAAGGTTTAAGTGAAGTTTAACATTAGTGTGTTTCTCTGGCTGGACAGATAGGGCCATGGACTGATGAGTAAGATGGAAAAGACACCATAGATAGTGTGTTTGGAACCAAGGCCAAATGGAGCACACCGTGTGTTGGATGTGAAGCTCCAATCTGTAGCTTCCGTGAGAATAAAAGTTTCCAAACACGCAGCGTAACAATATGTTTGTACATGCTATCTGAACCCCTTGAATGCATGTTGAGAGAGATGCGAAAAATATTTGCTCTCACATTTACCGTCTCGTGCAATGGTATCATGATGCATATACATACACACCATAATATGATAGTCTATACTATGTTTGGTTTAATATTGGAAAACCCTGAACCTAAGTTGCCCTCCAAAAGGACTTTATAGTTGTTTTGAGACTAAACAGACGTTTAGGTTTTTTCAACGGTAAACCAAACATACTAATGTATTTAATGCCAATGACTGACCTCTTCTGCACAATTTGGACATGAACCCTTTAGTGCCGCCAAGTCATTCCTCCACAGGCCTTGAAGCACCTTAACTGTGAAAAAGGGCACTTAATAACATACAGATATAGAAGCAGAGACATTGAAATGAGTGATTGAATGTTCTTCTAGAATCTAGAGTTACCGAAAAGTCTCGCATATTGAGAATTTGATCGATTGAACTAAAGGAAAGTGTTTGTCATTTATCTGAGCTACCATTGGAAGTTTAAAATTAAGACTTGAGATGAAAAATACCAGCACAAGGATGTTTACCTGAAGCTGAAGCAACTGGGTATCCTATGACAAAACCCAGTGCCATGAAGATAACGCTATTCACCATGAAAAGAAGTCCTACTACTGATGTTTGGCTACCATATGATAATCCTAAATTGAGTGCATTTTGATAAGCCAAGCTGACGGTGTACAATGATGGCCCAACACATGCTGAACTGCCAAATGCAAAAATCAGTGCCCATGTGCTTGCTAATGCAAAAACCATAGACAGATCTTCCTGCCCTACATCCGCATCACTCAATATTCAGGTGAAGAAACCAATAAAAGAGAAAAAGGGGGCAGGGAAACCTTAACATTCTAACCTATATATATATCTGTATCATCACAGAATATGTAGAAACTAGAGACATTCAATATAATTATGTCGCATCACACATGAATGTAACAACTTTCTCAGCCACATCAAGAGCCAATTAAGGGGTAATCCACCACCATCACTCTTTCCAATTCATTCTTAACATTATCTAGAACAAGTTAATCTCAACTTCTGAAGAAAATTACCTCAGCATCAGCATAAGTTGATTGCCTCCTGAGACTGCATCGAGGATACTTTACAACTGACTTCGAACCATACCACTTAAGCCTCAACTGTTTCCATAATATATGCAGATTAAAGATCAGTATTATATACAAGAACCATATATATGATGTGATGTGAAGTGGGGAAGAAAGATATAGGAAGAAAGATATATACCTCTACTCTATCAAACATGTCATCAACTATCAAAGGCTCGCCACTGTAATATGCATCCCGTGCCTATTACCATAAGCAAAGAGCAAAGAGCAGCATGTTAAAAATAATTCTAATAGAGATATATACATGGATTTAAAATCAGATAAATACAGGGAAAAAAAATGAAAAAGAATTAAACCAATGGAGGAAACACCCCCTTGGCCCCTTCACTGAAATATTTTCACATGTAGCAATATTTGTGATTGACAATGACCCAAATAGCAAATATTTTGGTTTCCTGTATTATACAAGACTAATTAAATGATTAAACTTGATTAACCCCACCCCAGCTACTGTTTATTAAGTGAATTTGTGAAGAAAAAAAATGAATATTGAAAAATAGTATAGAAAAGGAATTAAGAGGTGGAGTGTGGAGAGAAGATGATGAGGTTACTTACTTGGGAATAGAGAGCTTCGAGGGTCTCTTTGGTGGCGGTGTGAAGGGGGCCAACGTAGATGCAGGATGGACCATGGGGATGGGGGCGGTCGTCGCAGGCGGCGGAGATCCGAACGGATGATATAGACACGGCGCGACGGCGATTGCTTCTGATTTTGGATAATTGTACCGCCGTGGATGCACCGAAGGCGGTGCTGCTGCTCGTGTTTCCCACCATACCTTAGTTACGTTACGCTTTACAATTGCAAATTACTCTACAAAATAGAAACATAAGAAGCGGACAAACGCAATTTCGATACAAATATTGGGAAGAGCTACCCATCACATAAATAGATACCGGCAACTGACGAGACGAGATTGCGTTTTGGTTTTGCCAGCTTAATAATCTCAGTAATTTTTATGAACCTGTTGAGACCAAACATTTCATAGCGAACTTTGTAAACGGAGTAATAATCATGAAACTGTAAGCTAGCATAAAATTTTTTACTTTTCAGTTTAAAAAAGCTAAGTTGCGTTTGCCGGGAGTCGAACCCGGGTCTATTGCTTGGAAGGCAATTATCCTAACCGTTGGACTACAAACGCCTTGATGATTCAATTGTTAACATTTTAATACTAGATATTCGAATCGCATATGAAACAAGCGATGGAACAGCCGAACAAAACATGTAATGTCATTTCCCATCTTCTTAATTAAAAAAGAAACGAATATTTGTAATGAAGCACGATGTTGAATATAAATGATTAATACGCTCCAATTAAAAGGACGATTGGTACCTGAATTTGATTTCTGATGAAACAACAATCTATGGTTAAATTTTATTTATCTTTCGACCGAACACAAATAGTTCAAGAGTTTATTTTTATATTAATTAGTTTAAAATATGTAAAGATATGCCATATAATTTTTTTTTATTATAAGCTATTCGTATTCTTATATGTAAAATAATTTGAGTTGAAACTCAAAATACAGTTGAATCATATAAATAATTCAACTTGACTGAACTTTATTGCAACATACCCTGTTAGAATTATTTCAAATTTGCCACAAAATTGTAGGCATTGGCCAACATTTTTTTTTCTTAAAACAAAACTAGTATTTGACTACGGCCGAAAGCCCGAAACGTTAAGACTATTGTCGTCAAACGTAAGCATAAAAAATAAATTCATGTACCCGTTTTTTATATTAAAAAAATACGGCAAAGTATTAAAATACGCCAAATGTCAGTACAAAATTACTAGCGTAAATGATCACCATAATTTTTGCCGCTGTAATAATAAGTCAATGGTGTGTCGATTATAATAATAATAATTTTAGGTCATTCAGTAAAAAAAATATAAAATTTAGGTCATTGTCTTTATTTATTCTATTTTTATCTGAGCAGGTAATCGAGTTTATTTTGCTGAGATAAAGTTGTTTTAATTTCCAAGTACCGTAGAAACGAAATATCAGTCATTTTAAAAATCCCCCTTTATAAAAGTATAGATGATACGCTGTCTGAAGTTTTCAATATACTGTATTTAAGTTTGATTACTCCCCAAACTTTCATTTCTTATAAAAAGAAAATATTTCACTTTTCATGCATGCCCAAATAAAAGTGTTTTCTATAAATTCAACTATATATCCATAAACCCAATAGGAATTATTTCTAAAATTTTGTTCACCTTTGGCGGAAACAAAAGCGTAATACAGTTGGGAAAACAAAATGCGTACCATAGCTGGAAATATGAAGCGTGTGCAACCATAGGATTGCAATGCAAGGCAACAGCAAACGAAACAATTTATGTATGTGTTCAATTAAGAAAGGTGATTGCTATGGTACCTTGACAAATTTAAGGGTTTTGGTACCTGACGAATAATATTTGTCCATATATATTATTATAGCCATGTCATTTTATTATTTCTATTTTTATTTATTTGCAGATATATCCCTTTCTTCTTCTACCTCTGTTGATAGATGTTGTGTCCCATGCCAGTATAATCCCCAAATTCCCTCTTCGATTAATCCTCACTCACTCCCCTTACGTTTTTTTTACTGCTCGCAATGGTTCCTCATTCCTTTTTATTGCTCCTTTTTCCATTGCTTGCTTCTGATGGTTTTTTTTTCCTTCCACTTGTCGATCTAAAGAAGTTGCAAGTGCAAACACAGTCATACTTAATTGGCATATTTTCTGATTAAATGTGAAAACTTGTTATGATATTTTATCATGAGAATTGATTAATTAATTGTGTATCTTAAATCATTGGCAATAACTTTCTCTAATAATAACATAATCTCGGCATTAGAAAAGGAGAACACTCATCAAACAGCTGGCGTGCACATTAGAGGAGGAGATCACTTATTCAAAAAATAAAAATTTGAAATTGCCTCACTCAAGCAAAACAACAAACACATGAGATACAATAACTATTGGTGGAGGTAGAAGAAGCACCGAGAATAATAAGATTAAAACACAACAACAATAGAAGAGTTCTCATGACACCAACTCAATGCTTTTTTCTTTTTTTTCTTTTTGCGAAAAAAGATATATTAAAGCTCACTACAATCAAAGGCCAAAACAGAGGTGATAAAAAGAGAGGTATCCTCAATCCAATTATTGTTTCCTGAGCCTAAAGTAAATTCGGGCAATGTGTGTGATACCATATAAATATTAGCCTCTCACCTTACGTGTGAGATAACAAAGTTATTAAATGGCTGACAAATGTTCGTACAATCTAAGATAATGGATCCAAAATAATAAAGGAAAAGAGAGACCGGTAGAGATCGCTTACAGAGTCACACTTGAATCATTTTTTCCCAAATCCTCAATTCAAAAATAGTAAAGAGAAAGAATGTATTTGCAAATAGATAGAAATGAAAATGATAAAATGACATGTTATAAAAAGTACACATGAAAAGATACTATTTGTCAAGTACCCGTATCCATAAATTTTTCTATGTACCATAGAATTTGCCATTAAAAAAAATACTTACAAGATATATACAATTAATAATTTTTGACCTTTATAAAGGCGTACAAAAAGAAAAGAATAATTGAGGAAGAAATGACCAAATTAGCGTTCGGTACCAACCAAAAATTGGTCGGGTAGGTGGCGTGGGTAAAGTGGTAAACAATTCCCCTCCCAAACCAAACCTTACAACGATCGGCAACATGAGACATGCAAAAACAAAAACAACCATTTCCTAACTTTGCCGGGGCCTTGTTGTATTCTGGTAACTCTGAAACTCCCCCTTTTCCCTCCCCAAAGCGCTACATATTCAAACCCTTTCCAAATTTGTACTTTGTGGAGGGGAATTAATTGCCTAATCATTAATTACCACAATGTGTTAAGAAAGCTAAAATCTTGGGTGGAAAGGGTAGCTAGGTAGCTAGGGAGGGAAGGAATCATGGGGAGGGACCCATCTGGTGACAGTGTTGAGGTTAAGGTTCATCCACGCCGTGACGACGCAACGGTCCATCACGGACGGGGTTCTCCGCCTATTCCACCGCCGCCGGGACGAGGGAGGACTCCCCCGCCGCCGCCGAGTCCCGTCACGCACGATCGCGACTTCACGCTGTTCAAGCGGTGGTTCCCGTGGCTGGTGCCCACCTTTGTTGTCGCCAACATTGTTGTATTCATCGTCACCATGTATGTCAACGATTGTCCTAAGCATTTCTTCGGTGATTCCTGCGTTGCTTCTTTTCTGGGTAGATTCTCCTTTCAGCCCCTCAAAGAGAATCCCCTCTTTGGTCCTTCTTCCTCTACGTGAGTTTTGTTTCCTCCTTTGCTTCCTCTATCTATTCAATTTTCATCTCTAGCTAAAAATTAAAAACACATTTTTATTTTATCTTATTTTGTTCTTAAAATGATAAGTTAATCAAGTCATGTATGCTTGGTTTTTATTTTGAAATTACATTTCTCTAATTGGCCAGCTTTCAACTCAAATTCAATCCAAATTACATTTTTGCAATAACTAATGGATAAGACGAATTTGTTGTAGTTGTTTATAATGTGCTACTGATATCTATTCTCCCTTTTCAGATTAGAGAAAATGGGTGCTCTAGAAGTAGATAAAGTGGTTCATAGACACCAAGTTTGGCGCCTCATTTCTTGTCTATGGTTGCACGGTGGGGTTGTCCATGTACTTGCCAACATGTTGAGTCTTGTTTTTATTGGAGTTCGGCTTGAGCAAGAATTTGGATTTGGTACGGTTCTGGTAATTATTCTTGCATTGTTCCAAGTATGTCATTATATGTCATTGTTTCCTTGCAGGGTTTGCTACATAAATGTTCTGGAAGAAACTCAGCAGAGTTTATTTGGCAATTAAATGAATAAAATACATTTTTTCCCTTCTCAGTTGCAGATTGTAATTTCTACCTTGCTTGTCCTTTTGCAGTTCGAATCGGATGTCTGTATGTGATATCTGGGTTTGGAGGGAGTTTGCTGTCTGCTCTATTCATACAATCAGGTATCTCTGTTGGTGCTTCTGGTGCATTGTTTGGCTTACTAGGAGGGATGCTATCGGAGCTCTTGATAAATTGGACAATATATGCCAATAAGGTGAAGGAACCAATAAATAGTGCTTCCTAATAAATAATCCGTTTTGTCTTTGTGCCCTGGCCATTTTATTTTTTTCCATTCTATTTTTCTTGTGTTGTTTTGCAGTTGGCGGCATTGTTGACTCTTATAGTCATTATTGTAATCAATTTAGCTGTTGGAATCCTTCCACATGTGGACAATTTTGCTCATATTGGAGGATTTGTCTCTGGCTTTCTCCTTGGTTTTGTCTTTCTGATTCGTCCTCAGTTTCAATGGGTTAGCCAAAGAAATTCCCGTCCTGGATATGCTGCACCTTCTGTGAAACATAAGCACAAACCTTATCAGTATGTGCTGTGGGTCATCTCTTTCATAATATTGACTGCAGGGTAAGTTCTCTTTAATTCTTTTATTTCTTTTTTGAGTATTACCTTTTATTTTGTTAGGGATATGATTTCATACAAACTGGTATTTTATTAAAAATAAATGGGAAAAATTCCCTTGATTACAATTCTGCAAAATTTCGAGTGTATGCAACCTCCCTGCCCCAAGGCCCCAACTAATTTGATTAGGGTAACAAAGTAATGTGGCTACATAACATAATTGCATTGATATCTATGAGAGGGTATTTACACAGGATTAGGACTTAGATAACTTGTTTTGCAAACACTCTGCGTGGTTTGAGATTAAAGAAATTTGTTGGTAAAGGGTTGTTATTGTAACTTCTATATGAGTGCCTGCTCATGGGTTTTACGGAGGGTTTCTTTGTCAGACATTCAAAAAGGTATTGGATGGCTTTTTAACTGGCCTCTCTCTTTCTGGTTTTGTTTATCCTGTTTTTTCTCTATTTCAGGATGGTTCCTGACCCTCCTTGCTGTGTGTTTCCCTTCTTTCTTAACTCTTTTTGACTTTATCTTAAGGAGCTAGAAATTGCTGGCTTATTTTTGGGGGTAGGGGGAATTAGATCTATGTCCCTCAACTTTAGTGGGAACTCAAGCTACTACACAGCCCTAGCTAGAAATTGCTTGCAGTTTCTTGACATAATTTTGTTTGTTAGTTCTTTTTATATCCTTCATCACTGGATATCATATTGCTTATGTTTCTCTTCTACAGCAAGATTTATCTCATAGAGTGCTTGAATGTTATTGCTTGTAAAGTACTATTTATCTTATATGATGTCACCTTTGTCGTTTTGCCTCCGTTTGGGTGGTTTGCATCATTAGACTTTGCCCCCAAATCTGAAAATTGGATAACTTTGACAGATTGATTACTGGGATGGTTTTGCTCCTTAAAGGTGTTAACATGAATGATCGTTGCTCATGGTGTCATTATTTAAGTTGTGTCCCTACATCAAAATGGAGCTGCAAAGAACAAAAACTTTATTGTGAGGTGAGTGCTCATTTCTTGTGTACTTTCCATATATGATTTTGTTGCCAATTCAAACATTTAAGGATACTGTTATGCAATGTTTTTCTTTTACCTAAATTGGTTTTGAGACTAATATTCTCTTCCGCAATGCTGCAGTCAGCACAAGTCGGAAATCAACTTAACATAACATGCATAAGCAATGGGAGAAGCAACCTTTTTCCTCTGTCAAATACTAGTTCTTCTGAGGCTCAACAGCTTTGTTCCCGACTTTGCAATGGATAGATAGATACACATGCAACATTTCTTGAAGTTTGAAGTGGTGCCATTCAACAACTTGTGTATATGATTCATTCTTGGTAGTACAGAGGAATTCTTTTCTTCTCAGTTGGCAATGATGGTTGTTTATGTTCGCCATCATGAGTATATATTCTTGTCTCACTGCTATTTCTACCTCTTGGTATGAATTGCTGTGTGCTATTATTCTTTTGTTATAGGAGAGGGGAGGGGTGGAAGTTGTATACTTGTATTTGGTTAAAGAAGCAAAACAATTCTCAAAAGATAGTAAATGCTGTCAAATGGATTGATCTCACATACAAAATGCTCGCGCTAGATTATTTATGTCTACCCCCACGATTTCATGTTTGCTAGATCTCACACCAAGTGGATTGTAATTGCCTTCATTTCCTTGCGACATACAATGTTAATTGGTAATGAGGCACATATAAAAACTTGTTTAAGCTAATCAGTGGTGCCAGTAAGGCACGACCCTTGAATCGGAGGTTTAATATTATGATATAAAAGATCTGGTGCGCATAAAAAGTTAAATATGATAAGATCTTATGAGACTCGTATATATCCTGTTTTAATCTTATCTATCTCTCTTATCACATTCATCTTTATCCCATTTTGACCACCAAAAAAATCCCTAAAATAACTTTAAAATGGTTTTTTTGGTTGTATTTTAATGCTCTTAATTAATTGTCTATAGAAAGACACGGTAAAGAATTATTAGTTGCACCTTGATAGGATGAAAAACTATAATTATGTTTCAACTGCTTGTTGGAACAAAGTGAACAATGATCAGTAGTTCAACATTCTTGTCAATTAACATAATGATAATCCCTTCTAATGACAGAATCATACCGAATACGTTTTCAAAGTGTATCTAATGATAGAAATCATACAGGAGCATCGATGCTAGGCTAGCTAGTAGGTTGGATGGTTAAATGCTAGTACCTGCCCCTGCCACCTCAATAATCCTCATCCACCCCTTTAATTTCTTCCATTCCAGATTGTGTGGGCCAGAGCCCCGTTTTATATAGCACATTTTATCACTGGTAGTTAAATATGATGCCGTGGTTGTTGGTACTTTCATATATACTCGAGTATGGCAGTTAGGAATACGGAAAAAACTAATAAAGAAGGTAGGTAGTTGCTTGTTCCATAATCTTAGGAGCCCCAAAAAGAGAAACACTAAAGAAAAGAAATTAAAAGGGATAGACAACATGAGTACAGGGAATCAAACTGGTGGTGAGATATATGATAGCAATCTGGTTGCTTAACAAAACTCGGATTTTCAACCAAGTTAAAGTTGTCTGTCTGTTGATTTGTGGGCATGCCCAATCCCCGGCTCATTGATACAGTAAAAATGGTCCAACGTTGAATGCAGTGCAGGGGCAAGGCTTATGATGATTGTGTGCAATGCCCACTTCACTACATCTACTGAACCATCATCATTGTTCTCATCATACATTTTCAACATTAATTCCTTGCTTAATTCTTCAATATTAATAAATTCATTTTGCAGACAGTTTTGGCAAGATTGACATTGGCATTGCCTCGTCCATTTAGTCATTTACTACCTACCTTCCTGTCTCCCTCCTCACCTATGTCTAACAGAGAGCAAAAATTTTATTTTTTTAATATTAAGAGAATTATATAGTGTTTATAAATAAGAGGTTAAAATATTAAGATTCATGGTGATTTATTATTTCATTCCTTTTATTTTAAATTTTTATAAAATTAAATAATATTTACTTGATATAAGAATTTTACCCTTCTTTCCCTTTAATTTTTTTTTTTAATTCAAAGTACCTCTAATTTTCTGTCAGTGTAGGCGCAAATTGTCCTCTTTAAAGGGACCGAGTCTGAATCACTGCTGGTATTTATTCATGAAAAACAATTCAACTGTAATTGTTGAAAGAATTTCCAAAGCACCAATATCATTATTAGCTGATTTTTTCTGTTATATTACCACATGGAGCGGAAGGATACTCATAACCAACCAGGCTTATGCTGCGGGGGGGAGTCAGACATGACTTGATATATTCACTCTTCACTCCACCCACGGGGAAAGTTACTTGTAATAGTCTAAATCCAAGTGTGATTTGGGGTTTTTTCACCAAATTGGTGTAATTTCAGGTAAAAATTATCAGTTCGGTGTAGATTTAAAAAAATTGTCAAAATAGAATAAGTCGTATGTCCAATCTATGACTTTTACATTTTTTATGAAGTCGTCAACCTCACATACGACTTTACACTGTTCAATTTTCTTTTTAACTGTTCATGCAAGTCGTATATAGTATATACGACTTTGCATGTTTTATATTTTTTTTAAAAAAATAAACCGAAGTCGTAGGCTAAGAACACGACTTTGCATGAGTTTTAAAAAAAAATCATGTTCACTAAAGTCGTACATAAGAAACACGATTTTAATTATTTTATAATTTTTTTTATTTTTAAAAAAAATAACAAAGTCGTATATTATTTTCATGACTTTTCATTTATTATTTTTTTAAAACTTTTTTGAGAAGTCGTATACAAGTTGTACGACTTTTGTAAATAGTGTAAGTTATTTACAAAACAATTTGACCACGCACTGCTCCTGCAAGAAACATCAACAGAACCCCTGCACCTACTAAACTTAAAAACTAGCATTAGTTCTTATACATATAGCTGTCAAAAAGGGTTGTAGCTCATGAGCCAATCCGGCTTAACCCTACTCATAGGATAAATAGGTTACCAAATAGTTGTCTTATTTAATCCCAGATCGATATTACTCGGTTCACTTAACCTGCGAGTTGAAGCGGGTAAACCGGTGGTCAACCGAGCCAGCTCGCGAGTTACATTAAAAAATAAAAAAAATTAATAATTAAAAAAATTTAATTTTTACTGGCTCATTACTTAGACTTGGAAGTTGGATCGGATCTTTCTTTTCTATTTAAAAAAATAGGCAAATACACTTTGGACTTGTGCAATTAACATGAAGGTGCAAACTTCTATTTTTTAGCATTTTAAATATTTTTTTTATATTTAGTGAGTCAACCTGTGTGGGCCAAACTGACTTGTTTTAACAGCTCTAGATACAATATACTTATTTGAACAAAGTCAATGTCCCTAACTACTATATAAACCACTAATTAAAAATAAGAAACTGCACAACTAATAGGATAGAACTGGTCGTACACAATCAAAAAAATTTACACTATTTACAAAAATCGTACAACTTGTATACAACTTCTCAAACTTTTAAAAATAAATAAATAAATGAAAAGTCGTGAAAATGATATACGACTTCATTATTTTTTTTAAAAAAATTATAAAACAATTAAATTCGTGTTTCTTATGTATGACTTTAGTGAATGTGAATTTTTTTTTAAAACTCATGCAAAGTTGTGTTCTTAGTCTACGACTTCGGTTTATTTTTTTTTTAAAAATATAAAACATGCAAAGTCGTATATACTTTATATGACTTGCATGAACAGTTAAAAAAAATTGAACAGTGTGAAGTCGTATGTGAGGTTGTCGACTTCATAAAAAAAAAGTGAAAGTCGTAGATTGGACATACGACTTACCCCATTTCGATAATTATTTTTAAATCTACACCAAACTGGTAATTTCTACGTAAAATTGCATTAGTTCGATGAAAAAGTCGTGATTCAATGTCACATTAGATAGAAGTAAGTTAAATGAAGAGAACATATATAAGGAACGATATACATATATATGTCCAATGTTTTAAGGCTTTTGGTGAAAATGTGGTGTTAAAGTTTCACCTATATTGTTATTTGACCCATTCAGTGGCGGATCTAGAAATTTTAAGTCGTGGGGGCAATAGTAATATTATAAATTTGTAGCATTGAAATAGTTAAACAATCATATCACCAATTGCAATTTTGACCAGCAAATATGAGGATAAAGAGACTTAGAAAGAGGATTTCAAAATAAGGATTTGAAGAGAGTCAATTTTTTTTATGGAAATATTCAACATATTTTGAATTGTTTTAAAAAGATATAAAAAATGTGAATAGGATAAAAAGATTTAATGGGATAAAAAGTGAGTGATATTAAAAATAATTTTATCAAATATATATAAAGAACAATTATTTAGTTGGTTAAAAAAAGATAAGTGTGAGCACTAAATATATAATATATGGTATATATTGAAAAATATAATATATTATCTATATATAAATTTTAGAAATCAAATTTGTAGTGGGGGCAAATGCCCCCAATGTACTACAAGTGCATCCGCCCCAGGACCCATTAGTGCATGTCCCTTGCTAGCTGATGGTTCTGATATCAAGTATGTGGTCCCAGTACACGAAGAGGCCTTCAGGGGGAGTTAGTAATATGAGTAGTTAAAGATAAAGCCCAATACTCGAAAAGGCTTTGGCCTGAGGGGGAGCATGATAATTCGAGTAGTTGGAGACATGGCTCAATATTCAAAGAGCAATACGAATGTTGAGATTCACACTTGAGAGAAATGTTGAAAATTCAAATGTGAGTCAATCCCACATTACCTAAGAATAAATAAAATGAAGAAAATATATGAGATAAGACCGAAGGTCTCCCAAATATACTATAATGTAATGTAATCATGGTACATTTTTAAGTCAAATTTTAGCAAATACTTCCTGAAAAGTAAGAAGTATTTATTGGGAACAACAACTTAAGCTACCGATATTTTTAATGTTGTATTTTTTAATAAATACTTTTCATTTTTAATTTTGAAGACACTTAATAGCAATAATATTTTTTGTATCCATTGAGTATTGTACTCCATACAATGGTTAGTAATTTGTCACCAAAAAAAAATGATTAGTAATTTAAACATGGTGGCGCTTCAAGTGGACCAATGCATAAATTGGTCCATCAAGGACCAATCCGATGCTGACCATAGATATATTAATATAATAATGGAGCGGTCCATATTGTATATGGGTTACCTACTTAGACGGTTACCAAGCAATATTAACATATTTACAGAAAAGATGCTGTGAAATATAAATATTACTAATATAAAAATTACAAAATGTCCCCTAAGTTTTTTTTTTGGATACCATGGTATTGACAGTAGTATCCTCCCGCTACTAGCATAGAAATTAATCTCTCTCGGGACCTTGGCTGCATTAAGACTATCCCTCCCAGCGCCTTTTTTTTTATCAAACTCAAAGTTCGAACTCGAAACTTTGGATGAGGACCAACCGCAGTAGCCAGTCGAACCAAAGGACGTTGGTGTCCCCTAAGTTTAGTATAATTGTGGATTTCACCAAACAACATTCTTTTTTCGGGATAAAGTTTGATTTTTTTTTATTCTACCAAACAACTGACATTTTTATTAACTATAAAAAACAATTTATTAACTATAAAAAATAATTTATTTTGTTATGAGACCCGATAAACAATTTTTTTTCTTTTTAATTACTATTAAAACAACTTTTATTGTTGTGGAGCAACATGTCACAAATCGAAATAGAGGTGACTTCGTCAGTGATATAACCCCCTCACAGATAGAGCTATCAAAATGGGTTATAACCCGTGAGCTAACCCAGCTCACGGGTTAAACGGGTTGCAAAATAGCTGACTCACTAGACCTTGTGCCAATATAACCCGGCCCACTTAACCCGCGAGTTGAGGCGGGGCCAACCCGCGGGTTGCATTAAGAAATTAATTTCTTTATGTTTTTCTCTTTAAAAAAAAATAAGTAGAAATTAATCATTAAAAAAAATTAACAATTGCATATAATTTTTTTCCTGTAAATTTTTTTTCATTTTTTTAACATTTTAAATATTTTTTTAGATTTTTTAGAATTTATTATTTTTTGAATTTAGTGAATCAACCTGTGAGCCAACCCGCATAACCCTGGGTGGGTTGAGCTGGGTTCTGATTTAAAAAAATAAGGTTTCTGTTAAAAAAACATAATAAAGGCACATGCCTACTTTATTATTATCAACAATCATGGGTTCTCTTCACAAATATAAAAAGGGGTTTTTTTGTAGTTAATATAAGTGATGGGCTTATTTCATAAATATACAAAAAATAGGATCAACCCACTACCGTAAGTAAAATAGGATTGGTCCTTTATGGACCAATTTATGCATTGGTTCACTTGAAGTGGCACCTTTATACATATGATAATACCGTCCCGCAGGAAAACGTTGGTCACTTAGTTTAGGGTGTAATGAATGAGTTTGTTCATTTGACTGACAATGTTGTCCCCTCTTTAGTGAAACTGGTTCTGAACTTTTGATCCCCAATTCATCAGTTGTCTACCTCCACACCCGAGCAGGTACATACATTCCAAAGCTCAGGAATTCGTTCCAGAAGAACAATTTCTCAGGTAGGGTAGCGTCTTGTAACCCAAAGCCAGAACAAGCCCATAATATTGTGTTCTAATAATCTATTGTATTTTTCCATCAGGGTCCTTCCCTTTATCTTGGTCAGAATATTTAAGAAAATGACATCTTATCTTTTACTTTATTTTTCATTTTCATTTAGGGAAAGTAGGCGAGCAAATTCACTCAGCTAGAAACTAGAAACTCAAAAGTTAGTTAGTTGGATATGACATTAATTGACGCCAACGGCCAATCCATCCTCTGCCTTTCCTTGTTAGAATGAAATGATATTATTCTTGGGTCACAGCCCGGCCTCAAATGTTGACAAATGAGAAGAGATGAGAAGAGATGCACTTATTCATGGCCTTATTTTATTTTATTAAATAGATAAATTAATAAAAGATCACATGGAAGGAACATCATTGACAAAGATGGAAATGGATAAACTTAGAAGCTCAATATACACTTGCAACTTGGTGGGGCACCCCACCCCATCCTCTACACATGCCATAGTGGATAGTGGTTGTGTGTATAGTATCCCTCATCTCACCACACACCACATGCAACCTTTTAGACTCTTTGGTCTTATAAGGCCAAAATCAGTACGTTATCCTCTCTTGTGTCACAAAATAGAGCATGTGCAATGCAATAGTGCAATCCGAGACGCATTCACACCCACTGCAAGGCAAAGATCGACGGAGAGGGTTCAATTGCATTTGCACGACCTACGGGTCTTAATTAAATTTGCTGGCCTAATAATTAAATCTCCATGTTAATTTGCAGCTAATGACAGAGAACAAGATGCTTAGTTACGGAGAGTTGAGACTTTAATTGTTGACTAACTTTTCTCAAAGTATATAAATAAATAAGTCGTATTTTCAGTTAAAGAGAATGCAACTAATTACAACCAAGCCACTATGGATTTGCTTTAATTTAAAAGAAGAAAACTCCTTGGTCATCAATGACCAAAATAAATCAAAAGGCATGGTTCACGCCCCCAACAATCAAGCCTAAATAGGTGGCACCAATTTCCCGGTTCTCGAGTCTTTGCTCCGTACTGTACCGTGTGAGACTGAGAATTGTGGTGGTTGTGGAAAACAAAAAGAGAGAAAAGAGAGTCACCAAACTTGAAAAATACTCCGTTCATAAAGTGAATATATAAATTAAAGTCAACAAATGAGAATGGTACCTAATAAGCCGTCGTATTAGTTAAGAGCAATCCTCAGGCATTCAGTGATCAAGGGCTCATTCTCATTAGCTCCCTTTTTTAGTTTTTTACTTCTATTAATCAATAATATCTAACTTTCGCTTCATTCAAACATCCTTTGGATGCAGCTTTATATGGTACTACGATTTAATTAAAATTTTAGATATACGTCCTTATCAATATATAGGAGAATAGTCAACTAAATCCTTTGCAACAATATCTGTTCAATTAATTAGTCATTTTACTATGCGAAGCAGTTTGTCCATTTTATTATGTGCAAAAAAGTTGTGTGTACTCTCTCATATGGAAAGGAATCAGAGACACGAGATAAAACAGTTCTTAGCAAGTCACCCAAGTAAACCCACAAGTAAAAACAAATAGATCAATGGACGGATCAAAATGCTTTAGATTGATAACATCCAATCAGAAACATTCCAAAAATTAGTTATTCACTTATTTGCTCACGCCAAGCAATTCCCCTCATACATATAGTTTAATACGGAATTTTATTTAATCAATTAAAAAAGTACCGCATAGGGACTTTAAAGTAAGTAAAATATAAAATTCGTACTACTATTAATATTGACAATTGACCAATACAAACAAAACTAAGGGAATAAGGAGAAGATTTTCAAGTCTCTGAGGTCAACGGTCGATATTACTATAATTTGTTTGGTTCATTTGGACAAATTTGACCAATTTATGAGCCAAGTACCATTTTTCTCATTTTAAGTAGTACTAGTACGAACACACAGTATTTGGTATTCACGCTAATCTGTGCCACTGCGTTAACCAATGGCGATTAATTAATCCATAGAGTATAGAGTCTCGATCGTACGTGGTGTGTGTTAGACAGGTTATGAGACTTCTGTAACCAAAAAATTGGAATTTTCCAATGAGAAGCCTGCTAAACATAAAAAGAAAGAAAATAACCAACGCGTGTCGGTCAAAGTAGTAAAGAGTTTGGTTTTTTTTAACTAAGATCTCAAGTTCGAATCTTGTAAATAGAGAAAATAGATGTTGAGAGAGTTTTGTCCCTTATATAAATTCATCCGGCTCAACTCAAATTAAACAAAGACTGTATACCCAAAAAAAAAAATACTTCAAAAATGAAAAAAAAAAATTGAAGAGGGAAAAAAAATGATATTGGTAGTGGAGTGTGTCCAAGTACAAGTACAAGGTGCGAGGTCTTTTTCCTTTCTAATTTTTACAACGGAAGTTTAGGCTTTTATTACGGGGTTGAGCACTTGAGCTTGCTTTGGGACGGTTCATAATCACAACAACGGCGATAGCATTGCACAATCATATTTTTTAAATTAACTCGAATAAACTCTATTTTGTAAAATTGATTTAATTAAAAATGGGGTTTAATTGAAGTGAATGAAATGATGTAGTTACATACAAATCTCATCTGCTTGTCAAGAAAAAAAAAATTCAAATCTCATCTATATTTTAAACTTCAAATTAATAGAGTTATTATCAAAATCATGTTTCTAAACACACACACCCCCTCCCCCAAAAAAATTTACATTTGAAAAATAAAATAAGCATGTTCCCAAGCATTTTGAAAAAATCGCCTTAAAATTAAACGTTAATTGTTGTTAGGGGGCAGCAAAAACAGCCTCTCCAATTAACATGCTAAAAGCAATAAAAGGTTTGACAATCCCACCACCAAAGACATCCAGTGGCGCCACGCACGCAGTGGCTCACATTTAGTTTTCACCTTTCCTCGTAATAATCATGTTTCCACATGTCCAAACCTGATTATCATCTATACATTTTGAATTTGGGGACATGTTGGTCCTCCAAATTATTGGTAACGAACAAAACAAACAATTGGATGTTTTCCAATCAAAAAGAGAAAAGTAATTTTGCAGACCCTAGTGATAATGCTTTACTCCCTTTTCACACCAAAAAGGCCACTATATACTAATTAAAATTATACTAACCATTTTTGTTAATAGCAACGGAGGGCCGGTAAAAATAATTAAAGTTATAGGCTTGGAGACTAATGCTGTGATGCTGTCTTCTTAATTAAGGTGTAAGGGAATGTTAACTTATGGTGTCATGGTTAGATATAATGTATCACACCTTTTAAGGCATGGTTCACAATTTCGCATTATACTTGTGAAGAAAATGTTCCCACATGTTTATGCTTTGTGTAAGCACTGATGATGATTATTATTTGACTACCAATGCGTTCGACCATGCTCGAATGCGATTTTCATTTTCAGCAGGGGATATGATTGTCAATGCGTGTTGACTGTTCTCGTATAAAGTATATATAATTAATTAATATCAAACCTAACTAACAGATAGACTATATAGTTCTACAACACCAGGTCTAATTTCCTTATTGTACAGCAATATATGTTGAAATAACGCTACACATGTATGGCATGTGTTTTTGTTAAATCGCCCATGGAATGCGATTTTCCACCAACTCATACTGAACTAACTGGAGCCTTTTCAGTTTAACGTGAGCGTTACTTCATTTTAATTTGCTCGCTTTGCTGAGTCCAAAATTTTCAGAGGCGTCAAAATTGGCCGGGTAGGCTGGCCCGTGTTTTGGGCCGGGTCGAGCACCATAATCATAGGTCAAAAATAGAGGCCCAGCCCAGTGTCCTGCGGGTTGGGCTAAGCCTGATTTTTTTTTGTACTTTCATGGTATTTGAGTGTTTTTTTCTTTATAAAAGATGCGGATTAGGCTAGGCCCGGTCCGGTGTGTTTTAGATTAGGCTGGGCCACTAAATCTGTGGCCTATGGAAAAATATAAACTGGCCCAGTGTAGTCCGATTTTGCAATTTAACCCGACGGGACTGGATGACCTGTTTTGACGGCTCTAAAAATTTCCCTCCTTTTCATGTGATATATGTTTACATATTTTGACAAAATGAGAATGTTCCAAAAGGAGGAATCAAATGATGAACAACTAACGAAATATAGATGATACACAGGAAGCTTTTTTTTTTTGGATTAACATGATACACAGGAAGCTGGTCATTATCAATCATCTCTTGATATTATATATTGGGGGCATCCAATGCTACTTACTTATTTTCCAATTTATTTATTCAACTACGGGAAAAATATAAATATAAATATTTTTCATTTTCTTTTATTTAGATGAAGCTTCCGACGTAAATAAAATAAATAATTACTTCGCTATATAGTTTCTTCAAAAGGAAAAAGACTCCGGGGCCATAGAACAGCGTCTTTGACGGGGAAGGTTAGCTGATTGTAAATATGAAAAAGACATGCGTAGATAGTAATTAATTAGCTGGTGTTGCTATATATAAAATAAACTATCCGATTAATATTAATAAAAGATATGCTTAATTACTTGTAGATTCATTAGGGAGTGATCCATATATAGATCGATTATAGGTTTTGATTAAAATTGAAGGAAATTACATTTAAATGCAATTTTTTTTTAAATGATCAATTAAGTCACATGACACCCAGTGAAATTCAAAAGATGCAATCAAGGCGTCGAAATGAATTCAAAGTAAAAATGATTAATTACTTATTATTAGAAGTAGAATTTGAAAGAAAAAGAAGGTGGGTGCAGTGATCATCATAATGAGCAGGTCAATTATCATATCAATTGTTCTAGCTAGTTCTAGAATTGGGAATGATGGTCTCCATATTGTTGCCCTCCAAAGGTCTTCCATGGTAATGGCAGAGGTACTCTTCAACGCTTAAGTTAGTAAACAACTATATGGTGATTTTAGTGAGTGGGGCAATTCTGGAATGCATATTCATTCACTTATACGGGTAATGGAATGTTAGTAATAAAGATAAAGATAAAGATTCTCTCAAAATCAGTACCCCAAAAAAAAAGATTCTCTCAAAATTCTTTATCAAAAAAAAAATCTATCAAAATTGGGTACTACATAATATATGTGGAATCATTAGATACTTTGTAAAATATTGGACCGTATGGCTAATTAGCACGTAAATTCCATTGCACTTTTTATTTTCCTTATAGTAGCTCAATCATTTTATTGCATTACTTGTTTTACTTATTTTAATTACACAAAAATCTCAAAAAATAAATTTTTCTATATTACTGTGAATAGTAAAATATTTTGAACATTTTCATTAATAAACGAATTTTGTGTGGATTTACAAAATATATTTACTCAGTAAAACTTGAAAAAATGTCCAATAAAAAAATATGTCAAAGAAACAAATTAAGTACTAGTATTGTTTAACAATATTTATTTATTTAAAAAGCTGGTAAAGGTTAAAACGCCTTGAGGGTTGAACCATGGTTGAAGATTCAGAGTCAGTGAGTCACTGACAAACTCGAGGGAAGGAGGAAACTATGTTGTGTTGTGGACCTTGTGGTGTGGATGAATACTGTGTGGCCCACTGGCCCCACTTACAGTTAAGGGGCATTGAGACCAGAGCGATGATTAAGGAGATGAGAGGACCCACCATCCACGCTGGATTCTCAAGCCCCTCTGTTTTGCCTCGTTGGACTGGCTTCACCATTTCCTGCTCTATTTTTTTTTTAAGCAATCAAATTACTACTTATTACCCCCACTCTAATCACACCCGCAAATCACGCCAAGTAAACTCTTACTCAGAAGCTCAGCTCCTCTCTTCGAACACTATTTGACAAACTTTATATCTATTTATGAAAAGCTTAAAAGAAATGGAAAACTACCCTATTAAAAAGACATATGGCTTATTTTAACCAAAGTTCACAGCAGTATTTAACTATTTACCAACGTCATTAGGAAAAAAATTGAACTTAACTTTGTATAATTCGAACAAAGACAGATTATTCCATTTATCTCAGTTCTAACGAAATGCTATGTAATTACTCTGACTCCAACTAATATTAAGGCGACAAACTGTTCATTATTAAAGTTAGATAAGTGGTTTTTTTTTTTGGAAGTTAGATAAGTGTTAGCAATACATTATGTCACTTTCTTTTTAATATCTTTATTACATTATGTAGATTTCTTTTCTAATTTGGTGAGATTAATTTCAGGAATAATTGGAGTCACTTGAATTTCAACCAACAATTAAAAAAAGTATTGGAAAGAGAATTAGATAGTGTATTAGTGACTGCTCTCTTCAAAATTATTTTCCCTTCTTTTACTTCTTATGTGTACTCTAGTTTCTGAAGTCTCAACTTAATTAATTTATGGCGTAAGCACCTTTTCTCACCCTCTAACCCTTTGGTTTGGTTTCTGATGACACATACCTCATCATCATTCAGTGGATTCAGGGAAGGCATCTGTCCGTCAAGATAGGAATTCGCCCCAAAGATTTGGTTCGTTTATTTTGTCCTCTTCTTATTTTTCTCTGTATTCTTATTATTTTTTCAATTTTCCTTTTATTTATTTATTTATGTTACGCTTTGTCCCTTGCTACCTTAACAAGAAAAATAAAAAGAGAAAAGAAGTATGTAAAAAAGAAAAACTGCCATCAAAGAAATTAAAGAGAAGGATATTATCACTCGCAGTATAAGAGAGCAGACGGTACACTCCAACGCATAGGCATGAAGTAAACTGTGTTATGTTGGATGGAGCCCACAATAATCAATGAATGGAGTAGGTGTGAATGCAATTGGAAAGTGTCATCAACGCGCTCAATAATGCAGTGAGAACTAATACAGGAATGGAAAAAAAAATATAATTGGGTTTTACAATTACATAAAGGTTTTACCCAAAAAAAAGGGTAGCATTTAATAATATGATATAGAGAGGGGTTTGTTTGAGAATTCCAAATGTTGCCCCTGCCACTGCACACTGTAACCACAGGCCTTTCTCCATAAGTACCCCACCTCCCCACTCCCACCCACTCGCCACTCGCTTCTCTCTCCCAAATCTCTCTCTGCTTCCCAATTTTCTCATTCTCCGGTGTCAAAAAAGAAGAAGAATAGAAATTAAAGCAAAGAAGGAAAAAAAAGAAGGAATGGCTATGGTGAGTGTGGTTTGCATTGCGTCTCTCATGTCCTCCTTAATGTGGATGGTTGAGGCTCGAATTCCAGGTGTCTACAATGGAGGTTCATGGCAAAGTGCTCATGCCACCTTCTACGGTGGCTCCGATGCTTCCGGCACCATGGGTATGTACCATGTACTATGTATGTTATGTACCATGTTTAATCTCATTTTTATTTTCTGAATGTTTGGCAATATTGTTGGTTGAGTTCTTCAGGGGGAGCATGTGGGTATGGAAACCTGTATAGTCAAGGGTACGGAGTGAACACGGCGGCACTAAGCACGGCACTGTTCAACAATGGACTTAGCTGCGGTGCGTGCTTTGAGATAAAGTGCGCAAACGACAAGGAGTGGTGTCACTCCGGCAGCCCCTCCATCTTCATAACCGCCACCAACTTCTGTCCCCCTAACTACGCTCTCCCAAACGACAATGGCGGTTGGTGTAACCCTCCTCGCCCTCACTTCGACCTCGCCATGCCCATGTTCCTCAAAATCGCCGAATACCGCGCCGGCATCGTCCCTGTCTCCTTTCGCCGGTACCACTTTTTTCACCCTCTTCCTTTCGTGTGTTTTGCTTAGGCCGTGTTTGTTTAATTGTTTTATTAATATAACCATTTAATTTAATTTAATTGTTTGTGGTTGTTGGGGGGGTTTTATTTATGAAGGGTGCCGTGCAGAAAGCATGGTGGGATCAGGTTTACAATTAACGGCTTCCGTTACTTTAACCTGGTGCTGATCAGCAACGTCGCGGGTGCAGGGGATATCGTGCGCACCTATGTTAAGGGAACCCGAACCGGGTGGATGCCCATGAGCCGAAACTGGGGTCAGAACTGGCAGTCAAACGCCGTTTTGGTGGGCCAGTCGCTTTCCTTCCGGGTTACCGGCAGCGACCGTCGCACTTCCACTTCTTGGAACATCGCTCCACCCAATTGGCAGTTTGGTCAAACTTTCACCGGGAAGAATTTCCGAGTCTGATGATGATAATATCAGTCATTATCACTCACCACACCGGTCACCAGTCATCAACTTCACTATGTTATTTTTAATTTTAATAATATATAATATAATATTAAAATGTGAAAAAAGTACTACAAATTGTGTTTTTTTACCCCTGCTGTTGGCGCCAATTTTCACATGGTAGATTATGCTCCGCTTTTTGACTGGATGTTTTGGAGACTGTGACAGCTTGAGTGAGTGACAGCTGAGTGTTGTTGACTTCTGTTTTTTCTTGGCATTGGTGGGTTGGGGGGTGCGTGCGAGAGGCTGTGCTTTTCGATTTGTATGGTAGAATAGAATAGAATAGATTCGGTTGCAGTAGTAGTAGTGTTACCGGAAGGGGATTAAAGAGAGCGTAGTAGGAAATGCTGAAGCGGCTAAGCGAAAAATGGTAGCCCGCGGCTAATTAGTTTTTATTTTTACACGATGATGGATGATGCAGTTATAATGTATGCTGCTCTATGTATTCGAGAAAGTGTGTTGTGGTTAACTTCTGTAAAAGCTCAAATTGGAAATGAATTTGGCTTGTTTTCCTTTCAATGACCTGCATTTGTTCACTCCCCTCTCCTGTGTAGGACTATATGTCAATGACCAAAATAACAATCTCAACTACTACACTACAAATAATAATAAATGAATTCGTCAAAAATAATAATAATAATAATAATAATAATAATAATAATGAATGAAAATAGAAGCAGCGAGATCAAATTCAACTAGCTACTTTACTAGACTCAAATGGGAATGGAGTTAAATTTGCTTTTAGAACCATAACGAAAAAGTCCTGTAAAATGAAGTAACTCCATTTTTTTTTTATTTCCATGTCCTCTGTTATTTCCATTTCCTTGTTGTAGCTCCATTTTTTTTTTTATCTCAAAGGTCTTCCTATAGCTCCCTTCAAGTAAAACCAATCAATTGTTCTCTCATTTCATGACTTCTTTATAGAAGCCACTCCATATCTTCTACGCGATTAAATCAAAAGAATAGTGCTTAGTTGACACCTCTGTTTAGCACACCCTTCCATTGTATAAGGTAAAACATCAAAAAATACAAGTATAAACGCGTGAATGTAAATGTCGTTATTCAAATCACAGGAGCACATGCGTGATGCGCTGAGACTAACGATGATTATCTCTGTTTGGAAAAACAATTTATTTAAGCACTTATGACATAAGTGCTTATATGATAAACACTTATGTATAAGCTATTTTTATAATAAAAAAAAGAATGTAGTGAAACTAATTTCATATAAACTGTAAACTATTTTGATAAACTATCCTGGATAACTTATGAAAATAAACCCAAAACAACTTATGAACCAGTCATAAGCTGTTTTCATTAACTCTACCAAACACACTAATAAGAGCTTATATCAGTAGATAAACCTAGATAAGTTCTGGATAAGTCAATCCAAACAAACCCTAGTGCTATCCAACAGCTATCTCCACATCACGAGGAAGGTGAGCCGTGTTGGCCTGCAACTGAGACTCTCACTCACCTATATATTTCTTTGCTCAGAGGATAGATGCAACACATAACTTTGGTTACCTACTTCCTTTTAGGACACTTGTTTGTTTATGCGTGGCAATTTGTAAATACTCCTATTTACTGTAGAGTGCATAATAAATGTTTTCACGATTTACTTTGAATAGCACTCAATGCAACATAAAACATAAACTCGTAAACTCTTGAGTACTTATAAATATACCATAAAGACTGTTTAGCTTATTCTATTCAGCACTTGTGCCAAAAATCATACAAATAAACCACTTGTGCCAAAAATCATACAAATAAACTAAATTCTGCTTATCAACCTAATTCAAACCCCCAAAACGAAGGCTCGAGCTTTCATTTTTTTCTTATTCTTAAACGATATCCATTGAGCGATTAAACGCTGAACACCCTCCTTCAACGAAGCCTTCCTTCCCTCCTTAAAATTCCAGAGTTCCGGCAATGGGTATCTACCACTTGGGTTGTACTCATTCAACTCCTTCAGAGCTGTCGCAACTGCACCATAGACCTCATCACCTAACTCATCCTTTAAAGTTCTCAGTTTTTCATCTTCTTCGTCTAAAATTTCCTGCATAATAATATATCCAACATATATTAGATCATGGCCATGCAGGGAACATCAGAAAAAGAAACATGCCAAGTGCTAACCGCTGAAGACATGACAACAGACACTTTTTTCTGTCAATAGATCTCTAAACAATACCTACATCATGCCATGTTTTGTAACAATAAAGAGATGACGACATATTTTTTTTGGGGGTTAAAACATATTTGATGTTTTGGTTGGTATGTTTATAGTGGAAGGTCTGAAAAGATTCAATCAATTGAATTTATGAATATTTTTAAAAAATAAAATGACCACTGCACAGTTCCTAGTAATAACAAAGATAACTTCCACTTAAACGCATAATTCTGAAGTCATTGTACCTTGGCCTTCCCTTCTTTATCAGTTAAAACTTTAAATGGGTGCCAACTTGGATCTCTAAGATAATCCTCCCACTGTGAGCACCACTCCGCCGCTTTCACACCCACTTCATCATTAGAAATTTTTCTCTTAGCTGCTTTCACACCCACTTCATCATCAGAAAATTTTCTCTTAGCTGCTTGCACAAACGGCTTAATATCAAGTTCTCCCATCATTTTCAGAGAAATAGAGGCCTTAGCTGCCTTCTCTAGCCACTGTAAACAAGGAAAACAGATTACTTAAACAAAACACAATGAAACCATGACAGCAACAGTAACACAGCAAGGTAGCAACAGACTACCTGAACTTATAGGGCTTATTTTGGTGTAAGGGTCAGATCCCCTATGACGAACCAGTATGAAATATTATGGCTAACTAAATGTGTAAAAAGAAAATATGGTATTTTATAGACCTGACTTAATTCTACCAATTTTTAACTAAAATGTTAAGCCTTATGATTAAAACCATCTTTGAACACAAACAATTTAATAGCAAATAGGCAGAGTTAAACCAAGCAACCACATGATTAACAGAATAGATGATACCGTTGAAAATCGTTTTTCAATTCCTCACATAGAGAAACTAGAGCTAAAACACAGAACATATTGCATGAGCATTGCAAATACATGTGCACAGATGAATACAAATTATCGCATCAAATCACCTTTGTAAGTACCCTAAATATGATTCCAATTACATGATTTGAATGTTAACTAAACATGGCACTCTGCTATAAGTAACATATAAACAGTTGCATGACAATTAAACAACTTACATTTCTGCTTAAGTTCATAAGGTATTTTACACAAATAAATCCCTCTATCCTGGTTTTGAAAAATATTAGTTAGACAAGACCTTCAAGTGTTGATGGCCAAATGGCATATTGACATTGGACCATCCCGTGTGTGGAAAAAGATACATACACTTATTAAGATTTTGCGACCATCTTGCAACTCATCATTAGTTTCACGCTCCTTGAGTAGAAGTGTTCGTTGAAGTTCTTCCATTGCTTCCAATTCCTCCTCTTTTTCCCGCAGATACGTTTTGATTTCATCCAATTTTTTCTTCTCCTCCATATCAGCCTCCCCTGTGTGTTTAGCTACCTGAAGAGCTGTCCTTACCTGAAGAGCTCCTCTCAGGTGTTCAATCTCTAATTTCAAAGTTTGTTTAGCATCTAGTTCTCTTTGTAATTCATGAATTTTTTCATGCAATTCCTCCTTTTCTTTCTGCAACATCAAACCACAAAATGACTCCTTAAAAGTTAAAACCTGAAGTGGATAAATGTAACTGAATTAACTACTGTAGATAGAGGAAAATGGAGTTCATGCCTTCTGTTCCTCAGCTAAACGCAACATTTTCTCATCAGCCTTTTTTTGCTCCTCTATTGCCATCTCATTCTGCAAATAAAAAAGATGAAGAACAAATTCAGTCAGTTTTAAGTTATTAAAGTAAGAGTAGATGGTGTTAGGAATGGCACAAAAGACTAGCTTATAATTAAGGAATACTTGCGACACACTCTTTTGAACACACTTAGTGATTGGTCTATTCTTAAAAAAATCAATTTAGTTACCTTGTAAATTGATCACTTTGGTAAAAAAAAGTAACTAAATTTAGTTACTTGTGACACACTCTTTTGAACACACTTAGTGATTGGTCTATTCTTAAAAA
Source organism: Glycyrrhiza uralensis (assembly GCA_030159175.1). Taxonomy (NCBI): domain Eukaryota; kingdom Viridiplantae; phylum Streptophyta; class Magnoliopsida; order Fabales; family Fabaceae; genus Glycyrrhiza; species Glycyrrhiza uralensis. The sequence continues at coordinate 39,713,113 of BRZY01000007.1, read as the reverse complement.
AATCAATTTAGTTACCTTGTAAATTGATCACTTTGGTAAAAAAAAGTGATGACATTTTAAGAAATAGAGCAATCACAAAAAGTACGTTGAAAAGTGCGTCAAAGAGAGTATTTTGCTAGTATTACTCCCATAAATTTAAACAGCCAAAATAAATTACATTTTTCATCTCAAGATATAGCTTATTTCTCTCATTAACATTCTGCGTTTGAAGCTTCTGCAGATCCTTCTCACGATACTCAAGTTCTTTCCTCTGAGCTTCCAGATCCAATCTAGCTTTATTATGATCCATAAAAATTTTCTCCAAATGATCACGGTTACTCTGCTGAATCTTTTTTATTTCTAATAGAACAAAGCGAAACAAAGAGTCAGCTACATGAAAAATTAAACTACATGTAATCATAAAAACAGACGGTAAGGTATGATTGGACAAAAAAAGAAAGGAAAGAAAACCAATATAAATTAGAAAAATTCACTTTCAACATACCCGTATTAAAATATTCAATCATCTCCTCTTTTTGATCCATTACTGTCTTCAGGGACACATTAATATCATCACATTTGCTATGTACCTGTTCCAATTCCTTACTCTTCGATTTTAAAGTATTGACCAAGCTGGAGACAAGCTTCATGTTTTTCCTTGCGTCCTCTGCTTCTTTTCCAGAAACAGTTTTCAAATCCCCATTCTTGCGAAGCTGATCACCAACCGTTTTCAAATCCCCATACTTAGTATTGTAGTCATCGTCACGTGCCACCCATCCATACAGTCTATCCCCTAGCTGCCTTGTACGGTTGTAATCACTCTTGCCACAATGTTCTTCCTCAAAACTCCTTTCAAACTTCATAGCATTGATGAAACCATCCCAATCTCCATTAAACTCAACAACGGCAAAGCCCGTGTGTCCTTTATGAGTCCACACTGGACGAACTTTCAAGGGGTGAAATCCCTTCAGGGTAAACTCATCCCTCAGCTTGGATCCACTTTCTCTGGTATTAACGTTTGCAACGATTCCCATCCAAGGCCAGACAAATAATTGATCTTTAACAACATGTTCCGACCTAACATCCACAAATACTTTATCTTTAGCAACAGGTTCCGACATAACATCCACAACATACTTTTCAACATATATTTCAAGGGCGGAGTGTTTTGCAATATCTTTTATCCCGTCCCTCCTTGAGCCCCTAGCAAATCGCGAAGCATGATTGAAAAGCTCCCTCGAGGAGTAATCCTTCTTGTCCGGGCAGAACGGACACCTGTAGGTTGAATTCGAGATTCTAAGCTTATAGTATTCGGACTTCAAGTCTTGGTAATATCTATACTCGTAGTACTTGAAGTCATCAGACTCAGGCCTATGTTCTGATCGACGGGACATCTGCAAATGATAATTGTAAGATGAAGTTTATCTATCACATGCACACTGTCACTACACAGAAGCTACATATTGAGACTAAACCAAATAAATAGATAAATAGAAGCCAAGGAAAAGTAAAAACGACAATTATTGAGCTCAACGATAGCATTTTGTGCTAAGAAGAAGAAATCGCAATGCAGCAGATTAGCATACACACACGCAATATACACTAAAAATTACAGAGTTACCTTGTGCAGGAAGGACTCTCTTTCACAACCACGTCGACTAGTTTTGTCGTGGATGAAAACCGAAGAGCAGACGAGAAAACCAAGTGACGACGTAAAAGGGGGAATGCGGAACTAAAAGAATAAACCCTAAGCTCTTTCTAAATCGAAAACGTATTGTTCTTCCGAAAGCAGTATTCCGGATAATCGCTAATCAGCACTAAAGAAGATGAAAAGTTGTCACCCTCGGCTCAACCGCGAGTACATTAGGGTTTTCAACTGAGAAAAAAAAATAGAAAGATGGAAGGTTTCGGTTCGGAGTTGCTCCAGGAGAAGAGAAGCAAGAAATCCTCTGCCCCTATGTATGCCAGGACGCGCAACGCACTCGGGTTTGCTTGTACTGCCTATAAGCATGCCGTTCTTTTTTTTTTTTTTTGATTTAGGATCCTCGCCAGCTACCTACGGTAGAAATTTTATTTACTTAATTTATAAAATAACTTTTTAAGATATTTTCGTCAAAAAAACTTTTTAAGGTATTATTTGTAAAAAAAATTAAACAATAATAAAAAAATATAAGTCTTTACCTTTTTTTGATGAACTATACAAGTTTTTACGAAATATCTTATTCGAGTAAACTATCACTTTCGTCCTTCAATTTGTAACTCGCTAGCAATTTAGTCCTTATTTTTAGGAAATAGGCAAATTAGTCCCTCACATTTATCACCGTCGATCACTTTCGTCCCTCCGTCACTGAGCGTTAACTGACGCTGTTAACGGTGCTGATGTGGCACGTTAAGTGCCACCCAAGCGTGGCCACGTGTCAGGGACTAAAATGCCAATTTTTAGCAAACAATTGAGGGACGTTGGAGGGACGAAAATGACATTTATTAACATCATCTTCTTCTTCCTTGTGAACAATTCAGAATAAATCAGTGAAATAGAAGAGGGGAGATGAGGGTGAGATATAAAACATGGAGATCCTCCTGAGGCAGAGAGATGGTGGAATGACAGACCCTCGTTCCCTACCAACTCAAATTAATATTCTTTATCCATGAAATATTGCAAAGAGAGAAGCTCAGTTGCACTAATTCTTCTTCCAAAAAAAATGTGATCCTATGTTGAACTGTGACAACACTCGTATTGAACTCAAGTGTAAAGTTAAAGGGTTTGGAAGGTGCTCAGGAAATATAAATCAAAATAAATCAATATAAAATAAGGAAGACGTTATTCCTGTAACATATTTTTCTTTATCCTGTGCCTATTCTTTTTGTTAGGCTACCAGTACTTTTGTATTTATATTACAATTAAATAGGACATGTGACTAAAATAGTTGAGTGTTTATTGCCGCTAATGGTTCCCTCATAATTCAAAGGTATGCACCATACTTGCAGAAACATGGTTCTTATTTAGGACGACAAATTTCAGCAAGACAAAGCTGGAAAGGTTAGGATATCAGCCTGATGCACATGTGCTTCAGAAGTTCTGGGAACTTTGTCAACAACAACTTAATATTTCATGTAACCCCAGATGGATATGCTAGACATGATGGACTTGTTAAAGCCGTTATTTTGTAATTCACACTTGGTAGTTGTTAGTTAGTTGACTGAGTTTGTTAGTTCAGTTTCATTGTTAAGTGTGTTGTTTGTTAGAAACTGATTTTGTAATTGTGAGTTAGTTGCGGATCTTGTGATGTACTTAGTGATGTGCGACCTAAGTGTATAAAAGTTGTGAAGTGATAATAAGAATTGCCAGAGAGCACAAGTTTCTGTAATCTTCTTCTTCCTCAATTCTGTGTGCGTGTATCTGAGTGTGAGTGAAACACTTGAGAGGATTGCGTGCGTCCAACGAGACGTCTTGTGTTCATTCATCTTCTAGCAGTGCGTCCGGTGTTCTGCGTCCAATAACGCAGAGGAGGCTCGTGCGTCCAATACGCGGTGTTTTGCGTCCAATAACGCAGAGGAGGCTCGTGCGTCCAATACGCGGTAGCTGCGTCCAACAGGACTAGTGCAAATATTCATCTTATGTTTCTTGATTTTAACTTGAAACAAGTTATTACAAAATGTCGAAATTCTTGTTGTCTACTGTCTCTAGATTGAACAATGCATTTAAAGTTCATTTGCTTATTCAAGTTGGAGTTAATAATGCTAAATACTCTCATTGATGCGTCTTTGATCCTTCATATGTCTACCGCTCATCTTGTTTATAACGTTAGAAGTCTGTTTCACTTGCCTATCAATTTTCAGATGAGGCAAAAGATGAAGATGTTAACAAAGAGTACACTGAGGAGACAAATACAGATGCTGTTATGATTGCTGCTGCAAAACTGATTGCTAATGATGTTGTTCCAAAGGTAAATTGTTATTTATTTCTATAAAGTTATGACAATTGTCATTTTTTTTGGCAAAAATGTTTTTCTTAGTAGCGAAATTTATTTTGTTGACAAAATTTGGCTATTACTAATGCAGGAGTATCTTGCTCCTGAGATTATTTCTCATTTTGTAATGCATGGGACAAGTGTGGCTGAGATTGTAAAGCATCTGATCACGGTTCTAAAGAAAAAAGATGATGATTTGGCTGCCATTTTTCTGGAAGCACTTAAAAGGGTAATTGTTGTTCTGGATGCTGGCTTATACGTACATATATACATACATGGTCGATCAAGTTGGGTTTTCTTTTGTCTTTTTGAATTATGAGGGAACTATTAGCGGCAATAAACAGTCAACTATTTTAGTCACATGTCCTATTTAATTGTAATATAAATACAAAAGTACTGGTAGTCTAACAAAAAGAATAGGCACAGGATAAAGAAAAAAAATGTTACAGGAATAACGTCTTCCTTATTTTATATTGATTTATTTTGATTTATATTTCCTGAGCACCTTTCAAACCCTTTAACTTTACACTTGAGTTCAATACGAGCGTTGTCACAGTTCAACATAGGATCACATTTTTTTCTGGAAGAAGAATCAGTGCAACTAAGCTTCTCTCTTTGCAATATTTCATGGATAATGAATATTAATTTGAGTTGGTAGGGAATGAGGGTCTGTCATTCCACCATCCCTCTGCCTCAGGAGGATCTCCATGTTTTATATCTCACCCTCATCTCCCCTCTTCTATTTCACTGATTTATTCTGAATTGTTCACAAGGAAGAAGAAGATGATGTTAATAAATGTCATTTTCGTCCCTCCAACGTCCCTCAATTGTTTGCTAAAAATTGGCATTTTAGTCCCTGACACGTGGCCACGCTTGGGTGGCACTTAACGTGCCACATCAGCACCGTTAACAGCGTCAGTTAACGCTCACTGACGGAGGGACGAAAGTGATCGACGGTGATAAATGTGAGAGACTAATTTGCCTATTTCCTAAAGATAAGGACTAAATTGCTAGCGAGTTACAAATTGAAGGACGAAAGTGATGGTTTACTCTATCTTATTCTGTATCAGTGTATTAGTTATTATTATACAATATACATACAAAATATACTCGTTTTCAATTCTATTAAGACATATAATCAATGCATGTACCTAGAACAATTAGGTGATACAATGTCAATATTGGCGAGGAAAATAGTGATCATACACAGGGAAACTATTAAGATATTTTGTTTGCAATTGCAAAAGATGAGACGAAGGAAAGAGAGAAGAGAAGAAAAGAAAATATCATATGAGATCACAACGCAATGTCAAACCAGTGAAGAAATGTAACCAACAAAAAACCAGTGAAGAAAGCTTAATTAATTAATTAATGCCTATAATGATAATGATTGAAGTACAATTAGAAATAGAAATAATTGCAGAAAGCTTTGGATTTCCATATTGTAGCATAAATTATTACGGTCACTTATTATTTTTCCCGCATAATGGGGATGGATTAATAAGATGACACAACTTAAAAAACAAATTTAAAAAAATCCCTTTCTACCTTTTATATTTCAGTCTTTTTATGAATTCAAAAATAATTACTATTTTGTAATTCAAATTGAATGAACAATATTTATATACACACAAAATTACCAATAGAGTAAATTGCATTTTCACTGGAAATGGTGTAACAAATTGCTTAAAATCAATTACATATACGGGTCTATCAAACAATTAAAACGAGCCAAGATTTCAAACCAAAACTTACCTGCAGAATTCAATTTCCTTTGGTTTCTTCGATTACATCAGATATCCCACTCCCCAAGCGGAATTTGTTTAGCTCGTTATATCTTGATGGTTTCTGTTGTATCAGCTTCCTCTCTCCGACTTTCCTTCTATCTCTTTCTTATGGATGCTTCTCTGCTCTATCTCAAAGGTTGGAGTTGGATGATTCTCTCCCAAAACCTATTTTTCTGAAAATTTTCAGAATTATTTCTTTCTAATTCTCCTCGTCGAATCCCTTTATCCCCTTAAAGCCAAATATCAGTGGTTTACTGGTTTACGGATCTCTACAATTTTAGTAGTAGTACTACCTAGCAATAATGATTCTCTCTAGACTCTAATCAATGATGGGTAAAAGCAATGGTTTGCCAAACTGTAATTGTTTGGAAGATGAAGCAACCCCGGGCTTATTTTATTATTGTTGTTATTGTTATTATTATTAATGACTTTTTTATTATTATTGTTGTTATTGTTATTGTTATTATTATTAATGACTTTTTTAATTTTAATAACTTAAAATAAAACTGAAAATCATGACCAAAAAAAAAATAAAACTGAAAATGAAAAATGAAATTAAAAAATAGGATGGAAATTAAACTAAAATTAGAATTAGAAATGCTATTAAAGTTAAAAATTTAATAATTAAAAATAATAATAGCCAAAAATTTAATTCATTCCCGAAATATGCCAAAAAAAACATTATAGCAAATGCCTTTCGTCAGGATCATCAATTGCACGTTATCCCCTCTCCGCTCTAAAGTTCTGATCATAGCAAAAGTATTGAAGAGAATAAAATATATAAAAAAATTAATCATATATAGTTAAAAGTATTTAAGTAATACTTGTAGCAAAAATAAAAGAAGTATTTAAGTATGTATCAAAAAAAAAAGTATTTAAGTAATACATTAATTAACACATTGATCACTTCACCAAAAATTAACACATTGATCACTTCACCAAAAATTAACACATTGATCAATTAACACAACAATCAATATTCATCACACTACAAAATCGAATATACACCCTATTAATAAATGGATAGATAAAAAATCTATTTATTTTTAGACATAAATAAAATCTATCCAAGACAAACCCACAACAGGATTTACCCAGATATGAGGTAATTAATTTTGCCATCTCTACAAACCCTTGGACTATTACCCAGATATGAGGTAATTTTGCCATCTCTACAAACCCTTGGACTACTACACCCAAAACAACCCTACAAATTGCACCCAAATAAAACCACCATCAGAGACTGGGCTAGAAGCCATCGCCAACACATACCGCAGCCCAAATCCAAAACTATGAGCTAGCTGCCGTAGCCACCGCCATCTTGTTGCTTGCCAAGCATAGTGGTGGTGGAGGCCAACGAGGACGGAGGCACAACGACAGGGGCATATGGCAAAAAGGACTTTCGGGAGAGTAGGGGTGTTCAAAACCTAACCGATCTAAAAAAAACCGTAAACCGATCCAAAAAACCTAAAATCGATTAAACAACTGAATTTTTTGAATTTGTTTGAATGTCTATTTTGGAAGACCTAACTGAACTGCTCGAATTTCAGATTTCTTTACTAAAATTGAACTGCAATTTTATAATATTATTTCTTTTGTACTTACATGCTACTTTAAGTATTTTTTTAGAATTGACTTTTGTAAGTAGTTTTTATGTTAAATATTAATTCACATTGACCTTGTGTGTTAAATATTATTTCACATTTTTCATTTCATTTGTTTAGAATATGATATGATATGATTTTGCAAATACTATTTTTCTATAAGGCATTTTTTTAGAAATGACGTGTATTTAGAAATTCGCTTTATAATTGATAATCCATCGAGAATTGTTAAAATAAATGTCATTGAGTTGTACTCAGAAATATATTAGAAGTGAAACAGAAGTGAAATCAGTTTAGTTGATATTTATTTTCCAAAAAAATTATAACTGCAAAAAATTGAAAATTAATTTAATCTAAACTGCATTGTTTTCAGATCGGATACTTTTTTTGAAAGCAAACCGAATCGAGTCAAACCACATGTTATTTTAAACTTTTGATCAATGACTTTTTACTTTAAAATCAAACTGAACTAAGCCGCAAACAACCCAGTGAAGAGGATTCCACTCGACAGAGGACATTTATATTTATATTGTAAAAAATTAGAGGATTGAAGAACCTAAATTCTAAACTATGATCACTCTGGAATATTAGAGAAATAAAAATTAATCGGATACGACAACATGTAAAAATTGCTTGTTCATGGATGCACCATTTTCCTATCGGTGCATCGTAGTGCCCCTCGTTGTATCCCTTCTTAATTGAGTAATTTTAAGTTGGGCATGTTTATTAAGTACTAATCTTTATCAAATACACTCATTCAAAAAAAGAAAATCTTTATCAAATACACTTTGCAAATATTGTACTTTCTTTATGTATATATGTGCAGGTATCGCTTAAAAATAATATTAACCAATAAGGTATTTCTTGTTTAGTGTGAAAAAAATTAGAAACTAAAACTAATAAAGTCTTATATAAGATTAACAATATCTTTGTAAAAATTAAATAAAGTGGTTTCATTTAATTAAGATAATTTATTAAGTAAATTTGTATTTTTAAAATCAAAATTACAACAATTTCGACTAATTCTAAAAGATATATTTTTTTGTTTTCTAGTATCCTCCACGCGCACTGTTCTCTCTTTTGATTTCTATTTACTATTTATTTCTTTCCCCGTACTGTTTTTTTAAGTGTTTAACTGTTTATCAAACATTTTTTCTATACTTTTTAATTTGACTATTTAAAAAGAGAAATAGTGTACGTGTCAGAAAAAGCCTTAGAAAATGAAACTACCTTCTTCGTGTATCTGGTCGCTTTTTCACCCTATTAACATATATTTTTTTATTTACTAAAGAAACGTATTTTTGAATATAATATTTATTTAAGTATTTTTTAGAGAATTAAAACCAGTGTCTCACCGTTCATATTGGCCAGAATACAATGAAATTAAATTGTGCCACAATCCAGCAATACAAAGATATCCAAATGGTCGTCCACAGTCGATGAGAATTCATACAGAAATGGATCAAATGGAAAAGAGTCGTCATCCCAATAGATGTGGACTGTGTCGAAATGAAGGGCATAGCAAGAAAATCTGCCCTTACCGTTCATGAGCTGAGACGCAACACTAAGAAAATTTCTATCATTTGCATTTAATTTACTGTTTTATCATTTTTGTTTGTATCACTTTTGTATTTGTATTTTTAAATTTTAAATCAATTTGAACTATTTTCTATAATTATATTATTATTTAATTGACAAATCGGGTTAATAAATATTTAATAATTAAATATTAATTTAATTAACAATTTAATTACAATCTCAAACCAACTATTAATATTTAATTTATTAAAAAATACTTAAATAAATATTATATTCAAAAATTTGTTATTTTGGTAAATAAAAAAATATGTGTTATTTTGGTAAATAATAAAAAAAAGAGTGTTAATGGGGAAAAAAAACCGTATCTGGTTTATAAGCTCTGTTGCTATCTAACCGCATGAATATTTTTTTATCATGGTCTTCCCTCAACTGAAGGGAAGAAGTAATTAACGTATCAGAGACATACATACAAGAGCTAGCTAGCGATAATCATATCATATATTCATACATACATACGTAGATAGAGTGACAAATTAAGCAGCTAGCGAAGCAACGATGTCAGGTGTGTGGGTTTTTGACAAGAAGGGTGTGGCGAGGCTGATAAGCAACCCAACAAGGGAATCCTTCGAGCTGAAAGAGCCAACCCAACCCGGTGCGGGTGGAACAGCCACTTCCCCAGGCGCACGACCAAGGGTGCTGGTGTACCTCCCAAGCAACCAGGTGATTCGTTCCTACTCAGAACTCGAGCAGAGACTCGGCCAACTCGGGTGGACTCGCTACCCTAACTCATACCGCCCTGACCTCATCCAGTTCCATCGCTCGGACGCCTCCACACACCTCCTCTCCCTCCCCAAAAGCTTCTCCAGTTTTAAGCACTTCCACTTGTACGACATCGTCATTAAAAATCGCTCTTTCTTTGAAGTTCGTGACCCCACCACTAATTCTTCTTACTACCAAGCCTAATTAAACTCTTGCTCCACCATGTCATTGCATTGTTAATTACCATCCTGTTGCTCTACGTTAATTACGTCAACTCCATCCCTAGCTATAGCCACGTATCCCTACCAGTACCACCCTATTATTATATATACCATGCATTTTTCTTTTTTCTTTATTTTTGGCTTCGTATAATTCCCTTCATCAAATGCTTCTCTATTCTAATCTTCATTGGTTCATGATTTGGTTGTAACCATTATGATGAATTTAACGAGTAATGTCAATCTCTATAGCTCTGACCAGGAAAGCATTCAAAAATTGCAGATTATGAAATTAATTTTATGTGTTCGCATTTTGCTGCCTTCTTAATTTGTTTAAATTGAATTGAAAACGACAGTTTAGTCGTTGAGTGACTTGGGGGGGGGGGGGGTCTTCTTTAATATACTGCCCTATTTTATTGGGTTTATTATGCATGTATTAATTGTTATTTATTACTGGAAATTGCAAGCAAATTTTATTTACTACTGAAAACCCTCATGTGCTCATTAATGGAACCAAACAAAACAAAATTGACGTACGTTTCAGTTTTCATGTGACCATCGGATATAACAGGAAATGAGAGTACCAGCTAGGCAAGTAAGGCAAACTAGCTAGTTACGAGTGATAAGTTGGAAACGAACCAGTGGCGTGGCCGTAAATAGGTGACCTGCGGAGTCTTATATAGTAGTATCATAATATCATTATGGGTAGCATGCGGTTTTCCTTTCACTTTCCTTGGCGATGATGGGTGGGTGATAGTGAAACTGGCGATCAGTTGTAAAAAGCTGCAATAGATGATGCAATGCAATGCAATGCAATATAAGCTGCCCAAGGGTAGTAGCTGTCAACTTCTCAAGCCTGCTGTGAGTGTACTTTTGTACTATCTTATATATCGTTGTATCAGAAGAAAAAAAAACATCATTTTGGGTCTATAAAGGCTATACATCAGTCTAGATGGGTCATATAGCTAGCTATGTAGCCTAGCTATATAAGTTTCAATGTTTCATGGACAAAGGACGAGGGGCGTGAACTGTTGAAGCATGGACGAGATGGCATATGGCATCGTTCTTTTTGTTTTTCTACAAAAAAATATATATAATATTTAAGTGGACGTAGAACTCTTGAATAAATAGCTTATTTAAGTATTTATAATATAAACATTAATTATATCAGAGTATTTCAAATGCTAAAATCTATTTTGAGTTTTTATTTTTTTTAATAGATCCAAAAATATTATATAAGATTTAAAAGTTTTTATTATTTTTTATTTCAAATGTACCCAATATTAGTTTTTAACTTATTTTTACTCAGTTTTGCAATTATATTTTTTTGTAAGAAAATAATTTTTAATATATAAAAACTGATTGTTATATAAAAACTATTCTTATACGTGGCAGTCACATTAATCATCACCTCCAATTCTACAAAAAATAAGAACTCATTCTTATATGTAAGAACACACATAAGAATCATCTACCATTGGGCAACTTTAGTAAGGGGTTATTAAGCACTGAGTACCTAATGGGAAGTGGTTCTTAATAAGTACTCTCATTGCGGAGATTGGAAAGTGAGTTTCTAACAGGGAGGGGTGCTTATATAAACACTACACATCCCACACATTTTTTTTGGATTATAATTGGATATAAAATTATTACTAGGACCAATTTAATAATTTTTTCGGAGGTGATGAGTTGAATGAGTTGGGTACTTATTAGATATTTAAGTTAAAAAAAATAAAAATGAGTTATGTGTATAAGTGGAGTCCACTTAAGTACCCAAAAGTGGGTATTTCACTAAAAATAGCCTAAAAGTGGCACATTTTGACCCAGTCATCATTCCTACGTGGCACGAAACGCTGACGTGGCCTCCTACACGAAATATTGAGTTTTGAATTTAGTCTCTCTAAAAATTGAGTTTTGATTTTAGTCCCTCTGATTTTCCTCTTCCTCCTTCACCACTTTCCTCTTCCTCCTCCAATGGCTTCCCCCTCCTCTTCCACCCTCCTCCACTCTAGTCCCCACCCACCCCCCCGCCCACCACCACCACTACTACCACCACTCTGTCTGTCTGTTTGTCTCTCTCTCGTTTTCTCTCTCTCTCTCTCGTTTTCTCTCTCTCTCTCTCTCTCACCACCCCCACCCCCACCTTCCTCCACCCACTCTCTCTCTCGTTCTCTCTCTCTCTCTCAAATAAGTTTCAAACAACAAACCTGAGATTTCTACAACCAAAAGCGATTAATATCATGACAAAAATGATTGATATCTCTCAATCCGATTGATGAAAACTTGTTAAATTTCAATATGTTGGTCGATATGTCATGGGAAATAAAAGTCCTAATCAAATTGCAGTGATCGAAGCACCATGTGAGAGAAATATAGCTTGAAGCTGTTAGAGTTCATCGTGGACGAACATGATTGCTATTCGAGGGCAAAAATAACGCCAGGGATCTTATGTTGAGTTTAACATTTTAGTAAGGACTAAACTCAAAATGGATTATATTTACAGGAACTATTATATGAACATTACATATTTATAAGGACTAAATTCAAAAACCATAATTTTTATAGGGATCAAAGCACATCAGCTGAGTCCAAACTTCCATTGATACTTTCATCAAAAAAATCGAATAACAGAAACCCAGACATGCGAATAACAAATCCCTTTTCCATTGATACATGTACGTTTGGTTTTGTTTGTTTTGATCTTCATGACCTAGTATGTGTGCATGTGTGTAGAAATCGATGGGGTGGTGGTGGAGGAGAGGGGAGGAGGGAAAAGGAGGTGGGTGGTGGTGGAGGAGAGAGGAGGAGGGAAAAGGAGGAGAGAGAGGGGGTGGGGGGAGAAGGAGGGGGAGGCCATTGGAGGACGAAGAGGAAGGTGGTGGAAGAGGAAAACAAAAGGGACTAAAATCAAAACTTAATTTTTAGAGGAATTAAAATCAAAACTAAATTTTTAAAGGGACTAAATTCAAAATTCAATATTTCGTGTAGGAAGTCACGCCAGTGTTTCGTGCCACGTAGGAATGATGATTGGATCAAAATGTGTCACCTAGCAAGTCAACTCACTTAAAAGACCTAAATCAAAAAGAAAAATATTTAAATGACTAAAAAAGTTTGACTTATTTTTAATTAAGACTAAAAACATAATTAAACCTGAATAAATTATCTTAAAGAGCTTATGAAAGTAAAAATAAAATAACTTATAAACCAGTAATTGTCAAATACTAATATATAAATATGGAAAAAGTTTTGTGGACACCTGTAAAGGTGTATACCACTAGAGTGAAATAGAAAGAAATTAGAGAAAAATAATAAAATGGTGAAATATATAATGTGATAGTTAAAGAGAGATAAAATAAAATAAAAAATATTAAATAGATAAATATATTTTTGAAATATATATATCATTATTCTATAAATATTTATGTCAATAGATAAATTTAATAAATAAGTTCTATATAAATCAATTCAAACATAAACTTATTATACTCGTATCATATGGTCAAACAATCCCCGCAAGAATTACTCCAGTGATATGAGCAGGAGATACTTGTAATAATAGATTGGGGGTTCGATCCCCCACCTCACCAAAAAAAAATCATATGGTCAAACAGAATCGACTACTGCGCTGACTGATGAGCACCGATATTCAGTGGTCCCCGGCTTTTATGAATATAATTCACTTTTTTCTGGGATTGATGGCATGGCCCACTGTGTGACGATGGGAGAGCTTTTGGGGAATGAGAGAGATTTGCTTTGTGATGATCTACATATACAGGGTACGAAAAACAGAGAAAGTGGAGTGGATCACACCTTCTGATTTGACACCACGAGAAGGCCCATACACAAAGATACATGTCACTTCCTGCGACGTCGTACCGATTATTCTAGCTCCCGCGCTCGACTTCTTTCTCATCTTCCTCAACTCCATTATTATTATTATTATTGCAAAACATTTACGCCCTTGTTTTTAACAAGTTTACTCAATTAGTTCCATGTTTTTAACAAGGTTTTTGTTTTTGATGAACTTGTTTGTGACAAGTTTACACATTGATCATTTTCACCTTTTATTACATGCTTATTACACACACATTTATAACGCGGTGCAACTATAAGTGTAGTACTTTAAATTAAAAAATTTCAATCATATTATAGCTTGTTTGGTTAAAATTATTCTCTTTCCAAAATCAATTATAGCTAAATAGAGTAGAGCTTTTGAAAAAACTGATTTGAGACTCATTTTGTTTCACTTTTATGGTGACTATGATCTTAACCAAATATGCTCTTAGTCTTTTAGGGTCAAACAATTTAGTCTCTAAATTTATTTGATAGGGACAAATGTGATTAAAGATTTAACTTTTAGACATTAATTTAAAATATTAATAATTATAAAATTAAATTAATAATATTCTACAATTTTATGTATTAAATTGGTCAAACACTTATTAGGCTAGTAAAAAAGTAGCTAAAAATGAGTTAATTTTTTAGTTGCTTTGATTGGTAGAAGAAAAAATGAAATAAAGTTCAAATTTTTCTCTTTTCTTATTTGATTATATAAAAATTAAAAAAGAAAAAATATTTATGAAATGACATAAATATTGTTAGTAAAAATAGAAAATGACAATGACACAATGAGAATAAAACAGTAAAATGTTTTCTTATTAATGTAAAAAGAGAGAATCATTATTTATTCAAAACTCAAAATTAATTAAAAATTATTTTATCCTTTTAAAATTTTATTCAATAAATAGTAACGAGAAATATAATAGGGATATTTTACTGTATTTTTGGTTTAAAAACTCAACCCCATATCCTATTTCTGTCCAAGACTCTAAGCATAGGGGACAGGAGTCTAAGGTGGGATCCACCTTTGTTTTTTTTTCTACGATCAGTTGCATCCAAAATGAGAGAAGCATAAACAGTGTTTTCAATCATTGATTTTTCTTTCCACTTCTCTTCTTTTCAATCCAATCAAACACAACATTATTTTATTTTTTGTTTTTTGTGGCTTCTAGCACGAGGGATATTGTAAGACCCTCATAGTGAGGGGTTAAATATCACTGTTAGATATAATAATAAAATAATTCTATGGCTGAGATAGTTTTTAGTGACCTACTGATTACCTGATATCACAAATTGCCAAAATAGTTGCAATTTAGTCCCTCAATTTGCTGCAATTCACTTTTCAAACCCATTCTCTATCTTCTTCAGTTCTTCTTGCTCTCTCTTCCCCAAATTTCTTTACCAAAAAATTCAACCCAGAAAATTAACCATCTATTAACACTTACTTAGAAAATCAACCCAGAAATAATAAGCCCAGCTATGTGGTATATAACACAAAACTCAATTAATTTCTCATTGTAGCAGTTCCTATATTATGAATTCTATTCTATTTTGCAAATTCAAATCAACTCTAGATATAGCTAGTACTGGAACCATTTGCACGTGATGCTACTGATACAAATTGAATCTGAGACATTGACAAATTAATTAAACCAAAACCATGGAACTCTCTCATGATCAACTACCACGGGGGTATGTATTTCGATATTTTGTGGATAATGTAATGAAGGAAAGGGAAACATTTATCGTTGTGTGTACACTGTTTTGTGAGGCCCAAATTCTAGCGGTTGCAGGGGCTGCGTTCATTGGCGGCGGCGGCAGGTGGAGTCGTGTTCGACCGCGGTGGAAAGAGAAATCACGCTGTTGCTTGCCGCTTTTCACAGTGGCTGAAACAACCGCGTTTTGCGGTGACAACAAGAAGGAGATGGTACTCCGTTGTGGCCCTAGGCCGTTTACGGTGGTAGAGGAGTTAAGGACAGGCAGCGACCATGTAGGGAGGAGGAGAATGGCTGCATCGATGGAGAGAGATCCGGTGGGGTTTAGCACGGTCTAGTTGTGGCCGCGACGGAGAATGAGAGACAAACGGGCCGCGACACCGCGACGGTGGGGGCGCCTCCGCCATCGTGGTGACGCAGGAGCACAACCCCTTCTACTTCCCTTCTCTGTTTCCGTTACTGATGATTTCTTTGTGTCTTCTTTTTTTTCCTCAAATTATGAAATCAAATAGATATGATTTCTCTCTGTCTTCGTTGTTTGTTTTTTCAAAGCCTGAATTAGAAAAGGATGGTTGAGTATCAAGGTTCAAGCTGTTACTGATAAATGAACAAGATGAGTCCAAAAGGGGAAAAGGCCAAATGAGAATCTTTATGTATTAATATTTGTATTGTTTGCATAAGCTGATTGTACACAAATGAAATTTTAAGGAGAAACATGAGTTTTTTGAAAAATATTTTTGGGAATTAGTATTACATTCACAGGTACAAATTCATCAAACCAGTTAAGGACTAAGAAGTGGAACGGTAATGACTGAATGTTGAATGTCTGGACTAATGAGAGCGATAAAAAATAGTACTTTGCAATTATATGAGTGTTTATACAAATGGCCCAAAAAATATTAGTATTACGTAACTTACCCCGCATTACCTGCTACATCCAGTTATTTCGCCCCCTCACCCATGAGGGCCTTGCAAGCCTCCTCATGCTAGAAACCACCTTGTTTTTTTTTTTACAAGAACTGTGGTCTTTTGTTGGGTAAAACTTACACTCACCAAAGATCGAAGATGAGAGCACACACAAAAAAA
The DNA here is from genome assembly GCA_030159175.1 of Glycyrrhiza uralensis. Taxonomy (NCBI): domain Eukaryota; kingdom Viridiplantae; phylum Streptophyta; class Magnoliopsida; order Fabales; family Fabaceae; genus Glycyrrhiza; species Glycyrrhiza uralensis. The sequence continues at coordinate 39,696,615 of BRZY01000007.1, read as the reverse complement.
GTAAGAAAATATAAGAATTTATGTGGTTTGACATCTCTTGTCTACGTCCACAAAAACACTTTAACAAAGTATTCACTATCCCAAACAATATACAAGCTAGTGTATCACTTTACAAACTCAAACCTCTTACTCAAGAGTTACAAGAACGATAATACTCACTTACAAGAGACTTTTATTACAAGTGATCTCTACACTTTGCTCACTCTCTTTAACTTGTCTCTTGTTTAAACTCTTTGCAAGACCCCTTTTTATAATGGAAATGCTGTGCCTTCTTTCAAGAGTGAGATAATTGATATTAATGGCTTTTCATGTTTTTCATGCCATTGAAAATACTCTCACTTTCTTTTAAAGTTAAATCAAAGTTTCTCCATAGTCTAAACTATAATTCCAAAAACATACCATTTTGCTATGCATTAAAATCTCACACTTTAATTAATTGATTAGAAATTTGAACCAAAACCCAACACTTTTCACATGTGTCTTTGATACATATATTGACCATGCATCGTTTTTTTACGGTGTGGCGGGAGGGATTTTAATAAAAAAGAGGAAAAAAATAGGAAAAACTTAATTAAATATTTTATTTAATTTATTAGAGGAGATATGAGGAGAATACAGGGAAAGGAATGTTTTGTTACTCTCACGGTCACTAAAATCTCGTTTGTGTATCTAAAAAAAAATCCTTTAACTTAATATGACACAACCATTTTAATAATATAATATATAATAACATCAACAAAGAAAAGTTATCCTTTTTGGCAATTATTATATGTCTAAAAATATTTTTTATTTCTATTATCCAAACAACAATTATTATGTCAAAAACACTTTTTAAATAAACATTTCCAACCATAAATCAATTCACTCAAACTCACTTTAAACCAAAATTAATATTATTTTTATTTTTTTTTGGTCAAAACCAAAATTAATATTATGAAACACAAGTTTAATCAAAATCAAGTATGTAGTCTATTCCAAATCCAATCCGAATACACTAGTCTAGACAGATATAATAGACCAAAGCGGGACAACAACGTTTCGAGAGTGCGTCCAAAATTGATTCAGGCGATCATGAGTTCTGAATTCAGAGTCACCACTCGGTAGTCATAGCAACGGCCCTTATTGGCTTTGGGCCACCAAGTCAAGTTTGCTTTTTGTTCCCCATTATTTCCCCCATAAAGATGGAATCACTCAAGTACAAAGTTTGACAATTTCGTTAACATGTGCTAAGTAGCAAACCAAAAAGATCAAAAAGAGTACGGCTTGACAATAATCCCAAAGGATCCAAATTAATAAATAACAGAGTGAATCATGTGGAGTGGAGTATTATTCAAAGTTTAAGCAATTAAAATTCTCGACTTTAAACGAGGATTGAGTTTGACCAAAAAAAAAAAACAAGGATTGAGTACACGGGATTTGCCATCCCTTACATACTGTACTACTGAGAGTGAAACACAACATACAGGGAACTGCATTCAAGAACCAAGTTAAATTCGGGTCATAGTTCTTTTTAGTAAGCCTTTCAAATTGAATTTATATAATCTATTTTGTATCCTAATCCAAAACAGTTTCCACTGTTCTTTTTGACATAATGAGGGGGAAAAAAAATCTCAGCCAATATTTTCATTTATAGTCAGAATTATGTCCATGTTCACAAGAAACAAATCACGAAAGAACCGATACAAATACAAGAGCATAAGCCAATGTATTTAGTATGTTTGATGTGGAAGCCACATATGGCAACGATGTTGTTACAAAACAGATTAGGAAACCACAGCACCCCCAATGCAGACTATGAACAAAAATGAGCTAACCAGAGCACTGCCTTCCCAGCTAGTTTCAATAGTTACAAACACTTGAAAGAACTCAGAATACATGCAACATTAATTCGTGAGCATCAGCAATCTCACCTATAAATGCCAAGAGAGAAGCTTTGTTTTGAATATATTAGCTGAAATATTATATGTACAGGTGCCTGGGTTCATGGACAAGATCGCCAGCAAATCCTGCACGGTGATTTCCCTGGTCGGGCCACAGGACATTCAGCTTTGTTAAGTTTGAAGGTTGTGTATTTTGCAACTTCAAGTATAGAGAGGGGATGCAGAGGGCCGGGGATAAGATGTGGGGGTCCTCCTAACATCATCAGCACTTCTTCTCCGAGCACGATGCACATTAACAGAGGGATTTCGATTGCCTCCATTTACATTGGGAACTTGCAGCTGCTCCAAAATTTTAACAACCTCATCCATGTTTGGCCTGAACTTAGATTCTCTTGATAGGCATCGCAACGCAAGGGTGGCTACCTTGTAGGCCTCATCTGTTGAATACTGCCCTTCGAGCCGGCTGTCTAACACGCGGAAAACCTTGCGTTTGTTAGCCAGGTAAGGTTTAGCCCATTCCACCAAGTTGTGTTGTCCAGATGGTCTATTCTTGTCAACTGCCCTCTTACCAGATAACATTTCCAGCAGGACAACTCCAAAACTATAGACATCACTCTTAGCAGTAAGATGACCTACAGTAACAATGTTTTCAGCTATTAACAGAAAAAGCTACTAAGCTGAATCTAGAATAACTTAACAAACTCAGAAAAAGGAGAAGAAACATGAAACATAAATGGTTCAGCAACATGAGCCCAACAATACCAGTGGCTAGATATTCAGGAGCTGCATATCCATAGGTTCCCATTACCCTGGTGGAGACATGGCTTTTGTCACCTGTTGGACCATCCTTTGCCAGCCCAAAATCAGAAAGCTTTGCAGTATAATTCTGCAATCAAATCAATAAATATGTTTCGGATATGTTGTCCAAATAGTTTCTTACATTCATCAAACCTATTTATTTCATCATACATTGAAAGAAAAAGACTAAAAGTCTACATACTGAATCCAGCAAGACATTTGAAGTCTTAAAATCTCTATATATAACTTTTGTTTCACCACCGTGCAGAAATGCAAGCCCTTTGGCAGCATCAAGAGCAACCTTCACACGGAGGCTCCAAGAAAGAGGTTGAAAATATGAACCTCCTGTTTCAATAATATATTCCGAATGTTAAACAAACTTCTAAAGTTAAAACTAAGGGAAAAGACGCACATGAAGAACTCAGAACTCACTCCTGAATAAATGATTCTCCAAGCTTCCACGAGGCATAAATTCATAGACGAGAAGGTGGTGTTCATCTTCAAGGCAATACCCAATCAATCTCACCAGATGAGGATGAGAAAACTGTCCAAGATAGTTGACTTCGGCCTAAAAGCGAAAACAAGAACATAGTAAGGCAAACATGTGTTGTCTGCACCACCAAAAAGTAAACTCCTCTTAGTTTTCCAATCATCACTAACACAGTATTGTTGAAATTGTAACAGGTTTTAAATGTAGGGATGTAAACTAATTCGGTGAGCATAGAAGATTGTCGAGTCAATCTTGCTTTATAAATCATTAACCATGCCTTGCCCTAACTATGTAAATTCAAAGGAAGCATTTGCTTCTTAATTATTATAAGCAAAGGATTCAAACAAGTAGATTAAATTAAACTCACCAACCACTCCCTGTGACCCTGGAAGCTTTCTTGATTAAGTCTTTTGACAGCAATAACAATGCCAGTGCCAGGTTTGGCAGCAGCCAATGTGTTCTCATCAATCCACCCCTTAAAAACTGATCCAAAACCACCTTCTCCCAACACACTGTCTGGACGGAAATTTCTAGTGGCTGCCTTTAGTTCCGCTAAAGTGTAGCTCTTTAAATTGGATGACTGCAAGATCTCACCCTCACTCCGAGGAACCGAACCCTTACTGTTTGCACGGCTGAGATCATTTCCATTTGTACTCGCGTTCTTTGAATTTAACCCTGCCAAACAGAACCATATCTATTACAGTTAAAACCTTCATGAATATCATATCATATCAAATGTAACATACACCGAGCTATCCAACTGGATCTTCAATCGTGTTTAAACAATGTCATGGATCACATTTGGTACGTCTAAGGAGAAAACATTCAAAGTGCCAAGATTAAGACTTAAGAATACCACGAGATGAAAGCACTAAGGGAGCCAATATAATCTTGTGACATGACAAAGTAGCATCAAAAGAGGGTAAAAGAACTGTTTAAATATTAAAATTGAGAAACAAGAGTTACCTAAATTTATCTCATACTTGTGCACCAAAGAACCAAACATAACCAGTAGAAAAAAAAGGATGTAATTAACAAATCAAACGCGTTAAACAATCGGAAGAGGAGGGAAACAAAGCCTAAATCCATTTAACCAAATCAAAATTATCCCTGGAGTGGGGAAACGAAAGAGCCAAACTTGGACGAAACAAAAGGAAATCGAGAATACCCAAAAGCAGCAATCAACATGAAAACACAACGACCTAAACTAAAACTCAAATGAATGGCACACACACCCACCCCACATGAAAGGGGGTCAAAGTAAAAAGGAAGAAAATTCCGGAACATACCAGTGTTATAAGGGCTTTCAGCTTTAATTTGGGCGCTCAAACAAACTCCCATGTTGAAGAGTCTTGTTTGTGTTGTTGTCTGCAGATCGCAATCACAGAAACAGAGAACGCAATATCCAACACAACATAGGTAGCTGCAGAAACCATGAAACTTGAATTGAATACACAGAAAGAAGAAGAAAGGAAAAGACCTGAAAGTGTCAAAAAGGGAGAAATCAAAATATGCATGAAGGAAAACGAGAAGAACCTGTTCACACCTTGCAGTGAACCTGACTCCAAACCAAACACAGAGAAAGAGAGAAACAGAGAGATAGAAAGAGAGTTATTATATTAGCTGTTGAGGTGTGCTGGGTGGTTTGAGGAAGCTATTATTGAGAGAGAGAGAGAGACCCTTGCGTTGGGTTAAAGAGATTGGATGAGAATAGTAAATAGAAGAGAGGGAGAGTTGGAAAGGAACAAGGAAGGTGGGTATGGAGACTCCAGTGGCATTGATGGTTTCAATGGACCCCTCTCTATATTGGTCTCGATGGCCCCGCTCCTTCCATCACAATCTTTATGCTTCACTCACTGCTATTTGCAAGCATCAAAGTGAAAGTCCCCTCTCTCCTATCCTATCTCATTAGAAAGAAAATTCCACTCTCTCTCACACACACACAACACAGCCACGGGTATTTGGTAGTCGGTGCTCTCCGTTCGTTCTTGTTGCTTGTTATGCTTCTGCTCCCTCGCATTTTTACACATTACCTAGCAGCTAGCTGCCAACTTTATGGTCCCATTTGTCTTTTTCCCACACAACTTCATTACATTACAATGCCTCCCTTCACAGTACTAGTTGCCTTTTTTTTCCATGTTAATAATTATTTCACATTGTGCTCATGAGGAGTCCTATTACTATATTTTTAATATACTTTTTTAAATACCAATTAAATTATGTTGGTTTTATACCCTGTTTGATTTGATGTATTTCAAAGCAATAAAAATCACGTAAAGCATTTTGAAATAAAATATAACTTACTTTCGATTACAAAATAAATTTTATCAAAGACTCTGATTTAAATTATTAATTAAAATATAATAATATATTATTTATTAAATTAAACTTAAAATTTCAATTTTTTATTTTTTATTAATGCACAGGTGTTTGCACAGGTGTACTGAATAGTCTTTCTCGGTTTCTATTTTCTACAATCTCTTTTTTTTTTCTTTTTTTCCTTTTTATTTTATTTTGGGGGCTCATACCTTATTCCTTGTCTTGTCTCCCCCTGCATGAATGCATGTTTGTCTTTCTCATTTGGACTTGTGGACGATGGAAGGAGAAGTTCCCACTATTTTCTTCCTTCCTAATCCTAAACCCCGCGGGGTCTTACAAATTAAATTAGTGATCAAAGTTAGATTGTTTTTTAGCAACATCAATAATATATAGTAGTAGAGTAGTCTGGATTCCCAATCATGCTCTAATAAAGGGAATAATGGTTGTTGACTAAATTGATTTTCTCATTTTTCTCGTTGTGTTGAATACTAGTATACTTCTACTATTATTTAATTATATGCCAAAACATTCTTCTCTTGCTTTTAATATAATTTTGTCCATGGTTCGCATGACAAGCACACGCCAACAAGCTTCAAAATGGATGGAATTAGACTCCTAGCTAGGTATATTCTTCAAAACTCCCACATTGTTATTGAGATACAGAATAATTTATCATGTCTTCATCCTTCACTAAAAAAATCATATTTAATTTGAAAATATCTGTACGAGAATCTTGTGTAATGTCAGCGTGAATATATTTCAGGATCTCGACCATGAATAGTATTAGAGACCATTTTACTGTGATGGAAAAATTTGTTTTATGAAAAATTATTGAGTCAATTATGGTGGATTCTAAGGAGGGCACGTAATTTGTATGCTAAGAGCAGCGATTTTGTTTTCTTTCCGATGTACTAGACTAGACTAGACTAGATGTACTAGAATAATGTACAATTTGTCCAAAAATATAATATAATTTAGAGATTTGTACCACGCACATCTTATCTTATAGTAGTATATTTCATAATAACTGCAGGCGATGGGTGTCTATATATTTCACTTCACGCCTCACGTATGCAATATGACGTGCGCATTCATGAAGAGGGTCCAATGTAGGAATGACAATGGGTAGGGTATGAGTAGGGTATTATAGTATCTATTTCTATATTTACAGTTTGAAAAAATACTCGTATCTGGCTTTATATTGGCGTGAGTAACAACTTTGATTCTCGTACCTTTACTCTCTGGGTACCTCGGTACCCGTATCCGTACCCATACCTATATCCATTACCTGCACTTTCACAATGAAAAATGAAAAAAATAATTTCTCAAAGGTAATACATAATATTATATATGGTAAAAATTTAAGTATATATTACAATACAAAATACATAAAATCAAACTCGAATATTAAATAAATTCAATTTAATTACTACGCACCGAAGCTATAAAATAAATTTACACAGACATCTGATCACATTTCACTATAATGTCACCTCACAATATTATTTCCTAAAACATTGGCACAAATATCTACATGGCAATATATGATTGACTGTCTGTGTAAAAATATTTTACATTGCTAGTGCATACTAATTAACTCCAAATAAATTTTTCAATAAACTTCTAAAATAATAAATTCATTAACTTGCATGTGGTGAGGCTGAGCTAATACTATCCAAAATCTATTTAAAAAAATGTATTACATTAATTAGTTTGAGATTTAGAAAGTGGGAACATTCTAGGTTTACTTTTGGTGGAAATGTATTAAATTAATACATATTTATTTTTTTGAATGCTAACAGCAAAGAGCAAACAAAAAAACGCAAAAAGGAAAAAGCAAAACAACAGAGAATACATATATATTTATTTTTTTAAAGAAGGATACATATATATTTATTAATTGATACATATATATAGTGCGGGTCTGGGGCGGGGCGGGTACTAAGGTAACCCTACCCGCACCCATTCCCATTAAAATTTACGAGTAATTACCCATACACATATCCATACCCATTAAACAGGTAATTACCCTCCTCATTGCGGATAAATTTTGCGAGTACCCGTTAGGTTCGGGTCCAATTGCCATCCATAGTCCAATGAGATGCAAGTTGGACTTTAGTCATGCATGTTCGCGGTTTGAGGCAATCCCTCTAATATATACCGTAGTCATGAGACCTTTGCAGCCTGGCAGGCCTCTTAATTAGTACTATGTGAACCTCTTATTTATCGTGACATATTTCACCACATATTATTTCATTACCTGAATTGTGGATGATAATATGTTAGCCACTCAAAAGACCAATTACAGTGATGAAAGAAACATTAATAGCAATTTTTTTAGCCAAAAAACACTCCTAGAAAAGAATGATTAGTGACCAAAATTAAAGACAAAAAATAAAATTCGTTCACTAATCCTGGCTTCACAAAATTTAATTAGAGATTTAGAGACAGATTTTATGTTTTTCCTCACAAACTTTTTCTCACTAGTTTAATTTTTTTTCTAGTAGTGAAATAATCTCAGATGAAGGTGGGCGGCGGCCTGTTCTTTGATTCTTAGGTGATGGTGGTTTGTTCAAAATTCAAACCTTATAGTTGCCATTAAGGCAATACCTTAATTTTGTGAGGCGTTGTCCCTAATGAAACTTATTATTTCTCCAGATTAAAAAAGAACTTTTAATGCGAGTTATTTCATATAGATAATAACGAATATGGCTTTGCACTAATCAGGAGGCCAACGATATACGAGATAGTAGGGCTGAGCACAGGCCGGATTTGACTCAATCCGTTATCCAACCTGTCCAAATTTCATCGGTTTGGTTTGGATTGGATTTACAATTTTTTGGTCAAATCCGAACCGAAATCGGATTGGTTTGGATTAGATTAATTGGGTTCAGACTTAAAAATGTTTTTTTAGAAAAAGCCCAAAAGAAGGCCCACACCCAAACGGAACAAGAAGCAAGCAACATACCAAAGATGGAGCATGACCAAATGAGAGACCAGCTAGCATACAACTGTATCTCACAATCTGACAAAGGAACTCTAGATACAAAAGAAAAGAAAAAATCTAAAAGCCAAAACCTTAGAAACCAACGAGACCAAAGACGGAGACACCACGAGATCAAGTCCGAGAGTCTTCCTCTTGATGCCAACAATGGATGATCAAATCTGAATGCAACTTAGCAGCCTATCACACTACCTCTCAAACACCACACCGAGTCTGATGTTGCTACGAGACGGTGGTCGATGGCGGCGTTGCACGCCGAATCCGATGTCGTCGTTTCTGTCGCCAACGAGGACGAAGGTCTTTGTGCCGTGAAAACGTTGCCTCTATATTGGTCGAACGGTTGCTCGACGGGATGTCGACGAGTCTGTTGTTATCGTTATGACGTGGAAGAAGAAGAAGAAAAAGAAGGGTAGTGGTGGTGGGGTTGTCCGATTAGGTGGTGAAGGAGAACAATCGTTCATGGGAGAAGAAGCACCTTGTCTTGAGGTGACCCACCAACGAAGAGAAGAACATCTTGATCTTGAGTTTGTCTTTTTTTATTATTTTTTTTATCAATTAGCTGTCTTTGGTTCAAGTCTGGACTTCAACGCACATGGTGTCCTTAATTAATCATATAATATAATTCTTTTTTTTTTAAAATTACATGGGCATGGGTTGGGCTCACGGGTACACGGATTCAAAAAATCAAATTTGATATCCGAACCAAACGACATCAGATTTGGACGGGTTGGACTCAAATGACAGAAAAAAATGAAAAATACGGATTTGGCTGAGTTGGTTCGGATCGGGTTCACGGGTTACTCAGACCTGCACTCGCCCCTACGAGATAGAATATGGCTTCGCACTGTCTTCGGCATATATTATTTTAGGGAAAAACTATTTGCATCACTATTTGCGCATCACAATGTTGAATTCGAGGTTAAGTGCGACAATATATTTTGTTGTTGGTGAAATTAGTACGGCAATATATTGCAAATGTACGATAAGTATTTGTAATAGTAGGCGTTTAGTCTAAGCAAAAAAAAAATGTGAGGCCGGATCCGCCTTTTCCGTTTGCTAACCTGCGAGAACAAATTCAGACAGCTCTAACCTTTCATTACCCACCATCATGTGCATGCATAGGAACTCAGCTTAATGAAATTAAAGGCGCATGTGTTTTGTAAGAAAACGAGATTACAAAAGAAAAAACCAATCAACCATAATTGCATGTTTACGTGAATTTGACTTCTTGAGAGGGAGATGTGCATTTAAAAAAAAAAATAACGTAAAATTATAATGGTTGATAGATATTTAGACAGAAAAAACCGAATACTGAGGACTTGGTGAAAAGTCACGAGTATCTCCTAATTTAATAAGTGGTTCTGAGTTTAAATTCATGCCCCCGTTAAATATAATGACTTTAAATATCGCTTAGTAGAATTTTATCGTCCTAACGAGTTTTATCGACTCAAAGGGATAAGTCCTTACGCACACACGAGATACCATAGTTTACACCAAATTTTAGACCAAAAAAGACAGAAAAAAACGGAGGCCACATATTAAGGGGGGGTGTCATATTAATGTACGAGGGAGTACAATATAAAAACATACAGAATTAGATTGTTTCCCATTGTGTTTCAGTAGAATTAACCTTAATAGATAATATTCTCTTCAAGCATTCTCTTCTCCATATAAAAATGTGGTTGGAATTAACTAAGAGCATCTCCATTGGAGTACCCACTTTTGGGTACTTAAGTGGGCTCCACTTGTACACATTACTCATTTTTATTTTTTTTAATTCAAGTACCTAATAGGTACATAATCCCTCTAACCCAGCAACTCTAAAAAATTTACTAAATGAGTCTCATCAATAACTCTACATCCAATTATAACTCGCAAAAACACATGGGACCCATGATGAGAGAGGAGAGAGAGGGTGCTTGTATAAGCACCCCTCCCCATTAAGTACCCAAAATTATTCTCCCCCATTGGGGATATCTAATAGGTACCCATTAAGTACCCATAGGTACCAACCAATGGTGATGCTCTAAGCTTTTCAGCTCATTTAATTATTCACAAAAATAGGTCCACAGGCCAGTCTAGTAAGGTAAGAGCATCTCCATTGGAGTACCCATTTTTGGGTACTTAAGTGGGCTCTATTTGTACACATCACTCATTTTTATTTGTTTTAATTCAAGTACCTAATAGGTACCCAACCCCTCCAATCCAGCAACTACAAAAAATTTACTAAATGAGTCTCACTAATAACTCTACATCCAATTATAATCCATAAAAATATATGAAATCTACGAGGAGAGAGAAGAGAGAGAGTGCTTGAAGAAGTACCCCCCTTCCATTAAGTACCCAACTTCTTCTCCTCTATTAGAGGTACCTATTAGGTACTCCTTAAGTATCCATTAAACACTTTGCAATAAAGATGCTATAATAATAGAGGAAAAAAGAATGGCGAATAACTTTAAAGATTGCGGAAATCATCAAATCAAGCCACTCGTGACATGAACGTGCAAAGTATAAAGCGAGTGAAGATGGGTTTTGATTCAACAGTCAAAAATTAGACTTTGACGTGAAAAAAGGAGTAGGTGTAGGCGTTGCGTTGCGTGACCAATCTTCCTTTCCTCCATCGATCATAGTCACTACTGCATGGATTGGACATGATGGTAAAATAACTCCATTTGGAAAATATTAACAAGAAAATAGAAATTAAAAACGAACTGTGATTCTTGTCCACTTATATTATTAGTGTGGGTGGATTTTACAGTGATAAACATTTTTTTTATGTGCATAAGTGAATCACAAATCAGTAATAGAGGGTTTGATTGGTATTATATATATTTCAGTTTTGACCTATAATAGAAGTAATAATCTATCTATTGGTCTAAGATTTATTTAATTACTTTTTGACCCCAAATTAGAAATTGAAATACTTTTGTCTTCGCTAATTGACCCTAGATTAATTTTTGACCCCAATGTTTTTCTCTTACTTGTCATTTTATGTGAAGAAATCTATTCTCTCTCTCTTCCTCACCCTCTCTCTCTCTCCCTCCCTCCCTCCCTCCCCTAGCCATACAATATCATTATCTAACCACGAGTGGGTGTTAATATTGTCTCTATCATTAATTATGTTATGTTTATAAATGTAATCTTTGTACTGTTTTAAATCTGTTTATTTTTTTGTGACAATCAGGACATACAATATTACAAGAATAACCTAACCAAATTAAGTATTTTTTTGTATAAAAAAAAATTAAGTATTTTTTCTAAGCAAAAAAATAATAATAATCCATTATCTATAAACTAATTTTCCAAATAACTTAATCACAAAATATCTTGACCAAATAAAATAAAAAAAATCAGTAAATATCATTTTTTAAATATGTAGGCCAAAAAATTAAAATTTCAAATCTGTGGGAAAAATTTAATTTTTATAAAATGTTAGCTATTTTAGTAATTAATGCCTTCTTTAGACACCAATCCGCAAATATTTATAAAACTTGCACATGACCTCTTCAAGAGGTAGCCCTTCTCTAATATCCACCATCGGATTAAAAAGTACAGAAATAGACGTTTTGTGATTGACTTGTGCACATGCACAAAAAGAAGCATCTGTTCATTGTAAAATCCACCGTTAGTGCGTGTGCTTTAATGGTTGGTGGGTTTTTTTTTGGAGGGATTAATGGTTGGTGGTTCTCACTTCTCATTTCTCAACATGGAATTCTAATTTTAAAAATGGAAATTTCTATGAGAAAAATGAACATTGAGATTCATAAAAATTTTGTTTGTGGTGAAATTTACGACAAACGGATTCTATTTATAAGGCAAAAAATTATTTAATTTTTTTAAGTGTTTAATATTTTTATTGTAGCTATAAAGATAAACTCACGTACATATAATTTCCTGAAAATAAAATTATTATCTACATGATTCTTACTGAACTTTGTATCAGATTGTAAAACCAGAAAATATAATAATATAAATTAAAAGTTTTCTACATAACATTATGACTGCTACATTTAATATAGAGCAATGATACTCTAACATCCACACACTCACACCACACCCCACCTTAATGAGTAAAATGAGAGAATATGGTGTGTGGTGGGTGTGTCATAAGAATGTGTGTAACATTAATCTTTAATATATAAGACATTGTCTATTTAATATTATTGGGTATATAAAATATGGACCGCAAGATATAGGTAGCTTTCCCACACAAAAAAGAGGAAATTGAGTTTCGAAATGGGAACCGATGGTAAGCTGCAGTGTACCTGTCACATGTGGGCTCTAATGTATGAGTGGGCCACACATGAATGGGACCAAACCAGCATTTTTTAAAACATTGGTCATATAAGAATTGAAAAACATTTGACCAAAAAAAAAAGAATTGAAAAACAAAAATACTACATGATAGGAATGGACTTGGTACAAAAATGAACTAATAATAATGTACGATCTCATAGCTAAATTTTCTTCACTCGCATGTATTCTCACCAAGGATTTTGTTAGTTGCCTTGCCAGTTATTGAGACTCCTTTTGTTGCATCGCACCAAATAACTGTGCTGATTTAAAAAAAATTATTGAAAATTATAGCATTTAATATTTTAGTAATTTAAAAAAATTACAATTTTCAATAAAAATTATTCATTAACATTTGCTAAAAATAAAAAGAACCACGTACATGTGTGGACAGCTTCTAGAACGTTGCGACGGAGGACACAATTGAATGAAATGGAAACAGCTATGTATTCTGTCCTCCTTTAATTTAATTTCATCCAAGGTTTTCTTTCTTTTCCATTAACTGATCCAATAAATGTTTTCTTTACAGGCAAGTTGCTTTTAGCTTAATAATAATGATCTGTCGACCACAAAAAAAAAAAAAGCCTAACAATCATCTGTCTCGGGGGCCCGTAACCGTAATTGAATAGTTGTTGATAAAATAAAAACTTATCAATGTCCTATATATAGCCATGCAGATGTTGACCAAAAAAAAAAAAAGCCATGCAGATTTGGCTACATTAAAATGAGAGTTATAATAAGTAATTTTAATCAGTAATGAAAAAAATAAAAAATTGATATTTTAACACATTTGTGATCTCTCTCAGTTTAATTAGAAATTTTGAATTCAAATTTAGGCCATGAGAATATAATAACCTTAAATTTCGCGTGGTCTAATTCGAATGGATTAATCTCCACACGAGAATAGAGATACCCTGATATAGAATAAAAAATATCAACTATTAATTTATTTATTAATAACTAAAATTATTTAGTGAGTAAATTGTTCACTTAAAAGAAGTGGGGATCTAAAGCATTAAATGCTTTGAAGCCGAGAAAAAATAATCTGTTACATGATGCAGCCTGCAGGAGTACAACACTATAGTCGCAGGGATTGACGCCACTCCACAATGTTGAGGCGTTTATTCCTATTACATTTTAGGCTTTGCCCAAAGTAGCACTCTTGTCTTGGGTGAGCATCTACCGAATGTAGTTTTAAATAAATTTCCTAATTTTTTTTGGTTTAAATATATTTCAAGTCCTTCCAAATTAGGTTGTTTTGATTTTAGTCCCTAAAAATTTTGGTCAAACTTTTTTGGTCCAATAAAATTTTTTTTGTTTGATTTTAGTTATTTGTCATTTTAGTGCTGAGGTGGCATGGACACGTCACCTCATTAATCTGACGTGTCATATTCAAGTGTCAACTAAACATGCCACGTACATAGGGCCAAATTTGCAGGGACTAAAATCAAAACAGACCAAATTTTTTTCTTCCCTCCATTTCCACCACCACCACCCCCCACTCTCTCTCTCTCTCTCGTTTTCTCTCTCCTCCCACCCCCACCCCCACTCCCACCACCACCACCACCTTCTTCCACCTCCCTCCACCCCCACCACCTCCTTCCTCCTCCCTCCTTTCTTCCCCAAATCCCAATCTTAGAATTCCGTGGAATTTTCCAATACTACTAGTAAATTCTTTCACATACTCCTTTTTTTATTCGATTCACCACAAAAATTTGCACACTTTTTGAATTCCCGATTTGCTTTTCCATCTGTGTTTCTTCGCTTCTCATCACCCCCGATCTATCTCGTGGCTTTTCTATTGGGTTTCAATTGCACGGTGCTTCTGAGAATAGCATCATCATCATCATCATCATAATCCTGGTTTCAATTGCACGGCATGCAAGGGATAGTGGATTTGAAATTTTTGAAATCAGCTTGATGAGGAATGTATAATGTGTTGCTGTTCATTTGAGTAACTTGATTTTGAAAATGCATTCTTTGTTTTCCATTTTGCGGCTTTGATTTTGAAAATGCATTCTCAAATTTCCTGCGAGAAGGAGGGGTAGGGGTGGTGGTGGTGGGTGGAGGGAGGAGGAAGGAGGTGGTGGGGGTGGAGGAAGGAGAAAGAAGGTGGTGGGGGTGGTGGGTGGAGGGAGGAGAAAGAAGGTGGTGGTGGTAGTGGTGGTGGTGGTGAGAGAGAGAGAGAGAGAGAGAGAGAGAGAGAGAGAGAGAGAGAGAGAGAGAGAGAGAGAGAGAGAGAGAGAGAGAGTGGGGATGGTGGTGGTGGTGGAGATGGAGGGAAGAAAAAAATTTGATCTGTTTTGATTTTAGTCCCTGCAAATTTGGCCTATTTTGATTTTAGTCCCCGCAAATTTAACTATATACATGGCATACTTAGTTGGCACTTGAATATGACACATCAGATTAATGAAGTAACGTGTTCATGCCACCTCAGTCCTAAATCACTAAAAGGACTAAAATCAAACATTTTTTTTTATTGAACTAAAAAAATTTGACCAAAATTTTTAGGGACTAAAATCAAAACGGTCCAATTTGGAAGGACCTGAAACATATTTAAGTTTTTTTTTTATAAAAACTTTCTAAAATTGTTAATCTACACTTACATGTTCAAACCCATTTTGCAATTTTTGAAGTGAAAAGTGAAAACCAAACATAAACGGATCTCCCAAATTCTCTACTGTCTGGGATTTAGGACATATCATTTTTCTTCCGAATTCTCATTCTAGAGGTCCAAATCCTCAAAAAAGACTAAACATAATCCAAATGACACGTTATCAACAGACGTAAAGATAATGACCATTAAAGTACAGTCAACTAAGACTCTGGCGTTCAACATTACCCATCAAATGTTATAGAAGTACACTGTTTCTGCATAGAAACTCAACCAAAATCCAATTCATCGCCTATGGATGAGGTAAAAGGAAATCATATTTATTTAGTACTAAACACAAGTTCAAAGCAGTGGCCATAAAACACAGTCAAAACTCGAAACACAGGAACTTCCGAAGCAGCTTGAAAGGCAACATATCAGTTCCTAACTACGAATTTCAATTCTTCTTCACAGTGGCAGAGTTGATGATGTCAATGAACTCAGCCTAATTTTAGAGAGTACAAAGAGTCAGTTACATAAATGTAAAGCAAAAAACCAAACACAACCCAAGTAATGGTTTAAAAAGATCACCTTCAAGGAAGCACCGCCAACCAAAAATCCATCAACATCAGGCTGTGCTGCCAATTCTTTGCAGTTTCCTCCGTTTACAGAACCTGCAGTTAATATATGGTAATTAAATAAGAAATTATTAATATGTAACTATCAACTAATCTTGCTATACCAATTGGAAACCTCCAGGGACCAGTTCAACACCTCTGATTGTCCGAATGATACAAAAATTACAAATGCAAAAAGGTCAAAGCAACTCTAATGGACCAAAGTCGAAAGTAAATAACAAACTTGTTTGAGCTTCTCTATGGTGAATATCACCTCACATTCTTTCTCTCCTCAGCTTTCTCCAATGTCTCAAAACTCACACCATGCTTATTCTTTGACATTGAAGTAACTGCATATGATGATATGATACAATGATACAGTGTAGAGTACAAACGGGAGTACCTCCATAGATAATTCTTACAGATGCAGCAACTTCAGCACTCACATTGTCGTGGATCCATTTCCTCAAATCAGCATGGACCTAGGCCAACCAACCAAAAAAAACATTATCAAGGCAACACAATCTACAAGTTATTCTACACGAAAGATGAGGTTGGGGCAAGTAGATGGCAGAAAGAACAAGATGTATCGACTATCAACAGTCTAATTGGGCACAAGAGCAAAGATATGAAAACAATGAAATTTAAAATATATATATATAGTGGCAATAAAATCTTCACTAAAACAATAATATTATTGATGAAATATAGGTAAGCCTACCTCTTGAGCCTGAACAGGAGTTGCAACCTTTCCTGTCCCGATGGCCCAAACTGGCTCATAGGCCAAAACAACATTATCCCAGTTTGATACTTTAGCTGCAAATAGAATTGAGGTCAGTGAAAATATTGATAGCCAACAAACCAGCAAGTGATAAAATAAATCAAATAATGACAGTCTGTTAAAGCAAATACAAAAGTTTTTTTTAACCAGAAGTATAAATAATTCAATACAATGTTTGTGAGAATATCATCTCACAGAGAGAAATAAAAACACAAAAGAGTTCACGAATATGCAGAACATTAAACGCATATGAATTGGAGGGGGGGAGTACCTGCAATTGCTTTTGTTTGCTCAGCAACAACAGCCATCGTTGTACCAGCTTCACGCTGTTCAAGAGTCTCCCCAATGCAAGCAATAACTTTCAGACCTTGTGAAAGTGCATATGCAACTTTATCTCCCACAAACTGTAACAGACAATAAAGCAGCAAAAAGTGGGCAAATATAGTTAGTAAAAATTAAACTTTTGCTGATACAAGTAACTACACAAAGTAGAAGTTATAACACAACCAACATAGAGGGAAAATTTTAAAATATAAACCAAAGACGATTGAACACTTTGTACCTCACTTGATTCATTTAAAAGCTGCCTTCGTTCAGAGTGACCAAGAATAACCCAAGGAATATCCAAATTAACCAGCATTTCAGCACTGTTAACACAAGACATAATAGACACAGATTAAATGATGGGTAAAGGCTTCAAGTTCATGTGCCTCACCATCAATAAACCACTGATACAAAGAGAAAGAGAACAAGACAATTCTGTTACATGGTTCAACTGAACATGGAAAGATCAAAACTCTTAAGTGATTGGCAATAAAAACTATATGCAAAGCACCAAAAAGAAATTAAGTTGAAGAACCAACTATAGACAGCATACCTAACCTCCCCGGTAAAAGCACCACCTTTACGAACCCAACAGTTTTGAGCAGCAACATGGAAGTCAGGGCGAAGTAAGCCTTTCACGAAGGGAAGGAACACAAAAGGAGGGCTCACAACAACTTCTGTAGAAAAAGAAACACATTTGTTAGTATATGTCAACACCAGCAACATCATCATCAAGACATCAATAACAAAGATAAGCAAATTTCTATTTTCGAAACGGTGCAGATGCAAAATACAAATTGCACATAGTGCAAGCATAGGAAACACCATCCATGCCTTCCTAACGAATTGAATTCTCATTATGTTATAACAATTCAAAAGGGCATCATTGCTACAGAAATAATTGGTTCCGTATTGAAACAAACAAAATTAGAACCTTCTAGTACTCAGCAGTTTTTTTCTGATTAGAAATATCGTCCAAATTAGTAGTGAAAATTTACTTAGTCATATAGACCATTTCCAAAAGTGAGCTAAGTATGAAATGTTTAGCATGAAAAAGAGATAAATAAAACCATCAGAAGCTTGCTAAGACTCACCCACAACATCTTCTCCAGGGACTTTAGCTTCGTTCAAAGTACCAACAATCTTCTTCACCTCTTCAGTGGTCCCATTCTGCAACAAAATCAATTCAAAAGAACAGTTAACGATGATGCAATTGCTTTTAATTGCTTGAAAAGATATTCATAACACGAGTTGATCTAATTGCTTCTATAACACGAGCAACAAGAACAGATCCGAGACAATAAAAACAAAGCTCTACAAGGTATCATGCACAAGCCAACATGCTTCCTTTGTGCACACCCCCATCAAGGATAAGGATCTTAGCGAGAAATGTGTCACTACTACTAAGAACCTGCTAGATCGGGAAAAGGGTATCGTAAATCAATTGATCCAACATGTTGGATTCACAAACATAGATACAGATTTCATTAATCGAGATCCAAACAAATTTACACATGGATAGAACAAATGGGGAATGAAGAGAGTGAAAGGAAGATGGGAACTTACGCATTTCCAGTTTCCACCGACGAAGAATTTTCTGCCCATGTTGTTGTTGTTTTGCTTTCGATGCCAACGAGAAACTGAAAAAACCCTTGTTCTACGATACAACTGCAGGTGACTGTCGAACTCGAAACAGGCTTATTCACACTTTATAACGCAGATATACCGAATATGCTTTAGGGCTTTTTTTTAATTTAAAATTTTTTAAGGGTTTTTTTTTCAGAATAAAGGCTAATTTTATTTGTAGCATAATATGTTAGATCATCTCCAATCAAAGTTAATCATGGAGTTACTAAAATTTAAACAAATTGCATTTGTTGATTTTACTTTTTTTTTTACAACAGTTGATTTTACTATTTGACTGCATATAAATGGCATATAAATAATTTTTAATGAAATATTATTGTACAGTTAACTCTCATGAACAACTCTATTATTAGAGTGAAATTTAATGGATATTCTTACATATCATATATAATATAGGGTAAAAAAATGAAAATGTTGTTAGCCGAGGAAGCAAGCGAATCACATTTTTAAGGAAAAACATAAATAATAATTGTATTGTATTGTATAATATATTATATATTATATAATATATAGTATATAATATATAATAAAATTTACACATGGTGCTTTACATGCCCGATATCAAATCAAAACATCATTGAGGAATGCATGTTAGATTGAAGTGTTTTCCTATTTATTTTTTTGGCTTTTAATTCTTTGTTTGGAGTGGAAAAGCCCATTAAGTAAAGAATAATTTTAAGAGTTTGACTCTCGGATTGTTGTTTATCTGACAATTTTATAGATTCGTGTTATTTTAGTATTTTACAAAGATAAGTGCTAAAGAAAAGGTTGGGAAAAAGTTTCAATTATTATGGTCACGCATTTCTCTCTATCTGTTTGTGCTGAAGCCGGGGGTATCATCACTCTGTGGGCTGTGGCCATTATAACTAGGAATAACAACATTTTTCTTTATAAAAAAACATGTGGCTATTATAAACTTCAATTAATGAGAGACGTTGACTTCAGCATCACAAATGTTTACCGCGGCAAATTACATTGGGCACCCGGATTCATGTACAAGTATCGTTTATTTTGGTCAGGAAGTAGTATAGTTTGGATAAGTTTTAAGGAATACTTATAAAAAATATCAAAACACCATCTTATAGTAACTACCCCCTCCATTGCCAACATGGTACGGTATAGGTAGTAGATACTTGGGTCCCTTAAGTATGCTGTCGGGATTCGATTCATGACCATGTGTATGGAGAAGCATATGTTGGAAGAGGTCAACCCCTTAAATGAATCTCAGTAGCTCGAGGGATTAGTCTTTACAATTGCACGTAGATGATACTCGGGTTTACAAAAAAAAAATCCCTCCGTTTCAAATCTTCGATGGTTTTATTTTTTTTATCATAAAACTTTGGTTGTTTTACGATTTTAAGAGATAATTTATCACTTTTTTCAACTATACATACCTTAGTATAATCAATAAGGTATAGTTGGAAAAAAGGGTAAATTTATAAAATATTTATGGCTTAAATATGTTTTGGGTACTTTTAAATTTTGGAGTTTTGATTTTAGTCTCTGCAAAAAAAAAGTCAAATTTTTTTAGTCCAACAATTTTTTTTTCGAGTTTGGTCTTTTTAGTGATTTTGGGGTGATGTGGCACGTACATATCATCTCACTAATCTGACGTGTCATATACTGATCCCATGTCAACCTGCCACGTAATTTAATTTTTGGAGGGACCTACCACGTGGCCCTCTTTCTTAGCACAGCCCCCACCACCACCACCACCACCACCCACTCTCTCTCTCTCCCCTAGCACAGCTCCACCACCACCACCACCCCCACCACCACCACCACCACCACCCCCCACTCTCTCTCTCTCTCTCTCACAACCACCACCCCCACCCACTCTCTCTCTCTCTCTCATTCTCTCTCTCTCTCTCTCTCACCACCACCACCCAAACATGCTCTCTCTCTCTCTCTCACTGTTTTCTACCATTTTTTCACACACAAACAATGACAACAGTGACGAAGATGGACATAGGGACTAGATTCAAAATATTCATATATTTGTAGAGACTGGATCCAAAATATTTATATATTTGTAGGGACTAGATCCAAAACGTAACATATTTATAGGGATTGGATCCAAAACATTCATATATTTACAGGAACGGGATCCAACTACATTTTATCTTCTTCAATCTTGTTCTTCTGGGTTTTCTGCAAAACCCAACTTCCACCGCGAGACCGTGGAATATGGTGTGGAGCCTGTTTCTGAACACCGTTTCTTGTCATTCCTGGTCTATTTGTAGTTCCCGGTTTGGTTCTAACTAATAAAGATAAAAAAGAAGTGAGACTTGCCGATTTGATTTGCTTTGGATTGATTTTGACCTGTGTTACATAATTCGCTCTCTCCCCCTTCGAACCGCGAATTGGTACTTGCGTACCAATTTGCGGTTCTTTTGCGAATTGGTACTCGATAATTCTCAGCGTAATTCCTCGAAACGGCGAACCGGTGGATGAAGACTAAAGACGGCAGCTTTTCCCTCTTTTATTGGGCGACTCTGTTCACGTAATAAATTCTAGAAAACTATACTTGATTACTCTCTAAGGAATTTGAAGTGGGATAATTAAAGCAGAGAGAAAGTGTGTTATATTACTAATTAAATAAATGTTAGTATTTGCTCTTCTTGGTAAGATATACATAGAAATAAATGAAGTCACTTTAATATCAAACGACACAAGAGAAACAAATTAATTTTTTATAAAAAAATTAATCAATGTATTAATTAATATAATTTAGTAAAAAGGCTAGATTATGTCATTTTTTAATATTTAAGTTAATTTTTGTTCATAATATTTTATATTTACATTATGTAGAGTATATATTATAATGTACCGCGAACTCAAATAGCGTACCGACTCTGTATACCCCCTACGTACCGAATACTTTATAAGGTTACGTACCGCGTACCGGTACCCGTACCACGTACCGGCGAGTACCGCGAACCTGGTAACTATGATTTTGACTTCCTCTTTTCTTAGGGATTTTTAGGGTCGGAGGTAAATAAGCACAAAATGGTTCCTCACATAATTTAAATCAATGAGTCAAATTGTTTCAGATTTACAGATTTCTCACAAAATTTAAATAAGCATATGAAAAAAAATGCATTTCAGATTTACAGATTCCTCACAAAATTTAAATCAATGAATCAAATTGTTTCGTGCATCATTCTTGGTGTGTGTGTGAGAGAGAGAGAAAACGAGAGAGTGTGTGGGTGGTGGTTGTGGGGGTGAGAGAGAAAGAGAAAAAGAGAGACAGAGAGAGAGTGGTGGCGGTGGCGGCGGCGGCGGCTGGGCTGAGAGAGAGAGAGAGAGTGTGTGGGTGGGGGTGGTGGTGGTGGTTGCAGGTCTCTACAAATTTAAAAATGACGTATTAGGTCTCTCTAAATTTAAAATGACGTGTCAAGTTGATATGGCTTTAGAATATGATACGTCGGATTAATGTGGTGACGTGTCCATGCCATTTCAATGCCAAATCACTAAAAGGATCAAATTCAAAAAAAAAATTATTGGACTAAAAAAATTTGACTTTTTTTATAAGGACTAAATTTAAAATATTAAAATTTATAAGGATCTCAAACATATTTAATCCAATATTTATACAAAAATCAACTTCTCAGGTGAATGTATATCTCAATTTGTTTAAAACTCTCCTTGATTTCTTTATAAATATTTATAAATTTATATAAAAATTGTAAGTGAAAAATGATATTTTCAATCAAAATATTATAAGCTATCCAAAATAAACAATTCACATGTATCTTCAAAAGTGACCTTCATAGAGCGGGGCCTTGTGCTTTCCACATAAATATGTGGTTTTCTTGGTATGTCCAAAAGAATGGAATTACAAATATCTCAGCTTTAAAAAATCAGTGATAAGGAGTGAATCAATCAATGGCAACCACAAAAGCAAGATGCAGCAAGTAACCTACAGAAGACCTCAAACTTGGTTTTTGGTCTTGGGCAGCCTGGTTTAAGCCTTCCAGTCCACCAGTGAGTCTTTCCTTTGCGGTTTGTTATTGACTCACCAAATTTCGACCAAAAAAAAAACTCACCAAATAATAGGGAAATTGCAGAAGTTGTTATGTACTCTGCAGACTATCAATGCTGACGGTGAGGGATACCCGACTGAGGATTAAGGGTGTGTTTGAGTTGAGAATCCGTTTAGCACAACTCTCATACACTCAAACATAGAAACAAACATGGAATTTGTGGACTTTAAAATTAATTTTAAATTCATTTATGGAATGGACTCAATCCGTACAAAGTATTAGTTTTTTTTAAAAAATAGTTTAAAATAATTAATAAACAAAATAACTTTAATCGAAAATAAAATATGAATATTTTTTAATAAAATAATTTTCAGTAAAAAAAAGTTGAAAAAATAATACGTGTCACAATAGACGGAGATGACATGTGTACTTTTTCTCGGAAGTAACCGATTGATTATAATTGATTTATTAAAATAAGTTCGCTCGCGATAGGCGATTAAACTCTCACCGTAGAATCCACTACGTTTACGTTATGTTTGGCCAAATGCAAACTTATAGAAATTATGTAGGCCACAAGTCTATTCCCTCCGTTGGTTCAAAGCATTTTTTATAGAATAATTCTAAATTTTTTTACTTTTTATTCCTATAAATTTTTTTAATTACTAAATAGATCAAGTATTGATTATTTTTTATATTTTCAAGATATTATTTGTATTCTCTTTCTTACTTTATAAAATAATATAATGATATATAGAAAAACTTATAGGAGGATATATCATTTCTCTTTTTTATAATGCCCCTAAGTAGGCCACAAGTCTATTTCCTCCGTTAGTTCAAAGCATTTTTTATAATGCCCCTTCTGGGTCGAGGACACACAAGTCTAGCACCTCAAGAAATAGTCCAACCCAGTCATTGGATCCCTAATCCCTAATACAAACAAAATTAAGGCATTTTTACCGGTAGCATTGCGAGTCACATGTCTAATAACCAGAAACAAATAAAAGAAATATTTGCTAAACATCTGCCTCTCCTATATGTATGGGCCATGAGAGTGTAAGTGAGTACATTTTTTTAATATTTTATCCTCAAAGATATCCTAAATTATTTGCTTATTCAGGAAAAAATTAGTATATAGCTTATCTTAATTTAAAAAAAAAATATTATATAAACATGATTTTTATTATAATACTACTACATTGTATTAAGGCCTTATGTTGCTTCTAATTTTTAAGTTTTCAATGTTCGATACAAAACAGTAGTTTAAGAAGTAGAGGGGTCAAAAAAAAGTAGAGGGAAAATAATCCATATATTTGTAGTTTGTGATTTGTTTATAAATAAGGTAACAAATCAACATTTTAAATTAAGCCTTTTAAACAGTCTATATGAACACACACAAACATAAATAGATTGATTCGTCAAGGATAAAAATAAAAAAAACATGCCATAAGTTCCCGGTAGGTTGCATAACGTAGCAATACATTGAATATTACACTGATTTCTATTCTCAGGACCCTAATGATATTATTAATAAGATTTCTAAAAACAATTTTTTTTGCCATACGTATGATTTATATATATGTTATACAAACTTTTTTTAAATTTTGTTTAATCCACCCTGACCGACATGGTGTGCCTCGTAGCGAAAATAATTCTCTTTCAGATCTCAATGCATACACATGATAGTACCCGTTTTCATTTTTAAAAAAGTGGCATTCATTACCAAACAAAATTGATATCGTAGCATATCCAAGTAAGCCAATAAAAGATCTCCACCATATCTCCACCTTTCCATAACATCTGAATCGAGTAATCAATCAAGTTGTTACTACTACTACTACTCACTAATAGTCACTGAAAACAAAGCAAAGGAACGAAGAAGAAGAAGAAGTGTGAGTGAGTGAGCGAGTGTGGGAATTGGAAACATGCCTATCAGCAGGTTTTCAGGGTCAGTATCTAGTCCCAAGGTGGACGTGATGATAGACATGGGCAATCCATTGCTAAACCTCACCGTTGATGGTTTTTTGAAGATTGGAACCGTAATTTCTCTCCACTCTTCTCTGCATTTGCTTATTGTTTTCTCTCTTTTCTTAAAAATTCCGAACCAACTAACCTTTTGTCGATTCATTTCCCTGATTCTTCTTCAGGTTGCTGCCACGCGGGCGGTTGCTGAGGATACCTATCATATTCTCCGAAAGGGTAAGGGATAGAGATTATCTATTCCCCTTTTTGTTTCAGTGGCAAAAAAGGAAAACTTTGATGCTTCCAGATTATTTAGTTTTTTTTCCTTGTTTAGATTCGGGTTATAAACCAACATGTATGTATTTTACTTTGCGTGTATGGCATTGTTTCAGTGTCTTTCTTTTTTTCATTGAATTATTATTCATTTGTGAAGGTCTTTGTCAGAATACTAACTGAACATGTCTGTTCCAGGAAATATCTCTAAACATGATTGCGAGAAAACGGTAAGTACATTATTTAACGTTGTTAATCATGGTAGATTCTTTCAGGGTGGGCTTCATTCCTAAAAGTTCATATTGATATATTTTTTTTTCTTCTAATTCACCGTAATTAGAGCCTTTGGCTCCCCAGTGGGCGCTCCACATATCCCCAAAGCTTCGACTCTTTAAGCCAACTATGGAACTAATCCCTAGTTCGTCCCTCTCCAAAGATGTGTTCTGCGGGATCATATTGATATTTTAGTTGTAATCAATTTCCAATATTTTCATTATGTAGATTAGTATATTATAGCCAATTTCCAACTATCCATGATGCTTCCCTTTTTAAGATAACTAATTAGATGATCTTCTCTATAACCTTTCAATCGTGCTATATGCATCTTGTTTAAAAGTAGAGTGTTTTGGGAGGTTTAGTTAGTCCTATAAAAGATTGATAACTGGGGAGACCCACCCAAAGGGCACGCGGGAATTCCATTCATTTTGAGCATGCTATTTTTCGTTGTTTCATGAGAGATAGTCTTGTTGCAGCTGAAGAAGATGTGTAAAGAAGGTGCATACTGGGGTAAGACTTTGTGTTGCATTATGTAATATGGCAAGTTCATTTAGTAAATTGCATTAGATCCATCTAATGTTTTTCTTTTCTATCTCTCACAGGAACTGTGGCTGGCGTGTATGTTGGACTGGAATATGGGGCAGAGAGGATCCGTGGCACCAGAGACTGGGTAATTCTCTCCACAGGGTAGTTGGAATTGCCATTTGTCCAACCACCAGCATTTCCAGCAGCAGTCTAATTTCCCCATTTAAAATGATTTTTAGATAATATGCTAGATATTACACTATATTCTGGACTTGTCTTCAATGTGATGGGCATCTAACATGATAAATTTCAAACTGCTGTTAGCAAGCATCATGTTTGGCTCTAAAATGAGTCTGATAGTAAACTAACTGGCTATTGTTGATCCAAGTTTTGGCAACTACACTTTGATATAATGATTTTAAAAATGAATTTGTAAAAATTGAAACTCAAATGTATATTAATTTTTAATTTTTAATTAGGCGGTGCACACCATGCCTTTTATTGTCCAATTCATATTTTATTTTTCAGTTGAGATTCTTACCATAGCCCTGTTTTGTTCCCTTTGACTTGGATGTACTGCAGAAGAATGCAATGATTGGGGGTGCAGTAACCGGGGCTCTGATATCTGCAGCCAGCAACAACAAAAAAGACAAGGTTGCAATAGATGCCATTACAGGGGCAGCTGTTGCTACTGCTGCAGAATTCATAAATTACCTTACCTGAATGAATGAAACTGTATTGCATGTTTTGAAAAGGGATTGCAGACTCAGTCTCTTTTGTCATCATCTGTATCGGTACCATATTAATGTTGATGCAATTACTTCTAAGATATGTTGGTTATTTAGCTTTATGTTTTTTTTTGGGTCATGTATTTAGCTTTATGTTGAACCTATGTTTTGATCAATAATACACTGGCCCATCGGCTGTCTCCATAATGATAGTAGGTCTTTGTTGCAATCTAGCCAAGCTAGCCTTACACAATTTTGTCAATGTCACATTCAGCTCAATTTAGTCTTTGGGTTTTGGGATAACTAAGGCTCAGGATGAACAGGTTTTCAAATTTAACCCTTTGCTGACAGGTGAATCAAGTTTCTGTTTTCTAAATATAATTGTAGTTCTAGATCATGAGAGGAAGTGGACATACGTTGTAAGGTAGGAAGGTCTCCCTGTTGAAAGCATGGCATATCAATCTATCTCATTATGGTTCCTTTAAAATGAATCTCACTTTACTAAAGTGAGGAAACTACTTTAGAGAGAAAAGCAAACAATTACAACTATTGATTAGGAGATCAACGGTTGAAATTTTTATGGTATGGATACACATGTACGATAAATTATGAAGTAGAGTAGCTGAAGTTGGAGAGGCAAATCAACATGTTATGCTCTTGGTATCTTTGCATTATAAGTTGTAGATGCAAACAAAAGGAGCTTCAGGGTAGACGATCTTAAATATCTTTTCCATCTTATTGACTCTTGTTCCGCAATTGATACATGTTTATGTTTAGTAAATAGAAAGACAACAAAAAGATACACATCATAAAATATCAATAAAAATCAGGTCCGAAACTGTTCAGCAATTTTCAAAAGACTGTAAGTTTCAGCATCTATGCTACACTAAGTACAACATTGCATTAATAACTTTGTCATCAATTAAAAATCTCGAAGGTGTAAGCAAAAATACTTATATGTTATTTACATGGGAATTAATCACGCCACGCACCAAAACTCTTTGAGCAACTCACAAGACATCTGACAGTCGATCCTATTTACAAGTAAATAAATTACATATGAATCCAATTCGGCAGAAAAAATCAACATGAAATTGAAACATACTGGAATTAGTAATGCACAGCATATTATTGTTAACGTGTTGTAGCAGTGAAAGGCTTGCGGTCCCTTTTGACAGTGGTTGATAGTTATGTACAAGTCATCTTCCCCTACCATCAATATTATCCAGGAACTTCAGAATGAATGTGACTAGACTAGTGTCACGGCTGAAGAAACTAGGAGCCAAGCTTGCTTTCTCCTATAGTGAAATTCTTGTTCATGAACCAGCGAGGAGAGTTTCCAGCACATAAATGACATAACCATGGTAGAACTAATCGAGCAGCCTTCAGTATAGTCCTAGCAAACATCATGAGAAGATAACTTCATCTAATAAATCTTGTATGATCATTTCCTCAAGTTCAAGTGCTACACACTCCTCTTCCTGTTGAAGGTTCATCCAGCCACTTCTTTTTGCCAAATCACGACCCACAACATCATCTAGTGTCTGATCTAGCTCTGGTCTCAAGCTCAGGTATGAATTAATACTAGCCCATACTTCGTTGAGAAGATAGTGCCCCTTGGGCATTGGATGGAGGTGGTGGTTGAAGGAGAAGGGCCTAGGGAAGTAAGTTGGTGACTTCTCATATATTTCAAAGAGCACCTCGTTAACCAAGTTAAAAAGAAGTTGGTGATCATAGGGGTTGATAATCTCTTCCCTGGAGGATTCATTTTCATGGCTCAAAGATGCTTCCAAAGCCATGAATAAGGATGGCTTTAGTGGCTGGTCTACTGTGTATCGCATTTGAATCTGCTCATTTCCCATGAAACCCGAAAACTCAAGAACATCTTTCACATAATTGAAATTGGAATTGTTTTCTGCATCTGATTTGAAGAGCAGGAGATGATTGTCAGGACTCTTGTTTGTGTCTTTGGCTGTTACACTAGCATTGGTGTAGGATGAAGAGTCTGGCAAAGAATATACACTTCCTCTATTTGGCAAATCAGTCTCCAATTCATCCAACGTAGAGGCTCGGGTATTCAATTCTCTTCCTGGTATATATATAGCCAAAACAATCAATAATTATCTCTGTTGCAGTTGAAAGCACAAGGCTTGCATTTAAAGGAGAAAAAATTACTAATTATATCAGTAATTAGTGAAAGATTTTTTAATTTGAATAAAAAAATATTTTCATGATAACATGGCATCTCAAATAAATACTTTGTTAGCCTTATGAACATCAACATAAATTTGTTACCTTCTGCATGGGTGGTTGTATTTTCTTGACTGCTAGTTTCAAGTGATGCTATTTCCTCCTTCTCCTTGCTAAGATAGGTAGTCATATTTATTTCCACTTTTTCTCGAGGTAAACTTTCATCTCCCACCGCTGGCTCATGTATGTCCTCCCTTTGATCGCAGGTAACTCCTTCATCAATTTTATCCAAAGTCATATCTGATAAAGGACCGGGATTCACATCTCTGCCACTCCCTTCTACTGTTTCCGCAAAATCAGCCTCTTTAAAATGATCAAGTGATTTGTCGATTTTTAGAGGGAAGCTTACTGATTTTCTTTGAACACCATTATCATTTTCCACTGTATTTCCTACATCGTTTGTATCAAGAAGTGCTTCATGTAGAATGAAACCTAAAGACTCGAGATTAGGCATTGACAAATTGCTTCTGGAAAACATAGGAGCATGCCCACTCTTGTGAATCTTGTCTTCATTTGTCAATCTTAAGCTTTTAGACTTTGAGCTTTGCCACTTGACCTCTTTCCTGAAGCTTTTCTCAAACAACTGAGTATACCTATCCAGCGATTCATTAAGAGAGGATGTTCTTCGTATTAGGCGAACTTCATGTTTTCTGGAATCCAAATTAGAAGCTTTAGTCTCATTTGAGCTTTCATTCTCTTTGTATTCTTGAATCACGCCATCATCTAAGCTTTGGGAGATCTCTTTCTCATTATTGGTGATGATATATTCAGGTGAAGCCCTGTTGTTGATAGCTTCAACCGATGCTTGGTGGCCACTTTTTTTTAATTCCACAAGAGCATGTTTTATCTTCTGTTTTATAACTTTGAATTGATGAAGAACCAATTGGTTCCACCCTTTGTGGTGTACCCCTTCAGAAGACCTTGATGAAATGCTAGGTTTCTGTTGCATGGCATCACTATCCACGCCAAGATCACTCACCGAAGGCTTTGGCCTCTCATAAGAAACATCTTTCCCTAAGCTAGATCCAAACTTTTTTGGTGCCCGAGCGCCAGCAAGCAACTTTTCTCCCTTGGGGAAGGCCCAAATTTTGTTTTGCTTGGGTTTGAAGGTACTGGAGCTAATGTTTCTCATCTTTGAAGATGCGGTTAAAGGAAATGACCCTGATTTTGTCAATCTTGCTTTGTTGTGGGAAGCTTGACGAAAGTTTTTCCCACCAACATCTAAATCTCGTACAAATTTGAGTAATAAATCCTTCTCCACGCTCAATACCTCCAAAACATCACTGTGCTTCTTAATTTTAATGGAAATGTCTCTGTTAAGCCTGTTTGTTTCTATATGCTCATGGCTAAGGGAACCTTCTGTTGTCTTGCCATATTTCTCCAGATGAAGCGCATACTCACTATTGGCTTGGTTTTTCCCATCATCAGTGTGTGGTTCCTCTCTGTGATTTTTTGGGGAACTTTTGCCCGTAGCGTTGGATTTTTCTCTATGTTGCCTGACCTGATATTTGTATTAGATTTAGTTACACTTATTATATGCATAATAAATGTTTGTGGCCACAACCTTAAAATATGAGCATGAAGTTTTAAACATACCAGGAGGGGTTCTGCTTCTGTAACTCCATGTTGTTGGTCTTGCAAAATGGTTTTTCTCTTATCTGCAAATAGAAAAATGTCAACTGATCTGCAACATCCAGTAAATTAATGATTCCCCTATCAACTCTAATTTATTATGTAGACTTTTGACTTTTGATGATTCCTCTCAAGATAAATATACGACCGCAGTCCCATTCCATGTCATAAAGCAATTGCAATGATTCATGTATAAATAGAAAAATAACCAAAATTGAAGTAATAACGAGTATGAGAAACAGGATGCGGTGTCAAGTTGCTTACATCTGTCATGTCTTCTCTTTTTATGATGAAACACCTTTTTGACATGCCAATGATGGTAATCAAGAATATGAAGCATGCCCCACATGCATCCTGGGTTATTGTCCTGAATTTGAACGGTGGATTGCTCGGAAGAAAGCAAGTGCTTTCCCATAACAAATATATCTTGTTCTGTAATTTTCAATCCACTCAAGTGATAATCAATTAATTTCTGCCACTAATCCTTGTCCTGTGGAACCGTAATTGAGAAACAAAGTATATGTTAAAGAAAATAGAGCATCATTGAACACGAATCTCATTACAACTGTCAAACATGGGCTTTAGATTTTACCAAACACAGGAGAAGAGTTTCTCTAACCTTGTTCTTCAATCTTCTTCGGATGAATAAAGTAGGTATGGAATTGGATGGACAAGAAATAGCCGCAGTGTCGTTTTCAAAACTGTGTTGCAACAATCGAAGAAAGAAATTAACAGAGTAAGAAACTGAAATACCTTCCGACTATCTAAACAAACTTTTACAACAGGATTAAATTGACCATCAATAGCAAGTATTCATATGTTCATTCATATTATCGCCAAATTCATAATATACCAAAAAATCATTAGGACTGAGTCACTGAAACTATTTGTCCCAGCTAAACAAAGGAGAAAATACGAATTTATAATCAAAGGCTGAAGCTATATGATCAGATTAACGGAAAGTGAAAACAATCAAAAGATTCACTTTCATCAAAACTCCATCAAATTAAAACCGAAACTGGGACGTTTTCATAATAATCGAAATACTTAACAGAAACAAGCAAGCACCTGGTCAATATCTAAAAGAACAGAGATATAACTTGTAAACGTGAGAATATAAAGTTAATTAAACCTTCATGCTTTGTTTCAAGTAGCTAGTAACATAACGGAAAGGTCTTCATTCTTCAACGGTTTTTATAGAAGTGAACGCAAAAGAAGAAATTAATAAGACTCTAACCTCTGACGGATGATAAAAAAAATGAAAGTAAAGCAGGTTGTTTTGTTGCAGCAGAAGGAGAGTTAGGTGGAGTCCCTGAATAACAACTCAAGCCGTAAAGCAGAATTTATATATATATGGGTTATGATACACTAACACCTCTTAATTTTTAACACTCATCCAACACCTCTCTTTCTTTTTATCTCTTTCTTCTTATCATATCATTTATCTATTACATCAATCACTTATCTCTCTTCTATTCCTATCTATCTCTAGTGGTCAATTGGGTGTTTGGGTGTCAAAATATCATTTTTGATATTTATATATCGTTAATATTATATTGCTGTGGCGGCGTTACCCGCGAGGTGAGATTAATAATATGAAGTGGAACGAGTACAAGAAGGAAGAGTTAGTTATGGAAGTCCTGTTTCTGCGGTCTGGTTTCTAGATATAAAGGA
The DNA here is from genome assembly GCA_030159175.1 of Glycyrrhiza uralensis. NCBI lineage: Eukaryota > Viridiplantae > Streptophyta > Magnoliopsida > Fabales > Fabaceae > Glycyrrhiza > Glycyrrhiza uralensis. The sequence goes on along the minus strand of BRZY01000007.1, from coordinate 39,664,566 downwards.
CCCGCACCATTCCAAAGCTGGTCTCCTCTTTAACTCTGACTAGGACCGACCAAACAACAAAGACTGCTACTAATTAAGGTGTAAATTACTCTCTCCCGTATAAATATTTGGTTGTTTAAAATTTTGACACATAGATTAAAAAATTGTATAAATTTTAGATTAAAATGATCCTATTTATTATTCATTATTATCAATTATCTTAATTATTTTTTCACTCAAAATTTATTAATTATATTAAGGATATAATTGAAAAAATGTGATAAATTATCTTTTAAAATCCTAAAATAATTAAAATTTTGGGACAAAAATAAAAAACTAAAATTACCAAAAATTTAGACCGAATGGTGTAAGGAATTATTCTTTACGCCACATTTATGTCAATCAATATTTACATGGCATAAACGTGACATGATGAGAAGACCAGGGAAATATTATGTTAAGAAACGTGTGATAGAAAGAGATGACAAGGCATGAGAGAGCTGTGAACTGTGAAGTGAAATAAATCAGGTCTCGATAGGAAATAATATGTAGCAATACCAAATTAAATACTTTCATCGTTTTTATATACTTTTCAGTAATGAAATAACAAAATGCACATTTTCGAATATATTATGTTGATTTTAGTGGAATTAGACTCAGACTCCTTAAGTAATATTTCAAGTTCGAGACTTGTGAATCTTTATATTAGTAAGATTGTGACCCAAAAATGCACATTTCAATCTTGTGAATATTAGTATTATTTTGCGAAATAAGCAATGAAGACCAAAATATACAGTAAGCCACTTTACGTGTGGTTACGGGTTATTTTCATCATATTTAGAGGATGTTTGACCAAGTGTTTTTTAAAACTTTAGGAGTGGCTATGTGTTTGGGGCTAAGTGTTTATAAATTTAGCGTGTGTTTGGTTGTGCGTTTTCTTCACCGCAGCTGCACATTCGGCTAGAAGCTACAACTTGGAGCTTTTGTGTCTAGGGTCTTCCATCACGCGTTCAGGGTCTTCTACCACGGATCCAAACACGCACTTAATCTCAAATCAATTTGATTTTATAAATTAATTTTAAATAAACATAAAGTTTGAAATAAAATAATTTATATATAAAGCTATTTATCTTTGAAATAAATTTATAATAAATTTTAACGTAATATTCTCAACTCATTTATCTAGTATACCTTGGACAAAGGAAATAACTTTAGTTTTAAATAATTAAACAACTTTATTTAATTTTTATAGAATCACGCTTACATATCTCAAACGTGAGTTTGAGTTTTTCAACGCCTATCCAAACTCAGGCAGTCAAACTAACTCAGACGTCATATAGGAGATCAATAACGTTTAAAAAGAAGGTTTAATTGTAATTTTAGTCTTTTATTTTTTGTGATTGTGCAATTTTAGTTTTCTATTTTTTAATTGTGCCAATTGGATATCTTATCTTTTAAATGTGTGCAATTTTGGTTCAACCGTCAATTTTCCTAACAGAGTTTGCTGACTTGGACAACGGTGTTGACGTGGCAATGACAATATGGAGCTTAAGAGCCTGTTTGGATGCAAAAGTTCTAACTTTTGACTTATAGAGTAGTTAGTTTTATTTTGTATCTTATTTATCTCATATATGAACAAAAGAAAAAGTTATTAAATAGTCATCTATAAATAGATGGTATTTTTGGAGAAGTCAAAAGTTAGAACTTTTGCATCTAAATAGGCTCTTAAGCTCCATGTTGTCATTGCTTCGTTAGCACCATTTATCCAAGTCAGCAAACTCTATTAAGGAATTGACGATTGAACCAAAATTACACATATTTAAAAAATAAGAGATTCAATTGGCACAATTAAAAAATAAAAGACTAAAATTATACGATTACAAAAGATGAAAAACTAAAATTGCAATTAAACCTAAAAAGAGACGTGGGTTGGAAAAGGGAATATATATAATCTGCATGATGTCAACCGAAACATGTTGTAAAAAAACCACCGGTACTATGGCCAATTAACGGTAATTTGCTTAAGTTTTCTTAACAAAAATTGAAATTGTAAAAAAATCATTTATTTTCAAATATTTGTATTAAATAAAAGTTATTTTGTGTTTTATTTTATTCTAAAAATATTTTTTATTTTTTTCTTACTAATAGATAGGAGGGAAATAATTATTTTAAAAATTACTCATAACAACTTATAATAAATGTAAAATATTTCTAGATTTTATTACAATAAAAAATTTCTAGAATTTTATAATTTATCTGAATAAGTTAAAGTAAATGAAAAATAAGTTTTTTAGAACAACACTTTTATTTTCAAATTAATTCTTGATCATCAAATCACCATTTGCTTAAATCTAAAAGGAGTTTACTTATCGACTAAATCGGTGAATATTTCGCGCCTATAACATATTAACTAAAATATATCACCACTTGCTTAAATAAAAAGGAGTTTGATTTTTTCAAAGCAAAATTTTATATTTGAGTAGTCTTTAAAAAGGATAGACTCTGGTCTGGTAGCTTTAAAACTGCCCATAAGTGCATAAAATTGACTCCAAGTCACAATCCTCTCTACATTATTGGGAATCTGATGAATGAGAATTCAAGTATTCAACTACCATGTAAAATTATGCCTCCGTTCTAGATTGAATAGAACCCGCAGATGAAGTTCATATGCTGCCTGATTCTGTCCTTAAGCCAGTTGACCAACCCAATGGCATTCCGTGATTCATTTTTCCATATAATAAGATTGAAATCATACAGATGGCTTTTTTTATGTTATAATATTATTTATTATTCATTTTCCAAAGCCTAGTGGAACTAATCAACTTTCAAAATTAGACTGTTCCGTGGAGAAGAAATAATCTCAGCACGTCAACCATTTTCCGCTTTTTTTGGTCGAAGATGGCTGATATACTGAGAAAGGGCCAAGCCCAAACCAATACACATAGGCCCAACGACCAGGCTAAGAGAAGCCCATCACCAGAAACGCACTAGCTTAAAATTACAATAACTATGGCTAAGCTCTGGGCAAATCGATTCACCTACCAGCTACCCAACTAGTACTCCCTCCAGTACAAAACAAATGTAGTTTAAGATTTTGGCATACAGATTAAAAAATAATTAAATGTGTAAATTTTAGACTATATTATCCCTATTTCATTTTTTATAAAACTTATTTTGTAGTATTCAATTATTATTTTAATGACTCCTTATTAAATTCATTGAAAGGTGATATGAAAAAGTGATACGATTAATTACTCGTTATTAAATACGTACCACCTTTTTTTTTATTAGCAACGTACCACCTTTCATCTTCTCATTTCAAAGTTTTGTCTTTTTCCACCAATTTTTTCTGCTGAAGCTTCCCACCAAAATTTTACTCTGCTGGTCACAGAATTAGCTTCCCACCAAGTTTCCCACTAAATTAAAATTTTAAATATTTTAAACCTCTATTTATTTATAAAAACAGAGTTTCATGCTAATCATATACTAAGTATGGGTACAGAGAAAGGTGAAACGAGTGGAAAAAAAGAGTGTGAAAAAGCCAAATCTGTTTTGTTGGATTTGAATGTTGATGTTTCAGAACTTCTTGATTCCACTCATAACCAAGGTTCTTCAACTGTTCATGTGTCATCATCCAGCCATTATTTATTTGACTTAAATTGTGAGCCACCTCTAGAAGATCATGATATACATCTCCTTTTGGACTTGAACACTGAGCCACCGGTAGAAGATGATATGCATCCACTTCAAAATAGTGACCAGGTTGTAGAAGATGACATGCATCCACTTCAAAATAGTGACCCACTTCAAGAGGACATGCATGTGGACGTTGGCAGAGGGTGTGTACGTTGTTGTGGTTGATATAACAATAAGAAGGTGTGTACGTTGGTAGAGAAAGGCAAGAGTCACTTGTTGGTAATTGGTGTATTTCATTAATTACAATGCCAATACCAATAACAATTAATTGTCCATCATAATTTTTTTATTAAAAAAATAATTTCATTAATTTTTCATTGTAATTAATACTAGGGGTATAGTTGGAAAAAAAAGATAAATTATACCTTGAGAATCTAAAACAACCGAAGATATGGGACAGAAAAAAATGCTAAAACTACTTTTGTTTTGGTCCGGAGGGAGTATTGACTTAAATGACTTTACCTAAAGCACACCAAAATTTTGACCCAAAAAAGAAAAGCACACCAAAATAAGCAAAGACACTTACCCTATGTTTGGTTTGTGAAAGAAAGTAAAAGGAAAGAAAGTGAAAGGAAGGGAAGAGAAAGGAAAGGAAGAGAATAGAAAATGAGATGATTTTTATGTTGTTTGAAAGGAAAAAAAGTGAAAGGAAAAAAAGGTGAAAGGTTTCTCTTCCCTTGTTTGATTTAGTAGAAAGTGAAAGAAAAGAAAAGATATATTTATAAAATGTCACAAATGTCCTCACATAAAAATATAAGTTGTGAAGCTTTTTTCGGATATTTTAGTCATTTAATCTCAACATGTGCCTTCCCTGACTTTTCCGTCCATTTTGGGAGGAAAGGCAATTTCGTGGGCCCCACACAAATACATTCCTCCCCTCTTAATTTTCTGCTGATCCAAACCAGTGATCGATTTTTGCAAGTTGTGTTTTCACTCCTCACCTTTCCTTTCCTCTTTGTTTCACTGCTACCAAACACAGCGTTAGCTCTGAGTTAACAAGCAAAGCCCGTTTTTCGCTTTGAAGTTAACCAAATTTTGAATTCCGAGCTGATAATGGACCATGCGGTCCATGCCCTAGACCCGCCCCAACCTATAACTAGAGTAGAGAGGCAGCCTAGCATGAATTTTTTTAGTTGACAAAAAAATGTATTAAAAACATGTTTATCAAGTTTTTTTTTGTTTTTTATCTTTGAAATTATTTTCAAATTAATATTATTGAATAATTTTTATTAAAAAACAGTTTTTCAAAATTATTTTATAAAATAATCAAAAAATAAAAACAATCAAATACCCAAAGTATTTTGCTCTTTGTTTTTTGGGTCCAAAGGTGTTTTGTTCTTGGAACGTACTAACCCATGTAAGAGTATATTCTTTCTGTTTTTGGTCAATGAAGAAGATATGTATTGAAACAGGCCCAACGCCTGAAAGCCCAATAGCATACACACGGGAATTACCCATTACAGCAAATGCTAACATCACACAAACCTCATTAAAACACTGATGAGCTGCTACTGAATTTAACTACCAACAAAAAGATCCCAAATCCCGTGGGCTTGGACTTTGGGCCTCCTAATGCATTAAGAGGCCCAAAGGCCAGGCCCACGGGATTTGGGGTCTTTTTGTTGGTAGTTAAGTTCTGTATTTCCTTGTCTCCCAATGTAGTACATGTGGTTAAAAGTGCTGGGGTGATGCTTTAGGGTGGGGATTCGATCCCCACCCACCCCCTTCCCCCTCCCCCAATGACCAAAAAAAAAAAAGTTATGTATTTCCTTCTGGGACTTGGGCTTATCGGGCCCCATCTTTACTTTGCACTCTGGAGACCAAAAAATTTAAAGATTTTCGAAAAAATGGACTTTGATTTTGGAAACGTGGCTTATATGCCTCTCCGCTGAAATGTCGTAAATGGACCACAAAGCTATTAAGCACTTTTACTATAGGAAGAAAGGTTGTCAATCACCTTTTTAGTTTTCCCTTAAGTCTTGAAAAATGGTTTCGTTGACAAAAAAATAACTAATTTCACATCGACATCATCAAACATATTTTTTTTTTCCAATTATTTTGATTTTTGCAAAGCCATGCTTTTATATAAAAGATCACAATCACAATTTTAAAAAAATTTAATTAGTATGCACTGAAAGTATTAAAAAAAAATTATACAGACATTCAATTATACAAAAATTATTATTATAAAATGATATTATTATAGGATATGATTGAATGTCTATATAAAATATTTTTACACTATTAGTGCATAAAAATTAAACTCATAAAAAACTTGCAAAAAAATATTATTTTTTTGAGAAAATGACCATGAAAAAACAATTTGACCAAAGATCCTTTGCAAATAACATCAACATTTCTCCACTCCATACCCGCATGACCCGTATTTTGTATTCACGATTCACAGTATCGTCCATTGAGTTGAGTCCTTCTTTCTCTCATAGACTATCAACCCTGCAAAAGTTTTATTTGATAAATGGGAGAGATATTAGGCTTTAGTTCCGCTGTATTTAAATCCTGAGAGGTTATTAGTTTGTGACCTCTGTAAAACTAAAAGCACCACGCATTAGAAACGAACAATTAAACTTAAAAAACACGGCTTCTTTTTATTAATACCACTTTTGAAAAAATTAATTTGCCATCTACCACTATTTTTTTTAATTAGGTTTCTACCACTGTTTACGTTTTAGGTGAGAAATCATATTCCCAAAATCGGACTTCTCATCATGTTTTTATTTTTATTTTTTCAAAAATAACTATGAGAAATCCTATCTCCTAAACAGGACTTCTGAACACGTTTTTTTATTTTTTTTATTTTTTGTTTAATTCTGACGGTTTAGGGTTTAGTTAAGATGGTTTATGGCGTTAGGTGGTTTTAGGGTTTAAGTGGTTTTATGATTTTGGGGTTATTTAAATTAATTAATTTAAATTAATCAACAAAAGGGCAACCGATTCAGGGTTATGTCATGCACTCAGAGGAGTATATGGTGTGGTTTAGGAATAACTCAATATTGTACCTATTTACTCCACCACAACTACAAGACCCGTGCAGTTATGTACAGGACCCTCCGGATGTTGGACCCAGTATGCCCACACAGCGACGTCCACGACGTACTACACGTTGACAACTCAGCCCCCTGTTGCTTTCACTCCGTCACAACAACACTTCGACCCACCTCGCCATTCATTTGCTTTCAGCCCCACACAACAAGAGGCTCCCGAAAATTTCGATGCGCGTCAACACTCTTTCGCATCTAGCGACGATGATTTCATGTCCAATCTGTTTGGTGTAGACGTTGGAACGCCACAGTCAGCGGCTACTTATACGCATAACATGTACACATTTGGCACGCCGTCATTCCCTAACTTCGCAGTTGGTAGTTCCTCAACGTCATATATCGGCGAATTAAGAGAATATTCCTCGTACCCTACTGCAAATCCTTATGTTAATGAGAATGAGCCGCAACAGGAGCAATCTGCCACTGTTATTGAAGAAGAAGAACCAACGCGACGGCGTGTACGACGTATACAACCTGCACGCAACCGGACTTTTGGTGTATTTGTAACCATAACGGCAATAAATGTCCTAACCAAAAATGTAGACCGTTGTACCCCTTTTATAATTTTAATGTAATCATTTTATTGTATTATTATTTACTATTAAGTCCTAAACTAACTTAATTGTAGTAATTATTAAATAATAAATTGAATTGATAAACAAAATTAATTAATTAATTTAAATAACCCCAAAATCCTAAAACCACTTAAACCCTAAAACCACAAACTACCTAACACCATAAACCACATTAACTAAACCCTAAACCATTAGAATTAAACAAAAAATTGAAAAAAAAAACGTGTTCAGAAGTCCTGTTTGGGGGATAGGACTTCTCATAGGCATTTTTGAAAAAAATAAAAATAAAAACATGGTGAGAAGTCCGGTTTTGGGAATAGGATTTCTCACCTAAAACGTAAATAGTGGTAGAAACCTAATTAAAAAAAATAGTAGTACATGGCAAATTAATTTTTTCAAAAGTGGTATTAATAAAAAAAAGCCTAAAAAACACTCCTGATTATGATCATGATAATGAAGAAGCGTGACAAGAACTTTGTCTCATAAATAAAAAGATTATTTCTTCTTGAATATAAGGACCTACGTAACTCATAATACTGAAAATTGAATATGCATATAGATCAATTTAATTATATCTTTATCTTTTATTTGCAATGTCCGCCCGTCAAGTATCGATATATACACTGTTTCAATTTATTTATCATTAATGATAAATAACAATTTAGCACAAAATAAAAGAAGATAAACAACAATTCAATATTTAAAAAAAACTAAAATGATCTTATCTAATCATCTTAAGTTCAGGATTTACCATAACTGATCATAAACCCATAAATATGGACCATCATTTAACAACCTCAGCTTACCTTCTTATCCAAGTCAACTCCAACAAACTGATTCTGAATCTCCTCCTTTCTCATCTTCCCTTTTTTTTTTAATTTTTTTTTTGTTTATCTCTGTTACTCTACCAAGGAAGTAACAAAGTTTAGATATGTCAATCCTGTTAAACAAAAACAGCAGCAGCAAAAAGGACACGCCTTTGTTCCATGAATTTAAGAAGCAAGCTTCTTTCTTCCTCAAGGAGAAACTCAAGACTGCTAGATTAGCTTTCACCGATGTTACCCCTGCAGAACTGTATGCTTGTCCTTTTATGACCCCATCATAAGATTTTTTGACATTTTTATTATGCTTTAATGTGTTACATACCCAAACCAACTCAAGGCTTTGTGAATTATATTTTTCAGGATGACAGAAGAAGCTACAAATGGAAAACCATGTGCCCCAGATTCCCCAACTCTTAGATCAATTTCAAGGGCTGCTTTTGAGCTAGATGATTATTGGAGGATTGTAGAAATTCTGCACAAAAGGTGTTTCTGGTTCCCTTTTTTTTTTCCCTTCTGAGTAGAAAAGAAAAGTTTTTTTTGTTGTTGTTAATCCTTGCCAATTGCCATCTTTATGCTAACCCATCTAATCATAGATGAATGAATGGAATGATTCTAAAACAGACTGCTTAAATTTGACAAGAAGAATTGGAGGGCCTCTTACAATTCTCTGATTGTGCTTGAGCACCTGTTGACTCATGGACCTGAAAGTACTGCAGAAGAATTTCAGAGTGACAAAGATGTCATTAGCAAGATGCTAAACTTTCAATATATTGATGACAGTGGGTAGGTTTTTTTTTTTGAAATCTATCAATTACTATTACTATTATAGAAAATTAGACCCTGGACTATGACACGTGATGTGTCACCTCTCAGTTTTTTTATTTTCAACTGAAGTTATTTTATTTTATTTGTTAAGTATTTTTTTTTGTTAGGAAAAAAATCTACATTTTATATGGATCGGGTCCATAGTTCTTAATCTAAAATCACTCACTGCTCATGAATTTTCTTTTCTTCTCGACAATGGCATCTAGCGCTACTAGAAGATGGGATCATTGCAAGTTATTTTTTGCATGCAGGTTCAACTGGGGCCTATCTGTCAGAAAGAAATCTGAACGGATATTGAAACTTCTGGAAGAAAGAACACTACTCAAGGAAGAAAGAAACCGGGCTCGGAGGTTGTCCAGAGGAATTCAAGGTTTTGGGAGTTTCTGCCAACGGTCAACTCCAAAACAAGGCATTCTGCGGGAAGAAAATTCATTGCCAACCACATTTGGCAGATGTAACTCTGACTTCAACAAGCATGAGAATCAGGAAAACATGTCCTCTTGCTCAAACCATTGTGTTGACACAGAAGCAGTTATGTCTCCTAGTCTTGGTCATCAGGGTGGAATTTTCAAGTCACAGGATAGTGTAGAAACTGAAAGCTACCTGGATGATCAGGGTAACAATCAAATGCTTCACAAATCTGAAACAAGCTCTAAGGAAAACATGACACCTGGCAATGATGAATTCCATCTATGGAAGTTGAAAGGGGAGTCCAATCCACTTTTGGATGTTGGCCAAGAGGATTGCAGGCTTCAAGCAAACATAGCAGAAGATGATCACCCCTTTAACTCCACAGAAATGCATGCCTGTTCTTCCCTTCTTTCTTGAAGATGAAGCTAGTTAAAGATTGAAATGAATGCAGCAAGGCGTTTGCAAATATTTCACTTGCATGTGCAGAAAACCATTCAATTTAAGGTTTGTAATGCATGTATTTATGGTTGCAGGTTACCTTTATTTCCTGCTACAATTTTCCCCTAGAACTTGGTATATTGAACCACATAACCTGTTCAAGGAGTTACGTTGAACATATCCTATCCTTATTTATTGTTATGCGCTAAATATTTACTTAAGTTACAGACATGAGATCTAAGCAATTTGCTAAGATTTCAGCACTTCATAATATGACAATATCAGAAGCATCTACAGTCTAGACTCATCCCCGTAGCATAGCAGATTCTATAAACTATTGTATTAAAAGATTTTCCGGTGGCAATTCTGAATGTACAATCAGTCAATTTGATCGTATTCAGTGATTCGAAAGAGCAAAGCAGCAAAACAACCAACCTTGTATCGTTAAACGCTTGACAATGATGAAGCTAGACAGCATTACAGAAGAGCAATGAAGAATAGCATATACAGATATTAGTTGACATACACAAAGGGCTCTTTTTTGGTCAAATAACATACATAAAGGGCTAAAATGTTCCTTTTGCCCCCATAAATATGGGACTATTTTCATTTCAATCCCTTGACATTTTGAGTCATAAAAGAAACGATGACTATCTCTTACTTTCCCTTTTCTTTCTTGGTTCTCTTTGCTGGAAATTGTGGCCGAAGTACAATCTTTTTTGTCTACTTGAATTGCGCACAGGCAAATTGGCAATGTTTTGTTGGATACAGGATAGATTTACAACCGGAGAAAAAACATGGTACTAAAACGAAACTAGCCCCAAACTTAAGGGGATAAAATGAGCTATTTAGCCTAAATGAATTAATGAACCTTCATGATTTGCAAAGCCAGTCATGGATGGCAAGTCTAAGTGCGTGATTGGGAGTGAGAAGCAGGTGATTCAATTCTAAATTAGTCATTGGAGAAGTGTCATGCCCATTTTCCAACCATTCACGTATAGCATCCCCTTCATAGGTAAATCCGTCTGCTGCAATTTGAGGGTCATGCATTATTTCCTGAAGAAGGAATCCAATATGAAACATGAGCCACATAGGGATACAATAACTATATTCACCTTGCAAAAAGAAAAAATGGGACTTCAGAATTGTCAAAAGCAATTTTGGGCCCTCAGTCCTGATGGCACTTGGAGATTTATCAGCTCTTACAGGGATTATTGAACCTAGTTATGTTCTTTTATTAGTAAAAAAAATCAGTTACCTGAAGGATTGGACATAAGAAAAAAGATGGCACAGGTCGTTCTTCTGAAACATGAAGCTGCTCCAATTCTCTCACTAGAGCAGGTGTTAAATCTGGCCTTTCTCTACGTTTTTGTTGGCAGCATTGCAAACCCAGTTCAACCAACCGTGTTGCCACAGCTAAAGGCCATTCTCCAGCTGAAGAATCAAGAATTGAAGACAACTTTCCACATGAAACTGCACTGCGAACTAGTACTGCTAATCCAGCAGGACTCCTACCAGTGAGGAGTTGCAAAATAATGAGCCCAAAAGAGTAGATGTCAGACTTGGGCGTTAGTATCCCTGTTCGCTGAAACTCTGGGTCCGTATATGTTGAAGTACCCTTTGGCTCAGTGCTGAAGTGGAAACCAGGATGATAGAGAGACTCCTCTGTCACCAGCCTGCTGAACCTGAATTCACATATCTTGCAACTAAGTGAAGAATCAAGAAGTATACACTCAAGCCTCAGATCACCATGGACAATAGTTTCTGGTTTAGAAGAGTGTAAGAAGCAGAGTGCACTAGCAATTTCGGCAATCATCCGTGCTCGGATATTCCATGTCACAGGGAAATTATTACTTTTTCGGAATAGGTAGTCTTGAAGAGTTCCATTGGGGAGGTACTCGTATACAATTGACCAGGCTTCAGGGCAAACACCAAGCAAAGTCAATAAATGAGGATGCTGGAGACTACCAAGAATTTGAACCTGATCAGAGAAGTATAACATTAGTTGAATCAGACAAATGCGCAAAAAAGGAGACAAATTTTACCCTTTTTGATAAAACATTTCCACTTATTATGTGCATTGAAATTCATGGGCCTCAAAATCATGTTTCCACCTCTAATCCTCTCAAGTCATCCCTAAATCATTTTAAGATAAAAATTTTAAAAGCAGAAAGATCATTATGGGAGAACTGACCTCTCGATGAAACTCTGCTGGTCCTTGCACATTATGTTGATGGAACTTCTTTATAGCAACAGTTCTACCCAGCATTTCCCCCTTATATATACAACCAAATCCACCTTGCGCAATTTTAAAGCTCATGGAAAAATTACATGTGGCATTTTGGAGATCTGATAATGAAAATTCTGCTAATTCAGGTAATTCTTCAGCAAACCCAACGACCCCATTGTAATGAGCTGCTCCAACTTGTCCACGGCTTTTCCACCTCTCAAGCCAGCAGAGGGCTTCCATTTTCTGTCTCCTGATCTGCTGCCTTTCTTGCCACAGGGTTGAGATGGATGCTTGAATTAGTGATAGTTCATGTGCAGCTTCATCTTGCCTACGCGTTGCTGCCTTAACATGGCTATCTAGTAGGGCAATATTTCTCATGGTTATTTGTAGCTCACCGGCAATATCTTCACTCTCATCCAAGAGCTTTTGTTGTTCTAGTGCTGTAGCTCTAAGTGCATCCTCCGCCTCTTTTCTGAGCCTTACTTCATGTGTGTGGGCAGATTCAAACAATTTGGCCTGAAAATGTGAAGTTTCAAACACTTGGTTATCGAATCCCAGTATTTTACAGAGGCATTCTCTCTTGCTGTGTTATTTTGTCAAAGTTCCTTAAATCTCTAAGAAAGTATACTAGGTGTCTCATGACTAACTAGAAAAACAAATGCAAAGACCAGAAGCTTCTTTGCTAACAGCAGTCCTAAATGATGTACAATCACTAGATTATGCTTATGGCTTACCCTCCTTATGGCCTCCATAGCTTCGACTTCCAACCTCTTGCACTTTAATAGCTTCGCAAAGGCCTCATCTGTTGCTGCTTCAGCTTCTCTTTTGGTTTCCATAAGTTGACTGTTAACTCTCTCTTCCATGACCTCTGAACATGTATCTAAATAAACACCAGCAGAATTTTTTGGGGAACAATGACTGCTGCAACTGGATGATTTGGATGAATTAGTGGCTTCAGTTTCTATGATTTCACCCTGAGCCAAGCTTCTAATTCCAGAACATACTGCAGTTCTTGAAGAATTTGGTTCAAGATATTCTGAGTGGAATAGCTCATTCTCACCATATTGAAAAGATCTACATCTCAAGCTTTCTGTGGCTGCAATCTCAGGTTGAGCACATGAAGACAAAGAACATGGTGTTTCAGAAGCCTCTCTTGTCCAAATACGTCTGCCTTTATAGATAAACCATATTTCACAGAACGGGGGAGCATTTTTGGCAGTGTAATTTGCTTTACCGGAATTCCTTTTCACTTTCATGCAACTGCAATATTCCATTATGATTTGTAAGTGGAAAGATTTATCAATGCCTTCTGTGAAAGAACAGGGACATAAGAAACAAACTCCCCCTCCCCCACAAGAAAAAAAACTCGCAAAAGGAAACAAAGAAAAATCTAAGACAGTTGCAAAGAAGTGAAGAACACTGGTTAAGTATACAATCAATCAACGCAGTGCTTACTTTTCCGGTACTGCTCCAATCACAAGCTTCCTAATATTATGCCTAACAACCAAATCAACAATTCCTTTCTGGACTTGGTCAGCTTCAGTTACAATAATGCTTGCCTTAACCTGACAAGAAATTTATATCAACACGGACAATCAATAATGGGCTTCATACAAAAATAAGTTGCATTAGCATATAACGAACTTGTACAAAAATAAATTCAGTTAAAATTACTCCCAAAACACAATGAACATTAACAGGATTGAAAAGGTTCTTGCTAAATGCATTATCAGGTTCTTTTGCCCACCAGAGAATATCATAATGCAGAAGAACAAGCTGAAAGGGAAAGAAGTAAACACCTTAGCTGCGCGGCAAATGCTTAAGTACTTGTCTACGAGCTTCGTGGTCTGTTCTCTTTCCTCTCTTCGAAAAGCAGACACCACTTCAGGATTAGCCTGAGATGCTGGCATTTTCCCCACTGCTCCACATATCAAAACGAAGTAGCAACAAAATTGAGCAAAATAAGCAAACTTGACAGAGCAAAGCAAAAGGGTAGAGAATCAATTGAGCTTACATAAAGTGGGGATCATGAGAGAAGGTTGATAAGCATGAATTATGACGATTTCTGCGTCCCGAAACTGGTTGAAAGCCCATTGAAGCAAGGTGGTGGCTTTCTCGAGCGATTTCCCGACGGCTACATGAACCTTACGGTTGGCAGCACAATGTTGATGTTCCATGGGTTGAGGAGAAAAGGGGACCCCGTGAAAGGCATGGCGGTGAGGGTGAGGAGGGTGGGAAGGGTTCAAAAGCTCCATGGTTGCGGTGAGGGATTTTGATTTGAATTATTGAAGGAGGAAGTGGGGCACCACCACCACAGCACAGGCGGTGTGGGTAGGTATGGAAATTGCAACATTTGAGTTGGGATGCAAAGTAAATGGTTGGTTTTTCTCATCCAATCCAATATTACCAATCCAAAAGAGGAACAAGAAGCTTGACTTTGATTTGATGGTCAAGGCGTGTGGATCCGATGTGGAAATTGGAGTTGGACCGGTGGAGGTGTCATTTCGCTTTTCCACTGCAGTGAAAAAGTGAAACACGACAACATTTCAATTTGTTAAAAACCTTCTTCATTTGCCCGTCTCCTAATTACGCGTGGAGTGTTTTTGCGGAACAGTAAACAATTTCTGCTTGAGTGAATCCACGAGGACCACGACCGGAACAATCATCTTCATTTTCCATGGGTATACAACGTTAATTGTAGGATTTAATTATTAATTGTAGCGTTTAATATGTTTGGTTTTATACCAATTTTTTTAACTAAGGGCGTGTATTGGATTGAAATCGTAAAGGATTTTGATAGATTTTTTTTGTAATAAAAAATTTTGTATTATTCAATTAAGATTTTTTAATAATATAAAAAATTTGTGTGCTATCCAATTTGTATTATCATGATTTTTAAAGAGGATAATGAAATCTAATGACATTCAATTAGGACTATTATGATTTTTTAAAGAGGACAATAAAATCAAGTGGTATTCAATTGAGATTTTTTATAATTTAAAAAAAGTCTACTGGTATTAAAAAATATACAGATGTTAAAGAATGATTTTGTATGGTGGATTTCGTGGGACTTTTCAGTGTAAAATATAAAAATCAAATTTATCCAACAATCTCACCCAAACTCTCAAGACTTTTACTATTATCTCACATACTTTTTTTTTCTGCAATTACAGCAGTGTCAGACTCACCAAATAATTCTTTTTTTCTCATTCAATGTTAAAATACAATCTCATTCAATGTTACTAGCTGGTATAACTTACGTGAAGAAATATTACTTAGGAGAATATTAAAATATAATCAATTTCTTTATTTTATTTTTATTGACTCTTGTAACTTTAAAAATTTACTAAAAATCCACGAGGTCCTTTATAAATTTATAAAGTCATTTTAAATATTATAAATTCTTATAATATAAAAATTATTTAAAATCCACAAAAAAAATTCTAAAATTCACAAGACTTTTAAAAAAATCTAATAAATTATTACATTTCTATACAATCTTTTAAAATCTATAAAAAAATTATTACAAAATAATCTTTTAAAATCTCAACCCTGCACCACCTAAGTTGCATTTGGTGATTAAACTAAAACTCTGATGTGCTTTTGTCACACAGACGTTTTTCAAAACGGACATAGTATCTAACTTTTTTTTTTCTGTACTAGATGACAACTCACTCGTTAACTTTATTTCCGGGTAAACACACGTTAATATATTTTTAATTATAAATTGATGTACTTTATAATAAATAATGCTTTAAAGGAGACAAAGCGATATGCTTTAACCTAACCTGGAGAAAATCTCAATTTCAATGGTTTGTTAGGTGAAAGAGTGACAGACAAAAAATCGTCTATTTCCCTTTTGTTTGTTTTTGCGTAGCCAAGCTTAGAATTTAACATGTAGAAATCTGGAAGACAGCCTGAAGGTTCGTTAGAAGATGAAAAATGATAGCTAATAGCCTAATGGTAATGGCAATAAGGGATAATCGTGTGTCACATGTCAGTTATTTTTATATGTGCAATATTTTCCTTATTGGTTGAATGTGCGCAATCTTTTATATTTTGGAAAGCTTTATATATAATTTTATAAATTTGTTTATGAAATTAAGCATAATTAATTTGAAAAATTATATGCCAAAAAACTCAAGTATCACTTTTGTAAATATTTTTGAAGATTTTTTTTACAAGAATATTTTTGAAGATTTTTTTTACAAGAATATTTTTGAAAGATTTATTCTTAGAAAATTATTTGGTTAGAAGTCATATATATTTTTTTGGTCAATGTTAGAAGTCATATATTAAACACATTATTTTTCGGAGAAGAAAAATAGAAAACCGAATTGAAACCAAGGTGCCCTTACCTAGAGTACTAACTGCCCAAGGTAAAGAAATGACGAGCTTGGCCCACAATTGCAAACAGTCTAAAATTGTGGAAGATGTTTATGATTTATGAGACTGCATTCTCGTTAAATTATTTGAGACCTTTGCAATGTAGACATCCAACTTTAAGTATTTAACATGCTCAGACATTTTATGTATTTAATTTTTTGAATATTTTCTAAACTTTCAAAATGTCTGAACTTTTCAAATAGTTCAAGTTAGATGTCTACACACCAAGGCTTAAAATAATTTAACAAGGAATGCAGTCTGATAAGTCATAAACATGTACCTCAGTTGTGATTGTGGGCCAAGCTCCATACATGAAAGGGAGTATCAGGGTAACTCTTAGAGTTGCTACTAATGTGACACAGATTAAATCGCTAATTCAACTTATTGTAAATATGCAAGATAAGGGATCAGGGTGAAAGTTTTGTAGTACCAGGTTGTTTGTATTTTGTTGCAAAAGCAAATATGTGCTAGATATTCAAAATGTCCACTCAGCAACCAAAAAACCAAACAAATTTATGTAACAATTGCGCCATATACAAATCTCAACTCATCAACTTGTTGGGCAAGCGGATCAATTTCATAAAATTCATCCAATCACTGGACACGGTAGGACAAAAGTTGGAAGGTCTGATTTAACTAACATGGAAAGCATATATGCTTATTCAGAAATGTTACACACACACCCAACATACACTAGCATTGGGTGTACTGTGGTGTGGGTGTACAGTGGTCCATCTATTAAAGTCCATGCTTATTTCTTCTTTTTTGGTACAAAATTATAGGATCGCACTCCGGTTTAATTAAAAGAATATGATTATGAGGAAGAAAGTAGTAACAAATTGATATTTGATAGTATAAAAAAAATAGTAACAAATTGAAATGGCTTTGATTTATCGCTAAAGAACAACTGTTCAACAATTACCAATGGTAAAACAAAACAAATGAAAGAATTAACTGTCACCAAAATCCACTTTCACTCACTTCACCCTTCTAACAACACAAAAATATTTTTTAAGAAAAATATCAACCGTTGCAAGGTGCTATTGCATTGCCAAACGAGGACACCATACCTACACCAAGCCACTCTGCAGCATTTAAAAGCATTTCCTGTGTACAATTGAAGGACCAGACTCATCGTACTCTGCCTTCGCAATCCACATCTGCATTTCCAAAAAAAAAAAACAAGTGTCTCATCATTAGTATTCCTTATAATTTGACCATATCAAAACAACATTCTACGGTGTCCACAAATACACGAGGATGTCACAGACAATTTATCATAACAAGTTACACAAATCCCAAGTGTACAGTTCATGCAACCAGCTATATATTGAATTCAGTGGGAGATTGAGATCAGGGAAATAAGAGCAAGAACTTAATCACAGGCATGATCTCTTTGGTCATGCAATTTAATAAAGTGCATGAGACATCACTAATAAGAATTCATTAGTTTCTCAACACAAATAATTGCGGTCATTAGAATCATCAACACAGAGCGTTTACCTGTTGAAAAGTGCTGAGAGAGGCTAAGATAGAGCCACCGATCCAGACACTGTACTTTCTCTCAGGTGGAGCAACCACCTTGATCTTCATGCTGCTTGGGGCCAAAGCGGTGATTTCCTTGCTCATTCTGTCAGCAATGCCAGGGAACATGGTAGAACCACCACTGAGGACAATGTTTCCATACAAGTCCTTTCTGATGTCAACATCACACTTCATGATTGAATTGTATGTGGTCTCATGAATGCCAACAGCTTCCATTCCAATCATGGATGGCTGGAAAAGGACTTCAGGACAACGGAAACGCTCAGCACCAATGGTGATGACCTGTCCATCGGGCAGCTCATAGCTCTTCTCAACAGCAGAGCTGGTCTTTGCAGTTTCAAGCTCTTGCTCATAGTCAAGGGCAATATAGGCCAGCTTCTCCTTCATGTCTCTTACAATTTCACGCTCTGCTGTGGTGGTGAAGGAGTAACCACGCTCAGTTAGGATTTTCATCAGGGCATCAGTGAGGTCACGCCCTGCTAAGTCTAGACGAAGGATGGCATGAGGGAGGGCATACCCTTCATAAATGGGTACAGTGTGGCTGACACCATCTCCAGAGTCCAGAACAATACCTGCACAAATTATTAATATAATAAGCATAACAGAAGCCAACCAAGTTAGACATCACCAAAAAGATCAGCTCAATTACTTCAAGTCAGATTAGAAATGTTATAGAGTTTACGGGTACAATCAATAATCATCAATCAATTATTATATAAAAAAATTAGGTCTTAGCTTTCGTTGTGGCATATGTCACCTCCTAGACTATGATATACGTCACCTCCAAAATATTTTTATTTCCAACTAAAATTATTTTATCTTTTTACTGTTTTTATTAGAAAATGACCCGTATTACGTGTCTGGTCCATAGTTTAATTATAAAGCAGCTAGCCAATAAACCAAAGTTTTTGAATTTTTAGTATTAGAATATCTTTTGTCGATTTCATTTTTTTTCCCCTGAACTTAGCTAGACTTCACAATTCACATTCAATATTTGTTCCATATATGCAATATGACTTGTTTTCATTAATCGGCATAATTAACAATCAGAGAAAGAGCACTAGATGCAACATATTGTTTTTCTTAAACCAGAAAATAACTAACCAGTTGTACGACCGCTGGCATAGAGGGACAGAACGGCCTGGATGGCAACATACATAGCAGGTGTGTTGAATGTCTCAAACATGATTTGGGTCATTTTCTCACGATTAGCCTTTGGGTTGAGAGGTGCTTCAGTGAGCAGAACTGGGTGCTCCTCTGGGGCCACACGGAGTTCATTGTAGAAGGTGTGATGCCAGATCTTCTCCATGTCATCCCAGTTACTCACAATACCATGTTCAATGGGGTATTTCAGAGTTAATATACCACGCTTGGACTGAGCTTCATCTCCAACATATGCATCTTTTTGGCCCATACCAACCATCACACCAGTGTGACGTGGACGACCAACAATACTAGGAAACACAGCCCTTGGAGCATCATCTCCGGCAAATCCAGCCTAAAAACGTTGCAAATTGCAAAGCAATATATAGTCTCACAGTATAATTATTAGAAATTGAAAGGTACCATTCACACATAAGTGAGACAAACTGAAAGCGGAAAAGATACAAGCAACGTCCAATCACTTTCTGCAAGCAAAATTTTGAAAATGGAATCGTCCTTGTATTTTACCTTAACCATTCCTGTCCCATTATCACAGACGAGTGGCTGAATATCCTCAGTGTCTGCCATTGTCTTTCAAAAGCTGCATAAAGCATACACTAATTCCTCTCAAAAATTTTAGGAGACAATATGACCGAGTGTAAAGAGAAAACAATTTAATGAAAGAGCTCTTATTTTTACACACCATTATTTTTTACATCTATCTCTCTCGCTTTTCATAGTAAAAATAAGGACTCTATCCCTTTGTACATAAAGATGAGATGTAGGGGTAGAGTGTGTGAAACAACAAACATTTTTCTTAATGAAAAATGAACAACGCTGGGAGTCATGGACATTCTAAATCGACCATAAACTGTACATGGCTGCAACTTACAACGTTTGCTGGAATTATGGATATTACATATCACCTTTTAGACTCTCTTTATTCTCTCTTCCTTTCCCGTCACATTGTCACCTATATTGCATTCATTGACTCAATCTGTAAAACTGACATTATTCTAAGATAAAAAGCCTTGGTTTTTTGTTTTTCAATAAAACGGCAATCTTCAAAACTCCTGAAGGTTACGATCCATGAGCAAAGCCTAGCTGTTTAGATTACATCATCACATGTTATGTAACAAAAAAAACCTCCCATGATGTTTTAAAAATGGGAAAACAAATTCCAAATGCATGAGACTGGTTAACAAAACATGCCAGAAGAATCCAAACATATCATCAACAGAGAGAGAAAAAAACAGAGGATTTAATTGAAGGACCTAAAATGGCGCGTCAAAAATGAGAGAGTGATTGATTCTCCGATCTCAGCTGCAAGCGTTGAATGAAATGAAAAGCAAAAAAGTAAAACTGATGACAGGAGAGGGAGAGGGACGCCCAATTATCAAAACTCAACTTTCAATGTGTTTCGGTTTTTAAATGGAGCGACATCCCCTCAACAACGTCCGATTCCACGAACGACATTCCTGCGGTTCGTTACGCGTGTCCTTTCGATCTGTGGCTCCGCACATACACCCTGTCGTGCGTTCAAACCTCTAAAATCTGTTCCATTTGCTTTTTTTAGCTTGGCCCATTTTTAGCACTGCCACTACTTCTTCTCACTCTCTCCTCAAATTTGGGCCTATTTTTTCCCACTTTCGACCCACTGGATCATGTCATATAGTAGTAGTCTAGTGTAGTATATACAAAATGGTGTTCATTTTTTTTACACATTAGAAAGGCAGAAAATTGACCCAGAAAAAAGGCAGAAAAACAAAACAAAAATAACCAGTGTGTTTTGCTTTTAACTTAACTTAACTTTTCTCACTCTCTCTTCTGTTTATTGTTTTTGTTCGTTGTGTTTTCCTTTTCTGTTTGTTGGACAGTTGGGAGCTGTTTAGGCTCTTTCAGAGCATAGCTTGAGTTTATTGTTTATGGGTTAGTTATTGCTTATCTGTTTTGGGCCTATGTATTCAGTGTCCTTTCTGTGTAATGTTTGGGCTTTGCCCTTTTTCAATATATCTCAACTTTGACCAAAAAAAAAAAAACTTTTAAGAATAGTGCTATAGTTTTGATTGACCCCAAAAAAAAAAAGAATAGTGCTATAGTCGTCGACCAAAAAAAAAAGAAAGAATAGTGCTATAGTTGATGACAAAAAAAAAAAAGAATAGTGCTATAGTTTATAACGAGGTTTACGAAAAGATGAGAGAATGAGGCAGTTACGGGCATAGCCCAATTTGATGAAGATAAAATGTCATTGGTGTTTTGGCTGGCAAAACGTGCCTGCGGCTAGTAAAAGTGCACGTTAGTGTTCAGAATAAACAACACTGAATCTCATATTTCTGTGGCGGATGAGGGGCGAGTCATTAATACATGTGTTGTTTGGTTGCAGCAATGAGATATAGTAATAGGAACAAAACAACAAACATGTTGCCATTAAGCGACAAAGGAAATTCGCCCAGAAATCATTTGGCCGTGGAAAAGGAAATGCGTTGCAGCACCCTTACTAGGCAAAATATGCCCCAATTCGCAAATTGATTTGGACCTAACATTACGTTTGGGATCATCTTGTTCTATAGTGGGCTCGTCTCATGCATCCATCAACCACGAGAATGGAGAATCCCATAATTTGGAGACGTGTCACAGAATTAGATCCACACAATGATCGACCACCCAATTGATCTGAGTATTATAGAAAATTCATTTCAACCACGCGTAGAAATATTTAATAAGGAGTTATTACCAACATTTCACTCTTTAGTGTATTTCCATTCCCATTGATCAGTTTTAATAAGGAGTTATTTATTTAAAAGTCCATGCAAAAGTCATGAATTATTTTTTGCGCTGATACATTTTATTCAACTCAATACTTTTTTCTCAATTGAGTTCATCTTTTTTTAGATACAATGAGTCCATTTCTAGCATTTTACTTAGATAATGAGCTCATTAAATACCTATAGAAATTACACATAATTATCCATTAAATGGATTTAGGTGTCAGAATGGGAAATTGACTACAAAATTATTTGGAATTAGGTGTGCATGGGTATAGGATTTAGAAATTGTCTTATATTAAGCGCAAGTAGTCAATACGCTCTATCTAAAGGGACGGGTTCTATTGATATATCTACAAGATAAAAAGTTTTTTGCAGCGACAAATCTCGCCGCTGTACATATAATTTTGGTAACAACTTCATTGTCGCTGCAAAAAAGTCGCTGCGAAAAACCTTCTTTCTTGTAGTGATACCCGAGTTCGATCTTCCTTTAGATATTGTGGGGGAGGATAAAGAAAATTGCCTTATATTTGGAATTACTTTCCACTATCTTTTATTATTTTAAAATAATTTCTTTATTGAACATTCTTTACATACTGTGTTATTTCCCTTTATTGATCGATAATTTTTACTTTGCCTGCATTCATTATGTTTCATTTTGATTTCTTTATTTGCGCATTTCTTTATTTCTTGATCTTCATCGATCTATTATATTTGTGATATGATTACTTGATTATTAAAGATTTTTCTTAAAATGATATTCAGAATCAAATAGTTGAAAACTAATAAACTTTATAGTAAATAAGCAAAAAGTTTATAATTGTCTAGAAAGTTATTTATAAATGATTGTTTTACCAACAATTAATTTTGATTAAATATACAGAACAGGAAGCAAGAGAGAGTTGAAAGTTGAAACATTGGAAGGAGAGATGATTCATGATTGTTAGGGATGGGGACATGATTGAGATGGGAAGCAAAATCATTAAGCATGAGCATGGGATGCAATTATGTCCCATGAGAGTGTGTGTGTTGTGCTCTCTCTTTACTTTTATATTTCCCCTTCCCCTGCTCGTACCCCACAATATCATGCCTTTGATCTATTTCTTAGTAATTTGTTTGCTTAGACGTAGAACTCATATGAAATAAAATTGCACTATATTTTGATCGATATATACTTTTCCCAAGTTGACAGATCGAAAAATCGTACGGGGCTTGAATTAACTAAATAGATATATGCACTCTTTCCTCACCTGTTGTACTTTTGGAACACTATCACATGACCTCTCATTATTATTTCCTGGCCGGTTACGAACAAGTAGATAACTTTGGGTTAATTGCTTAATCTTATGTGGTTTTATGAAATACGAGACATGCTTGCTGAAGGACCAAAGAAATTGTTAAAAATGGAAATATGGTGGGAAAGCAAAGAAAGCGAAGAACATATATGATCAACGTACTTGATCGGCGCCTAAGCTTGATGACAATTGAAAACAGACGGAGTTGTTGCATAGACATACATATATCATAAAGTAACCAAAAGAAAGTTCATAGAGTAAAATGTAAATATTGCAAGTCCAGTTGGGGCGGAGAAAATATAAAGTAGATAATGAAAGTCGCCTAGCCTATGTGGTCCTCAAGATACGTCCCTTTTATCATATCATATATATTCAATTCGACGAAGATATTGTGGTGAAATTCAAGCAATCCCAATTGGGGCCTCCGATCTACTCTGCATCTTCGTTATGTCAATTTCATCTGTTGAAATGAAAAAATATATTTTCCTTTTTCTTGTAATTGGTATAATATAATAAATATCGTGACCTCTCAATTTTCTAGCTGTCCCTATTTTTTTTATGTACAGAATAATATCGTCTTTGCATTTCTCTGATATATATCAACTACGAGAAGATGATCCATTTTACTAATTAAATACAAATTATACATACAATATATTAGTTAGTTAGTTTGCCCAATCAGTCAAAAGTAACTCTTCAATCTTCTTCTCCCCGACTTTCACATTCATAGGTATCCCCCAAAAAACGAAACTTACCTAATCTCTAACTTCTCGTGGGTGGTTTCATATTAAAGTTAGGGAATCCCAAGTGCAACCAAAAACCTCTCTACTCCAGGAACATGAGAAATGGCCGGCATGCAGTAGGACCCATTTGTAAAATCTACCTACCTGCTACAGTCAGAGCGTGGTTGGATTTCATATGCTGGGATTGTGTGCTAGCTGGAGTGTTTGATCACTATCCGTAGTTCGGTTATTATTTAATCTAACTAAATGACAATGCATGCGTCTGGCTTTTTGGCCAAAAATGTGCAATACACCCACCTGGGGTTGGTTGAAATGTAATTTCATACGATCCTTGAGTATCCCATGGAATGCACAATTAATTAGGTATCTTAATAAATCTTACAAATCTTAAGTATATCTAATAGTATTTCACCACAGGCAAGAAGAGATTCTTGTATGTGGTATAAAAATAAATTAACAGTGAAACTAACACTATATTGGTGAAATTAAGAAAAGAAAACCAACACTAATATTATTTTTAAAATAAACAAATAAGGTCATCTAATTTAATAAAGAGATGTCAGTACGTATAATTGCTACTCCCTGTGGTTCTATATATAAGCAACAAGTTACTCAATGAACCAGATACATGAGTTATTCAATGAACCAAAAAAATAACTTGTTGCTTATATATAGAACCAGAGGGAGTATTTGTTTAGCGGGAACGAGAATATTGAAAGCTATTGTTTAATACTAAGTTGCAATTTAGTTCAAAACATAATCAGATCTCACCTGTGCTGCTGGGTTCCCTTCTTCTTCAGGACAGCCTAGGCGCTTTTGTTTAGTTTGTTGTTTTTGTTTTTGGTTTTATTTCCCTTATGTACCAAAAAAAACATAATCAGATCTATGTGAATATATGCAATTATATTGTTGGGGATATGGGCTTCTTTTCAAAACCTTGCGACACTTACAATACCATGTACTCAATTAATTGAGAGGAACATTTCCTGCTGCCCCTGCATCCAGCAACAAACAGATTAATGTCCCCCAATGTATGCAAGTAACTCAAATTCACAAAGGAAACTAAAACTTTGTGTATAAAAAAGTTATTGGAAAAAGTTCCCTTTTTCGTGCCGGTGTTAAATGAGAGCAGCCCAAGATATTAATTAATTATTAATTACCTGCAAGAAAAACAAAGTGACGAAGAAACAAAAACGCATGAGATCACATTAATATCCCTTGTTAAACCGTTAAAATCAAACATAAAATATTGCGAGAATAGTGGCGAGAATATACTTAGGGTGTGTTTGGGAGTGGCCGGGTTTTTAGAGGAGAGGGAAGGGGAGGGGAGGGTTTACTCTAAGATTTTAGTTGTATAGATAGAGAAGAAAGATGGAGAAAATATTTTGAAATCCTATAAAACCCTCTAAAGTCCCCTCCTATAGTACATTTTTAAAAATCTTCCAATTTGGAGAACTCAAAAAATACACTAGGGCTATGTTTGGATGGGGGGTTTTGGAGAGAAAGGGAGGGGAGGGGAGTGGAGGAAATGACTTATAATTTCTAATTACCTTGTTTAGCTTTAATAAGACAAAAGAAATATTATTTTAGAAGATAGTAGACACCAAGATGTAAAACTTTTTTTTAATTTTAAAAACTCCCAAACAAGATAATTGGAGATTATAAATTTCCCTCTCCTCTCCCTTCTCCTCCAAAAAACCTCCATCCAAACATAGCCTAGAGAAATGACTTTAGAGGGTTTTGGAGGGTTTATAAACACTCAAATAGGTAAAATATTAATCACAAATCCTCTTTTTTCCTCCACTCCCCTCTCAAATTCCCAAACACACCCTTAGTAGCGCAAAGTAGCATGCACGTTTTAACCCCATATGGTTTTCCTGTAGTAAACCACGTGCACAGCGCATCAAAGCTCGCAGAAATCAGGGAAGAGAAAAATAGAATTGCATAAACGATATTTGGACTAAATATATTTTTATCCCTCTAAATACGTCTCCTTTTGATCTTTTTTATTTTGCTTTAGTCTATCTAATATTTAGATCATGTCTAATATTTTTTGATCAACAGATTATGTCTAATATTTAGATCATATTGAATTAATCTATGAAATATAAAATTAATGTCATATTTTAGTTAGGGACTAAAAATAATATTGTCCAAATATATATTACATGAAACTAGTTTAAAAGAGCAAAATATTACAATAACTAAACTAAAATAATAAGAATCGAAATATTTTTTTTAGATTATAAATAAAAAAGATTTACAAGAATCTAAAATAGAAAAGAAATATTCTAGTAAAAAAATTGAAAAGAAATATGTATAAAAAATAGAAAAGAAATATATTTACATTAAAATTAGCATATTTAAACACGATATTTTATGGTAATTTTAAATGGCTGACTCACATAAATAAAAGTCTCCTACTTTCCCTCATCCAGCTTATATATTGAGAGAGAGAAAGAATTATGGGTGTGTAGCATAGCATTTGTTGTTTGCATTGGATCCTTCACCGTTGAAAAAGCCTCTCTCTCACTACTATATATCCACTCTCCGCATCGATATCCCTCTCTCTCTCTCATAAGTCATTAGACCCACACATCACACGAAGAAAGCCTTCATAGCTAAATTCCAAATAAGATTGAGTAAATCCTTTATAATAAAGGAACGGTTAGATGCTTATATCAGTTTTTAATTCGCTCATATAGTCACACCAAATTCCATCCACCATGCATCTTTTTTCTTCCCCACCTCGCTAGCTATACACGCAATTCTCAACACCCTAGCTATATATCCCCTACACATACATCCATCCATTATCAAATCTTCTCGATCAATATTCTTCCATCAATTGATCATATTATCTTTCCGTTAAGAGATCTATCGATCTTGAAATTAACATTCTTTATTAACTCTTGAGTATATATATATATATATATGCTTTCCGAATCCGGGTCGTTTTGCTTCATGGGCGTGTCGTCAAAACCTTCAGTCTTTCTCTCTGACAATAAAGATCCGAAAGGCAACACGGATCCGGAATGCTTACGGGTAAGACCCGTGGATAACGAAACCCACATTAACGAAGAAGATCATCAGTGCCAGTTTATTAGGCCGAAACAATTCGAAGAACGTGATCATCAAGCAGAGGAGCAAAACCAACGCGATCATAAAATTGTTGCTTCTTCATCAGTATTACCGTTGGCTTTGACAACAATGGAGAATATTCCGTCGTCGCACGTGGGAAAGGAATTAGGAGGAACAACAGAGAACGTCGACGGCGATGCATATGATTCCGACAACGACGATGGGTTCAAGACTCCAACATCTTCGGAGCACAGAATCCCAGCGATCCTCGAATGCCCAGGTGCACCCAAGAAGACAAGAATTACAACAAGGTCCCCCAAATCCAAGAAGAGAAAATCGCCGGCGTGTCGCAGAAGACTCGTGTTTGATCTGGCCGCCAGAGAATTGGAGTCTCTGTTCCCCACGACGCCATTCATGGTGGATGATGTTGCCGGCGATAAGAAGAACAAGAAAGCCAAAAGGACCAAAACGTGTTAATTAAAAACGTGACACGCACCGCGCAAAGTGAGTGAGCCATATTGAATGAATATTCTTTGTCTTCATCATTGGTTTTTCTTAGCACTTTAATTTGTAGCTAATTTAGTGAATGGGGTTGGTGCCGCGTCATGCACACCGGTAACTCCTTAATTAGAACCGTGAGATTCTCTTATGTCTAATTTCTCCCGGATAGTACAGTTGATTTGATTGATACATATAATAAAGGTTTTCCTTAATTTTCCATCCAGCTTTGAATTTTATTGCTTGCTTTAATTTATTATGCATTTTTTTTTTCTCTTGTAATTGTTGTGTTAGGGATAGATCAGTGAGGGGATAGATGTTTCGGAGATAGATCCTGCGGAACTGACAATTGCGTTAGTTTTGAAGGGGGGAAAAGGAAAAATTAAAATGTGATTATTATTTGCAGTGATACTGATGAATGGCGTGAGGGTGGGGAAAGGGGAAGGAGCATGGGATTCCTAAATTGATTTGGGAGAACGTGGAGTTTGCAGAGTGCGGGGCCTGGATTTTGGCGTTTTCTGTTTTTCTATCTTTGTGATGGGATCAGATCCCATTGACTTTGTTTGGGGAATGAGAAATTCGATCATTCGGAAAGGGGGAAGTGGGATACATTGACTTTCCCGAGAAAAGCAAAACATTCCCTCTCCCTCGTTTTTGCCTGTTGAGTGCGCAAACCCATGCGGACCTCCGTATATTCTTATTCTAAAATTTGCAAACCCAAAAAGGGCAACACTCCGGATCCCCTGCTGCTGTCTCTGCAGCAGGGTGTTGTGAGTGAGGGAAGAGAGAGAAAAAAGTTAGAAAGAGAAAAAAATAAAGAGAGAGATAGAGAGAGTGGATCTCTCTGATCTCTCTGCAGCCTCTGCGCGGCTGCAGAGGATCAGGTCCAAAGGGCAAAGGCTTAATGCTTTCACGGGACGGGATGCAAGAAGGAGGAAAAAAAGAGAGGAGAAAATGTAACTACAACAAAAAAATAAATAATTGGTAAAATAATTCTTTTAATCTTTCAGGTTAATTTTGTTTTTCAATTTAATCCTTTTTTAACAAAATACTACTAATAAACTCATTTATCAATGCTGTCAACAACAAAAAAACTCATTTATCGAACACGGTCTTCTCAAACAGGGTCTTTACACCTTATCGGTAGGTTCAGGAGAGTTTATTTACACGTACTTTTATAAGTATTCGAGAAAGCATGTAAAAATAATTTATATCATGTTTATAAACTATATTTAGCTATTTCTGTGCTCTCCAAGATGTTTTATATGGAAACAAATTAATCTAATTCCCTCTTCAACTATAGAAACAACTTGATCATAAGTTTTTATATGATAATTATTTATTCAATAAGCGTTTAATTAAGTTGCTTTAATTCTAAATGCACCCTGAGTTGTTTAGAAGCAAAGCGATACTAATTACAACTTGAGTTAACAACAAGATAAGCAATTATGGGATGAATTAGGCTCTGTTTGACAAAAATAGCAAATAAACTGATTGATAGCACATGAGTTAACTAATAATTGATGATTTAATTTGTAGTTGATAGTGGATGAGCTAAATGTTTGAATTTGAAGTATTTGGTAAAATTAATGGTCATACTAAATGATAAATATCAAATGATATAAAATGACATGATTATATGATTTTATTATATAAATTCCATTTTATATGCATATTTTTTAATAAATTTTTCAGTAAATGAAATGACATTATATAAATGAGATAATATGTTATTATAATTTTTTTGTTTGTAGACAAAAATATATACTCTACTGTTTATTAGGAGTTGGGATTTTTTTTATCTCACTTAAAAAAAAATAGAATAGAAGAGAATTTAATTGAAATAAAAATAGTAAAATTATAAAAAATAATAATAAACTATAAACTCAAATGCTTTTTCAAGTAGCATATGAAAATAAAGTGCCTATCATATGCACTGAATTATTGAACAGGAAGGCCCAGATCAATTGACAAGTTCAAATCAATATCTCCTAGGGTTTTTCTATTGACACATACTTAGATTTCAATTCACACATACACACTTAATTTTCTTTTTTCTTTTTGGTCAAAGTAGAGATCATTCATTAGAAAACGGGCAAAGCCCGAAGCCCAGCGGGCAATACAAATGGCCCAGTAACAAACTGGCCAGAGTCAAGCTACATGCAAAGTCGCAAAGCATAAAAACTACAAACCAAAGACTTGCAGCTGACTAGCAGGAAATAGAAACCAAACATAGTAAAATAAACTAAAACCAGCAGAACCATGCAGAAAAAACAACTGAAACACATCCAAGCAACAATCAAGCCCGCCTCCGACATGTCCAAACATTTAACTGAGTGAGTTGAATCTGGCCCATTTGGGGCCCAAGCCCATCTACCTCAACATAACAGCCCACATGTCATTCATCCAACAATTTTTTTTCCTTGGAAACCTTCAGCCCAAACCAAACAGGCAGCCACCCGCCACGGCAGCTGCCACGGCAGCTCCAAGCAAAGTTCCACAACAGGAGAAGAAAGGCCCATCGATGCAATGGTGCTCCAGAGAACAACAACATCACCAACAAAAATAACAACAACAGAGAAAAACAATACCAACAACAAACAGAAAGCAATAACAAACAAAAAAGACAACAAAAAAACTAATCGAAAACAACAAACACCCCACCCAAGCAGGAACAACAAACTACACGGCCAAACCGGAAAGTCCACCACGAACCAGCGACCACCACGAACCCACACCAGCACCGCGGACCCTCCGAGAGACTCCTCCAGCAACGGAAGGAGGCGACAGACACTCCAAACTAGGGCGGCTCACGTCCGATCCTAGGCTAAGGCAGCGCCCTCCAACCCGTAACTGAGGAGCTGGCGGCCGCCGAGGAAGCATGGCTGAGGAACGGCGAAGCTGCGGGGGAACGACGCCTTTGGATTAGACGGGAAAACTGCGGCGTGAGGCGAGGCGGCGGCGTCTACAAGAAGGAGGCGATTTAGGGTTCAAATTTTAGAGTTGTGGAGATTCCACTTAATTTTCTTTTGAAAATGACAATACTGGAGTCCACGACGATTGCCAGTGGACTCCAATATCTAGAAAGTAAACACAAAAGGGCCATGCAGGCCTTGGACAAATGCACTGGGTACAGTTATGGCTTTAATTATTCTTGGGTTTGGGCTGGGATTTGACCAGCCATTGCAACCATACTGATACAGATCTCCCCTTGCAAAGGCTTATCGTGAACTTGACCCAAAAAAAAAAGGCTTATCGTGAATCACATGATTTGGAATTGGAATCACGAATGACCAAAAAAAAAAAGAATTGGAATCACGATACTTGCAACACATGTAAAAGGTGTTAAGATTTTGATGGTCTACTCCCCCCAAATCATAGATAGAAAAACAATGGTTAATCAACTTGAAGGGTACGTATTAATGTATTATCAATAATCGATAGAGTAATTATTCTTTAAATGAAGGGTAAGATTTTATGAGAATAGGCATGAGTACTGAGACAAATATTCCCTTAAAATGCAGGTTTGGAGATAATTGTGTATCCATTGCCAATTTACCATCTTTACACACATGTAGTGGTCCGCATTTTTTATTGTTTTCAAACTTATAACACTTCGAATTACAAACTAAACGAATTCGTAGAAAACATTTTCATCCCTGGTCAAAATACTATTTACATTTTGTCTTTTGACAAAAGAAGGAAGCTAAGATATAAACATGAGTATCGTTATAAATAAAAAGACAATCAATACCTATAATTATTATATAAGAAAAATAAGTTATTGACTAGAATACGTGTCACCTCGCAAGTGACTCGTACTTTTTATGGATCCATTAAGTAGTTGGTGGCTAAAAATCATATTCTCCAAGTGTTATTGGATGATATGCATATGTAGTCAACAACTGTGCAGACAGTTTGTATTGTATAGTGACAACAGATGCCGCGCTTTGAGCATCAGCGATGCTTTTTAGAAAGTGACTCTGGACAATTTCTTAGATGCTTGTGATTGTCTTCTAACAGAACTGAAAAGAATTGTATCCTTTTAGCACTTTTCATAGGATCCTTGCTCAATGCTCACCTCACTGTGCATCATTCATAATTGCTAAAACGCTTTTGATCTTTTGGGTATAAATACAATACCACTCAATATATCATACATATCCTTCCCCACATTTTAAACTGGAATTAAAATAATTAAATCAATCCACATGCCCACCACTTGCATAAATAAGTATAAAAATCTGATGAATGCTTGCATGAATTTTGAGCAAGTATGAACATTGTCTCAAGCACAATCAATTAAGAACTTAAAGTACTACTAAAATTACTTTGCTTTTTTACATTACACACATATATTAGGATGTATATGTGCAGGGCAATGATTAGTCACTCGAAAAAAGGAAAGAACATTGAATAGTCATTCCTGAAACGAGGGCACTAGAGTCATTCAGGAGTATTTTCACGACTCTTTAGTAGACCACACAATTATTATGTTTCTCTTTATAGTCAACAGAGCTAAAAAGAAGCTAGCAGAGAGTGGGCATTACCTGTCGCAAATGATAAGCATCCACACTCGTTTTTTTTACCTCATTTTCTTGGTTGCTCTAATTAGACTTGGATTTTACTTAAGCATCTCTACATTCACCACTCTTGGCAATAATTCGAACAACGACGGGGGAATGGACGATTCCTGCAGTCCTATTTAACATCTATCAGAGGTAGACTAGCCTTGTACTGAAAACACTCAACAACTGTATATAGTGCAATAGTATTGAGCAAAAGCATGGCTCAACAGGTACTCTTTTGACTACCCCATGTTCGTTTTTGGAATTTTCCTCACGAGTTCTCATTGGCATTCATGTTTTTTTCCCTCTGGGATTTCAGTGGTGGGACTGTGTTTTCTCATATAATTTCTGAGATTGTGGGTCTACTTACATTTGATTAACACGTCATTGTTTCTTTGTGATTTCGTTTCTTCTGTTGTCTGCTATATGAAATTGGTGCTTTGTCTAAACCTCTCTGTTATTTATTTTTTTTCTACGATTGATTTGATGCTAGAATGAGGGATGGCCTCTGGGTTTACAGCCACTGAATGAGAGGATTGAGTTGGTCAGAAACGGCAACAACTCTGGGTCAATATCATTCAACACCTTACTTACCGGCTCCCCTTCTTCTTCTACAGATTCTTCATCAGATTTAGACACAGAGGTCAGTAAAAATTAATCTATTCTATTACTGTATAAGAAAATTAAGCACTAGCCTTCCAGCTGTGATATGTGTTTGTCGATATTAATGAGATAAGTCATGTGTCTAGCTGAGGCCACTAGAATAGAATATATTGTGGTAGTTGAAATTTTCTGCTGATACATAACATACTTCTAATATTATAGTAATTTATAAATTATGTCAAGGGTGAGTTTTGATATACACGAGTTATGGATGGATCATATATGTATGAATTATATGTAGTGGATTACTCGGTGCTAATTAAATTAATCGTGTTCTTTTTTAAATTCAGTCCACGGGGTCTTTTTTCCCAGACAAAAGTACCACACTTGGGAGCTTAATAGGTGTGTCTAGCATTGTAGAGCTATCAAGAAGATCAATAAGAGGAGCTAAAACAGGAATAATGTTCAAGAGCAAGAAGGAGAAGAGGTTCAATTTCAGCTCATGGTTATTCTGTCTTTGCTCAACAAGGAGTATAAATCCTGAAGCCGAGAGCCAAATAAACAATCCACCATCACTTGGGCAATATCTTGAAGTGGAAAGAAGAGCTGCTACTAATGGAAATAGAAGAAACCTGCAGAGCACTAATAATAATATTTACGGCCCTGAATTTGAGTTGGCTGAAACCAATATTGAAGAGCCAAATTCACTATTTGTGAATGGCAGCATTGCTCCCCCAGCTCAGTCCTTAAGTCCAACGCAGAGTATTGAAACAGAGAGAGAAAGCATGGAATTAAGGCACGAGAACAATGGGTTTGGTTCATTCGCAGGGCTGTTTTCATGCATGTGTGGACGAGCTGCCCTTGGCTAATAGTAGTAGATCCTTACTATTACGTATTGTCTTTTTATTTTTCTGAAATTCTATCTTTGACCCCCCACATATGGGTGATCAAATTTCAATTTTTCGGGGATCAAAATTTTCATTGGCAGAGTTTGGATAAAATATTTAAGGGGAACCAAAATAAGATTAATATAAATTAAAATAAAATAAAACATAAAAATACATGTATCTAAAACTTTTAATCTTAGCAAATCTTAAAATTTGATATAATTTATAGAAGATTATTTTAACGATGAGATACAAATATAGGTATTGATTAAAGTTAAATAAAATAAAAATATTTTTATCAAATAAACAATTAAATATAAATTAATATTGATTTAATTTAATTTAATATAAAAACTCTAAACCATGCCTAGCCAAATCGAATAAACCATGCTTTTTTTTGGGTCCAGGAATAAACCTTGCTTAGAGCCTACTGAAACTTAAGCCCATATGGGGCCAACACCTTAATTAACTGAAATGTATACTTTGACCCAAAAAAAATGTAGAAATACAGCGCAAAAGAGGGTATGTCACTGTGTCTGCGATGATATCACTTTATAATTCAAATTGATCAAATTATTGTCTAGAGAATGTCTCTTCCCATTCCGATGGCTCAAAGGACTTTAGAAATTTTGAAAATTGGTCCCATGAGTTTCTAAATATGATCAATCAATATAGATCACCATTTTTTACCTTTTAAATATTTTTCTTAAAGTGTACTTTTATGTCTTTAAAATATTATTTTTCAGAACATCAATTTGTTACTCTCTCCGTTTTTAATATAAGCAAAAAAATACATGTATCTGGACTATATTTGGTCCAGATACATGTACTTTTTTGTTTATATTTAAAAATAGAGAGAGTATATATTAAAATTAAATTCTTAATAATAAAATTATTTATTTAGTATACTAGAATATTACAATATTTAATAGTTTAACATAATAAAAATATTGAATATGTGATTTTTAATCTTTAACCTAAAAAATATAATGTCAACAAGAAATTTTTTAAAAATATTAGTATATTGCTTACCGTACGCGACACGTTCTTAACTTATCCGGATTCATGTGAATCTGCAACCAGTTCGATTGGATCCAAATGTGAAGATTACGAGATTCTTAATTATCTCCAATTTGATGTAAGCAAAGGCCTCATGCATGTGATAGAATTTGACCTATTCTTTAGATATTTTTGCAGCAGCTCGTCGGCAGCAGAGACCATATATTGTTAATATCTTGTACAGATCAACGCTAAAAAGGTAAAAATCTCTTGCATTTTTATTCGGTCGTGAAAAGTTGACCTATTTAATTTGCGTTCTTAAAATTAAACTTAAGTAATCACACTTTATGCAGAAAAGTCCCATGCTAATTTTGTTTTCATTATGTGTGTCTGCGTCCAAGGTTAAACAATTACCTGCAAAAAATTATGAGTTTGGGAATGACTACTGTATTCACCTTACTTTGTACTTACAAAATATTATAATTTAAAAGATTTTTAAATATCTTTTCCATTGAGTTAAACCTTACAGTTTTACTCAATATCTTTTTTTAATTTATTTTTTGTCGATTACGTATTAAAATATCATTGTCATTTTACCAGTTCGTACAAAAAAAGGTCACATCCAAGAATAGAAACATAAGTAGTCATTTGATATAAGGAATCAGATCGGGTGATACCAAGTGTAAGTCTTACTAAAATTAAATCATATCTAATAACTTTTCTAAATGATGAATTTTATGAATCCAACAGTTGGATTAAAAAACTCTTATAAAGGGAGTCAGGTGTACAAAAATCTATGTTTTGTAGGGAACAAAGGGAGACCATTCAAACCACTAATCACTAATACAAATATCTGAATATATATCCTCTATCCAAAATCCCTTTTCCCTTATGAAGTGTATTGTATTGGGGATACTATGATTGGGAGTTAGAAGTTAGAACGTAGCCATCAAAGAACAGGTCAAGCGCGTTTGCGTATGCACCGCAGCTTATTGGAGAAATGACACCTCTACTGTCCAAAGGCCTTGTGTACCAGCGTGGGTGTGGGACATAACTTTCTTTTTCTTTTGTCTCTTTCCTGTTTCCAGTTTTAAAGTTTTCAACATAATCTCGTTTGGCTGCATTTATTTTAAAGAAACAATTATTTTTTTAATCAATGTCATTTTTAGAGAATTTTCAAAATTAAATAATTTTACACGCTATGTGGTGGCCATCCAAAATCATTTGACGGAACACAAGACGGGAGGGTATTCAGTATTAGAAAAAATCTAAGTCACATGTTGACTAGAGATGAGATCATAAAAAAATATAAAATGCAAAAACACACCTCAATTTACAAATCGATTTTGTAAAATTGAGTTAGATCCTAAGCCCAAATACTAAATGAGAGTCATTGGATCAATGATGCTACGATGCCAATTCTATCTACATGTCAACATTACGTAGTAATAATTATATCACACGTCTTCCCCCCGGACCCCTAGCTGCAAATGCGACACGTTACTTGATCTTGTCCTAGTTTCTGTTATATACACCAAGCCAAGATCCCCCCCAAGTGCACAAATAATTCAACCAACAGAGACATGATCACATGACAAGCAACAGCATGCCCTGTCTTTCTCTTTTGTATTTTATTGCTCATATCGTATATCGGTACAAATTAAGAAATAAACAAACCAGACCCAAATAAGCAAATACATTTTCCCATAACATTGGCTTACACTTTTAAGAGAAATCATACTCACTTTACTGGTTTGCGTATAATAACAATAATATATTATTGACGACGCCCAAAATCATCGACGCAGGTGATGCTTCTTCTTCATTCTCAAGCAATAATAATATACTACAACAACAACATGACATCCCCTTGGTACCTACCTCAAACTTCACGTCTCAACTCACTTTGCTTATTACCCAAAATTACATAATATTCCTTCACTTTTTAACTTTGATTTTGCCTTGCCGGTTAAGCACGTACGTATAGTAGTTACCGTAAGTAGCCAATATGGAATCACTGAAGCAGTGACCACCCATCACTGTTTATCAACCCACTCATCAGCAGCAATCCTTCCGGAGCTGCGGCCGCCGCCCAATTTTCCGAATGAACTCACACTTGATAATCCTTTGAAGCTGCTGCCATCAGAGTCATTCAAGTTTCTGAGTTTCCTTGATGACTTGTTTGGCTTGGAACAATTGATATCAACCACACCATCTTGATCAGTTTCATCATGGCTTTCTATTATCTTCATGACAACTACAAGTCTAGCTATGGTGCTTCGACAAAACGGACAAACTGGAGGGGTAATGCAGGCAGTGGCAGGGTTGGGCTTGTTGTGGCAACAGAGTGTTAGTGTGCATTGTGCACACATCTGGTGCCCACAGTTCTGAACTTCAATTGTGCATACCTGCTCAAAGCAGATGCAGCATAATTCCGACTCACTTATCTGCATGATATCAGATCCCACAGTGAGTATACTATTTTTATTGGCCCACAATTAGTATACTGTAAATTTAATAATGGTTCAAAGAAAAAGTGAAGATATGTTTATCTAACTAGCTAGACTGATAATAGCAGGAGAGCATCAATGCTAAGGGGAAATTATGTTTGACGAATAATGGAGAGAAGGATTTTTAAACTTGGCCAAATAATCAATCACTCAGCCTTGATCAAAAACTAAGAAATTCAGCAAATATCAAACTAATTCAGTTCAAATTACTATTTGGTTATTATCAACAAGTTCTACTAGAACTACTTCATCCATCCAAGAGAAAGTACCAATGAATTCATAGTAAAAAAAGCATAAGAAGCAGGGGAGAGAATCAATGGATTTATGCAGTATTGGACAGCTTAAGAATTGATCAAAATAAATTTGGTGTGTGTGTGTGTGTGTGGTGTCAAATTACCTCAGATATATTGTCATCTACATCATCAGAATGTGATGGAGATTGAAGAGAGTAAGCACTCCCCTTCAATATGTTTTTCTCTCTTTCTTTGTTTGCGTCCATCAAGGCTTGTTCTAACAAGGCTTTGGCTTCCGGATTAAGCTCACTGATGAACTTCAGTGGAGTTGGCCAGACAAGAGGCTCTGCAGATGTAGGATTTAGCAATGCGGCACATGCTCCGTGTCTGTGTTTCAGAGCAACCACATATGGTATCCGCCTGCATAAACACACCAAACAGCATGAAGACAACTCCAGGGATTATGAGAATCAATTAATTATGAGGAAAAGATGCCTGATGATTAAACACTATGAATCCATTCTACTACTTAATGGCCAAATGGTTAAATGAGGTAAGTTGCTACCTAAAGTTGATAAGTTACAATAGGAAAATGCCAGATAGGAGCACAAGAGGAGGGCCCATCAAAACAAATGATGGAATTATCAGATCAAAGATTTTCCTAAAAGACATAAAGTTTGACATAACAATACCCAATAAGCCACATAAATGAAGCTAAAATGTGTTTCCTAATGTTATCGAGTTTAAAGCCTAATTAGCCCTTCTCTAAATGGCAGGAATTTTTGTTGAGAAACCAAACTATACCCAGATGTATCACGCTGAAGACGATCCGCACCCCATGCCAACAGTTCGCGAATGCAATCCAGAGATCCCCCTCTAGCAGCTAGATGAAGGGGAGTGCTTCCAGGATAGCTGCAAAATAGCGATCGATCAGTCCACAAAACAGGAATATATCAGATTCAAGCCACTCACCAGAGAACTTTGACAGATCATTACCCATATCTACCGGTTGAAGCACAAACAAGAGCTCCACAGTCTAATAGAATATGTACACATTCAGGTCTTCTTTGACGAGCTGCCAAGTGTAATGGCGTTGCACCCTTTCCATCTCTAATATTCACAAACCGAACAAATCCCCTGACATTGAATTCAAAAAGATTAAGAACAACAACAACAACAACAATAAAAAAAACAAACAAAGCATTATCAGAGTCAATTCGGGAGAAAATTGATGCCGAAACAGAATTACAGAAAAGGGGCAAACCAAGAAGCAGCCACGGGACTAGATTGAGCAGCAGAAAGAATTGCCTTAAGGCAAGAAGAATGGCCATAGTACGCGGCATAGTGTAAGCAGGTTCTTCCATAAAGCGTATCAAACATCAACACCTGAGAATCGCACACATCAGATTAATTTTAAAGTTCATCACCACCTATGGTTAAAGGAATGAGATTGGAATGAAACATTACATTAGCACCAGCTTCAAGGAGCTTCTCCACACAGGCGATCCTTCCGTGCATTGCCGCCAACATAAGCGGAGTCTGAAGCATTCACAAACAAGGGCAATGAATTGAAGGGTATAAGCAAAGGTAGCATTTTTGAAACGGAAATAAAAAATCCCACATGCCCAAAAACACAATGCAAAAATGGGGGGAATATAGCTACAAGTTACCTGTTTTTGGCGATTTAAAACATCTGGGTTAATAGATCCATCTAAAAGCCTTGACAGAATCTGTAACAAAACAAGAGAGAAATGTGAAGACCCACCAATGAATGTCCAATTGTGGAATTAAATCTGCTTAAATTAAACGCAGCAGAAAGTGAAAATTGAAGGGAAAAAAAAAGAGGTTTAATGCTAAAGAAGGAAAAAGAAGAAGGGACCTCGATCTGGCCATTAGCAGCGGCAATATGAAGAGGTGAGTAGCGATCGTAGAGAGTGGTTTGGTGCAAGAGAGTTGGGTCTTCCTCTAACAGAGTTGTAACAATTTGGAGGTTACCTTGGTGCACGGCAGTGAAGAGGCCATGATCATGGCTTCCCCTGCAACTCAGGCCCTGACCCATTATGCACTTCCCTCTCTCACAAACAGAGTCTCAATTGGTGATTTGGTTTGGTGTGGTGTGGTCGGAGAGGTGAAGTTGAACCACTTCACCTCAGCCTTGGCTGCGTGCGCCACCTGGTTTGGTGGCTTCGATTGGTGAGTGTTATAACTTTATAGATAAAAAAAAATGAAATTTTACATTGAAGTTGTAACTTGTAACTGTGGTGTTGTGTGTGAGAGACGATTGATGATGGTAGTGGAAAATGTGAAATGTCTCGAGAGAGGGAAGCGGGTAGAGATGGTAGCTGACCGTGTCAGTGATTAGCAGTTGCTGAGAATGACTTCGGGCAGCAACTTTAGATTCCGCGTTAAGCTTGGCATCGTTATAGCGCCCAACCCCAGATATAACCCATTACCGCTGTTTTGCTATGCAAAAGGGAAATTCGACATAAGTAAATTATTTTAGAAA
The DNA here is from genome assembly GCA_030159175.1 of Glycyrrhiza uralensis. Classification (NCBI taxonomy): domain Eukaryota; kingdom Viridiplantae; phylum Streptophyta; class Magnoliopsida; order Fabales; family Fabaceae; genus Glycyrrhiza; species Glycyrrhiza uralensis. The sequence continues at coordinate 39,624,767 of BRZY01000007.1, read as the reverse complement.
AGTAAAAATAAACATCCTTGGGGTGGGGACGTGGTGCATCATGCAGGCACTCGGATAGGAAAGACAGATATTTGAAGGAAAAAAAACAAGATATTTGAAAAAATAATAATAAATAAATGATACAACAATCATGCCTATTTACAGAAAATTTCATTTTATAATGTCCATCAAGTCTTTTTTAGAGAAAATGTTATCATCATTGGGGTGAGAACATGTGAGGTTACCCGATAGGGGCCTATGGTCTCATATATTTAAAGTCTGATCTGACTTGTTTATTAAAAATGATAAGTTTGGACATTTTAAAAAATATATTTAATTAAATAGGTCAGGTTTAAGCCTAAAAAAAACCTTATTAAGCTGGCATATATATATAATAAAAATATAGAATAATAATATAATATAATAAAAATAAAATATAATTAAAAACATGTCTACTTGTTCATTTATTTATTTATGAAGGCCTAGATGCCTATTTATCAGGGGAGGCCTATTGACTTTTTTTATCATTAGAGACATACAAACCTATTTACAAGTAAAAGCCTAATAGGTGAATGTTTATCTAAAAGTCTTATTGAAATGTAGGCCTTTAAACACGCTTGTAGGTCAGACTAGGCTTTGAAATAGGTCAGGATAGGCCTTAAAAATCGGCCTATATCAGGCTAGTGGATCAGACTCAGACCTTAAGATTTCAAAGTAGGCCAGTCCCAGGCCTTACAAAGCCTGGCATGACCTGACCTATTCTCACCCCTATGCAACAAATGAACCGTTTTATATTATTTTTAGGCTTAAATATGCTTTTGGTCCCTTATGTTTAGTCTAAGTTCGTTTTTAGTCTCTCAAATACCAAGAATATTATTTTAGTCCATAATCTTTTAAAAATCAGTCACTTTTGGTCATTTTTCTTGAAATATGATGGACTAATTGTGACACATTTTTAAAATATTAGGGACTAAAATAATCATGTGAGGGACCAAAAGTGATTGATTTTCAAAAAATTAGAGACTAAAATAATATCCTTAGTATTTGAGGGACTAAAAACGAACTTAAGCCAAATATGAGGGACTAAAAACATATTTAAGTATTATTTTTAATTGTAAAATATATTATTATTTTATTTAATGGTTTATATTATAATTTATTAAAAATTGTATATGATCATGTTCGTACATTTTTAGAGTAATTAATGAACCAAGTTGCAAAATGTGGGGTATATTTATTAAATTGCTATAATAAAACATGCATATCCATACATATTGGTAAAGTTTGTAAGGAGTATATTCCCGATAATACCATTGTATATTTGTATAGTCTCAAGTGTGGAGTAAAAAATAACATTCAAATGGAAGATCATTCTATATATATCTTGATTTAATTTAATTTTATTTAAAAAGTATAAGAATTCAGGTGCATGTACCTATTAAATTAGCTTAATTAGCAATGCCAGAATCTTTTCAGATAGGTGATATAAAAGAAGCAAAAATCTTATACAAATCCTAAGTTTCGCAGAAGGAATTTATCTATTTGACCTCACTTAAGAGGTACTGCGATATTGCAAAAGACAGTACAAAAATCTAATGAATAAAATCAAGTAAATAATAAATAAATAATAGCAGCTATAACATTTCTATATCAATGTGTGTGTGCAGTGCATAAAATAAGTTATATTGTATTAATTTTTCAATTAAATTAATACATTTTACCATTTATAAAAAATTTCAATGAGTTTTTTTTTGACGAAAAAAATTTCAATGATTTATTCATTAATTATTTGAGCTCGATCATTACATACTCAATTAAATTTATTTATTTTACCAAATAAAAAGCTTAATTAAGTTTGATTTTAAGCTCGATAATGCAAACGAGGTGTTAGTTAATTTGCTTGTGAGTTCATAAAAAAATTGTTAGTTTGTTTTTTGGTCTAAATGATGTGTCCCTACTTGCATATGGGGATTACTCCCTTCAAATTGAGTAGAAGCATTAGTTAAACCGATAGAAACTCGTGTCATTTTACTCCAATGATACTGTTTTATTGTTTATATTGAGATGTCAAATTTAATTCTAAATTGAGTTATATGAGTTGAATATGTATTTCAAATAAATGTTTGGTTGGATTAATTTATTTTAAAGAAATGTTCATTTTTTATTTTTTAAGAAAATTTAGAAAATTTTGTTATTAACTCGACTAAAAATGGGTGACACTTACAATGCACAAGCAAATTTTTTTGTGCATGTGTACAAACACTAAGCAAATTGGTTATAGCCAGTTTTGCCAGCTTTCATGTATTTCAACATTTACCTTGAAAACAATCACTAATCCCATTGTATGTAGGGGTGAGTATGGGCCGGTTTGGGCCGGATTTAACCAAATCCGTTATCCGAACCGATCAAAAATAAACGGATTGGATTGGATCGGATTTGTATATTTTTTAAGCAAAATCCAAACCGAACCAACCCGATCAAGAACGGGTTGGTTTGGATTGGGTCAATTGGATTCACTTAAAAATCTGTTATGTTTTTGTCATCTTCAAAAAACTGTCCAGGAAGGGGAAAAATAGAAAAAGGGCCTAGCCCAAAACGCAAGGGGAAGAGAAGAAATATGTAAACGCAAGGAGCCCAACTGTACAACTAAAATAATAAATAAAGTAAAAATAACAAAACATAAAAAAGGGCAAGGGGGTAAATTAGGGGTCTGAACATTGAAACTTAATCCCTCATCTTATCTCATGAGCGCCGCACCAGGAGAGAGGAGGTGGAACTCCGAGCGCCTTTCGTTCTTCCAGTTTCGTCGTTCTGCAGCGGAACAGGAAGAAAGTTCTTTGCTTTCGGCTTTTTCTTTCTCCTTCACCCACTGTCTTTGGGTTCTTTCTCCTTCATATTTTTCTTCCGTTTCTAGTTACTCCAGATCTGCTATAGTCACGTTTCTCGACGACTAAGAGAGATGGAGGAGGCTCGCCGGCGACAGTGGGTGGCTGAGAAGTGGGAAAGTTGCTGGGTGTGCTGCTGGGCGGTGGGAGAATGATCTGGATTCTGGAACCTATCTCTGGTTCTGGTTCAACGCATGCATCCTCAATCCTCATATTCTCTCATTAATCAGAATAAAATATAGTAAATACATGTCTACGGTTCGGGTTCACGGGCATACGGATTCAAAAAAACTAACCCGTCACCCGAACCAAACCACACCGGGTTTGTGACGGGTCGGATCGGGTCCAACCCGAATGGCGGGAAAAGATGAAAAATGCGGGTTGGACTGGGTTGGGTCGGTTCGGGTTCGCGGGTTATCCGGACCCGTGCTCACCCCTAATTGTATGGCCTAAGGTTTTATGTTTTAAAATTTGACCCAACACCAGAAATAATCTATGACTCCCTCTGTTTTTGGTATTTTCGAAGTCTACCCCTCTCCCAAAAGTTAGAAAACCCCTCTTCCTCACTCTCTCTCTCTCCCCACCCCACCCCATCTCTCTCATCTTCCAGACCTACGACACCACCACCCAACATCCTTCTCCGATCCCACATCTCTCGTCCATTGTCACCAACGATGCTCAACGGCTTCTTCGCAACTCGACACGGAGGACATCCTTGAACCCGAGCCCACCGGAGAGGCGGCGACTGGCTTCGTCACAGCATGCGTGTTATCGAACTCCACCGGAGCTCCGGGATTGACCTCCGCACGGGTTCGATGACAGCAGAAGAAGTACTCTTAGATGCAATAGCAGAACCAGATTCGGTTACATTTTTCCTTCTTCACCAAAAATTCCCCCTTTTTGATTTTGGTTTCTGAATGGATGAACAGGGTGAGGAATTCAGGAGGTGCAGTAGAAATGGGTCTTGGTTGTGAAAGTTTTAACCTTTGGCACCAAGGAGGCCAGCAAGTTCAGGTTGGTGGGTTTAGGAAATCTAGGTTAGGTTCTAGGTGATGACGAAAGAGCTTCTCTCTCCGTCGCTGACGAGCTCTTCGACGGCGGGAAGATCCGTTCCCTGAAGCTTCCGTCGTGGCTTCAATCCGACACTCGTCACCGGGATCTCTGTCGTCAACGAAGTCCTCACCGCTGTCCCTTCCTCTGACCTCCGTAGCTTTGCGCTGAGTTCTCTGTTTTCCTTCGTTCTTGGTTGCGGTGTGGTGATATTGGTGGTTCTGGGTACTTGATGAACGTGGGCCTTCAAGGAGGAAAACTATTTTCCACGGATTTGGTGTTGATGGGTATGAAGGTTAGTGATGAAGATGGTTTTTTGGGTTTGATGGATGAAGGTTTGTGCAATGGTAGCATGAGTTAGGCTTGCTTACAATGGTTGTCTTGGGGCTTGTGTAACGACGAGAGCAGCTATTGCTGGGTCTCTAGGTGCAGGCAAAGAGGGGAGGGAGGAGAGAGAGGGAGTGGTTAGTAATTAATACCTTTTCTAGACACTAATCAGCAAATATTGATCAAACTTTAACATTACCTACTTAACAGGTTGCCCTTATGTAATATTGACCACCAGATTAAAAAGTACAAAAATAAAGGGCTCATGCATCATTTGTGCACATGCACAAAAAGATTTGCTTGTGCACTGTAAGTGTCACCAACCGTACTCCTTTGTGATCCGATATCGTTTATATGAAATTTGAATCGTATAAAAATCTGGTACGTCTATATGCTTCATTTAATATTTCATTTAAAAAAAAAACTTACAGTAAATATTACATATCATTATATTAATATATGTGTGTGTCAGTGTGTGTGTGTGCAGTGTGTACGTATTATATACGTACATATCATGCGTGTACGAGTGATATGGACATTATGTGCTGTCTCTGATATCAAGTCCCTGCTTGTCGGTAGTAGATACAACTAGACGCTAAACTACGTCATTTATTAGTTTAATTAATAATTAATTGTAGTTATACAGGAAAATGATACTCACTTGTAAGATGCGTGAGAGAGATACAGAAAAGATTGAGATTGAAAGAGAAAAGAAAATAAAAAAATGTGATGAGTAATGTTATGAAGAAAAAACAGAGAGATAGAAAGAAAATAAGAAAAAATATTACGTGAGAAAAAATCATAAGAGAAAAAAAGAGATACTGTGAAAATATAAAACTATATATATCATGGAATATTATTTTATTATTTGGGTCTATCTAGTGTAGCGTGAAACATATATAGACATATACTTCATGCACCCTGGACCACATATAATAAATATGACATGTATTGCAGAGGTTCATAGTATTTTATGATTTTTTTTAAGCATAGTATTTTATGATATTAATTTTAAGTCCTTGTACATTTTTAATCAAATAAGGTGTTATTGCAAAAATAACCATGCAGAAAAATCTCGACCCTCAGTAATTTTGACTGCTTTCTCAACAAACATTCGCCACTGCAGTATTCATTATTCCACTTTTACAACACAATTCCCCAAGCCACAACCCCAAAACCATGTAGATACAAATCTGCCACTACGAAGAATATTGAACTGGTTACAATTTAGGGGTTCTGCTAATGCAAACCTAGTAATGCAGAAATCTGGATTCAGAGACCACGTTCTGCTATGCAGAAGAAAAAGTATATTGAGTATTGACTATGAGACAATGACGCTGTTGAGGTAATTACTAGCTGCACGTGCAAGAGGTGCTCAAGGCATCAAGAGATTCAAGACAATTTCATTTCCGAATTAATATTTTGACAAGCCCAAGTCTAGAAATATTAAATGAATGATATCCTTTTTGCCACAAAAAAGTAATCAAATCAAATTCTAATAATAGAGCTTAATATTGCTACAATTATATATTGTCTTGAATTTGCCTTGATAAGCTTCGATTTTGGAATAGCTAGAAAACGTACGTTGAGAATGGTCCCCTAAGCTGGGTGTTTTTTTTTTTTCCTTAACTTCTCTTGTGTCAGCTGGAAGAAATTAAGTTTTAGAGGGGATATTCAATCTGCTTGTATGGTATGCATGAGACAATTAGACAAAGGAAAAAAAAAATACTTCCACTTGACATGATATAGCGCTCTTCACAATGAGTCAAACAGTTTTCTGAATATTTTTTTATCGCAAGAGAAAAGTTGAATTCTTCATATGATCATATACAGAAAGATGAAAAAAACAGAACCAAAAATATATGAAGTGCAAAACTCTTCCACTTGCATGACAATTACCAGGACTAACAAGAGACTAAAACTTTGCATCTTTACCTAAAACCTTAAAATACTATATATATATATAAGTTATCTCTTTTATATATCTTTTATTTAGTCAATTCTTAACTAATGTAGAACTAACCACTTGGAATTCCAACAAAATGGATATAGATATTACCAATTTTACAAGTTGTCTTTATTTCATTTGGAGTGTTAAATTTTATATTAAATATATCTAATATCTAATGGTGTGAATCACAGTCACTTGTCTAGTCATCCTATTTTATTACCGATCGAGTAATCACATAGTACGAAAAGGATCAAAATGACTGCAGACGGAAGTACTGACTGGTATTGTTATTTACTTTGTATAGTCATAGGAGAAATAGTAAAGTGAGCCATCATATATTTTTTTTTATTTTTTATTTTTATACAATGAGTCATCGTATATTCTAGTTCTAGTCAACAACGGTAACCTTAATTTCTTCCCATAAAATAAAAAAATAATTCCCATGCAATACCGAAATATGGATATTGGATAGGTCATGAGTTGGCAGTTGGCTGCTATAGATAGACATCATACCAAGCTTATAGCAAATGATAATTGAACGCTTTCTATTGTTTTACTTGTTTATTGAACCTATTTCTTTCCACTCTTAATCCTTTCATCTATAACAGGAAAGCCAGTACGCTTGAAGAAACAGTCCCCGTTGAAACCAATTGTGTCCTCAGGAGGGAAACTTTGACAAGTTACCTCGCTCGTGATGATCGTCACAAAAATTTGACACGTCTAATTTGTTTAGTTGATTAAATGAAAAAAAAAAAGTGGAAATAAAAAACGGTTTTTTTTCTAAACTAAAGTTATGATGCATGACGAGAATATGTCACTAAAAGAGTTAAACTCATTCCTATTATCTCTTATAGAATTTTTTTTCTAATAATTCATTTGGATTATAAATAATTGTGCTTGTTTTATTTGAAAAAAATAGGTTAATATTATGATCTATTTGATGATATACTTTTTTTTTTGGGTCGTGATTTGATGATATACTTAAGCTTGCTAATACGGTGATCAATTTGAAAGGGCTTTAGACACTTAATTTTGATCGGTGTGGATATAAAGTATGTATAATAACAACCAAAATGTTACACTGCAGACCCCCATACAACACCCACCACACACCCGCAATGGCCATTTTGTTCACTGGCCTTGGGTGTTGAGCGGGTGGTTGGGTGTCCGCGTAACATTGCTCTAATAACAATGTAGGTCTTAACTATTAAGACCTATGATGATTATTATAAAAAAAAAAGACTATTAAGGTCTATGAATGTGACTGTGGGGAATTTATATCCGCACATGCATACTTTGCTATCTGCACATACATGTTCACGAAACTATTAGTTCCGCGGGTGTATTTTTTTTTCAACACACACACTCCGCGGAACTATTAGTTCCGCGGATAATTCTCCATGGAACTATTAGTTCCGCGGATTGTATTTTTTTCAACACACACACTCCGTTGAACTATTAGTTCCGCGGGTTGTAATTCTCCACGGAACTATTAGTTTAGCAGACATGTATGTGTTAAATTACAACCTACGGAACTAATAGTTCCGCGGAGAATTACAACTCGCGGAACTAATAGTTCCGCGGGGTTCGCGGAACTAATAGTTTCACGGAGAATTATAACCTGCGAAACTAATAGTTCCGCAGACATGTATGTGCAGATAGCAAAGTATGTATGTGCGAATATAAATTGCCGTTAATTTATACTTTGTCCAGGCTAGGTCACTTTTACCGTCCGTCACGCCATTGTTACAAACTTGCTCTACGGGCTACGGCTTATCTCATTCATAGTCATATCCAAAGAGCATGAACAAACAAATAAAGACTTAGTATTTTGATTGTACAAAAGTTTCACCACTGCGCAAAGACTATTCTTAATAAGCACAATTATATCTTCAACAAATAAATATTATCGGTGTTCTAAATTTATATAACTATATATTTTTTTGGATAAACAAATTCATATAACTATAGACACATGTAGTCATGGGGTGCTATAGCTTAATTGGCAGGGTTTGATATTTGGAACCCCATACCCGGATTCGAATTTCCCTCGCTCTATAAAAAAAAAAAATATGACGCATGTTAGTATTGAAATTTATCTTACAACCATTTACTTTTTTTTTCAAACTATGCATTTTTTGTGCATGTCGACGCATGTTTCTGTTATCACCAAGTGGCAACTGTCAACAGGATGATGCCTACCTCACACACGCACGCACTAAATAAATAGGTAAATAATAGTCAGCTAGTCTAGGCATGGCAACGGGACGGGAAGGGACGGGGCGAGGCGGGGGAGGGTTTTACATTCCCCGCCCCCGCTACGGGTCAGGTTTCCCCGCCCCGCCCCCGATCTCGGTTGGGGTTAAAAAATCAATACTCATTTCCACCCCAAACGAGAGTTGGGTTTCTCCGCCTCTATCCCCGCACTTAGTATTTTAAAAATCAAATTTGTATTCTAAATTTTTTTGTTTCGGTAAAATTAAAAAAAAAATCAATACTCTATTTTTAAGGGGTCCCTTTTTTAAGATACTTTTAATATATTTTATTAGACAAATAATAATGAGAAATTAAAGAAATAAAAATAAATTTTCTTTATTAAAAATATTTTTTTTATAATACTAATTCATTAAATATTATATTGTAACTGAAATAAATGTGTTGGGCAGGTTCGGGGCGGGTATTAGTTTCCCCGACCCCGATTTTTAATTGTGGGAAAAATCCAAACCCGAATCCAATCCCAGGCAAAACAGATTTTTTCCGTTAAAGTCAAGACATATTCGAATGGATAACCACGGGTTCGGGATATCATTGCCAAACCTAAGCTAGTATATGCTTGACAATTCATTAGCATATTTTTCTGCAACCATTGGTCACCGTCACGGATTACAGCTCCACCGGTAGGTAGGGACATTAATAATCCTTATAAGAAAAATGTTAGAAATTTAAAATAAAATTTGTTTTGTAATAATTTAAAATAGAAACTGGAGTTTTCGGAATACAAATTTACATTCCGGAAACTTCAGTTTCCGGAATGTGAGGTGTATAGAAACTGGAGTTTTTGGAATACAAATATGACTAGAGTTTCCGAAATACAAATCCAGAATGCAAATTTGTATTCCAGAAACTGGAGTTTCCGGAATGCAACTTTGCATTTCAGAAACTGGATTTTCTTGGAGTTTCTGGTATGTAAATTTATCTCGAGTTTCCGGAAAAAAATGCGAAAATGCATTCCAGAAACTGAGTTTCTGGTAACAACGCGAAATTGAAAAAAAAAATCAAATCAATGAGTGTATAATAGTATTTTTCTTTTTAAATGTGGAGTGTATGTCCAAAAATATTGGTATATTTACCAATTCCCTTCTATTCCTTGTTTTCGGTCAATAACATAGCTTTTTTTTTGTCAACACATAGTTTCTATTCATAAGAGTTATGATTGTGATATGGGCCCAAGAGACCTAGGTTGAATTCCTGGTAAAAATATTTTAAATATCAACATGTTTTTTTTGGTCCAAAACTATCAACTAGTTCAATGTAGGTATTATTGTTGACAAAAAAAATGGGAATTTTCTAATTGCACATACACTAACTTCTTCTCACACATACTTAAACCAGAAAAATCCCAAAATACCCCTTCAATTTAAAAAACCCCAAAACTCTTTTATCTCATCACTCTTTGCACAATTCCGCAACACATCCCTCGCCCTACTCACGCACATGGAAATCTCACTCACTCTGCACACACACACACATGGTGAACCAGAAGAAAAAGAAGAAGAGGAAGAGTAAGAAGATGAAAAGGGGTTGAGCGGAAACCTTGGTCTCTCGTTGGGTGGTAGCATGCCTACAAGAAGAAGCTCGTGCGTTCTTCCTCCGTCGTCGGAACAATGCAACAATACAAGACGTGTCATTAAACCCTTTAATTTGTTTTCACCAAAAAAAATCCCATTAATTTGTTCTTGTTCTCTACCGGAACTGCAACCAACATATCTCTCTTCCAAGTTGTGTGTGTGTGTGTGTGCAGAGGTGTGGAGATGGAAAAAAAAACAAAGTGAAAGAGAGAGAGAGTGTGTGGTTGCGGAAGTGTGTTTTCTGAAATATGTGTGCGGAACTATTAGTTTCGCACGCGTTATTTTTAACACACACATACAAATAACACATGCGGAACTAATAGTTTCGCAGAAAAAAATGCACTGCGGAACTATTATTTCTGCGAAAAAACGGAACTATTAGTTCCGCGGAGCATTTTTCTTAATGCTCCGCGGCCGCGGAACTAATAGTTCCGCATGTATATTTTTCGCAGAAATAATAGTTCCGCGGGTGTTATTTGTATGTGTGTTACAAATAATGCGTGCGGAACTAATAATTCCGCACACATAAAATTAAATACACACTTCCGCACACTCTCTCTTTCTCTTCCACTCTGGTTTTTTTTTCTTCCCTTCTTTTTCTGTTTTTTCTCTTCCCTTCCCTTATTTCTTCCCCTTTTTCTTCCCATTTCAGAGGCATCCAAAAGCTCGCCGTCGAGATTCGCTGTTGCCAACCGAGACCACCGCGCGAGTGAGGGAGCGATAACAGATGATGGTCCGACGACCACAGTGCAGAGGGAGAAAATAAGCATGTGGAAGAGAGAAGTTTGTGGGTCTATGTGTTTTTGTGTATGGGTCTCTGTCGCGCGGAAGTTTTGCATAAGCTTTGCAGAAGTTTTGGGTCGACTCTGTTGTATGGAAGAGAGAAGTTTGGATTTTTTCTTTTTAAATTTTAGGGTACTTCAGTCTTTTTAATCTTTAATGTATGTGTCTTTAGAAATGCACGTATGTGCATTTAACAATTGCCAAAAAAATGTAGGTATTATTGGGCCAATCTTATCCAGTCAATCCCGTTTCATGGTCATCAAATATGTTAGAATTTTTCTATTTCCCAATTCACTTCTTGGGTGCTCGCTATACTGACTCTGAGAGACCACAAAGTAAAGGGCTAAACCAGTTGTACCTATAGCCTTATAGGCCCATGGACCAGCCGTCAACGGGATGTCCTAACCCAGGGTACTTTTTTTTACCAAAAAAACCCAATCCACTTTTTTTTTCCTAATAATCCATTGATTCCCCATCGCATCTTATCAAAGAAAATGTGTAAATAACCCCAAATTTTTTTTTTACTTGGTAGTCGTATTAAACTCATTCTATTGAACAGTATTTTTGTACTGACAACAATTTTATTCTCTTCATGTACTTAAATCCAAACATTTCTTGTACTCTAATTTAATTATTTTCTTAATAAAATCTTTGTTTATCAAAAAAAAATTAAACAATATTCTTGGACCTCACTATATACAGTATTTAAATAATTGTAGAATAGTGACCACACTATATATAGTATTAACCTTTTCCCATTGCTTGCCTCTTACTTAGACTCTGACAAAAAGTAGCGGTTACCGGATAAGCAGCAGATAGCTTATAGCGAATATCAGATAAGCTAGCTGATAGTGAAAATGAGCTTATATCGGATAGTTGATAGTGGATGAACTAGCAGATTGAATTTGAAGTGTTTGGTAAAATCAGCGGCTAAACTATAAATATAAAATGACATAAAAAGATATTTTTAATTAATGCTTACATTTTTTTCATTTTATAAAAATGGTTACATTTTTTTAATCAATATACTAATAGACATATAAGGGTAGTATTATAATTAAAATAAAAATTCAAGATAATCTTCATTACATTGTATTGTATTATTCCAAAATAATAAATGAAATAAATCTATGATCTAGATATTCGGCTAATCAAGGTTTAATTTATTTTATTTTATTTATTTGAGGATAGGGAAGGAATATAATTTAAACAAAATAATGATGTTTAATTTATTTTGTTTTATTTAATAGAGGATAGGGAAGGATTTAATAAAAATATTAAGGGTAAAAACAAAAGAAAAAATCATACGCTATAAGCTATAAGCTCAAACACTATTTCAAGTAACGTCTCAAAAAATGCTATAGGCTACTGGAAAAACGCTATAAGCTACTACCTCCGTCCCTAAATATAGGAACCTTTACAAAAAAATAAAAGTCCCTTTATATAAGAACATTTCCAAAAAATTAGTTGCATTAATTATTTTTTGACTAAAATGCTCTTATGATCACCCAACTACTCTACAGTTGAATTAGGGACGGAGGTAGTACTAGTTATCAAAGATTTCTATTTTTTCTAATCCGCTATCTGCCGGTCAAATCCACTGTCTGCCGGTCAAATCCGCTAACCTATAGCGAATGAAACTTGTCAAATAGAGCTTTAATATCGAGTTCTTGCTAATTAATTCCTATAGGGGGATCAACTGATCTCATAACAAATAGCGTTGCGTTTAGACCAAATAAATATATACATATATATTTGCATTGCACCAATCCCCCCCGTCAATATTGAAGATCAAAATTAAGTTGAAGTTGGTAATTAAACGGTACTATCATCCATGGATAGGTGAGCAGGGGTCCCATCCCACGCATATCTGTGAAAAGAAAAAGGAAGAGAGAGAGAGCGACATGAAGCAGAAGAAGAGGCACAGGCACGAAGGAGAAAAAGAATTAGAAGATGCAAATGATGGAGTGCAACGAAGCAGGATAGCGAAAAAGGCAAAGAAAGACAACGAAAGCAAATTAATCCAAGGGTCCAGATCACACCTTGGTTAACTCCTATCGTTATAATCAACGGTGCTATGGCAGTTATGCTTAAAGCTAGCACATTTAAAGACAAAGTCACACATTTCACTCACTCCAATCCACGAAGCATGCATGGATTTTTGAGCCCCCTTCTGTCGAGTCTTGATTCATTCATTCATTCATCCGTACCCATATAGTAGCAACCATATCCACCCTGCAAAATTGAACCCACACTACTCACTCTTTTACTTTTTTTTTTCCCCCTTCACTACAACTCTCGTTACGTACGTTTTCTTGGTTGAGAGAGAGTGAGACCCCACTCACTCTCTCACACCGACATTTTTGGAATAAGGGCAACCCCATTTGACTGCCTACGTCCCGAGACACGGAGAGAGCTTTTGTCTGAGTCGGTCTCTGCTATGGTCTTGTTAGCGCTTTATTCGTTCTTGAAAGCCAGGCCGCATTGGTCCTTTCAAAAGTCATATGTTATTCATCCATGCTTTTTCTTTTTCATACTCCTACTAACATATAATTCCGTTTATTCTGGGGTTAGAATAATTAATAAAGTTTCTAATTATTGCAGGTATCGAAGATCTGTTGTTTTTATTCACTTTGGAGTTTGGAGCGCAAAGTACATATATAACTCGATCACAAATTAAGAGGCAGAGAGCAATTGAAATCGATCAATATTGAGATAATCACCACAATACGTAAGAAAAAGGTCACACTTAATTATTAGACCAGCTAGTCTTTCGCTTTTCTTTTTAATTTTAAAGGGCATAATATAATATATGGCCTTAAAAGGATTTTTCATATATTCTTTATCGGTGTTTGTATCTTGCATCATTAATTCTGCCGAACAAGTTCTAGAACACTCAACCACTTCAGTTCGGTGTTTGTATTGCATGGTTTTGAGTGGGATTTTGGCGTCTTCTAAGAATATTGGATCATATCCAATTATCCATTTCATTTATCCCACGCAGTACTTTCAACCTCAGAATATGTACGTCCCATCTTATGAATCTAATTATTTGATAATTACAACATCGATCGTAACTAAGTGTTGCCTGATGTAGAATTCAATGTATATTAATTAAATTTCTTTACATTCTCACTCTTTCTCTTTCTCTATTTTCCCCTCCCATTCACACACAATCACACTCATCCTCTCCTTGGTATAGATAACTGAAAATTTAAAACCCATGCCAGGATAAAAAGTACTCCCCAACACGAATCCGCTGAAAATTAGTACAGTGATTTGTGAGCTTCCTCGGAAATTGATTTTTGCCACAATTTTGAGGACAAGTAAAGTGCTATATATGGAGACATTAAATGACACTGTCGCACTCAAGGTTTCCAACAATTATTTCTCTTCGACGAAAGATTTAGTGTGTGCAAGCAACTTCTAGCAAATTAAAACCCTCACAATATAACATGGAAGAGAAAAAAGAAATGGAAACAAACAAATTAAAGAGGAAGAAGGAAAAAGTGACTTATGATCAGTATTTCTGAAATTAAGATAATATGAACTTGTATATATATATAGAGGCTGAGAGATAAGAAAAAGTGTTCAAACTTCAACCTTGTCCCGAGAATAGAATAATCTTGCTAACTGAATGCCGTACGTGGGCGAAAACTGGTGCACGAGTGTGAGCTACTCATGTAAATAAACAATTGGGAGAAAATTTTGTAGCCAAATGAAATGAAATCGCAAACGTCAGATAGAAAACACAACAGAACAGTACATGCACACACACAGCGTTTTTCAAGGAAAGAACAATATAGTACAAATTAAAGAAACAAACTCAACTCGATCGATGCATAAAAACATAAACAAAATCAATGACACAAGGAAATTAACATATACGTACACGAGTAGAAAACCAAATTCTACCATGCCTGAGTCAATTTGAAGTTCTATTAACACCGACCATTGGTTTCTTCACCAAACCAACTCTCATTTTACTCTGATATCCATCAAAAAGATGATTCATTAATTCCATCGAAGTTACAAGAGATGATGAGCAGTAGCGGAAGAAGAGGCAAGAGCAGACAAATCATGAGTAGTCCATGAATTGTAATGGTTGTTATTATTCTCCGAGAAACTCAAAGGAGATCTTGGTAACAAATTCAAACCTCCATTGTACTCAAATTTAACAGATGGCAGCTGATGAGTAAGAGCAGCAACCCTAGAAGAATTCGCTGCAGCAACATCTCCGCCAACCAAACCTGCAGAAGGTGCTTCAACAACATCACTTTGAAATGGGTAAGAAACAACTGAAGCTGGTGTAGTTGATGACTGGTCAAAACCATTGAAGAAATTAGGGAATTGCTGAAAGCGCCACTGATCCACTCCTCCTCCTCCTCCAAATTGAAACCCCATATGACCAGTGGTGGTCTGTGCTTGAATCTCACGCAAGTTGTTAAGACCTAAGCTCAGATTCTGAAGAGAGTTGGTCATCATGTAAGGTCGGTGGTTAAGGAATTGACCAATTTGCTCATCATGAGGAGTAGTACTACTAGTAGCGATGACACCTGAAAGTGGTACTGGTGAGTACTCTTTCTCTTTGTCATTGTTAGAAATTGGAGATTTGGAGCGAGTAGTAGTAGTAGTATTGCTAGTGCTACTCTTTTTGTTCTTCCTGTGGTTCCTACGGCAGCCTCCACCGACAGGGACATTCCTAAGAGCACCCCCTCTTGTCCAATAGCGCCTACACGTCTTGCAGAAGTGTCTGGGTTGAGAGAGGCTGTAGTTGTTGAAGTAGCAGAATTTAGTGTTGGTGGATTCACAGCGAGGACACTTGAGTGCTGCAGCTGCCTGATCTGGTGTTGCTGCTTGTATCTTCGCTAGTTGAGCCTGATCCACTGTTGATCCTGCACCATGAGGTGGTGGAACTGGAAAAAACTGAGGACTACTCTCACTTCCGTTTCCTTGGTGTTGATGATTTGGTTGCTGCAAAACATAATATATATATCATCATCAATATAATTTAGAAGAACCCCAGAAAAGAAAAAAGCGAAATTATATTCTTGATCAATAAGAAAAAAAAACTGGTATATTCAAGAAGATTATATTACAGGGAATAGGAATAATTAACGAATTCTCTCTTTTGCTATTCTTTTTAGGGTTCAGAAATTTAAATTCGAGGAGGAAATTAAAACTTACTTGTTGCCAATTGGGAGGATCTAAATAGGATGGAATAGAAGAGAAAACCATGGTGGTGGTGTTCAATTCAATCCTTTTTTTTGTGTGTGTGTGTGTGTGTTTTCTTCTTTAATAAAGTTTGATGGTTCTTTAGGGAGATGGTGGAGGAGAATCACCAGAGAGAGAGAGAGCAAAAGAAAGTAAAGGGAAAAAAGAGCATTAAAGTGGAGGAGAGGTGGACGAGGGAGAGGAGGAGGAGGGAAAGCTAGGAAAGCAAAGCAGGAAGAGGGCTTTATGTTGTTTGCTTTGCGCTTATTCTCTTCATATTCTCATCTCTCTTTTTGTTTTATTATATTTTTAGGGTTTTCAGTGGACGATGTATCTTAACCTATAAGCATATATATCATCTTTTTTGACGCGTTATTGGCCTCAAAACTTTAATTTGTTCATAAAAGAAAGGATAGTGGCTCCCATGCATGGGAAGACGACGCCGTTCATATATATGTAGATGCAATTACCGAGGACTGGGTGGGGATCAGTCATCTACATGAGAAGAAGAACAATAAAATAACTACAAAAATAATGAAGTAATTATTAATGGTGTAAAAAAATGCTGATTTTTACATCAAGTAAGTGCAAATCAAACACATTATACCCCCAATGGTGGTCTTCCAATTATTGAGCAATGATGATGACATGAGAGGAAAAAAATTACACCATTTTTTTTTTCAATTCGTTCTTCATACTTTCTTGTTCAAAAATTAATATTTTGAAATGTATTTTTCTCTAGTTTTAATATTTAGAGATAGAAAGAAAACCTTCTTTGCTCTTCTCATTTCTTTTCTTCTTTTATAGAATGTTCCAATTTCTTTATTTTTTCTTGAGATGTTCGGATTTTAAATGGGAGAACATGAGCAAAGAGTAACAACATCAAAGCATCCATCGTGTTTAAATATAATATATCAAATCTATTTCTCGATCTCTTGTCATTTTACTTAAATATACACCCACTGATGAGTCGCCCACGAATATAAGGATTTGACAAAATACGATTTGCGGAGATTGTGGGAATAATCAAAGAAAACCAGTAATTCAGAATGAAAACGTAGATGCGGAAAAAAATTAAGTTCGCAGGAGTCTAATAATATAGTATAATAGGAAAACGATATTTTTTACATTTTCTTTGTAAAAGTTGCACCAACAATTTTGATCGGTCGAGTGTAGAAAAACAAAGGTATGTAATTATTTTTAAATTTTTTTAGAAGGAGAATGATCATGTATTCTCTTTTTTACTGGCTTTTAGAATAAATTCTTTGTTATATATATATATATATAAATAACTGCCGCTGGCTAGTCTTTATAATGATTTACTTTTTTTATATACTTAGCCCCACACTTATAAGCCAGTGGCTTAAAGTTGTGGTTAGACCCTTTTTGGGCACAGCACCAACACTAGTGACATCACGACATAAATTACTAAGTTTATCCGACTTTATCATCAATATATATCTTTAAGTAGCTAGACAAAATATTCTGGTTGCCTCTTAACTTTAATGCTTTCAATAATTGAAAATTCAAATCGATGATGCCAAAATATTAATTAATTAACGTGCTTGTTTTGTTTCCTTTTCTATTTTTACTTTGCATTTTCCTATTAAGCTCCCTTTTATTTCCCTTGCTTGCGAGAACATTAAAATGTGGTCACCAAATTAAGAAACAGTATTTTTTAAAAAAAAAAAGTTTTAGTTGTATTTCGGAGTGTAAATGAATTCAGCTATATATGTCCACCATTCATTTTTCGCCATGCATTTAGTTACTCATCGTGTCTTTTCTCTCTCTCTTCTTTAGGGAAAAAAGAACGTGAAAACAAAAAGAAAAATGAAAAACAAATAGTAGTCAACTAGCTTCATCTGTGTGTGTGAGAGAGAATGCATATATGAAGATCATGTGGACAATTCTTTGACCGTGAATGGGTCTAATAATTTATAATAGCATAATATTACATGGACCACCATGCAACACCCATGCAACACCCAAATTTTGAGTTTTACTCATACCACATGGGTGTTGCATGGTGGAATAGGTGTTAGCCTATCATTGCTCTTTATAATAGTTAGTTTTTTAGGCAAATGAAAATCATGCATTTCTTTGATCGTTAATGGGCCTAAAAGCTTCTTTTGTGCAATTAAGAAAATGTATTTTTGTTAAAAAAAATATTCTTGAATATTTACACCATCACAACACTTTTTTTTTAAAAAAAAAAATAGGGAATGCAAACGCATTTCTCTCCAAGTCGTTTTCATCACGGTAAAACGGAAGGAAATGTACATCACTGAACTGAAACCTCGACGCAAACGCGGAGCGGCCAATCCAACCATTTTCATTTTCGAACTGATCATCACCAATTCAGATTTTGTTTGGGACAGAGTTCAATTCAGTTGTGTGCGTGTGTGTGTGTGTTTTGAAATTGAAGGAGGATCGATGCGGGTACGAAGCCCATGATCCGTGATGCATTGCTTTTAATTTTGTTTACACTAATTAATTTGTATAATTTAAATAACTGGACGCATAACGATATCCTTTAATTCTTTAAACCCCTGTATTTCTAACTTTTTTAAAAAACGGTTATAATATATATGTTGGTGGTGTTGGAATCTAATTCCCTACCTGTTTTGACAGGTTATTGCCTTTTATTTTGCTCATTTTTATGTGAAAAGCTTACCACTTCATTTTGCCAAATTTTAGTTGGAAAAGGAACTAAAATTGCAGCCTTAACCCTGCATGCACAATTGTTCTCTCTCTCTCTCTATCTCTCTGCACACAGAGATAGTGATAATAATAATAATAATAATAATAATAATAATAATAATAATTAATTAGAAACCACAAAAGGCAGCCATGCACGTGCATGAGAAATACAAATCAGAAAAGAAGATGATAGTGGGACCTAGAAAAGAAAAGCAAAGATGGATTTCCCCCCACACAAACACTGCATGCATTATGTGTACTAACGGACCACTACCATGGATGTGCCTGACTTTGGGCCTAATGGGCCGCAATCATTTAAGTGATATGCAATATAGTTATTTAGGGGTGAATGTGAATGAGGTAGCATATGCTTATTGATTTATTTGATTTGATCACTCGTCAGTCGTCACATACCCCCTCACAATATGAAATTTCAGATTGCATGGATAACTTCTCTCATGTATAATTGCACATGCATCTGTCCCTAATTAGATTCCCACCACCAACTCTTGCTTTTACTCACAATCCTAAAAATTCATTCATACCCACTAGCTGTAATTAATAATCTTCTCTTCTACACAGATAGTTCCTAATTTTCGTTGTAATTATACGAAGAAACTTAGTGAATATATAATGTATACGAGTCAACCAAGAAAGGAGAGATTTATTGAAAAAGATAGAAAATTCTGAATTTGTCTAGAAAAAGATCAACATCCCACCCGAGCATGGTTTAGGAGTTAGATCGAATTAATCTTTGAGTAGAAAAAAGTTTATGACTTAACTAACAATTGTAACTTTTCCGTTAGTGATAAAGCATCCATTTTTTTTTTTGGTCGAAGTAGTCAATTGAATACGTGCTGTGGTATGGGAAGTAAGGTAACGAATTTTGTTCCGAAAAAGGATGTGCTGTTCGATGGTGGTGCCAATATTGTACAGGCCCATTTTAATACTCTGTTGGATGGTGTTTCATTTTGTGAAGGATATATGGTCATCTGGTCTTGAACAATACTTTGTATTATTTGAATTGGGCTACAATTCCATTTTAATACATTTTGCCTTTTCAAAAAAAATATTGTACAGGCCCATATAAAATCAGAGCTGGGCTACTGTTCGCCCAAGGCTTGGGTGATATTACTTAGCTAGATTGGGCTAAATCAGGAAATATGTGGTCTGAAAGATTACGGCCTAGCCCAGCCCAGTCCATTTTTACAATTTGATCCAACGGACCAGGCGTCCATTTTGGCACCTCTATTACGTGATAGTTGTCCTCACCCCCCGACTCCACAAAGCAAATGGATCGGAGAAGGTGCTACGCAACAAAGAAATATCAGCCTAATAATTTGCTAAGGATTAAATATATCTTAGATCCTTGCAAATACATTAAATTTCAATTTTAGTCACTCATGGCCAAAACAATTTTGGGGCTTAACACTCATCCAACACACTCTATTCTCTATATATTTCCTTTTGTTACATCATACCACCATCATATCTATCACTAATTTTGTCATTAAAATTATAGAACACAATTAATTTAGTTCCTAAAATTATTAATAACATTTCAAATTAGTCACTTAAATTGAATATACTTGATAATATTAGTCCTTATGGAATAATTTAAGGAATTAAATTGGCAGATTTAAATAGACTAATATGATTGAATTTTTTTAATTTTAAGAATTAATTTAAAATATAAATAATTTAAGAGATTAAATTGACAATATCTTATAATTTTAGGGAAAAAATTCATTCGTTTTATTTATTATATCCATTGAAGCCAAATTGACCGATTTGAATTCTAGAGAGTTAATAGAGTGGACCCAAGCAATTGACTCATCCCTAGGACCACGCCGCTGGATGTACCTGATTTCACATGCAACAGTGCTGAATTTCCAATTTTCCAGCTATAATAGAATGAATGAACCATTGTCATTTGTTATTATTCCCGAATTGAAAGCCACCATGTTTCTTTCTATTAAATTATTGAAATTCTGGACGTTATGTTAGCACTGACAAAACAAATAGCAGCTTATCTTTCTCCACTAGTGGGTTTGTAAGCGCTGCTGGTTTGAGCAAATTTGCATTTTAAATTTTGAAAGGAGGAGCTGTTACTACTTTGTGGGTTGGTGCCTGGAAGAAACTTTCTAACGAATCGCGTGATAACAACGACATCACTTATTTGTTTAGGTAAAAGTTCATAGACACTATAACCAAATCGTGACACGCACCGTTTTCAACTTCGTCAAATTCATGATTGATTAAGACAGCCTATTAAAAATCTATTGAATACAGTTGCACAATTTGCTCTCCCACATAGCCTAATTTCAATACTTTGTATTCTGAAATGGGGGTGGTTAAGAAAATAAACTACTACTTCTTGAAGAAAAATACTATTTTATTTTTTGGGGTTGAAAAAGAGTTTGAAATTCTTCACTAAAGCCTTCCTATCCAAACTCAGCATTATCTGTACACCACTTTGCTAAACTGCGTTAACATGAAGTATTTGACTTTCCAGTTTTGTTGAGAGCTTGGCAGATTCAATTAATATTGTGAGTTTACGCGTTAATTAACCTTTTACATTTAGGAAGCCACTGTTCTTGTTTGATAGCCTAATTGTGTCATTGTGATGTGAATTAAGCATCTGGGAAATAAAACAAAAAACACAGCTAGACGCATATGACACGACACGGCTTGCGTATAATAGAATACCAAAGCGAATGTACATGAAATGATTGTGGGGGGTGTTTCTGAAAAGAAAATAATACTAAATCATTAAGGCCTTTAAAGTTTAGAATATTGGTAGCAAACAAGCATAATTCACATGAATGATTAAGTGGTTAATTAAGGCCACAGCAACATGGGGAATGGACAAAAACACATTGCCCCACTAAGTCCTTTGCTCAATAACGTCCAGCATCTTAACAACCAATTTGAAGAGCATGTCAGTAATTGCATTCTATTTGTTGGCATACTATGCGCAAATTTGCAACATATTGACCATAGCAATCATTTCAAAGCACACATAATTAACAGAGGTCCTTAAAATAAAGGAACCAAATGCTTTGTAAAACATTAAAAAAAAAGAAGAAAAAATTAGCACAGGAGTCATTTAGAGAAAAAATAATTTAACATCATGTGAAAAATAAAATAAAAAAGAAAAAAGAAAAAATTCTGGCCTAGCTGTATGGAACTAATGCACCATGGATGCATTTTCAATTGGTTTGAATGTTGTTGGAGAAGATGTCAACGGGAGAACCTGAGATGAGCTTGAAGGGAACTGTGGTAGATATTGTTGAAGGTGTTTGCTTTCTGTGTCTTTGTTCTGAATGATCCTAACAAAGGACCCATCACTATATCCTGTGGCAATTGTTGCATTAGGGGCACTTTTAACCCCATATTCTGAGACAGAACCATGATTCTCTAGTGCCTTTCTCCGAGCTTCTTCACTCAATTTCCTGCACAATTTCTCCTCTGCATCCCTCAAGAACTTGAATTTTGGAGGTGGTGAAGATCTAAACCTGTTGAACTCTGATTCTGCCGATGATTCAAAGAGAGGGTTGAATCCTTGATGCTTATAAGAATCAAGAGGGTCCAAAGGACACTTCAAAGGAGAGGAAGCAACTGGGGTAAGAAAAGGGGTATCAATAGCCAACATAAGATCGCTCAAGCTCCTTGTTCTTGACCCCTTCCTGCTTCTACAATCACCCTTAGATTTACCATCTTCAGATTCCAAATCTTCTTTTGTTTCCTCAGTGATTGTGAAGAGAAACCTTGGTGGGCCAGCGAGATTGTGCAGCCTAATCAATTCTGAATCCAAACTTTCCTCTCCACAGGACTTGAGCAGCAAATCTTTGCCACCAGAACCCAACTCTAGGTCCTGTTCATCATGACCTGTGGTTTCTGGGTCTCTAGTCACATTTCTTGTAGTGTTGTTGGTAGCATCATGCAAGGAACAACAAGGTGTTTTCCAACACCCCCAAAAAAACACCCCTTTTGCAAAATTGCCTGGATCCATTTCAACATCTAAGTGTGCTCTTCTCTTCTTCCACCATAAGAAATAGTAAAGCTGTGCAAGCAGAGCCAGCATAAGGCAACACCCAAAGACAAGGCATAAAGCAATACTTAACCCACCAAACGACATGGCCCCTTTTTTGCTGGGGAATGAAGTTCACATCTTCATATCAAGCAATTAGCTACTGATAATTGAAGAAGCAAAAAAAATTAAGCCCCCTCCCCCAAACTTTTCGGTGGTAATTGAAAGCTCTATCAAATTTTTCGCAGTTATTAAGGAAGAAAACTGCTGAATCCGACAGGAGTATCTATATCCTAGCTAAGATCTATAGTCTATACCACCACACAAGATGATGGGCCATGCAGTTTCTAGTGAAGAAGGTGTGTCCTTCCATTTATGAAACTCACGTTCCTAAGATATTATTACTCTTTTTTTAGCCCCCCCACAAAACACACGCCTAGTAGCTTAATATAAACTCTTATTGGAAGAGGAAAGTCTTACCTTCCAACAAGCTCTATGACTATATGAGTCGTGACACCACAAGTGTCAATTATCATCAACAACGCGGAAACCCAGAAGCAAGAGCAACATAAACCAAAGGGTAATTAAGCTAAGCTTATAAGCATAAACAACCAAAGTAGCACTATCTAAGGAACCGAAATTGAATTTATCTTTGCCCAAAAAGGAGAGCTTAAAAGGGAGAGCTTTTGTGGTGTTGTGTGGTAAGGAATACGGTTTACGGAAAAGGCTGTGTGGGCTGTGGCAAATCTTTGCACAATTTGGATGAAGTGAGTGAAATTGGAGAGCGCGTCACATGCGCCTAGACAAATATAAAAACTTACTCCATCCGGACTCGAATATAAAAAAAAAAAGTCATATTTTATGGTCTAAAATATAAAAAAATTTAACTACTTTTATTCTCTTTAATGAGACCATTCCAAAAATACTTTTATTTAACTTTAATTGTATTTTTAATGTTCTTTTGAGAAGATACAAAGACACACTTCTCTTAATTTACTATTCGACTATTGGTTTTAATTGCCCTAGCACTAAATATCCACTAAAGGATAAATTTGGAATAAAACTTTTTTTTAACTAAAATCAATAAAATTTAATGTAATTAACCAACTTTCTTAGTTAACGTGATTTAAATTTTTTCTTCTTGTATTCAAGTCTTGAGGGAGTAGACAAAAAAAAATCAGAGTTACTTATTAACAAGAGGGGTTAGTTAGCAAAGGTCCAAATAACATTTATTTTAATGTGAAAATTTGAAAATGATGAGAACACAACTGTCATCGAGAAGCATAGCCTGGGTGAATAAATTACATCAGAGATTATCATGAAAATGACTAACTTTTTAGAGTACTTTGTTATTTTAAAATTAGATTTTAAAAACCTGTCACTGTTTTTTTAAGTGTTTGCTTATTGGTTGTTTTACTAATGTAGAACTTTTTAACTTTAACTCTCATTATAGGCTTATAGCTACTTTTGTATTACAACTCCCAAAGTAATTTTTTTTAGCCGAGAAGTCATTTTCACCCAAATCATGATTTTAATGCTTTGTTAATTTTTATTAAAATTAATCAAACATATATTTTAAAAATAATTGTTTTAATTTTGATAACAAAAGTTATGTTTTCTGAGCATGTGAATTATATGTATAAATTGATGAGATATATATATATATTTTAAGGGTTATTGTTTTTGTAAGTATTATGGACCGACATGAGGCCCATTCACGGCCCGTTAAGCTTCCCCAACTTTTTTTTGGGTGAAAATTAGCCAAATATTTTGTTTAACACACTTTGATAAATTTTTATTACTAAAATATTTTTTTTAAAATAGTAGACTAAATTAATTTGGAGATGAGATAAAAAAATTTTGACGAAAAGGATCGACGAGATAATTGAACAACTTTTACAAAATTAAGTTATCAAAGTTTATAGCGTTGCCCACACGGCCCACACCGACTCCAAAATAGAAAATATTTCGACGTATTTGTTGGGGCGCCTTGACCCGAAAGAGCAACATTTGCGAGAAGGCTATGTTAGAGAGAGTAGCGACCTCTTCTAAAAGGGGAAAGCTCATTTTGACCAACAAAAGGGGAAGTTCCATTTTTCAAAGATGGCTTGGCAAAATCATCGATCAATGACCCTCACTTGGAATAAAAAGGTTTATATTGACTCTGCCACATCTATAGAGATTCATCCACCAAGCCTATATCCATAGAGAATAGAACGATGGAAGTGAAAATTTAAAATTCAACACACACAATGAAGAAAACATAAATTTTGTTAGACGTGTCAACTTTTTTTATGACTACATGTCAAAATATATCAAAATTAAAAACAAGGCCAAGTCTTACTAATTACTAGCCAAGACAAAGTCAATCTCTGAGGGGAAAAAAAACCCACTTTGGGAGATTAACTACGTACTACTAGAAGTTGCGCATGTCAGTTGTTTTCGCTTCGAGACTCTTGTATTGAGGTGAAGAAATCAATCAACGGTTTATTCTCAGGACGACCACCATCATCAACATGACGCGAACCAGAAGGTATATCAAAGGAACTATCAATTGAAATTGAATCAAGAGAATGCAATTGGTCTGTTGTTTTTCCTGCTTCCAGAATACCAGTTGGGTGAAGAGGAAAGAGAGTCAACGTTTCTTGGTTACTGTTGCTAAAGTTGTAATCACATATTCCATGTTGTGATTGTTCATATATCTGCGGGCCATAACAGATTCCTGCAGGCACGCCCAACGACACAGCCCTTGGGCTAATTCCTCCAGCTACAAGCACATTTGGTTGTTGAGAATAACAGTAATTAATTCCATTCTGTTGCAACCAATAGACATCTGAAAGTACAAGAAAAAGATTTTTCAATTCCAGACGCTGGATATGTAACAATTTTAGGAAATTTTCGGGTTCACTTGAAAATCACGCCTCCCCATAACCAAACTATATAGCACATTTGCATGAAGTAGCGAATTGGTTAAGTACGGTTGTGCAATAACTGTATTATTTCCTTTGTTCGTTAGAGGAAAAGGGAAATTGCACAATATCCATATACAATTGTACTTTGCCAAATATGAATAACTACGTGAACAGTCACAAGAAAAATGAAAATGCATTCAAACAAATCTCCATTGCAATTAAATGGAGAATAAATCGGTAATAAATAAACAGAGGCAGACCTTTTTAGTGGCGGGTGGGGGACACGGCTCCCCCTAGGAAAAAAAAAACTTATTTTAGAATATATTTTATTTTTTGGTCACTCCCAGAAACAAAGATTGATTGTGTTTGTGTGTGTGTGTGAGAGAGAATTTGGGGATGAAGGAGGCCGAGTACGGGAAGCAAATTGGGTGTGTGTGTGGGACTCTTGTGAGAGTGGGAGTCTTTGGGGGAAGTTATTATTTTTGCATTAATATGTTGGTCTGCTGCCCTCTAAATGTTCGATTATTTGTGTTTGGTATACAGTGATCTTGTTGGTTGCTACATAGATGCTCTGTTTTATCCCATATTTGGTTTCATCTTGCTGTGATGCGAGCACTCCCGGTGATCGCTAAAAGCACTGCATCGCTGTCCAATAGCTGAAGCATAGATATAGTACATGTTACTCTTTATATGTATTTAGTGTCCCTAACACTTTATCTAATACATCTTTTGGCTTATAAAAAATCTAATACATCTTTTGGCTTATAAAAAATATATATATGATGCATGAGTTTTAATTACATTATTTTAATTACTAACTAGTCTGTAGCTTTCTCAAAATTTTAGTCAAGTTCGGCCTCGGGTAATAAATAAAAGTAAAACAAACAAATAATAAATAATTAATGAATTAAAAGTGTACGGTGAACAAACCATTTGGGCAAAGTGGCGGAGAGAAAATGGGCTGCGAGGTATGAATATTAACGCGATTGAAACATGATGCAATGGTTTCTTGCTTCTGCTTCAGTTTCTGCCTTTGCCTCGCCTTGTGATTCTGAAACCAATAAAAAACATTTTTTCCTTCTATGTGACCGTACGCCCTTAGCTTAGTGGTAATTTTTTGTATCTGCTCAGCAGTTGGGGTCCTTATTCCCTGCTCAAACAGGTTCTCCAAAATGCTTATTTGCTCTTTCGTAGGACTCCATCGCGAACCCGAATGAGTCCCAGTACTTGACCCTCCCATTCCCATCTCTACCCCTGTAGTACTGTGAGCGTGACTCTCCATATACTCTAATTTGCATGGCTTCTGCAGCACTCATTTTATAGAGTGATCGAATCGATAGTAGTGTT
Organism: Glycyrrhiza uralensis; assembly: GCA_030159175.1. Taxonomy (NCBI): domain Eukaryota; kingdom Viridiplantae; phylum Streptophyta; class Magnoliopsida; order Fabales; family Fabaceae; genus Glycyrrhiza; species Glycyrrhiza uralensis. The sequence continues at coordinate 39,597,738 of BRZY01000007.1, read as the reverse complement.
AGAATAAACTAAGGAGCGATAGAGTCAAACAAAATGGTTGGGGTAGAGAGAAAGAGAGGGGATTAACATGCGTATTGTTTTTGGTGCAGAACATTTCACAAAAAATGGCGGTTAACGGCTGAGAGAGAGAGAGAGAGAGAGATAATTGCACAAATAAATGGCCCCGGCCGCCCGCTTCCTTTAGGATTTGGTGCAGATAGTATAGTGATTGGAGAGATCAACAGCGTTGATATCTCTCTCTTTCCTAAGCCATACTACTACATAATGTCTTACTCCTACATATCTCGGGAATGAAAGAGAGAAGGAGGAACGTAGGTTACGCCATTGAATTGAAGGAAAGGAATTGGGCATGCAGTAAGTAAATTAAAGTCAATGGGGGTGGGAAAACAAAACAGCTAGCGGGTTGGTTTTGGAAAGTGCAGGTGAGAGATAGGGGTATAGCAATAGGCTTTGGGAATTGGAGTGAGAGCAGAGGAGAGACAACGAAAGTTGATAAGTGTTGGGTACGTACTAGTGGTGGACTGGTGGTATTTTTGGACTACTGGGAGCAAGCACTACTCGCAAATCCATTTGGTAGCAGTATCAGCCCATTGCGATCATTTAATATAAGCCCAATAGTATTGGGCCAACAAACTGAGATGGGCTCTTATAGGATAGGATAACATACATTTGATGTGCGCACCCATTGTTGACCAAAAAACAATGTGCGCACCCATTCATGATAGACTACTCTAAAATCTAAATATATAGTCTATCCTGAAGTTATATTAAAAAAACAGTCTACTTTTGAGTATTTGATAAATTTCATCAACAATTTTTTTTGTTGATGTTATGTGTTCAACAATAATCCCATAAAAAGCATTGCACATTCTTCTGTAATTTGCGTTTTCCTACCAAAAAAATTCCTATTGCACATGATGACCTCATTCTCATTCAACAATGACCTCATTTCTCATTCAACGTTTAAATAATTTCTCATGATGACAAGATTCACGTAATAAACTCTCTCTATTGCAGTTACAAGAAGAAAAAAAAATTCAAAATCAAAAGAAAATCATTGAATGACAAAACTATTTTTTTAATCTTTTTTACATTTTAAGTATGTAAATATTAATTAACACGAATATTTTTTTTTCACTATTTTATCACATATAGTAAGAAAATAAAAATATAATAATTTTATTTTTTCTATTCAAACATATGTAAATTCACTAATATTTTTTACTCATTTTTTATCTGTTTTTTTTTATATCTGCGTGCGTCAAAAGACACCATAAATAACAAATAATAGTACTAATACTAATCTATTTATTATCTATTATCTATTATTATTATTATTATTATATCACCAATCACGAATTCAGCATTATGGGTTCATAATGAAGTTGCCAGTGCCACCGCAAAAAAACTGAAGCGGGTTATTATTAAGTGTGTGCCCCTACTCCAAGCAAAGCAAAACAAAACAAAGATGGCCCCACAGCTGACACAGAAATCTAAACGCCGAACAATCTTTGCACTAATGTAACTTGAAGGGTGGCAAGAAAAGCGTGAATGCCTCTGACGTGGCACGCTTTGGATGAATAACGGAGCATCAGAAACAAAAAGGTAAGGCCGCAGAGAATCAAATCCCGAACTCGCACCCCCCGGACCCGGAAGCACCAGTCCACAACGCACAGCTCTAATAGGGAACTCGCATATACGCATTGAGTTGTGCTGATCATTTTTTCTTTCTATTTCCTTCGCGTATCTATCTCTCCTTCTATATATATACTACTATCTACTATATCTATCTATCTATTTTAATTTAATTTAATTTAATTTGCGTTACATGCGTTTCTATATACCATAGTACAAATAATCCAAGTGTGGTGTGGGGTTTCAGAGTTCTCTCTTGTTTGTTCACAACAATCTCAGAAGCCCTCAACTCTATCAACCCTCTCTCTCTCTCTTGCCTGTTGTTGATGGCGTCGCAAGCAAGCCTTCTCCTTCAAAAGCAGCTCAAAGGTATACTCTAAGCCATCAAATCCTCTTTCTCTCTATCGATTGTTTTGATTTCGTTGTTCTGATCGACCTTCCCCCTTCGTTGCAGATCTTTGCAAGAACCCCGTCGATGGATTCTCCGCCGGTTTGGTCGACGAAACCAACATTTTTGAATGGAGTGTTACCATAATTGGACCACCCGATACTCTCTAGTAAGCTCTTTTTAATAAAATACCCCTTTTCATCTTGCACGAATTAATACGATTTCCAATTGTTATAGTGATGATTTATTTGATTCTCTGTATTGGGGTTTTGGCTTTCCCCCCTAAAGATCGCGTTTTTAATTACACGTGCTGGAGGGCTCTTCATGGTTTGGTTTGATTGCTCGGTTTTTGTGATTCATTTTGTGCTTGAGCCTTTCCTGCTTCTTCTTAATGTTCCTGTTGCTTTATCTAATTCTCGAGATTCCAGGGTAAAATGGAAAATGGGGATTGAATAATAAAGCTTTTAGGCATCCATCATGGTTTTGTCCTAACTAAAAGAACTGATAATGATGGAGAATGATATTTGAAGGCTTGATGAGAAGAATACAGATTATATTTCTTTCCAATGATGCTTCTCATTTTCAAAAGATTATACTTTCCTGGTTTATCGATTATGCTGTTGATTCCCCGGGGGCTGTTCCTTTGTTGGGCTCATTTGATTGCACTGCATTTGCCTAAGTTGTATAGGCTTTGCTTTTTGTTCTTGTTTTAGAAAATGCTCTAAATCACTTATTTACTTTCCTCTTATGGGATTGGGTCTACTAGTTACTGTTTTATTTTGTTTCTGTGATCTTTATAGCACCTGAGTTTGACTGACCACTCAACTGTTTTGTTTGTCAATTGTTTAAATTTCTTGTAGTGAGGGGGGATTTTTCAATGCCATTATGAGCTTTCCGTCCAACTACCCAAACAGTCCTCCATCAGTGAAATTCACCTCAGAGATATGGCATCCCAATGGTTGGTTTTACTCATTTGTGATCTTGATTGGGTTAAAACGTGCAGTTAAATGATGTTGTTCTATTTGCAGTATATCCTGATGGGCGGGTGTGCATATCCATTCTTCATCCTCCCGGTGACGACCCAAATGGTTATGAGCTTGCAAGTGAGCGCTGGACACCTGTTCATACAGTACGTGAAAACATAAAACCATAAATTCAATTTGACATACTTGCCACTTGTAAAGCTATTCAAAACATGCTTATGAATAAATATTATGTATGCTATCTTGCAGGTAGAGAGTATAATGTTGAGTATCATATCGATGCTTTCTAGTCCTAATGATGAATCTCCTGCAAATGTTGAAGCTGCGGTAAGTTTCACCCTTTTTTCCTTATTTACATGATTTTGCTGCAATCTCCCCCCTTACTCCTCTCTTTGTACCGATTTGCATCCTTACTACCAGTATTGATCATGAGAAGCATTCAAAAGTCTTAGTAACCAACTGTTAAATGAATGATTTTTTCAATGTTGCTATCTTATAGACTTAATTACGTAAACTTTATGTACCAATAAAACAAATTCGTGTCCTTGGATTGCTTTGATGCTGTATATTCTCCAATTATTTCTTTAGAAATTTCCTTTAGATCAGGTATTTAATACAGAGTTAAGTTCTGATGTACTTGGGTAGATAGCTACTGTGTGTAAAGAGTGAGATGTGGAATTGCATATAATACAACCTTGAATATTACTTCTCAAATTAGTGAGTAGATAACGAACTTAGATAATTTCTATTTTTAGTAAGGATGAATTTTTATGAATAATTAAATACAATGAAAAGATAATGTTAATATGCTAGTTTAGACATTATTCAAATTGCTTTGGTTTAAACAAAACACAGAATCTTTGTAATTGGAGTTATGGATCACAGAAGGAAAATATGAGAATGTCTTTTCTAGTAGCATGTTGGTAGGCTTGGCAATGGGGCAAGTGGGGGCGGGTTTATGCTCAACTCAACTCAACCCGCCCCACTCTTCAAGATAACACTCAACATTACTGTCCTAATATCTTTGATTGATTGAGCATCTGGGTTTATAAAGTGTTTCAATCTTGACAGTTTGAATATTCTGTTGAAGTTTTTCTTATTCCCTTGTGATCTTATAATTGCAGAAGGAGTGGAGAGACAGGAGAGAAGAATTCAAGAAAAAGGTTAGCCGTTGTGTGCGGAAGTCACAGGAAATGTTGTGATTTACAGCCGGCTCCTCATCATGCTTTTGTGAAGTGAAGGACACATACAATTAATGCATGGATTGGTTCGCCTGTTACTGTTGATCCGTGTAGACTTGCTACTGGAAGTTGACAGCATGCTTCTTTCTTCAGTTCCGTGTTGTTTTCTTGTCTACATGGTCATTTGTCATAACTTTGAAAAAAAAAGTAAAACCAACTGTATTCTAAGTGTTTTTGGCCAATGTTTGGTGACACTAGTTATTGGAAATTTAGTTTGTTCATTTGCATAACCTTTGTTAAATTTTGAGATTAGGCGCCAAGTTTTGCCTTTTGCTGAATATCGTGATGTGGATATCGCATTCAGATTTTGCCATTTTGCCTTGTGTCATAGGCTTCTTTACCTGTTATATATAATTGCAGTTTTGGCTAGCGTGTCATTGCTTTTGATCACGTAGTTGGTAGCAGATACCAAACAGGTTGGTTTGGGTCTTTCGTGGGGAGACATCACTGGTGCTGATGCATTGAGATGCTAACTACATTGAAATCCTCAATACATATGATGTTTTAGTGTGGATGGGCCTTACCGGATACCATGTACTCCAACTAATGTATAACAAGAATTAACTTGATAAAATCGATATGATGATCTTGATTCTGGTCAGTGTGGTAATTCATGCTCGCTTTGACTTGGCAGTGCATCTGCCAACTTGCTTTATGCCGAACCTCTTGTGAGAAAAATTAATGACATGAAATCTATAACTATATATAATGGTAATATTAACTTTTGGTAAAGTTTTTTTTTTAATTTTGTCCTTTTAATAACTACCTATAATATATTAATAGTTCTCTTATAATTATAACTTTTCTATCGTTTAATTATACAACATCTAAAAAAAGAAAAAAGAAAAGAGAACAATACGCCGCCAGACACGAAGTGCCTCGCTCCCTCTAGTAATGAATAATATCTCCTACTTTCTCTCTCTCTCTTTCTCTCTCTTGATTTAAAGAATTTAAAGAATACATACACAGAAGGAAAATATCACGTCGATAACTAATTTTTCTTTTCCTGTTAGAGAACTAGTTCTTTTTTTTAATTGTTTTTAAAGAGTTAGCGTATTGTTGGTTTTACCTTTATGGTTTTTTTAATAAATTTTTTATATTTTTTATTAAATTATTAAATTAATATTTGTCTCCTTTTCCTAGTAAATGTTTCGTACATTTATAGAATTATTAACATTTAAAAATATATATTATAAAATTAATATTTAATAAACAAAATATTTAAAATTATAAGGGTATGCATTAATTTAAATTTAATATTAATAGTTGAAAAACTTATGATTAACTAAATTTAATTTAATAAATAATATTTAAGAGATAAAATAAAATATTTAATTAAAAAATCACATTGAAAAGAAGAATAATAATAAAAGAAATACTTTTCGCAAATATTAAAACAAATTCTTAGTGGGGGTTGATTGTGGATATAATATTTCCTAATTACTTGTCAAAAAAATAATATTTCCTAATTCAATGGCAAATTAAGAAACGGAAGAAAGGCTTGTGGCCTTGTGCATTGTATCCCACTTATTCAATATTGGAATCCATCAATACCTGTTAGTCTTTTTTTGTTGGGTCAAAATACCTATTAGTCTAAACCAACTGAGCTTGACCCAGTTGGTAAGGAGTCAGCTCAGAGATCCTGGGTTCGATTCTTGCTGTCGATATGAGAACCTCGTTGGTGGCAATATATAAATTTTACTGTGAGTGCTCTCTAAGCCTGGTGGTCTTCCTTGCTCTGTGTAGCCCCTGGGGCCAACTCCACTAAACTTTCGAAAAACAAAAACAAAAATAAAAATACCTATTAGTCTATTACTGGTAGAGTTGGAGTGGGAGTCGGAGAGGACGGCGGTGTTATAATCCGATTTGATTCTGATACAGGAATGAAGGGACTGAAGCCCAATAACTCAATGTTGGCCCTGCGTGATGGTTGAAAAATAGGTCTTTTCTATTTATATATATATATTTTATCCACATATATCTGATATAAAATTAATAATTTTGTATATACTAGTATAGTCACCTGTACAATGCACGGGATAAATATTTCGTGTAAAAGCATATATATATATATTAATAATTAATAATTTATATAACTTTAAAGAAATAGGTCATGTGTAAATATTTTTATGCTAAATGAATTATATGCTAATAATTTCTACTACAACGGTTAAAAAAATACAATTTCAACTACAACTTCACCGCTCTAGTGCGTTAACCTGTACAATGCACGTGATACATAATAAGCATTTACTATTTGATTAATTTTCAACTTTAACGTAGAGTACGACGAAAAAATGAATAAATTATGGTTGAAGTAGTATGATAGTTTAAATAGTTGATGTAAATAAGCATGTCAAAAACTCAAATATGTGGGTACTCATCTGAACACCCTCAACTTTGATGGGGTTTGGGGTCGAGTTTCGATTATCCTGTTTTTCAAAGACACAGACAATGGTAGGGATGTTGTACTCATCCCCTGAAAATGATGGGTCTTGATTTTCGATCTTAGGTTGGTTATAGAAGTTTCCACTTCTTAGAAACTATTGTTGAGCTTGATTTTCAAATTATTTCTTATTGGGTTCTTTGGGTGAAGCTTCAAACCAATTTGTTCATACCTTGCCACATGGAGAAGGGTTTCCACTTGACTTGTATGTTAAACATATCTATCAAAAGGAAAATCATTGTGGAGATTTTTTCGCGAACATGAGGTATTCAAGTCCTATTTCTTTAACAGTTTTAGAAAAGACTGCTCCCCCCTTAGCTTGATATTTTAGAGATGATGTAACGTGTGTTGCTTCCCGTGTTGTATTGTTAATATATATTTTAAATATTAATATATTTTAATGTATATTTTTTTTTGAAGAAATATTTTAATGTAGATATTAATAAGCTTTCATGTATAAAATATTGTTCATCCCAATGTGTTATATTTTAACTTCCATGTATATATATAGATTAAATTTTATCCCGTGCATTGCACGTGTCACTATACAATTTGACTCATTTACTCTATATTTTTACCCATATAAAAATGTGTTCTTATATTTTTCTTAAAAAATTATCTTATATAGTTTTGTTCCCATGAAATAATACTCGCCAATATAAATATTTACTTTTTTATGTATAAATATTTAGTTTTTTTATATTAATTACTTTACGTATAGAAATTAATGTTTAAAAGAAATTCTATTTTATAAATTATAAATTAATTATAAAACTACTACTAACTGATTTGTCTTAATATTGATTTATATTTGTGTATATGTAATGAACATGGATACATGTTGATTAACAATGTGACAAATGGTATAATATAACAATTATTGGAAAAAACAATATTTATTGTCAAATGTCTAAATAGTATAATTAAAATGTGTAATTAAAGAAATCAATATTAACCCATAACATGTGAACCCAATTTAATTTGATTCTATTAATTAACAAATTGGGAAAATGATACGAATATTAATTAATTTATTTTTTGCTTGAAAGGAGACCTTAATTCCATCTTGATTTTTTAGTATTATTACCGTAGTGGAAAACCATATCGTGAAATGTAATCAATTTAAAATTTAAAATGTGAAAAATCAATCATTATTGTGGTGGCAAAAACAATATCTTATCAGTAGTAATTTAAAATGTGTAATTATGAAAATATATATTAATCCATAACCCGTGTAATCAATTTAAAATTTAAAATGCGACAAATCAATCATTATTATGGTGGCAAAAACGATATCTTGTCAAATGTTAAGTAGTGATTTAAAATGTGTAATTATAGAAATCTATATTAATCCATAACCTACGGTCCTAATTCAAACTGATTCTATCAATGAACAAATTGGAGAATCGAAACCAATATTATTATTATTATTATTATTATTATTACTACTACCGTAGTGAGAAACTATATCGTGCAATGTAATCAATTTAAAATGTGACAAATCAATCATCCTAAAGAGATCAAATTTGAATCAACATAATCTTGAGAAAAATTAATTTTAAAATAAGATCAAATAAAATTATTACCCAAGTTTGAAAATCAAATTTAAATCAAGATGGAAGAGATCTTTTATATTTTTTGATTTGGAGAGATCTTTTATATTTTTTATCAAGTCTAAAACATTAAATTGAAATCATTTTAAATTTTGAATTTTATCCTAATTCTAAAAAAATCATATTCAAACTCATCAAAGATTTCTTCACCATTTCCTCGTATCTATATTAATCCATAACCTGCGATTCCAATTTAAATCGATTCTATGAATGAACAAATTGGGGAATCGAAATCCATATTAACTTTTTATTATACCGTAGTGGAAAACTATATCGTGCAATGTAATCTATTTAAAATGTGACAAAACAATCATTAATGTAATCATACTAATCCTAAAGATATCAAATTTGAATCAACATAATCTTGAGAAAAATTAATTTTAAATTAAGATCAAATAAAATTATTACCCAAGTTTAAAAATCAAATTCAAATCAAGATGAAAGAAATATTCTTTTAGATCTTTTATATTTTTTATAAAGTCTAAAATGTTAAATTCGAACCTTTTTAAATTTTGAATTTTTCCTAATTCTAAAAAAAATCAAATTCAAACTCAAACTCAACAAAGATTTGTTTACCATTTCCTCTTTTTTTTGATAGAATTTGTTGATCACCACAGTTACATTAAGCAAAATTAAAAATTAATAATATTAATAATATAAGGAAAAAAAACATATAAACAACAACTACCAATTGAGAGTTTAAATAACCTTTTAGTGAAATCATGCATTGAACTGATTATTATTAACAAAAATTATGATAATAAAGAATAGCTAAGTGGCCAATCTCATTAGTTTGTGTTTTCTCAATCTCCCTGTTGGGTCAGTGCCTTCACCTTTGATTTTATCTCTACCAGAATGACAACTAATAGAATAATAGAATATTCAGAACAATGGATCTAGTTTTCCAACAAGATAGTGCTTAAAGAAACATAAGTACTTCTAGAATTCTCTTTACATAGGAACATGACTATCATCAAATATAGTACAATAATTTTATTGGGAAAAATATTTGACAGAAAAAACACAATTATATCAGAGCACAAAAACATAATTCTTTATAATTAGAATTAAAGAATTAATAAGAAAAGCTTAAAAAAACCACACCTCATCAGAATTTGACACATGCCCTTATCATTGTACCAATAAGTATGTTATCTCGCTCAATGCAATATTAATCCATCCATAATATTAATATGTATGTCATCATTGGACCAATAGGTATGTTATCTTGCTAAAAAAATACAATCTTATGACCAATCAATGTAATACTTCCCAACAATATACATGACTAAAAGAACAAATACATAGAGCAAAGCAAGTAGAGACAGAAAAAAAAAGAGGACCTCCTACGGTCTCAATTGAACGCCACACTCCATCCATGGCTACTGAGAATTGTCCATTGTTGCGTGAATCACTGTAGCCGAGATTTTCATAAGAGATCAGAAACCTGAGGCAAAATTGCAAGGAGGAATTGGTAAACTCGACTGAGATATCGAGGAAGAAGAATGCGAGAGCTAGGAGAAGAGGGGGAGAGAGGCATTGGTCGCAGAAATCAACTCTGCATCTTAAAAAGATCAAAGCCAAAAAAATGTATTAAAAGAAAACACTAATTAAATACAATATTGAATTATATCAATTTGTAAATCCATTTAAATTTGAAATCCATCTGATATAATATCGATTTGATTTGATATACATTAAAAAAAAGTTAAATACAATATCGAATAGAATCAATACAAATCAAATCAATTCAATTGAAATGAATTAATGGAGAGGTGTTGAGAAATACTCTCAAAGCGACATGTATAAAACTTGATCTTGAGAGAATTCGTCTTTATATATATTATAAATATATATTTTTTAAATATACATAATACGAAATTAATAATTCTGCACATTGTATTTCATTGTTTTTTAAAAAAAATACGCATGTATAGATAGAAAACGACGAAAAATACAACCTCCGCAGACCTAAAAAAAAAACTAAAACCTCGTTCCGTAATGGACAGCACAATTCATTGTTCATCTCCGGTTGAGAGCGACGTCGACGTGATGATTTACTTGGCAAGGTTAAGCAGGTTCCTCCATTTCTAAACCAGTGGTCTGCACCGGCGAAGGAAGATTGATCCATCGGTTTCACTGCCACGCGCTGACCTTGTAAACTGTTTCAACTTTCAATCATATTTCCGGTCAAGGTATGAAGCTGATTTCATGCTATATTTTCTCATTCGTATATATTAATTAGTTGGACTTTGTCTCGGTGGACTTCGACAATTGTCTGCGGAAAAAGTGCTGTTATACCATATTCGAATCACCATGTTCCGAATTTTAATTTTAATGCGTTTGAATTTCGTTACAAAATTGGTATCCTGGTGGACAATATTCACATATTATTTCTGCGTGAAGGGTGGTTCGGGTTCTCTGCTAATGGGTGATCCTTTTGTTTTTGAAGAGGATTGGTATCTATCTGCTTCAAGTTTTGCACAGCTCATTTTGAAGTGGGAATGTGTTGAGTTTCAAATTTTTTGCAACTAACCGGCATGGCGGCATCTTCGCGCTGTGGCTTTTTTAGACCTTGCATTAATTTTTTGTTCACTTAGGTGTGTTTGGGAGTTTGGGAGGGGAGGGGAGGGGAGGGGAGGGTTTGTGATCAATATTTTATCTCTTTGAGTGTTTAAAAAGTATGTCAAAACTCTCCAAAATCCTCTAAAGTCATTTCTTTAGTGTATTTTTTGAGTTTTCCTAAATTGGAGGGTCTTTGGAAATGTACTAGAGGGAAAGACTTTGGAGGGTTTTAGAGGGCTTCAAAATATTTTCTTTATCCTTCTCCCCTATCTATACAACTAAAATATTGAAGTAAACCCTTCCCTCCCCTCCCTTCCGAAAATCCCCTCCCAAAGACACCCTTAAACTTTCAATTGTGCTCTTCAATTTCCTTTTTTCGTGATGAGGACAACAGAATAGCCCAAGTATAATAGGATGGTTTGCTTTTTACTCTGGAACAACGTATGAATATAAAGAAGCATGTTTCCTTTTTGAGGTTGCCGTGGTCCTCTCTTTTAATCAACGTATTAACTTTTTCTAAGACTGTGTACTTGTACATACAACATATTGCTCTCTGACTAATTGGAATAGCATTGTCTGCTTGACATACACTCGTTGGCATGTGTTTGGATTTGCTTAACTTTTAGGAAGCAATTAATTTTTTTTAAAAAACTATCTCTATAAGATTTTAGTTACATGCCATTTTAGATACTTCCTTCCCAAAGCCGTGATCTGTGTGCTTCAAATATAACATTTATATTACTAATCCCTCATAACCGATAGATTTCACTTTGAAGACATTTTCATTTGATATTAATTCTTGCATTTGAAAAGACGCTTTTGTTGCCCTGCTCGCCAGAGAAACTTGACTGCCATCGGTTTACATGGGAGACACGGGGGATTATTCTGACTTGAGCAAGAGGCCTAAACCGGGCAGTGTCATGACTAGGAAAAAAGATAACAAAAATTGGCAAATTGCATTACGGAGAAACCATAAACACTTTGTTTCCCTGATCCATGGAGGCTTTGGAAGCAGTGCTGTGGGTCGTCTCACATTTTTTGTACTTAAAGTCGCTGCTTTAGAGATTGTGAGGAGGTTCTCCAAAAGCAGATGTCCATGTGTATGGCGAGGCCTACAGGCTCTACAAATCCTATGTTATCCTCCTTTTAAATGGATTCAGAGGTGGACACCCGTCAAAGGTTTGGTTAAAAGCATGCAGGTTTGTATTATAAGTTTATGAGCTTTTCATCATAAATATATTTGAATTACATTTTAATGAAGAAAAACACGACATTTCAAGTAAATCATTTTCAATTACAGTCAGTTTGGTGTCACCTCTGAAAAATTGAAGCATGAGTTTTTCATATAAATCTCATCTCAAATTTGATCCCCTAATTCTAAGGATATACCAAACCGACCTTGAAAGTGAATTATCTAGGAATTCAGGAGCACCATTTTGAAGTTTTAGAAATTGGCTCATGTGTATACCCAAAGAAATAAAAGAAATCAGCTTATGTCATGACTCTGCATGCACAAGGAGATATACCATAGAGCCATGTTAATCGCAATCTCTTATGGTATGTTTGGAAATCCGTTTGAGTCAATCTATCTCTCTTAATAGATTGGCTCAAATTTACATTTGAGACTCTCAAGAAGATTTCGAAACACACTCTGAATCTCCCCTTACACTTCTCTTTTATGGTGAAAATGGAAGAGAGAAAAGGGAAAGAGACTTTCTCTCCCCTTTTCCCATAACCTAAAGGAGTAAAGGGAGATGATGAAGATTCTCATGTATGAATAACATTGATATATACCACAGGATACTTCCCCGATTCCCTTTTACCGTTATGGTTGAGGATCAAATTGATTGAAGACTTCTCTCTTTGATGTTTGTGCCAAGTTTTTTCTGTTTTCTAATATCCCAAGTTTTGCTTTGTTCATGAGAGCAGATAGCTAATAAATCTCTTTTCTGTCAGGTCCTATCAAGACCATTGCTAGTCCTTTCAATTGCAACTGTTTTCTCTGATCAATCAGAATGTAGTGATGGAAAGTCAGATTGTAGTGCAGATTCACATGATTCAGTGGCATATTCGGAACTATCATCTGTACAGGCTGATATGAATACAAGGTATATAAGCGTTCTGAATCTTTATGCTAATATATGTTGTGTGCTTATTTACTCTCTAGTTCATAGATTCATAAATACATGGTTTCCTTTATGAGCTAAAAATAGCAAACATAAAACTACATTTTCCATCCTAAGAGAAGTAAAAATTGTGAACTACATTGATGCAGTTTGCAGGATTTTAGAGTCTCGATATAAAATTCATTTTGATTTCTTTGATTCTGGGAAATCTAGTTTTGACATGAATGATTTACCCAATTCATGGTACTGTGGATCCTGTGTCATATATATGAATTGAGCAAAAATATCTTGAGAATTGGATTATTTTTCTCTTCATAACTAGAGTTACCACTTGCCAGAGGTCTCTTATATTTCTCCAAAAGTAATGTAGGATGCTGATATTTGTTGGCCCGCGAATGTGAAGCACTGATTCCAAATCAGCTTTGATCTTTCCATGTATGCGTATGTAATACATATACATCCCAAAATTAATTGTTGCATTAATTACAGAAGCTTCTGGTGAATAAAGTGCTGCTGGGTTCTTTTTCAGGAGAAACTAGAGATTAATTTTAGGGTTTTTATGTCTTGTTTAGCTCTGCTTGCAAGCTTCTTACTTGTATTTTTCTTGCATTTTGCAGTCAGAGTTTGGCAGATCTTAAAATTTTTGAGTCTGAAAATTGGTTGACTCAACTCAATCAAGAGCTTGAAAATCAAGGGATTAGTTTGCCAGAAAGGTATTTTATGGTTGCCATGCATTCACAAGATAGAATCCTCTTTATTTATATGCATAATTGTGCCATTCCAAAAAAAAAATATCACGACATGATACTCGGACTTTCGCTTTCAAACTAGGCTACTCGATATTCATGCAGTTAAGTCATTTTGTAATTCATTGTGATGGTATAGATTTACCAATTTTTTCTGTTGGTAGAAATGAGAAACACAACATTAATAATTTATATAGAGACGATTGCATTTTGTCCCTTTTCATGGAGTTGAATATGTTGTTTTTTCAAGTAAAGAACTAATCACTTTTGATATTTCTCACCAACGCTTCTGATTTCTGAAATTACGCAAGAGTATAACATTACACTACTCGATAAACCAACTGTGTGTATTTTGATTAGTGTTTTTGTGCCAATGGTTTCTTGTATTCTCATTGTGAGTTTATATTGTATTTTTTGAGGCAAGTTCTGAAATCCTGGCCAGGAGTTGTCTTCTTAGTTTACTTAGTTGGCAATAGCATATTTCTTTATTTCTCCTGTTGCAGTGCACAATGATTTGATAATGTTTATTTATGCAGAATCAATGATGATGAGCTTCGCAGATTTTTTGCAGCTTCTAATAATGACTTTCCATGCTTCCTTACCTCAATCAAGAAGACCATACGCTGGCGAGAGACTTACAGAATTCTCTCAGAAGAAGAGCTGAAAATATGGTCAAAATTGGTGTTCTGGCATGGATCTGATGTGAGGCACAGACCTTGCCTCATTGTAAGGCTTGGGCTAGCTTGTAGTGCATTGACACCTGAAGATAGACCTCGATTTGCTCAGGCAGTTGGTATGTTTTTTCTTTTGTGTATGCTGTTTTTTGTTTTTCTTGTCATTTTTCCCCATATTTGATTATTACCAAAAAAATAAAGCTCCCAGATTTGCTTTATTTTGTCAGCTGAGACAATATTTTCCTCCCTCCTTTCAGTTCTTACTCTGTTCTCTCTACAGAACATAAATAAGTTTAGTTTTCTTGGTTTGTTGATTTTTGTGCTGTATTTTATGACATTGAATGGTCATTATTTCAGTATCACAGGTAGAATATGGAGTCTTGCACTTAGTTGATGGAGACAACCCTCAAATTACGGTGTTGGTGGATTGTGAAGGGTTGTCTCCATTGAGAATTCCCATGCAAATAATGAGATCTTGTTCTTCCCTTCTGCAAGACCACTTTCCTAATCATCTTGGTTGTTTGTTTGTCATACGACTGCAAGCAGCTGTTCATGCTATTGGCCAGAATTTTATGCAGCAGGTAAGCATTCCTTTCTGCTTAATTATTCAGTCTAAATGACTAAATAACAAAAGGTCAATCAAGTTGGTGATCAATGCATATCAAAAGAGTCGTTTGAATCAATGCAATTTTACTTGTCCGTGGAACACACCAACCTAGATAATAATAGCCTATGCAGCTTCTGATCTGTTGCATTAGACACAGCATCAATGCTATTACACCGGCATTATATCAAGTAAATTTGATATGAAGAATTTGTTACAAAAATGAGTACAGAAAAAGGAATACATGATCATACATGGTGGGTTCCAGCTAAAAATTGTTTCAAAAGTAATCACACCTGTCTTTACTCACCTATGCTCAACCAACCACAATTTTTTATGTACTTTTTTGAAAAGTTTTCCTTAACAAGGAGTATTTTCCTTATACTAAATGAACTAATATGTGCATTTGGGTCAGGTATTGAAGCCGTCTACTAGGAACAAGTTGAAAATAGAAGGGGAGATGTATCAGAAGCTTCTTTCTGACAATCTGCCGACACTGCCATCATATCTTGGAGGTTGCTGCACTTGCATGAAATGCTCTAAAATTGGCGAGTGGGATATGCTGCAACCTTATGCAACTGGGACCAGCAGGAGAGATCAGGAGGGTGATATCAGTGACAATGAGGATTCTCCAAATTTGCATCCTTCTGATGAATTAGAAAGCCACTCAAATGGCAATTATGATCAATTGTTGAGAACCGCCATCATAAGTATTCTCATATTTTGGGTTTTCATAGCTCTTATTGCTGTAGTATTTGATCCCGTCCGGTAGTCGTTATTTCCCCTCATAATCCAACCAAGACTGGCCAAACTAATCTATATCCCTGATTGAATCAATCTTTCTGGGAGGCAGCACCATCCATTTCCAAACGGTAACAGCACACTGTTGCAGATTCTTCAGATAAAAGATATAGTCATCGCTTGCATTACAATTTTTTTCTTGTAACATATAGAATCATAGCAAATGTTTTACGTTACTGCTGAAAATTGCTTATTCATTAGGGCTTTGGACTTTTACAATTAACATCCGTACTATGTCGTAGTAATTTATTAGATTAGATTAGTGATTAGTGATTAGGGACGATGGGTGCTTTCCCGTGTAATAGGTAGCCAATATGCCGTGTAGACTATGAAGAGGCACTTGGTAGCAAACAGATCCATTTAGCAGTAGCAATCACTAGTCCACTTTGTATTTTTACTTGAGCAGAGTTACTTGCTAATAATATTATTTTTGATGTATTGATTAGTTTTCTTTTCTTTTAAAATAACATTAAATTAAAAAACCAATAGAAAATAAATTTGGGACTAAAGACTCAGAATAATATAAAAGCAAATTCGTAGAGAACTATAGTATTTTATATTTATAGACAGTGTATAGTCGACGAAATGCACTGCTTTCATTTCTTACTTAAGATTCCACTAACCCGTAATGTGATGGGCATGTCCCTAGTTTCCAAGAAAACATTTCTAATTCTAATTAATAAATTATCGTCAACGTCACCCCAAAGAAAGATTGTGCGTGGGAGAGTCAAGAGTGAGTGGGGGCAATTTTTCCCTTTGTGTGTTCCCTCCAATAAAAATTATATACTCCCTCTGGTTCAAAATAAAAACAACAAAGACATTTTTTTTTGTCCAAAATATAAGTAACATTTACTAATTTCAAATAAATTAAATGTTAGTTTTTCAATTATACCATTCATTTAATGTAATATTTATATTTACGAGAGACACTAAATAGGGTATTTTTGGGGAAAAAATTGAAACTAATGAGTATTAATTAAGATTATCACATTTTCAAAGTATTCTTTGGCCTGTGTGTTTTTGTACTATATTGCTTATATTTTGGACCGGAGGGAGTATAACCGAAACTACAGCTAAAATGCATGCACGCGCCACCTAATTAAACTTTTAAGCATTGTGATTTTAAATTGTTCCAGAAATGACTACTAATATAATGAAATGGGGAGCCGCTCAGTTTTAACGAACTTATAGGGACTATATATATTTCATCTGATAAGTGCACTATAATGTCCCCCACTTGACCCTTCCTTATTCTGAAGGGAAAACTTTTTACGATTATGGAAAGGAAAATTACATTAAGTGGGGGTCTAGGAAGATCCCACTTTTAATCCCAATATCGTGCATGGCCGATTCCTTTATTGCCCCCGAATGTACGGTTCTGACTGAGTTCCACCACAGCGTTGAGCCCAATGCCACTAACAACGCGCAACACACTAAGATGCTTGTGAATTTTTTATACTTATTGTGAATATGACTTAATTAGGTTAGAGCTTGAGGCGTTATCATATGCAGACAACGTTTGTTCAGTATTGATATAATAATAACAAAATTATATTCTCTTGCATATAATAATACAATATACGTTGGACTGGAGCCGATTAATGAATCACAACTTAAGGGGGTACTGGACTTAAAAGTAAACACAGCTTTCTTCGGATTTGAAAATTAACAACTCTGGTGAGTCAGTTCAACTAATTTAAACTAGACAAATCAAAATGGTCGTTTCAGTAGTACGAATTAATTTACCAGAGAGATCCCAGACCAAAACTAAAGAAAGGATAAAGTCTTTTATATTTAATAGTATTTAAATAAGTGTTGTATAAAATCTACAATATTTTCTATATGTAAATCCAAAGATGAGTTAATTATTCTATATACTCATCCGTCTCACTAATTTTGTTTGTTGTTTAAGGTTGTGGTACAATACTAAAAAGTATAATTAATAGCTTATAATTTATAAAAATTATTTTAGTCTTTTTTAATATGTCTCTCTTATAGTAATTGACAATCAATTACTCATTTTTCCTCTCACATAAATCTATAAAACTACATTAATGCTTTAAGAGTATAATAGGAGAAAAAATTTAAATACTTCATTCATATTATAAAATGACAATCAAAATGAATTTTTTTTTGACTAAAATAACAAACAAAATGAAATAGAAGGAGTATTATTATATATTAATTCGTACATTTACACGTTATATCTTGGGTGTTGGTAGGTGTCCTAGGCCTGGGGATAATAAGTGCGGGTGCTTATTAGGGCTTTTTTGTAACAGTACCATTTTTGAAAAAATTAATTTGCCATTTACTATTGTTTTTTTTAATTAGGTTTCTACCACGGTTTTTGTTTTAAGTGAGAAGTCCTATTTCCAAAATCGAACTTCTCACTATGTTTTTTTTTTTTTAAAATGCCTATGAGAAGTCCTATCCCCCAAACAGGACTTCTGAACACTTTTTTTTTATTTTTTTTTATTTTTTGTTTAATTTTGACAGTTTAGGGTTTAGTTAAGGTGGTTTATGGTGTTAGGTGGTTTGTGGTTTTAGGGTTTAAGTGGTTTTAGGATTTTGGGGTTATTTAAATTAATTAATTAATTTTATTTATTAATTCAATTTATTATTTAATAACTACTACAATTAAGTTAATTTAGGGCTTAATAGTAAATAACAATACAATAAAATGAATGGCAAAGTGGGTCGAAATGTTGTTGCGACAGAGTGAAAGCAACAGGGGGGCTAAGTTGTCGGCGTGTAGTACGTCGTGGACGTCATTGTGTGGGCATACTAGGTCCAACATCTGGAGGGTTCTATACATAACTGTGAGGGTCTTGCAGTTGTAGTGGAGTAGATAGGTACAATATGTGCCTCCTGTGTACAAGTTGGAAAACATCTTCAACGTTTACCATGAAGAGTTCAGTGTGTTGCCCAATGAAGAATATTGGCCAGAATATACTAGACCTCAAGTG
Source organism: Glycyrrhiza uralensis (assembly GCA_030159175.1). Classification (NCBI taxonomy): domain Eukaryota; kingdom Viridiplantae; phylum Streptophyta; class Magnoliopsida; order Fabales; family Fabaceae; genus Glycyrrhiza; species Glycyrrhiza uralensis. Next base: position 39,578,950 of record BRZY01000007.1, on the reverse strand, counting down.
TGCCATGATCCACAAATACATAGGCTACCACAGGGTCATCCACAATCTATCCGCATTCACACTGACATGGATCAGGTAGAAAGGCGTCGTCACCCTAAAAGGTGTGGACTGTGTCGAAATGAGGATTATAGTAGGAATAAATATCCTAATTACAATCCTAGACATTCCACACATGAGTAAGAAATGTGAATCGTTGTACTCCTTTTATAATTTTAATGTAATTATTTTATTGTATTATTATTTACTATTAAGTTATAAACTAACTTAATTGTAGTAATTATTAAATAATAAATTGAATTAATAAACAAAATAAATAAATAAATTTGAATAACCCCAAAATCTTAAAACCACTTAAACCTTAAAATCACAAACCACCTAACACTATAAACCACCTTAACTAAACCCTAAACCGTCAAAATTAAACAAAAAATTGAAAAAAATAAAAAAAAACGTGTTCAGAAGTCCTGTTTGGGGGATAAGACTTCTCATAGGCATTTTGGAAAAAAAAAACATAGTGAGAAGTCCGATTTTGGGAATAAGACTTCTCACTTAAAACGAAAACAGTGATAGAAATCTAATTAAAAAAAAACAATAATAAATGGCAAATTAATTTTTTCAAACGTGGTACTGTTAAAAAAAAAGGCTGCTTATTAGTTGGGAACTTTTCCGGCCAAAATGACCTTACCTAATCCAAAAATTACCTCGGGATCGATATCTTATCCGTCTCTGAGAGGCTGCAAGAAGATATATATTTTTGGGAAGCTATTTGGAAGCTGGCCTTTCTCCGATTGTGTATGATCAGAGCCAATGCATTGAAGCGGTTTTGACATTTGGTCTCGGAATAAATGCCCTATATATCCATATGTCACGTGACTTCCCTATCTATATGGCCATGCATCATGTTTGTCTCCGTGGCTTGTTAAACAGCTAAAGGATGATACCAAATTAAATTATTATTATGAATATGAAATTAATTAAAAACCGGTTTTCCATTCTTGGTGATAGATAGATCATGCTTTGCCCAGTACTGACTATATGGCCTTTTCTTTAATTCCACCATCTGTTCGTTCTATGCTTTGCCACCACCGCAAAGATGATGCTCTCTCTGACGATAGTTCTCTTTGACTGACTTTATAGTATAATTTTTAATTTTTAATTTCTTTCAATTAATTCGGCGCATAAACTTAAATGTTGGTGCAGGTCCTGTAACTCCTCTCCTGTTTTGTACCCCCAAGTAGCAAACTTAAATATTATGGGACTTTTAATTTCCTCTCGAGCTAGCTTTGTAGCTAACTTATAGTATATGGGCATATTTTCTTTGACCTTAGTAATATTGATCCCTCAGTTGGGCTTCATGCATTGCAAATTATTCTTCAAGCTCAATTATACAGCAGGTTTCATCCCCCTTATGAATTCTGGTGTAATCAATCCTTGTTTCCTTATATCAACATATATTTGTTCATTATTGAAGGAAATAATTCTGCAGACCCATTCCCTTTCAGTTATGACTTCGATATACTAATTAATTCCCCAATTTTGGCTTCTATTATGTATGTTTAACCGTTTTGGCTGATGCTATATATATATATATAGCAGTGTACGTTATTCTTTATATCTTTGTAGCTAGCTAGTTTAATATTAATGTTGGCTAGGCATCTGTAAGTTGTTTCCCTGTATAAAAGAAAAAACCCAGAAAAATAAATAAATACTATCAAACAAAACGGAAAAGCATTTAGTATTTAAAAATTAGAGACACTCAATAGCCAATATTGTTAATTAACTAATTAGGAATATAAGTTAACTGAAGAGAGAATCTAACAATATTTCTCAATTTGAGATACACACACGTGAATTAGTGCAGTATGGTCCTACATATACCTCACTTCCATTATCATCAGCAAAACAAAACAAAAAATTTATTCAGAATATTATATTACGAGTACCACACAAAGTACTCCGACCTAATAAACCACTTTTCTATTAATAATCAGGTGATCATCATAACTAAGAAATTTACAAATTTAAATTAAACTAATTACAGCTCAATCGTGTTGCTTTCTGATTCTGATGTCATTAATTATAAAACCAACCAAAGAGGAGCAAGCATATATATATATATATGACTCCAAGACAGATTCAGCTCACTCAATTGTAGCCACCGCCTTTCAAATTAATGGACAAATTATCATTATTATCACCAATGAAACTGGTGAATATAAAGATGGCACCGTTGTGGAGAGAGTGTTTGAGCTCAGCGTTCAGAACCGCCCTAGCGTGCACCATAGTGGGTGGCGTCACGTTTTACGGCCCACCCTCAATTCGGAGCCTCATATCCTTCCCCGCCTTCTCCTACGTGGCAGCAATCCTCGTCATCATAAACGACGCCACTTTGGGTGACACCATCCGAGGCTGTTGGCTCACACTCTATGCTACCATCCAGAGCTTAGGACCCGCCATGTTGACCCTCTGGGTTGTTGGACCGAACCGGTTCTCTAAGGGAACCACCTCTTTGGCCGTTGCGCTTGCCGCGTTTGTGGTGGTGCTTCCTTCGGGTCAGTCCACGCATTTGATAGCGAAGAGGATATCGTTGGGTCAGATAGTGCTGGTGTATGTGTTGGCTTATGCAAATGGGGTTCACACGGATCCTCTCATGCACCCTATTCGCTTGGCCGCTAGTACTGCCTTGGGTGTCCTCGCTTGTGTCTTAGCATTGCTCCTTCCCTACCCACGTCTTGCCTCTTACGAGGTACGTAATTATATATATTTCACTCACTCTTTTCATTAATCATGCCATTTTTGCTTGGATCCTTTCAACGTTAAAGCAACTGCAGAGTGTTCATGTATTATTGTTCTATAATTAATCTTAAGGGTGTGTTTGGAAGTTTTGGAAGGGAGGAGAGGATTTGTGATCAATATTTTATCTATTTGAGTGTTTAAAAAGTATGTAAAAACCCTCAAAAACCCTCCAAAGTCACATCTCTAGTGCATTTTTTGAGTTCTTCTAAATTGAAAGATTTTTGAAAATATACTAGAGGGGAGAACTTTAGAGGATTTGGGAAGACTTCAAAATGTTTTTTTCCCATCATTATCCCTTATCTATACAACTAAAATATTTGAGTAAACTCTCTCCTCCAAAAACCTCATCCCAAACACACCCTAAGTGAATGACTCTCGTCTATTTTCAAAATAAAATGGGGTGTACTTGAAAAATTGTTCCTACAAATTCCAAAATGTCAAAATTGGGTTTATCAAGACGGGTCAAAACCCAATTTTGATGTTTTGGAGACGTGTGAACAGTTTTTCAAATACACCCATAAATAATATAATATAATCGAGACACCGTTGTGTCTTCATTGTGAGATTTTGAGAGTGTTGAATGATGACCATCAAAACACATTACCAATTTTGCTATCTATTTTGATTTATTTTCTTATTTGAGCTCCAAAATATACCTTGATAGCTAGCTATAGGAATGCTTATCATGGGAATGTTTCCTCTCTCACATTAAAATTTCACATGATTAAATATTTTTGTGTTCATCTCTCTCTTTATATTGGTGGGACACTACCGAATTTGTGAACATTTATGAAGGGAAATATAAATGCAAAATTAAAACATTATATAATTCATTCACAGTTATCATATAATAGTCAACACCTTTGAAACTGATGGGTTACTAGGGAAATACCTGGACATTTGATCTGTTCCCCTTTGAGACCATGTAGGTTATTGGGGAAATACATTATACTTACCGTGCTTGGGTGTTCCTGAGAGGGAGACAATGTTTTCAAGAGTGGGGATTGTTACCTTGTATAAAGGGGGAGCTACGTTCTACAAACTTTATGTTGTACTCATATTTGGATGGGGCATTCCTTGTGCCATTTGTCTCTTTTTAATACAATTTGACTTATCAAAATACAATAGTCAACACGACACAGAACACTCCGTTTATTTTTTATTTTTCCGGTTTGATTCACTTTAGAAGTTAATATTGTTTGAAAGTCATCTCTCTCTAGTTTTGAGATTGTTGCTGTTGTTTGTGTTAAACGGAATCATATGATCTTCAAATTCATACATACATGCATCCATATCTTAAATATTCTTGTTTGTAGTATTATAAATATTGTAAGCAATTAATAGACTTTAATAAGTTGAACTCCATAGGAGGGGTTATGTTTTATAAAATTCTTTTATTCCTTTATTTTTTAGTTTGACATTGATATCAGGAAGGTGTGGCTTTGAGTGTGGGGGATGTTCATTTAAGGAGACTGGGTGTTGGGTTCATAAACAATTCTCTTGTATTCATTTTAGACTGGACACTTCTTGTGCTATCAGTCTTGTTTAATGCAATTTGGTTTAAAAAAAAAAAGAACTCCATAGGATTCAAAAGTGGTTACGCTTTGGGCTTAGTGGCAAAACTACAACTTGTGAAAATTTCAATCCCTTTACATGGAGAAATCTGCTGGTGTCATCCACTAAGAAGCTTCTCTAAATAAATAATCATCCTAAAGGTGATTTTGTTCAAAAAAAGACAGAGTGCCGTATCAAAAGTTGGATGGAACAAACATGCCCGCCAAAACAGAAAGTTCTTATGGAAAATACTAGCTAGCTAGGAAAACACCTTTAGAATTCCTTATGCCCCGAAACAATTTGGCATTTAAGTGGAATCTTCACGTCATCCATGATTCGTGCTTCCTCTTTTCTCTACCATTTTTTTTATTCCCAGTAGTCCACGTTCTTTATTATGAGAAGAAAAATTATATTTCTACATCAAAATACTTATACTTTGCTTATTTGAGAAAGCAAAACCGTACGTAAAGATATATAGGGAAAACGTGTTTTGTGTGTTTTTTTATTCTATTAATTAAAAAAAAACTAGCTTAAAAAACTAAAAAACATATAAATAAAATGGTGCATAAGTATTGTATATTACCCTTTGAAGTATGGATGGTAAGACTTGTTGCCAGAGAAATTTTCATAGATCAACCCATATTCTAACAGAAAAATGATGATAATACACCCTAATTACATGTTAGCAAAGCATATCAATACTACTGCAGGATATCATATAGGGTGGTAGAAAATGCGTTCCCACTGTCAACTAGGGTAACAAGGGATACACAGGAGTGAGAGTGGCAATTAGTTCAACAAAGATCGTCCCTATATGGAACGTGACTCGTAAGTCATTATGAACCATGACACGTAAGTGATCATTAGGATTAATTGCGTTGTTGACGTAGTGAGTAGTGACGTGCCATCAATAGGCTTGAATAGTTTACAGTTTACACGAGTTCATATATAATTTTTTTTTTATAAACCAAAATACATTAAACAAGACAGATAACACAAGAAGTGCTCTGTCTAAAAATAAATACATGGAATTGTTTGTAAACTCAGCTCCCGGTCTCTTCAAATGAATCACCCTCTCACTCAATACATCATCTCCCTGTCATAAACGTCAAATATAAAATATTTCCCCAATAACCTACATGGTATCAAAGGGGAATCGATTAAATGCCAAAGTATTTCCCCAGTAATCCATCAGTCTCAAAGGGGTGTTTTAAGAACGCACATCACAACCAAGTGAATAGGAGATTAAAACAATTCTCCAGTAACCTACATGGTCTCAAAGGGGTACCTAAGCATGCCGGTTTACTCCAGTAACCCATCAGTCTCATATACAATTGTGTTGAATCTACTTTAAGATCGAATAAAATAATGCATAATGAAATTGAGATGAGGTATGAGAGGAGTGGTGGGGTGGGGTATCCATGTATTACTGTAAAATAATACATGCATGAGTCATTCATATATATTGGGCGTGGTACGGAATCCAGATTGATATTATTTTAATATTATTATTATCTTGAACTCTTAATTGGTTGAGTATAATAGGCACCACGCTCATGCAATTAGGTTTCTTAATTAGTTTTTATGGATCTTAATTCATCCTTGCATTGCTGGGATGATAATGCACTGTACGTAGTTTTTCTTATATTTGTTGGGCGTCGTTTCCAAAAGTTTTTATGTAAGATTTTTTTTTGACTCTACAAACTGAATTTTGTTTCGTGTCAAGTGCAGGTAAATAAAAACTACAAGCTATTAACAAATAATATCTTGAAGAGATTGAAGCTTCTAGTAAAGGCAATTAGCGAGGAGGAAAAGACTTGTGCACTCGGATTGATCTCTCGTGCCAAGTCTTTGGTAACTACGCGAAACAAGCTCCTTTCCATCATCCTTCGCTACAGAGTAAGCCCAACAGACTCCCATTATTTCTCTGATATTGTGTGTTTGATCTGATCTCCTTTGAGACCATGTAGGTTACTGAAGAAATGCTTTATAATTGCCTTTTAATGTGGGGTGTTGTTTCGGAGAGGGAGGATATGTATTCAAGAGTGGGGGCTATTATTTTGAGTAGAGACGGAGCTGTGTTCACAACTATCTTTTGTATTCATTTTTGGACGGGACACTTCTTGTGTTTTTGTCTTTTTAATGCATTTTGGCTTATAAAAAAAATATTGTGTTTTTTCTTTTCTTTTATATTTTGAGTTTAATAACCATGCACCGATATCAGTGTAAGAAGATATTACACAAATATTCAATCATATCACTATCTGGTGAGATATATGATTAAATATCTATGTAAAAAATATATATTTTCAATGCATAGCAATTAAATTCTTTTTTTCCCGCTTCTTGTATTTGTATTAATTTTTCCGTTTTGAACAGGAGGGAATGCAGTCGGAGAGACTTCCAAATAACTTTTTTAGATCACCGCAATGCATGAGCCTGGGAGAGAGACTTGATGAGGTTGATACCAATCTGAAAGGAATGGAATTGGCTTTGAGTTGCACCAATTCATTCCCAGTAGCCCTCGACGAAGACCTTAAACACGGTCTCAACAGGCTCGAGGAACATGTCAGCCTAACCATTAAACACGCCAAACACAGCTTGCTTGGTTGTGGTGGTTCACTCACTGTTCCCGAATCCAGTGCAAAAAACACAACGCATTTTCTCCAATCCCTTCACACCATTCCAACCACTCTCCAAGAGCTACCCACCTTTTTCTTCTTCTTTTGCGCCAAACTCCTTCACAAGAAATCATTGCCCGAGGCCCCAATTGGTGCCCAAGACCACTGGCCCGTTAAGAAAAATGAAGGCAAAGAAAACTGGGCTGATTGGGCCACCACGACTTTAAGAGCCACAAATCTTGTCCCCGCGATTAAGTTCTCTTTCTCCTTGGGCCTTTCAGTTTTCATGGGCCTATTATACAGCAAAGAGAATGGGTTCTGGGCCGGGCTTCCTGTGGCCGTGAGCTATGTTTCGGGGAGGGAAGCCACGTTTAGAGCGGCGAATGTGAAAGCCCAAGGGACAGTGCTAGGAACCGTGTACGGTGTGTTGGGTTGTTTCGTGTTCGAGAGATTAGTGCCGATTAGATTCCTGTCTCTCCTTCCGTGGTTCATCTTCACCAGCTTCCTTCAGCGAAGCCGAATGTATGGGCCATCCGGTGGCATTTCGGCAGTGATTGGAGCCGTCCTGATTCTAGGCCGGAAAAACTTCGGCCCACCAAGCGAGTTCGCAATCGCGAGAATCGTCGAAACCTTTATTGGGCTCTCGTGTTCTATCTTTGTGGATCTTTTAAGGCCCAAGAGGGCTTCTTCGTGCGCCGAAACGGAACTCTCTCAATGCCTGGCCACACTTGGTGAGTCCATTGGGTCGTTGAGCCTACTTTCGGTTGCTGGCAAAACCGATTCTCAATCTCAGTTGGAATTGGAAGATCACCAAAGGAGGTTGAAGAAGCAAGTTAATGAGCTCAAGAAATTCATCATAGAAGCAGAAGCAGAGCCCAATTTCTGGTTCTTGCCCTTTCACAGTGCTTGCTATAATAGGCTTTTGGGGTCATTGTCAAGGTTGGTGGATGTGTTGCATTTTGCAGCACGTGCCTTGAAATCCCTTCAACAAGAGTTCCATGGGAAAGAGGAAGTGAATATGCTACAAGTTGAACTTGGACGCATTAAGGAATTGGTTTGTTCTTCGATCAAGATTCTTGAGGAGATTTCTAAGATGAAATCGCTCAAGCTTGTTGAGAAAGAGCTTGAGAAGAAGAAGAAGGGAAATAATGTCTCTTGTGATATCGAATCAGGAAAGTCAACAGAGTGTGGTAATACGTGGATGATTTCGGGATTGGGGGAAGATGGAATAGGAGAAACCATAGGCTCTTTTCTACAGAAGTCAAGAGATGTTGTTGATGACTTATATGGTGGTGAAGGAGAGAAGGAAGTGAAGAGCGAGGTTGTTATGAGTTTGAGTGCCGTGGGGTTCTGCTTGAGTGCATGTATGCAGGGGACAATGGAAATTGAAGAGGCAATCAGGGAACTTGTTCAGTGGGAGAATCCCTCTAGCGAGGTTAATTTGTGTGAGGTATCATGTAAACTACATACTCTCAACAAATGAATTTGAGAGTTGAATTTATATACAGGGAATATGATTTTTAACTTCTCTTGAAAATATTTGGATCTCTGCATATATATCAGTTAAAATCAGCATCTTCGTAATTTATTTTCAATGAATGGGACGTACGTAATGCAAACTTGGTCTCTCTCTTTTAATCCTTTTCAATAACCTAAATTTTGGTGGGAACTGTTACTTTCATGAGAACACATGAATCCAATGACTTCATAGCTTCAGTTCTTACAAATTCAATACATGTATTAAGTGGTTTGAAAATCGATAAACATATATACTCCCTCCGGTCCAAAATAAGCAATATAGTACAAAAACACATAGATCAAAGAATGCATTAAAATTGGATAATCTTAATTATTACTCACTAGTTCCAATTTTTTCCCAAAATTACCCTCTTTGGTGTTTCTCGTAAATATAAATATTGCATTAAATGAATGGTATAATTGGAAAACTAGCATTTAATTCATATAAAAATTGATGAATGTTGTTTATATTTTGAACCAAGAAAAAAAATATTTTTGTTGTTTATATTTTGGACCGGAGGGAGTACACAATTATTCTTAAATTTATTATAGGTCGCATAATTAAATATTGGACTAAGATATTGGGATTAGGTCAATGATGAGACATTTGGAATTTTGGATAGTTTGGATGAAGTTATAAATTCAAACTATATTACTACATTATGCAAAAAGGAAAAATAAAAAAAGGACTTTCAGAAAAAGTATTGAGTTATTTATTCGATTTATTTTACAAAGGATTGATTATTTTGTTTGGTAATAAAAAGATCTTGGTTTATGTATAATTGTAAATATCAAGTTGTTTATCTTTTATTAACTGAAATACAATATACAGCTAATATGTCCCATTAAAAAAAATCGAAGTCATATAATAAAGTTTTAAAAATGTTAATTTTCTACACTAAAATTCAAGAGGTATTTGAAAAAGTTTATTTCAATTTATCTTAATATTAATATTTAGATACGCTTAAAAAATAAGTTATAATATCGTTAAACTCTTCGGAATAACTCATAAATAATTTCTTACACTTTGTTTAGAATAGAATTATTAGATGATGAAAGAGAGAGGAAAGAAATAGAAAAGAAAAAAGATTGGGCGAAGTTGTGTGTTATTTGGATAGATAAAAATAAGAAATGAAAAATATTAAATTTTTTATTCATTTGGTTAGAGTACTCCATTTCTCTTTCATTTCTCTCGTTTTCATTTCTTTCCATCCCTAATACTATACTCAGCCAAGTAAAGATCTATATTTGGATTGATTCATAAGCAAAGATCTATATTTGGATTGATTCATAAGCTGTATAAGTTATTTTGGGCTTATTTTCATAAGTTCATCAGGATAGCTTATTAAAACCAGTGTAGTCATAACCGAATCGGTCGAACCGGGAACCAGACCCCCCCTCCGGTCTAATGACCCCTAAAATCGGACCAGCAAATAACCGGTCAAAACGAGCAAAAATTGGTTTGAACCGGTTTAGTCTTTTTTTAAAATAAAAAATCAAAATTGCAATATTTTTTTAAAAGAAAAACAAATATCACTTTCTTCAATTATATATAATTTTGAATGTTTTATGTTATGAATTATGATATTTTTTTAGTGAAGTTTAATTTTTCTTTATAAAATTATGAATTTTATGTTAATTTTTACTCAATATTGTATTATATATTATATTAAAATTTAAATAATAATATTTAATTATAACTCAGTTGAATTCGATCAAACCTCTAAACCTTAGACCTTTGTCCTTACCGGTTCAATGACTGATCCAATTCTGACTACTTTAATTAAAACAGCTTACAACTTATATAAAATTAATTTTATCATATTATTTTTTGATTATAAAAATATCTTATATGTAAATATTTACATGCTTAAATAAATTGTCCACACATACCCAAAATATATTGACCCACGAAATTTGAGTTACGGGAGAAGCAGAGCTCAATTTGAAACTATGGTATAGAGATCCGAGATTCAGGAAGTCGGTGTCATGCTGACAAACAAGTCATTCTCACACTCTATTTCGTGTCTTTCCAACACTGTCACTACTCACTACTTATAGTTATAAGAAAGAGAAGGACACGGAGACACGACATCACATACAAGTATCCAAACCGAAGCACAAAATCTCTGTGCTTTGCGTCGTTAACCTTGACACCACCTCAGATCAGATCAATTCCCCTTTTATTAAACCCTTTTATACCGTCTGCACTCTGCACCCCACCCAATAGGTGATCAACTATTCCCTAGTAGCCATTAAATTGAAGCTTCAGTTTTTGTTTTAAAAAAATGATTTTTTTGGGTTGTTTATTTTTTAAAATGTTTGGTATGATTACCCGTTCATGATGCTATGCAATTCAACTTTCCGTGAGTTTGAAGGCTCCAGCCCTACTGATCAATAATTTGTTGCTTTATAGTAATTGATTAATTTACGCTTTGTAGCGTTTGGTGGGAAAAGTTTTAATTTTTGAGAGTTTCTCTATTTATAAAATGGTGCTCTGATCACAGATCGTTTGTACCTATAACTGGGGTTAAGGGTTTTGGGTTGGTCTTTGGTCAAGTTTCACTGGTCAAGTTTCACTTTCAGGTCTTTCCCCTGTATCCATTATATTCGAAGCTGTGTGATTTGGTTTATAAGATTTTGGTAACTCGTCTAGTGTATGTGTGAGAATTGACTGTTTGGGAGTTGTTGGTTCAGGAATTGAATTTCAGAGGTTTTGACAATGGCAACTAATTCTTCTAATGGGGAGCAACAAACAACATCAAAACAACCTCCCCTGCCATCTCCTTTGCGCTTTTCCAAATTCTTTCAGGTGAATTGCCACGTATCACTTTTTTGTGTGTCACTTTGTCGTTTTGATTGTTGCCTTTTCTGTTGCTTGGATCATGCGATGCCAATTTCATGTTGATTTTATTGTTGCCATCAATGTTTTTCCCTTTTGATGCATTGTTTTATTTTTGATACTGATAGTCTGATAGTGCTAAATTTGATTCTGACCTGTAAAACATAAATTTGTTATCAGCAGATTACTTACCCATGTTTGTGAGTTTCCCCTTTTCTCTTTAGGAATGAATCTTTAGTTTTCTTCTCATGTGCCTAATATATGATGTTGGTTTGTAATCATTGTATGATATCTTATAGTAATTAGTGATTTTATTTCCACTGTGGACTAGCTTTGGATTTCGTGATTGAACTTATCAGATTCAAAACATACATCATGATTGCAAACTCAATGCTTCAGCCTATGATTAAGAAAGGGGACGACCTAGTGCCATAGATCTCCTGCCATGGCAGGGTCCAGGGAAGGGTTGGACCCATTATGGTTCTATTGTAAGTCACACAACAACAACTCCAACCGTTGCCTATGGTTAAGTGACAAAGTAGAAAATCAGGAGTAAGTTGTTGTTTTTTCAGGGTGGGTATCAGATTTACCTACCCGATCTGTTGGTGAATTAGATAATTCAATGAGAGGATCCATTCCCATGCATATATCATCGTATTACATCTCACGATTGAGAAGTCTGTGACTGTGATTACCAGAGCAATGTTGTTGCCAGGATCATGCATCATTATATTAGTTCTTTTTATTCACGGATCCTTATTCATGCCTTTTTTTTTATTTCATTATTGACACCAGTCCAATATGAGAATTTTGGTCACTGGAGGAGCTGGATTTATTGGTTCTCACCTAGTTGACAGATTGATGGAAAACGAAAAAAACGAGGTTTGCATGGCTGCTACCTTTCTGTGTATATAGCATTTGAGTTTATTAGTGACTCAACAGGTTTGACAAAGTTTTAGTACAACATGACAGTATGTATGTTGCTCAGGTAATTGTTGTTGATAACTTCTTCACTGGATCTAAAGACAACCTTAGAAAATGGATTGGTCATCCGAGATTTGAGCTAATTCGTCACGGTATAATTTCATCATTTTTTTCTATTGCAATCATCTGCAGCCTGACTCTATTTAATATAAGATGCAATTGAGGTTAAAATTTGTGTCCTATGCTTGTAAATTATATTGTATTTGGGGTCTTAAAATTAAGGTATTAAATTGATTGCTATATCAATTATTTATTAATCACCTTTGATATTGTACTCACACAACATGAATGATGCTTCTGTCATGAGCACTGAGATTTGTGTTTTCCGATGTCTTTAATTTTTTTAAATAAATTAGAATCCTCAACATTCATTATTTTTTTTCTTTTCCCTGAGTAGATGTGACAGAGCAACTGTTAGTTGAGGTCGATCAGATCTACCATCTTGCATGCCCTGCTTCTCCGATTTTCTACAAATACAATCCTGTAAAGGTGGGTTTTTACTTTTTAATAGTCTTCATATGTATTTTTTATCATTTACCCCCAAGCTGACCATGCAAACATGATCTTGTGAACCAATGTTATTAAACTCGGACCGGTCATCGACTCGGTCGAAGCACTGGGTCACTGGTCGAACCGGTGGGTCACTGGTTGAACCGCATGAACCGGTATATATTGTATTTATAATTATTTTATCAATTTTATACTTAGATATATATATTATATTTCTCGCTTACCACAAACAATTCGTTTGGCATAGTGGTAAAGTCCACTTATAGCACCTTTAAGTGGCTGGGTTCGATGCTCAGCATTTGAAATTTTGAGTTCATTGTTAAAAAAATTTCCATCTTGGCTAGAATCGCAAGCGCGTGTGTTCCTCCGCTTCTCGTGTACAGTTCAAAGAACACCTTGATTGACGCAGCAGCAGGCCTTGGAAAGGGATGCAGGAGCCATGTCACGTTGTTGGAGAATGCGCACAACAATTGTCAATCTCGGAGAACGTGTAGCAGCACCTGCAGAACGCAATGGCAATAAAACTGGTCCGAGTCAATCACCGAGTCAGCCGGTTCGCATGGGTTTTGACCGGGTTAATGACGTCATCACCGAGTCAAGTGCATGACCGATCAGATAAGCTGACTGGACCAGCCATGGGTCTGGTTTCCGGTTGAACCGGCCGGGCCAGTCCGAGTTTAATAACACTGCTGTGAACTGTTTAAAAGGTTCATTGCTTGCTCACTGCTACATTTATAAAAGTAGCTTACAGAACCCCTTCGTTGTCTCCCCCCTCTTAAATTTATGTATCAATTTTATATAAGGCTTCATGTATATTACTACTACTACTACTACTACTATTCACATTATATGTCCAGTAACTCAGATTATGTACATTTGTTGATTGTTCTATCTGTCTAGTGAACCCCCACAAATTATCTAACATTTAAAGGAACAACTTTGCAGACAATAAAGACAAATGTAATTGGAACACTGAACATGCTTGGGCTTGCAAAGCGAGTTGGAGCAAGGTTGTGACTATTTCTTTTTTCTTTCTCCTTATAAAGTTCTTTTGCTGATAATTAAACTGTTAGCATCAGTTGATTTTACCGAACTCATAATTTTGACAGGATTTTGCTTACATCTACTTCAGAAGTATATGGGGACCCTCTTGTGCATCCACAACCAGAAAGCTATTGGGGAAATGTCAATCCTATTGGTACATACTTATGCTCAATCCAAACTTGTGTATCTATGGCAAGCCAAACTGGATAGTCTAATTTAGCTGTTTTTTTTTCCTGGAAACCAATTTAGTGGATTACCTTATCATTTAGTTTTTATACCTCAAAGTGGTTTGATCATTTTCAGCAACATTTTTAATCAACAAACCATGTATTTCCAGCTACATACAGAGCTAAAAGCTTGATTATATGGTGTTCTCTTTGAATTATGTTTTGATAAGATCAATCACATCCATATATTCAAAACTGTAGCAAAGAATATTCACTTGATGAGTGAGGTTCTCCTTGCTTGCTTTGGATGAATTTGTATGAATTAACTTCTGAAAGCAAAAGAATATGTTTTGTCTCAACACATGAGGGTATGGTTTAATATAAAGAATTTTGCCCAACAGGAGTCCGGAGTTGCTATGATGAGGGCAAGCGTGTAGCAGAAACTTTGATGTTTGATTATCATAGGCAGCATGGAATAGGTAATGTCCTGTCTTCTTTACCTTGCAAGCAACTCCTCATTGATTTCATCTTCTGTTAACTCCATAATATTTCCATATTTTCTCAGAAATACGAATTGCCAGAATCTTTAACACATATGGACCACGCATGAATATTGACGATGGGCGTGTCGTCAGCAACTTTATTGCTCAAGCAATTCGGTAAGTCCTTAAGTTTATGTCATGATCTGTTTAGCTGTAATGATTTTTCATGGCTTGTTTATATCTCAAGACAACAGCAGTGGGCTTCTATGAGAAAAATAACCAACAATTATACTGACAAACTCAGTCTTTATAAACCACATAAATTATGTCTTTAATGAGCTTGCTGTTTATTCTCCTGGTCAATTATGAGTCATTGATTCAAATACCTTGATTTAGTGTACTAGTCACAACTTCTTTTTGCACCATTTCAAACTGGATTTTTATCTGTTACTTCTCATGTGTGTTACAGTGGTGAACCCCTAACGGTCCAACTTCCAGGAACACAAACTCGCAGTTTCTGCTATGTCTCTGACATGGTATATATGAAGTATTACTCATCGTGTTCTGTTATCTTGATTTGCATATTAATGCTGATCTGTGATTATATGATTGAAATCTATTAGGTTGATGCTCTTATTCGTCTCATGGAAGGGGAAAACACTGGTCCAATCAACATTGGGAACCCAGGTTATATTACATTACAAGTGGTGCCTATGTGAACTGATTTTTTTGTGGAGTACTAGTTTGAATTGATTATACTTTATTCTTTCAGGTGAGTTTACTATGACTGAACTTGCTGAGAATGTGAAGGAGGTCAGTTATGAACCATTTTAATTCTTTTGGAGTGCTACATGCCTCTCTCTATCTTAGTATTGTTATATTCTTGTTGCCATTTTAAGCTTAAGATCTGAATAGTGAAAAAAGGAACTCTTAAATACCAATTTATGCATTTAACTAACTACACGACTTTACTTTGTGGTTTAATAATGGAGATTTAGGCAAAACATTTGAAGTTAGTTAATGCTCTGTGGATGGTTTTGCAGCTTATTAATCCAGCTGTGGAGATAAAGATGGTGGAGAACACTCCCGACGATCCTCGGCAAAGAAAACCAGACATAACAAAAGCAAAGGAATTGCTTGGATGGGAGCCAAAGGTCAAGTTGCGGGATGGCCTTCCTCTTATGGAAGAGGATTTCCGTTTGAGGCTTGGAGTTCCCAAAAGCAACTAACTCAACTTGATTTTGCCCCTTCACTTCATATCATGATGGATATTCAGATCATTACTTTGGAATGAGTTTGTCAGTATTAGATATTTCACAGTGAGGAAGGTTGGAGGTTGCTTGAAATTTGTTGTGTCGTTTTTGCTCCCTCCCCCTTATCTCTTTCTTTTTATTTTATTCTTGGTCATGTAATGGCAGAGATCTAGGGATAAAAAATGAGTAGGAGCCACTTGGCCATGTTCTGTAATTGATACAATATGATTGTTTGGCTGGTCAAATTTCTCCTCTATTGGAAACGTTATTATTGAATTGAAATTTCTTATTAAACTAGTGCCTTTGGAATCTCTTTTAAGTTTTAACTTTCTTTATAGTTTATACATTGTTAATGAGGAATGATCCTCTCACAATGAGAAATGAAGGGAACTTTTGAGGTCACAATGTCAGTTGAGCTTTTTTCTTCAGTATACTAGAGCATGACCTCTAAAGAATTTTGTGCATAAATCATTAATTTTTTTTATCCAATTACATGTTTCTTACATGTCAGACTAAGAAAGTAATAAAGCAATACTCTGAAAGTATAAATAGATTTTACATGTTTTTTACTATCTCGCCACAATATACGTGTAAAATTTGTTTATATTAAGAGTATATTAATTATTAAATTCTATATATTTATTGGAAGAAAAGCTTTTAAATGTCTCTGCAATTTGTTTGTTTGTTTCTTTTTTGGATAAAATTTGTTTCTTTTTTTTTATAGGGAAGATATCATCTTTTATTAGATTTAGTCGGTCAACAGTTTATGTTAAATGAGTCAACAATTTATGTTAAATGTAGCCGGCGAGAACATCTGCCGCCCGAGCGCGGGGGGCTGTGTACTGTCCAGCCGAGTAGGATATGACCTAGTTCAACTAGAAGGACTTAGTCAAACCGATCAACTGCAGAGATGCCTCCTTATGGCCGACCTGATGGATTCTCGCCGAGGTAAACCTAGCCGAGTTGACCCACAACCGACATGCATCTTAATGCCGACCTAATGGACCCAATCGAGATGCATCAGTCTGAATCCCTAAGATTGCGCCTCGGGATTCCCTTCCCCCAATTTCGCCCATCAATTACGCCCCAATCAAGCTAATATTCTCTAATCTCTCTCATGCCATTAATGGGGGGTTTAGCTTAAATAGAGAAGTGGCCTAAGACTCATCCTAGGGATTCTCTCTGAACAACTAGGCTCGGTCTCCGGTCAGATTTCGGCGAGAACATCTGGCGCCCACCATGGGGCCTCGGTAAAACTCTTCCCGACGGCCACCACACAAAGAGTCCACAACCTCGACCAAGTAACGAAGATGGTGCTATCGAGTAACTTTGTGATATCAAGATCGCATCTCTCCCGTCACTCACGACGGCATCCCGACGAAATGGGTGGAAGAGTTACCATCTTATTTTTTTCTGACGAGATAAGTTTTTCTGTCAATATCTGTCTTCTATATTTTTTGCGTCATCGACATGAATTTTGTTTTGCCTATATTAATCTGATTATGGACTCGGTTGTATGTCAATTGCGTGTATCTTATAGATCTCCGATGAAACCAATACCGAGAGGCAAAAGCAAAATATCTTCAAACTGGCTCGGAGCAAAGATGGCCTTCCTATTGCTAGAGATAAGTTGCAATAGATCTCTAAGTTTCTTACTTCTTTTGTCTTTTGCCTATTTGTGCACTCCATTCCTTTTAAACGTATTTCATAGGTCTCAGTAGGTGTTGCTACTGCTGAGTTATTGGTTAAGATATAGGAATCCTTTCAAGTATATTGCTGTGCTTATATGAGACAAATGCCTTCCCTCTAATCTGTTCCTATGTATTAATGGTTTGAGAATATATAGTGTCAGGCACGTACACTTGTCTTCTCCATAGTTTATATGGCATGTTTAGTTATGCTTTGTATATGGCTCGCTTATTCAATTTGCTGGGTAACTTACGCAATGGTTTCGGAATTTTTTATTTTTTTCCTATATGATTCTAAGCTTAATTGTTTTGGAGATAACAATTGTTGCATGTTAGTCATGTTTATAACAAATAGTGTGCACTGTATTGAGTGATTACCAATTCTTTCTTCTACTGAACTCCTGAGTTATATTTCTTAAGTGCTCAAATATATTACAATGATTGGTTGATTCAAATTTGATTCCTTTTGTTGCCTCTGTTTTAAACTTTTTAGAAAATAACAATATTTCATTAATTTTGACATTTTGTGAGCAAATATATTTTACGTTTGATTTGCCATTTATTTACATTTAGCGATATGATTTATTGCCATTGATTTATTATAATTTTTTGCTGCTCCTATTTGTATTATGGTGAAGTTTATGACCAATTGTGTTTCGTTTGATTATAATTTTAATGGCTGTTAATTACATATGATTAATCACCGTAAACATGGACTCTTTTTGCTCCATCAAGAGTTAATGGTTTTGTATTTTAATTGATGGACAGATTTAATGGAAATTACTCTTAATTTGAATTCATACATCATTGTCATAAATTTTCATCCATTAGTAAATTTCCGTTTTTTCCTTCACAATTTGGTTTTAAATGGTATGGGTTGTAATTTCATTTAATGTAAATAATCAATTTGGAAATTGGAGATTAATTACGTTAGCAATCACATTCTGCTTTACTTTGTCATGGTGAAGGTTTTTATTACAAATTCAAATCAATTCATATATGCTTTATGGATTATTAATTCTTTGATAACATTAATCTCAATTGGTTGTACAAATCTCCGTGTAACACTTTTGCATTAGTACTGCATTATTGTGTTTTAAAGATTGCTTGAAACAGTAAACTGTTACATTTTTTTCTCTTTTTATGATTATATAATTATTGATTTGTTACAAAAATATATTATTACTATTTAAAAAGTCTAATTATGATTCAATGTTGATTTGATACTAATTCGAATATGGCTTTATTCGCATTAATATATTTGATTTCAGTTTTAATTAATATTTATTAAGAGTTTTTAAGGTGATATACACTGTTTTGATTTGTAAGGATTTCAAAATTAATTCCATAGTAATAACTAATATTAAAAAATTAATTGATGCTATTATTTCGGATACGTATTGATTAATTGGGAGCTATATATGTACCGGTCAAATATGTTAGATGTTTCGAATTTATGAGAAAAATGCCTTGCTTAATTGTTTCATTTGACAATTGTTTTCTTCGTGGCATGAAACACGAGCTACGGGGTGTCAAGCGTAAAGCCAAGCAAAGCGATATGCAAAATGGACATGGACTGTTAGAAAGACTTACGCCCAAAGGGTCAATGTTTCGGCGCCGGTAGCCTCGTACTCGGCCGTTTCACGCCTAGCAAGCACGAAAAGACTTGCGTCAAAAGTCGCTCTCGGCCGTTTCACGCTTAGCAAGCACGAAGAGACTTGCGTCAAAAGGGTCGATGTCTCGGCGCCGGTAGCCTCGCGCTCGGCCGTTTCACGCCTAGCAAGCACGAAAAGACTTGCATCAAAAGGGTCGATGTCTCGGCGCCGGTAGCCTTGCGCTCGGTCGTTTCACGCCTAGCAAGCATGAAGAGACTTGCGTCAAAAGGGTCGATGTCTCGGCACCGGTAGCTCTTCGCTCGATCGAGTTACTTCGGGTAAGCACGGCGAATTGCGGCTATTTGTTCACAAAGATGATAAAAAACAAAGACAACAGCCCGAACGACCCAGGTACTCACAAACGACGTCAAGGTATAAAAAAAAAAAGAGAGGAAGTGCAAATACATGAGATACGAGGTCAAAACATAATTCAGCATAAAGTAGCAGCAAAAGTACAAGTTTCGGATAGAAAACAACAAGCAAAATACATCAAAAAATGAGGACATTCCTCCACTAACATCAAAGACTGCTTGACCCGGCCTTCGTCTCGTTTCTACCCTCTGGGGGAGCTTCTACCTCTACTCGACCCGACCTCTGTCCTCGTTTCTACCCTGCCGACCTAACCAAGTAGGTTCACCCCAATGTAACCAACCAACTCCAATCTATTAGGTAGGTCGACCGACGTAAGCTTTGCACAACCCGAGTTCCGAGCCAAAGATCAAGAGCTTCCCATAAGCATAATATCCCTTGTGTACTGTTTGGACGAGCAACCTACCTAGCACAGACTTCGATCGCCTTCGCCTTTCAGGCTTGACGCTCGGGGGGCTGTGTATCGTCCGGCCGATTTGATACGACCTATCACCAACTTCGACCGCCTTCGCCATTCAGGCTCAATGCTCGGGGGGTTGTGTACTATCCGGCCGAGTAGGATACGACCTAGTTCGACTAAAAGGACTTAGTCAAACCGATCAACTGCAGAGATGCCTCCTTATGGCCGACCTGATGGATTCTCGCCGAGGTAAACCTAGCCGAGTTGACCCACAACCGACATGCATCTTAATGCCGACCTAATGGACCCAATCGAGATGCATCAGTCTGAATCCCTAAGATTGCGCCTCGGGATTCCCTTCCCCCAATTTCGCCCATCAATTACGCCCCAATCAAGCTAATATTCTCTAATCTCTCTCATGCCATTAATGGGGGGTTTAGCTTAAATAGAGAAGGACTCAAGCCTAAACGGACATGTTGCATAAACCGCTGAAGTGGCCTAAGACTCATCCTAGGGATTCTCTCTGAAGAACTAGGCTCGGTCTCTGGTCAGATTTCGGCGAGAACATGTTTTTTGCTAGCTGATGCCTTAGGAATAGCTAGGCTGCATTTGTAGTTTTCTTGTTTTGTTGTTCCTTCTTTAGCTTTCTTCTTGATAAAAAAAAATGAGCCAACCCTTTTTTTTGGTCAAGAAATGAGCAACCCTGTGATTGCACTTTTGTTTTAGTTTTTTTTTTTGCGGTTACATATTGTTGTCTCGTTTTTGTCATAACTCATAAGGAGTAAGAGTTGACCAAAAAAATCAAGAAGTAAGAGAATTTGACCAAACTTTGGATTTCTAAAATATCAATAGATCGAAACGAAAACAAAAGCCTGAGACATTAATAGTTTAAAAATGGAGTGAGTGATAATTTATAAATTTAAGAAAAATAGTTTTGATTTGGTGAAAATTTAAACTATTGATGTTTTAGACTTTTTTTTAGCTCATGGAAAATTTAGATTAAAGAAAGCACACTCTCATACAAGACCATGTTAGACTTTTATTTTTGTTTCAATATTATTAATATTTTAAAAATCTAATATTTGGTCAATTTTTTTTTACACCGGGAGCCTAAGTAGAGTGAAAGACAAGAAGGATATATATTTTTTTTTGACAAAAGACAAGAAGGATATATTGGAATTATAGAAAACAAAATGAAATAATATTAAATCTATTTGATTTAATTGTTTGCAATATATGAGTTTCAATTTAAAGAAAATGAAGTATAATTATATATATTTTCTTCGTTTTATTATAAAAAATACTAATACACTAAAATTATAACTTTATTTTATTTTATTTGTTTCAACTGAAGTTCACATCGTTATGGTCCCCCTCCTATTTTATTCAGTACTATATCATAAAAATAAAAATATCTAAACATTCTCAAAAAGTGAGAAGACAACCTTAGAAGTCAGTCAGATGTATCTCTCCGATGGAAGGTCCTTTTGTCCAGTCAATCCAATTCGACAAAAAGTGGGTCCCATATACTTTTTTCTCACTCCTCAACACACGTGGCATCCCACCAAAAATAGGTAACCTTATATTCACGGCCCATGCACTCTACTCTGCCTCAATTACTCACAGAGTCAGAGACACATCATATTCACAGTTGAATTGCACTCATTTTTGGACTTCATGATCTTTCCCCATATTTGATTTGTTTAACCTTCCTTCCATTCACAACCTTGATATTATTCATATCATACGATTCTTCTGTTGGGTTAGGTAATTCAATCGTATTTCCATATGGGCATAGACACAATATTCAATGTGGAGTGGAGTGGGGTGGGGTGGGGTTGCATTTTCTTTTCTGCATGTTTACTTCAGAATAATAGTTTGGTGTGATTTCCATTACTGTTGTCGTTGCTTTGGAGCTTTCATTATGTCCTTCAACTTTCCGTGACTTTCAAGGCTTCCAACCTGATTTTATTATTTCTTTTTCTGGATGAGTTAATATTTAATAAATTTTCATTTTTTTTTTGGCTTCTGAATTTGGCGTTTGGTGAATGAATTTTCAAAATTTGGTTCTTATTTATCTATATAAATGGGTCTAAGATCATGGGGTGCTTGAGTCAGAAGAGTGGTTAGGGTTTTGGGGCTGGTCTTTTTGTGAAGCTTGCGATAGGTTCACTACTCTACTCTCTCATTGTTTTCTTCTGCTTCCTCTTACAGTTTTCTGTTTCTGTCCCTGTCTTTCCCCACACTGGGGCTCTAATTATCCCTTTTATTTAACAGATTATTTGGTTTGTGAAAAATTGATAACCGATATATAGTGTATCTGATCTGTGCAAGACATTGACCACCCGGAAATTTGTGTAGGATTTGAATTTCTTAGGTCCTGACAATGGCAACGAATTCTTCTAATGGACATGATCACCAAGCAACAAAGCAACCTCCCCTGCCATCTCCCTTGCGTTTTTCCAAATTCTTTCAGGTGTACCATCCATTTTTATTTTTTTTATTTTGATTAGCACTTCCCCTGCCACATAATATATATTATATTGCTTGGTTGATTCCAATTTCATGTTCATTCAATTACCTTTTGTCATTTTTTACAAGTAGACTAATGATCATGACGTATTAGTAGGGTAGAGAAAACTGTTACTTTACGGATGGGCCACATTGTCTGCATTATTTCATTGTATGACTATTTGTACATAAAGCTAAACATTCTCTTGATTTGGATTTTTATATTTGTTTTTTTGTGTTGTCATAAATAATAATAATAATATAATCAATAGCTTCTTGTTGATTTCAAGTTTCATCTTAAATCACACTATCACACTGCAAATCTGTACAGTTCACTGTTGCTTGGAGTTCAAACACCAGAAGAAACTTAAAGATAATTGAAATTGCTGAAAAATGTGGAGTGATTCATGTACTTAGTTATATATATTATAGTTTGACCACAAGCACTTATCAAAATATCTTTGACTATAAGCTAGCTCAGTGTTTTATACTGTGAATCTTCTAACAAGACAAAAGGGAGGTAAACAAAAAGTTGAAATTTATACTTTTAATATTTTTTTGGAATCAGATGCCAATTACTGATCTGTTTAACTGTAAAAGGTTCTCTTTTGTATGATATTGTGGTTCTGAATTAAGTGTATGAGAACATTTGGGCATCTTATATCCATTGATCAAAATTTTCAGGTGTTTGTAAATATGGCTTTTGTCAGAATACTTGTTTCACATAAACATCTCTTTTTCTTGTCTTGATGCCTTGTTTACCAACATTTCTTTCATTCTTGATAATAGTCCAACATGAGAATCTTGGTTACTGGAGGAGCTGGATTCATTGGGTCTCACCTAGTTGACAGACTGATGGAAAATGAAAAAAATGAGGTCAGCATGTTATCTTTTTGCATACAATGATATAATGTTACACTTCACGTGTTCATTCATGTTTTAACTGATTCCAATTCCATACAAATGACTTAACTTGATATCATCCTATATGAAATAGAATAAGATACAGCATGTAGAACTAAGTTTGATTTGATAAAGTTCTGCCCCAACATCCTTGTTTTTAATCAGGTCATTGTTGCTGATAACTACTTCACTGGATCCAAGGACAACCTCAAAAAATGGATTGGTCATCCAAGATTTGAGCTTATCCGTCATGGTATGGTGTCACCTTTGTTTACTATAAACTTTCCATGCCATTGACACTGTAGCACATAAGATGCATTGGAGGTTATCATTCATTTATTTTTTGCTCATTGGGATGTATATATTTGAAATAGGTTTCCATTAACTTGAGGCATGCAATCAGCCTAAGCGTCACAGTTGTTGCACCACAAATTAGAGCAAATTGCTATTTCAACTGTTTGTTAATTAACCATAATTTGATTGGCCATCTGATGCAGTTCTCAGGGAACAAGGATGATGACACTGTATTGTCTACATAGTATCCTATGTTCAGCATTTCCTCTAAATCTGTTTGTAAACCAGTGATGTTGATGCTGATTATCACTTTGATCCCTTTACAGATGTTACGGAGCCTTTGTTGATTGAGGTTGATCAGATCTACCATCTTGCATGCCCTGCCTCTCCTATTTTCTACAAATACAATCCAGTAAAGGTATGGTTTTGAGAGTCTTCTTTTGTCTTTTTAATTATTTGATGTGTACTTGCCAATCATACTTATTCATGTGAACTGCTGAAAAATTTGCTTTCTAGTTCACTGCTTGCTCACTGGTATATTAGCTTTTAAGAAAAAAGCATATTGAGCCTCTCTCCTCCCCCTCCTTTCCCTCAAAGTAGCTCCCTTCCTGTGAATATTGTTACATTCTGCCCATATTTATGTCTAGCTCCTGTCTTGCATCATTGGTTGAAGTTCTCTCTGTCTATCTGACCTTGAAAGACTGTCTAATTTGTAAGGGAATAATTACTTTACAGACAATAAAGACAAATGTGATTGGCACACTGAACATGCTTGGGCTTGCAAAGCGAGTAGGAGCAAGGTTGGGATTTTTTTTAATGATAAACTTAACTGCTGCTATCGGTTGGTCTTAATTAGTTCGAATTTGTCAACAGGATTTTGCTTACATCAACTTCAGAGGTATATGGAGATCCTCTTGTGCATCCCCAACCTGAAAGCTATTGGGGCAATGTTAACCCTATTGGTAAGTTCCTTTATCTCATTCTCAACTTGCACATAGGGCTTCTTAAACAGAACTATTTCTGTTACTATGCTATGAACTCTAATTTAGTGGAGATATCTGTACTGTATAAACCATGAAGACTTAAATTACTATTTGTGTATTACAAAGTGGCTTAAATTACATTCATGAAGATGTAGTTTGAGGACTTAATTTTATATGATAACAACAGGAGTTCGTAGTTGCTATGATGAGGGGAAACGTGTGGCTGAGACTTTGATGTTTGATTATCATAGGCAGCATGGGCTTGGTAATTTCTTGTCCTGTTTTCTTTATAATCACTTCTCCTTTTGTTTTAGGTATATGTGGTAGAAATTTTCCTTTATTATGAGGTTCTTATTAGCTTATATTCTTTCAACATAGAAATTCGCATTGCAAGAATCTTCAACACATATGGACCGCGCATGAATATTGATGATGGGCGCGTTGTTAGCAACTTCATTGCTCAAGCACTTCGGTAATTACTTGGCTCTTTTTCTGGTGTGTGCATGTGTATGCTGTAATATTGTTACTTCATGGCTTATTTGATATATTCTGATGGTTTTGGTTGCCGGGAGGCCACTTTAACACAATGCATGATTTGTTTGATGATCATGCTCTTCACTTGCTAGATCAATTACTGATTTAATTATTTTAGTACCATGTTTTTGCTAAGTAGCTATGATTTCTATCTATTTTCTGTCTTAGCACTATTTCTATATTGATTCTCACCCTTTATTTCTCACTTAATCTTTGGTTCATTACAGTGGTGAACCCTTGACAGTCCAATCTCCAGGAACACAAACTCGGAGTTTCTGCTATGTCTCTGACCTGGTATATATCTCATAATTCCTTTGTTATCTTTGAATTATTATCTGTAATGTGATTATGGTTATTTATGAGATGTATTAGGTTGATGGCCTTATCCGTCTCATGGAAGGTCCCCACACTGGGCCAATCAACCTTGGAAACCCAGGTTGGATTTCTATTGCAAGTCCTGTATTTGAGTATCATTACTTTCTTTTTTTGCTGGTAAGTATCTTTACTTTCTTTACCCTTAAGTTACTTATTTGAGTATCTTTAATATTTTCAGGTGAATTTACAATGACTGAACTTGCTGAGACAGTGAAAGAGGTCAGATTAGTACATTTCATCTGTTATTTATCTGCAGTATGATGAAGAAAATGTTCACCATAAGTTTTTAGTTAATGCTTTGTGGGTGGTTTTGCAGCTTATTAATCCAAATGTGGAGATCAAGGATGTGGAAAACACTCCGGATGATCCGCGACAGAGAAAACCAGACATAACAAAAGCAAAGGAATTGTTGGGGTGGGAACCAAAGATCAAGTTAAGGGATGGTCTTCCTCTTATGGAAGAGGATTTCAGTCTCAGACTTGGAGTTAACAAAAACAGTTAACTTATTTTTCGCTCCTTAATTTGGTGTCATTGTCAAAGCAGATTTTTGAGTGGGATGTGTCTGTCTGGTTGTTTTCAAAATTTTCATTTCTTCATAGTGCTATATGATACTGAGGAAGTTGGGGTACCTGAAATTTGGCTTCTGGAAGTACCAATATCTTGTTCTTTGTTTACCATAAGACTACAGCATCAACATGTCCCTCCAAATTTTGCCGGTCGAATGAAGATTAAATTGAAATTTTTTTTTCCTGATTTCTGGTTATTTTTTCTACTTTCTTTATTCAAGTGTCTTTGGGGTCTGAGTTCCTTCTGGGCACACTTACTCCCAAAAAAAAAAACTGATTTTACAATTGAGTCATGCCAAGGTCTCACCCACAAGTGAATGATGTGAAAGTCGACGGGGTGATTCACACTACATTTGAGTCGAATTTCATTTTGAATTGTATGATTATTTCATTGGAGAACATTTTTGTTTGTAATAAAAATCCTATTCAGAACTTTATTATTTTATGTGGAACTAATCTGGACTTCTGGAGTTAGTTTTATACGTGATAAAAAAATTGGTTATTGGTCGCTTGATGGAAAATTTAAAGTTATTACATTGTACAATGCCTGAAAAAAATCTGAATATTCTCACTGACAGCTAGAATGAGGTTCGATACAGTGGAATGCACGTTTAAGT
Organism: Glycyrrhiza uralensis; assembly: GCA_030159175.1. Taxonomy (NCBI): domain Eukaryota; kingdom Viridiplantae; phylum Streptophyta; class Magnoliopsida; order Fabales; family Fabaceae; genus Glycyrrhiza; species Glycyrrhiza uralensis. The sequence continues at coordinate 39,552,284 of BRZY01000007.1, read as the reverse complement.
TTGATAAAAGACGTGAATATTCTGTCACGTTTCAGTTTTGGTTACGTGCTAACGTACGTGACTTATTTTATTCTTTTTTTTTTCGATACAAAAAAAAGTAAATCTTAACTAGAAAAACATGTTATAAAATAATTAAAGATTTTGACCAAAAAAACTAAAGATTTTTTTTGCAAGAGAAAAAAAAAGATTAAAGATTAATGATTAAAGAATTAGAATTTTTTTTTTATTTCTTCTATTACTATATTTTTAGAGAAATAAATGTAATAAATAACATTCTCCACTATTTATGTATCATATTTATATTATTTATTCCTCCACTAGTTTATAATTTGATTAATTTTTGGCCACATTGAAAGTGAATTAAATATGCGGGGCCTTTAGGTAACAACTACAAAACAACAACTGTCCATTATTTATCTTTTCTTCTCCTTTCAAGACCAAAAGGGACAACCTTAGGAAGCGTGGGGAAAACAGACACAGCCAAAATTTTCTCGGTGACATTATCCAAACATGAAAAAAAAATCAAATTTGGCACCAAACGAAACGTGGAACAGAGTGTGAGGAACTGGTTATACGATATTAAGTAACTAACACGAAATTATAGCCTCAAAAAATAGAAACAGAAAAAGTTAACCATAAACCATAAACCATACCAACTAACTTGGTAGTCTTCATCAAAAAAAAAAACTAACTAGGTAGTAAACCGCCAATACTCCCCCACATGTCACTGTGGTGCCTTCTCGATTGCTGACGTGGACCTCTACATTCATCAATACTTCAATGCTTTACAACTACAATAATAATCATGACAGTGTCGGAGTCTCTGTTGAAAGTTTTCTGCTTTCATTATTATTGTCACATGCTCTCATCCCAAACATTAACCTTAAGCCCTCAACCTTAACCTTAACCACCGTTTGACCTGAGCTTGTGCTCTCTATGATGGGAGTGGCGGTCGGCGATGACGACGTCGTTCAGATTCAGCAAGGAAACAAACCCGGCGATCCTTTGATCATCACTGTCAATTGCCCCGACAAAACCGGTCTCGCTTGCGATATCTGCAGATTCATTCTCGACTTTGGTCTCTGCATTGTCAAAGGAGGTACCCTATTCTATTCCTTCCTACTCACACTTTCTTTCAACTTTCAACTTCCTTTTCCCCTTTTCTTTAGTTCGATTGGATTCTTTCTAGATTGATTACTATTGTTTTGTGCTCCTGAAATCGCTTCTATAAGGAGTTTTAAACTATCAATAAATTAAACAATTTTTTAAAAACTCTGGAAATGTAGTTGTTCTAGTTTAATCCAATGGTGTGCTACGTCCTTGTTTACTGAATAGTATATTTTACAGTAAATCACTAATTTAGTCCCTAAAATTTAATCACGTATCGACAAGAACTAATTTAAAAGACTTAAATATGTTTGGGTCTTTTCAAATTTTAGAGTTTTGATTTTAGTCCCTGTAAAAAAAAAATCAAATTTTTTTAGTCCAACAAATTTTATTTTTTTTAAATTTGGTCATTTTAGTGATTTTGACGTGTGCCACATCATCCCACTAATCTGACGTGTCATATACTTATCATCTCACTAATTTGACGTGTCATATACTTGTCCCACATCAGCCTGCTACGTAATTTTAAGTTTGGAGAGTGGGGGTGCTGAGAGAGCGCCACGTGGCAGGTCCCTCCAAACTTAAAATTATGTGGCAGGCTAATATGGGACAAGTATATGACACGTCAGATTAGTGGGATGATGTGTACGTGTCACATCATCCCAAAATCATTAAAATGACCAAATTCAAAAAAAAAATTGTTGGATTAAAAAAATTTGACTTTTTTTTTTGTAAAATCAAAACTCTAAAATTTGGAAGAACCCCAAACATATTTAAGCCAGTTTAAAATATTAATAATTTTAGAGAAATAGTGCATTATAATTTCACAGACGATTATGGTATTTACTCATTTTACACCATGGTTTTTCAAATTTAATTGTGTGATTTTCTTGGCTTATGTTCTGAATATATCCTCTAGATGCTTCAACTGATGGCATATGGTGCTACATTTTATTGTGGGTAATTCCACACTCTCTGTTGCTTCCCATGAGTTGTTCTTACCTGAAAGACCGCCTTCAGGCAATTTGTCCACCATGTTTAGCTTCATTCTATCTCGTCCAGCAGCCTAAGACATCTTCTCCTGTTTACCTATTGAAGTTCTGTTGCCTTGATCGAAAGGGGTTGTTACACGGTAACATAAAATACTCTCTTCACTTGAAATGATCTTCTTCCATTTGGTATGTTTGCATCTTTGATTGTGTTGTTTATATTGTTGTTTGATGTTGTTCTAGATGTAACAGAAGTCCTGTGTGAGCTTGAACTTACAATTCAGAGGGTGAAAGTGACTACAACCCCGGATGGAAGAGTTTTGGACCTCTTTTTCATAACAGATAACATGTGAGTGATGTTTTTGATTCATAAAAAAAATATAGAATGTGAAGTATTTCTAAGTGCCATGGTGGAATTTGTTGATAGTGCTGATGGAATCTCCACTTCTTTTGTTGCATATATTGCATGATTATGAGTTGTATTTGCTTCATATGTTTCAAGATTTTGTTCTCTCTAGTTCCAAGTAAATCACATGCAATTCAGCTTTAGTTTGTTGCATAACTTTGTTTTGACTTCTCTAATATTAACTCGATGCATTTACCTTCATTTTTCCTTTTCCCTAACTTGCTGGTGATTACTGATTCCCTAACTTCAATTTTCTTATAGGGAACTTTTACACACAAGAAAGCGACAAGACGAGACATGTGAAAGATTAAATGCTGTTCTGCGAGACTCATGTATCAGCTGTGAACTTCAATTGGCAGGACCAGAGTATGAATATAATCAGGGCATTGCTTCTCTGTCTCCTGTGTTAGCCGAGGAGCTATTTCAATGTGAGTTGTTGGATAATGAAGTTCGTTCTCAAGCTCTTAGCCCAGATATGACAAAGTTGAAGAAAGCCAATATAACACTAGACAATTCCTTAAGCCCGGCTCATACACTACTACAAATACGATGTGCTGATCACAAGGGTCTTCTTTATGACATTATGAGAACTTTGAAAGACATGAATTTGAAGGTATAGCTTTTCCTTCTTTGCCAAAATTATTTGTAGCGCGCTATCCTTATCCTTCCTTGAAGGATATAGCATCTTTATTTGGTCATGTTTTGATAGATTGCAGCTGTCAACATGGGGTAAAATGTGCCATTTCTTTTGGTACAAAAGTAGCATGTTGCTCATTTAATTAGATAACCAATATCATATTCCCTTTCTACCAGAAAAAGGAAACATCTTAATGATAGCTTCACTTTCTGGCAAAAGGAAGTAAATGAATGAAGCTGACAAATTCTATCACAATTGTTTGTTCTGTAATCTTAATTTTGTGAATCAATCATCTCTGAGCAAGAAATACCTCAATTAAGCCATCCGATTACCGTGCGCATTTTAGCCTAATCAAAGTGTTTTCAGTTCCAATTTAGTGGTTTATACTTTTTAGTAGTTCTAGTAGTTTTTAGTGGCTGGATAGAAATTGCCTAATTGGAGTGTTTTCAATTCCAATTTACAGGGAAATTAGATAGTGCAAACTTCTGAAACATCTTTCATATATCACCAATCATTCATATTATCGTGGATCAGATTTATTTGTATGAAAATGCATATTGTGTTGAATTTGTATTTGCACTAGCAACTATAACATCGTAACAGTTTGCTGAGACTTATGAAAATTTCTACTTAGATTTCGTATGGCCGATTTTCACCAAATGTCAAGGGGTACCGTGATTTAGACATATTTATTCAGCAAAAAGATGGGAAAAAGATTTTGGATTCTGGGAAGCAGAGTGCATTATGTTCTCGTTTGAAATTGGAAATGCTTCATCCTTTGCGAGTTATCATTGCAGACCGAGGACCAGACACTGAACTACTGGTCGCTAATCCAGTTGAGCTATCTGGAAAGGGAAGACCTCGAGTTTTTTATGATGTTACATTTGCTCTCAAAACACTTGGAATCTGCGTTTTCTCGGTAAGAAAATTCTGAAGTGTGATGGTAAATCTATAGTCTTTGTTGCTATAAAAATATAACTGCATTTCAAAATAAGCATTGATATATCAGGCTGCATAATTTTGTATGTGTAGCTTAGTTCCTTGTACACACACACACACAGTTTGTTTCCAAATCCAATTCCATCATTGTAAAAAATGTGGGGGAGTTGTGGGGGTTTTCTTGTCTAGCAGTTTCAATGGAAGGATATTCATATCATTTTTGACCAAAAAAAGAGCTATAATATCTTTTTTTTTTAATTTTGAAAAGTAGTTCTAATTACAGTTTTTTTTATAAACATAATTACAGTTTTTTTTAAAAGACCACTCAAAGTAACTTTTCATTGTAATAAAATATCTGAGTTTTTTTTTCTTCTGATTTTTTTTTTCAAAAACTTAAACAAACACCCTAAAAGCTTTTAAAAATGATTTTTGAAAAAACACAAGTCATTTTTTCATGAAAAAAGCTGACTTTGTGGCCAATATTTCCATTGCTTTTGTTGCATGTGGGCATGGAGGGTTGTCGTTAATCATATATGATTATATGTTGTCTGTTAGATAATAAATTATAAATTATCGGTTTTATAAAAGAAAATAAAAAAATTTAATCATTTAATTGCCTTTTTGTGTTAGGCTGAAGTAGGAAGGCATTCAACATCGGAGCGTGAATGGGAGGTCTACAGATTTCTTTTGGATGAGAACTGTGGATTTCGATTAACAGGTGTTGTTACTAGAAATCAGATTGTAAATAAAGTAAGGAGAACCTTAATGGGTTGGTAAGTATTATTTATTTATTTAACACAACATGTAATGTGCGTCATGTACCATTGAGTGTTTGCTTTGTAATTTCTAATTATTATTTTTATGTTGATCATTGGTTGTTTGCTTTTTTCTTTTTGACTGAATTGGTTGTTTGCTTTGTAATTCCAGTAGTCGGTATATGGTCTTCTTTGTTGTACTATACTAAAACCCGGTTTAACGATATTTTAAGAAATGAGGCTGTCTGTCAAAGGGACGAAAGGAAAGTTCATATCTATGTTGCTTGCTTGTTAGGCTGTTTAGTTTTTCTTCAGGGTGCCATAGAGGACTAATGTCATTGCATCAAAACAAAGTTCACAGCAGAAGTTTACTTTTGCGCAACCTTTCAATCTTTCATTCAACGTCATGTATACTTGAATGTTAACAATTGGGTTTCTGACAACCGCAAATAATTTCAACCTTTTTTAATAAAAAAAAAATCGGACAGTGAAACTCGACCAGCATTTCACTTTTGAAGTACATTTCTCTGGTAAAATAAACATCTTTTGAAGCAAACAAATTCTGCAAGTTTACAGTAAATTATGCTAGAACGCTTTACCAAGTAGACAACGATCCCAAAAACGACCAAAAGGCTATAAGAATCTACGGCGTAAAGCTTAGTAAATTTTTTTAATCCACAGCCACAATTTACTAACTGCAGCAACGCCAGGTTATGAGCTTCACAATCCAAAGGAGAATTAAAATTTTCCATTGGAAGCTGTGCTGTCAAATCAACTTAGCAATCCAATAATAGAGAAAACCAGGCAATTATATCATGTGGTCAATTATTTGCTTGAACTGCTATAATGAACAGAATCTTTTGCTTTCATATTGGCTTGCTCCCGTCCGGAGGAGAAACATGGCGCAAGGGTAAAGGGAGCGGACAGCCAACGTGAAAATCCCCAAAGCACACTTTACCACTCCCATGAGAGGTGTACTCGGATAACTTCAAAAACTACTCAGATAAGCATCAATAAATTAAGCACTTCCACTCAACTTCCCTTCCCTGTGAACCTCAGTTCCAATCAGTGAAAATGTAGTCTAGGAAAGACCAGCACTTCAACCCAATAACAGTTCTGAGAATTGCAGATCAAAGAATAGGGTAAAAAATAAATCACGTTATTCAAAATACGGACAAATTAACCTGAATGCAAGAGTGAACAAAACATAACTACTAGCTCCTGCCGCATTTCCTACCCCGAAAGGCTTTTCATCTGTTTGACATGTTCTAAAGCTTGACCAGTACGCAACCAACCACAGAAGAACAGATGATAAATTCCATCCCATTAGCTAATATGTCAAACTTAGCAGAACAGTAGGGAAAAATTACTCCTCTAAAACAACATAAGAAAAATCTCAAGATTGTAGTAAACTATGTCAAACAAGGCAATTATAGCACAGGACAAGTGATACTACCAAAAAAAGATCACATAATTCCATTTCTTTAGGGGAAAGGGAGAGGAGAGGTAACGAGGGCAGGGAATCTACCTTGTTTGAAGATTCCACTTAACAATTTAACCAAAGCACAAAGCAACTGTGGGTGAATTCTGCAGCCTCCCACATTTTGCAGCCAATGCTTTCTTTGTTAATGGATAGAGGAGATCGTGATTCCCACTTCCATACCCACTTGTTGAATAAACAAATGAGTAATGACTAAAGCCAATGAAAGGAAGCCCAGGTGCAAAATACATGCTGACTTCTGTTTCTTCACCCACGTTTCATAGTCATACCCAAGGAAAATAAACATTTGATAACAGAATCCCAGACTACATGTATCAACTGTAAAAGTTTTCACTCTAGAAGTTACCCTTCCCCATTCTGTAAAAGCATGAGTGTGATAAAGATACATAATTAGGCAGTGTTCCATCACCATGCCCCTAACAACCACATATGTAATAGCAAGAAAACAGAACATGGATGATTCCTTTAGTTTAATTGCATTGCCTCAGCATGATACTTCTCCAGATCAGCATCAAGATCCTCTGCAGATACCTTTTCATCACGACCTCTTCCACGTCCACGTCCACGTCCTCGTCCTTGTCCTCGTCCTCTTTGAGTGCCACGCCCTCTACCTCCTCCACGCGGCCTTCCTAATGCCCCATCTCTCCCTTGTTCACTATTTAAAAGACAGACCAATAACACATGCATTCAGCTTTAATACGAGAAAGAATTGCTCATTATTTGCACCAAAACCCATCACTGACATGCACAAGCTCATTAATGAAGTACATACCTTCTGGGAACTCCATTCAAATTTCCAAAAGCTCCATTTGCAGCAGGTGCCACAGCATGTGTTGCTATGTTTGTTCCCACAATCTCTATCTTGATCGGTTTCCCATCTAGTTCAACATTGTTGTACCTCTTTACTGCAGCTACAGCATCAGCTCGTCGCGAGAAGACTACTTCTGCCGTACCCTATGAAAAAGTTTTTTCTAAACTACAGCAGGACACAAAGAATTGATTGGAGGGACCAAATTATGCCAATTGGATTAGATACCTTCGATCTGCCACTCCTGTCGTAATGAACAGTATGCCGTTTCAGGTCACCAACTTCAGAAAACAATTCCTACAAGTATGAAAGACAACCTTAATCATCCCACACATGAAACTGCCATAAAAAAATTTAAGAAACGCAAAACCAGTTATAACAAGGTGGCACATATATATGTATTAGAATTAGATAACACGAGTACATGACACAATTCAAACAAAAAAGAAAAGGAAGTTACTAAATAGTTTAAATTGATTTAAATTTATGTTATATTGACCGTAACCCTACATAGATGCTGCAGTCATGACAATAAGTACACATGTTCCACGTGTTCTCATATTTATAAATGAAAAAAGTAAGGAACAAAATAGAGACAAATTGAAATCAAATTTCACAAATACAAACAATGATATAGCTCGGTAGCTACTTAAGAATACATACACCGGAATTAATTTGCTGAATCTATGCAGGGGGAATTGTTATTAAATATTTCTAGATGTTAAAAGAGGAGCAAAACACGGGCATTTCAAAAATCATATTCATGCATGCAGACAATGCCATAGCTAGAAAACTTAAATTCAAATGTAAAAATTTAGGGATAGGATCAATTAACACCAGAACAATAACTATCTATGTAGAATGCAAAACTAACCGACAAAACCGTTGGATTGGAAATTCTTATGAAATAGATTAAGCTTATAAAATAAAATTTCATACAAATCAAAAGCTATTTGATATTTCATTGCACTACTTTATTTTGATGGGATAATATGTTATTTAAAATATAAGTAAATGTTTATTATTACATTACATTAGATTAGATAATTAGATTAGATAATACAATTATGAATGTACAAATTAACTGAAATTTAATAACACGTGATCCATCGGTTAACTAGGTTAATTTCTCGTTTTATTAAGCGGTATATATATGGAAGTTTGACAATTGATACTATCCCAAAAGTTTTAGGTTATCTATCCGAAATAACAAATAGATAGATAGACGCAGGTAGAACCAAAACAATAGAGATTCAGATTAGAGATCGCACCTTGATATCGTCACTGGAAACACCGTAATCCAAATTAGATATGTAGAGCTTGGTTCCCGTTTCGATGGAAGACGCTCGACCACCTTGACCACCTGGATACGCTGCTGCCACGTGCGCGGGCTGATCTGCATACATGTCATGCTGCCACGCCGTCTCCGGTGCCTGAAAATTAAAAAAAAAACGGTGAGACAAGTTGCGGCACCGTCAGAATCAGCTAACGGAAACAGATTTGAAAACACAAAAAAAAAAACCGAATCAGACGAAATAATGATGATACCTTAGCAGCGGTGTAGGGCGCGGCGCGGTTTGCGGAGCGGTTGGGGATGCGGCGAGAGGGTCCGGGTCCGGGTGCTCGGTTGCTGCGGCCTCTGGAGTTGGTGGATCCGGATTTTTTGTTGTTCTTAATGATATCGTCGAGGGTCATGTCGAGAGCTGCAGACATGTTTGTTTGTTTATGCTGAACCTTCCGTAAACGGTGAAGCAGAGATGGTTACGTCGGAAATTGGGGTGACGAGGTTTAGGACTTGGAAGATAAGAGAAAAGGGGCGCAGATGGAAAATTAGGGCTTACTCGAAGAGAGGGGTAAGGTGGGGTGGATGATAAAGATAGATGCAGCTGGAACTACGCGTAAACCGGTCCACGGAGATATTTAACAAAAAGTCGGTAGGAACTAAAAACTTAAAATGACATGGATTAAAGATATTTGTATTTAGTTGGAGTAAAATGGAAGAGATATCAAATAAACTCCCGATAAAGATTAGTTTCTGTCGTATAGGTGGTGGTATTTTTACAAATTTAAAAGGTACTACTATGTAATCAATAGTTTTGTTTTATGTGTATTTTTCTAGCCATGTTATTTTAATATTTTATTTTTATCTATTTGTAAATATATCTCTTTATTATTTTTTAATAAAAAGCTAAAATAGAATTGTCCATTGGCAATAAACGCTAGCTCTTTAATTTTAAGCTGCTTTCATCTCTTGTAATTCTATTAGCCACGACTCACGCCACCCCATGAATTTGTGTGGTAAAGAATTTAAGTAGTGTATTTGAGCTATATTATTTTAAAAATTGGGCTAATTTTAGGTGGAGTATTTTACCCAATTCTGAGTAAAACCTCCTCTTCTCCAATGTTAGGATTTCTTCATCCTTAAAGTTTCAATACAACATCCTCTGTTCCTTTCGATTTTCATGGTTCTTGCTATGCTTGAGACCAAAACATGGCTACCAATAAGTTTACGCTCACAACAATCTCCAATGTTTTTCTTTTCTAAAATCCTCCTTTCCTCTCCAATCGCTAGATTGAGCCGAGACACACACATCCTAATAATATTCAAATCACAAAGGCAAACAAAGTCATGCGTATACAGGTGAGACAAAGGAGATACCCACTTCCACCTCATTCTCAATTTTTTGCTTTCTCATGTCTTCTTTTTTCTCACGGATGAAATTGTTCCCCAATTTCCATTTTCGATCACCTGTACATACCCACATCGATCTCTCCTCATTGTTGGAAAAAAAATTTAGTGTTTTTTATTTTAAAATAATAAAGGGATATATTTGTAAATAGATAAAACTAAAAATGATAAAATGACATGGCTATGAGAATACACATGAAAAAATATTATTAGTCGGATACCAATAAATTTTCCTAGGTACCATAGTGATCACCATAATTGTTTTAAATTTTTTTGAGATGAGAGGAGGGCAAAATTATTTCTCACTCATTTTTGACTCACATCCAACATTAGTGATATCTGAAGATGTTGAATTTAAATATTTTAAATGTATTTTAACTTAATTAATCTCACATAAAATTTGATACTACGTACAAATCTAAAAACTTAAAATGTATCATACACTTCAATAGTGTTTACTGATTGTGTTTTTTGACAAACCATGAGTTGATCATTGGTGCCAATTTATTCGTGTGGTTTTTGTACGTTTTTTATTCGTGCTAGATAGCAACATCTAGAGCTCAGAATCAACTCCATTTTATTATCATTTTTCTTTTCTAATTTCAGACTTATCTTTTTAAATTGTTTGTCCCATAAATGCCATAAATATTGTGAAATTGAATCGTGATTATGTTTCTACTATAGCCAAGTGTCATTTTTATTATCATTCAGGGTTATATTATGATTTATGAAACAGTTACATTATACTTTATAGCGGCATAAGAACTATAATCTCAGTCAATAAAATATGTATCACGAGTAATCGGCATGGTACGTAGTGCTTGATCAGGAGGACAACACATCAAACCTTAGAACTTGAGAGAATTCAAGGCCAGGATAACTCTTCCTAAATAATTGGATAAGAGGTCCTCGTTCGAGATGGTACAAATACACAAATTTAAAAACCGACTTCATGGCAAAATAACATATTTAGTGATCTTATCTTGGTATAAGTGAATGATAATAATATTTAGATTGATTATTTAGAGCCCATTTGGATTGTTATTTGATCTAAACGTCAATTGAAAGGTAAATGAATGCAAGTTTTTGAGATGTTTGGATAAGTTTTAATGAATGCATTTTGGGTCTAAACATTGATTGGAGCCAATGCGTACAATAAGTTGTTTTTCCATTATATGTTGGCCGTTGGAAAACTTAATGAATTTTCATCAACAACTGAATCTATATTTGGGTTTTCATTTCAAGGTTTTAGAAACTCAAATTGGTCTTTATCAAAAAAAAAACTCAAATTGGTCAACGAAACATATTAATTGCTTCTCACAAATTTAAACATAATTGTGGCTATTCTTTTTAGCCACGATGCTTTTTAGATATATTGTGGCTATTTCTTCAGCTCTCACTGGTATATTACTATAGATATTATCCTTTTAGTATGCCAAGGATTATCGGGATGCAACAATTAAATGATGAAATTTCCTTTATCTCAAGAGTGGAATTATTTTACTTATCAAAAAATAAAGAGTGCAATTATTTTTTGCTTCAAAAAAAAGGAGTGGAATTAATTTACTCTTAAAATAAACTATCAATAAATAAACAAATGTATTTCCCTTTGTTATTTCATTTTGTCAACCATATTAACAAAATGGAGTTAATTCAAACAAACAATTAACAAAATAAAGTATATTCAAACTTAAAACTTTAATCCAAAAGCGAAAGAAGTTTGTAAACTTCAATCCAAACAAATATTTATATTTATACACTACATTGCGTTTGAGCTAGCTAATTTATGTCATGTCATGTAAAAGAGATCAAAATTTAAAACAAGTATCAAATTAAGTATCAAAATATAGATCAATTATTAACGTCCATGATCAAGCAGAGACCACAAAACGAAGCAGGCAAGTGGAAGCAGCAACAACCAGAGCAGCAAACAGCGTTGGCAAGAAGAAATCCAAGTGGGACCTACTCATCACCGCGTTTTCCGGCAAGCACACCATCTCTCTCGGAGAATCCAAAGGAATCCTCACAAATTCACCACCGCCGCCACCATGATAATGCTGACAAGGCTCTGAGAAAGATGAAAATGGGGACGCCGCAAACATAAATGCCACCGCGGGTGCCATCGACGCCAACACCGCGGCAACAATCAACAGAACCATCCACGTGGCGGCATAGAGCAACGGAAAGGGTAGTGTGGACGCCACTCGCCGGAGAAGTGAGTGAAAACCAAGGAGGGACATGATCATCATTGAAAACGGAAAAGTGATAACAACCTAGCTACTTAGGAACGAGTCTTCGCAGAACAGAGTCTGGTACGAAGTTTAAGGAGGAAAGGGATCTTGAATCTTGATCTTCTCTTGTTAGTTATTGTCATTTGAGTGGCACTAACGTTGGAGTTGGATAAGTAGAAGAGGTGGCGTGGAATGTGGATGCACGTTTACAAGACTTGTTCTTGCGCACTAACGAAATTGCCTTTGGCATGTTTAGCCTTGCAGTTTTGATTTGGGGACCTCATAAACCGGCACGTAATTGCTGGTTTAACGGTGTTTGGGTATTCGTTTACGCATAAAACTATACTTAAACCGTGCAGGCCAGCCCCAAGATTAGATAAGAATAAGAATGCCGTATTTTATGGGCGTTGAGAGATGAACTATCGATACTGAGTTGAGATCTTTTTTATTTATTTTTTTTCATTTTTCTCTATTATTATGTTTTTTTGGAATAAATACATTAAATGACATTTTTTACTATTTATGTATCACATTTATTTCTCCTAAAAGTATAGTAATAGAAGAAATAAATAAATAAATAAATAAAAATGATCCAAACTCATCATCGATGCTATGCTTTGTAAGGAAAATTCTTTATTCTTTAAATCTTTAATCAATATGTCAAGGACATTAGTTAACAAGGAGCTTTCACCTTGTTTATGAGATTGAGGGTTCGAACTCAGCTTCCCCACGTTTATCTATCAAAAACGGATTTGCGCTGTGGCTAGGGGGACACAATTCGTAAATACCACTATAAATTCTCTTGAAGTTGGTGGTAGGCTCTGGCCTTGCATAAGGTGGATCATTGTCCCTGAATTAAACTTTTATGTAACCACAAAAAAACAAAAAGACGGACATTAGTTAACATTCTTAAAGGAAAAACATTTCCTTTTTTTAAAATGTCATTGGGGGTTCGTGTAAAAATTATGTTTGCCGTTTTTTATAACAAAAACAATCAGATTATAATATGGTTAAACATTAAATTACGCAAAGGAGTTAGTACAAAATAAAACCTCTTAAGTATTGTTGCAAATTATTTGTTCAAAGTCTCCCTCCCTCGAGTCCAAAAGCTGTTCTGGGTTAGTATGTTGGTTTACTTTGGACAAATTTTTTCATAAATATTTTTAGTATACATTTTTTAATTAATAATTTTTTATATAAATTAAAAGTATTTTTTATTTTTTTTATTTTTTAAAAACTATTTTTTTAACTTCTCTAAAAATATCTATCTATTTATTAATTATTATTTAATAATTTTTTCTCTTTTATATATATATATATATGAAAAAATTAAAATATAAACTTGTCCGTAGCATCCAAAAAGGACCGTAGTCAAAGTAAGTGTCAAAGACCCAACAAGCGTAAGACACGATTTAAATTGACACGACAATTTTAACCAAAAAAAGAATTGACACGACAATACTATTATCTTAAGGCTTTGTCTAATATACACAAGTTAGGTAGGTTGTGTACCTAACACAAATTTTTTTAGCCATTCGATTAAGTGGTCACACTGGATCTAATTTGCACTTCTCATACCAGATCTTTCTCAAGCTTTCTCTCTCCTTGTGCTCCGAAAACGAAAACACAGAACATGACAGAACATGAATCCCTACCACACACCTTCAACCTTCTCTCTGTAACATCAAAAGCACTCAATATGGCGTTCTCCCTCCCCCTCCTCCAACGGTCCTTCTCTCTCCCCCTTCTTGCTAGTGGTCGAGGTGTTTCCGGTTCGATGTGGAGGCGGTCTTGCGGGGATCGTGGCTCGCTAACCACTGCAACAAACTTCCCTCCTCCGAGTCACCCTAGTCCTTCTCCCTCTCCTTCCTCTGAGAGACCCCGGAGAGGTTTGGCCACTCCGACTACATGATTGAAAAAATCTCACCGGAGATCTGACGCTAGACCGCCTCACCATCCTCGTCGTTGCCGACTTGAAGGCCATCTCCGGCGTGAGTGTTTGAGAAATGGCATCGAAGAGAGACATGGAGGAGCCCGAACTTCATAGAGGGATGATGAGCGAGGTGAAAGTGGTTCCGGTGCCGGTCCTCGCTTTGAGTGCTGGTTGCAAGTATATACAGAGGCCATAGGCGATTGGACGTGGGAGAGAGAAGGGTGATGGTGAAGAAAATTGTGTGTGGAGCATCCATGGTAAGATCGTGAGGCACATATTGATCTGAAGGCTAAAAAAACTTGTGTACCATACATCACCTATACAACTTGTGTAGGATAGAAGCCGCCTTATCTTAAAGGAAAACTCAACTTAATAGAAAAAGTACAACTACTTACCTTTACAATAGTAAGACAATAATTAATCGAGTTACGACATATGTATACTTAAAAATTTAATTTATTTATTTAATATTTTTTTATTTTTTTTTAACTATTACATCATATATCTCATTATTTTATCATTTTTTTTTATTTACTCTATCTCTCTCTAATGGTATACATCCCAAAAAATATCCACCAATCTTTATTCTAATTAATCTCCACAAAACTGGGAGATTTCAATTCAAAAGAATAACCATTTCTCAACCTCGTTAAGTCAAGAAAGAATCCTAAATAATCCTAAATATGAAATCTATTCACCTCCCATCTTTTGAGTCACTTTTACATTCAAAATACCAAAAAATAATCCCATAACAAAAAATGAACACACTTGCAGGTACACTCTGTATCACTTCCCACCATCATGACATCAAAACAAGCAAAAGAAGTCCTTATCATTCACGGTATGCTTGGATATAATTTACAAATCTTAATTTGATTTAACAGAAAAAACAATTTTATCTTTTACTCAAATCAGGATTTGAGAATCAAGATAATATTAAAACATAAACAACATAATTATTTTTTGGTTAAGAGAAGGAACAGAAGCCCCACAAACAAAAAGACTATTAACTGAATCCTATGGCTATAGGGAAGAGCTATCACCAACGGAGGTTCATGAAGAATACAAAGGTCAAGAGGTTGCAAATGAGCAAGATTTTCTAAATTCTAACCAATCTGTTATGCAATTCCCTTTCCTATATATACGTGTGAAGGAATCAAAATCAAAATATATAGGTGTGAAGGAATCAAACTTCCCAGTCTTTGGAGCACCATTTTTTAACGCACTGCAACATACTCCAGGATGGATGATTCAAAGAGCACCCCTTACACAGCAAATGGACAACCACCCAGGAATCAAACTCCACACACACACAAACTTCTAAGACACTAAGCCCCAAGATTCTTACATAAGGGCATTAGAGGAGCCTAATGTTCAAACACGATAGAATTTTGGCTCACATCTAAAACTAACCAAAAGAACAACTATAGGGAAAGACAAAAATTCTCTTGCCCGTGATAATTACCCAAGGCCCCAAGTGATACACCCATGTCTCAATTTTAAACATAAACATCTAAAAATAATAGAACTCATTAATGAACAATGGTTTGACCAAAGCCACATCTTTATCAATCCTTCCATTTAGTCAGTTCGTTTGACCAAAAATTCATTGACTAGTGGTGTTCAGAATAATTCAAATTCAGCAACTCAAACCAACTAAAGGCAGTGTGTCGATCAATGAATCGATTAACAAAAGAGAACTGAGCTGACAGAAACCAATTCAGTGATTGAGGCATTGTAATATCATATTAAACTAATCTTAGATCACCCAAAAGCACCTTTGGCATTGGCAAACTGCATTGGAGCATTTTTCAGCTTCTGTGCAACAATTAGTACACCACAACTATATGGATCATAAAAATAAAATTTCAAGCAACAAAAATGGCTAAAAACAAGATGTTTTCATTAACGGAGGAAACTCCTAGCGGAGAGACAATGAGATCCGAATTACATTGCTTCAAACGCAATAAATCTTTCTGTTACAGAAGATGGGATCTAAACTTAGATATACACACAAAATGAAGAGGAATAAACTACAATTAGAAACTGATCTAAGCCTTCTTAGGAGACTTGGCGGCCTTAGAAGGAGACTTGGTGGCCTTAGAAGGAGATTTGGGCTCCTTGGCAGCCCTGTCGGTCTTCTTAGGCAAAAGCACTGGGTTGATGTTTGGAAGAACACCACCATGGGCAATGGTGACTCCAGCAAGTAATTTCCCAAGCTCCTCATCGTTCCTCACTGCCAGCAAAACGTGTCTCGGGATAATCCTGTTCTTCTTGTTATCACGAGCTGCATTCCCAGCCAATTCAAGCACCTGCACCAACACAAAAGTCAAAACCATCACTTCAGCAACACAATCACATAACTCAATCAATGTAATTAGGGTTTCGATTCCCAAACTTATCAATCAACCCCCAAATTTCACAATAGATAAGGGAAATATACCTCAGCAGCAAGGTATTCTAAAACAGCGGCCAAGTAAACGGGAGCACCGGTACCAACGCGCTGAGAGTACCTTCCTTTTTTCAAGTAACGCCCAATCCTTCCAACTGGGAATTGAAGACCGGCTCTCACCGACCTTGTAACCGGCTTCTTCTTTGGACCTCCTCCTTTCCTTCCTCCGGCGCCTTTCTTTATCTTTCCACCGGCGTCCATCTTGCAAGCTTGGAACCCTAGATTCTAGCTGTAACTTCGGGGTGCTGTGAGAAATGGTAGGGGTGACGGGGATGGGTGAGAATGAAGTGCATGATGCGTTGGCACGGTTTTATAGGACTATTTACACCGTTGCGGTCCTTGCAAGGATCTTACATTGAGAGAAACGTCAACTGTTGGATTAGAACTTATCTACGGCTGAAGATGGTTTACGTGGCGATCTGTGTCCTTAGAAATGGACCAATTGGAGCCGATAACACATCACAGACTTTTTATTGGATTTGCGCTCTTCCAATTTTAAATTGGGTTAAGCCTGTGTTTGGAACTCGTGTGACATCTCATCAACGCCAGTTGTGTTTGAAGTTATAACTTGGATTTTGAAGATATTTCACCACTGGTTATAAAACTTATGGGTGGTTTATGGTAGATCAGTCATTGTAAAATTTTTACAAAACTTTAATAGCCATTAGATTTATTAATAAAAAAATTAATAGTACAAATTAATTGAGAAAAATGAGAGAACACACATAAGTTTTCCCACACAATCATACCTGTAACCCTCCCCCCACCTCCATTGCGCTGCCCCTCTTCTCTGGTGCCTATCCCAAACCACCACTGACTCCAATTGCCGCAACAGGGAGAGAGACATTAAACTAAAACTTGAAGCTTGAAACCCTCTCACTTCTAGCACCGATGCTTCCTCCCTCGACTGTTGGCACGCAACTGCTCCTCTTCCCCGCATACTGCTGCTTTCTCTCCATCGAACCCATCTTGATTTATGGGTCTCGACCACCATCATAACCATCTCGTCAACCATGATGATGGTTGTGACTCCGAACCGCACAGGGCCCCGCCACACTTCGTCAAAAAACTGTAGCCATGCCACCGCATCGGTGTTCGCAAGTTTCCTCTTTTGCTGGTAGCTTTATTGATTTAGGGGTATAGGGTGTTCCCAATCAGTTTAAATTTTTTTTTTTGGGTACATGGCTTGCAGCAACTTGCGGTGGCTCCGGGTTGGATGTCTGCGACTTTCAGTTGAGGCAGTTGAGGGGACGGTGGTTTGATGGAGGGAGGGAGAAGAACCCACTAGTTGAGGCGGTTATTGGGATGGTTTCATCCTGCCGACGATCGACTTCGTGGTGGCGGAGGCCATGGTGCTCGAAGGTTGGGCTGGTGGCCTTCTGACCGTCGGGGTATGTGTGGGGAAGGAGGGGAGAGTGATTGGGTGGGGGAAAATGTTGGTATTCTCACTTTTATCTAAAAAAGATATGGATCCTTCATTATTTTTTAAATGAATCTGACGATGGCTCTTTGTGGTCTCTTTGTGGTCCACGGGTGAACCACTTGATGTGGTGGTTCACCCTAGACGCACCCTATTTCACTATGGTTTCAAAACTTAGGTAAAGTGAGCCAACTCAACTCATTTAGGTTGGCTAGCTATAAGTTGGAAAAAAATAAGTCTAAGTGAGCTGACTCACTTTTGTGGTGAGTCAAATCTTACATAATCCAATTTCAACTCACCATGGGTTGGTGGGTTGACTCACAAATTTGCCCATTAAATTAAAAAAAGTAATTCAAATAAAATAAAATAAAATACTAAAAATAAAAAACATAGAAAAATAGAAGAAGAAGAAGAAGAAGAAATGCGCAGGTTGACCCAGCTCACCTCGAATTATCAGGGGGTTATAAGCAAACAATTATCAATTTATTTAATTTTGTGTAACCTGTGGGTTAGCCAGGCTCACCCCCGGTTGGCCCCCTTCAATTCGCGGGTTAAGTGGGACGGATTATATTGACTCGAGATTCGGTGAGCCAAGCACTTCTCAACTGTTTGACCCGTGAAGCGAGCTCGCTCACGGGCTATAACCCATTTTGACAATTCTAACTATAAGTGTGTGGTTAGATAACCATTTGTTAAAATAGATTTTGACTTAAATTGATTTTATAAAATTGATTTTGTTAAAAATTGAGTTTAAAGATAAGTAATTTATGTTTGAAAGATGTTATTCTGAAAGAAAGTTTGAAGAAAAACTTAGTGTTTTTAACCTAATGCAAAAGCTAGAAATCCTCGTTTCATGTAGAATCAATTTC
This sequence comes from Glycyrrhiza uralensis, assembly GCA_030159175.1. NCBI lineage: Eukaryota > Viridiplantae > Streptophyta > Magnoliopsida > Fabales > Fabaceae > Glycyrrhiza > Glycyrrhiza uralensis. The sequence continues at coordinate 39,533,548 of BRZY01000007.1, read as the reverse complement.
GAATAATAGAATTATTTTCTCTTCAAAAACCCAAACACCTAAATTTCTACTAAAATCACTTTTAACAAAGACAAAATCAATTTTGAGTATTCCCACAGTGCATCCAAACATGCACTAAGTCATGGGAGATAATCTATTCTTCACACACACACATAATCTCCGTATGTACATTCGTACATGCATACATAAACACATATACACATATTTATCTATAATAATATATATAAAGACGAACCATTTGAAGACAAATTTTTACAGGTGTCGCTTTGGGAGCGTTTCAAGGCTCAAATAGACTGATTGGATTTGAAAAGATTTTATTGATTAATTATTTCATGAATCAAATTTAATGTGCCTAAGTATTGTTTGAAATTGTATTGATTGTATTCGATTCAATCAATTTAAAATTGTAGTTTCAATTGTCTATTTATTAGAGAATATTTTTATGCCTTATATCTCTATCTATTTATTTTCTAAGATTCTATTTAACTCATTTCATTTCGCGTCGGCAACACATTAACGTTTCTTTAGGTTTTCATTCTCTCGTATGATTTTTCTATCATCTCTCTTTTTTGTTAATCTTCTCTCATTTCATATACAATTTTTTCTTCATTATTCTCATCCATTATAGTGACTAACACTTAAGACTTTCGATTAAAGGTTAGTTTTTATTTTATTTTTCATGGTTAATACTTTATATGTTTCAATTTTTGAATTTTTAATCTTAAATCTTAATATCTGCATGCATTGATATATTTTATTTGTTTATTTTGTTTTAGCCTTTGTATTATTGTTATTTACATGTTCATCAACACTGAATTCTTATCTAAGGTGAATTCATATTATTGTTATTTTCTATTTTATTGTTAATCATTTTATTTATTATTTTTTAGAGTTTATTAATATTTTTATAGCCTCCAAACCATCAATGTTGTTTAATTTTTGTTCCTCTCCTCTAAGGCAAATATTTCTTCTTCTTTTTGATTAATTTATTTTTAGTTATCAATTATTTTTTGGAATTAATGTTTCTATATTTTGCATTGTTAAGGTTTTTATTTTTTATTTCTATTTGTGATTAGTTTTTTATTCTATTCAAATACAATATTATTCTCTCTCAAACAAGAAGAGGTATCATGTATTACAAGAATTTAGTTATTTAAAATTTGTTTCAATATTTTACAATAAATTTTGTATGAGATTTCAATAATTATATATATATATATATATATTACTGTGGTTTTTTGTATCATCTAGAATAGATTTACTTTAGAAAATATATGTAATATTTTTTTGTTTTTTTCATTGAGAAAAAATATAAATTATTTAATTTTCCAAATGAAATCTCCTATTATGGAAAATTTGGTTTGATATAAATGTTATACCCATAAATTTTTCTTGAATGTCTTATATTATTTAATTTAACTTTTTGAAAATGTATATATTTTTAATACTATTTGGTTTTTGTGAATTATTTTGGTATTAATAAAAGCATTTGAAATAATTTGAACAGATTTTACAAATCTCTATGATAGAAATAATTATAAAAAATTTCAATTTTCAAATGATACAAATTGTATTTCATGAGACTAGGTTAAAATTCATAAAAGAAGCATGTTTATTATAGGAATTAATTTAAAATCAGAACTGAAAAAATTGAATATTTGTGATAGAAACCAATTTTATGGATATGTATAATAGGAATCATTATAAATTTTTTAAATTTGAAATGATACAAATTGTATCTCTAAGGATTACGTTGAAATTCATAAAAGGAGTGTGTTTATTATAAGAATCAATTTAAAATCGTAAATAAAAAATTGTATTTGTGTTATAGAGACTGGTTTCTAAATCTCTCATAGAAATTATTATAAATTTTTCAAATTTTGGTTTTCTGCAAATTGTATCTCTAGAAATCAGGTTGAAATCCATAAAAGAAATGTGTTTATTATAGGAATCAATTTCAAATGTTAAATGAAAAAATTATATATTTGAGATAGGGATCGATTTTAAAAATCTCTATGATAAGAATCGTTATAAATTTTTCAAATTTCAAACAATGCAAATTATATCTGTAGAGATTGTGTCGAAATTCATTAAAGGTGTATTTTTATTGCTGAAATCAATTTAAGATGGTAGTTGAAAGAAATTGTATCTTTGTGATAGGGACCAATTTTATAAATGTTTCAATTTTCAAATTATACAAATTGTATCTCTAAGGATCATGTTGAAATTCAGAAAAGGTGTATCTTTATTGTAGCAATTAATTTAAAATTGTAGTTGAAAACATTATATCTTCACGATAGTGACTGCTTTTAAAATGCGGAACCTTAAATGGTAATAAAAAAAGTTCTTTCATCTTAATAGATGTACGTGTATTCATTATTTGTTTCTCATTTAACATTTTTTACCTAATTAATTCATTAAAAAATTTCTTTTGTCCAAACAAATTTGAATTTTTCTGTGATTAATATCTATAATAAATAGATTAAAATAAATATTGTGGATAAAACATAACAAATGAGAATAAATATTTTTTTTTATTATTACATTATCATCTAACTTCTAATTTATTGGACATGTTATTTTTCTGAGAAAATTAGGAGACTTTATAAATTAATATATAGATGTAAATTGATTAATTAAAAAACTATAAATAAAATATAACACATGTGATATACATTTTATTTGAAAATATACAAGAAAAAATTGCACCTATAATATTGTGCCAAATATTTTACGTGAAATTTTATCGATATGTGAATTACTTAAAGAATTAAACTTTAATATATAATTTCAATAATCTTCTATTTCGCTTTATAATAATTTTAATATATATATTTTTTTTTATTCGCAAACTAATTTATCAAAGGCTTTTTCTTTTGGAATAAAACGGGGTTGAAGCCCAAAAAAACTAACTACACGATAATACTACGAGGAGTAAAAACTCCCAATAAGTCACCAAGCAACAGCTGACCTAAAAAAAAGAAAGATACTCATACATAATCAAAGACTTTGTTTAATCTAAGAGAAATTAAGTTTTTCTCAAATTAGTATATATATATATGTGTATGATTAATTGGAAATAACAGATAATATATAACACACGGGATGAAGAAATACAAGAAAGTATATATGGAGAAATTATAAAAAAAGACGATAAGAAAGCATATAAGGAGTAATTAAAGTTAATACTTGATAATGAACATTTTATGTTAAACATATTAACATATGAAATACAAAGAAAAAATTACACTTTATTACAATTTTATTCTTACAATAATTTTAATATAAACATATTATTATGAAAATAATCGAAACAAAAGTAAAACATAGAGATAAGAGAGAAAGAGAGAATATTTTATTGTTTTCTTTTGGGGTACAAAAACATGTACAATGGGGGTGATATATATAGCCACCAGGAAACCTAACCCTAATGTAAATATGGATGAGATCCTATCTTAATAAGAGTAACAACGTAACAAATCTGATATCTTAATAACAGAAATAGTGCAACAGAAAAGCTCATCAAATCTTATCAGTATCAATTTCTTCAGGAGATGGACATCCACAAAATATTCATAACACATATTTATTTTTTAATTTTCTACTATTTTTTCACTTAACTAATTTGCTAAAGATTTTTCTAGATATGAGCAAATTTGAATTTTCTGGGCATTGTTATCTGTAAAATAAAAAAAATATGAATGTTTCAATTAATAATTTACAAGTTGTGAGTGGTTTTGTTAGTAATAAAAATCAATTATTTATGGTGTTATATGAGAAAATATATTATGGAATAAGTTTCTTCTAATTGAATATGCACGACAATTTGAAGTGTACTCGATATGTATAATTGATACAAGTAGAGATAATTTAAGATATAAATTTATTGATAATTGCAGTTGATGGGTTGTCCCGTCAAAGTCGAGACGAGTTCAAGTGGGTACTGCACTTTCAGTTTTTTAAACTATTTTGCTATTTCTACCATAATTTGTACAATTTTTACATTGTATTCTACTTTAAAGTTGTGAATTAATATAATAATTAATTAACTATTTTCAATAGATAATGATAATTTATAATTTATTATATAATTTAAAAAATATAATTTAAAAAAGAACTCAAAGTTTTTATAATTATTTAAACATATTTTCTCATAAATTTTTATAAAGTGTGTCATATCACCATGCAACGTTACTACCCTAGTTATATTATATTATATATTATATTATATATATACAAAGTAAAAGGGTGTGACATCATCATATGCAGTATTTTCTCGTCCTATTAAAGATTTTCTTTTGCTTTTTTAATTTTCAGTATTCATTATTGTAGTAACTTAGAGTCCGTTTGTTTTAAATTTTGGTTGAATTATGTTTGATAGAATTGTGTTTAAAGAATTGATTTTAAAAAAATTGTGTTGAGAAAAATTGATTTATGTTTGGTAATGATATTTTAAAAGTATGTTCAGAAGAATTGATTGTGTTTGTATGCTAAAGGTAAAATCACTTTTGATGTGTAAATATAAAGAATTTTATGTGTCCCACACCCAAACGTGATTTTGCAAATAGAAAAGCAACTCATGACCTCCTTCCGCCAGAATTGATTCTAGACCTCAAAACCATGTTTCAAATTTTTGAATTGAGTACCCAAACGCACCAACTTTTTGCCAAAATCGAGTTTGACCAAGTCAAACTCGATTTTGGCCCCCAGCATGTGTTTGAAAATCTATTACAAACACACACTTAGTGGCTAGGATTTTGTGTTTTAATTATTACAGTGCACATTTTTTCATTTACCTACACAAAGTTTTTAATGGGATTTATTGTTGGGAACCAATTGACTCCTTTTCATTTTTTCCTTTCATAAGTATTTTCAGATTTTTCAAGAACATGGTTCAAAATCTCTTTATTTTATTTTGTTTTTGTTTCGTCATTGTGATTCAAGATGCTAGGTGTTTGGAAGCTAAAGTATCAAGTGGCAACAATTTTGAAGCAAGTTGGTGATTCAAATCCAAATTTCATTCAAGGTGAGGAGGGACAAAGGTTCATCAATGGTGGCAAGTTGTAGAGTAGTTTGATTTGTAGTCTAGAGCTCGCCCAATACCTAAAGTTTTCCACTTGATTTGCTTCTTTAATTGGAACTAAAAGCCCTGAATAATGGTATTATTATGTGTGTCATTGGTTTGCCGTGCTAAAGTGGTTGTGTTAATAACTTTGATGTTGTTAGGTTTGAATGATATAAGATTGAAGATTAATTAAACTTAATCCACACCAATAGTGGTGGAACCTCTTAAGAAAGCATTGTGATTCAACTTGGTGAATTAGTTTAAAATAGATAATTAAGGTAAATTGACAATTAATCTAAATTGAATAATTAAGTTGGGGTGGAAAATCATTTATAAAAGTGAAGTTGTGAAATTGTTTAAAAATACTATAACTCTTGTGAAAAAGATAAAGAATGGACAATTTATGAATGCCCACATGGTGTTGCAAATTGGCACTTCAACTTTAACCAATATTAGCAAACTTGGAGGATAAAAGTGTGACCAAATATTACTTGAAATGATTCTTATTGATTACTTGTCCCAAAGTTATTGAAATGTGTATGTGTGCGAAATATCTCACAGGAAATTTCCGTCTAGTTTAAAAAATAGCAAGAAAATGATATCTACAAAAGTATATATTTAAGAACAGAAATTCACATAAAAATGTTGGAATTTTCAAGCAAAATCTATAGAAAGGTGGCACTTAGCCTACACAAATTGATAAATTTGTGTATGTACCCAAATTGCATCTGACCTGCAATAGCAGGTGGTCACCAATTTTATATTAATTATGAAAATACCCCACCAAATATAAAAAATATCATTTTAAAAATTGAAATTAAAAATTGATATCAAGATTATACCTCTCTCTCTCTCGGTCTCTCCCCCTCTCTTGCTCTCTCTCTCTCTCTCCCCCCACCTCTCTCTCGCTCCCTCCCTCACTATCCCCTCTCTCCCTCCCTCTCTCTCACACACTCTCTCTCCCCCTCTCCCCCTCTCCCGCTTTCTCTTTCTCTCTCCCTCCCTCTCTCTCACACACTCTCTCTCCCCCTCTCCCCCTCTCCCGCTTTCTCTTTCTCTCTCTCTCCCTCCATCTCTCACTCTCTCCCAATCTCTCTCCCCTCCCTCTTGCTCTCTCCCTCTCTCCCTCTCTGTCGCTCTCTATCCCCCACTCCTGCTCTCTCCCTCGCTCTTCCCCTTCTCTCTCATTCTCTCCCTCTCTCTCTCCCCCCCGCTCACTCTCTCTATACTTCACTCCCGCTCTCTCCTAATCTCTCCCCCTCTCTTGCTCTCTCCCTCTCCCCCTCTCGCTTTCTCCCACCCTTTCCCCCTCTCTCTCTCCCACCTCTTGCTTTCTCCCACCCTTTCCCCCTCTCTTGCTCTCTGTCACTCTCTATCTATCCCCCCTCTCTCTCATTCTCTCTCTCTTGTTAGCTTTTAAAATATTTATTCTACCCCAAAGAAAGATTTTTTTTTATTTACAAAAAAGGTAAAAAATTAAGAAAATTTATTTTTGTGCTTGACAGTGAAGGTCCCTACTCCTATGTATCCTCAGGTGCAGTGACGAAATCAAAACTATGTAGTTCTTTATAAAAAAATTGTGTATTGATTTATCTTAATTTTGATTTTTTTATTATAAACACTATTAATATGTTATTTTTAACAACGTGGTCACATAGTTAACAAATAGGAAGAGGATCCAAAATGGTTACCAATTTTGACCAGCTAAAACAAAGAAGTTTTTAGCAATAGCTAAGTAGGAAGAGGATCCAAAAAGACCATCACTAATTACTCCATTTTAAAATTGTTTTCGCGATAGTCAAATAGGAAGAAGATCCAAGATGACCATCACTAATTACTCCATTTTAAAATTATTTTTCTCGATAGTCAAATAGGAAGAATATCCAAAATGGCTATCACTAATTATTTAGTCAATTGATTCATTAAAAAAAGGGTTCAGATACAACAAAAAAAAGAATTGCGCCAAGCCCAAATACTCCCCCCACACACACACAATGAAAAAGGAAAGAATGGGTCGTAGCCCCATGGAACAAAAAAACAAAGGAATTAAAAAAAAGTTAGAAAAATCAAAAGGGATTTGACCAAAAAAAAAGAAAAAAAATTAAAAGGGATCAGATGGGGGAAAAGGGTTCACTTGGAACCATAGCCCCCAAATGTAATGTGAGGGTAGAAAAGGAAGAGCCACCGTGGCTGAGTGTGAGTGAGAGAGAGAGCACCGTGAGAGGGAGAAGCAGGGAGAAGAGAAAAGAGGAAGGAGAGGAGGGTGGATCCACGGCACCCAGTGGTGGCCTTGGCCGTGTCCCGCTGTTGTGAGGGAAGAGAGAGAAAGAAAAATAGAGAGAGGACGAGAGAGAGAAAGAGGAAGAGGAGAAGGAAGGCCTCCCTTGTGGTGGCCATGGAGGAGCTCGCGGTGGCGAATGTGGTGAGGCCGCGGCGATCCTGGCCCCATCTCACAGTGATGATAGAGAAAGAAAAATGGCAGAGAGAGAGAGATCACAGAGGGAGAAAGAAGGAGTGACCTAGGTGGCCACCATGCAGTGGTGGTGGGCGCAGGTGAGAGAAAAAGGGAAGAGAGAGAAAGAGAGAAGGAGAGGAGAAAGGAAGGAGAAGAGGAAAGGGACCCGCGGTGAAACTCAGCCACGTTCACGGTTGTAAATTTATGGACTAAAATAAAGATATACAACCTTTTACAATTTTTTGTAAATATTGATATTTCTTAGGGCCGAAATGTAATTATGTTGAACTATTGGGGTTTTATCGCAATTAATAAGCAAAACCTAAGCAGTAGGTAACCTTGAATGAATCCAAACCCTTACAATTTAATAGTAATTTATCGGTGGTCTAGATTCGATTTGTGTACATACACAAATTTATCAATTTGTGTAGGCTAAGTGCCACCTCTATGGAAAATTCACAAGTAATAAAAAAATGTATAATAGTATCATTAGGGTGGGGAGCTAGGTATAGGTAGTTTGTCCCCATTACATATCTCGTTGGATAACCCATACAGATATCCGCTAATTGGGTTTTCAATGGGATTACAGTTATTCGTAGGTATCTAGGGATATTATTAATTTTTTAAAGTATATTTTTATAAAAAATTGTTTTTTCACACAATATTTGTTTTATTAGATATATATAATGTGGTGAACAACATGAAATATATGTGGCCAACAAATGGACAAATATATTGCTCAAGTAAATATAAACAAAAAGACTTAAATTTTTAGTCCCAAAAAAATATAGGCATTATTTGGTTTTGGTCCCAAAAAATGTTTGTTTATATCATATTAAGATATCTTGTAGCTTTCTCATTTCTAATGCTGGATTTGTGATTTCAACATTTAAATCCATATAAAATAATGAAAACCTATCATCTGAAGGTATGTCTGTGGAGTTCTGATCAATCTTGTGAACTTAGAATCAAAACAATATATATACACACACACTTAATGTTTGAGTGATTTTGAGATTTTTTGGTGGGAAGGACAAATTTTGATTTAATTTCCATATCAAATTTTTGGTGGTAAAAATTTTAAGACTAAAAATTATAGAGTGAAATTTGTTCTTACCAAAATAATGGAGGGAATTGGAAACAGGGGGAGGGAAACAATGGCGGGGGGATTTGGTGATAGAAATCAACATGTTTCCATAGAGAATGGGAGTACGTGTAACATTGTATAAATAAAATCAAAACCATATAGGCATTATTTGGTTTTGGTCCCAAAAAATTATTTTTTCATGATATTAAGATATCTTGTAGCTTTCTCATTTCTAATGCTGAATTTGTGATTTCAACATTTAAATCCATGTAAAATAATGAAAACCTATTGTCTGAAGCCATGTTTGTGGAGTTCTGATCGATCTTGTGAACTTAGAATCAAAACAATATATATACTTAACACTACAAGAAAATCGGCCATTACCGACGGAATTTTTCTGTCAGTAATGCAAAAAAACCGTTGGTAACGAACGATTTCCGACGGCATAAGTTCGTCGATAAATCGCTCGTCGGTAATTATTACCGATGAAAATTCCGTCGGTAATTACCGACGGAAATAATCTGTCAGAAAATTATATGTTACCGACGGAACCACACGAAAATTTATAAAAAAAGAAAAAAGAAAAAGGATATGAAACTTGCATAACATCAGGATTTTTCATCCTAATCTGAAACTTGCACAGCTAATTACTAGAGCTATACTACTCCAAATGCATTGAAACCAAAGCCTAATTTCTAGAATTTTGGGTCTAGATTAACATGGCACAAACAGAATTTCGTTTGCACCATCACACAAACAGATACATGCTTTACATCAGTCACTGCCAGAGTTCAAAATTAGCAAAACAACAACCAATCATACAACATACATTTAAGCATACGAAAATGGCTTCTTCCTAGGGTGACAGAATTTCGTTTGCACCACCACCATTAGAGGAGAAGATGGACTCACCTTGCACATAGCACACACCATTTTCCTCTTCTTCTTTCTCTCCTTTCTCTTCTCTTTTGTCTCTTCTTTTCTTCTTCTTCTTTCTTCCCCTTTCTCCTCTCTTTCTGGTTGCACACACACACACACACACACCAGCACACTCTCTCACATTTTTCTTCTCTTTCTTTCTTCATTTGAGTGTGTGAGTGAGTGAAGGGTATGGGTGAGAGGGAGAGAGGCTTTGGGGTCGAGTTTGGAGTGGTGGAGAGCGGTGGCGGTGGCGGGGGTAACGGCGATGGCTGGCGCGGCCAAGAGAGAGAATCGCGAATGAGAGAGAGAGAACTGAGATAATGATCGAGCAAAGAGATGGAAGCTGAGTTTATTTGGCGTTTCTGACGGTATTTTCCGACAAAAAATTCCGTCGGAAATTTAAAATTACCGACGGAATTTTTTGCCGGTGACATTTTCTGACGGAATTTCAAATTTTTTAAAAATCAGCGCCATTACCGACGAAAAAATTCCGTCGATAAATTCAAAATTTTTGCGTTTCCGACGGAATAATTTTGTTGGTAATTTTAAAAAAAATTAAAAAACAAAAAGCTGTCAACGGTCAAAATTTCAGGTTTATCGACGGAAAAACTTTTTTACCAATAGAAAAATTCCGTTGGTAACGACAGATTTACCGATGAAAAAAATTTCGTCGGTAAAGTTCGTCGATAATTGGCCTTTTTCTTGTAGTGTAATGTTTGAGTATTTTGAGATTTTTTGGCGGGAAAGACAAATTCTGATTTAATTTTCAAATCAAATTTTTGGTGGTAAAAAATTTTAAGACTAAAAATTATATAGTGAAATTTGTTCTTTAAAATAATGGAGGGAATTGGAAACAGGGGAGGGAAACAATGGCGGGGGGATTTGGTGATAGAAATCAACATGTTTCCATAGAGAATGGGAGTACGTGTAACATTGTATAAAAAAAAATCAAAACCAACATTATTAAAGACGTGTTTTGTTAAAAGTGTAAAATTAGAGTGTGTGTAATTGTTTTTCTACTATTGAATATAGGGGATGAAAACATTTAAGAGAATGAAAGTACATGGGATTGTTTTTTCTCTTACTATTCTAGAATGCTGAGACACTTTAATAGAAAGAGAGAAAATGAGTTCATTGAGATAGTGAAAATATGAGAGTATAATATAAATATGTTTATTTTTCTGAAAGCATATAAATATAAATGTTTTTATTAAAAAACTAATTCTTGATCCTTCCTTGGGTATCTTCCTTAGTTGTTTCTTTTCTTTTCTTTTTTTTTCATACGTTATAAAAAGAAAAAAGAAAAAACACAAATTTGCCTTACAAAGAAAAATTAAATAGGTATAGATACTTGCATTTAGTGAACATTCCAATATATAATTATGGAGTCTTGGATAGCTAGGGGTCCAAATCTAATGCAGCAATGTATACATTTATCAATTTATCAATATCAATTATCAATAAGTTTTGTTTTCAATTAATAATTAAATTTATTTAATAACAACTAAACACAATAAGAAATTTTGTACATTGCTATTGAAACTATTTTTTACTCACAAGATTAATTACTGAATTTGTTCAAAATGAATTATTCAAAACACTTATCTTACTCTATTTTTATTATCATTAAAATACTTTCATATCAACTAAATCATTTTTTCAAAATGATTTTCAGTTTATCTTTTATATTTCATAAAATCATCTATATCTATATCTATATATAGTACATGAAATACTTAGTACTTTTATTAAAACTTATACATTTTTAACATACAAACACAATAAATGTGAAATAATTTATACTCTGTGTAATGGCAAGTTATTTTATTTTATCTTTCAATACAGTAATAATAATAATAATAATAATAATAATAATACAAACAATAATAATAACAATATAACGATAACAATACAATAATACAAGAGGAAGAAAGAGGGTATTTTATAGTGGCGTCCTATTGGTCCATTTGAAAGCGCACGGATCGCGAGTAGAAATAATCCTCAGCCGTAGATGAGATCCAATCCAACGCGCACCTTCATCTCAACGCCCCCCAACCCCATCCTTACAATGCCGGTCCTCCATAAAACCGCGCTAACTCCTCCTTCATTTACATCATCATCATCATCATCACATCTTTCCCTCCTCACACTACGCTAAACTCACCTCCCCCTCGTTCCTTACAGCGAACCGAATTCACAGCAAGTGAGTAATCTCGATTCAACTATCTTGTAAGATGGACGCTGGCGGAAAGGTGAAGAAAGGAGCAGGTGGAAGGAAAGGAGGAGGACCAAAGAAGAAGCCAGTTACAAGGTCGGTGAGAGCCGGTCTTCAGTTCCCAGTTGGAAGAATTGGGCGTTACTTGAAGAAAGGAAGATACGCTCAGCGTGTGGGTACTGGTGCTCCTGTTTACTTGGCCGCTGTTCTCGAATACCTTGCTGCTGAGGTACCCTTTTTCATTTCCCACTCTCATTGGTGAAATTTGGGGGTCGATTGATAATTTGGGAATTAAAAACCCTAATTACATTGATTTAAGTTTGTGTTGTGTTGCTGAAGTGTTTATTTTGACGTGTGGGTGCAGGTGCTTGAGTTGGCTGGAAATGCAGCTCGCGATAACAAGAAGAACAGGATTATCCCGAGGCATGTTTTGTTGGCAGTGAGGAACGATGAGGAGCTTGGGAAATTGCTTTCTGGTGTCACCATTGCTCATGGTGGTGTTCTACCCAACATTAACCCAGTGCTTTTGCCTAAGAAGACCGACAAGGCTTCCAAGGAGCCCAAGTCTCCTTCTAAGGCCACCAAATCTCCAAAGAAGGCTTAGATAGCATTTTTGTTTTAGATTATCCCTCTTCATTTTGTGTGTATATCTAAGTTTAGATATCCTTCTTCTGTAACAGAAAGATTCAATGCCTCATTGTCTCTCTCTCCTGTGGGAGTTTCATCCATCAATGAAAACATTTCGTTCTTAGTCATTCTGTGTTACTTGGAGTTTTATTTTTATGAAGCATTGCGTGTTGGTACATTTTTCTCTTAGCTGCACGGAATTAAGTTGCTAATTGTTTAAGAGGTGCCAAATCTACATATCCTCTTTTAAATACTTTGATGCTGTATATAGTTTGCTAAGGGGGTTGTGTGGAGGTTCTATACAATTTTTTACTCTTTATTTCACTGCCCCCCCGTCTTCTCTGCGTTCCCTTCTTGTCGCTCAGTTTAGTATAAATCGAGTAGTAAAAACATCGTCGTAATTTCCAATTGGTATTGGTATATCATTGGGTTTGAAATTCTTTATGCAATTGGGGATTTAGGGTCTTTGTTACGGGTAAAAAATTTCCATTATTTTTGCTACAATATTTTAGCGGTAAGTTTTTTTCTACACTGAGCTGGAGCTTATCTGTTTGCACAAACTTTACCAATGGTTTTTTGATTCAATTCGTAAGAGTAATTTCTGTATAAGTAGATTATTTACCTATACAATTAATAAACGACTAAAAATATATTAAAATAATAATGTAAAGGACAAGAAAATATGTGCAAGAAAATATGTGCAAGAAAAAAGTCTCATCTCCTATTCTTTGTTTTTCACAATCATCTAAAATGTCGTACTTAAATCTTCTTACCGCACTGTCAAAAAATATATGGCTTTTGAATTTAGCCAAACCTAAGACTTGTGGTAAGTGATCCATCTCTCTCTTTGGGGATCATGTTTTCTGTATCATTTCATGACTCATAGGGATCATTTTCTATCATATCCCGGAGATTAGTACGAGAAGACTCAATAAAAAGTCTCATCCTATCCTTCAAATAATGGCAGTCTTCTGACCCTTCTCCATTTAAGGTTGTGGTATGGTCATTTGAGCTCCTTTGCGATGTGCTTGGATAAATAATGCATATTTGATTATGTATGAAAAGTGTAATAACTATAGCAATTAAGTTTTACACAAAATTCTAATCATATATAAAATTATTTATTAAAAATTGTACACTCTATGACAGAATTGTGCAAAAATGATTGGATATATGTGTAAAATATGTTTATAGCAAGTCTATAATTGTTAAACTCATAAAATAATGTATGTATTTTTAACAACCATATTGTAGCTAATATTTTTGTTTCATAACTCATTACCACCCCATTAGTATCTTTTGCAATATTACTTTATCAGTAAATCACAAATTTTGTCTCTAAAATTGTAGGGTCTTGTCAAACTAGTATATGTTATAGTGTTATTATATATTTTTTCCAAAACTACTCTTAAAATTGTAATATATAAATCAATTTAATCTAAGTATTACTCCGAGTTAACAAACATTAACAAAACTACTAATGTGACATATTAAGTGCCTACATAGTACTCATGTGTATATACATAGATAGATAGATGACATGTAAGTGCCCTCGTAGGAACTTAATGTACCACATTAGTAGTTCAATTAATACTTACTGATTGGGGCTTATGTTTGGATTAGCATGATTGATATTTTTCAATTTTAGAGATATTTTTAAAAAAAATTCAAATTTAGAGATTATCTTTACAACACATTATAATTTTAAGGACGAAATTGACAATTCATACATAACATTTCACATTTTAAAATTGAAAGATCCAACAAAGGGTGTGTTTACTCATCGTGTGGTGGTTATCCATTGGCTCATTTTGAAGCACACGGATTGCCATGCTATTTATTCTCAGCCGTGGATAGGATCCAATCCAACAGTCGACGTTTTCCGCTCAATGCCAGATCCCCCGCAGAGACCGCGACGGTGTCCGAAGAGTTATAAATCCATGCCAACGCATTCTCCGCTTTCAAGTTACCAACACCACTCACTCACACACACACACACACGATCGCGATTCCTCACAGCGCACCGAAGTCACTGCTAGAATCTAGGGTTGGGATATTGCAAGATGGACGCTAGCGGAAAGGTGAAGAAAGGAGCAGGAGGGAGGAAAGGAGGAGGACCAAAGAAGAAGGCAGTTACAAGGTCGGTGAGAGCCGGTCTTCAATTCCCAGTTGGTAGAATTGGGCGTTACTTGAAGAAAGGAAGATACGCTCAGCGCGTGGGTGCCGGTGCTCCCGTTTACCTGGCCGCGGTTCTAGAATACCTTGCTGCTGAGGTACCCTTTCTATTTCCCCTCTCAATTGTGAGATTTTGGGGCTGCTTAATAATTTGCGAATTGAACCCTAATTTTATTGAAATTAAGTTTGTGTTGTGTTGCTGAAGTGACGGTTTTGACTTCTGTGTTGGTGCAGGTGCTTGAGTTGGCTGGAAATGCAGCTCGTGATAACAAGAAGAACAGGATTATCCCGAGACACGTTTTGCTGGCAGTGAGGAACGATGAGGAGCTTGGGAAATTACTTGCTGGTGTTACCATTGCCCATGGTGGTGTTCTACCCAACATCAACCCAGTGCTTTTGCCTAAGAAGGCCGACAGGGCTGCAAAGGAGCCCAAGTCTCCTTCTAAGGCCACCAAGTCTCCCAAGAAGGCTTAGATCAGTTTCTAATTTTAGTTTATTTGTGTTCATTTTGTGTGTATATGATGATGCATTTAGGTCCTTCTTATGTAACAGAATGATTTGTTGCGTTTGAAACAATGTAATTCTGATCTCACTGTGTCTCCTTTTAGTATCCATAGCCAATCCGTAGAAATAACAAGCTTTCGGTTATCCATGAAGGTGGACTCCCTCTGTGTGTTTTGTAAATCATTTCATGGAATTTGTATTATTTTTGTTTTAAGATGAACTGCATTCTCTGCAGTTGAAATTTAAAGGATGATCTTCGTTCAATTAACTTTAGTTTCACTATTTCATTCAGGTATAGATGATTTTTAGTAGCTCAGATCTCTGCACAGCTCAAAATGCTTCAGTGCTCTGTGTGCTAGTGTTGAGAGCATGTGGTATTATTTGCAATGTGGAGCAATAAGCTAAGCTCCTTGAATAACTATCGAGAGCATTTCATTTCATTGTCCATTTTATTGATTGATTTGTGTATTATCTATTTATTTGTATCAATCTAAAGCTAGCAATCGTAATGAGCCGGATGATAAAAGTTTAATGAGTGTTTAATTTCACAAGTAAAAAACTAGAGAGTTTATTGTATGATATAGTAAATGCTTATGTAAGTATTTAATTGAATTTATTAAACTTGTTTGTGATATGTTCATTATTTGGTTTTAATTGATTTTTATAAGAAATCTAATATAATTTATAAAAATAGTTTATACAAAATTTAACTCTAAACTCTTTAATTATATAAATAATTTATACACACTACTTATATGACAATATAAGCGATTTATCAAACTACTTATCTAAATGCTCTGTCGGTGATTTTACAAAATTGGATTATATTACTGAAACAATATTATAATTTTAATTTAATAAATTTTATTTTATATTCCACAAAAATATTTAAAGAGTAATAATAATATTATTATTTTATTTTATTCCTATATTTTTCAGATGTACTTTGATGCACACTATCTTGCACCGAAAAAATAATAAAAAACACACTTTGCAATTTCAAATTCTAAACCAACGCAGAATCGATCTTTGCAAAAGTCTCGCATTGTAATGTCCCAAAATGGATTCTTATACTCGTATAATATAATGTCCCAAATTGGATGATTGAAGAATAAAACTGAGGAGCTTTCAGCATGAATACAATGCAGATGAGTCACTACTTTGGTCAAGTGTGACTCGACATCTGAAAATTATCAGATACACAGAAGACCCGAGCATGGAAAATATATAATCAAGTATCACGAGGCATAATCTTTCCCCAGGTCATTTTTTGTTTGCAGGTTCAACGAAAATCAGCCTTCCATCAACTATCTGCACCATGCAAGAAACATTACTGCACTGAAGGTAATTTTACAAATCAATTCCATGAACAACATATAAATGCTATGGAATTTACTTTGTCAGATCTCTTGCTATGCAACTAAAGGAAGATGTCAAAGGTGCATATAGCAAACCTAAGAATTTCCATGTCCCAACTTGTTCTAGAAATTTTCATCAATCAAAGAGGCCGTATAACAAAATGGTACGATCCAAAATTATCAAACTATAGAAAGCCATGCCCGGTATGCGATGAGCGTTTACCGATATGATTACTCTCCGTAGGAGTTAGGCAAAGAATCTGATATGCATAGCATATTTCCAACAAGAGGACGAGATAAGAGTAGCACAAAACATAGTTTATCATTACATAATACATATCAATCCACAATGGTAAAGGGTGTAAATAAGTTCTACAAGCCAGGGTTTAGACAACTATCAGTGTTGAAACAAATACAAGGTCCAAGAGCAATATAAGTGTGTGTGAGTGTACAGTTCAAGAAAAACAACTAATGATCGAGTTTCTCAGTCAGAAAAAAGATAGATATGCTGTGAACATACTCGGCCTTTCCATTATAATTCACCACAAGGTCCATAACTGCATTAAAAAGGCATTCACCACAACTTCCTGTGATAATATAGCAGTCACGTTTTCATTGACCAACAACAGAAAGCAAGGTAAGCTTGTTCGTCATATTTGGATTTCAGTTTGGAAGATTCAAACGTAAGTATGAGCAAATCCACCGAGAGAGAGAGATGGACTGGCTCAAACATATTCCAAACTGAAACCCAAACACATCTCTCTTAGAAACCCAAAAAGGGAAAGTTAAACTAGAAACCGAACTCCGGCTTTAAATCACCAATCACTTAGGCATTTTAACAAACATCACCAGTGCAAAGTCACTTACATCAGCAATCAAGTAAATTCCAACCAATAGGAGGCTATGATGGGTTATCTATCATCCATGCTCCTACATTGAATATGGTGTGACTGGTATTTCGTTTAATGAAGAAAACAACCTATCTAATATCGAAGTATTCAGTTCTATTTCACACACACACACACACACCAATAGTGGATATAGAATAAGACAAAATTACCCTTCCATTCATGGCTTTCATAGCCTTCTCCGCTTCAATTTCAGACTCGTAGGAGACAAAACCAAACCCTTTGGGCCTCTGGGTTCTCGGGTCCACCACAAGGTTAGCTGCAAACGCAGGCAGAAATGAACAACCGACATAAACAACGTTTGAGAAGAGAGAAAGAAGAGGGGGCACAGTAACACCTTGTGTGACTGCTCCGAATGGAGAGAACAGCTTCATTAGCTGCTCCTTTGTAGTGAAAAACGATAGTCCTGGGAAAAAAATGAAAATGAAGAAATGTTCAAAGGTGGCAGCATTGAACATAAATGAACGAGGGAATTGAAGAACCTAACTGCTGACAAACAGCTTTGTCCCGATTCTTTGAGTCATATCGGCTTTCGTTCGGATTCCTTCCAGGCAGCGTAGCTCGAACCTGTTTGCACGACGGTTAGGACTCACTTTACCTCCGCGGCTACGCCCCCTTTTCATAACAAGTTCAGACTCCATCACTTCCCCTCCGAAAAATTAAGAATTGATATACTCGAGAGTAATTCTAAATCCTTTTACTTTTTTTTCCTACAATTTTTTTTAATTACTGAATAGAAAAAATATTAAATATTTTTTATATTTTTAATATATTAATTGTATTCTCTTTCTTACTTTATAAAGTAGTAAGAGAATATGTAGAAGGATATAGGTCCTGTTTGGATAACAAGCTTATCTACTGCTTATGACATAAGTTGTATAAACTACTTTTATAATCGAAGAAAAATTATAGTGAAACTTATTTTATATAATTCATAAACTGTTTTGATAAGCTATCATGGATAGCTTATAAAAAATAAGCTCAAAACAGCTTATGAATCAGTCATAAACTGTATTCATAAGCTCTGCATATATTTCTCTTTACTTAAATCTGTTGAACAAAACTAATCAACAAATACGTCAAAAAACAAAAAAAACTAATCGACAAAAAAATATAAGACTCGTTTCTTTGTGATTTCGTAGATAAAGCGCTTTTTTAATTCAACAATTTTATTTCAAAAAAAAATTGTATATTTCATTTTTAAAATAAAAAACATAAACAAATAAGTGGTTTTAGTTTTTTTCTTCTTCATAATTTTAAAAAATAACTTATGAAAAAATCTCCATAAAACACTGAATTACATAATTTGTCCTTTAAATTTAGCGTGTGTTTGTTCAAGATTCTAACCAATGTCAACAAAAAAAAATGCCTCGAGGCACCAAAACGACAGTTTTCAAGAAACAGTCCTTCCCCTTCTTTTAGGCAACGTGATTCTTAACATGATTTTGAGTGAACGTGAATATGAAACAAACAGTTGTCCTTAAATTTGAATCTTCATTTTTCATAGTGAAATAGTTTATGAACATATTTTTCTTTTCAAATCACCTATCTTTTCACACCATGACACATTGATAACTCTCATATTAAATTATATGATAAAATTTTCTTTAAATTTGAGCAATTTTATCGCATATCACACTTGAAAAATTCATCCATTTCGTCCATCCTTATCAAATTTTATGATTAACATCTCTTTTTATCTCTTTGTTTCTTTGTATGACCAAATAAAAGAGACTAAACGGATAATTAAGCCTTAAAAAAAAGGAGAAAACACTATGTGCTAAGGAGAAAATTTACTATATATGTTTTCCAGAAAAGCTTATTGTTGTTCAATTCATGTGCCTGGAAAATCAGACTTAAACTTGTTTCCTTAATACGTAAGAAACGTGAATTGGTCTTAAACATGACAAGGTCCTTATTTCGGCAAGAATTGTTTCGAATGTTTGTCCTCGCTGATCTGGTCAAAGGGAAACCGTCTCTGTCTGTGTGTGTGATTCATAGTTCATAATTAAGCGTTAAACTTCACTGTCATGCTGGAAAAGGTCAAATTGTATGTCTTCATCAACCACACTGTGCAAGGGGAGAAGATAACGAAAACAATAGCTCTGTTAAATGAAAATTCAGAAAATACTTAACCTGATCAAATAGCGCAGGTTTAGCCAACAAGTGTTTTAAGGTACTAGCAAGTATTTATTGAAATATATAATTTATATTTCTTAACTTTTCAATGACCCGTAAAATATTACTCCTTTCCTTTGTAAAATAATATGCTTTTACACTTTTGTCAGAGTGGTACATTAAAATTTGAGCAATATTATTTGGGATACATAATTTTTTAAGTGTTCATCCTAATTATTTATGAATTATTACTATTAGATAAAACAAACAGCAGAGAAGCCCCGTCGTCATAGTGAATTAGTATTTCTGCAATGAATAATTCGTTTCTCTTGGTGCCACAAGAATAAATTTATAGTTAATAAAAAAAAACAAGAATAATTTATATCTATTGACAGTTAATTAACGGCTATAAGATATTCTACACTAGCTGGCAATGCTAAGGCACAGAACAACGCCAGTCTTTGTATAAAAAAAAGAAAGAAAGAAAGAACAACGCCAGTCATCTAATGCCACCTGTACCTAACAGCTTTACAAATAAATAATTCGTGTTTTTTTATTTGACAATTTCGGAGCTAAATACTACTATGGCCTTGTTTGGATAACAAGCTTATCTACTGCTTATGGCATAAGCTGTATAAGCTACTTTTATAATCGAAGAAAAATTATAGTGAAACTTATTTTATATAAGCCATAAGCTGTTTTGATAAGCTATCCTAGGTAGCTTATGAAAAATAAGCCCAAAACAGCTTATGAATTAGTCATAAGCTGTGTTCATAAGCTCTGCATAAGTCAATCCAAACAGACTCTATATAAGCTGTTAGAAATTAGAAACCTCTGTTGTTTGGCTTTTGTCTCTTGAATCTTATTGTTGTTGCTGTTATTTATTTATTAATAATAATAATATTTTGGTGAGGATGCTAGCATGCGCACTTTAGCCTCCCACCATAGTCGGGTAAGCTTCGAACTTTAAGGTTGTATCGTGTTCTGGACAATAAAAAATTCTGAGATTTTTTTCCAAAAGTTGTTCATTTGAACTTTTGGAGATCCCCTCTCTCTCCCATTTCCCTTTTCATTTCGGATCTGGTATATATAAATCTCTCTCTTGTGCATTTCGATATCTGCTTGGTGGAATTAACGTGAAATTCATTTTTGTTTTGTTTTGTTTTGTTTTTTTATGGATTTGTATGCGGATAGCAATAGATATAAGTTTTTGCGAGTGTTGTTGCGATTGAAATTGCAAGAGATTCATCGATTGATTGAAAGTTGATGGCTGCTCCACCGGCAAGGGCTCGTGCGGATTACGATTACCTCATAAAGCTTCTCTTGATCGGCGACAGTGGTAAGTGACTCCTCTCCTTAGGCAACTTTTTCTTCTTTTTATCTTAAATTATTGATTTTGTTGTTTTGACCCAAATGCGCTTAATTTTAGAGTTGAATCTTTTCATGAGGTATTTTGAGCGAGTATTTACAATGCAATTATGCTGTCAAGGGATTGATTTGCAAATTCCTTCTGATCCTAGTCTTAAAATGTGGGGCATAATTCTTCTAGTTATTGTATAAAGTTGATCCTATCTGTTCTCTGTGATACAGTGATTTGTTCAATTTAAAGTACATCACCAAATTTGGCCTCAGGCTATAGAAAAGAAGAAATATGGCTTCGATTGGCGTTTCACACAAACTTTTTTTTTTCGTGCCTTGATTATTTACTCCAACATGATGTATGTTATAGTTCCTTCCACCCTCTCGTTGTGGTTTTTTCTGTTAGAGAATGAGTAGAATATGATTTATTGTAAATTACAGAGAAATGAAAAATATTGTGGCTGTTCGAAACTGCAAGAGTACAAGTGAGTGTGCTTCGGCGTACAAATAAATCCCTTAATTTGCCACTAATCTTTTTTCTGTTGTTCTTGTTTGCAGGTGTTGGAAAGAGTTGCCTTCTTCTGCGATTCTCCGATGGTTCTTTCACAACTAGTTTCATTACAACCATAGGGTGAGTTTTCATGTTTTAGGTGGTAGAGCTGTGGAATCTTGTGTGCCAGAAGTTTCCCTAACATCACAAGGTCTGTCTTCCTAATGCAGCATTGATTTCAAGATAAGAACCATTGAGCTGGATGGAAAACGGATCAAGCTCCAAATTTGGGATACTGCAGGTCAGGAGCGGTTCCGAACAATTACAACTGGTAAGATTATGATCCATACAGTTACTAGTCTCATTTTTTGTTGCTTGTATGTGACACATGGAAAGACGTTGCTTGACAAATGACATGTGGTTTATGGCACTTCCTGAAGCACGACAAAAAGGAGAGGGAAAAAGGAGAAAATATATGGAGAAAAAAATAAACATAAAAAGATCATAGAGAAAAAAATAAACATAAAAAGATCATAGAGAGAAGAAAAACAAAACAGATAGAGAAAGTAAGCACTGAGAAATACCATAATTGTTGTTCACTGTCAAAACTGATGTGCAGACTATATAATAGGCAGTCCACAGTTCAAATTAATAATTGATCAGTTATTGATGTAAAGATCACTAGTGAGCCTCTTTTTGAATTATGTAAAATAAACTTTCAGTAATGATATTTGCTGTTTTGGTGTTTGATATGTCACGAGTTGAATTCCATATCCAGTTGAGTGGGTACTATTTCATTGATGTTACTCAAAAGTCCTTTCATTCTTCATTGGTTTCAAGTTTTTTAATTTTTACAGCAAGAGTATCTACCAAGTAGTTTATTTTGAGTAAGCCCTTTACTGAATTCCCTTTTCTATTTCAGCTTACTATCGTGGTGCTATGGGCATATTGCTAGTCTATGACGTTACAGACGAATCTTCATTTAACAGTAAAGTTCCCATCTTGTGCTTTGGTTTAAAAGTTGGAGATATGTGCTTTTCTCTTCAAAGGATTTCTCATCTGGAATATTCACCCAGCTTATGCTAATTTCAGATATCAGGAATTGGATTCGGAACATTGAGCAACATGCTTCAGACAATGTTAACAAAATACTGGTGGGAAACAAAGCTGACATGGATGAAAGCAAAAGGGTATGCAAACATCTAGGACCTTTATTGTTGTGAGTGGGTTTACAAGAACAAGTATCTAGGATCCCTGACACACTTGTTTTGTGCATATCTAAGCCAAAGGTGTTAAAAAACTTGGATATCATGTTTTGTATTCACATTACATTGATAACATGAATTATTTATAATAAGATCATAGATGCATGAATTTATAGGACACCAAATATAAGAGAAAAGGAGAATGATGCATACCTTTTCAAGATATGGTTCTTGGGTTGAATTGAATGCCTTGATCTTTAGAAAATTGAATAGGATCTTCCCTTCCTTCTTTCTCAAATTTTGATGGGGTAGGATGCAATTACATTAAGTTTAATTGTCATGTCTTAAGAGTCAAGACATTTATTTATAGAGAAAGTGGGAAGGAGACCTACCCTTTCCTGAAGAATTATAATTGTTCAACTCATACTCTTTATGAAGAGCCGTAATGATTCCACTCATCATGAATGTAATCAACTATAAGCTACACTATTCAAGTTATGATTTCCAATATTCATTGATCACAAAATAGATACTCTAGTACATGTCAAGAAACCATTCAACTAACAAAAGGAGCTCAAGAAATGATCCATTGTTGTCATCAAATGTGCTTTCTTCATATCTCATCCAAAAAAAAAATATGCTTTCTTTATCATTGGTATTATGCAAGGTTTAGTCTATGTAGAGTTTCAACACAAAACCAACCGACATTTTCACATTTACCCTTGTGCTTCCCAAACCACTTTAGTTGAAGCTAGTCTTTTCTCCTCTAACTCAACGTTTGTTCTCCAATCCTAAATCTTAAACATACATGCATGCTCTGTGATGTTAGAAAACCATGCTTATAAATTGTTAGTGAATGAAAACTTTTGTTTGGCATAGAGAGGGAAGGGGTTATGAGGATTGAGTTGTGATTTGATGCCATCAATTGAACTAGTAACACATCCGAGATCCTCTCTTTCTCTTATGTATGTCAAATTTGAGATTTTTGTAATCTATTAATAAAATTTTGTCTCTCTCTCTAGGCTGTGCCTACCTCCAAGGGCCAAGCACT
The DNA here is from genome assembly GCA_030159175.1 of Glycyrrhiza uralensis. NCBI lineage: Eukaryota > Viridiplantae > Streptophyta > Magnoliopsida > Fabales > Fabaceae > Glycyrrhiza > Glycyrrhiza uralensis. The sequence continues at coordinate 39,510,010 of BRZY01000007.1, read as the reverse complement.
GGCCGATGAGTATGGAATCAAATTCTTTGAAACAGTAAGTGATGTATACTTGTGAATGTGGAAACTTCCTGAAGTTTTATGTTATTATTGCAAACTGAAAAATTTTCTGCTGCAGAGTGCAAAGACAAATCTAAATGTGGAGGAAGTTTTCTTCTCGATTGCAAGAGATATAAAACAAAGGCTTGCTGACACTGATCACTCTAAGGCAGAGGTATTTAAACTTCCTCTTCCAATTGAATTCACGGACAAGTTTATTGTGTCAATAGCTTTCGGTCCATCAAGTTAATTGAATGTCTCTTTTTTCATTGCAGCCTGCAGGAATTAAAATCAACCAACAAGATCAGGGAACTGCAGCGCAGGCTGCACAAAAGTCAGCTTGCTGTGGTTGAGAAGGCAACATTATTGTCCAAGAACAAGAAGGAAGGAGGAAAATACTTGTATGATGAAATTGATGATGACGACGACTTTAATTTGCTTTGTGTTTTACGTACCTGGTCATTCTTTCGTAGTTTCTTACTTTTCAAGAAGTTAGATGTTAATCCAAATGTAGATGTGGTCGTGTCATTGCCCCCTTTATATTGTTTGGTTGGGACACAATCCATTGATCATTGACTTTTTTAAGGGTTAATTGCACTGTCGACATTCTTTAAAATTTAATGAAATTGTATTGACGTCATTCTTAGTTTAATAAGTTACAATAATAATTATTTTTTTATTTTTTTTTGGTCAAACAATAATAATTATTTTAAAGAGTGGTGTATGGAGGATGATTTAATCGTAGGGGTTATCTCACAATTTCATTAAAAAAAAAAAAATCGTAGGGGTTATCTCACAATTTCATTAAAAAAATAATTATTGTAATTAGAAAATTACGATAACCCCACATCCATTGCTGGGCCAATCGAGAGCCCAGTGTTAGATCACAAGTCCAGACCCATTGTTATAATCCTAAACCTGATTTACTTTGACTTTTCATACCGCCAAAATTTCATACTATAGAATCTTTAACGGCATGAGATATAAACAATCCGAAAGATGCATCTTCTATTCTTCTCCTGTTCTCCATATATTTGTCCATTTTTTTTATCACCTTCTCCATATATTTTTGATCAACTTAATTTGTTCTCTCTTGAGTCATAAACCAAAAAATTGGTTTGAGACTGAATGAAAATCGGGATTATTCTCCCAAGAAGAAAAATCCACATCTGAAATTCCTCGACTTGATTTTCCATTTGCATCTGCTACCACTTGTTTCTTGTTTGGGAAAAAGTCTACAAAGGAATATCAAATGCTGTTTCTCTGTCATTAATATTGTCCGGGACCGTTACCATATCCAAACCCCGTTTTGGAAAGACTGCAGCATGAATTAATCTAACATATATCCGTCACATAACAAAGGCACAGGCTGGTTTTGTACATACACATGAAGGAATAAGAGGATACGACTTATAATTATTCAACTTTTTTTTTTTTGCCAGTGAAAACTGTACTAATCAAGTTTGATATTGATTAAAGATTCCTTCTAGATCCAAACGAACTAACTAATAGCATGCATGTTTGTTTTTGGAGGCTCTCAAAACACAATTTTGAGCCTATTCTAACTATGTCAAACAATGACCAAGTTTGATCAGTGCCGGTCCAATACGGCTAAATACATGTATGGGCCTAAAACAAATTTTAAAGTGAGGTTTTTTTATACATCAAAGTGGACATAGACCGCTATAGATAAATATTTTTAGTTTTACATATACTATTAGTAAATAAAATTTTGTTTGTAGACCTAATAAGCAAGGGATTGAGTTGTCTTATCTTTGGGCTAGCTCTGAGTTTGATAGGGTGGCAAAATATGGAAAACAAAAACCACTAATTAGTCAGTTGTAAGGGGAGTTTTTCCCTTCCTTAATTCGAGTTAATAAGCGTGTAGATAAATTAGCACCAGACCAAAATGTGATCAATATGGGAGATATATCTCCGTTTAATAATAATGCATGAACGAAAAGGTCAATTACTTGTGAAAGGCTTTTCAAACTCCAAGTGAAACCTAATTATGGATTTTGTCCTAATGCATTGAGATATTTTGATATAAAATGAATGGATGTCCAATATGCTTGATGGGATATAATGTGATTGAGTTTACATATCGATCTATCGTGGAAAATAAGATACATAGAAAGACGCGTGTGATGCAAGCTGATGACTTTATAATTGGAGGAAAAAACTAGATCAGATACTATATTCAAGCTTGCATAATTAATTAAGAAAAATCATTTTTTGACACAATTGTATTATGCACACTTAGTGTGTGTTTCAGTGTTTGGTTATGCGATGATGAAAATTGATTTTATAAATTTGCTTTTGGTTAAAATTGAGTATAAAGTAAAATAGTTTATGTTTACATGTTTTTACTCTAAAAGTAAATTTGAGGTAAAATTTAATATAAAATTTTCAACTTAAAACAAAAGCTACAAATTCTAGCTTCAACTAGAATCAATTATAGACAACAGAATTGTTTTTATAGCAAAATCTCAAACACCTTAATATAAAAAGCAAATTATGTTTGCCCCCAAATTTGAGTTTACCTTCTCCCCTCGTATTACCAAACATGCACTTAAAGAGAAATAAAAATAGAAATTGTGAATGGGTATTAATGTACAAGTGGGACACATATGTATATGTCTCATATCTGCTTGTGAAATCAATGTTGCATTGTTTAAATAGGTCAGCAAGAATAGTTACACAAAAGAAAGTACATGCCATATACGAGGGAACAATTATTATATGCAGTATTAGTGAGTGAGCAAAAATGGAAAAGATACCAGGTAGTTTCAAGGAAACACAAATGACCATATAAAGTGAGTGATCACACACGTATGTCTCACTCTAATGAGACGTAGCGTAAGTATAACAAATATTACAAAGAAAAAAACATACACAACGACTAAGCAAAAAGAAAAGAAAGAAAAGAAAAGAAAAGAAAGAAGAAATATAATGGATTTAATTAAAAATTTGCAAAATTAAATAAAATGAATCAATTAAAAACAGGCGCCGTACTCCTGAGGTTGAGCATAAGATGATTCTCCGATGGTGTGAGGTTCAAATCCAACAAGCACAAATTCAACCTCTCATTAGCATGATCTTTGGATGATGAATTTTTCTTCTTCAAGATGGGAAAGGCATGTTGATGTTGGTTTCGAATCAGAAGATGACGAGCATGACAGATAGAAACTCTATGCTTTCTCATGTGACCCCCAAGAGCTTGTCCAACAGCAAACTCAACCCCACAAATGGGGCACGGGTGCATCCTTGGTTTCATGGTAGTGGAGTACGAAGAAAGGTCTTTTACCATGAGCTTGTGCTTCTTGTGACTTGCTCTGTGGCCCCCTAGGGCTTGAAATGAAGAGAATTTCCTATTGCACGTTTTGCACTTGAAAGCTGCAGCACCGTCGTCCTTCGATGGAATATTGGTTTCATGACTCTCACCAACTTTGGTCAGTAGCATCAAACAATTACCCTCCTCTTCTCTGCATCTCTTCATCATGGCTAGCTAGGTTTATTGATGGTTTAATAAAAGCAAAAAAAGTAGTACACCAAAATGTTAATGTTGAGATTTGAGAACTGCGCGCACACTCGCTAGTATATATATCAAAAGTAATTAATGAGAAATTGAGGAAGGCACCGCAGTCTGATATATAGATAGGTTTGATCTCAGCATATGTGAGGAAGGTGCGTATAGCTATTAGCTACGAGAGTACGACAATGCGAATGACTCTTGTCACGAGTTAGTTACACTTACACTTACGCTTACGCGGATGGAGATCAGTGGCAGAAATACCCTTGCGCTTTCCTTTGCTATTAAGGAATGAAGGAAGGATAGTGGCATTTGGTGTAAATATGTGTCAAGTTGAGAGACCAATTAGACTATTCCTCCCTCGTACGTACTGGGTCTTTAATATAATATTGGTGGCTAGAGTCACTACCGCGTATTAATTACCAGAGTCTTTAGGGAGTGACCCGTCTACGTTGAAGATTGTTGAAAAATCCATCCAGGCACAGAGAAATGGATTCACGACAGTTGTGCAGTCACGCATTCGGCAATAGAGATCATTGGATTAGATTGGACGGTTCACAATTTTAGAGATAAAAAAGACTTTAAAATATAATTGAGATTTGTAGTCGTACGATCATGATCTAACGGTTGGCGTTCACCGACTGTGTAAATGCAGGAAATCTATGATTGTACGGAATCCAGGTTCTCCATCCAGCTGAGAAATTACCGGTCATGTAAGTGTGTAACTACTCCATAATATATGCAAGTCCTGGTTAATTAATTATTATTAATAATTTTATTCTAAAATTTTGGGGGGAAATAACGCCCACTGCACCACACGACACAGACGACACGAGTACTCTCATTTATGTGTCCCACTTTTTTTCTTTCTTTTTTTTTATAAATCAAATTGCATTAATATGGGACTAATTACAGCTTTAATTTTCTTTTATGCATGCATGAAAAAATTGTTAGAAATATATAATACTCCATAATATGGAATAAATTCATGTGTTTTATTCACTCAATACAAGCTTTTAGGAAAGTTAGTTTCATGATATGGTATTGGTATTAATTATTAGAGTTTTTTTGTGTGAAGAGGAGCATGTTAGAAATGTAATATAAAATTATTCATGTATTTTCATCCAACAGCTTAAATTTTTGGGAAAGTTAGTTCATGGCAAAAATTATATTAATAGTTTTTATGTAAAAAAAACCGAACTGTGAAATTAATGAAAAAATTATTCATTGAAAAGTAAAATGAAAAATACAGGTGTTGAAAAAAAATGTACTCTCTTTACATGAATTCACACGATTTAACTTGAGTTAATCGAAATGCAATGTGATTTCCATGAAAAGAATGTTTAAGAATTAAGGACTAAAAAACTGTTAACGAGAGATGATCGACCTGTGAAACGTAGCGTGTGGGCCTACGAAAATTCGGTGTGTATGAAAGGAGGAAGCAATATTGACCAAAAAAAAAAAAGAAAGGAGGAAGCAATGAAAGGCAGAGGAGCAACAGACAAAAATCCTACGCTTGTTGACCCCAAAAAAAAAATAAAAATCCTACGCTTTGGATTGAGTAATTACAAAAGCAAATTAACGTGTGTCACAGGGACTCAAAGTATTCTGTCCACACTAGTGAGGTTGAGGCCCCTGAAATTCCTTTATCATGATGTCCTCATTTCTGCCTAATGAAGTCAACCATTGTGTCGATTTTGCGTCACTGCACCAATGTAGAAGTAGCATATCCACCTTAATTTCCTGCTTCTTACCAAGTTTTTCTGACGGGATGATGCAATTAGAGTTTCCCATGATTTTGGTCACCTCACCTGCCAATGCATGTAGAAGAAGAAAAACTTATTGCGCATGCTACCAAGTTTTCTTGAGCAGCAATTTCGTATTTGTCCTCTTAAACATTTCACCGGGTCTTTTTTATTTTATACCTTACAAATTGCATATGATATACCTTACCGTGTATTAGATAAGTTTTTAATTGTAATATTACTGTGAGGTTAAAAAAGTAAGTCCATATTGAAAAATATTTGAAATGAAAAAAAGAATATGTACATAATTAAATTCTTAAATATATATGAGAATTTGTTTCAAATTTCAAGTCTCAGTGTTTTTCGGTTGTTGGAGATCCCCCAGCTCCCAGCTCCCCGCCTTCCGCGCTCCCCCAACCCCCAACGTTTATTGCTTAATCCACATTTTTTTGACATCTAATTATTGCTTAATCAACTTAGTAAATAAAAAATTTAATTAGTATACACTGACAATATAATTTATTTTATACATACATACATCCAATCATATCTTATCATGTAGATATTTGTGCAGATATTTTAAAAATTATTATTATTATTATTATTATTATTATTATTGTGTTACTTTTTCGGGTCTACTATAAAAAGAAAACAATTTAGATAGAAACCCGTACATATAGAGAAAGAGACATAAGGTTTGCAAATTCATAAACATTTTCGGAATTCTCCAATCCATTCATTCGTTCAACGAAAAAGCTTGAATCCAGCCATCTATGATTTATTATTGGTGAGGTATTATCCATTCTGTTTCTATGAGTTGTACCTGATAGTTTCATTTTTATCGTTGAAATATGCCACACGATGGGACTCCTTTTTAATAACAAGCTTATAACTTGATTCGATGCGTCATGCTCTCAAAATATTTTTGTATAGACTTAGTTTATAATAATTATATAATTTATGTAAATTAAATTAGTAAATATTTAATATAACAATTATTTAGAACATTATACACAATTATTTGTTATAAAATTAATACAATTTTTTATACGAAATAATGATATTTCGATCTTTTATTAATTTATCATGCATAATAGTGGACCGCTGGTCATTACTCATTGTTATTAGTACATACTCCTATAAGTATAACATTACCACGTCAAATGTCAATATGCAAGCCTGGTTTGATAATGGAGTATATATGAAAGCCGCGAGAGTGTTTCGGTGGAAACTGAGAAGTGGGAACTCTCTGACTAATTAATGTAATGACAAATAAAATAAGGTAGCCACTAGCCAATCCCCATTATCGATGAATATTAATCATAATATATCAAGCCGGTGAACGATGAAACATCGTATCAAGGATTGTTAGCTTAGTTGATAGTGATTAATATTTGTAAGGCTTAATAGGATTTTTCGTCCCTGCAAATATACCAGTTTTTGCTTTTTATCCCTGCAAAAAAAATTTTTAGTTATTCATCCCTGCAATATCGTGACTGTCTCTTTTTGGTCCTCGCCGTCAGTTGCCGTTACAAAAAAGCTAACGTGGCAGACGAAGATCTATTTGGCAGTGCCATGCTGTATAAGTGAGCTCACGTGGCGTATGCTGACTGGGCAAATTGCTGACTCATTAATTCCCACTAATTTTTTTAAATGAAATCTGTAATTATTTTGAATTAAATGTGAGTTTTAGATTTTTTAATTTAAATGTAGGTTTAAATACTTTTTTCGTCCCTGCAAAATGACTGAGTTTCATTTTTCGTCCCTGTAAAATTTTTTGTTTGTTTGTGATCCCTGTAAAATAAAAAGTTTTATTTTTAGTCCCTGCAAAATTGTTTTAGTCCTTGTAAAATTTAGATCATGTTGAATTAGTCCCTGTAATATTTAGATAATTGCCAAAGTAGTCCTTGTAAAATAAATTTAATAGGGACTAAAAACAAAATTGTTCACATATTACAGGGACTAATTCAACATGATCTAAATTTTACAAGGACTAAAACAATTTTGTAGGGACTAAAAATAAAACTTTTTGTTTTACAGGGATCACAAGCAAACAAAATTTTTTACAGGGACGAAAAATGAAACTCAGTCATTTTGCAGGGACGAAAAAAGTATTTAAACCTTAAATGTATTATAATTTGGGATTAGGTTCATGGGATTAGGATTAAGATCTTTGGGATTGTAAAACATGAACACGATGAATGGAGAAAGATAACCTTACGCAGGAAGAACAAAACAATGGTTTCTCCCACTCCAAATCTGAACATAATGCTTCTTTCCTTTTGCTCTTTGTTTGTAGAAACTCAAATTGCTCACAAAATTTTTCAAGCAAGCTAGTATTTTTCGGTCAAGACAAAAATTCAAAATTTCCCCTCTCTTAACCCAGAAAATGGAGAGAAGAAGATTGAAGAAATTCTTCATGTGATTCCCTCTCTCTCACACACAAAGCCTACCCTCTCTCTATGATGCTTCTCTTCGAATATAAACCCATTTGATTTCAAGAATGTGGGGTTTCAAAGGCAAGCACTTGAAGGAGAAGGAAAACCAAATCAGTGGATTTCTCAACACCCCAATAAATCGATGGGTTTCAAAGGAAAGCACTTGAAGGAAAAGGAAAAGGCAAGCCTCCAATGTCACAATTCCCCAACACCCCAAGCTTCATCCTACAAAAAACAAACCACAACACAACATCTTGGCCCCAACCGAGATATCCTCATCTTCATCAAAATATCTAAGAATAGACAAGTGAAGCTGTTTTTGGAGGAAAAAAATTGAGAAAATAAATTTAAGTGGAAATAAACCAATAGTTTCAGTGCAGAACTAAAGAGAAGGAAAAGGGGGGGTCTAAAAAAATAGGGAAACTGCAAATCTACAAATGGAGAACCCACCACCCACAAAAGTAAAACAAAAGCTACAAAACTTCAAATCGTTCCCCCACCCCCCACTCTTTCCACCCACAGAGACAGAGACGTCGAGGAAGATGACGGTGAGCTACGAAGACACTGCGGGTGGCACGCCGATGGTGAGCGCTGAAGAAGATGACGATGAGCAACGAAGATGATGCGCGCCGACGGGAGGGAGTCTAATACTGGAATTAGGTGGAGAACCAGGGGCCTGGGGATGAGGAGGCGGCGGTATCTTGTGACTCTGCAAATTGGGTTGGCTAGGATTTCAAATTGGGGTCTGTGTCTTCATCGCATGTCTCAATTGCAAATTTTAAATTTTTTTTGTTTTTTAAAAAAATTGGGTTAAATGTTAATATGTGTTAAAATGGTTAATTAATGAGTCAGCACAAATATACATGTCAGCACATGTCAGCTGTGCTCACTTGTCCACTGTAGCAATGCCAACTGGCGTTCCGTCTGCTACGTCAGTTTTTTTGTAACGACAACTGACGACAAGGACCAAAAAGAGACAGTCACGATATTGCAGGGATGAATAACTAAAAAAATTTTTTGCAGGGACGAAAAGCAAAAATCGGTATATTTGCAAGGACGAAAAATCCTATTAAGCCTATTTGTAACTTATCACAGCCAAAGTCGAATGAAAATTGTTTTCTCATATCATAATTTTTATTTGGTTTAAATACTTTTTTCGTCCCTGCAAAATGACTGAGTTTCATTTTTCGTCCCTGTAAAATTTTTTGTTTGTTTGTGATCCCTGTAAAACAAAAAGTTTTATTTTTAGTATCTGTAAAATTGTTTTAGTCCTTGTAAAATTTAGATTATGTTGAATTAGTCCCTGTAATATGTGAACAATTTTGTTTTTAGTCCCTATTAAATTTATTTTACAAGGACTACTTTGGCAATTATCTAAATATTACAGGGACTAATTCAACATGATCTAAATTTTACAGGGACTAAAACAATTTTGCAGGGACTAAAAATAAAAATTTTTGATTTACAGGGATCACAAACAAACAAAAATTTTTACAGGGACGAAAAATGAAACTCGGTCATTTTACAGGGACGAAAAAGATATTTAAACCTTTTTATTTTTATATTATACATACTTCTATTTGATTTCTTGTTTGTATGCGTTTTGATATTTTTTTTATGGAAAATGCTAATGTATTCCCACTTAAAAATTAAAAGAAGCATATTAACAATTTACACCTTTCTCATTTGGACAATAACCTACCTTTTTTTAAAAAAAATAATTTAAATGGAGGTGCACATGTGTAATTTTATTTAATATTCATTTTTCTCTTTCCCGTTTCAGCTTCAGACGCAGAATGAGGATCGTCGCTCAAGTCCCTTCATCTCTTTCTCCGATGCCATGGCATTGTATCCTTGCAGAATAATCCTTGCTCTTTGAAGAAGCATTTCCCTTTCCCTCTCCATAATTCCCAACACCTTCCAATATTGCATCTTCAACCATTTTGCTTACATTTTGATTGGATCGGATTTTCATGTCAGAATCATCTCTGGAAGAGTTTATTGCTGAAGTAAATATTAGATGATTATATATTTTAACTTGAATCGTTAAAGCGTAGAAGTAAGTAACACCAAAAAGGGAAAAAATAAATATTAGTTGGATGATTGCTCGTAAAGATTAAGCCTCATGTTAAATCTGAATATCCCTTTTCAAAAAAAAAAACAAAGATCTTAATATGAATGCCGATTCAACTCAAAATGGTGACCCGCTGTTGGATAAGTTTTTTGAAGAAAACATCCTCGAATTCCTCCATCATAAAATTACACAAGTGTCCATAATTTTAAATTGTTTTTAAAAGAAATGTTAGGTTTTTTGTCCAAATGAAAAAGATGTAAGTTGCTAATATGCTCATTCTATTTTTTAAGTAGAAGTACATTAACATTCTCCTTTTTTTATTCCTTTTATGAGCCAGTTTGTTTGTCTAGAAGTAAACGTTAGACACTTAGACTTAACTTTCAGCTGGTTACTGAACTTACGGCGACAACAGTGTCCAATTTTCTTTCCATCTCGTGTGATGTAGTACTCTCATCAACATTACCTTGACTAGTTGCTGCTTAATCAGATGAGGACACCTTGACTTTTTTTATCAAAGAGACGAGTGCACCTTGACTTGTTAATGGGCCGGCTTGGGTCTGCTACCTAATCAGATGAGCCCCAACATAGCACAAAGTAAATTAACAATGAGAATTTTGAATTAATTAATTAATTATGCGTATTTCACAAAAAAAAAAGAATTAAATTATGCGCCCCAATATATATAAAAAAATAGTATTTATTCTTGTTTTGTTTGTGTTTACTTGCTACTACTGTCTACTAAAATAGTATCTATTCTTGATTCTTAACCTACCATCTCATACGTATCTTTTTCATATCGTGTGATATATGTCGTAGCTTTCAAATCAATATTAATATTCTTTTACTTTGATTAATTATTCAATTGAAGTGATATTTTTTTTTTACTTTTTTTTAATTTCTCTAATCAATACTTAAACTTTTTCAATCAATTTTTTTTATTACAAAAATTCTTCAATCAATATTAAGTACAACAATATATTTTTAAATAATTACTAAAATATTCATTTACTAGCTAGACTAGTTTTCTGAGACTTTTAAAAATTAAATTTTTTAAATATCTATATTTTTATTATCATTAAAATAATTTTCTATCAATTAAAATAATTTCTAAAATATTTTTAATTTAATTTTTATATTTCTATAAAAAAAAATACACGTGCAATGCACAATATACTTATTAATTACTTACTACTAGTTAACAACAAAGTTTTCGGAAACTATGTTTTTCATTTTTTCACTTTTGTAAATTCTAGTTCGCCTAGTTATGTAGCTTTTTTTTTTTGATGACATAGTTATGTAGATGTAGCTTATGTAGTTATTTTACGGGAATTGGTAAATACACCCCAGTTTTTTGCCATACACCCCACATTTATTCAGGAAATTATTATTATACCCTCATTGTTTGGATTTTTTTTCTTCTGATTTTGCTTCTTTTCCGGAAACTGGCCATACACCCCCAGTTTCCGGAATACAAATTTGTATTCCGGAAACTCCAGTTTCCGGAATGTAAATTTTTCCTGGAGTTTCCGGAATGCAAAAATACATTCCGGAAACTGGATTTTCCTGGAGTTTCCGGAATGTAAATTTTTCTGAAGTTTTCGGAATGCAAATTTACATTCCGGAAACTTCAATTTCCGGAATGTAAATTTTTCCTGGAGTTTCCGGAATGCAAAAATGCATTCCGGAAACTAAGTTTTCGGTAACAACGCGAAATTGAAAAAAAAATAAACAAATCAACGAGGGTATAATGATATTTTCCTTTTTAAATGTGGGGTGTATGTCCAAAAATATTGGCATATTTACCAATTCCCTTATTATTATTTTTTTGGTCAATCCAATTCCCTTATTTTACTTATGTACTTATGTTGGCTCTCAAAAACACTGTGTGTGTGCGCATATCCAACTAGGGCAATGATTAGTGGACACCACACACCCCCACAACACCCAAAGACAATAAAGAAAATGGGAATTGGGGGTGTGTGGTGGGTGTATTTTGGGGTCTATATAACATTTTGCATCCAACTATCCAAGTAACTTAACCCGCAAGTCTCACGGGCCTCTCTTGAATCCAGTGGGCCATACATGAAAAATGATTAAAACTCACTAACTATAGTATTACACATTTTGCTTTGCTGTGTAGATGTGAGTGAGTCCCAAGTAACAGTTCAGCAACACCAGTACCATACCACCATCACTATTAATCATCAAAAAAAAAAAAAAAGTACCATCATCACTATCATGTCCTTCAAATCCTTGCGGAGAGCGCCGAGGGCAAGCAACGATGTTGAAAACGAACATCTCAATTACAACCCGAACAATTCAAATTCAAGGGAAAAGGAATTGCAGATTATGAGCTTGTCGTCACCCTTCAAGCTTCCCGATGGTTGGTTTGTTGAGGAACGACGCCGTCCCGGTAACCCCTCCCACGTTGATAGGGTATACCCTCATCGCACTGCATTCTTCTCTCCCTCTCTTTTGTGTTCCGTTGATTATTCATGCATGCATGTCTACACTGCATAATAACCATATATGCACCCTAAGGCACCACATGTATGCATATATAGTTTGTGCGCGTTAATGTTGCCGGAAGTGGTCAAATTTTGTGCTTGCTGGGTTTGATTGCGTTTTTGGGACCCTTTCTATTAATTAACATGCTTTTGCAATTTTTTAAATCGACAATTTATCCTAAATATTTTTTTAAGGGTGTACGGTAGGTCGTGTCTAATTAATTTTTTATGTATATATATGGACCAGGTGTGGAATGTAAATATAAAAATTGTAATAAATACATAGATGTTTGGAAATATGAACAAATATGTGAGTGTATGAAAATTTCAGGAAGTATATTGAAGTATGGCTAAGATATTTCCAATAAACGTTTTCATACTCAAATCGAAAATATTGTTGATATGAGTTTGGGTGTTACTGAATGTTGGTGTCTGGAACATGATGGACATAGGCACATCTATTCAAGGGTTAGTGCTATATTTTGAAATTTGACAAATTAATCACCATAGAGAAATTCACACGACAGGGTGAGATGGCTGAAGAGGAATTATGGGATTTTCCCTCACTATAACTAACTGTCCCATATTTCCATTCAGTGCAAGTAATATAAGGAATGTTTTTTAGTACAAAAGGCTTTTCGTATTAAATGTATGAATGGATGTGATTGGCTAAATATAAGTGAGTGGATGTGCTGTTACTTTTAGTTTTAAAACAACAACTTCTACATGGACCCCACCCATAAATTGTTGTGCAGTTATTCTTTTCGTACCCATCTTTCTAACAATAGCTAGTTTGGATGAACTTTTCAATGATCACTCATGGGAAAAAGAAAAGTTGAAATGAAGTTGCAATGGCGTTGCTAATAATATATTTGTCTTGGGTAGGCAACATTACACTTGATTCAATCATGTAATGATTAGCACATAAAAGCTAGGAAAGCGAGTTTTTATCCCTTGCTTGCTATGCTTCATTTGAACAGCTAGCACATTTAGGTCTGGGTGCTCTGTTATTACTTATTATTTTTGGTACATCCTCATTTTGTTTTCATCTCATTTGGTGAAACTCCACTGTGGTCATTTCTAAAACCATTAGGATATTCTTCCCCTTCTGCAAGGATTTGACGTTTTTTTTTTAAATCTTGTTTGTTCAGTATTACTATGAGCCAGGCACTAGAAGGCAGTTTCGTTCTCTGATATCTGTTCAGAGATATCTAACAGAAGAAACAGGAGACTATCTTACTACCGAGAGAATGATATCAGAAAATGAAGACACTGTGAGTTCTAATTTCATGTTTGTATTGATTGCAAGTATGCCTCTTTAATAGCATAAGGAATACAGTGGAATCTGTCATGATGTTTGAAAAGATAACAATATCTGTCTAAATACTCAAACAGAACATTTTCATGTTTAGACGTAATTATTGTAATTCTCTAAACATGATGGCTGTATCTGCACTCAAGTGCCAATATTGCTGCTGCAGAGTGCAGATGCAGGTTGTGCTCATGCCAGGGGTAATACCTCATGCATTAAGCTACCTAATGATTGGACTGTTAGTGAGAAACCCTGTAACAATAATGAACATGCTGGAGTTACAGCCAGCATATTTCTATTTTACCAAACACTTCATTGTACTCGGGGGTATATTCTGATTTACAACTATTCTGTAAAAAAAATTGTATTAATTTGGTTTATAAGATTGTAGGAAGCATAAAAGTTTCTCTTAATTGTTCAGCTGTTTCCTGACAATAAGGCAAATATGTATTCCTTGGCTACATGATTAGGTTCTGGTGAAATTTTTGCTGTAATGTATATAATGGAAATTACATTCATTCTTGATATGAAATAACGAAAGAGTCACTGCAAAAAGTGAATAATAACAGGAAATATAAAAAACTTCTCTGTTTGTGTTGCAGTAGCTTGACTCCTAGTTTGACTAGGCATGAGAAAGGGGACTGCCATTTATGCTAGAAGCTCTCCCTCTTATCAGCTAGGCTTTAGAATGAGTTCTCTACATCTCATGGTATTAGAGCCCGGTTTGCTCACTCCGTCCTACCTCACACCATAGTGTAAATGAACCACTCTTTCCTATCTCACCAGGTTGATGTAGGAGTGTGAGTGATGGATTGGCTGGGTGTGATACACAGAACTCTCTCTAATAGTGGAGGCTTTCACATCTCATCACCCTGAATTTTAAGTTCTCTATGTTGTTTTGATTTGGGTTTGGGATATGGATTAAATAGAAGCAGATTCTGCTCTTAGAAGACAGATAGACAAATGGACAAGCATTAAATTAACAAAAAAATTGATTTAATTAGCTCAAAATTTGGCATGCAATAATGGCCACAGGCAGCCTATACTATCCTCTCACTAGTTTATGAAAAATGCTTTGGTTATGATCACATACAAATTTCCCTTCTTTCTTGTTCTCTTTTGGATAAAGTTTTTTATTTTTTCCATAGTGTGATTTCCTTTGGCAATTTTAAGTGGACATTATCTGAAGCTGCAACACAGACACACACACAAACACACACGTGCATGTGTGCGCGTGCGCTTGTGTACAAAAGCTATGGTCTATGACCTGTTCCACTCCCCTACCCAGCTGCTTGCACATCCAGTGTACCAAAATGAATGTACAGAAATAATGGGAGTGTAAGACTGTAAGAGGTGTAAACTTGTGACTTGAAGTTCTTTCAATGACCTGATCTATGCTATATTTACTGCAGACTTACATTGAGTTTGAGACTGGACAACGGACCCGTTCCATGAGATCTTTTGAGAGAAGTTCAACCGGAGAAAATGCATGTATAACTACACCCAAGGTGCCAAAACCAAGCAAATAAATTTCTCTCAATTTGACAATTAATGATGTGGTGGTATAAACATATTTCTGCATGGACTTGTCACTATCTAATTTATGCTGCCTTTTCAGTCAGTGGTGAAATCTAGCACTGGAAAGCGAAGTGCTCGTGGTGTGAGAAGTTGCCAAAATCCCGTCGAAAAACACTTTTCAGATGCTGAAGTAAAAATCACTCCAAAGGCATTGAAACATTCTGTTCAATCTAAGGTGAGTTTCAAAGCTATAGACTTTATAGCAGTACAGGAACTGATCGTACAGTAGTGTTAGGGCCTGTTTGGATTGGTTTATGCAGAACTTATGAACACAGCTTATGACTGATTCATAAGCTGTTTTGGGCTTATTTTTCATAAGCTACCCAGGATAGCTTATCAAAACAGCTTATGGCTTATATAAAATAAGTTTCACTATAATTTTTCTTCGATTATAAAAGTAGCTTATACAGCTTATGCCATAAGCAGTAGATAAGTTTGTTATCCAAACAGGGCCTTAGTGTGTTACTAATTGTATTTCTTTTTCAGCATTCTGAAAATGTTGATTCACAGAAGAAAATGAATTTGGGGGAAGATGACAGAGGTTCCATCCATAACTTACCAAGACCTCCAGCAAAAGTAAGCTGGGTTCTGTCGGGTCCCGGGGGCTTCTGGAGCCCTTTCGTGGATGATTCTACTGTACCGGAATGTGAAAAGCTGAAATGGTCCGAAGCATTTGTACAATCCATCCATGAAGGAATCATAAATGGACAGTGGAGTTAATAGCTGTGGTATGCTTGAAACAAGTTAAAACTGCTTTCATTTAATTCCACCATGCCTTCAGAAGCATTGATTTGAAAGTCACTTGTTGATTCCACTCAACTTTGCAGGACTCACAATGGAGATGACAGGACCATATTGGTGAGCATGTGCTGATACCATGTAGCTTAGATTGTGGATGGGATTTATCTACGTGACTAATCTTTAACCCATATGCAGAGATTGTTCTATTTCACTGATTGTAATGATGTATTATGTATCACGCCGGTTCCAGGAAATTTTTTTTCTGGGTTGCCTCTCCAAGCTCCTCTCGTAAGGGGATAGGCAATCTGGTGAAAGATTGAAGTTTCGACATCATCATCAAACTTCAATCTTAAGACCTGGACTAGTGTTAATTAAGCTATAAGCCCTTTGGAAGTAACAACATTTGTACAAAGAAAGACAACTAACTGCACGGTAATAATGGTGTGTTTTCTACCATGTTTGGTGTGGATATGACTTGCACGAGAATTTGAAAGAGTTTATTCATGGCTTATTTAAATTTTAAGATCTTTCACTGTTTTTCACATGGTTAAACTTAACATTGATTCCTAACTTATATTTAGTGGGTCCCACAATTATTATTATTTTTTTGCAAGGAAATAATTTTTTAATTCTTAAACGTGGTAGCCACCTCACCCGACTCCAATGCCATGAAAAATAAGAACCATTATTGGAGATGACCTAAATATTTGTTTGTACTTTTAATAATACTTTGTTATATTTTAATACTACAAATTTTTATTTTTTGGTCAACATACTACAAATTTATGTGTGTATGCATTGTTCCCATTTTATTAAAAATTTCTGGGTCCGTCGCTCTGGACAAAACCTTTTTCCTTTAACCCCTATCTTTCCATTTCTTTTAACGAAAATTTGTTTTCTGCCTTGAGTGTCTAAAATCTTGTTATAGGATGAGTTATGCTATTTGGCTCGACAATATTAACACAAAATTGTTACGAAATAGAATTTAACTGATCATGGCCTTTAAAACCATACAACGTGGGTAATGAGTATAGTACTGGACGGCTAATAAAATACCACGATTCAATCGTGTTATTCAGAGTTATTAATTTTCTTTGACAAAAAAAGGAGTTATTAATTTTTGAGCCATCAAGCAATTTTTTTTTTGTACACCTAGCATATAAACCAAGGACTTAAAAGCACATACTTATAGGTGGGTATCTTATTTTATACCTATAAAACCTATAAATAATAATGTTTTTTTCACTTACTTTTTATTCCATGATTATAGGTGGATGTGTTATTTTTCCATGGGAATAAGTAATTTTCACATAACTTATCCCCCACACTTCATTCTACTTTGTTGTGTTTTTAACAAAAGTAAATTTTACAAAAATACCAACCACATATATTTATGAATTTACTTGGGAATTTATGGTGTTTTGAGGCATATCATTCAAGTCCCATTAGGTGAAGATAAGGATATAATTGACAAAATAATAATTAATATTATTTTAAAGTGACACAATTAAGAACAAAATTTTTCTTTTACATCAACGCTTAAAAGGAAACATAGGAGTGTGTGTATAGGTTTAATATTTTTTTCTGTTGCTCTAGGATTTTATATTTTTTAGAAAAAACACCCATTTAGTATACCAATAAATTTCATGAGTGTCTAAAAAACAAATATATATGCTAATTATGCATTCCTTCATTTGTCATTTATGTTACTAAAGGTTTACATAAAGAGTTTAATTATGACTGAGCGTAAAACGTAAAGTAGTTTCGTTAGACTGCATAACAGGAAAGTTTTTTTGTTTTTGAAAGGTGCTTAACAGGAAAGTTGTTTTTGATATATATATATATATTATTTAATCATGAGTCGCCACATTTTAAGATAGTTCGATTTTGATATGTTAATTACTTGTTATATTAATCAAAAGGTTTTACACGGAAATATTCACAATAATTTGCAACTAACAAGTAATAATAAATAATCATCAACCACCTTTATTCCGGTGACAAATTTAATGTTCGGTGTTGATGTGAGTTTACCACTCACCTTATCCTCAACCATAATTTGGCAAAATGTTCCCATACATCATCCTGATCCAAAATCATTTACAGTCTAGAAATCAAGGAAGAGCAACTATATCTATCATCCGATATGTTTTCTAAGATACTTTAATGATTCCACTTAAATTTTTCTGAGCTACACCAAAGAGCTAGCAATTAATGGACAAAAAAAATAAATCATGGAGGTGATCTTCCAGTCAAGTAGAGAGACAAATTGTCTCTTAGTGCCACACCGTTTTCATCCACAGCATCACAAACCAGTTGATGGTAACCTGAGTCATGATCATGAGACAAAGAGAGTTCATCCTGTGCTTCATCTTGCATATCAATAACAATGTTGTGAAGTAAGCAGCAAACAAGGATAATCCTCGGCAGCCGGTGTTTGTCCGGCCTCCACATCGTTCCATGAATGATTCTCCACATCTCCTTCAGCCTTGTCAGTGCTCTTTGTGCCACCATCCTTGTTGCCAAATGCAGCCTGTTAAACTCTTCTTTTGGGTCTGAGAGTTCTTTCCCTTCATAGGGGACAACAAGGTAAGGTAATAGAGGATAACCCGAATCGCCAATTATGTATTCCCTTATTGCTGACCCTTCAGAAAGGTGTAGTTTTTTCCCATTCAGTCTCTCTCCTTTGTCGCAAAGTTTGTTGAAATTCGAGCTCTCGAATATCAACCAGTCCTGCATTTTACCTGGCCAGCCTGTGACTATGTCCCTGAACCTCATGTCAGCATCCACTATTGCTTGCAAGACCATGCTGTGATTCTTCTTGTGATCGAGCCACACATTACTGGAAGGCTCGGATGCAGGTAAACACATGGTGATGTGTGTCGCATCGATGACGCCGCAGCAATTGGGCAAGCCTTGGATTTTCTCGAATTTGGATTTGACTGCATTCATCTCCACTTCTGTTGAAGGCCACTGCAGGTGCTGAAGCCCCCTCACTTCCATGGATTCCACAAACCGCCAAGTGACTTGCGAAACAGTTGAGTGGCTTAGCCCGAAGGAATCACCGATTGTGACAAGTGACTCGCCGGATCCCAGTCTTCTCAGTGCCACAGCCACTTGATCAGATAAAGACATTGGCTTTCCACTTGTGAACACAAAATGTGCAGATTTTGTCATCATATCATCCTTGACAAGTGAACATATATACTCAAACGTCTTTCTGGAGATCTTAAAGACAGATTCGAAGTTACCCAAACTCTTTGATGGAGGCTGCCGAATACCTGCCAATCAACATGAGTTTATGATTTATATCTTATAAATGTTAAAGATGCATTGCAGACTTAATTTTCAGATATTGTTTCAGATGATCTTTCAGGTCACACGCAGGATTGAAATGCCAAGGCACAGAAAGTTTCATTCGCTATCTCTAAAAAGAAAAGGGGTCAGGGGAAGGATCTAATGATAAGTGAGAAAAATCACAAGCCTTAAATTTATCTGTGAAATCAGGGAGATTCATTTTATAAGAGGAACAAAAAAACACATCAAAACAAATGAAACTGTTACATGTTATGCTTTGACTCACGAGGAAAAAGGCCAGACAAACTGCTAAAATGTTAATCATACTAAATCAATTGGGAAGGATGTAGCTTGTTTATTATTTAGTCAAGCAATAGATTAGTTTAGACATAATTCACTTCAGTACATATAGTAAAACTGATACATGCCAGATGAAAACAAATCACATAAAAATAACTAAGGATTCATGGAAACAGACTTATACACAAACCGGAAGAAAAGAAAATACAGATAACAAAAAACAAGCATAGCAACCAAATTATTATCAACATTTAAGACAATAGTATGCCTGAGTTCCAGCAATGCATTACAATGATATTATAATCATTAATTAGATTATATGATTAGAAACTGGTTGTGAAAAAACCTTGTCTGCTCCTGGACTTTGATAAATGGTATTATATCCAAGTCATGTTCCTAGCAAAAACATGACCCAAGAACACTGTAATTCCGCCCTCTAAATACCTGTCATTGTAAAATTTATAGAACCCACTCTATATCTGATATTGGTATTGAAACAAGCCAAACTCTATTGAAGTCTCCTAACATGTTCATCAGCTTAAACCAGGAACAAGACAAACTGACATCACTACGGATCACATAACCAAAAAACACCAAAATTTATGAGATGTGTGAGTTCAAGTTAAACAACAGCATAATATAATCAACCTACATAAACTAATATTAACTACTGCTCACTTAGAATCTGGGGCCAACTATTTACTTATTACAGACACAGCCACACAGGTATCTGCGAAGTCACAGTATCATGTAAGGGGGCTGAAGCTACTTTCAAAATGTAAGTGGTTAAACCTTTTGGCACATTCAGTTCAAGAAGAAAACAAATTACTTGCAAAACTGATTAAATATCTCAAAGTTCTTTGAAATTGCTTTGCAATTATCTGTTTAAGCAATCAATCAAAATTGACCAAAATGAGTTATCAATTCATCTAAAATAACACTTAACATTGGTTAAAATAAACTATAAGCTTTGCAAATTGAATACTGATTGTGACTTACTCAAGCAGCAGAGATTGACTAAATATCAAGTAATCTACTTAAAATGGGTTTCGGTAAATGTGGTCTGGTTTCAGTAAATGGTTTGATTAAATTCCCATGATGATCATATATCACATGGGGGAACCATTTAAAAACTAGTCACAGGATGAACAGATGTAGTTTATCTAAGAGTACTGCACTAAAACCTCATAAAAATAACAGTCAAGTAAAATTTATAAGCAAATATCAAGCTTGTTAGGAATAGTTTATCTTATTCTACAGCAAGTTACCTACTCAGTATACCTTATCATGACAAAATTTGATGATCATGATTATTATCATTCGAATTCTACAAGCCACAATATTGATTAATTAAAGTATATAATAAACAGAAGAACACCAAAGAAAAAAAAAATCATTGATAGAGGCATACAAAATGAACCAAGAACGGAAAGCTCTCGCTCTTGGTCATTAACTTATATAATAGTGTTTTTAGCCAATGCAACATAATACATAACAACTATACACCAAGACCAACATCTTGAAACAATTCAATCAAATCAAGGCTGTAAAACTACAAACAGAAAGCAGAAGCTCCATTTCTTCGCTTCCTGAAAATTGCATTTCGAATAAGTTGTTGATATCTTTGTCCTATGAACAACCAAGTTGTAAAAATATGATTTGTTATAAAACCCAGTCTTGAATAATCTATTGGGGGCATGTAAAATTGAAAAAGAACTTCACCCCACCACTAAAAATATTCTCTGTCACAATGCTCATAGATGCAACCAATCAAAGCTCAGTATGCATTAAAATAATAATAGAAAAGGAAGCAAAACTCATGCAGAAGTTATTTAAATATTATTTTTAACTTGAATTGGTTGTGTTTGTAAGCACTGTGCTCACACAAGAATTGCTCTACGAACATATTTCATAAGTTGCTAGCTGACTGCACCTTTTTTTCTTGGACTTAATAATAGAGAAATTTTCTAGAAACAGTTTTTTTTGAAGAAACCTGATGAGTATACCTTCTCATTTTCTCCTCTGTTAAATTCTACTTCAGTTACAGGACATGATGTGAAAATTTAACTTCTACTTCCTCATTTTGATCCCCTTAATTTCTATCCTTTCATTTATTTTCCTCCTTAATTTGTTTCTGAACAAAAGCAGGAGACGATAAAATTTCTTAAAGATAAACCAAATGCAAAGAATATAACATCAAACAACATTAACATTTTTAAGAAACAAGCCAGAGAAGAATTAAGAGGGTAGCTGATAGAAGATACAATGAAGCTAGAGTCTGTTCTGTTATTCTTCCTGCATAACCCACATCCCCTTTCCTTTTACTTGGTTAATCTAATAGTCTATGCATGCCAATTGCAACCATCTGGCTGCTTAACATCGATAGAAACATTTTTATTCGGTTGGAAAAAGTTGAGGGGGAGGAGAGGCTACTCATTCCAAGGTCACCAATAGTAACTTGGTTTTTGCTTTTATAAAATCTGAGGTAAAAATAACGAAAAATAATAATAAAATTCTGAAGCACATAATATGGGTATCAACATTCTTTCAATTGGTGACATGGTAAAGGGAATATATACATATCAGATATATGTGTTTATATACGCTTTCTAATTCTTTTATTTATTTTCAAACATCAAATTAAAATTAATCAGTATGAAAATGTTTGAAAACTCTGGAAATATGAAGCCCGATATTACACCTCACATAAAACAGAAAAAGCACAGACAGATTACAATGATCTAGCATCAAGAACAAAGCCTCATTCTCCCTTGGAATTCAGCACACACCAATAATGCACTATATTATATGATACACAAACCTGTTGAGGGTTAATTACAATGCTATTATATATGTGACTAAACGTTCCATGATTGGTAAGATAATAACACGATCAGAATGACAAGCAACTTGAAAGACAAATTAGGGATCCTCAGCTTATTTATCAGAATGCATTTGTGTGATACAGTGTATATAGAATTCCAATGACAAAGGGAACAAAACTGAGAATTTGTCAAATAGAGATGAAAACCAACGCATTCATCAGAGACAAAAACGAAGAGCAGATATTAAAATTGAATAACAGTGTGAAAGTCAAAAAGAAATCTACCATTCATCCTCTTTGACAACTCCTCCCACCAATCCACAGGACTCTCTTTCTCAGGTGACCCAGAAGCAGAACCATTTTTGTCATGCTTCTTCTCTGGCTTTCTTCTCTTCTTGAATCCTCTCGCAGGACCCATCACAACAAGTCACAAACAAGTTTAATCGAATCACAGTGCTCACAGGATTTGGAGGGGCTGCAAAGAATTCACGGGTTAGAGACAAAAAAAATAAAAAGCCAAAAAAGAAGATTCATTGCTATCATCATGATAGAGCAATAACAACAACACTCACCAGTCACCAAACATAAAATCTCAGAGAATGATGGGCAGTGACATGTTAACCAGTTTGTAAGAAGAGTATGAATAATAATGGTTGGTTGGTTGCAGAGAAGAGAGAAGAGTGTGATGTGTATGAGTCTTTGTTTAAAGCATGCAAGAAAGGAGACAGCTTTAGTGAGGAAAAAAGGAACAAAGGAGGAATAAAAAAGGAACTGTGCTAAGCGAGGGGGTTAAGGTTAAGGTAATATAAGGTAACAGATGGAAAATCCAAAACCAACAACAACACAAACACACATGTGGGTTGGTTTAAGACAATGTGTCAACACTAAGAATAAGCAGTGGAGTGGTGAGGGACATGGATATGTGTGTGTGTGTGTGTGCCTTGGCGGAGAGAAAGAGTATCACACCATGTGTTATTAGATGTCAACAAGGAGACAGATGCGTAGCTTAGAGACTTCTGCCTGATTCACTTCGAGCTTTTTCCCACAGAAAAAACTAATGAGTAAAAATAAAAAATAGTGTTTTGGTTATCATAAAAATATATAAATACCCCCTCACTCAATTTTAAATATATGTACAATAAATAAATAAAAATGACATCATAGAATGAATTTAAATTATTATATAATTTGAATTAGAAAATCAATTACAAATAACATATATGTAAATTAGTCTGTGGTGAATGAGATAAAGATTCTCTGCGGTTACGAATGTAATTGCACGACTTGCAACATGAATTCGTTACGGTTAAAGAATAATACAATCAATCAATACAATTAGTAAATCTGAGTTGGTGAATGCAAAACACGCGGCTCAGGCTCACATTTTGATATAAGCAAGCCGGATTCAAAGCATGAATGCAAAATAAAAGTCGTTCTATCTTTATCCAATTACTTTGCTTTTCTATTTGCAATGGCTACATTTTTTTTATTGCACCAAATATGGGCTCCTTCAATTAAATCTAACAACTATGAAGTTTATATTTATGATTATGAATTTTGTTTTTTAATCTTTAATGCATAAAATTGTTGACAGACAAACTGATCTGGATGAATACAGGATATGGATTCTTTGTGGTTCTAGTTTGAATTGCCAATAGTGCTGCTAAAATCAGACAAGTGTCCATTTTTTTGTTATGTCTATATTTTTATTTCTCAATTATTATATAAAAAAAGTTAATCATAAGTGAGACATGTGCCACCTCTTAGACTAAGATACGTGTCACGTCTCATATTATTTATTTTTCGTCATTCGTTTGTTATTTTTTTTACTGTTGAGAAAAGTCATACAAAATACTTTGTACAAGTGTGACTAGTTTACATATAAGATGAGACTTTTGATGATTGTTTGGGATCACCTGTAGTTATTTTACAACTGTGGAGGATCGATCCCGTAAATATATCACACATATTTTAAATACTAATATTTTTCCCATTGAATACATACTTAATACAATAAGAGTTTAATTACTATACATCGGCAGTATAAAAATATTTTACACAAATATCTAATCACATCCTATCATATTGCCATCTCATAACAATAATTTCAAAAATATTTATACAAAAATCTACATAATAAGATATGATTGGACACCTGGGTAAAATTTTCATAATATATCTCCCAAATTTTGTTCGGTTCCTCCCCTGACACATAATATTAAAGGCCAAGCTCAACTAAAATATTTAATATATCTGTTTTTAATGTTTTGATACAGATTTATATTGACATATTTTGTTTTATAAAAATTTGTAACTAAATTATTTTAAATAATATTTTTTATTTAAAATAAATTTGAAAAATAAATTCATTCGAATGTGTACTTGAATTATTCTCAAAAGGAGCAACTAATTGAAGAAAAAAATATGTTTATAAATTTGTTTATCACCATTTTTTACTACATCGAATTCGGGTTCATGCAATTAAATCTAACGATCATAATTTTTTTTTATGTTTATAATATTGTTTTTATATAAATTTATGCTTGAGATGGTTGATAGACAGTCCCGATCTGGGCAGAGCAGAAAGTAGATTCTCTGTGGTTTGGATTTTGAACTGCACATAGTGCAATTAAAATCAGACAATTGTCCATTTTTTTATACAAGACAATTGTCCATTTTTGTTATATTTTCTTTGCAGACTTTTTGTTCGGAATCTAAATGTGAGTTGTAAGTTTTATATTGGCTAAAAATAGATTAAATAAAGTGAATATAAGAAACAAGACCCATATATCCAGTGTTTTAAGATTTTGGGTGAAGATGTGGTGTCAATGTCTCACTTGTGTAGTTGTTTGACCCATTGACACAAGTTCCCTTGCATGTGGGCTCCCCCAGAACTCCCTACAAGTGGTATCAGAGCCGATGGTTGGACACCGAGTATGTGGCCCCAGTACTCGATGAGAGGCTTAGGCTTGAGGGGGAGAACCCGGTGATCCGAGTAGTTGGAGGCAAAAGGGCTCAATACTTGAAGAGCAATGTGAATGTTACGGGACTCACATTTGAGGGGGAGAATGTTAGGAATCCAAATGTGAGTTATAAGTTCCACATTGGCTAGAAATAAACCAAATGAAGTGAATATAAGAGACAAGCCTCATATGTCCAATGTCTTAAAATTTTGGATAAAAATATAACGTCAATGTCTCATTTGTATGGTTCTTTGACCCATTAACATTTAACACATATCTCCCTACATATGGGCTCCCCCAAAACTCCCTATTAATGGTTGAGATCATCTTGATTTATCTTGCAACTGCATAGGATTGTGATCCAGTAAATATACCACATTTATCTCAAAAACTAATATTTTTCTTATTAAATACATACTTATTACAACAATAATTTTTTTTTGACTTTATGGGTGCATTTATCCTACAAATTTTGATGCGGCTCCGCCCCCTGGACCATAAGGGCCAAGAGCAACTAAAACATTTAATATATCCGTTGTTTTGTATTTTTTTTATAAAGATTTATATTAGCTTATTTTATTTTATGAAAAGTTTTAACTAAATTATTTTAAGTAATATTTTTGTGTTAAAAATATTTCTAAAAGATAAATTCATTCGAAATTGTACTTGAAGTACTTTCGAAAAGAGCAACAATAAGAGTAACCTCTTACATGCAAGCTAGACTTTGATTTCCTTTTAATTTGTTATTTCTGTGTGTATTTCTCTTAAATATATTTGTTGTGAGAGTAAGCAAATTGTCCATTAGTTTTTTTTTTTACCGGATCTATTTTTATCCATTAGTTTTGCAGAGCTTGGTGATATTGAAAAATCGATAATAATTAATAATGCTCTTTTTAATACTTTTATTATTAATTAAGGTTATATTATTAAAAATGATTTTGAATAATCGTAAAATTCATAGTAATTATCATAACATATTAACATGTAGATAAGCAATCACCCAACCATGGCATGATATATAATATATTCCCAATGCGAAAAATGGCTTTTCTAGTACTATTATACGTCGATTTTTCTTTTGCTACACATTTATTATATCACTGTCAATTAATAAATGGAGCGGGACTGGGTCTAATGCAAGTTGTGGATAACAACAAATCATTTTAAATTCAGAGAGTAGGACCATAACCAGGCCCAATGACACTTTTTTCGTCAACAAGGACATTTTTTGTCCCAAGGACATTTGCAATTCAGATGGAAGGCCATAGCGAGGCCCAATATCCTTTTTTTTTAATGTTTTTGGGTCCAAGGTGTTTCAATTGAAAGCACAAATTTGACACACACAAAAATTGACCAAAAAAAGGCAAAAAGAACTGTCCTCTCTGTTTTTTATTTTGCTATTCGTGTACTGTTTTGATGTTCTTTAGTCCTACTTTGATTCTTTGAAGAACGGTCCCGTTTTTGGTCCATGAAGAACTATCTTACATTATTTTTGGAAGAACTATCTTCCATTTTTTTTTGGAAGAACTATCTTACATTTTTTGGTTAAATAAGAGCAAAACTTATTGGATATCGTCATTTTGCCATTTGGACCAAGAATACCCCAATCCAGTATACTGATCACAAACTCATATGGTAGTTGTTACCCACACTTCCCCTAATTACTATCCACACCCCTCTTTCCTTTTTTATTAAGTGAAAACCTATTAATATCTTATTTTTTGTGTTATACTTTTTTCACCGTTTCAGTTCTTCCCATCTAGCTACGGATAGTTACAACAAATATTCTTTATGTCTTAGTCTTTTTAGGCTCTTTTACAAGTATTTTTCTTTTTTTATCAAGTCTCTTCAAGTTTGAAGAAATACTTTTTTATTGAGTGAATTTCTCTTCTACAAAGAGTTTATAAAAGAAATCTGTAAGGTGAGTAGGGTTCTATCAAAATACTTAAGAGTGGATTCAAAAAAAGTTTGAAGAAAACTCTAAGTACGGCTATGGACTTGCGCTTTTCATGTTAGAATTTTAATTTATGTTTTAATTTTAATGTACTTTGATGAATTTGTCTAAACTTATAGTGTATTTTGGTGAATTAATTTTGATTTGTAATTCATATGTTTTGATAAAATTAGTTTCTTTTTTACACGTTGACACACAAAACAACAATTTAATTCGATCCAAATAAAACTCGGATTAAAACAAATTGAATTAGATTTATATTTTAAATCAAACCAATAAAACAATATAAAATGAAAATCAACAAAATTGTATTGATTAATTGTTTTTTTTTTTGATTAATTGATCAATTGTGTAATTGATTAATTGTTTTCTTGTAACTATATATCTAACCAAATCCGTAAACACGCTTAAAAAACAAGAGGTTAATTTAGTGATAATGGCGATAGAAGAGGTGTGAGTGCTATCTTTTCAGTTCTCAGTATATGAATGCAGGCCACATGGTGGACTTAGAAAGAATAATGACATGCATGACTTTATAATCATATATGTAGCGCTTGTGTTGTGATCACCTTAATTAAGTGCAAGTGCTTTATCACCGCAACAGTGGCCACATCCAGTAATTCCAACCAAATCCTTCGTACGTGTGAATTGACGGACAGTAGTAACATAACCAATCATGCACACGCATAAAAATTGGAGATGGGGTAGGGCCCACTAGAAGAAAATTGGGGGCTTCTAGATTTGTCTTCAAACAAAAATAATAATAATATGGCTTAAATATGTTTTTAGTCTCTTATTTTTTAGTAATGTTTATTTTTAGTTTTTTATTTTTAAAATATAATTTTTTAGTCTCTTATTTTTAAAAGTGTGTCACTTTTAGTTCATAGGGTCATATTTTAAATTTAATAAATATTTAGCAAATTTGAAAGGGGTCAACATATAAATTTAGAAAATCCTTAGAAGTTAAGGAAAAAAGGGTAATATGAGAATCAAGATTTGAGAGAGGTCAAAATATAAATTTAGAAAATATCTTTCAAATTAAAAAATAACCCTATGGACTAAAAGTGACATATTTTAAAAATAAAGAACTAAAAAGTTGTGTTTTAAAAATGGAAGAAATAAAAATGAATATTACTGAAAAATGAGGGACCAAAAATAGATTTAAGTCTAATAATATTGATGATGATAATTAATGATCACGATCCCTTCTTTTGTAAGCTCAAAAGGAAGCTTTAATCAGAATCCTATCCTTCCCATCCACAATAGGGACGAATATATCTAATTAATTACTCTAATCAGCATATTAAAGTTATAGGGACGAATCTATTATGTAATTAATTTGTTGTCTTGGAAAGTTTTGCTTGATTATTATTCGAGATGCAAACAAAAATATATTCCTCATCAGGGGGGGGGGGGGGGTGAGCTCTTTGTGGTAGGGGTTCAATTATACTTTGATAAATATTCTTCACAATAGCAGAAGTTTTTGATTGCATATGTATCTCTCTTTCTCCTTTTATATTCTGCAAAGAAAGTTCCCTTCAAGTTTTAATTTAAATTAAACTCTGATATGCTTCAACCCACAAGTGACAACAGAGAGCATGTATTCATCCATGACAGAACCTCCCAAAAAATATATATATGTGAAGTACAGATACAGGGTA
Source organism: Glycyrrhiza uralensis (assembly GCA_030159175.1). Lineage (NCBI taxonomy): Eukaryota > Viridiplantae > Streptophyta > Magnoliopsida > Fabales > Fabaceae > Glycyrrhiza > Glycyrrhiza uralensis. Next base: position 39,481,048 of record BRZY01000007.1, on the reverse strand, counting down.
TCCCAGATCATGATGACATGTGGGTATATTAAACGGGTAACATTTCTAATTCTACTATGATATGATCTAATGTGGTCCTTTTTCTTCAAATACAATTTTATATTTTTTTAACCTTTTTAACTTGATTTGTCTTGGTGATTAATTTAATTTAGGGACCTGCCACGAATGTCCATGATAAGTTGCGGGTGCTATCCACTAACGAAAGAGCAATATTACGATATATGCTTATGCGGTCTTGCTATCCATTAATTAATTATTATATGGTATGCAGTCACCTTCAAGGTGCAGGAGGAAGATGTCATCACAGTTATACTTATATCTCGGGGGCCCAGAGTGTCCTCTTTTATCAAATGGATGGAGGACGCGCCACCCAGGCCCGGCCCATCGATCCTTCTCTTCTCCTTCACCATTTCACCAGCTATTGCAAAGTGCAAACCCATAGTTAAATAAATCCTTATATAGGATTATATTTATTCTATTGTGTGTCGTCAGTCACATTGATTGATCCTGGAAATTAAACGTTTGAAATTGGAAAAATGGAGCCAGCTTATAAGTGATTAAACTTTAAAGGCGTGTTTGGAACATTAATGAGCTTATCTTATAGCATAAACATTCATATAAATATTTAAAAGAGTTTATAAAAATAACTTATGATATATCCATAAACTCTCGTGAATGTAGAAACAATTTACACTGAGCTTATGCGAAGTTTTAGCTCATAGCTCTAGAATCAAATTATATATAAACTCTTATATAATAAATACTTATTGAATAAACTTTTTGATTAAACTATATTTACCCAATTGCTCATCATAACACACAAGAACTCAACATGTGGACAGTTAGAGGCCAAGAGGAAAATAAACAATATTGGGTTTGGATTAAATGATCCGATCACAAATCTGATTCGAAAGTTTGTTTAATTTGATGAATGTCAATCTGTCATTAATTATCTATCATCAGTAATGAATCCCAGACATATACCAAATTTTCAGAAAATCGGTGCCAATTTATATTTTTTATTTTTTAATAAAAATATACTGACATTGTAAAAAAAAAATTACATAGATGTTCGAGTATATATTTTATTATGGTATCATTTTATAACATTATTTTAAATAAGATTTGTACAAATATCTACAAATATGATTAAAAATATGTCTAAAACATTTTCGCACTCAGGGGCAAATATTTTGATACACTTTTGTATATGAAAAATGTATATACTAGTGATATAAAAATCATATTCGGATTAAAAAAATGAACATGATGAATAATAAGTTAATTTTTATTATGTGATATCATTTAAAATTCTGAATATTCTTAAGATTTTTTTTTGAAGAGACTGAATATTCTTAAGATTGTTTGAATTTTTTAATATATATATATATATATTTGATTAATATAATATATATTGCACTAAAAATTTGAGATGGTAAATATATTTGTGCTTTTTATTTTGTTCCAACTATATGTGTGTCACCATGATGTCTTCCGACGCTGTGCTCAAAGGTGCAGTGTCTAGCACAACGGCTGGAACTAATTCTGAAGCGAACCACAGCCATGGAACAGCTAATTAGCTGGCACAACTTGAAGGGACGAAGGGAAAAGATGAAAAACTCTCTTTGTTGTTTTTTTCTTCTTTTCAAAATCATCATAATCGTCGATCAAAGCTGATATTCCTTTCCACTGATCACTAGTGAGTGTATAAAAGTTAAAAAAATAACATCATATTTAAATTCTCTATGCAAAAGATGTAAAGACGTGTACTTTTTTTGTGACCCAAATAGAAATAAAAGATGTAAGGAATTTTAATTAGTTAGGAGAGGAACACTAGGAATGGCAAAAAAACCAGTACCCCGATATCCGCGGATAAAATCCGTTATGGGTATGGGGTGGGTACTTTAATGGGTACTCGCGTGTAAATTAAATGGGTACTTGAAGTACTCGCCAATAAGTGGGGATGGGGGTGGGTAGTGAGGTACCCGTACAGGTACCCGTACCTGTTAGTAAAATTACAAAAAATATCATTTTATTTATATACATACCTAAAAGTCTAAAACACCAATGTACAATTTAACAAATAGTAGAGTGTGATACAATACTTTTAGTTATTGTCTTGCTTTGTTTTAATATTAAACAAATTGACTCCAAAATATATATTATTGTTGTGTCATGTATTAATTCTCACATTCATATTTTTCATTTTATAGTTTTATTTGTTTTTATTTAATTGAACAATTATTGATATAACAATTAAGTTAAAATTATATGATTTGTATAATTTAGTCTTATTAATATGATGTTCATTACGATAATTATTGTGTGGAAACAATTTCTTTTAATAAAATTTTTATAGAATTTTTTAATTTTTTAATATCCATGGATATCCGCGGATACCCTCGGATTTCACGGGTACCCGTTAAAATCTAGATAACGGGTACCCGCGCGGGTATGGGACGGATACGGGTAGCGGGTATATTAAACGAGGCGGGTAACAGGGAGCTACTACCCGTGCCCGCCCCCGCCCCATTTACATCCCTAGATCAGTAGTACTGAACTTCAATTAATTATGATATATGTGCGCCAGTGCCAGGCATCAGTAGATTCAGGAGACATTAATAATGTGCTTCCACATTCCCAAATAAGTAATGGCCAACCTAATTGTGGTAAAACTAATCAAGCATGAAATTGAAAAGGCACACATGCACTTTCCAAGGGTTAGGGGTTCTTTAATTCCTTAATTCTATACGTGCTTTCACCTTTTTTCCATTACATATATAGTGCTAATAAACTGTGGCACACCTAAAAAGACCAACATTTGATTTGAGTCATTTTCTTCATTGAGATTTGAGAAAAGCCAACATTAAATAGCATTATCATATCATATATTATATTATCGTGCCATTAAATTAATATAGTCCGAGTCTGTGTGAGAAGATGGTTGATATATCATATCATATCAATTACATATGGCATCCCCTGTTTTTGTTATAACGTAAGTATATCCAAGTCTCTGTCACATGCAAATATAAAAAAAAAGGATCTTAAATTCTTAATCTGGAACCATTATGCAATGAAGTAAACAGAAGTTTGTGTTTGCACAAGAAAAAAAAGATAGGAATATAATATAATGACACTGGCAATGTTCAATTTTCTTTTGCACATTGTCGTCGTTACTCGGTCTTTGTTTATTTACAAGGGACCACTTTCCATTATCTTCTAAAAAACTCTCAGGGTAGACAAAGCAAGCCCAAGAAGATAAAATTAAGTGCTCTGCCCACAAAATGGTGGCATCCACGTCACAAACAGATCTTTTTTGGCTACCCTGAACGTTCAATCCGAACCACAATTGTTTATTTCCAATTTCACGATCCAATTCGTCTAATTATTCCAATGGGCCAGTAACGTTTTGATATCTTTCCCACCAAACAATCACACATTCGAGTTTATTTGCCTTTCAGGCTCGGAGTTCAGGGGTTTACTGTCCATATATCTTCCCGATCGAGTTACTATAAAATGGTTAGTCAGATTGTGCCTTCATAGGGCCCAGCCACATGACCCAAAGGGAGCGATGTTGTCGCACCATGTCATCACCAAGGTAGTGACGCGCTCATCAAGGAGAGTCAAATCCCCTGATTACCTCCTCGCATTGATGGACCGAATAATATAAAAAAAAGATGCATATATAGCACCAACTACCAAGAGAGGCAGGTTCACATCTCTGCAGGGTTGACCTCGGTCTCAACACCATAGCTCGGGGTCCAATTCCTGGCGTCAACATTTTAAGTTAAAAATTAAGGTTGAATTTAAGAGATAGATTATATAATTATGTGCTTATCTTATATTTTCAATGATGTCATGTGTACTGTTAGTTTTTCATAATTTAATCATAGTATAATCTTATCTTTATCTTAAAAAATTAATACCATGGTTCACCACCACAAACATAGTGAGTGGTGTTAGTATAATCCCAGACAAATGATGCAATATTCCACTCTGCATATCTACTTATCATGTTGTGGTTCACGAATAATATACTGTCGTCGATTTCATACATCTGTAGCACCGTTGAATCACGTATTTAGAAGCAGGCCTGAATTCTATATCCAATTAGATTAATGCAACGAATTCCTTTGTTTTTCCTCCACTGAGACTCTGAATGCGACCTATTTTGGTTCTTTTTGGAGAATTATATTATATATTCACTAAAATCTTGCACCAAAGCCAAAACGCAAATTGAGCGACGATGACTTACTCACAATGTATATAGATAGAATGATTGATTAAGACGGGTCAAATGTCAAAAACATGGTTTTTGGTTTCGGAATTTCAAGCAAATATTTACCTGTATCTTTGAAATGGTATGGTAAGGGGCAAGGGCAACAACCTGACAAAATCACCAATATACTTATAGAGTTAAACTTTTAACAAATCAACCTGGCTAAAGGGGTACGTCAGTACACGAAACCGAATCAATTAATTGACGAATTACTTAATCATTTATTCATATATTTTAATTATAAATTTAATATTTTATTTACTAATTGATTTAACCACTCATAAGAAATGGTGTAATTAACTATATATATATTTTCCCTTCAAAACTATATATATATATATTATATTACATTTACTTGGGAGAAGGTTTTTGGAGAAAATAGGAGAGAATGACTTATATCAACATTTTAGTTTTATAAATAGAGGAGAAGGAAGTGAAAAACATTTTAAAGTCCTCCAAAATTCTTCCCCTAATACATTTTTTGAGTTTTTCCAAATTGAAAAAACTCAAAAAATGTACTAGGGGAATGACTTCAGAGATTTTGGAGAGCTTTAAAATATTTTTCACATCCTTTTTCTCTATTTATAAAAATAAAATATTGGTATAAGCTCTCCCAAACAAACCATAAGCAAGATGCTATCAATATAATTTTTATTTTTAAATCAAATTCTAAAGAAAATGCATAGAAAAAAGATAAAGAGAAAAAACGTTTTGTACAAGTGTAAACTTCAAAAGTATCAATTATACAAAACTATTAATGGTACAATAAAGTATATGTATCTATTTTTTTGTCAAGATAAAGTATATGTATTTGTTCCCTTAGTTTATCATCCCGTTCGCCAAAGCATCTTTTTTTTTTGTTCAAAACCAAAGCGACTTTGCATACTAGATTTCATTGCCAAAGAACTTGGGTCACTAGCCCGCTTGTTAGGGATTCAAGAGAGCCCAAAAGTAGGGGAACCACCACTTCTATGAGCCTATAGCAACAAATCATATCCCCTACCGGTAGTTCAAGTGGTTAGAGCTTGGGGTGATATATTTAAGGGTAGAGTTCGATCCCCACTCTTCCCAATTTCCCTAATGACAAAAAAAAAACAGCAACAAACCATAAAAGTGAGTGTGATATCTCATTTTACCCAAAACATTGAGGTTAACATATAGATTTGTTCTCTTATATCATCTTCATTTAGCCTATTCTCAAATCTCGATTAACCAATGTGAAATTTTAGCACTCACACTTAATTTTTCAACATTCTTTCTTTCAAGTTTGAGTTACCACGTTACTATATTTCCCCTTCTGTCAAAGCCTCTATGAGTATTGATGGACCTACACTATATTAACATCGTCTTCTAGTATCTCAGGTCCTTATGCCAAAACCTCTTTGATTAGGCTCACATTAATCTTATATTTATTAATCCTTTAAAAATTTCATGCATAGACTCATGATTTGAATTATTTTAAAGAATTGTATTATTTAACATGAGAGCAATTATACGAAAATGTGAGAAAAGTTGTCAAAATGAAAAATGATTTTTTTATAAAAATTATTTATTCGTAAATGAACATTGATTTATTTTAATAGTCACAATTGATTAAATTACATAATTATCTGATAATGTGCATGAAAGTACGCGAGAAACTATCATTTTTGCAAACAAAAAGTTAGTATGGACGTGGCACTTCATGTCTACTAATGCCTAATTTATAATTAAACCCTTTTACCCTACCTTCATTTGGAAGCATGCATCAACTTGGAATATCCTATATTATTATACAGTGACCCGACATAATGGCACACTATTCCTGCTGGTGGCACCACACACAAACTATGATGCTAGATTTATCAAAGGACTAATATGATCTCTCTCCATTTTCATTATTATATTTGAGAGAAAAATGATTGCCTGTAAAACATCTCAACGATTTCTACCTATTCTTCAAAGTTTTGTCCGATTCCACTTTGTCTTTTGTTTTCTGCCCTGGCCTTTGCAGAAGTCATGGGACGCAATATTCCATCAAATTGTGCAAGAGGGCTTGGCTGCTTCATTAACTTCTTATTTTCCTTGCCCACAATTTTTTTTGTTGTTCTTAAGACAGCATACAACTGGAAACGACACCGTGTGTGCTTAGAGGAACTTTTATTAAAAGTGATTTTGACTTAATTTGATTTTGTAAAATTGATTTGGTTAAAATTAAGTTTGCAGTGAAGTAATTTATGTTTTTTTTTATAAAAAAATCTTTGGAATTAGGTTTGAGGAAAAAATTATTAAGTGTAAAATTTTTAACCTAATACAAAAGTTACAAATCCTTACTTCATGTAAAATCGATTTTGGACAACAAAATTGTTTTCTCTTTAAAAATCTAAACATCTAAAATTTTATTAAAATCTTTATCTTTTATGACAAAGGCAAAATCAATTTAAAGTATCACTACCATGTATCCAAAGATACACACTTAATCGAAACTCATTAAACTTTCTCTCACCCTATTCTAGATTTTAATTTCATAATATGGGGAAAAAGTGTAATCTAAACTCCTCTCACATAAGGGAAGTATAATTTACTCTTCATTTTAATATTTTTCCGTCTATGTGGATTCCATCTACTTTAGCACTTTTTACGACACTAAATATTAGGGATTATTCACAAAGTATATCAATAAACCATTTATATATAAGCCACCGGATTGAGTTAGTAGTAAAGTGTTTGAGTAATTTGTATGATGCCGTAGATTTAAATTTTATTGCCAACGTTCTCAAAAAACCACTGACATATATATATACAACACAACCCCCACCCCCCAACACACAAAACAAGTCTAGCATACAAATTGTCGCTTAATCTTGCTTTTTGTTGGCTTGAGGCACCTATGATTAATCTCTGTGTGTTCAAGAAGATATCTTTAATTAATTAGAAAAATTTGTCATGGCAATAAAACAGGGGGGAATATTAGAACATCTGTCTGATAAATTCATAACGAATCCAGGGTACTAACTTTGATCAAGTGCTCAAGTCATCACATCACTAAAAACAATTAAATTTAAGCACAGTGGGCACCGTATGGGCAGCGTTTTAAATTGCAGCCCGTAATCACGATTGTAGTCACAACATTAATGTTTTTGAAGTCTTCAAAATCGCATCGCAATTGTGGTTTTATTTGTCTACAATTTTTTATAATATCAAAGTTTTTAAAATCTCTAAAACTAAAATTGTGACCACAATTTAAAAGATTGTGTATGGGTACAAGGAAAATAATAATCCTGAAATTAAGTAATTACATGGACAGATATTGATCTATTACTCTGATTATTTCATTCCGTGTTGTAATGGATGGCACTGTCTTCCAGAATTGCCCTTCAGCAAGCAATTGACTGATGAAATGAGCATGCGGACCACATGGACGGTCGATATGCAAATTTGCTTATTATTATATTATGACTATAATAATAAACAATTAATTAAGACAGTGACATCCCGCGTATAAATAATGCCACTGCCAAGCATAGGTTCCCGTAAGTCATCAAGCAGAGAAAGTTAATCAATCAGTTCCACTTTGCAGAAGAAGCAGAAGATCGAAGTTTGAGCTTTGGAAAGAAGGAAAGAAAAGGAAAATGGTATTTCAACAGGAAGTTCGAAAAGGTCCATGGACAGAACAGGAAGACCTCAAATTGGTGTCGTTTGTTGGATTGTTTGGAGACCGTAGATGGGACTTTATAGCTAAGGTATCAGGTTTGAAGGTGGAGGGAGACACTACAATATAGGTAATGCTTATTTGGACCATGCTAGATTACGGATGAAGCAGCATTTAACCACCCTCCTTCATTTTGTTGTCAGGTTTGAACAGAACAGGTAAGAGTTGCAGGCTTAGGTGGGTTAATTACCTCCACCCCGGTCTCAAACGAGGGAAGATGACTCCCCAGGAAGAACGCCTCGTGCTTGAGCTTCAATCAAAATGGGGAAACAGGTTTGACATCTCCATAAATACTTATAATATGAGTTTTTTAAATAATAACTTGAAATTAGTTTTTGTATTTCAATTATTTTTTTTGTAAAAGTTATCTTTTTTTAACTTCTCTGACCGAATAGGTGGTCAAGAATTGCTCGCAAGTTACCTGGGCGTACAGATAATGAGATTAAGAATTACTGGAGAACTCACATGAGGAAGAAGGCTCAGGATCACAAAAAGAAAGGAGCAGTTCCATCTCCCCCATCCTCTCCTTCTAGTGGCCATTCCTCAAACAAGATTCATTCAGTGGTACTGAATTCACACGCTGCTTCCAAAGAGGGTGGAGAAGAAAGTTTTTATGACACAGGTGGTCCAAATAACTCAACACAAGTTGTTATTAAGGTAGGAGGAGGAGAAGATCATGAAGGTGGTGATAAACAGGAGTTCTCTATGGATGATATATGGAGAGATATTGATCTGTCAGAAGAGAATAGTATCCTGCAGCTTGTCTATGATGGACACAGTGAAGAGGGTTGCAATTCCAACTTCCCCTCTTGGCCTCCACCAATGTTGCATTCTCCATCATCATGGGAGTATTCTTCTTCAGACTCCCTATGGGTGATGGGTGAAGAAAGCATGTTGTTCCCTATGAGTGACCCATATAGTTTTTCAAGCTATGCACAGGCCAGCGCATTTCTAACAGGATAATCAGGATTATTCTTTTTCCAATCAATATTGTTTGTTTTGTTCATATCATGTGTGTGCTAGTAGTATCCACCTATAGTCTAAGTCTAACCTGTTGTATAGCATTGCACCTTTAAGCCTTTTGGCATGCTTCTCCTTAGTGTGACAGCTGTAATATCAATAATCTCCTCAAGCGTAAACTGTAGTCTTGTCAAATGTTTCAGTGCTTTTACTTTCGAAAAAACATCCAATAAGATAGGTAGTTGGTATGTTTTGAATGTAAAATATCAAGCACTTGTTTACATCTAAAGCTTTAATCTGAATCTGATCTACACTTCTAGTTCTACCAATATATCTCTTTTTATTCTTTATATTAGTCTCTGCTAGCAAATGCTTGAATAGTCTATACAGCTTCCCGATCAAAATCATATCAGATGACATGCACAACAATACATACAGATCAATAAGATAAATTGTCATGTGGCGTGACCAAAACATGACAATCACAGACTTTGACATATAAGGTGAAAGGACTAATGCCTAGTAAACCAGCAGGGACTCAATGCTATTGAACTAGTTTGCTGGGGCTGAATTTTCACGAAATACACCATAGGAAAGCACCCTTCTTTTTTATCTTCTATCATGTGTGCTAAATCTTAAACGAAGTAATTTAAGTAGCTAGCTTTGCTTTCACTTCCTTGAGGTAAAAATATTAATATGATAAATCTTTCAAGAGAAAATAACATAAATATGCAAACACATGCCTAAATAAGGCAAAATCAAGCCCAAATCTATCGGCTATCATAGGTGAAAGGCATAAACTATTCAGGGCCAATCAGACCCAATCCAATTTTTGACACCAACACTTATCTTTAGTGACCAATTAACCTTGTGCCACGAGGCTACTCTAAGCTTATTCATTTCAATGTTGTGATTCTTAAATCACAGCAATTCAAGTTTAAGTCAAGGACTGTACTGCATTCTTCCTATCACTTTGGTATAGTAAAAATTACACTGTCCTTTTTCAACTCACGAAAAATTCACTTAACAGATTTATAGCATTTGAGATTTGACTTCTCTGCTAATGCTTCGAAAGTTTCTTTTCAGCCCACTTGTATTTCATGTCTTCTATAACGGTAGACAGGAGGGTTTTCCTTTTTTTTTCCTTAAGAATTTGCAATTGATGATAATTATTGTGCAAACAAGGATAACATGACCATTTGCCAAATAAGAAAGATAACAGGACTGTAGTCTCTGGAGATGCAGGTGATTAGATATTCACATTATGCTTTCAATTCAATCGGAAATTGTTATTCTTCGATCACCCATCTAAGTTATTTAATTTTTCTGTTCCAATTTCACAAAACCTATGTTCCGGGTTAAGAAATTGTGTTAACAGAATGCTCTTTTCAACTGAATGCTTGTTGCTTTATCTATTAATTAGGTGCACTGCTAGTCCATGTATGTGTATCTCCTAGACTCTGATTTTTGTTTCTGAATGAATTTACAACATAAAATACTTTTATGATTGTCTAAACACCTATTCCATTCTAAGCCAATGCCATCCTTTTTTAGTTTTTCCCCCCGGTAAATAATAGAAATTGGTTGCAAGTAGCTTACAAGTAGTTGCACCAATTTTTATTTTTTGTAGTGATTAGTGAACTGGACTTGTATAACTCACGGAAATTGGTTTTTGTTTTTGTGCCAAATTCCCTGACTCTGTTCCTTTCCATATCTCTCGCTTACTGATATTTTATTGAGCACCCATCCAAACATGTATTTTTATTAGAGTTACTTTTCATTCACATTCATTCTGAAACATTGCGTTTATTTAGAGTTTCTTGTTAATGGATCATGGACTTTATGATAGTCATCAATGTAGTAGAATAGGAGTACTATAATCTACTTCATGGTATTAGGCCTCTGTCAAGTGCAGCAACTTTTTTTCTCTTTCGAAGGATTATTAATTATTATAATGTAAAGACCATGAATGATTTTAACAGGTATTGAAGTTTGACCAAAACATTATAGTTTAGAAGAAATGAACATTACTTAAACCAAAATAAAAAAGGATGTTACAGAAGTGGACAAAGTAGACGGGAATCAACATTTGAAAACAAGCAAAGCCAAATGCAAAAGAAAAGAAAAAACACTACAGAGCAGCAACAGCTGCGACAACAAGAGAAGCCAGAGAAATCCAACCCACTTTCAATTAAAACTCAGTTGGGGGGAGTTGTTGGACTCTAATTAATAATCTGTGGGTGGGAGCTGTTCATGAGTAGTGTTTTGGTTAATGAAGAAAACCTCGTAGACAAGAGCAGCAATGGCAGAACCAATGAGTGGGCCGACCCAATAGACCCAGTGGTTATCCCAAGTCCAGCTAACAACAGCAGGCCCAAAAGACACCGCAGGGTTCATGGACGCACCGTCAAATGCACCACCGGCCAAGATGTTAGCACCCACAATGAAACCAATTGCGATTGGTGCAATTATCCCAAGGTCACCCTTCTTTGGGTCCACTGCAGTCGCGTACACCGTGTAAACCAAACCAAAAGTCATCACAATCTCAAACACTAGCGCATTCGCTGCTCCTACCCCAGAAGACAGTGCAAACGCAGATGTTTCCTGATATCACCACAGAAAAATAGATATTTAAAAATTTAGCACATAAAGCGTATTTAGAACTCAGAAGAGTTTATTTAAAGTTTATCTTATGATATAAGAATTAGTATTTGAGTACAATTATAAAAATAATCTATGTCATATATTCATAAATTGTTTTCAATAAGCTATCAAGAATAAGACATGAATAAGCATTGGCCCTATTGGGATAAACAGCGAATATGGTATAAGTGTTTATTGCATGAGAGGCTTGCGTAATTCACAAGATCAATGAGTGCGAGTTTTGGCACAACCGTAAAGTTGCTGTCTTGTGACCTGAGAGTCACGGGTTTGAATTTGGAAATAGTATTTCCCCACTTGCAGGAGTAAAACTGCGTATATCTACCCTATCCGGACCCTTCATAATGGGAGTTTATGAACTGGACCGCCCTATGATAGGTTATGAAAATAAGTTGAAAACAACTTAGAGCTCAGTGTCAGTCCTAAACTACTTTCATAGATTCTACCAAATATTCCCATGAATGCTTATGCAAATAAAGCTTAAATAAGTTAAATAAGGTGTTAATTAGAATCTTTAGTAACTAGTTTGTGTTACCAGTCCACCGGTGGCAAATTTGAGGAGCAAGCAAGCAACGATAGAGCCGAGCAACTGAGCAATCCAATAGAGAAGGCCTCTGATGAGAGTGATGTGGCCACCGATGAAGGCACCGAAAGTGACAGCAGGGTTGACATGGCCGCCAGAAATGTTAGCACCGACGGAGACAGCCACAAAGAGAGCCAAGGCATGTGACAGTGATGCTGCTACCAAACCAGCCGGTGTTGCTGAACCATTGTTTGTCAGCTTATCTGCCAAAGCATAACAGAAGAGCTAGTTAGTGCACGTTCAAATTAATGGTGATTAATTATGCAAATTAAGTTGGAAAGTGGAAATTAATTCCAACCAACACAAAAAGAGTTCAAATAGAAAAACAAAATAAGTGAGGGGTTGGTCTTACTATAAGCCATGCCAGAGCCTTCCCCTGCAAAAACAAAGATGAGCATTGAGATGAACTCAGCCAGGGCAGCCTTAAGCGCATCGGCTTGGCTCAACTCTGAAGGATTTCCGATCGCTATTCTTGAAATCGGCATCTTTTCTAACTAGAAGCTTGTTAATTTCAAGCTTGGAATAGAACGCCTTAACTCGAAGGTTGTTATTTATGTATATGTTCATATGCTGGTTCATGAATCATGGTTGCTATATATAATACCACATGCCACAGAACTTAGCTGAGTTAAAGGCACGAGCTGCAAGCAAAGACAACCAAGAAAATTCAAACTCTGCCACCTGTCAATTGTGAACAAACTTAAGCATAATAATATTAATAATAATAATACCCATATAATTAAGTGAAAATTATTCCCATATAATTAATCGAATATTTATAATACATACAATTATAATGATTTTGAGATAGACTTTGTTATAAAAATGTAAAAATATTTAATATTTACATTTTTAATTGAAAAAAAACTATTTAATTCCTCACCAAAAAAACTATTTAATCAATATACTATACTAACTGTTACATGACTAATACACCAGTAACACTACTGGACTTTCTTTTACCTCAATACGACATATAATCATTCTGCAGTCGCAGTGTGTGTTTCAACTTTCAAGCTTCAACCATTAAATCGCCGTTTGGCTACAGTAGAAAATTTGTGCAATTGCTTTTCACGCCTCGTGTTTTCAGAGTTTGTGGTTACATACAATCCAAACGGTCAGTAATTAACGGCAGAAGACACAGATCCGGCGCGAGGTTGATCACTATAATCACCGTCCAAACCGTGGTGGTGGGTCCTTCTATCATTGTCGCACCATTTAGACCAAACCGACTCAATGATATTTCTTATTGGGTGGTGATGTGGACCGGCCCAATGGTGGTTACTTGTGTTGGATCAATTATAATTCATTATTGTCGCCACCTCTGATCAACTTTGTTTTGCTTAGTTTCCATTAATTAATACTACATTCTAAAATTTAATGTAAGTGTTGAATTTTTATTAAATACTTTTTAAAAAAAATTTAACCTTCTTTAAAGAACACGTTGACGAGACTCATTCTTTGACGCATAGGTTAGAGTATTTTATGGGATTTAACTTTTCTTATGTTTTTCAAAAACATGACAACAAGGTGTTACGAGGAAAAAAAAAATACTATTTTCATATAAGTAGTGGAGATGCTATGATCATTACTTAAAAAGTTTTTGTGGTTATTTTGTAGTTATATACACATAAAAAGTTTATGTCTATGATCATATTTTTCAAAAAAATAAAAAATAAACGATTCAAATGTCAGATCCCAATGCTTTCAATTTCTGTTACAAAAGGAAAATGAATTTTAATGAATACCACGTGCTTGGTGGAGAATCTGGAGATGATGAAGGAGAGGTCTGAATGTCTAATGATCCCAATGAACGTGAGATCATAGTGGACAGTGGTGGTCTTTTTCGGGTCATCTCTAAAATTTAAAAGGTGAGGCATGCATGGCACACGAAATGATTGGCTCTTATTGGCTGTAATGTTGGAGTTGTGCCTTCCTTCCAACCTGTGGGGAATGACAAAGTTGTCACGTTTATTGAGTTACAAATACACAAATAACACAGCCGAATGTTTTAAATTGTGGTTAATGTAGTAATTGTGGTTACACTTACATCGCAATATCACTTGATATAGTGGAAAATTGCAAGCTTGATGCAAATCCACAATTACCGTAGTAATACTAATATAGTTGTAGAGAACCCCAAAATTTTTGATGTTGCATCTTCAATTGCTATTGCAGACCGCATGTCAATTAACAATGATCATAAATTCATAATTAACTTCAAATATTTTCTTTTTGGTCAAAATTAACTTCAAATATTTGAATACTGAAAGTTTCAGTAGTTCTCTTTTTGGATCTGACTGCGAGATTAGACAAACAGCCTTAGCTTGTTTGGCATATGAAAATGTTGAATGAGTTGTTAGAGCTAATTGAAAATTCAACCGGTAATAATATTGGCAGGGTAGGCTTTTAGTGGTGGGTTCGATTTGAACACCTAAGCATCTGTGTGATCTGTTGTAATCATGCATCAAATTGGTCATTTGATTTGCTTAAAATAATAATTAAAAAAACTGCCCTAGCATGTCAATTCTATCTGAGCCTCTAATATAATCCCCAACTGCTACTCTTCTGTATTTGTCCACGAATGTGATGCATGGAGAGCCACTAGTATTTTCAGATAATCCTGGCCAATTGCCAACCCCCACCCCCTCCTTCGCCACCCCTCTATGATTTTAAAACTTATCTGTTTCTTTGTTTATTATGGACGGCTTAAAGAATGAAAATTTTAAACCAAGGCTACCTCTTCTCTTGTTTCATCTCGCAATTACGGGAATAAATAACACTAAAGACAGCATTCTCATAGGCAGAAAACCAATATAAATTATATAATGGATTTTGCGGACTTATCCTAAGCTAAATATAAATTATATAATGTATTGTCAATGGGGCGTTAATGAGATGGGTTAGGATGAATTATACTTGATTTTTTATTGGTTTTAAATTTTGGTTAAGCCAAATTTTGAAACTTAAACATAATTCTAAACCAGAAAAAAAAAACCTATGACTTATGAGACTGGGTTTGAATAAGAGAGGATTGAGTTGACCTAAATTATGAGCTAAGTAAAATTATAGAATAACCATACTTTAATATTAAAAAAGTTAATGTAATCACTAAATATATCATATACATTATAATTTTTTTTCGTACTGGTCAATTTTAAAAATTAAAGTCACACAGGATGGATCAAGTAATCCAAAGGTCGACTCAAATTGGTCCTTAACTCAATATCAGGTCATAAAACGAGACCCTGATTTAACCCAATTTGGATTGTGAGACGTGATCAATTTCAACCCCAAATGGCTCAAACCGAGTTAGGTCACTAGGTTAGACCGAACACTTAACACGCCACATGAAAATGTCTGTTATAAGGACCAAATTAATCGATGGTAAAACACTTTCCACCACACACACAGTCGAGTAGGTTGTGATTTATTTTGTGGTTGCTACAATGGTGGTTATTAGGATTGTGGTATAGTGGTGGGGTGTCTAATGATTTAATGCCATAGAGAGTAAATAATAAGTCATGACAGTAATGATGTGGATTTCATTTTCCCATGTCATCATTCAACAGAAACAAGGTAACAATAAGGACTACAATTGGACACAATAAGGTTAGTGTAATGAGAGACCACAACCAAAACAAAATAAATAAATAAATAAAAGACCTAAACTAAAATATGTTACAAGGACCAAAATCATACTTAAGTCAAACAGAGAAAACGCTGGGTGAAACTTGAAAAGCACGTAAATTTAGCAAAGAATATCAATGATTAACTAGATGTCAATATTGAGGCTTTACCAAAACGGGGAAAAGCAGGCGTTGAGGCAGAATGTACTCGACGCTTTTTGTTGTTGGGTACAAAAGCAGGGCCCAAGCCCCAAACAAGAAAAAGTCTCATTAAGAAACACGAGAATTCATGGACGAGAATTATTGACCAAAAAGAAAAAAGAAACACGAGAATCTATTCGTTGACCAAAAAAATACACGAGAATCTATTCATTCAGAACTGCATATTATTTCGAAGGAAAAAATTAGAGAGAATTTGTCAAGCACATTTAGGTGATCAACCAAATTTGGAATAAGGAACATGGAGAGTGTATAAAACGTCTCTCTTCGGTTATTACAATGAGTAAACCTAAAAGAAGCAAAGCTCCCTTGACATATCTAATACGACATGCAACGCCAGTGCCACTCTTCCATTCAAAAGTCACCTGGAAAACATGAGAAGAGCACAATATGCTATTAACAGAATCTAGAAATTTGTATGCATGAATAAGGACAAGCGATAATTAGATAATTAATTATGACAAACGGTTGATGCATGGAAAATCTATAAGCAAAAAAATAAGACGAAGAACCATGTGAAGAGATAGTTATCACTCAATTCCTCAAGTAAAGTGATGGTAATTGCTAAGCAAATCCAATCACATGCAAAATTATTCATATTATCGAAAATTGTTTCCTACATTTCAATTTTCATCTGATCATTTTAAGGTAGAACACTTAATGATCCCTGAAAGCAAAAGAATATCATACTTTAATTTTATGCAAAGGTTGTTCGTAAAAACAACAACTAACAAGTACACTCATAAGTGAATTAAATCCTTTGTACCCATCAACTTGACAATTGTGTGCTCACCCACAATATAAGATTTGAATAACAATCGAGTTTAAGTGCAATCACATCAATGAAATAAGAGCTGAGATTAGACAGAGATGGAGGAGCCTACAAAGATATGGGACCAAGAAAAATGTCGAAAACGAGCTTAGAGAGCTTTGAATTGCTATCATGGTCAATAATGAAGTATGGAATGATGAAACGACATTTGCTTCCATGTCAAATCAACCAAGTTAATTGAGCAACATTTTTACCAGGACCAAAAATTAAGTCTTCTACTACTATTCCTCTTTAGGTGCAAAAACTGAAGCATAGTTCTTCTCTATTGATTGTTCGAGAAAAAAAAAACAATGGGGAAAACACAAACTATGATGGCAAAAAAAAAATGGCATATTCGATTTCTGGAACACACAACCGGCAATTGTACCAGAAATATGTATATATGTTTTAAACACCCAATGAGTTAAAATTTCAATTTTCAAACAATCCAAAACACGAGATGCACATTCATATGAAATAGTACGCAACCAAAAAACGCGTGGACAAAAAAGCTAGGGTTTGATAAGTGGAGAGAGTTACCTCTTGTGCGCCTGAACGAATTTTGAGTTTTTGGCATCCTCCTCTGCGATTGAGAAGATCAGTAAATCAGATTCAGAACAAAAATCACAGTTCACCAATAGAAAGGATTTGAAATGAGAAAATAAAAACGGTGTGGATTTACCAGTGAGACCAAGGGAAAACTTGGTAATTACGGTTCCGGTGATTGCGAAACCAACCAAGAAGGGCCAGTTCCGTTTCCATTCTCGCTTGAAGAAGACAGGCCAAGGATCGAATTTCCGCATTTTTGCTGTGCTGCTACGCTTTCTCTTCACTTCAGTTCCACTCTCTCTGCTCCACACCCTCCGCGTCGGAGATCTATTAGCGCTTTTTTCATCGCATTTTTTTCGCAATGGTTTGATCCTAAGGCCCAGTGGGCTGATATCAGCGCAACCCAGAATCACGTACCCTAATACTGGGGCCCAAGGCAGCCCAAATGAGAGCTTCTATTTTTTATCGTCATTCCATTTATATAAATTATTGACCAAAAAGATATTATATATAAATTAATCTCTTTGGTACGTTATGTCTTAACTCCACTGTTTGCACAATAATATATTTATAGTTCATGGTGTTCAAAATATTATTCTAAAAGAACCGTAAGATTGAGCGTAAGTGATTAATGGTATCCATCTAAATGAACCGCTCGGTTAGTAGCAAATTTGATCTCTAGTGATTGAATAATATGTAGTACTAATTTTGAAAATAAAAAAAGTATGATTTATAATTAATAATAAAAAAAACAAAATGGTCTTAGTTCTCTTATCATATATTTTTTTATTATCGGTTGGTTTGCTTTTGTCTGTCGATCATTCATTTTGCCCCCTTCATTCCATTTTCACCTTTAAAGAACCCTTAGCAATAGTTGTCTCCAAGCCGATCGACCCTTTAGGGAATGATTATTGGTGGAGCGTTTGCCTTTCCTTTGCTCCAGTTTCCAGTCAATTATCATATAGTACTACGTTAAACAGGGTTTAGTCTTGACTAATTGAGCGCCTAAAATCAATGATTGCAATTGAAGTTACTTTGTTCTCCTTGAATGAACATCATTTGATTTCGACTTACTGTCCTCTAAAGTCTAAGCTCCCCTCGCCTTTTTGTTCCATTTTCCTCTAATTCACATGGTCTGCTTATTAACGATTTGACTCCTTTAATTGGCATCCAGAGTCCGAATATGTACTTTACCAACTCCATGAATCTAAAGTCTCAAGAGATATACATAGGAGTAAAATTGGCAATATAAATTTTAAAATTTGTTATTTAATCTATTAAATAGTTATTATTATTGCACAAATAAGTCTTTTCGTTATAACTTTTTTTTTTTGGGTAGAATTTCGTTAAACTATTGACTTACTGACATGTCGCGATACAATTTTACAGAGGTTGATGACCACGATTGGAGGCCTTTGAATATTTCGTTTCCATAATATCTGTACATATAGTAGTATAGGGCTATGTCTAGAGGTGGCAATTCGGGCTTTCGGGCGGGGCTCGGGCCAGTCCGCATCGGATTTGAGCTTTATCGGGCGGGGCCAAAAAAGCCCGGATTGAAAACGGACTCAAATTTGTGTGTCCGAGCTCTATTTTTTTCGGGCCGGGCTCGGGCTTTGGCCTATTTTCCGGGCGGCCCGCTTCGGGATCGGGCTTTTACGGGTTCGGGCTTTGTCGGGCCGGGCCAAAAAAGCCAGGATTAAAAACGGACTCGAATTTGTGTGTCCAAGCCCGGTGTTTTTTCGGGCGGGCTCGGGCCGGCCCGGCGGGCAAAGCCCATTTTGCCAGCTCTAGCTATGTCTAGGGTGAACCACCAAATAGGTGGTGGTGGTTCACCATGGTGAAGTTTGATTTTAAACAAACAAATAGGTGGTCCACCGTGAACTATTAACATCATTAATAATATATACCGTTAGATTTATTAAAACAAAAATTAAAGGTCCAGATCTTTTGAAAATTAAAATGAGAATAACTACACCTAACCTCACTCAATTAACCCACATTTGATCTCTCATCTCTCCGCTGACCTCAACCCACAACCACCCTCCTCCTCCTTTGCAGGCTGAAAACATCAAGGACGAAGTCCGCCGCCATCATTCCTCCACTGTTGTTGACAGACGGCGGGTGACACTATTTGGTGAAGCACACCAACATGGCTTCATGTTCCTTCGCTTCGGTGGCTTTATCGATTCCGGGTCTATGTGAACCGGATGCATCACCACCATTTTGAATATCATTTCCCTCATCGCCGCCATCGAGTTAACATTCTTCTTCTCCACCATCGAGATATGCCAAAGGCGGTGGTCGAGGGAGGAGGAATACGAAACGACGTCATTTTTGTCTTCTTCGTCTTTGTTGATGTGGTCGTGTTGGTGGAGGAAGGAGAGGGGTTCGTGAAGATGGAGGTCAGTTGAGATGAAGGAGTCGATGTCGAGGGTGAAGTCGACTTTCTTGTTGCAGTCGCCGTTGCGGAGAGGTGATGATCTGACGGCGGCAGTGGTGGTGGAGGCCGCGTAGGGAGGAGAGGGACATGAAGATGGAGTCGTGGTGGAGGCAGGTGGTCGAGGCGACGCCGGAGTTGATGGTGGAGGTATGGTGGTGATGGCACCGGAGAAGAAGAGCAGCGCGGAGGTGGGGGGGTAGGCATGTGATTGTGTGGGAGAACATTATGTGTTCTCTCTTTTTTTTCAATTGATTTGGACCATTGATTTTTTTTCATTAAATCTAATGACTACCAAACTTTTGTAAAAAATTTACACTTAGTGGTTCACCGTGAACCACCCACAATGGTTGTCCACGCTAGAACGCACCGTAGTATAGTACATAATTAGTTTTGGATTTTTACTTATATTATTTTTTATGTGAACTTAATAACTATTAACTATTAATAACTTTTAATAGATGACACAAATATCATGTTGTAAATAAAAAGTTAGGACTATTGTGTCACTTCACGATCTATAATGAGACAATGAGTCAATGATAACTGAATGGATTAGTCAATTAGAAAAATACTTATAATTTAAGAACTAAATGATAAATTTTGAAAATTCAAAATACTAATTTATTAAAAAGATTAAAGTTGTAGAAAATTATATAATCTTTTTCCGATATTTTCCTCTTTGACCAAAGGAGCTTTTTGAGGTTGTTTTCTAGCTAAATTTCTTTGATAAGAAGGAACAGCACCCTATTAAAACCTTCTTCATAATTTTCTGCCGTCACCCACCTACTAACTCACCAACTTGTCGCCCCGATTACGATACGGAGGAGCTCCTCTCTGCTGCTTCACCTTTCGCGTTTGAAGGTATAACTCTACATCATTCTCTGTGTTGTCCAAATCTTGGACTCGCGCGCAAGTGGTGAAGCTTTGATATTTTTCGCTTTTTCCCTTCTTTATATTCGGGTTGAGTCAAACCAAACTCCAACCACCTTTTCTCATTTATAAATATGGTCAAATAAATGTTGAAAATGGACGCTCGCTCACTTTTGCCAATTGCCATAGACATCTTGACTGTTAAAGTGTTAATCCGTACTAGTAGTTATCAATTTACCCCTTTCAGGATCCAAGGTAAAAGTAATTAATCACTTCTGATTCACACTGCGCGCGCGCGAGATGTGTCTAATGCCTAGAGACCGTGGCTTGATTAATTGGATGGTAGTGGCATCATAACATCTTCTTTTGGGGCAATCGATTAAAGTGTAGTAAAATAGACTAATTGCCAAAGAAATACAACGACTGATGGTAAAAGACTAAAAGATACAAAGATAATAGCGGAAATTAAAATCGTTAATTACAATTCAATTCAACTACATAAAAGTTACGCGCAGTAGCCATAACTAATTTCAAATTCTCGATAAGTAAATTGTATTATTATTGTCCACCAAAAAAATTGTATTATTATTTGAATTGGATATATCATTATTTTTTTATTGATTATACGCACCTTCGTCGTGCTAAAATATCGATAAATTGATGTGAAGCTTCTTTTATGCCTTCATGATATCATTTCTTAAATGCAAGTGTAATATAATGTGGGTGCCGGCCGCAACTGCAAGTTGGGTTCATTTATTGTACGTGTTACACAATACCCAAGTTATGTTTTTTTCACACCGTGTCCCGTCTAATAGTGATTTCAAGGTGTGGCTATCTTTCTTTTCTACTCTAGTTTTGCATCGTCACGTTATGCACAGAATATCGGTGTATATGACAAAATTGTTTGTTGCGGAGAGAAACACGATACAAAAGCCAAAATGAAATATATACGTTTTTTTTACGAGAATGAAATATATACGTTGAACGGTCAACCAATATATTCCCTCCGGACTGAAATATAAGAAAAAAAAGTAAATGCACTTTGATTAAATATGATCTAGATGCATGTATTTTTTTTTCTTATATTTCAGTCCAGAAGGAGTATACATTTGTAAAGCCTTATCATTTTACATGTAAAATATATTTTTATAAAATAAAAAATGAAAAAAAAATAAAACTAATAATAAAGTCACGCATAGAATAGATTAAAGTAACCTGGAAGTTAACCTTGATAAGTTATAAAATAAAATCTTACTTTAACACTATTTTTATTCGGGTACATAATCAAAATTTGACCTTGAATAGCTCATATATATCATATTGAGTTGGGGTTAAGAAGTGTGATAGGCTCGCCTCTTATCACAATTCATAAACATTGTGTTTTAAGGAAGTATTCCCGGCAGTCATGTAGTCGATCGAGATCATTGATTCACATCGAATGACTCATGATTTTATGTATAAAATCAGAATTATAATATAAATTAAAGTTATGAGTCATCGTATCTTGATTCAATGATTCTAATCTACCAACTGTAGATTGTATGAAATTGGCAACTACATGGAACCATGGTCCATGTTTTAACTCCTTCCTACCGTCTTTGGTACGTAGTGCCCTTTTTGGACTGCTTAGCTCAAATATTGCTGAGCTAACAAACAATAATTATTAATTAACGATGACCAAAACGGTGGGGGCTGGCTCGCAGCCTGACACACGTGCAACCTACCAATGGGGAATAGCCGTATAGGATAGCATATTTGCACGTGCCTTGTGACCTCATGCGAGAAGTACCATGCCATGCGAGGCTCGTGTGTGTGTGAGGCTGTGAGAGCCAGACTTTGCTGACTGGGTTTTCCCCACACGTGTCTCATCATCGGGGGCCCCACGTGACTTATACCTAATGCCATGTGCACTCCCCCAAATGGACACTCTCATGCCGCTTGCTGCCACAGCCTACATTTTCAACCCAACTTATTATTACGATAAAGACAGCATTTGCATACAAAATCCAGTAGAAATATAAAGAACAATGATAATACAATGCATTATTGTGACTATCTATTTTATTATATGATATGATTATTAATCTTATATAAATATAAATTATTAATTATTAATTAAACATACTAAAATGGTAACGTAACATAGGACAAAAGCCCTATATAAAAAGATACTACATAAGTTTGAACTGGAATAAACAAACGAGGGGCTCAGGGTGAGAGAAAAATATTCCATCACCGCTTGGACACTTGTTGTCACCATCAAATGTCAATTATGAGAGGGAGTTTTGCCCTTTTCAATATTTCTTATTCATCTAATTTTTTTTAAATTTTTTTGACAGAAAAACTCCCATTAAAAATTGAATCTGTTTCCTAGTTCGTAAAGCAATATATTATATTATTGATGTTCTGTTCGCTATTTTTTTATCTTGACAAATTAACAATATTAACAAATGCTTTTTATATAGTTTAAGTAAAAAAAAAATGCTTTTATATAGTTGGGTCGACAGGTAAAGTCGTTACTGAACAGGTAAAAGCAAGTGGTCTCCACTTTTCTGGACCATTTTTCTAACTCAAGATATTTGAATTACAGCGATACGCTTATATGCATCTGGATGCGGATATCATAGGTTCATATATAGCCCATAGTTTTATTTGTTTTCCCACTAACATTTAGCTAAAAAACCTCCTATATATATATTGACAAAAAAAGGTTACAGCTACTCCTGAAGAATGAAGATGTTAAGAATTCGTTCAAGAGTAACATTCTCGATTTAATAAAATTGTGATATGTATAATGATTAGGTATTTATATTAATTTAAAATTAATTATTATTATTTTATATTATTTTTAAAAAAAAATTGTTAATTTCTCCATTTCATCATTTACAATGACTGTAAATGAATTGAAGGAAAATTCTTCTAATAACTACTCAGTTCGCTCTGTCTATATCTGTTGATAATTTAACTTTTGCAATCTAAGAAAATTATATGACAAATAAAAATACTTAGGCTCAAAGTAGATGTGTATTAAAATGAGTCAACTTACTCCCTATCCACCACAAACCGTATCATAGGTTTACTTTAATTTGAAAGATAAGTAACCCACATGGATTAATATGTTACCCCTGCTTACCCGCGCGTTACCCAACAACAACAAAAATCAAATTTTATATAAGCCTACTTGCCCTAACTCGTTGCTATCCACAGGCTATATGACGTGAGAGTTAATTATTAAATAAATTTTTTTTTAAACTGTCTCACGAAAACGGGTTATAACATACAACTCGTTATCTTTTGCATGTTAATCGGGTCAATTCCTCGAATTATAGACCAATTTAAATATCCCTATCCCAAAGAGAGGTATAGGCGCGCGCACACTTACACATTTGTGTGTGTGAATGATTTCAATAGAAAAAGGTGTGTGACACGTATATGCATGTGTATGAGTCAAATTTGTTCATATCAAATGTTAAAATTAATTAAGATAAGTATACACTCAACCGATTACATTTATGCGACATATATTACTATATATAATAACTTAGATAAGATATTTTATGTGTATAAGTAGAATTGCGGAAAGGTTAGCTTTTGGAGGTACACGACTGACAAAACAAAACCTGCAAGATTGCTTGCACATGTAATCAACAATGCATGTGATGGGCCGCTAGATACATTATGTCTTAATTTAAGCAGCTTTGTCGTGTGCAAGCTTTGTTAATTATCCATTTTTGACTATCCAAAATACTACATATATATATCCAAAAAAACAAGGGCAAAATAGGATTGAGAATGTTGTCTTTGTTTTGTTGGTGATATTCCTAGTAGGGTTTCTATTAGTTTCTGTTAATTAGTTCATTTAATTTGTTGTCAATGTATTTGCTTTAGTTTGAGGTGTTTAAGCCTTTAAGGTTTACTCTGTCAAGTGCATGTCTATGCAATGCTGTGATTATGTTTAGATATTGCATTAAGTTGTACATTAGGGGTATTCATAAATATATTCAATTCAATAAATTTTTAAAAAATCAATTTAGAAAAATAAAAAACTGGACAAATTGAAAAGTGAAAAAATAATATATATATATATATATATATATTAAATTAGATGGGTTTTATATTTGATTCTAAGTCTTAATCGAATATATATAAATTTATTTATAACATTTTAAAACATTTTTTTTCCTGGGGAGCATGTGTTCTGTGATTATATTTTCACGAATAATATTTTTATAAATAATGTAACTATATATGTTATTTTTGAGTAAATTCATAAATATGTTTGGTAATTGATATTTAATATTTTCAAAATTTATTCAGTTAAAAATTTATCCATATTTAATAGATTGGAGGTAAGAACTAGTGGCTGTGTGAGTATTAAAATAACTCCTATTCTTATAAGGAAATTGGATATCTCAAGATAAGAAAAATATGGATTATACTTTTAATCAAAGAAAATTCATTGAAAGAGCAAAGTCCAAAGTTTAGAGGGCAATACAATCAAGGCCCAACATCTACTTCGGCCAGAGTTGGAGCAAGCACATGTCCTTGTCAATAGAGTCCTCAGAGTAAATTGCAATCCATGAATCAATTCGACCATTAAAATAGTACGGTTTGTTGCTTAAAATTAACAGAATTTAGTTGCTGGTTAATTATATGCGGGTTTTTTTAAGTAAAAAAAAATGCGTTTTACTAGCTAGTTGACCAAATCACATATATTGTATACTAGCATTAAGTTAGTATGAGTGAAATTAGGTTTAGATATTTTAAGTAAGGTCTTGGATTGAAGTTTTATGGATGATAAAAAAAATAGTTAGAAGGAGATTATATTCCACTAAATACAGCAGTCAGTCAAGTTTCCCAACAGATATTAACAATCTGTGAAACCAGTGAATAATTTACATCAATAACGTGAAGTTCTTATTTTAGAAAAAAAATTTGGACAAACAAAAATCTGTAAAAACAGTTTTAATATTGTGCGTTACTGTTAACTAACCCTTGATATTTTTTAGTCCATCAACCTGCCACCACCGATGCCCTCCATTAAGAACTCCGATGTGAGGGTCTACTCGTTGACCAACAACAGCAACATCGTGAGGCGCGTAGCTCTGGCAACAAAGATGAAAAAGGCAGCAATTATTCGCGACATCACGGTGAGGGGCAAGATCCTTGATTGTTTTTATGGGACTTAAATGATTAAGAATGCGTTTGTTTTAGATTTTGGTAGAATTGTGTTTGATAGAATTGTGTTTGAAGAATTGATTTTAAAAAAATTGTGTTAAGAAGAATTGATTTGTGTTTGGTAATGATATTTTAAAAGTGTGTTCAAAAGAATTGATTGTGTTTGGATAATAAAGGTAGAATCTAATTTGATGTGTAAATATAAAGAATTTTGTGGATCCCACACTCAGAATTGATTTTGGCAAACGGAAAAGCAACCCATGACCTCTTTCCATCAGAATTGATTCTGGACCCCAAAATCATGTTTTAAATTTTCACGTTGGAAAACAAACACACCCACTTTTTGCCAAAATCAAATTTGACCAAGTCAAACTTAATTTTGGGGCTAAACGTGTGTTTGATAATCTTAAACAAACACACACTAAGTGGCTGTTTGTTTGAGATTCACAAACGGACGTTGGAGGCCAAAATCGAGTTTCGAGTCAAACTCGATTTTGGCAAAAAGGTGAGGCGTTTGGTTCCCAAACGTGGTAGGTAGTAATTGATTCTAGGTGGGTAGAATTGATTTTGATGGAAGTAAGAACCTACTAGTTTTTCCGTTTGCCAAAATCAATTTTGGATGTAGGACCCACACAATTTTTTATATTTACACATCAAAAGTGATTCTACCCTTATTATCCAAACACAATCAATTCTTCTGAACACACTTTTAAAATATCATTACCAAACACAAATCAATTCTTTTCAACACAATTTTTTTAAAATCAATTCTTCAAACACAATTCTATCGAACACAATTCTACCAAAATCTAAAACAAACGGACTCTAAATCTCTTTCACTCGTACTATCTAATACAACATTTTACTATTTTGGTACATGCTGTCTATTTTTATTCTATACTATTATTTATTTGATGGATTCATACCGTAAGTCTACACGTGAGAAAATTTATCATAAATTGAAAGATGTTAATGTGTCTAATTGCAGGAAAAAAAATGTTAATGTGTCTAAAAGATACCCACTAAAAAGTCTGCAAAGAAAAATAAAAAAATATGCTTAAAATATTTACAGAATTAAAATATTCACTCTCTAGACACCACAACGAAAATTGTAAATAACAATGTTTATGAAAAAAAATTGTAGATAACAAACTTTCCATCACTAATATGAGAGAATTAGTTAGTAAATTAATTTGCGACCAAATTAGAAACACATCTTTTATTCACCGAATAGCAAATTTCTAATAGTGATATTCCTTTTAATGATTATTTAAAATATTTACGAGATACATTCATATATATGAAGAGTTTTAAAATACTTCCGTACGTCCCCAAAATATTTCTAAAATACTATTATACCTTTAGATATTTTTACTTGCAATTGATCTCTCTCTCACAATTTAGAAGTTTATATACATAAAAGAGTGCTACCAATAATATGATGCGGCAGAATGGCTATCTCTTACTAGTCTAGAGTATGCTCCTTCTCCACTATGCTTACAATCTTTTCTGTTTTTGAAATGGATATTGGCAAGCTCTGTATGGTGATTTTCTTTTTCAAGGAAATAGTCTCACATCATTAAATTAGAATCAGAAATACAAAATAGTGACCGATTAAAAACTTGGAGGCGCGTAGACTAGCCATCATCGTCAAAGAGTGAGCAAATACATTTACTTGTCTTCTGACAAAAACAACCCCAAAAGTTGGTTGAAGGTTATCGTGATTTATAGTGTGTTTTTTTGCATTTTCATTAAAAAAAAGATATATTCTTATTCACAATTTACTTTTTTTTTATTTTTAAGAAAAGGATAATCTTTTTAAAAAAAGTGCAATTACTTTAAAATATTGGGGGGGACACAGGTCTCCTAAAAGAGTGGGAGAATTTTGGGGATTTACAAATCATATCATATCACAAAATAAAAAATGGAAACCCCAAATTTTTCTGCCACGGTTTTGGCATTCTTTGATTCTCATTATTATGGTCAAGGTTCCCCCACCTTCTCCGAGTACTACTATTTCCCCTCCCATCGATCCCATCCCTTTGTCTTGTCTCATCTCCTTATTATAAATAAGAGCTAATACCCAATCCTACTACCCCCCCTTATAGCCAATACTTTTTGTTTTCCAATCTTCTCTTCACTTTTTCTTTCTCTCAAAACAGCACATGATGGAAGACCCTCTGGGCTCCATACTCAATTATCAAGAAGTGAGTCACTGCATAATTCCCTCCCTCCCCACCCTCCTACTTCTTCACTCTTTGTTACTAATATACTATATATATGACTCTTGTTGCATACATGCTTTCTCTGTGCTTGTTTCATTTAAATTGTTGTCTGTAATGCGTATTTAGTTGTTGGTTTTAACTTTTAATGTCAAGGTCTCGCAGTGTCTTCTTCTCTATTAATCTCTTTTACTTGTTTATTATTCTGTTCAAGCGGGTAGATGGCGGAGGAAATTAAACGGTGAGAGAGATGTTTTCTTGTTTACTTCTTTCAGTATTTACTAGATTAACAATGAAATTTACTGTGTTACCTTTTCTCCAATACAAGAGTTTTGAGTTTAGGTACAAACTTAATGGGAAGCAAGTAGTAGTCATTTCATTTCTGCTTTATTTCTTCCATTTGCTTCCAATTTCCTGCGGATGGAATGTATTTCGTATGCATTGAACCTTTTGCAAGAATGACACGTCACAGAGACATTGTGGAGACGAATTTCTCCGCATTAATTTCTAGGGCCCAATGTCAATTTTTGTTTTAAATCAAAAGTTTCCTTTTAAACAAAAAAATTGTTCCTTGATCTATTTTGTACAATTATATCTTCATTATTAATACCTTTTATATTTTAAATATTTCTTCCTTCTTTAATAGGAAATAATTTATCTTGGACCCCCTTTTATTAATTTTCTTTTCCATCACTAAAAAGAAAAAGTTTCGTTTTACACCAAGGGATAGAATTGAAGGAAAGAGACCCCACTAGAAGAGAGAGAAAGTAAAAAAAATATATATAAGGTGAATATATAAAATTATGAACTAAGATCTCTCATCTTTTTTTTTTGTCCTTTTCTTCTTACCACATAATTACATTTATAATTTATTTCTATTTTATTTATTTCTCTAAAAAAAAACTATTGTGAAAAAAAATCAGGTTAAATAAGGAAATATCCACATTATTAGCACTATTTCTGAAAGTAAAAACCAACGTTTTTTCCCCCTTCTTTTTGCTGAAAAGCAAGGGCGGTGTCAAGTCTCACTTTTTCAAGGCCAAAAGGTTGATCTGTCTTTGTGTCTACTCACCGAAGTTGTCACTTTCTCCGTTTGTTCACCTTCATAGTTCATACTGTATAATAATTCTGCTTAATATTTTTCTCAAATTTCATTTCATTTCACCCTTTAACGTGCACTCACATGGTAGTCACATTTCAACTATCAATGTGCATTAAGCATGCGCGAACTGCATTTCAAACTAGTACTTCCTTGACTTGCTGCTCCTCTACCACACAATTTTTTTGTCCTCTCTTCCAAGTTAACTAACCTTTCCTTGTTTGTTTGCATTTGCAGAGCACAGACCAGTTGAGGCAGAAGCTATTGGAAACAATGCTTGAACTCGAGACCTTAAGGAGCGTGAAAACAGAACTGCTGAAGATGCTGAAGATGGCTTACAGAGAAAGAGACCAAGCCAGAGAACAGCTCCAGAGTTTAGTGAAAAAGCTAATCCACCCAACAACCTCAAACGCTTGTTTTGAAATCCAACACGACAACCTCGTAATGCTTCAACCCATATTGTCCACAAAAGCAAACTCTAGCATCACAGAATCCAACAGCCCCTCACATGTCTCCTCCCCAGTTGATTCCTTTTTCGAGACAGTTTCTTCTCCTCCAGAGTTTTCAAACATGAATGTTGTTAATGTTGCTGCTGTAACTGTTGATTCCAATAGCTTGGGTTATCTCAAACAGAATTTGGTTCAAGACTTCAACAATAATGTCCCTCCATCTGAGAAGCCAAAGTCTTCTGATCTTGCAAGTGCAGTGATTGATTGTCTTGCCAAAAGTAAAGTGTTGCCACAAAAGGGAAAACTCCTTGAGGCTGTGATGGATGCGGGTCCTTTACTTCACACACTTCTTCTTGCTGGGCCACTTCCCACATGGAGAAATCCACCTCCTTTGAGTTCCATCAAGATCCCACCCCTTTCAGCTAAAGACTTTGATGCCCCTGCCACCCCTGGGATTGGGATTCACCTCAATTCCTTTCCAAATACATTGAATTCGTTTCAGAAATCAGCAGCAGCAGCAGCAGCAACACTTCCATCCTCTCACTCTTCAGAACCAACACCAATGCTCAACCTTGTTGCTGGTGTCAGTGTCAACAACACCAACAACACGTGGCAATTGACTTCAAGTTCGAATTCTAGTCTTAAGAGACAAAGGCATCAGTAATTTTTATAATTGCCCCCTTTTCTTTTTTCTTTCTGTAAATGGAGTTACAAGTTACACGATTGGTGTAAATGGCTCACCCCCAGGTATTGATTAAAAACCTTTTTGGTTTTTTTAGATGAAAAGTAGTTCTTTTCTTCTTCTCTCTGAACTTGGGTAGTCATTGGATACTTTTATTTTGAGATTAGTGATTTTTTTTCTTTCTACTTTTTGACTCTTAATTTTTGACGGAATTGTTGTCTCGTTCTCTGTGTGTTTAACCGAAACAGACATGAGACGTTCACATCTAGTTATGAAAAATGGAAATAATGCAATTTTGCAAACAACTATCTCATCTAGTAAGTGTAGACACATGAAATCTTGTTAGAGAATATGCATCCCTTCATCTGCACAGAATCAGAATCTGAATATATATACACAATTTTTATAACGTCGATGGAGTCTAAGACAAGACTTGTCACTCAAATAACGATTCCAATTTAAAATCCTTAATATTATCTCCAAAACCGTGTGTCTAGACTCGGTACTACATAGGATTATACGTCCCGTGTGCCGCGCAACTCTCCTACATAAGCTGCCAAAAACGTTCATCGAAATCCCCTTCGCAAACTCCTGTGTTGTGCACCCTTTAATCTCATTCAAATGTCTGACTCTGAGTCATGGACACAAGAACTCGCCTGTTTAATTTTGGCATTCTGTTTTATGGTATTCATTATGGGCAGCATTCTAAAATGTGTCTTGTGTGGATCTAATAACAACAGTTCAAGCTCCCCTAGAAATTGGGTTCGACAAGGGCGATTCCAAGATGAGTCCATTCCTGGTGGTTATTCTCCACGTTCTCAAAGAATTGACTCGGAGTTATCTGTCATAAGCTCTCTTCCAGTGTCTCAGTTTAAGAAAAGTGAGGGACAACAACAGATGATGCCAATCAATGTAGACTGTGCTATTTGCTTGGGGGAATTTGAGGAAGGAGAAAGGCTAAAGCTTTTTCCTAATTGCAACCATGGGTTCCATGTTTCCTGCATTGACACATGGTTCCGGTTTCACTCCACTTGCCCCCTCTGCAGGTCTCGTGTTCTTGTTGCTAACCAAGTGTGTTCTGTGTCTTTTAACACATGGCTTGAAACTTTGAGGATGGAAGACATTTCCCCAGAAAGGGATGCATATTTCCAATCACATTCGCTATGAAAATCCTACGAACTTTGCCGATTAGGCAATTAGACAACAAGAGCCCACTCAGAAACACCCATGCATGAACACCTTTAAAGTATTACCACCCATCTAACACTTATTTCTTTTTTCTTGTCACATTGTATTATCTATCTTTTCTTTCTCTTCTATTTCTTTTTTTTTTCTCTTGATGTATGGTGGTAACACTTTAAAGGTATTCATGTAACAGTATAAACTTTTACCAGAGTGGATTGTTGACATGACATTTGACAACACGGTATCAGAGCTTTGGCCCCCTCCAGAATATTTTACATAGAAATTAAATTTTATCAAGTGGTTAAAATAAGCCTATGCATTATTAATGCATTTACTTAAAAAAACACTCGTGTTAAAAGGACATATAAGTCTTTTCCATTTGAACCAACATATGTTGGTTATAACTTTATTGCAATTCGAACCATAATTTGAGACCAAAATGTTGCCAACATATTGATTCGAGGATAAAATTGAATTTGCAAACCCTAAACCGTTATTTGATTTGGAGTACGCAAAAACATACTCAAGTTTTTGTCATAATTGGCGCTTGATGGTCTGCATCTTCACTGACCAATCAAAATCGAGTTGAGTAAAACCCAACAAGGAATAAAACCCACCCCGTACCTATGTTATGTTAACAGTTTCATTTTATTAATTCACAAAACATGAGTTTCTTGATTACTTTTTCAATTTTCAACTTCGGATAATTTTGTGGAGGAAAGAGTTGGAGAGAGAGCCACAAGAGCATGAGTACCATAGATAAGAAGCCACATCAGGAGATTCAGGACTCAAACGTGAATACTCAAAGAGAAGACACTAGAATCAAATTTGGTCAAAAGAGTAGAGATGCAAACTAACAGCTAAAGTACTCTTTTATGATAATAGATTTAACTCTTTCAAAGTAAAAAGTACAGTTTAAACTTTAAACAATAAAATACAAAAATAAATGTAGATAAAAAGTTAACAATTAAAATCTTGACTACATAAATTATTGTACTTAAGAATATATGTATATATATATTCTTCTAAATCTAGGCGTTCTTCAATATCGCATTTTCAGAAACTCTATGCCAATATGTATTTTAGGCCAAATCAGCTGGGCATTGACATGACGATAGTAACAATAGAGTACGTTCCCCTTTAAATTTAATTACCACACGCAAGACAGATTTTCATGTCGACATAGGCCTTGTTTAGTTTTATAATAATAATAATGGCGTCGATGTAGCATTTCGCTAGGTATAATGCATCCCAATAACGCGCAAATGTTGTGCTTCCAGTGTCCAATTCACATAATTTTATGATCACTAACGATGAAGACCCATAATACTCACTTTCCGGTTTCAACGTTAAAAGTAACACACTAAAAACAAGTCAGACCCATTTTAAAAAAATCTTCCTTGGAGTGACCTACTTCCATCCATATGCAAACATATACTGAGCATTGTCGACAACTTAACCACATTTCTCGTTCAATGGGCTGATGATTTCTCCTTTAGCAAATCGCCTATGGTTGATGAGTTATATGCTCGGCAGGCACGATACATTGAGTAAATCGAAAACCACGAACTTTCTAAGCTCTATTTATTGTTCACTTTGCTCATGCAACTCTCAGAATGTGCTATATATATAGAAAGAGTTTAATTTATATATATAGAAAATATTTAGAGTCCTTGAAAACTCTATAACCCTCAACATCTCTGGATCTAGCAACAATTAAAAAAATAACAAAAATTTTCTAAATATTTTATTCATATTTAATGACTAGCTTACAAAAACCGTACATGGTTAACAGGCGTGAAATACCCCATAAATATCAAAATAACAATAGGAGTTTAATTTCGATGCTCGCAGTGTAAAATTTATTTTAACTATCACATAATATTCTATTGATGCCAAAACTTAAATCAATATCGATGCCTCATTTATGTTAATGGTACATACTTCCGTTGAAAAAGTTGCCTAAACTAAAATTGGATATCGATAACATGCTCATTTACTCATCAAATTGGAAATTGTAAACAAGCAAACTTAATTCCAATTGGACTAAAATACACCAAATAACAAGCCGCAAAATTCAGAACTCAATCTTGCTTCAAAAATGTCCCCGTCAGTGATCACCACAAAACAAACTAACATCTAAATAAAAATTGATTTTGGTGAAGCCAGGTTGTATACCTTAAATAATCCCAATCTTGTTTGCTACATCCAAAGCATCATAATCAGGTGTCAACCTGACATAGGCCTTCTTGGTGCCATCAGGCCTGCAACAGAATAATTCAATTTAGAAGAAATGGTAGCTGTTTTAAGCATGCGTGCAAGTTTTTCATATAATTTGTTTCATTTCCATGTTATTGTTACTTTGGGCTATAAATAAATTTAAAATGTGCCACAGTTCAACGTTGCCCTGCACAATGTGCAGAGTCATGCTTTTTGTCACAAAAGTGTGCAAGCTAGCAAACCATGATCATTAGCAATCATGACTCATGAGTTACCAGACAAGTTATAAAAGAATCACTACATAAAGGCTCACCTGATCAACGTGTTTACTTTCTTGGCCTGGATGTCATACATTTTCTTCACTGCATCCTTTATCTTCTTCTTGTCAGCTCGCAAGTCGACAATGAAAACCAAAGTGTTGTTGTCTTCAATCTTCTTCATTGCTGACTCAGTTGTGAGAGGATATTTCAGGATCTGATAGTGGTCAAGCTTATTCCTTGGTGTAGCACTAATGCGAGGGTATTTGGGGTTCCTATCCTTTGTCAAAGTCTTTGGCCTATGGAATGTCACAGTTGTCCGGATCTTTTTGGCCTTCTTCTTAAAGGCAGGGCCTGACTTGACTGCTTTAGCAGTTTTTAAGGCCTGTGCCTTTGGATCAGTCTTCTTCTTTGAACTATCAACTGCAAAAAAAAGAAAAAAAAAAGTTGATCTAGTCGCATTACATACAAGAAAATTGAAGAACCAAATATTTTTTTTAAACAGCATAATCTTCCACACAACAAAAAAGAAGTGATTGATTTCAATATTACTGCAAACATTGACATTACTCAGAGATAGCCCAGAGACAACATCTGAGGCCCAGTTTAAATTAGCTTCTAACCTATGGGAGCTTCTCAATTAAAACAAGTATAGTTCACTTATGAAAAGGCCCTAATATAAGCTTATAGGTGTTTGTGAAGAAATTAAATAAGAGAGCTTTGGTAAAAATTAAGATGCATAATTTCAACATATACAAGAAGCTATTGTTTAAGGAACTTAGTTAATGCAAAATTCTTTTAATATTTCATTTTTCATAAGTGATTGTTGAGAAATTTCAAACTGGCTCTAAATTTCAATCCCTGCTAAAAGCTCAACACCTCGAAGTAAAACTGATATTGATCCTGAAAGTTTAGAAAGTCAACTACACAAGGAAAATTATCGAACCTAGATTTTAGCTGGCATCAGCAACAACCTATAAGCTTTCCCCGCATACCAACTCCTCACAGTACAACATCAAAGACGATTACGGTTAACCATGCAGTAAATCATCATGAAGAGAGAAAACACTTAAATAGAGAAACCAATGGAAGTCCGAAATTTCGTTTTCAAGCAGTTGCATTATGAAAATAGAGTCAGAAATCCCAAGGAAGCAGAGAAGAGAGGGACGAATGAAATACCTTTAGCTGGAGCCATTGGTCGGGGAAGCAAGGGAAGCACTTGCTGTCAAATCTGCGTGAAACCCTGAAACAACAACAAAATGAAGCTAAAGCTCGAGGAAGTTTTCAACGAGAAGACGAATATAGGTTCGGGAGTAGAGCACAACCTGCGAGGGAGAAACAATGCAATCGCCATCTTTAGGGTTCGATTCGGTATTATATGCGCCACCTTTCGATGGTGGCCCATAGGCCTAGCCCATCGCCAAGGATACATATCCAACCCCAGGACCAAGAAGATTATTCAGTCCATTAAAAACATTCTCTTGACCAAAAAAAAATGTCCATTTTAAAAACATTCCGGAAAATTAAATTATATCTTTATTTACAAAAAAAAGTGAGAAAAAAAATATTATTTCTAAAACAAAAATCTTTGAAAAAAAAAAAACAATATAAATCTTCCAACAACAGTGTAAAACCCCGGTGTTCAAGGAGGCATAATTTACTTATAATATAAAATTTTAGAACTATTAAAAAATATTGATTCAATTAATAAATAATATTTTGCTGATAATAAAAAATAAATTAATACGTACAAATATCAGTGTTTAAAAATTTGTGTTATTAATTTATTACAAACATTTTAGAGCATGCGGATAACATTGAGGTTGTTAGCCCAGTAATTAGCTTTTTATAATGAGTAAAATAGCTCATATTACTATCATAAGAAGTTTTTTTTTTTTGACAAAATCATAAGAAGTTATTTGTATTCTGGTTATGTGCATAATATTTTATTGATGGAATTAAATTTTCTCATTCACCTCACTTGTCATGATAACCCTTATTGTGGTTGCTTTTCAGGTTTGTATATGACTATCTTGTTTTTGTTAGTAAAAATCTTATAATTCAATCACTACATAAATAATGCCTATTCTTTTTGAATAAGGTGCACAAGTCTCAGTTTAAGTGACACAAATAAGTATATCAATGATTAAAAAATAGTTCATATAATTAGTGAATATATAATATACATTAGAATTTCTCTTAATACTTGGAGTGTTTTATCTACTCTATTACCATTTCATGACATTGGTAGGAAATTAAAGAACAATAATATATCATTTTACATGTATAGAATATATTTTTAAATAATAAATGTATGAAACAATTTCAAAACTAAAATTCATATACATGAACAAATTGGATAACTTAAAAAGTTAACCCAAACCCATCTCTAACCCATGTAAGTATAC
The DNA here is from genome assembly GCA_030159175.1 of Glycyrrhiza uralensis. NCBI lineage: Eukaryota > Viridiplantae > Streptophyta > Magnoliopsida > Fabales > Fabaceae > Glycyrrhiza > Glycyrrhiza uralensis. The sequence continues at coordinate 39,444,650 of BRZY01000007.1, read as the reverse complement.
TGTGACACAGGATGGGTGGGTTGGGTCACCATAAGATATCTCACCCCGGCTAAATACAATCTTCACAAGTGAAATTCATCCTTTGAATATTTTTTTTTTCTTCAATAGTATACCAAGTTTTATTTTTCTGCAGTATTTTTGTATAGACTATGTGTTCTCCGGTGAGTCTCGGTTATTTACAATTGAATCGTCGAGTCCAGGCAATGATCCCTGTATATCAGACCCATAAACATGACCCATTTTGATCCTTTTTGTTTCCAGGTACCGCCTGTTTTCCTCGGTGATTGGGGTCAGCACAGGAACACGCCCTACCACTGCCAAACCATACCCTTTAAGACCAATGAACTTTGCTGGGTTGTTAGTCATCAGCCGCATAGTTCGAACTCCAATATCCCTCAAAATCTGCATACTTCATGATTATTTGTCAACAGCAATATATAAGATCGGGTTATTCTGGAACCACACTTTTAACAGTTTTTTTAGAGATGTTTAAAGAAAATAACATTACCAAGCATCCACATTATATATAAATTCATCAAATAAATGCATTCACAGGAATGGTTCACAACATTTTTTTTTGATCCAGTAGAAATGGTAAACACACACATACAAACACCTCAACCGAGAATCGAACCTTGTCCAACCTAGCATCGCAAGATGAATTTAACCATTTGTACTAGGCTTTACAGACGGAATGGTTCACAACATAACACACTATGCAAATTTTAGGATGGTTAAATTTCTGTCATGTAACTAAGGGTCAGAGGTATAAGGCTGTAATATGGGTCCTATTAAAACTTTAGTTGATCATTGTTTAATGTGAAGTACACACACTGTTAGTGAAAGTGACTGAAAAATCTGACCTGGGCACCAATCCCATACTCACGAGTATCAACAGCTAACCCCAATTCTATGTTTGCCTGGACTGTGTCATGACCCTGATCCTGCAAATTATAGGCTTTGAGTTTGTGACCCAATCCAATGCCTCTTCCTTCATGACCTCGAAGATATACAACTACTCCTCTACCAGCTTCTTCAATCAACTGCATTGCCAAATCTAATTGGTTGCCACAGTCACACCGAGCTGATCCAAATATATCCCCAGTTAAACATTCTGAATGCACTCGTACTAGAACATCTTGCCCATCTCCTATGTTTCCCTATGAAGAGAACATGTAACCAATAAGAAATTATTAGTTGAGAAAATAATAACAAACTAGGTGAAAGTGTGACCCCCTTCTCAGGAAAAATTTCTTACCTTGACCACAGCCACATGCTCAGTTCCACCCAACTTTGAGCAATAACAATATGCTTGAAATAGACCCCATTTAGTAGGAAGGCGAGAAACAGAAGTTCTTTCAACCAATTTCTCTCTCTTTCTCCGATACCTTGAATCAGTGCATACAGTCACACCATCAAGAGAATTTTTTATTAACTTATAAAGTCAACTACTGAATGCAACTAGTAGAAATTAGAAACTAATATAAGTGAAAGTAAGGTTGGTTACCTTATCAAATCAGTTATTGAGACAATTGGTATGCTGTATTCCAATGCTAAGTTTCTTAAATTGGGCAAAGATGCCATAGAGCCATCATCCACATCAACTAGAGCAGTAAGAACAGAAACTGTGGGCAAGCCAGCAAGTGCAACTAAATCTACAGAAGCCTCAGTATGACCAGCCCTCCTAAGAACCCCACCGTTTCTGTACTTAAGGGGGAAAACATGACCTGGCTTTCTGAAGTCTTCTGATTTAGACCCGGGTGATGACAGAGCAAGAACCGTTTTTGCTCTATCTGCAGCCGATACACCTGTGGAAGTTCCAGACTTTGCATCCTATAATAACAGTTTTTCACAATCTTAATGGCTCTTCACGAGCTTCAAATGATACAGCAATCTAAGTTAGCTCTAGCTTGGATTAGCCTCTAGCTGGTAACAATTTCTTAATTAAAATTAGTTTATGGTTTTTTACTTACTAAAAAGTTGTTACAAGCTTATATATTCTAAATGAAAGAGCATTTAAAAATTATTATAATGCAGACTCTAATTTTATTATACAATAAACTATTGTTTAAAAAAATTCATAGTTATTGTAAGATTTTTTTAATAACTTCTTTTAAAATACTTATTGTCAAGTCATCCAAACTGACTCTTGATTTTTTTATTCAAATTAAGCTTGCAATCAAAAAACAAAAAAGGCTTAAATATGATATGATACTTACCACTGTGATAGTGAAGGTGGGGGCAGAAGAATCCTCGTCTTCAGTCTCTGGTGACATAAGAGGAAGGTTCAGTCTCTGAAGATCCTCCTCTTTCATGCCAACAGAAACAATTCCTGATCCGTGCTTGATCATAAAGGCCACATCCTTAGTACTAGTAAGAGATGCGGCCTTTATGAGATTCCCTTCAACATCGCCGTTTTCATCATCTACCACAATCACAAACTAAAAAATAAAAATAAAAATTGCACTAGTTGTTAGATCTCATCAATATCCAATATTTAAGAACTGTTTTCAACATGTTTACTTGGATATCATGTTCATATATAAGTACAAGAACATCATGTTTCTGTAACACTTAACACATTTGTCATAAAGTTACCAACCTTTCCTTGGCGTAGTGCATTAAGGGCCAGCTCAATGGAAGAGTACCCTTCAGAGGGACAGTCTGGATCACCCTCTGCATCACTGACAAAGAAATCAGTGGTTTCTGGCGTTATTTCAGCGTCTAATAACGTTCCAAACGGTACTGCTGAAGAAGACTCGTTTAAGGCACCTAAGAGGGATCCATTCTCATTTCTCTTCAAATTACCGTCATCATCAAACACGTCTGCAGAAAACCCAACAGCACAATAAACTGAACTCCACTCCCTGTTCTTCCATAGGCCACCAAATCTTGCACTCTGAATCTGATGAGGATTAGCGTAGGAGCGATGCAAGCTGTAAACAAAAGAATAATAATCAGGTTTAACTTGAATTCAGCGAAAAAAGAACAATAGCGCAATATGTGTAGAGGAAGAAAATACCGTGAGCTGGTGATGACGTGGGAAATTAAAGGACGAGGGAATGAAGCAGAGTCCATAGGCTGGGACTTCAAATTTTTTTTTTCTCAGGAGCTGAAAAAAACACACACACCAAAATTTGTGTCCTTATTTCATGTCACGCACAATATAGAAGCAAATGGAAAGAATAAAAAAAAAAGGTCCACCTCTAGTTATGGATGGGATTCCACGACGAACAGTTATCCAATATTTCTATTTTGTAGCAGTACTTTAGCAAGACTAAAGAACCACAACCTTTTGTATTTTTGTTACTTTTTTTTTTTCCTTTTGCGGAACCTTAACGAGTAACAAGAAGTAACAACCTTGACATGCGAGACAAAGAGCAAAAAAAACAAAAAAAGAGTTGGATGGTCACATAGATGCCACGTTGGCTTAATTTGATGAGGTGGATATCATGTCATCCATCCATTGATATTACACTTTAGTTTTTCGTTGCTTGAGTGAGTTTTATGTATGCATGTTATTTTTTGTCTACTTAATTTATTTAATCTCAAGAATTGTTCAGCTCCTTTTTATTTTTTGGTCAAGATCACAGCTAATTTAATAATTTATCACACAACTTACTTCTAAGTTTTTTTTTGGTCAAACAACTTACTTCTAAGTTAAAAGCATCACACGAGCACCCAAAAAAAAAGCATCACTCGAAAAATAACCATTAAGTGTGTGTTTGTTTCAGATTAGGTCAAACACGATTTTGGCCAAAAGTGGGTGTGCTTGTTTATCTAAACATGAAAATTTGAAATGTGGTTTTGAGGTCTAGAATCAATTCTGGTGGAAGGAGGTATTTGGTTGTTTTTCAGTTTGCAAAACCACGTTTGGGTGTGGGACCCATAAAATTCTTTATATTTACACATCAAAAGTGATTCTACCTTTAGCATCCAAACACAATCAATTTTTCTGAACGCACTTTTAAAATATCATTACCAAACATAAATCAATTCTTCTCAATATAATTTTTTTAAAATCAATTCTTCAAACACAATTCTATCAAATACAATTCTATCAAAATCTAAAACAAATGGACACTAAATAGTCCAGCAAAGATGTTGGTCTATCAGACAAGCCCAATCCAAATCCAATTTCATGGTTTGGGTGGTTCGTCCGGGCCCTGACCAAAAAGAGGTAGAAATATGGTACGATTGAGAAATGGAAATGTTTGACCAAAAACAAGAAAAAAATGGAAATGGAATCCAATTTGGTGTTTGGTGATGTAAAACAGGCAGAAGCAAAAGGGGTGGGGTTGACCATACCAAATGGAAAAGAGGGCTTTTCAATTTTTGATCAGTCAGAACAAAAGAACAAATCGGAATCCCAAGTGCTGACATGGCAGGGCACGCCAATTCCATTTCCTTTGCTCGCAGACAGAAAACAATGGCGGAGAAAGCGATACGCATGAGGCTCAGCCTCAGCCCATCTCTCTTAACAGAATACTTAATCAACAAAAACAAAAACAAAACTACGTCTCTGCTCTGAGTCTGTGTGAGACTAACAGTTTCATTCAGTTAAGAAACCACTTCCCTCTCTCTCTCTCTCTCTCTCTCTCTCCACTTCAATAATTCCACTTTCCGTGTTTGATTGGGTCCCACATCCACTACCACCATACTGCACGCCTCTAATCCCAATCCGACGCCGTTTCCCCCCCTCCATTCTATGTTTCTCTCCCACTCGGGCCATGGCGGAATCATCCACCCCGGTTGCTTTCAGAGACAAGTTGTGGCAAGGGATATTCGCGGTCTCCGGAATCATGGTCACCCTCGTCACCTATGGCGTCTTGCAGGTTTCACTTTCCCCATCAAACCTTTTTGTTTCGCTTGTATTGCATCTCTTCACATTTATAACACTACTACGATCTCCATATACTTTACTGCGTTTTTTTCGTTCTTCAATCTGATTCTTACTGTTCTTATCATATTTATTGTAGAATATTGCAGATTTTGTATGTCAGTAAAAATTTAGAGGCCTATTCTGTTTTATAGCATTTCCTTGTATGGGTCCTACTGTCCTAGTAAAGCTAATCATATCAGTCTTTTAATGCAATGGCTGTAATTAATTTGGATGTGCAAGTATTAGTGGGTTGGTCGGAATACCATAGCTTGCATGGCATCACTTGAATACATGTCACATTCTTGGGCAATTTTGTTTTTTAGGGTTTAGAATTGTAAAACCAAAATAAATGAATGAAGAAGAGTAGCATAAGGAACAGACATGAGTGGATGGTGATACTCTTGGTTGAAGTACTCCCTCCTCTTAGTAATTTTATGGTTAGTTGGCTAATAATTTACATGATACATACATATTATGACTGGGTCCGTACAAATTACACTAAGATTCTCTCTCTCCCCGTCTCTCTGAATGGATAGTATCAAAGCCCTCTCAGAATCCAACATGTATCCAGTGAGTTATGGATGTTTGTTCTTGCAGGAAAAGATCATGAGAATACCATATGGGGCAGAAAAGGAGTATTTCAAGCATTCACTCTTTCTTGTTTTCTGCAACCGTATCACAACATCTGCCGTTTCTGCTGGTTCTTTGCTGGCAAGTATATATTTATATGCAAAAATACTTGCATGTTTACATGTAGCTTTGACACATTTTTATAGTGTTTGAATTGCAACATACCTTTCTTGTGGCTCCCCATTTTGTTCATAATTTTCAACGTTTCTTATAGGCAAGTAAAAAAGCAATGGACCCAGTGGCTCCCATTTATAAGTATTGCCTTGTGTCAGTAACGAACATACTAACCACAACTTGTCAGTATGAGGTAAGTGTCATACTTTCTGTGTGCCTGTAAATTGATAAGAAGTTGCTAATATTAAATATTAATGGTTACACGTTAGTTACCATATTTACTGGAATGACCATATTTCTTACTCCAGGCCCTCAAATATGTTAGTTTTCCTGTTCAGACACTTGCAAAGTGTGCAAAAATGATACCAGTTATGGTAAGTCAAACTTTGATGCTATACCCAATTATGTAGATTTCATCTATGGTGATACCAGTTATTCCTTCTTTTGTTTGTTATACAGGTCTGGGGTACCCTTATCATGCAGAAAATATATCATGGACCTGACTATTTGTTGGCTTTTTTAGTTACTCTTGGCTGCTCAGTATTTATCCTATATCCGGTAATTGTTCGGGCTTTGACCCTAATTATTTTCTACTGCTATATCATCATTCTGTTTGTACGTGATCATTTTCTATCAAAGTACCAACAATGGATACCCATATTCAATGTTTTGATGTTGCACGTGGGAGGTATTTGTATTTCTTTTGGTAGTAAAGAGGGCTTTTATTGAGGACATGTCAAGATAGAGTGCCATTGTTGACAAACGTTTTCTGGCTCATGTTCCATTTAGCAAGCATAACATAACAAATATTACTTTCTTACTCTTGATTGATTATGCAGTCATTGGCACAATCACCTAATAAGCTGGCAGCATCTTTTAATGAACTAAAGTAATTCTTGTGCGTTTTTATTGTAGGCAGGAACAGACATAAGTCCATACAGTAGAGGAAGAGAAAATACAGTTTGGGGTGTTCTCCTAATGATTGGCTATCTTGGGTATCACTACAGAACTTAATATCTCTTCCTGTGATGAGTGATTTCATGTATTATATGGGAAAAAAGTATGGGGAAAAAACATGGGAAAAAAGTCCAAAAATCAATGCTACCTTCATTCATTGTGATTTGTGACAAAGGTATTTTATTTGTCCAACTGTTCTCAATGCCAGCAAAAAATAATCAAAATACCTTGTCTCCATAAAAGTTTTACTAATTTCCTGCATATAATTTTTAGTTTTCCTTCTTTCAAAGTTTAGAGTTATTATTGGCAACTATATAATCATTGTGAACTGTTTTTGTTGGTTTGAGCTTTACTGGTTATTTGAAGTTGCATAATAGTTAAAACCTCATTTTGGAATAATTTGCATTTTTAACTTTCTTCTAGACTCTTGAATGCATGCTTATACCGACTTATTTTAAGAATTTGTTTTCAAAAGTGGTTCACATACACGTCTCCCATTGAATCAAATTCTAATTTTTTTGCTTAATAGGTTTGATGGCTTTACAAGCACATTCCAAGATAAGCTATTTAGAGGCTATGACATGGAGATACATAATCAGATATTTTATACAACATTGTGTTCTTGTATTCTTAGCCTGACAGGTTGGTTTAAGCCATTCCAAGTGAATTTTTATACTGAACCTTATGCTTTGTCATACGACATACATATCTTGTTCAGTAGACTAATGAAGATTTGTTTGCTGGGGTTATGAGGACAAAAATTTATGATGGATAAAATTTTCTGTTAGTATTGGATGGTGTTTGCAAAAAATATATAACTTGCACCTGAAGAGTTAAAGTTATACAATGTTTGAACCTCAAGCATTTAACATGGCAACCTTTGTGTTGGTATCTCTTTTATTTTTTTGGGCCTTGCTTTCTCTTTTTCTATGTGGTAGCAGTTTACCGAAGAAGACTTCCAACTTCAAAACGACTATAAACTATATTGACAGCCAATATTCTGAGTTGTATAAACTATCTAGACTTATTTAGATAGTAATTTTTTTTCTGAAATGTGAGTTCTTGTATATTTTTGCCAGTCTTGGATTCTTTTTTGGTTCAGCTTTGTTTCTCTTCCTGCTTCATGGTCAGAAATCCACTCTTCTGATATTTGATATTTTTTATTTAGGTCTTCTTGTACAAGGACATTTGATACCAGCAATAGAGTTTGTTTATCGGCACCATGATTGTTTCTTTGACATAGCATTGCTTTCGACTGTAAGGAAACTTCATCTGTTTTAATTTTATAATGCATTCTCCTTTACTTATTGTCTTAATTTTAAATCTGTAGCAATCCCTAATACTATAATGCTTGTGCTCCCCCCTTCTTTGGCTTCAAAAACAAAACAAGAATAATCCTCCTTTTCATTGTCTTCTGTTTCACTGAAGAAATTTGTTACATTATCGGGTCACACAGGTTGCAACAGTTAGTCAATTTTTTATTTCCTACACAATTCGCACTTTTGGTGCTCTGACATTTGCTACCATAATGACCACAAGACAGGTAACTTGCATAGAGAAATCTAATTTTCATTTTCCCTGTAATTACATAATTCTTCAGTGTTAGTTATTTTTTATTCAAATTGTTGCAGTTGGTGAGCATTATGCTGTCATGTGTGTGGTTTGCCCATCCTCTTAGCTGGGAACAGTGGATTGGAGCCGTAAGACTTTTACCTTTTCTGAATATCATAATGAATTGAGACATATTGCACTTGCACCAAGATCACACACTTTCTTTATCCCTACTTGCACTCATTTTGATTGAAATTGAACTATGTATAGATGGATCAAAGCTTACAATTAGATGTGAGATCCAATCATTTTTCCTTGATGAGTTTAGTGGTAAGCATTGTAATTCCATTACATTGTCAGGTCATTGTCTTTGGCTCCCTTTATGCAAAAAGCTTCTGGAGGAAAGCCCCTCAAAAGACAACCTCCTCCGTAGCACTTGTTCAAAATGAGGATTCGAACAATTCGAAGGGAAACCCATAACTGAGATGGAGGTAAAAAGTTTACTGACCTGACATCTGGTAATGTCTGAAGGCGTTAAGCTTCAATTTTAAGTTCAGAGCTGCACATTCAATGTTTAAGATCATGGATAGTTCATCATACAGTGGTGGTTTGACTTGAACCCAGACAAGCACCATGTGCAGCTAGATTCCCGGATTTTGGCATTACCGTCATAACAATAGAAAACTTAAAAAGGATGTTAACCCCGCATTTTTCCGTTGGGGAAACCAATTATAGACTTGCTAAAGCCAAAAGATGTTTATTGGTTGAAATATGTATACCGTGTTTGCTCAAGCAAAGTTGTTTCTTTGTTCGGTTTTCCAGAAATGTGTAGAAGGGAAAGATGGAAGGTTTGTAGTAATTTCCAGGGTCAAATATTTACTTAATACCATTATTAGTACTATCAGCAGGAACCTTGATTCACCGGTTCACTCGTGCAAGGGACCACATTTGCTTGGCAACTAAAACTTAACACCAAAGTTTGGTTGAGAAGCCAAGATGACCGTACTTCAGTGTGGTTTCTTGTGATAGGTGTTTTTGACAAACTAATAAAATATGAATGTTATAATATTAATATTAATGGTGAAAAAACGTCGGCAACAAGAAGAACGATTTTTTTTATAGCAGCAACAAAAAAAACATTGATTAAAAAAATTAACAAGTAACACAATTGAAAATATTTAAAGATTATTTAAATCTCAACTATAAAATGTTACAAAATGAAAATACAGACTAAAGTATTTAACTTAAAAAATTATTTGAAATTCTTCTAAATTTAAATTATAAAATATAACAAATATATTGGGTAGGTATGAGTAGAGCTGGATATTACAGTACTTATGTTTGCACCTATATCCACACAATTTTAGGGAATGGTATGAGTATAATAAGATAAATGAGTAGGAAAGAACATACTAATCAATTTTACACAACTCATCCAAACATAAAAAATCCACACAATCTTATAATAGATTTTTTTTTGAAAATATTACTCAACATGAAATGAGCTAGATTTGCAAATGTTAATCCTATTAAAATCTACGTTTACTATTTCCCTTCGGATTAATTTCAACTGTTACTTTATTTTATTTTTTTGGGGGGGGGGGTGGGGGGGTTGTCCGTACTGAAAACAACCACATAATTTTAGATCTTGTCAGGCCCTCCCATAGGTCTGCACTTTACACATTAACAATTGCCATGTTTGTCTGTGCAAATTTCGTCAAAAAAGAAAATATATGTTTGTCGGTGCAAATTATGAGAAAGATGTTCTGTATAAGAAGACCCACCTAACCATTTTTGCAGGCTCTTGTTTATATCCTATACTATCTCTCATTGCTGAATCGCCCTTGCTTTCTCCACATGTGTCTTCTACTTTCTACCTGTCCCTTTGCTAATGAACTAGGTTCTTCCTACTCGGTATCTTTGTTCTTCTCAGCTAATGTCTACGGAAATAGAAGACATGTACATACAGGGATTTGGAACCCTGAGGAATATTGATAACAGATTGCAGCAGGTAGCACAAGAACAGAGCTGCAGCCACTAAAGCATCATGAACTCATTCAGACCGCAACGCCAATACTCTGCTTAAATCCCATAATACTCTCATGACACCCAACTTTGTTTCAGCCTCTGCAAATGAGGTGCCCGTGGCTTCTGATGGGTGAGGTAGCCGCAACCCTTTATCAACCTTGAGCTCACAAACATCCACAACACAGGTTGCTAATTCCTCCAAGCTCTTCCCGCACCACTTGCCATGCAACTGAAACACTTTTCCTTTGCCAATCTCCTCTCCTCGCACACCAACAAGCAAAACATATTGACCTGCATTGCAATAATCAAGTTCAGGAGAGCCAACATTTACAAATTCAGCCAATGAAGGTTCAGGTTTATCCCCTGAAGCTATTCTTCCAAGACTAAAAAGACCTTGCATGTGATGCATCACCTGGACAGTCGAGTGAGCCATTGGACCCAAGTGCTGGCCCTTTTTGCTTGTCTGGGACTGGATTGTCAGCATCAGCTGCTACTGGTCGAACATCCCTAGCTGTGCGAGCCAGCCTAGCTTTTCGATTGTTCAACCTGATACAACAAAAATGCAATTCCATTACAAATCAAACCAGATAAAAATAAAATGACCTACCTGTGATGTAATCAGGCAATTGCTCAACATATTGAAGGCTTCAAGACCAAATAATATGTCGATGTCCATAAATTGCATAATAATATTTCAGAGATCATGCTTTATTTCTCAATGCCAAACATTGGTAATAGTTCAGCTTCAAATAAGATATTAAACAAAGATTCAGTTTAATATGGTAACAAAACTGTTAAGATCCCACATCGACTAGAGATATAGCCAATGTAGTCCTTATAATGTTTGGGCAGTCCTCACCTTATAGGCCGGTTTTGTAGGATTGAGTTAGGCCTTAAGCCCAAATTCTAAGAGAAACCTTGATATATGACTTAATAATAGAATACTAGATGTTCCACTACATCATTTTATATGGCAAATAGGTCATATTATAGTTCCTGAATTCCTACGAAGAAGCATGTAGTACAGTGAGAAGAACAAGTAGCAACTTAACAAACTATCTGATAAAAGCTATAGAAAGAGGCATACCAATTTTTAAGTTGTGAAGACGTAACCTCAGAACCCTGGAAAACATAATGCAGGAAAGTCTCAGGAAAATAAGACAATGAAATATGACTCGAGAATTGAGTTACATTTAACATACATGAAAACTTAATTTATCAGCCCATGATTGAAGTGAAGCTGCATTTCGCTGCATCTCAGGCTCATCTAAGAGTGCCCTCTCAATCAGTGTCACCTGTTTATCATTCATTATAGTTCGTTTTCGTTTTTTCCTCTGTGCAAGCTCAATCTTTTCATCCTCTGGATTTTCTTCGACTAGAACTTTTTTAAGATGTTCATTTGATTTTGAAAGCTGGCCATTATCCGTATGATCAACAACATTCTTTCCTTTTGCAGAACTAGCATCTGAACCACTTGTTTCAATTTTCTGAGCATTCTTGTCCATATCTCTTGCTCCTCCTGACGCAGTTTTACCAGATATGCCTTTATTTTCTACCCGATTTTGCCTATGTACGCTTTTTCCTTGATATTTGTCTCCAGCTCTCATATTATGTTGGTCTATGTCTGGATATGCAGAATTCTCAGACATTCCTTCCTTGACGTTACCACCCTTCTTATTAAGATCAGCAGGTTCTTTTCCAGTTAAACGTGATGGGCATCCCCCTGCACTTTGAGCCTCCTACAGGAAATCAAACTTCTCAAGTCACTATGTTGAGGACAAGCTACATGGTAACCAAATAATCCAACTTGAGAATTGGTTTATTTGTTTATTTAACAGTTAAAGGCATTTTCTAATCCTAAAGTAGGAATATGTTTAATTACGTTTCTGAACAAACATGTAGCTAGACAATGTTATCATTAAATGTGTTAATCAAACATAAAAATCCTTGCAAATACCTGATAACGTTCATTGATGTTGAGTTTAGGAAACTTATCCAAAGATGACTCCTCAAGTTTGCTATCCTGAGTTTTTCCACAGAATGACATGGGCACATTTATACATAATTAAGAAAGGATATGAGTAGAGGAGAAAAAGAGTTTGATCAGGAAAAAAAAACAATATTGACATCTTAATCTAAAGGTCAAAGATTTACTTGAACACGATTTTCCCCAAATCCATGAGAAGTAAATAGTGATTGTAATTCGCCAAAAAACACCCTACAAACAATATACAAATACAAGTTGTTTGTTTATACATGACACTGTTGATATTATAATGCTGGATCTTCAAGAGCTAAACGATGAACAGAAAAATGTTTCACATGCTTAACCAGGGAATTGAATTGAGGGGGGGGGGGGGGGGAGAAGATGACAAGATCAAAGTCAACAGAAAGAGACCAGAATAAATTATGATATAACACGGTTTCAAAGAAACATTCATTGAGACTAGTATGAAACTGAATTTATTAAAATTCCTATTCGTGTAGATAAAATGGCTTGTAAATATTTATATTAAAATTTCAAAATTTGTTTGTAATGTTTCGTCTTTCCTCACCTGGTAAACTTTATTCTGAAAGTTAGTTATCATCAGCACGGTAGTTATTCAACTATTTCTTGTCTAAAAATATTGAGAGGATAGGTTAGTTAGTTGAAATTTTAAAACAATTTTTTATTATGTAAAAAAAGGCAGATTTTAGTGTCCTAACTGGACTGTCAAGAAGCTGGTAAATAATATGTATGAACAATGGCACATGAACAATTTTTCGCAACTACAAATTGTTCACCTTACAAGGTGAATGTTTAGGGGGGAAGTATTGATAATGATAGGTAACCCCACTTAGTTATTTAGTTAGTGGGCTAGTTAAAGAGATAGAAGAAATAAGGCATGTTGCCTATAAGTGAGAGGAAGAGATGAGAGGGAGGGACATCTTGTCATTTGAGAGAGTTGGGTGGGACCTTTGGGCATAAGGAAGTGGATACCCTCGAAGTTCCACAATCTATATTGTAATCAGGGGAATTCTTCCATAGTTCTTTTTAATAAAATATCAATTCCTATCAAAATAACATTTCAAAATAAGCTACGCTAAAGTCAAAGTGTCATGTGCTACAACAAAATTTATCAGGGGGAAACATAACCTTAAAAGTTGTACATCCTCCACATTTAAGAAGTTTGGAATTAAAGATTCTGCATGACTTAACAATGAACCTACAAAAGGAGGTTAATTGTAAGAAAGTAAATATATATTCCACAAGAAGGTTTATGTGAGAACAATCATTACGGAGGTTCTTGCTAGCAGTGGCAGCTTTAGGAGCATCAGAATCAAAAGAAAACCCAGGCAGCAGGTTAGATAGATCCATTTGCAAGCACTCCAGGACCTTGAGAACAAAGAGGTTCCTCTCTTGCTCTGGAGATTAAAATTACATAAAAAGAAGACTAATGATATGAGGAAATACATCTTTCTATAAAACAATCAAGTTAGCCTAAGAATGTGGTAGAATGTTGACAAGGAACCAACCTTCACATATGTTGGGAACAAAACAATGAAGATTTGCAAAGAACTTGACAAATAATGATGTCCTGTGATGTGCATAAGAAGCCTTAGGCATGCTGTTACGGATTAGGTTGAATTCCAAATTTGTGGCATCCTTTACATCCATTGAGGTATTATCCAAAATCCATCCAATAGCAGCAAACATATCATATTCAAGACTTGCATCCTCTTCTGTCTCTGGGAGATTTGATGAACACCAACAGGATAAAAAATCTCCATGGGAGAGTGAAATTATTGCCGTCAGAACTTTAGTCTGAAATCACATGCAAACGAAACAGTCAAATTCCCAACCACAGAATCCACATTAGATAAATCAAAGATGCATAAACACATTGGCTAAAAATTGAATATAAAAACAAGAAACAAATAAGATTTTCGCACCCTTAGAATTTGGGCTTAAGGACCTAACTCAACCCCACAAAACCAGTTTGTAAGGTGAGGATTGTTCAAGTCTTATAAGGACTACTTTGGCCATATCTCTAGTCGATGTGGGATCTCAACACACATCCTCATGCCTAGGATTAGACATTTGGAGCGTGGACAAATATGGGTGGCCCAACCCAATAACAACACCCCTCACGCCTAGGAACAGACATCGAGAGCGTGGACAAATACGAGTAACTCAACAACGAATCTAGGATAGACTCTGATACCATCTTTGAATTTGGGTTTAAGGTCTAACTCAACCCCACAAAACCAGCTTGTAAGGTGAAGACTGCCCAAGCCTTATGAGGACCACTTTGACCATATCTCAAGTCGATATGGGATCTCAACAAACACTTTCTTGAATTTAATGCACTTTTACAAACAGAATAGAATGATATTGCAACCACATGGTGGGAGCCTCGTGCATAGGCCGCCCATCAGACGTAAAGTCAACAATACTAAAGCAAGTTAACTCTATATCTTAAAAGGATAGACCTACAAAACAAAGTATCATGTATGATCGAAAGTTTGAATCATCAGAGAAGATGTCAGCTAGACGCATTGCATTGAGCTGTACAAATCCCATTGGGTGACATCTGTCAGCAGCAAGATGACCAGGATCTCTTCCAAAAGCTTTCTTCAGCAAGTCAAAAACCTGCATCATGAGAGCTACATTAAAAGCAAGAACCTCATAATAAAGACATTGACATGCTTAACAGCACGAACGCATATTGCAGACCAGCATGGAACAATGTCAATTTAAAGATTTTCTGAAGAACTTGTACAGCTACTCAATAACCCATGTTCTATGTTTAATACTCAGAAATTCAATTCGAGTTGATAACTAACATACCCACAGATAATAATGAAATGATGGGAGTTGCAGAAAAGGTCACTAAGGCAATTTTCAGGCTATAATGTTCACAAGTCAATTATCAGCAAAATCCCACTAAAACAGTGCAGCCCTATATCTTTCAATAGTTGAAAGTACATCCAACAGCTGAAAACTAACCCCAAATGCCACAGATTTAGCCAAATCTAAACTCTGTGTTGAGCTGGCTACTTCATCAAGATAAGAAATGCTTTCTGCTTCACACAAACTCAGCAGCTGAGAAAAGAAAGCAGTGACAGTATTGTTAACAATATGCATAAATTATAAAGTAGATTAAAGGTGAAAGAAGGGATTTATATCAGTTTTTTCCATTTGACTCACAATAGACAGTATTTTAGCTTTTAGCCTAGAAATAGATGCCATGATTCTATTCGGAAAAGATGGTTGACTTTGTAACTTCAAAATGGACTGAGCAAGAAAAAGAATGCTCCCCTTTCCACATAATTCCTGTAAGTAAATGAAAGACACGTAAACTCACGTAACAGGGAAGCAAATCTTGATAATAACTAAGTAATATGGAAACTAATCTTGATAGATATTCCAAGATAAAAAACTAATCCTATAAGATAATTTAAGATACTATAAAATAATATCAAGATATTATAGGATATTCTCATATCTTCTAACAAAACTTTAGAAGAATTTCGTCTTATATAAAGTCACCCTTGATTAGCTGCTCCAAATTTATGCAGTAACTTTAGTTTGGAAACCTTATTCTTAAGCAGGCGCTCCTTAAACAATTTTTGTTGACATAATGACTGAAGAAACTGCAGAGAAGCTTCACACTGCTGGCAGATATAATAAACTACTCGTTCAGCTGACAGATTTGATTCCATGGAAATATCTTTATAATAAGCTACCAGTGTATTCTCAAGACACCTAGCAACCATGCGAACTGATCCAAAAGCTGCATCAATAAATATGTCAACCTGTCATAGAATTCATGGTTAGCCATTGCACAAAATTGTATCATCATTCATCGGCGAATAAGTAAATACCATTGACTTCCAGAAGATGTCATCAGGAATAGAGATGTATGTTAGATGTAATCAAATCTTTCATGTGCTTTCACCCAAAAGCTTAACCTTTTCAGTAGAGTTGGTTCATGGTTGTCATCACCTAGGTTCCCTCTACTCAGATCTACACTCAACTGTTTGAAATGCACACCGTTGATTGCGGTTCAGTTGATGTGTGTGTCTCTTCTTGCAATTGGACGTGCATTTCAGCGTCTCCTCCTCTATAGGTTGTGACACGTGGCTATCTTGGGCTCCTCTACATTTCCTCCCATGGCAATCCCATACGCAGGCTGGCCCCATGGCCAGTGGCGGAGCCACATACATTTGAGAGTGGGCACATGCCCCCACTCAACTTTAAAAAATCCTATTTATTATCTAATTTTTTTTAATTTTGACCCCACTAAAATCTTATTTTTGCCCCCATTCCCCAGTTCTCGTCTGAAATCTTATTTTTGCCCCCCACTCCTCATCTCTCATTTCTCTCTCCCTCGTGAGTTGTGACACACTCAATAGTCAATACGTTGGCTCAACAATGTTGGGTAGTTATTTGTATAATAGAGGAAATTTCAAAAAATAAAACATGAAACTTCCGATTTTGAACATTGAACACAAGATTTCAAAGTTTGAGAAGGCTAACTTACCACTACACCACAAATAGTAGTTGTGTGTTAATGGATATTTAAAATATACTATATTTCCTATGAGCCAAAATATAAGAAAAAAAATCTCTCTATTTGAAGGACTTAAATATAAGCAAATTTCTACTAACCTACCTTATTTATTATCCTATAATGTTATTATGCCAAATATACTTTTTTATTAATTCAAATTTTGTAGAACATCTACAATAAATAAGATTAATGGTAGTTTAGTAAATATAGTTCATTTTTCATATAAAATCAAGAAAATTAAATGAGTTTAACAAACATTTTTAATCTGTGTGAAGTTAGATATTCTTGTTTATAATTGAGTCCAGAGTAGTATATATTTATATATGTTTCCTCAATATAAAATTTATAAATTTAATATATACTAGTTTATTCAGTTTAACAAGTGACTTCGACCAATGATCCACCAACCTAGTGCCTGGACCGAGTCGATGATCGGTTTGAATTTAATAATAACATTGATATTGCCCATAAGTTACATGTATATCTTTAAATATATTATATATACATATTTTTTCAATTTTGACTCTCTAAATTTCTATTTTTGCCCCTATCATAGCTCTTAATTCCACCAAGCTATCAATCTCTCCGCTCAACTCTCCTCTCTCTCTCCCCCTCATCTCAATCTCTTATATATCTCCCTCATCTAGAAAACCTGAACACATTCTTCGCTCAATCGCCATCAGACCACCGCGAAAAAATTGCCCCCACTAACCGAGGGTCCTAGATACGCCACTGCCCATGGCTATCCCAAAGAAACCAGCCTGACCCGAGGCAATCCTAGATGTAGATTGGCCCCATGGTTATTCCAGAGAAACTAATTGACCCCACCGATCTGAAGTCTGCAATTATATTATTTGATAATGTTTCTATTTTTTAAAGGGCTTGTAACAAGCTTAAATTTTCATAAGCTTTAGCTTGAGGGGTAGTATTAGATGATATGAAAATATTTTATAATATCTTGATACTATCTTATAGTATCTTAGATTATCTCTCGGGATTAGTTTTTATATTTCTTAATTATTATCATAATTTGTTTCCCAATTTGATTAGAATTATAAGTTTAGTTCTAGTATAAACAATGGTTAGTGTTTAGTCTTTTTTATCATCAGTCATATCAAACCATAATAACAATTCAAAGTCTTAATTCTTTCTTTTCCCTCTTTATCTAAAACCCTATAACTTCAACATGGTCTATCTTTAAATTTAATATATGATAAAAAAAAAATATGGCACCATCTGGTCCATGTAGCCTGTTAGAGATATAGATAGCTTTATACTTAAGCTTCTTAAGCCTACTTACTATATGTAATACGGTTCTAACCAACTGCTGAGTCAACAGTTGGGCTGAGTCAGCAGTTGGGTTAACCTTTAGTATAAATATTAGCTTCAGCTGTATTAACAAACTGAGTTTAGTTTTACCAAAATGATAAAAGATCATTCCAGAATTCTCTCTCTGTTCTACTCTCTCTCTCTGGTCTAATCTCTCTCTCTCTCCTAACTCATCACAAAATCTTTCATGGTATCATACGCTCATCGATCTTGATCATGGCTTCTGCGCATTCTGTCTCCTCTTCTAATCGTGAATCCCCTCGCGATCGTGAATCAAGCCCTGACACTGTTCATTCTTCGCATCGCTCCTCTCGGCACCAGTCGCGTACCTCTCGGCGCAGGTCTAGTCGAAACAGTGACACAAATCCGCGTTCTGGAATCAAGCTTCCAGATCGCACTCCATCCACGTTCTCGCAGCAGGTTTCCATCAAGCTTGATGCGAAGAACTACCTCTCTTGGAAGCAACAAGTTGAAGGTATCATCCGCGGTCACAAATTGCAGAGGTTTGTAGTCAATCCAACAATTCCTCTTCCTTATCTCTCTCAGCGTGATCGTGACTTAGATGTTGTGAATCCGGCCTTTGTCGAATGGGAGCAACAGGACTCTCTGCTCTTCACATGGCTACTATCTACACTCTCTGAATCGCTCCTTCCTAGGGTTGTTCGATGTGTTCATTCATATCAGGTATGGGATGAAGCCCACAAGTTCTTTCAAACTCAGATGCAAGCTCGTTCCAGGCAACTTCGGTTTGAACTCAAGTCGATTTCAAAGGGAAATCGTTCTATTGCAGAATACCTCACTCGCATTCAAACAATTGTTGATGTGCGCCAATCAATTGGTGATCCTGTTACACATCGTGATCACCTCGATGCTATTGTCGAAGGTCTTCCCGAAGAGTACGAAGCCCTATCTGCAATTATCCAGTATCGTACTGGACTCTGTGACATTTTGGAAGTGGGAATCCATGCTCCTAGTTCATGAAGCCAAGCTGGAGAAGCAGAAGAAGCATGTTCTTGTTGAACCACTATCCATCAATGTCGCTCAAACTCAGGTGAATCCTCAAATGCTGCAGATGCAGCAAATGAATCCTAATTTTTCCAATTCGCAACCTCCAGCACCTCTTTCCACCTTCGTTCAGCAACCAAATGTTCAGGATCAGCAAACTGCTGATCATCCTAGTGGTAATCATCAGAATGGTGATGATCCAGGTGGTGGTCGCGGCGGTCAGGGTGGTCGTGGTGGCAGAGGTGGCCGCGATGGCGGCGGAGGTGGCCGCGACGGCGGCAGTGGTCGTGGCCGTGGACATATTCAGTGTCAGATATGTTCAAAGTATGGTCATGATGCATCCGTGTTATTAGAGTAGTTGTAGTAAATGTACTTACATTACTAAATGTACCCTTTTACATTTCAGATTACATTACAGTTTGTGTTTGGGCCTCGGTGGGCCTGGTCCAATTACTGTAGCTAGCTTAGAGACTATTTCCATAAATAGTCTGATGTAACAGAATGTCACGTGGGGCATAATTCAGTTTCAGTTCTAACAAATCTTCTAGAGCATTCTCTCTCTTTCTATGTGTCTGAATTCTCTCTCTCTCTCTTTTCCCTCTCTCCCTTGATATCTTTGATGGTATCAGAGCTCTAAGCTCTGGTACACTCAATCCCTAAGTCATGTCACAACCTTCTTCAGATCATGATGATCAATCTGATCATCGAGGAACAGAGTCTCACACGAGACAATCGACTCAAGGAAACGGAACCCTAGGTTCTGGAAATGCGATCAAAAGTTCGAAGATGGAGAAAGCATACGTGACTTTCTCGCAACCTGTTACAGCGCGACTTGATGATAAGAATTTCTTAGTGTGGCGTCAGCAAGTTGAAGCGGTGATCAAAGGTCACCGACTCCATCGATTCTTGGTGAATCCAGAGATTCCTATGAAGTTTCTCACAGTAGATGATTGTGAAAAAGGAAAGGTGAGTGAGGAGTTCCTACGATGGGAACAGCAGGACCAGCTACTACTTTCATGGCTACTTCAATCTCTCTCAGAGTCATTAGCGATGAAGATGATAAAGTGTGCTCATTCGTATCAGCTTTGGGATGCTATACACACGCATTTTACAAAATTGACAAAGGCAAAGGAAAGACAGTTAAGGACTGAGCTGAGGAACTCGAAGAAAGGTACAAGATCTGTTACTGAATATTTGCTTAGGATTCAAACTATCATTGATGCTTTACAGTCTATTGGATCACATGTCACACCGCAAGAACATGCTGATGTTGTGTTAGCTGGTCTGCCTGAAGAGTACAGGCCGTTTGTTATTACTGTTAACACTAGGCTAGAGCCTTATACTGTAGATGAGATTGAGTCACTTCTTATTACACATGAGGCTCTACTTGAGCAAATGAGTGTACCGGACACCTTATCAGCGAATGTTGTCCAAGGAAGAGAGGAGATCAATGTTGATACAGGTTCACAAAAGACCAGTGATAGTAATCAAGTTCCTGTTCAGATCCAACAGCAGCAGGCTGATCCGAATCATCAGCAGTATTATCAGTCTCAGTCTCAACCTCCTAATCAAGGTCAAGGCTATGGACGTGGTCGAGGAAGAGATGGTGGTGGACGTGGCCGAGGAAGAGATGGCGGTCGTGGTGGAGGCAGAACAAATTACAGAAGCCACATTCAGTGCTATGTTTGTGGTAAATTTGGACATGAAGCAAAAGTGTGTTGGCATCGGTTTGACAATAATCAAGGCTACAATCAGCAGCCTCAGCCTCCTCAGTTGCCTCAACCACCTCAGTTTAGGCCACAGCAGTATAATCAAGCTCAGAATTATGCAACTCAGAATTTTGCTCCTCAATATGTTCCACAGTATGCTCCACCTCCACCATCACAATTTACTGCAAATCTAACTCACTATGGACCTCCACAACCACAGTATGTGCCTCAGTACGTGTGTTATCACAGAAACTCTAACTTGGGCCAGAATAACTGGAGTGGGCCGCCTCAAGTTAGTGGGCCTCCTGCTGCTCAACCTCAATGGTTTGGCCCAACTCAGGGTGTGCCTCAGCAACAGCAATTCCCTAACTGGTTCAGTCAGGCCTGGACAGGGCCCAATCCGTGGTCTGTCCCACCCTGGGCTGCTCACTCAGCTCCCAACCAGTGGGTTCCTCCTTCTCCTCATCAAGGTTCAGCCAATACTTGGTATCCTGCCAACTGGAGTGGACCACATAGCTCTTGGGATGCTTCTCACAGCAACTCTTCTGGTTCAGTAAGACCCTTTGCACTGCCTAGTCCCACACATAGCTCTTCCAGCACTGTGAGTGGGAATCGCAGTTCAGAGGTACAAAGAGCTTCACCTCAGGCCTTTCTTATAGGATCACAAAATTCATCAACCAACCAGCAGTGGTTTCCTAATTCTGGAGCCACTCACCATGTGACAAATACTTCCACAAATCTCCTGGATAGCATCTCCTTGCCAGGGTCAGACCAAGTTCTTATGGGCAATGGCCAAGGTTTGCCAATTATTTCAGTTGGATTTGCACAACTCACATCACCCTATCCACCACACACCACACTCTCAAAAACTTGCTTCTAGTTCCCGATATTACCAAAAACCTGATTAGTGTAAGTCAGTTTGCAAAGGACAATCAGGTGTACTTTGAATTTCACCCAACCTATTGTGTTGTTAAATCGCAAGCCACCTCTGAAGTGCTGCTAAGAGGGGTCCTTGGTCAAGACGGGTTATACAGTTTTGGTAACATTTTCTCCACTACTTCAGTTGCTGATCCATCTACTACTGCACCTGCTATTTACTCTGCTGTTTGTAATTCACATTCTACACCTAGTAACACACACCACACCTACTTTAGGACCCACAACCTATACTTTGTAGCACTACAGATTGGGACACCCTCATCATGAGGCACTCAAAGCCATATTGACATTGTGTAGAGTTCCTTTACCTAATAAAACGAGCATTGAATTTTGTACTGCCTGCTGTTTGGGGAAGGTTCATCGCTTGCCCTCTCATCCTTTTGTCTCAGTCTATCAGTCTCCATTTGACATAATTTTCTGTGATATATGGGGTCCTGCACCCATGGTTTCATCGTGTGATTACAAGTATCTACTCATATGTGTAGATGGTTGTACGAGGTACACATGGACCTTTCCTTTGAAGTTAAAGTCTGAT
Source organism: Glycyrrhiza uralensis (assembly GCA_030159175.1). Taxonomy (NCBI): domain Eukaryota; kingdom Viridiplantae; phylum Streptophyta; class Magnoliopsida; order Fabales; family Fabaceae; genus Glycyrrhiza; species Glycyrrhiza uralensis. The sequence goes on along the minus strand of BRZY01000007.1, from coordinate 39,422,414 downwards.
ACTGCAGCTGTCTTCAAACAATTTAAAAACTTAGCAGAAGTGCAGTTTAGTACAAAGATAAAATCAGTCCAAACTGATGGGGGAGGAGAATTCAAGGTTCTTGCCCCTTACTTTGCTGAATGTGGCATTAATCATAGGATAGCTTGCCCACACACCCACCATCAAAACGGGTCTGTGGAGCGAAAACACAGACATGTAGTTGAAACTGGGTTAACTTTACTAGCACAGGCTGGGCTTCCCTTCCAATTTTGGGACCATGCCTTTCTTACTGCGACCTATCTCATCAATCGCATGCCCGCTGCAGTTTTAAACATGCAGTCTCCGTTTTCTGCACTCTACAAGCAGCAACCTGATTACTGGTTTCTCAAAGTTTTTGGATGTGCGTGTTATCCTCACATTCGTCCCTATAACTCGCACAAGCTTGACTTCCACACAAAAGAGTGTGTGTTTCTTGGATACTCAAGGTCTCACAAAGGCTACAAATGCCTGGCTCCAGATGGGAGGATCTTTATCTCTAAGGATGTAATCTTTAATGAGTATAAGTTTCCCTATGTGCATTTGTTTTCCAAGAATTCCACCTCATCGAAGACTCCTTCTCACACCCTATCAGCCCCCTTTCCCACTGAATTGACCATGAATTCCAATCCTCCATCTGATATGACACAATTTTCGCCTAGCTGTCCAACCTCTGCATCTCATGTAGCCACTGATTCTGTATCGCGTTCTCACTCTGCAGTTGCTGTCTCCACTCAGTCAGCATCCGGTTCTGCCTCAGTTTCACATGCAAACTCCTCTTCTGGTGCTTTGGCTGTACCAGATTCAGATTCAGCCCTACCACCTAGTGGTTCTGGTTAGAGCCGTGACACTTCTCATTTAAATACTGGTGAGCCCAATGCAGAATCAGATCTTTCTTCTCCCTTAATTTACATTCATCCTGAAAATATCCATCCTATGAGAACACGGGCAAAGGCTGGGATAGTCAAGCCAAGGCTTCATCCTACAGTCCTCCTAACTGAATCTGAACCCAGCAGCTACAAAACTGCTCTCTCTGATCCTAAATGGTTGCAGGCCATGACTGAGGAATATCAGGCCTTGCTGAGAAATAGTACATGGTCTTTAGTTCCTCTTCCTAGTCAGAGAAAAGCAATCGGCTGCAAGTGGGTTTTCCGCATAAAACAAAATCCGGATGGGACTGTATAGAAATATAAGGCCAGACTTGTGGCAAAGGGTTTCCACCAAATCCATGGTTTTGATTTTCAAGAAACTTTCTCTCCGGTAGTGAAACCAGTCACTGTCCGAACAGTACATTCTCTTGCCATTTCGAGAGGGTGGCACATAAAACAGCTAGATGTCAATAATGCCTTTTTAAATGGCATTTTAGAGGAGGAGGTGTACATGCAGCAACCTCCGGGTTTCGAATCCTCAGAAAAAGGACTTGTATGCAGGCTGCACAAAGCCATCTATGGCTTAAAACAGGCTCCAAGAGTCTGGTTTGATAGGTTAACTTCTACTCTACTGCAGCTGGGATTTGTGTCAAGCAAATGTGACCCTTCGTTGTTCACTTTTGCTAGGGAAGGACACCATGTTATTATGCTCATCTATGTTGATGACATAATAATCACTGGTGACTACTTGCCTCTCATTCAAGAGCTTACCTCAAAGCTCAATGACAACTTTGCACTCAAACAATTAGGTGATTTGGAATATTTTCTTGGGATTGAAGTTCAACAACTGAAAGATGGTTCTCTGTTCCTTTCTCAAACTAAATATATCCGAGACCTATTGGCCAAGGCTAGCATGTTGGAGGCCAAACCTATCTCCACTCCTATGGTGGCAAACTTAAAATTGAGCAAGCATGGGAATGACTTGATGGAGGATCCTTCTTTCTATCGGTCCATAGTTGGAGCCTTACAATACGCAACAATTACCAGACCTGAGATTTGTTTCTCAGTAAATAAGGCGTGTCAGTTTCTTTCTCAGCCTTTAGAGAGCCATTAGAAAGCTGTGAAGAGGATTCTTAGGTATCTTAATGGTACTTTATATCATGGCCTTTTGCTGCAGCCCATTTCTTCTCAGGTTCCTCTTAAAATTACTGGTTTCTCTGATGCTGATTGGGGCTCAGATCCAGATGACAGAAAATCTACTTCTGGCTCATGTATCTACCTCGGTCCAAACCTTGTCTCTTGGTGGTCGAAGAAGCAGACTTTGGTGGCAAGGTCCAGCACGGAAACTGAGTACAGAAGCTTGGCTAACACTGCTTCAGAAGTGCTATGGATTCAGTCTCTGTTAGACGAACTGAAAATTCCCTTTGAAACTCCAGTTTTGTACTGTGATAATTTGAGCACTGTAGCGCTGTCACACAACCCAGTTCTGCATGCCAAAACGAAACATATGGAGCTTGACATATTCTTCTTGAGGGAGAAGGTCTTAAGCAAGACCCTTATTGTTCAACACTTGCCAGCTCTTGACCGAGTGGCTGATTTACTCACCAAACCACTCTCAGCTAACAGATTTCTAACTCTGAAGCAGCAGCTCGGAGTAGTTGAAAAACCAGCAGAATCAACACAATCCCCATAGGTTTGAGGGGGAAATGTTAGAGATATAGATAGCTTTATACTTAAGCTTCTTAAGCCTACTTACTATATGTAATACGGTTCTAACCAACTGCTGAGTCAGCAGTTGGGTTAACCTTTAGTATAAATATTAGCTTCAGCTGTATTAACAAACTGAGTTTAGTTTTACCAAAATGATAAAAGATCATTCTAGAATTCTCTCTCTGTTCTACTCTCTCTCTCTCTGTTCTAATCTCTCTCTCTCTCCTAACTCATCACAAAATCTTTCATAGCCAACCCCACTTAATGGGATAAGGCTTGGTTGTGGGTTTGGGTGTTTACCTTGACATGTGAGAGTTATGAAAAAAAGGTTTTTAAATAGTTGTGACGTCATAAAAAGCATTTTTCAGCCAATTACAATAGATGAACACAAACAAAATACTGTTTTTGAATCAGCATCTAAAACATAGGGTGGAGGTGAGCTCCTACCTTGGGGTGCGCAAGCAGTACATGTACAGTATCTTGCCACTGTGGTGATATAAACCCCGTTAATAGATATAAATTGCATGCTACAAGAGTTGAATGCACAAGATGCATATGACTAAAAGCACGGTCTTCCTGCAACATAAGTGTAAATCTCAATACAGATAGACAACAGAGAAGATCAACCTGTACAGAGCAGAATTGAGAAAGACCTGTCTATAACCACCAAGAACAATTAGCATGTAGAAAACCATGTCAATCAGCTGTTCCATCACTTTCACATCATCTAGCAAAATCTGTAATCATATCCCGACACAGATTAAAGAAATTGGAATCACAGTGTTACTATAGTATTCAAATTAGCAAAATAAATATCCCAGGGACACCACAAGAAGTTGTTTTCTGCAAACAAAGAAGATGTATAGGATTGTGAACACAACTTTCACAGAACTATAAAATGTTTGACTTTCTTTGCCAAAATATGACCACACATTGGTGGGAACAGTAAAGAAATGAATGGGATAAAAAATGAAGACTCCAGTGCTGGATCTGCTGCATGGTTCTTCCTTATACACCCATTGTCTCATGTTCTATCACTGCCAAATTACCACTGAATTTACTCCCTGGTTTATTTGTGTCCCAACTAAACAAAGTCAGTTGCTATATTGTAAATGTGACCGTAAAATCAGCAGATCCAGTGCAGAGCTCTCTGTTTTATTTTTTTTGTTTTTTTTTATGTTTCCCATCTTGCCCCCTAAGTAGTGTATTGTGAATGTGGCAGTAAAATCAAGTTTCTTCTAAGATTTTCCTTTTCTATCTCTCTCTCTCTCAGACACACCTCTCAGGTTCTATCACTGCCAAATTACCACCGAATTTACTCCCTGCTTTTTCTCTAAATATAGGGTGTCCCAACTAAACAGAATCAATTGCTGTCCAGCAAAGCATTATTTAGTACACCATAAATGCAGTTCAAACTTTTGAGGAATTTTAATAAATATCTTTCTTCAACAGATAACATGTCTTTGCCACACAAGAAAACCAACACATAAAACCATGAGAAGCAGAATATTAATAGGCATTACTAATATCAACCTGCTCAAATTTAGAATTTCGGGAGGCTAAATCACACAAGGAATGCAAGAGTCGAATGCCACATAACAAGTATCTGAACATGGCTTCATCCATATTGGCTGACATAAGCACTGAAGCAAGGTGCAATGGAAGAGATCCCACAAGCTTTTCCATATCAATCTGTACCCAACACAATTAGAAATAACTGTCTGATAAAACAAGATATAAAATAGCATTAATTTATGATGCTGAGTATGAGACAACCTTCAGCAATGATCCTTTTTCAGTAAGATAGTGAATAGTGAAATTTTCAGAGTCCCTCAATAATTTATTAAGATCCAGAGAGGTAACACCTTGCAATTCCTTCACGGCTGATATCAAGCCTATTGCCTGTTCAAGCAAATAAATAAATAGTATTCATGCACCAGCCACTGAGAAGGGTAATGGGGGACAAGAGAGCCCCATGTATCCAAGTTATATTTAAGTGGTGAATACTTGCCTGTGCAGCACTGCTTGATGTTTCTTCCTTAGCAATCCTCATTCTTGAAAATTAGTGGGAAGACTGAAGAAGCATACATTGGCAAGATGCATCAGATTCAGAAACATGCGAGACACACATAAAGCAGAAGTAATCAGTATGCGTATGCATGACCTCTAAGCATAAGATAATTGCTAATGTTGCATTTTGGAAGGGATGTAGACAGTTCACATCAACCATACTATGAAGAGCCATAGACTGATGGCAGATAGTTCTTGCACCTGGAACAAGCTCGTGTTTCAAAAATATGTATTGAAAAAGCACAAGAAATTGAAATTGAACTACTTTTAATTGCTGTATCTTGTACAGTCATCAAAGCATATTAGGTTCCTTTCTAGAAGGCATTGGATATGTGCACTACAAGTAACTCTAATTTCAAGATCGGCCTTCAGTATGCAAAGTTGTGGAGCACGAAACATTAAACAACAAAATCAGCATCCGAAGATAATGTCCTAAACTAACCATGTCCACTTTTCATCTTCAATGTTCTAAAAGAAAATACTTCCTTGCTCAATGCTCACTAATTCATTTTTTACAAGTAACTAGATAAAGGAAAGAGGCATCTTAAATGTTGACCCAAATAAATCAATAGGACCCAAGACCTATTAATCCATAATCATCAAATGTACTAATAATGCATATCTTCAATGCCAGAATGCAGTTTTCAGTTCATGATCCCAGTAAAAATAGAGAGGGTTCCATATCTAGGTCTAACATTTATAACCGCAACCAGAGACCCCTAAAATCATTAAAACATCACGCATTATGGGCCTGTTTGATTTTGTTTTTCTGTTTTACAAAACTATCTAATAAAACAATTTTTAGGAACTATTTTTAAAAAAGAAAAAGAACAAAAGAAAAAAAATCTATTTGATGATGTTAATGTAAAAACAATTTTAAGACATAAAAAAATGGGTGAACATGTGGGTGGTGGTTCACGGTGAATGTGACAATGGTCTAGATGGTATGTTGAAGAAGAGGCATTTCATTTGTTTCTAGGAACAAAAAAACACAAAATAAAAACAACAAAAATTTGTTCTCAAATTTCTGTTTTTAAAAACAATAAAAGATTTCAGAAAACATCCCTGTCAAATAAGTTTTAAAAATTTTTATTTTTAAAAATAGAAAACAGTTTTCAAAAACAATAAACAAACACACCCTATAGCTTTCAAAAAAATAATCTCAATTCCCTTATAAGATCTCATATCAGTGATAAATGCATGAAGTAAAGAGATATGAACTAACAATATAAGGCTATATATTATATGGACAAGTTTATGTCAAACCATTACAGTCCCTTTAGAAAAAGTCAGCAATGGTATATTTGTTCTCAAGATATTCAGTATTTATTCAAGCAACTTTTTACATGTCTAACTTTATCCAAGGTTATTGCAAATATGACCAAATCACCAAAGAGATAATATTTAGTATCCAGAACAATTAGATTTTTCTGATACTAGACAAAACATGTAATTTGTCATTGATCAAATTCAGCTAGGTACTCCTGCAATCTCAACCTTGTGGAATATTAATTATATATGGTCCACATAAATTGAACCGATTAGAAATACAGCTTATGCAGAGTAAGCAGTCCTATCATTTATTTTATTTTACGAAACCATATCAAAGGCCATAAATTTAATCTTTTAACCAATCTGCAGAAAACATTGATTTCTTCTCAAGAGTTTCCCAACCAAGAAGATTAAGCAAAATATTCTTCTTTCGCTTTCAATAAAAGAAGATCACACAAAAAGAATAAAAGAAAAATACTCATAATTCTTACCAGTGTTTCCGAATTCAATACCCTTAACGATCTAGGTCACACAATCCTCAGCATCGGAAGTTTATGATCTGAATTGCGAAAAATAGTGATTTTAGGTATTTCATAACATTCACAAATTGGTTACCAACAAAGGCAGAATATTGACCTGGATGTGAAAACTAATTTCTTCAGAGTATCTTCCTCTGCCTGTGTTGTTTCGCAACAAGAGCAAGAGGGCGGCGGCTAGGGGACAGAAGGGTTAATCTAATAGGGTTAAAACAATGGGAAAGTCTTATTGTTATTGAGTCTTTAGAATTTCCTTTTTATAATATAAAAAGTACCCAGTATCCTTTACTATTCTACCGGTGCTGACATATACTTAACTAACAAAATATTCGTGTTGTTTAGAATTTAAAATTGCACATGAAATCAACTCTCTATCTATAGTAAGACATGGCTTTGGTATCTTTGGTGTCTCCAATGCAAAACAAAAAAAAAACATTAATTGGTAGCTTTTTGTTTTCTTTTGAGTTCTCTATTTTTTGTTAAACTTTTAGAATATTAACTCTTTAATCAATGGTTAGCATTCATAGCATATAATTTTCTCAATATTTTTTGTTTTTATAAATGAAGAATTTTTTTAGGAAGAAAGAAAAATAACAAAGAAACGGGGGAATGGTATCCTCCTTAACAGAACACCTAAACCAGAAAGAAAAAATGCAGAAAATATCTATATAAAATAACACAACAATGATCAATTCCTCTCCAATTTATCAAAGAGAGGCCATCAAAAAAATTATAGCAAGTCATAGGATATATAGATTCATGATCCAAGTATAATTATCTCTAAATGCACATCAAAGGTATTGAATCAATGTCTTAATGCATGCTTTTTGTGGATGATATAATTCTAATATTTATGTCAAGAAAAGGAATAAATACTAAACTTGAGTTATTGAAAGAGGATTTGGAATCAAAGGGTTTTCTGTTACATATAATAATAAGACAGACAAAGTATATAGGATGCAAGTTCTTAATATGATAATTAGAATGTTGTACAGGTAAAATTTAGGGATCGAATCATACAATAAGGTACATGGTTTAGGTATCTTGGATCTATCAAATTGGGAGATTGCTAGGAATATCTCACATAAGATTCAAGTAAGGTGGTTGAAATTGTGAAATGCTTAAGGCATAATTTATGATTGCAAGTATCTATTAATTTTAACTCATGTCCATTCTACCCAACTGCTATAAAACAAGCAATGCTCTTTGATGGTCAAAGTTGCGTAATGAGAGCCAGCAAGAGAATAAAAGAAGTGTAGTGAATATGAGAATGTTGGGGTAGATGAGTGGACTGGACACAACAAAAAATATAAGATTAGGAACAAATATATTGAGAGAGTTGGACTAACTCCATTTAAGGAGAATAAGACAAAAAACCACCTCAGATGGTTTGGTCATAGTCATATAAGAGGCCCAGTGAGAACAGTTGATCATTTGAAAGATACTCAAATTAAAAGGGGCAAAGGAAAACCTAGGAAAAACCATTAAGAAGACCTTGCTCTAAATAGACGTACTATAAATAATCTTACTAAGATTTATTTTTTGATAAAGCCCAATGACGCTGATTGATCCATGCACGCAACCCCCACCAAGTGGGATAAGGTCTAGTGGTTGGTGGTGGTGCTCTTGTTGCTGCACGTCGCAGGTACTCCAGTAAATGCTCCTAAGCATACTTCAACCTCAAATACAGTTGCAACTAAGCATAACCCTATCATGTTGCGCACCATACAAAGTGAACCTGACCTTTTACCTGTGCCATGCACCCTGACGTACAATGAACTTATTAACAGTACTTCTTACATTTTTTCCATAACAAAAACAAGCTATAAACAGGTCATTTTGAATCTTTACATTCACATCTTCGTATATCTAAACATAGGAAATAAATTATATCTATATGCAATCGAAAAATATAATATTTATCCTCTTATGTAGTGACCCATGTCAGCATATAACAATAGATCGTTCTTAATTTCCCTTGAGAATGAGGAAGAATCCATTCATAATTTCTTAAAATCCCTCACCAAATAAACTAAACTCCATAGTCCATAATGTAAACTTCAAGCCATTCATTTTGAGACTGCAGTTTACGGCAAGATACCTCAATTGGTTTTGGAGTGATATTTGGGAGGGAGAGCCAAAGTCTCTTGAACCCCTTGAGGAGTCTGTAATCATATTTCCTTGTCTTTGTTATTGTATCTCTTCAACACAGGTCATGAGACAGGTTTTTGTCAGTAAAGTTTCCATTTCTTTCCTATATTCTAATCCAGTTCCATCACTTTTCTGCCATTATGCTAATGGCCATTTATATGCTATCTTATGAAGCAACTTGATAAGGAATTCAATTCAAATCTTATAAACTCAATTAATTATATTATTTAGTAAATCTCATTTTTGAGCCAACGGATCTGCCCATGACAACTGCTTAACTTGAGTTTGAATCTAGCGATTCTTGTTGGTAGGTGATTTCTCATTGGGATTTGTGGCTTTCCCTGGCCCTTAGGGAGAGTCTCCCTTCATCCTTTCTTTTGGCATAAAAAACGACTCTTTTTTGGAACAAACCATAAGATCTATGAAATTTAATTGAATCTGATGATACTTTGGCATGCAATTTAAACCAATTAAGTACAATTTAATTTCCAATTTTACAATAATATCCTCGGAGCACCAATAACAATTACAAGCTAAGAAGTCCACACATTTTTTCTAAAGAACTAATAATACTGTCATGTGGTGGAAATATGAAATATTTATGTTGGATTCTAAATTAACGAATCATGAGGGTGGCCCACGTGTGCTGTTGTTGCGAAACAACCTTAGCAGTGGGAACAACATGTCAAAATGCACTGTTTGGGCAAAGCTTACTGCCTGCACTTAGTAAGGAGCAAGGTCCCTAATCCCAAAGCAAAAGAGGAAATGGCACAAAAAAGCACAAAACGATGAACAATTAAAAGGACAAATTGTAGATCAAAGTCAATTAAACCGATCATTGATCAATCTCATTAAAAAGAGGTGCCAAATGCAGAAGCATTGAGTTGAAGGATAATGCATGAGAGGAAGCATTTCTAATTATAGAACGGTTACATCATGACAGGTTGATGCATGTACAGAATAAATTTTCGAGAACGAACCTGGAAGAGCAACCAAGCGAGATTGAGCACGGTGATGCGAGTGCGCGAAGAAGCTCTGCCAGGGTTGCAATGCAAGCACAAGAGAAAAATCAGTGAAAAAATAGTAGAATCTAAGTATGAAACAGCTAAATCACGGTTTAAGCATTATACGCAGTAACTAAAGAGGTGTAGAGAGGAAAAGCGTTGTTGAGGAGAGAGAGAGAGAGAGAGAGAGAGAACCTGGAAGTAGAAAAGTAGTGGTCGACGGTGGCGATGGCGGGGGAGGAACTTAAAATTTAATGAAGAGAGAGTAAAAAGGAGAAACGGAAAAGGAAGGGTGTTGAATTTGAAGAGGGAATGGATGGAAGTGTGGTGAGTTTGATTGAGTCTTTGACTAGAGTTTAGTGTTGATGTGGTGGCAGTGCGTGTGCGTGTGAGTGGCGAGCCGGCGAATAACGATTGCGTTGGGAGGAGAAGAGGTGAGCGTAACGGCCTTATTGTTCACGGTCGCTTGCTTTCGTGTGGGCCCACTAGGCCGACACAACCAGCCCAGTTAGGGCCCCATTATGTACGCTTGCGGATAAGATTAAAATCTTTTTTCTTTGACAAACAAAAAAAAAATATTAAAAATCTTTTCACATTGTCCCAATCCAATATAAACCTTTTTTTTTTTTAGGAATGTCCCAATATAAACCTTATATAGTATATAATTGAAATTTCATATGGTATTTTCTCGATTTATTACAATATTTAATAGTATACAACATTAAATGAATATAATATTTTATAACATAACAATTACTATTCATTTTTGTATTCTTGTGGCTGTTTACATATTACATCCTTTAGGCAATTTTGTATTCGTCAATATACTTATATTGTATATTGTATATGAATTATTTGATAGTAATATCTTAAATATATTGATTATTAACTAAATTAACAGTGGCATTTGTTTTTAATAGATAATATTCAACAATATCATTATTGCTAAGGAATATAATGAGTTAATATATTAATTTTAAATATAAGAAATATAAATTATATATTTGTTTGTTAATATTAGATCATTTATAAGACTGTTTATTTCTTTAAAAAAATTATCAAGTAATATTTAATAATTACTATTGTGATTAAAAAACTTAAGTACATAATATTTTAATTATATTGGAATTTTTTTATTTGATAGCTATTCATATAATTTCATTAAATATTTTTATATTTTCTTGCTTTAGATAAAAAATAATATTTCTCATCAAGTGAAGTCTGATTTTATGTACATATATATACACACAAATATTGATTCGAGAAAATTATTATAATCTAAAATAAAATCAATCTATCACATATAATAAGAGTACGTTGACTTAGTTGTTATTTTTTATATTTTGATTTTGTAATTTAAACTTGTTTATTTTATCTCTCATGATATTTAGTTGTTATATTTCAAATTTGAAATTTAAACTTGTTATCTCCTTCACATATACATGTTGTATTATTTCATGAATATTTTACAAGAGGTGTATATGAAAGAGGTTACAAGTTTAAATTACAAAATTGAATTTGAAATATGAACAACTAACCCTTGTGAGAGATAAGATAAGATAAGATAAATAATTTTAAATTACAAAATTAAAATAAAATATAACAAAAAATAACTACTAAATGATCCTCATGTATTTATAATGATTTTTTAAAAAAATTGAACCAATAATGATTTTTAAATCGAAGAATAAACGTTTGATTTAAAATTAAATATTTAAAATGGTTGGTTTTAATAATTAATAGATATGGATAAAAAGAAAAGCCCGCCTCAAAAAGCACCGTAGGATTCTGCCAAAATCAGTTACGTTTGAGTCCCACTACAACTCCTCCTCCTCCTTAGCTGTTACAGTGAGTGACGTTGCTACTACTCTTCAAATCCTTTATCTCCTTCTCCCTCTCCCTCTATATATACACACTCACACTCGCTGTGACTTCACTCACTGATACACAAGCAAAGTAGGAAAAAAATACAAAAAAGCTTTTTCTCTTTTGGTGTTTGGGTCGGTCGTGCCGTGGTAATCTTAGCAGAAGAAGAAGATGGATATTGATCTTTCTCCCCAGTTGTCAAAGAAGGTCTACGGAGGCAATGGTGGGTCTTACCACACCTGGTCCCCCTCCGAGCTTCCCATGCTTCACCAAGGTAACATTGGTGCCGCCAAGCTTGCTCTCGAGAAGAATGGTTTCGCTCTTCCTCGTTACTCTGACTCCTCCAAGGTCGCATACGTTCTCCAAGGTACATTCCCTTCAGCCCCCTTTCTTCTCAATTGATTCCCTTCACTCCTTTTATCATCTGGGTTTTTGCTTCAATTCATCGTTTACCATCCGATCCCTTTATTTTTTTTTCAAAAAAATTTATATTTTTTCTATCATAATTCTGTGTGATCGTTGCGGGAACTCAATGTTTTCGATATCTCTTCGGTTCTAAAGTATTTTATTTGTTTTAAGGGTTTGTAAAAATTGAATTTCTTGATTCATTGATAGTTGAAGGCAAAGTGGCTGATATGAAAACATACAATAGCTTGATTTAATAGGAATCAGATCAGATAATATTGGGATCATAAAAATCCTATTATTAATTATTAATATTTACATGTTATTATCAATTATTGACATTTTTGTGGACTTAATTGTCTTGTCGATTCAGGAATTGGACGCGTTGGAATAGTACTCCCTGAATCAGAAGAGAAGGTTGTGGCAATCAAGAAGGGTGATGCCTTGGCACTCCCCTTTGGTGCTGTGACCTGGTGGTACAATTCTGAAGAAACCGAGTTGGTTGTTCTGTTCCTGGGAGACACTTCAAAAGCCCACAAGGCTGGTGAATTCACTGACTTTTTTCTGACTGGTTCCAATGGGATTTTCAACGGGTTTTCAACCGGGTTTGTGGGCAGAGCTTGGGACTTAGAAGAGACTGTTGTGAAGACCCTTGTTGGAGAACAATCAGGCAAGGGCATTGTGAAGCTGGAAGGGAATATCAACCTTCCTGAGCCTAAACCTGAGCATAGGAATGGTTTGGCTCTGAACTGTGAAGAGGCTCCATTGGATGTTGACATTAAAGGTGGTGGAAGGGTTGTGGTCTTGAACACCAAGAATCTTCCTTTGGTTGGTGAGATTGGACTAGGTGCTGACCTTGTGAGGCTTGATGGAGGAGCCATGTGTTCCCCAGGATTCTCTTGTGACTCTGCCCTGCAGGTTACTTATATTGTCAGGGGTAGTGGCAGGGTCCAGGTTGTTGGTGTTGATGGCCGTAGGGTCTTGGAGACTACTGTGAAAGCTGGTAATCTGTTCATTGTTCCAAGGTTTTTTGTTGTCTCAAAGATTGCTGATCCTGATGGATTGGAGTGGTTCTCTATCATCACCACCCCTAAGTAAGTCTTTCTTTCTTCTTTAACTTATTGTCAGTAGTCAGTACATAATATTATTTGTTATTATATGAAGTAATCATAAATGAAAATTACTGTTTCTAATATACTTGCAAATTGAAATGATGCTTTGTCTGGTTAGAAATTGAAAATTCAAAGGCATGCTAGCCTCACTCATATATAAAGTGGGGGGGGGGGGGGGGGGGGGGGAATTTGGGATTACTCAGTTACAAATACAATATAGTTAGCCTTTTAGTTGTTTTCTATATGTAACATGTAATGATCCTTTGTGCTAATATTTGGCAGTCCTGTATTTACCCACTTGGCTGGAAGTTCATCGGTGTGGAAGGCTTTATCACCCACGGTTCTGCAGGCTGCATTCAATGTGGATTCAGGTGTTGAGCAACTCTTCCGTTCAAAGAGGACTGCTGATGCCATTTTCTTCCCTCCACCAAAGTAGAATAATAATGTCATTGCTAGGTTGGAAAGATTCCTCATCCCGTCTCATCAAAACGGAGAATAAAGGCTTCATATGCTCTGGGAACTCATTATCTAGTAGGGGAAAACTAAAACGTTTGGGTTGGGGGAATTAGTGGAGTTTTACTATTTCGTTTTTTTTCTTTTTTTGATTACAACTATTTCGTTTATTTTAATAAGGAGTTTATATTCTCGTTTATATTCTTCAAGATAGATATAGATGCTTGGTTTATCTTATCAAAATACACACCCATTAATCAAACTTATCTTTTTGTTTATTTCGAACGAGATTCCAAAGTCAATAGTTGAATAGATTAATGCGTAGATCCTCCCAGCAATTAGCCAATTGTCCTGAACGAATTTTTGCATGGTACGTTTGTAAAGCGAACGAAGCATTCCAGCCTTCTTGACTATATGGGTGTCAATGCCGGATTAATCTGCTCTTACCCACTTTCAACCCGCCAAAGAAAGTGTATTAGAGATATAACTCACCACATTCTGAAGGTGGATTTGCTTGCCAAACAAAAATAAATTTAAGAATGGTAGATTATAAAAATGACGGGTTTTGGTGGATCAATGGTGATTGACTCGCCAAAATCCACCCTAATTATTGTTTTGAAAATCAACTAAATCACTCATAACATAATCGTTCACTGAATGTACCAATTTTGTATCAACTAAATAATTGGTTGCTCCGCAATGATTGCATCAAAGGAACTCTGGCCATGCCAAATCTAAATGGTCATGATTGCAAAAATATATACTTCATCTTTGTTTGAATATAAGCAAAAATACCTAAACTCACGCTTATTAAGGAAATTAGTTAACTGCAATTAAGTTTCTTGATCTCATAAAAAAAATAATTTAGTCTCTAAATCATCCTTAATGATTGCATTGGAAATTGTTATTTGGGGAACAAACTATGCATTGGAAAACAAAATTTAAATTAACTTAAGGGTATTATAGGAATAATGTTATTAAATGAGATAGAAGTAGTTATTTTTTGCTTATATTTAGTAACAAAATATTTTAGTGTTTTTTGCTTATATTAAAAAACAGAGAGAGTATAAATCTCTTTTTTTTCAACATTTTATCATACAGACACCTTGCCCTACCAAGAGTATGTCTTACACAAAAAAATTGGATATACCATCTCATTCTCATAAACAACAAACCAATATATAAGATCTCTATATTTCCATTTCCATAATAATACAGTGACTATGTGATTTACAAATTGATCATGTTCATAATTAGGAGCATGATTTAACAAAATCATACTAGTATTAGTTTTTAAGGACTTTCTTATAATATTTTTAAATTGTAAGGACTCTTTTAAATTATTTTAAATTATAGACTTGAATCAAAAATTAAATAAAGCTATAAAGACCTACTTTAACATTGTTTATAATATATGTTATTATCCTTCTTCATTTGTCTACCACAAGTTTTTTTTCTAGTCATTGGTCAATTGACTTGGATTTTCTTTTGACATCAAAAGAAAAACAGAAATTCCCAAATACAGTCCCTGTTTTTTTTTTTTACTTATCAGATCTCACTCTTTTATAATTGACTTTACATAAAAATCTTTACTCATACATGTGTTCAAGAAACTGATTTTCAAAACTGTGTGTGTTTTGAAAAAACTTATTTTCAGAAGATAAAAAATAACAATTCTAATTTTTCTTCATAACCTTCAAAAATTTAGAAAAAAACTGTATTAATTATATTACTAATTAAATTTACTTCTAGAATTTAATTTCTAAAACACAATTTAAATTCTATGCTTCAAAATTTAATTTTTAAAATATTAAAAATGTGAAAAATAATAATGATGAAAATATGAAACCCACAATAATAAGAGGAATATTGTGGACAAAAAATTGAAAAAAAAAAGAGAAAAGAGAGAGAATTAATAAAAGTGTGTATTTAGCGATTCCCAAATGAAAACCGGTGGAGCCATTTATGTCAGTCCCATGCATAGAGGCCATGTGAATGGGGCCCAAATCCGCTTGATCCGTTCATTTAATTAGGGTATGTTTGAAAGGAAATGGAAGAATTTATAGTAATATTTTAGTTTTATAAAATAAAATAAAAAAATGTGAAAAATATTTTAAAACCCTGAAAAAAAACTCTAAAGCTCCCTCCCCTCCAAACACTGATAGTTTTATAAAATATCAGTGTCTGATTGATGTTTTTGTGTTGATTACTCAGCAATTTAATATAACACTTCTACGCATAACAAATTAACGATTTTTTCTTGAAGAAAACAAATTAATGATTTTTTCAAACTAGAGTTAAGTTTTTTTATATAATTTATGTGTATGATAATGTTTGATTATAAAAAATATAAAAATTACTATAATAAGATTCACGACTATTTATTTAGAACTTATTCAATTTTCCACGATAAAATATTATTATATTAATAAGTAACAGTAATAAATTTAATTTTTTAAATAAAATATTTAATTGATATTTTAAATTTTCTAAATTGGCACCTAAATGTACATGTTTTGTATACCATTTATTTATTGATTTACTAGACAGTTGACCCGTGCGAATGATTTGAAATAATTTATTTATATAGTAATATTTTGATATATGATATACTCTAAATTTATAATAGTACTAATTATATGGCATTATGTATCTTAGTCAAATATACAAACTCTATGATTTTAGCGGTTAGTAATTGTCATGTTTTCTTTAAAAAAAAAATTGCACATCTTGATAAAAATGAAGGCAAAATGAGAGGAACAAAATAAATAAACATAAAAAGTAATTAAAATAATTTTTTAGTCTATAGTAATTTGTTATATTTAATAGAGATAGCATAAATGAAACCTATAACCAAAATAAAATTTAAAAACCTAATTTTACAACTTGAAAATTTATAGAAGCAAAAAAATTAATGAAACTCATAAACAAAAACTATTATATTCATTGACGATAATTTTTTTAAATAAAATATAATTTTGCAACTTGAAAACTTATAAGAACAAAAAATATGAAAAATACCCATGATGAGTAAACACTATTTTATTTAACAAAAATAAAAAAAATTAAAGAAGTATGTGACCAAATACTATTTTTTATAGAGAATAAAATTAAAACAAAAATAATTTTGATACCTAAAAATTTACAGAAACACGAAAACTGTACATAACAGGATGAAACATAAGAAGAGGGGATTGAATTGTGTTTCTAAGCTTTTAAAAACTTTTCGCAATGTTGGACGCTGGCTGGTGAAAAACGTTGGACGCACAGCTTATTTGAAAACTGGACTCACAGAGTTGTGAAATATCGGACGCACAAAAAGATTGGACGCAGAGGCTTCCACTTAGTTTAAAACTTGTTTTCCTTGTGCGATTTAAAGTGTATGAAAAACTTGTTGAAGTAAAATCAATTCAATCCCCATGGTTAGAATAAACACAAAAATAATAAGAGTTAAGGGAAAGAATAAGTAACACAAGTTTTTATCCTGGTTTACCCTTTCCTAAGAGCTACGTCCAGTCCCCTCAAACTAGAGAGATTTCACTATCAACCTGATAGGTAACAAGTATTCTTCAGCAGCCTCTCCAGGCCTTACAACAAGTATTCTTTTACAGACAAGCCTCTCCAGGCTCAACCAAGTATTCTTTTACAGACAAGCCTCTCTAGGCTCAAACAACTCAGCAGAGTGTTTTTGATTTAAGTGCTGTCTAACTCACACAAGTGAGGATATGAAAAACTTAAACACTTCGAGAGTTAAGCAAACTCTCTTTTACAAGAAGATAGAAAATATACAAGACTTTCTCAACTATACAGAGTATGACAATGTTTGCACAGTGTTTTTGCTCTTTCTTTTTCTTTGTTCAGTCTCTTGTATTCTTCTTCTTGTTCACGGTATATATAGGCTTTGATGAAGCTTCAGACTTGTTCTTCGAATAGCTCAGCTTCAGCCTTCATAAATATTACCGTTCTCTAATAGCATTAAATGCTATTTTCCCGTTGCTCTGAGGAGATCTACTTCAGTGAGTATGTTTGCGTTTCTTTCTCATAAACAGAAGTAACCTGTACTCAAAGTCTCAATTGTACAGTGGTTAATAGTAATATATTATTGAGACAGAGAGAATACACTGTGTAAAGTAGAAAAATGTGTTCAGAGATATACAGAGTAGATAAAAGTACATTCTCTCTCTTAGTACACTTTCCACAGTACTTTATGCTTTTCATTTAATGTACGTTCAAAAACGTTGACAAGGTTTTACAGAAAAGCATTGTATACAGCTATTTATTTCAAATCATTTGCTCAATAAATATGTTCCATATTAAATGCAAGAGCAATAAATAGCAAGTAATGGACTCTGCGTTTTGGACGCAGCATATGGAATTTATTGGACGTAGCATGTAGAATAAAGTTGGACTTTCAGTCCTTTTAGCAAATGGACGCATACCTTGTACTTACCATTTGCACATGATATTCATTCAACCATATTGGACGCATCCTCATGCTCACCATCTGACTTACGATTTGGTTCGTTATAGCCTTATGCTGATTATTGGACTTATGCACTTATGCTCCATTGGACGCAAAACAGTATTGTTGGACTTTTGCCATTCTGCTTCATTCTGTTCCATTGGACGCAAAGCAGTATTGCACTTCTGCTCCATTGGACGCAGGGCAGTTGACTGTTGTATTTTTGTCCTTCTGCTTTATTGGACGCAGGCAGTGTTGTGCATTTTGCCTTATGGGATCATTGGACTTTTGTCCTTCTGATACATTGGACGCATACTCACTGGTTCTGCTTCTTTGGAAATCATTGGACGCAGAGAGTAGTATTGCCTCCTACTGATTATTGGACACAGAGCGTCATTGGACGCAGAACAGTATTGCCTTATACTGAACATTGGACGCAGAGCTCTTAGACTGTGTGTACATGTGCCAATGTCACTTTGGACGATGGACTTATCTTTTTGTACCTACAAGAGCTTGTCAGCAGACTTTGTAGAATCCCTTAATAAATATTGTTAGACTTTGTTATCATTGTAAAAGCCTTAATAAGCTTTGTTATCATCAAAACTATAAAATCACTTAAGAAATTTTTACATTAGAAATGCTTTTAACCAATTTAGTTCCAACAAAAACATGGTTCAAAACTGTAAGTAAATACTATTTTATTTATTAAAAATAAAATTAAAAATTTTAACTTGAAAATTTACTTAAAAACATGAATATAAACTAAATAAAGCAGCATATAATTTTATACTGTTTTGAAATTCATTTTCTTTCAATTATTTTAATTTTAATTTTTATTTAAGTAAGCAATTAATTAATTAATTATTTGTATTTTATTTTAATTAAATAAATTTACTTAAATTTAATAATTGAATATAATTAAATTATACATTTTAGTTTCTCCACCACACCAACATACCCACCTCGCCCACCCCAAATTTTCCTCCGTTCTCCTCTACAGTAATAGTTCCTATTTGAGTACTCACAACAATTGAGTTAATTGAGCAAGGCAGGCTTAAGATGAGTGATAGAGATAAAAAATTGATACTTTTCTACTCTATTACTTCACAGTTAAATAGAGATTTAAAAACATATGAGTCCTACAGTTTTGTTCTCTCTCCTTCCTATTTATCTTCTAACTCTTTTTTTTTTTCTATTTCACCACTAACAAATAAAGGGTAAATGTCTAAAAAATAAACTTTTAACGTGCAAAGTTGGATCATAATTTTTTTAATCTTTGGGATGTTTCCAGAACTGTGCATCGGCCTATGGCGGGAATACTTTGATGTGACCTTCACCAGAAATTATATGGTTATTGATGATTACTAATTTGACTTTTTTTTCAAACAAAAATTTACTGAGAAAAAGTATCCTGTGATTCCTGTCACTTTTAACGATTTATGTGGGTGGGGAGTCGGTGCATGCAAACTATAATTAATAAGCACTTCACCAAAAAAAAAACTATAATTAATAAGCAAATGCAGGGTCCCTTATTCATTTGGGCTCTTTGCCCTTTTAAGCTTGGACGGCACAAGCAATTCGTTTCTCATTGAACCCAAAACAAAAATGGCGCGTTTTTTGTTTTCCCTTTTATCCCAAAAAAGATAGTAATAGAAATTGCTGCATATATTATGAAATTCATAGTAATTCTGTTTTAACAAGGGTGAGGCTGGTAAAGCATTCACGGTCTCGAGGAGATATATATTTACTACAAACCAAACATACCTTGAATCAGACAATTATCACTATATGTAATGCATACTCTGATAAGCACAAAACAGCTGATTAAGTAACTCCAAAAACTCAGTCAAAAAAAAAAAAGTAACTCCAAAAACAACCAAAGTAGCTGGATGTGCTAGAAACAAAATTCACCAAGAAAGAGGGAAACAGCCCATTTTAATTAACACCAAATTATGTAAGCATGTTTTACTTTGTAATCTACAATTATGTATTTTAATTTTCATATATAATACGAAGAGTAAGGTCCAGTTACTCATGTCCACAGTACACCCAAATTAAAGGTCAAAGCCATTTATCCCGAAAATCAAGAGTTAAATCTTTGGTGGTTTTCGCTAGCATAAACATGTATTCAATTGGCAACACAGTGTATTGAACCTTTCTTGACTAATTGACCCCTTAGATGGACAATTCGCTAGAATAACCTGGCAACACAGTGACCCTAATTGCTCCAACTGATAAGCGACGAGTAGAACATTCATCTACATTTCCTATAAACTTGCCGGTTCGCTCAAAACGTTTTAGTTTATTATAGTTGCACAATGACACTAAGTCACTAATTATTAATTAATCATCACTTCCAAAGGACGTGTTTCATTCAGACTGGTTCATAACATTATTAACTTATATGTTATCTTGCTTGTATTTTAAAAAAACAGGGGAATATTCGGTTATCAACATTTCAATAATAATTGAAATGAGAATTAGTACAAGTAAAACAAACAAACAAATTCGACGTCACTAACAACTAAATAGAGGGACTGATTCCTTCTTGCTATTTAAACCAAATCAACAACACCAGACCGCGTATGAAAAAGGGATTAAGGAAAGCTCTTTATAGTACTAAGGAGTAGTGAGAAAACAGCATATATTATTGATGGGGAGACAAGGTCGCATGCTGAGCTTCATTTCTTCGGGTTGTTGTTGATCATTTAATCAGTGCATCTGTATTTTTATCAACAAAAAAAAAAATTAGTGCATCTGTACAACCCCTAGTGCCTATAACCTCTGTGGTCACTGGTCCTATAACACGACTCTTTCCGCCTTCTATGTACACATGTTCCATTAAATATTGCTGACAGAAGATGTGTACATGTAGTAATGAGCAGACCAAGTCATCATCAATAAAAAATTATGTTTTGTATTTTTTTGTTCTTTTCTTTTTGTGCTTAATTCGTTTTTGTTCTTTTGTTTTTGTGCTTAGTTTCTCAATCCATGTTTTATATACCACATTAAAGAGCTATATATATATTCAAATAGTACGTATATAACACATTTTTTTCAACATATCTTTGTTGATGGGTTAAAAGTAGATATTACAAAATCAGCTTTTTGTGTATATTGACTTATTACGGCATGTCACAATTTAATTTTTATGAACCCTAAATCTACTATTATAGAAAGTTTAGACATTGATAAAAATTAATACAATTGATTACATTTAAATAATATTATTTAAGGTAAATATGGAAAATATATAAATAAATTAAGAAAAGTGTGAGTTATCTGAGAAAAAAAAATCACATGACACATTGAAAATCAAAAGAAATCATCGTGTTCAAATCAAAAGTGAAGATTCAATTAATACATAGTAGTTGATTACATGTCATTCTTTAGTAGTTACCCATAAATGGTTATTTGCAATTGCAATAGAGATGAGTTGAAATTCCAGATAATTTTTCTGAATACTACTAAATCAGTGTTCTTCAAAATTAATACCTCAATCCAAAGGATTAGTCCTTCGGTTTACACGTGTACGCTGCCATATTCCTAGAAACAATTAACATCCGTGTCTTATCGGCTATCGCAGTTATATTTTACTCGTGAAAGCAAATTGTGAGTTGTGAATGTGATTAAGGAGATCCTTCCCTCCCACCTCACTCATTCTGTGGTGGCCCAATCCCTAACAAACAGAAAGGGAACTATATATGATATGTTGACAATATCTGATCCTACCGCGTTTTTTTTGTGTCTTTACTCACCACAGTCCACAGTACTCTGATCCGTTTACGTTCCCAGACCAGACAAGGCCAAAGGTCAAATATCTTCGCGTCTTTCACAATTCACATGTATAAATACCCCCCACCCCCCCAAACCACAAACCAGAAGAAGAACATCACATGCTGAACCCAAAACGCCAACACACTACACAGGAAGGAAATTAAACAAATGCAAGAAGAAACCCGTTAATTCCACTCCAAGTTTATTTATTTCCTCTCCTCAACACAAAATCAAAATGCCAAAAACAGGACCTAGAAACTTCCTCTTCTTCAAACCCTCACCTCCCCAATCATCATCACCACTGCCACCTTCCTCTCCTCGCAGGAAGACTTTATCTGATACATTAATTGACGAAAACATTGAAATAGCTCGCTCCCTCATAACAAAATGGGACCCTATTTCCACTCCCAAACATTCCCAATCCCAAACACAATCTCATTCTCCTTACTACGACGCCAAAGCCACCCCTCTTTTCAGCAACACCCGCCAGGAAGCCAAACAGTACCTTGACGCCGTCAAGGGCCTACAATCCGCTATGCAGTACCTCGTCGCACAGGATTCCTCCTCCGAGAAGCTCATCCAAGCCCAATTCCTGATGCAACTCGCCATGAAGAGGCTCGAGACAGAGTTCTACCGAATATTAGCACAAAACAGAGACCGCTTGGATCCTGAATCCGTCTCCGCCAGCTCCTCCACCGACCGCCGGAGCAGCGTCTCCGATTTCGATGACGAATTCTCCGACGACGAGTTCCACCTCGCTGACGACTCAATATCCACGGTTGCCATGGCGGATTTGAAAGCGATTGCGGAGTGTATGGCCTTCTCCGGCTACAGCAAAGAGTGCGTGAGGATTTACATCATCGTGAGAAAGTCGATGGTGGATGAGGCACTGTACCATCTCGGAGTGGAGAGGCTCAGCTTCTCTCAGGTTCAGAAGATGGAGTGGGAGGTGCTCGAGTGGAAGATTAAGTGCTGGCTGAACGCCGCCAAGGTCGCCGTCGGTTCTCTGTTTCACGGCGAGAGAACTCTCTGCGACTACGTCTTCGGTGAGACGAAGATCTCAGAGTCCTGTTTCGCTGAGATTTGCAGAGACGGCGCTACTTTGCTGTTTGGATTCCCGGAAAACGTGGCAAAGTGCAAGAAAACTCCAGAGAAAATGTTCAGGACGCTGGACTTGTACGAAGCAATCTCTGACAATTGGCAACAAATCGAGTCCATTTTCTCGTCCGAATCAACCTCCGTCGTCAGATCGCAGGCCATTGCCTCGCAGGTGAGGCTCGGCGATGCCGTTAGGACGATGCTATCGGACTTCGAATCGGCGATTCAGAAGGAATCTTCGAAGACTCCGGTGCCAGGCGGAGGGATCCACCCGCTCACGCGCTACGTCATGAACTACATCGCGTTCCTCGCCGATTACGGCGGCGCGCTCGCCGACATAGTCGCCGATTGGCCACAAACTCCATTGCCGGAGTCTTACTACCGAAGTCCAGATCGCGGCGAGGAAAAGAATCTGTCCTCGGAGATAGCGGAACGTCTCGCGTGGCTGATTCTGGTGGTGCTCTGCAAACTCGACGGAAAAGCGGAGCTCTACAAGGACGTTGCGCTCTCTTACCTGTTCCTCGCGAACAACATGCAATACGTCGTCGTAAAGGTTCGAAAATCGAACCTAGGGTTCCTTCTCGGCGAGGATTGGTTGAAGAAGCACGAGACGAAGGTGAAAGAGTACGTCTCCAAGTACGAGCGAATGGCGTGGAGCAAGGTTCTTTCGTCGCTGCCGGAGAATCCGACGGCGGAGAAGGCGACGGCCATCTTCCAGAATTTTAACGCCGCATTCCACGAAGCGTGCATGGCACAATCCTCTTGGGTCGTGCCCGACCCGAAACAGAGAGAAGAAATCATGGCGTCGATAGTTTCGAAGCTGGCGCCCAAGTACCGGGAACTCTACGATAAATACCGGGTCGGGTCGGGTACAGTGATAAGGTTTTCACCTGATGATTTGGGGAATCATGTTTCGGACATTCTGTGTGGGGCGGGAGAATCGGGGTCGGGAAGCGTTTCGTCGCATTCTCCTAATCGCTTCAAAGGCTCGTGAAGTTGGAGTACACGCCGGCAACGTCATCTCATGGGGTCCACCCCGTTATTTGTTTTTTAAGTCATTTTTCGTTTAACGGTAAAGACAAGAAAATGGCCAAGATATTCAGCGACAACGAGTAGATGCTGTATAGGATTTTGTGTACACTGTATAGTGGCAAGTGGCATCCAGTTTTATATGGCATCCTATTGGAGAGATGCACGCAAAAAGGTTTTTTTTTTTTATTATATAGGAGTTGCCATTATTTTTTTTTAGATGAAAATAGGAGTTGCCGTTAGGATAGGTTTTAGATGAAAATCCACATAAATATAACGGGAAAGAGGAGGGGAAAAAAAGACAATATGTATCATAAAATTTGATATAGTATAAACAATTTCTTCCACTGTAATTACCATATGATATCTTTATTTTTATTTTTTATTTATATTTTCTTTTCATTTTTCATATCTCAAGATAAATTATTTTTTAAACTTTTTTAATCAAATAAAAGCCAAGTGTGTCAATCTTTAATAAATAGGAAATGAATACTTTATTATGTATATTAATCTTAAATAAATATATGTTTTAAAATAATATTATATTAAATAATTTTTATTAATTTATAAATTTCATTATCTGTTAATATTATCATTAAAAACTCCAATAAGAATTTTATTTGAATAATAATATTTACTTATATAATTTATTAATATATTTAATTTTTATTAATCTTGCTAGCATTTCGAATTTTCATAAAAATAATTGGGACACTATGCAATGTTGTTAGACTTAATAAATTGACTTATGTAAGTAAATACAAATAAAATATAATAATATCTAAATTTTAAAGCTTCAATATTGCATAGTGTCCCAATTAACACGGACACTAGAAACTTATGTTAGACTTGGAAACACCAGCGTGTCCAAGAGAAGAACAAATCTTTGATTTGCAGGATCCTCCAAAGCTGATGACAGTAACAGCTTTTCAGCCTGAATCATACTTGATTCTCCCCATGAAACCTAAGATATGCAACATTGAATTCTTAAAAAGGGTGATAAAACAGCAAGTTACAATTCTAGACAAACACACGACGGTATATTACAATTTATGCTTAACCACATCTGCGTACACCTGTGAGGCTAAATGCAAAAGTGTCTAAAAAGAGCGTAATAATCACCCGATTATTACAGAACAATATCATCACCCCCGTTGGCACTCCTTGACTTGTTACACGCCCAGGCTTGGTGGTGTCCTTGGCATGGAGATTGTTCCTATGACTAGCAGGCCCATTGTGGACCTGAAGCAGGGCAGTCTGGGTTGCCATTTAGTTTCTTCTCATTTTTTTAATATGGACTTTTGTACGCATACGGTGCCTCACTAGTTTCCTAAAATCAATAACAAGATTTTCTAAAATTAATTAAAATTAATCAATGTACAATCATCTTCCGTAAAGAACTACGTAGCTTTGATTTTTTTATGACTGCACATGAGAATACGTAGGAGCAGAGATCTTCCTTGTCAAGCATAAAAATGACTTTTTTCTCCTTTGATTTTGAAAAGATAATAAAATCCTTCAATCCATAAATTACTCATTTGTAATTGTTTCTTTAACAAAAGGGGTACAATAACTATTTTTAAAATTATCAAAATTGTGCACATTTAATTATAGATAACAATTTTTTAGTGGATGTCGTAGGGTTCTAATACATTCTCTATTCGTAATCGACCCCCGAACCCAAAATCTGATTTTAAAGACTATTTTTTTTATTAAATGGGTTTATTCAATGCTTTTCCTAATTGATAAACTTTGGCATTAACTCCTTTTGAAATTTTTATAGAGACATATTTCAAAAACCCCTATAATATTATAGGGACATAAAATATATTTAAGCGTTTAGTCAAACTTTCTTGTTTCAATCGCACATTATAGCACATATATCCAGGGGTGGAGCCTGAACTTTTACATAAGGGGTGCCAAGATAAAAAAATATTGATTTAGTAAAAAATATTAATGAGAAAAAATTATATATAATTGTAATGAGTAAAAAAGTTAAAAGATATTAACCAACAAATGCAACCAACATACAAGATTAGTAGCAAAGAATCAAAAAAAAATTAAAAGAAAAAGGGTTGCAGCTCCCTCTCAGACAATAACAAAAAAATAAGAGTCATTATCTCCTAAATGAATATAAAATCTCAAACAATAGAATGACAGGGTAAAAAATGCCATTTACATATATTGAGTGGTGCCATAAAAATAATTCTATGTAACATTGTTTTAATTTTATAAAAGCTGGGGGGGGGGGGGGGGGTGTGCCCGCCCCTGCGTATATCGCCGTCACATAGTTTGTGTATAGGACACAATTATTGCGTTAACACGATACTTGTAGACACAATTAAATAAAAGTTTAGCAAACATTATTTGTGTGAATATGCTCATGAAAGAAATTTTCCTTCGAGACATGTTAAAGAAAATACTCTCTCTATCTCAAAATAATAGTCTTTTTGTAAAGTAAAAATATCTGTCATTTTATTTTAATAATAGTTTTTAGTATATAGATATATTTTTTAGAATTATTAAAGTGATAGAACAGAGAGATACAATGCAATCGGACAAAGTGCCAATGACAGTGATGGATTTGGAAATTTTAAGTTGTGGGGCAATACTTATATAAATTTTAATCCGTCATTTGAACACACTGAGTATCTTGTTGATGATATTTTTGTCAGAGAAAACTCTTTCTATAACAATAGTTGTTACTGATAATATCAAATCTAACTTTAAAAACAAATACACTAATGGATATACAATATGTTTTCTGGTCTCTATAAATTTTGTAAGAAATCATTAATCGCTTAATTTTGAAAATGCGTCAAAGCATATATCTATAAAATAATTTTCAAGCTAACTGTTTAATGGGGTAAAAAATGAGTAACATTAAAATTAATTTTATCAAATATAAAGAGCAATTATTTAGTGGATTAGAAGGTGAGTGGAAGCACAAAATATATAATATATGATATTTTTTTGGTAACCATGTTATTGGTGTGAAGTATCTATCGACTTTGCCGATTACTAATCTCTGCCGAAAAACCTGACTGACCATCTTCAGTGGAATCTCCCCTCTCAACCATTTTTTTTCATCCACACCCGAGACCATGATATATGATATGATATATATTGGGTATCTAATTTATATTATATATATATAATTTAGAAATAAAAATCTTAATTAGTGGGGGCAAATGCCCCCATACTAGTAAACGTAGATTCGCCCTCAATGACATATTGAAGGTAACAGTATAGACCCTAGATTAGGGGTGACAATTTGGATTGGACTTGGCGGACCAGCCCGCCCAATCCATCAAAAAGGGCAGGGCGGGGTTTTCAACCCGCAACCCTTTTTGGCCCACCTAAAGACGAGTTAAAAATGGGTTGGTCCGCTAGCCTTTTTTTAAAAAAAAAATTTTATTTGTTTTTAAAAAAAAAATACATTTTTGGGCGGGTTAGACGGGCCAACCCGTCACTCTACAACCTATTTCCCTTTTTTTGTTTTTAGGGCGGGTTAGACGAGCCAACCCTCACGCGGGCCGGGTCCCTATCATGCCTATTTCCTTTTTTTTTGTTTTTTGGGCGGGTTAGGCGGGCCAACCCTCACACGGGCCGGGCCCCTATCATGCGACCCACTTTTTTTGACGGGGCAGCCCGCCCCACCCCATTTTTTACGGGTTGCTGGCGGGTCGGGGCAGACCGGTCCGCTTTGCCAACCCTACCCTAGATCCACCCAGAATATTTCTGCACATGCCCAAACTGCTACTCAACTAGCCACTAGCTAGCTAGACACATAGGGGAATTGAACCAACTGTACATGGGGAGATAGAGTTCAGAATCCTTGACCACCTATGCCAATATGTGTCAGCAATAGTGGATTTTTTTTATAGACAAATGTTAGTAAATTAAAATTAATATGTTATATTAGTGGAGAAGATTTAAACTCATGACTTTTTTATCACTGCATGAAACCAAATTACTATTAAACCTCTCTATAAATTTTCATCTAATAATTCGGCTATAGAGATAAATATGGCCTTTATGTAATACTATACTTTTTGGCTTGTTGAAAATCCAATACTATAGTAGCTCTAGATCAAGGGGAAAAAATGAATTGGTCAGAGATATGGTAATTAACCATCTTCAATGATAACTAATATGCTCATATTTGTTGTTGGATGCACCAAACCACGTTCCGAACCACAATGCAACCACCAACCAGTTGCCAATTCAATGCAGCCCCAGCAAGAAATCAACAAATAACGACGAATAAATACGTCAAGAATAATATTGTTTCTTTCCCCTTTACTAACTATATATCTTTCCATGTCCGTCATTGAATATTCTAAACGACTTAGATCAGGGCGGTGTTTAAAGCAATTTTTAAACGATAAAGGAGATCGAGCTAATTCACTGGGATTAAATATTTTTTAAAAGGAGATAAAAAATTAAAAAGAAGATTGAAAATTTTTTAAACCCCGAAGCAAATTAAGAGAGATACCCCCCCCCCCCCCCCCCACCACCGATGCAAGGATTGTGATCATCAATCAGTCGATCGACCTGTCTTTGCACCAATGCCACTTTTGAATGACACAAATTATGAAGGCCGGAAAAGAAATTGATAACTTGAACTCTTAAAGATAACGAACGAGTTTGTGGGATAATGAGATCTTATGTGAAGTATTGCAAGGGACATATATATATATATATATATATATATATATAAATACCCCTTTCTTAATAAGTTACTTAATCTACGTGGACAAGGAGCGAATCTAAAATTCATTAAGATTTAAGTCGACTCACACTGCAGTGCACCCTGGATTATGACGTCTTGGAAAAAAGTAGATTGAGTGCATATATATAATATACCTTATATGTGGATTGAAGTATACATGAAACTAAATTGCTCCTTTACCATTAATGATAGACAAGGACTCCGGGAACGCAGAAGAAACAAGGAAATTGTGCTCCCATTCTTCTTTGTCACACCCTCATTAATTTGGCACCGAAAGCGCGTTTGCGGTTTTGCGCTTCTTTGTTCCAATTAGTTTTTGAAATCAGCTTTTTTGCTGCTCTAATTTTCTATTGGATTTAGCTAGGGGTTGGAATTGGCCGCACCATCGACTATTCACTAAATAAGTTAAATCAGTTGTTCCTCTAAAGTGAAAGCTAGCGATCATGGCAAATTTCTATTTGCAACCAACAAAACATTATTAGACCCAATCAAACTCTCTCACGTCAACCAACATTACATCATTCCTAGTGGAGATCCCACTAAAGGGGGTCATTGGTCAACCATGTTCTCAACAGAGATTATTCATCGATGAAGTCGGTATTATGGTTAAAAAAAAGTGTAGGAGAGGAACCGATGAGGGTGCAGGGATGGAGGGATGAACAATAGTTAGGTCAGCTTTCGTTTTGGTCTTTACTAACCAGGCAATAAGTACTTTGTGCACATATTAATTCCAGGATAACGTTTACTAACACACTAACGTTAGTTGACTTAGGATAACGTTCTACTAACAGGACTGACGGTTTTTATTTTCCAGGGATTTATTTTTAATTTCATTAATTCCAACACTAACCTGACATTGCATTATAATTTCAGGTACGGTGTGGTTTTCTCTTGGGTCCGTATTTAGATTTAACTGCAGTCATAACGAAATGAACAACTTTTTAAAGCACGTCTTTAATTTTAACATGGCTTTCTGAAAAATTGACCTAACCATTAACTAATTTTTAATATTTGTACTGCGTACAATCAATCAAACACAGTTGTCAGCAGTTTCCACATTCAATTTCCGTGTGTTTTGATCAGCCCAGATATCTGTACATGATGATTCTTATGTAATTAGATTACCGTGTCTTCTGTTCCCCTGTCTACCACACACATTTCTTTCTTAAATGTGAATAACTATTTAGGGTAGACTACTATACCTATGGACTATATAGTGGCTTTACATTTTTGTTTTAAAGCCCCTCTACCACAACTTCTGCAATTTGTTTATGACAGCTTAAACTAGCTGGCCTGTGTAATATAATATATATATATCTCGGCCATTTGAGAAAAAATGTTGATATCAAAGGACCTATATTTGGCATAGAGACTTATAGACCAGGGAAACTCTTCCTTACACACATGCTCAATGTGTGACTAGTGCTTTCTTTCTTGTAATAAAAGTTGACACGGAAGCTTCAAAGAGATAAGAAGTTTGTTGGGGGTTGAGGCTTCTGAGCTATATAGTATTCAGTATCCACATTTGGATCTTAACTTAAGGCCTCCTCACAAGTCACACCCCCTAACACACACATTCACCACTCCCTTCTCATTATAAAGTACTACCTTGTTTGAATTTCAAACCCATCAAATTCTTTTGTATAACTCTGACATCTAGCTTCTTGTTCTTCTTACCCTCTCTCTCTCTAATGGAGTTCCTCACTTTACTTTATGTTGTTATAACATTGTACTTGTGTTTCCTGATCTGGAAGCTGTTTGATCAGAGAAGGGACCAAGAGTGCTACATATTGGACTACCAATGCTACAAGCCAGGTGATGGGAGAAAGCTTGGAACTGATTGTTGTGGTAAGATCATAGGAAGGAATGAGAACTTGGGTCTGAATGAGTACAAGTTCTTGCTCAAGGCCATTGTGAACTCTGGCATTGGGGAGGAAACTTATGCCCCAAGAAACATCCACGAAGGCCGCGAGTTGAACCCCACTTTGGTGGATGGGATCACAGAGATGGAGGAGTTCTTCCATGACAGCATTGCCAAGCTTCTAGCAAAATCAGGAATTTCCCCATCACAGATTGATGTCCTTGTGGTGAATGTCTCCATGTTTTCTTCAGTTCCTTCCTTGGCTTGTAGGATCATCAACCACTACAAGATGAGGGAGGACATAAAGTCTTTCAATTTAACTGGGATGGGTTGTAGTGCTAGCCTCATTTCTTTGGACATCATTAGGAACATTTTCAAGTCCCAAAAGAACAAGTGTGCTCTTTTGGTGACTTCAGAGTCTCTAAGTCCAAATTGGTATTCTGGGAATGACAGGTCAATGATTCTGGCCAATTGTTTGTTCAGAACTGGTGGATGTGCCATTCTTCTCACAAACAAAAGGTCCTTAAGGCACAGGGCAATATTGAAATTGAAGTGCTTGGTGAGGACTCATCACGGGGCTAGAGATGATTCCTATACTTGTTGCAACCAAAAGGAAGATGACCAAGGTAAGCTTGGCTTTTACTTAGCCAAAAATCTCCCCAAGGCAGCTACAAGGGCTTTTGTTGACAACTTAAGGGTATTGTCACCAAAGATTTTGCCAGCTAGGGAGTTGCTAAGGTTCATGTTTGTGTCACTCATAAAAAAGGTGACAATGACAAAAGCTAGTAGTGCCACTAAGTCTTCTTCAGGGGTGGGAATTGGATCTGCCAAATCCCCATTGAACTTCAAAACTGGGGTTGATCATTTCTGCCTCCACACTGGAGGAAAGGCTGTGATTGATGGCATTGGGTTGAGTTTGGATCTGAGTGAGCATGACCTTGAGCCAGCTAGGATGACACTACACCGTTTTGGGAACACATCAGCTAGTAGCCTTTGGTATGTGCTTGGTTACATGGAGGCCAAGAAGAGGCTCAAGAAGGGTGACAGGGTATTGATGATAAGCTTTGGTGCTGGCTTTAAATGCAACAGCTGTTTGTGGGAGGTGATGAGGGACTTGGAAGATAGGAATGTGTGGGATGATTGCATTGATGACTACCCACCAGAGTCATTGGCCAACCCTTTCATGGAGAAGTTCGGTTGGATCAACAGTGTTGAGGATGCAAAAAATTTCAAGCTTCCTGATTTTCTCAAGTAAGAGTATTTGATTTGATTTTACAGAAAGAAATTAATAAAAGGGTATAATCTCTCAAAAAGTTTGTTTAGATCTCTCCTAACAGGCAAATTACCAATGTTGTTATTGTGCTTTTGGGTTATTACTGTTACATTTTTCTGTAAACTAAACTTATTTTTATTTGTTGAATCCCCCTCTCAAGGGTTCATTACCCAATAAGGGTGTGCTGTTTCTAAATTATGATTGAAACCTGCCACACTGTAAAAGGGTATTATGGTTTCATTTTCCTAGTTTTTATTTGTTCAATTAGGATTGTGATGATTATTTTTTTCTGTTTTTAGGCACAAAAAAAAATTAAAATAAGTCTTGTTCTTCTTTTATTGAATATAATATAGTATATAATCTTCATTAATTTCTCATGAACAGATAGGAATATAGGATAGATGATGAGTTTTGTTGGGTTGTCCATGTATTCTTCCTTTCTATATACAATTTTTTTCTTTCAATAGAGGTATATAAGAGGAAAACACGCCACCTATTTCATTTTCAAAGGTCATATCATACTTAATGCAACTTACATGACTTGCATCCTTCATCCCGGTCAACGTCAGTTTACTCCAAATCGATTAATACATCTTTTTTTCTTTGTTCCTCCAAATAGTGGTTTTGGGTGGTGCTACTTTGGGTGATCCGATATATAGGCATATGGGGACCTTCGGTAGAAGGGGAATTATGACAGTTGGTGATACTCCCTCCGGTTCTATATATAAGCAAAAAATTACTTTTTTGATTCATTGAATAATTCATGTATCTGATCACTCTCTCTGGTTTTATATATAAGCAAAAAATTACTTTTTTGGTTCATTGAATAACTCATGTATCACCAGATACATGAGTTATTCAATGAACCAAAAAAGTAATTTTTTGCTTATATATAGAATCGGAAGGAGTATCTGGTGAAGAAGAACTGAAAATTTTAAATGGGGAACTGAAATCAGTTTATTAATAGGTACGGGGTAAATATGGAAAATCAATAAAACTGTTTTTGACTTCTAATGCTAAGTGAAATTATACACAGACCTTCAATGGTCACGCTAATGATATATGTTTGGTTTTTAGTTGTAAATGTTGGGTCCAAAAGTATGTTGGGTCCAAAGGTATGTTTGTTCAAAAAAAAATTTATAATTACTTTGAGTTCAAATATATTTTTGTGATCTTTCAACTGAAAATCAAACATATACACAAAGCACCTGTGCACCACCATGTATACAAATACAATTGGCCCAAACGCAACAGAGACTCATATCGCAAGTAATAATGGAACAGCTGCAGATCAGTTGTGAACTTGAGATAGCATATGGTTCATGAAATAAATGCCTTTGATTATATGTACGGAACATTCGCGTATGGAGAAACCATGTGCTGGACCCCAGCACCACCAGATGGACAGTAGTTCAACTGCAACTGGTCTCAACAAGAATTGCATTAAATTTCCAACAGCATTTACGAGTTTAAATGTCATCCTTGAACATGTAGGGGTTGGGTATAGTGTTTGCCCATCATAAAGGTTTCAAATACAACAACCGTTTCAACCATTTTAATATATATAACTTGGCGGATTACTTACTAGTATATTTTAATTAATTGCACCTTTGTCGAATTAATTTTTTGGTCAAGTATCAATTATATATTTCAACTATTTTTTTTTGGTCATATAATTCAACTAATTCAAGTATGATTTCTTCTTTGTTTTTTTGGGGGGTCAAGAGTTTGATTTCTTCTTGGAACAAAAAATAAAGGTATGGTTTCTCATGGGCAATTTCTATTTACACATACATAGTTTTCTATCCACACATACATTCCGCGGGAACTATTAGTTCCGCAAGTTATAATTCATTGCGGAACTATTAGTTCCGCAGGCATTTTCGAACACATACATGCCTGCGGAACTAATAGTTCCGCAATGAATTATAACTTGCGGAACTATTAGTTCCACGGAATGTATGTGGTGGAAAAAAAATATACCTGTAGAACTAATAGTTCCGCAGGAATGTATGTGTAGCTAGCAAGATATGTATGTGCAGATAGAAATTGCCTTTCCCATGGAAGTGTTATGGGCCAGTGCCCGGTGGGGGATTTATCTAGGGTAATTTATATCTGTACATACATACTTTACTATCTACACATACATGACTGCGGAACTATTAGTTTCGCAGGTGTATTTTTTTCCGAACACATACATGATGCGAAACTATTAGTTCCGCACGTTGTAAATCAATGCAAAACTATTAGTTCCGCAGGCATTTTCGAACACATACATGCTTGCGGAACTAATAGTTTTGCATTGAATTATAACGTGAGGAACTATTAGTTCCGCAGCATGTATGTGTTGAAAAAAAAAATATCTACAGAACTAATAATTCCACAGTAATATATGTATAGATAGCAACGTATGTATGTGCAGATATAAATGTCCTTTATCTAGGTCTACATGTGGGCTTAGGAAGCGACTCGTCCCTCGTATTCTTCATCCTCAAATTTGCTAGCTTTAGCGTATGTTGTATATTGGGCCTGGTTTAGGCGCCTGTGTCTGTGGGCCTTGGGCCTTTGGGTTTTATGCCTTTCAATGCATTGAACAGTTGACCAAAAATATGGCAAAACACTACTGACCAAAAAAAAACACCGCAAAGCACAAGCAATAAAAATCTTATTTACATTTAAGAGCATCAATCATGATTTTATCCTCTATCTTCTCTCACTTATAATTCCTACTTACAATATTTACATTTAAAATCTTATTTAAGAAAAATCAAACTGCTTCACATTTTTTGTGCATTTCCTATTAGTATTGCAAAATTTCTGCCCCTTTTCTTTTGAAAATTGGGGTCGGGATTGGTTGAGGGTTGACACTTGAACTAGACCGTTGACCAGTGCGAATGCACGGGTTGGCGGTTTACGTTGGTTTTTACGAATTATATGAAATAATTAATTTATTTATATAGTAATAACTTGATATATAATATACTTTAAATTAATAAAAGTATTGGTTTGTGACATTGAGATTTTGCATTTTAGTTTGGATTAAATGTATTTTTAGTTCCTTTAAAAAGGTCAATATTCACTTCTAGTCCCTCAAAAAAATTTTGTCTCTTTTCAGTCTACCATTTTCTAGAAATGTGTCATTTTTAGTCCATTTGGTCTTATTTTTAACTTAAAAAATATTTTTTTTAAAATGTATTTTCATCCCTCTAAATTTTCAATTCACGATTTCTGCTCAACCCTCTTTTTCCATTTCCAAAAACTGTCAATTTGGCCCGACTCGATGGCCCGGCTCGTTGGACCTATGTTTTAGGCTATAAGCAGTCAATAATTGCTCACATCGATAAAAAAAGAAGTCTAAATCAAATGAATAAAATAAATAGAAAATAATTAAAATAATTTTCTAGGCCATAGAGAAAACCTAAATGAAACCTGTAAGAAAATGCATCATTTTATTTATATAATTTAAACTTAAAAGAAAAATAATTTTTGTAAGATGAAAATTTATAGAAATAAATAGATGAATGAAACTCATAAGCAAAACTATTTTATTTATAGAGAAATAAAATTAAAAGGAGTATAATTTGTAACTTAAAAATTATAGGAACAAAAAATGAATGAAATTCGTAAGTAAATACTACTTTATTTAATAAAAATAAGATTAAAAAATTTGTAACATGAAAATTTACAGGAATAAAAAAATATGAATGAAATTCCTAAACAAACACTACTTTATTCATCAAAAATAATCTATTTGTTTATTAAATATAAATCAAAATAAAAATAGTTTTGCAATATGATAATTTACCAGAATAAAAAAACTTGAATGAAACTCTAACCAAGTAATTTTTATTAATAAAAAAATTAAATAAAAATAATTTTTCAACCTGGAAATTTATGGAAACAATAGAATTTGAAATAAACTTGATCGAACCCTCAATATCATGCTCAAGAGATCAAAATATCAAATATACGTGGCACATCATATTGGTAATGAACTAATTTTTAATGTAGTGAAAATTTAAAAGATTGTAAATTAATTAAAGTAATTATGAAAAGGTAAAAAAAGAATGGAAAATGGAAAGTTCTTGATCGTAGCCATGCTCAAGAGACCCAAATAACTACTATTTGTGGCACATCATATTGGTAATAAACTAATTTTTTAATGTAGTGAAAATTTAAAAGATCATAAATTAATTAAAGTAATTATGAAAAGGTGAAAAAAAAAGGAAAGTTCTCGATCGTATCCACTGGCAGGAACACTGTGGAAAGGATTGTACTTTTTTTTTTATAAAAAGGATTGTAAAATTTGATAGTAATAGAATAGAGTATATGAATGTTTGTTAAAAAAAAACATGAATGTTAAATATATAAAATATAAAATGTAAAGTAAACAACAGAATGTTCTAGAATATAGTAGAAAAAGATTAATAAATGGAAGGATATGCAGTTCTGCATCCTTTTTTTTTTTTGATAAACATGCATCCTTTTTCTTAAGTTGGACATGTAGTCGCGTATTTTATAGATGTGTTTTTTTTTTGACAGGACACGCATTTCGATAGATAATAGACCATAGATAAAAAATGGATTAAAAAACAATGGACCAATGGCGGGAATTTAACCAGTTATTATATAATATTTAGATGATTTCCTAATTAACATTAATCTTTTGATCAGTCTTTGATTGTTCTGTCATGTTCCTAGCTAGAAGTGTAGATGGTAGACACCAGGAAGATTACTTGATAGAAGTATGTGAGGGCTCACATATCTGGCTTTTGATGTATTGCATGTGTTAAATGGCTTCGAGCACTAGTCACATTCATTACCTTATCCCATATATTAATTATACATCGTGCTTAACTTTTCAATCAACAGATATATATATCAACAACAGGAAGGAAAGAAAGAAATTAAAAATTGACCAATATCTATATCATGTCAATCTTTATTCATTTATCATCATCAGACTACTATACCAAGTCAATTTTTATTTTCACTGCCAAACCAATCTCTATAGTAGTGTATGTAAAACATAATGTTTATATACTCAGATATAGTTTTATACATATTGGGAGTGGCAGCAACGTTGTCCAAACTTTTGAACATATAGGCCACCGACCAATTAAGGGGTGGGCTTGTGCCTTGTAATGTAGAGTTGACTCGCGCAGTACGCACGTACAAGTACAGGATTCGCTTACCCTGCTGTGTTGCTTACATATACATTAATTAATCCTTCAGTAGGTTCCGACGGAAGAAGGTAACATCAATTCCACATGAAAAAGTGTCATTCGGCGGTCTTGTTTGGATGTTTGCGCACCATTTATCAATATTAGCTATTGTGTTAACCTTTCTTGACCCCTTTTTTTTGTCTAAATTTTCTAGGAGTAATCCTACATTGCAAAAGGTCCAAGTGTGGGGTTCACTTATTGCTTTTTCATGTTCCATTTCCCTAGTTTACAGTATGATTTGGATTCTCTAATAATAGCAAACACCTTTATTCCCGATTTCTTCAACACGAAGTACTTATCCCTAACAACCCCCACCCCAAACAAAAAAAAAAGAAAGAAGAAAAAACAGATAGAGAAAGCAATTCTTTTCCTTCCATGTTACTAACATGGTGTTAGATCAAGTTAATTAATTACATATTCTTATTTGCGTACATTATAGGTAGAAACAAGATGTCTCGTCAATTAATTACATATTCTTATATTTTGTTTAGCCCAACGGCCAAAACCAAATCAACCTCATTTTTATTGGTTTAATTTGATCTGAATTTGATAAAAACAATTTGAAAAAACTAAATCAAACAAATCCAATTAAATATAATTCGTTATTTGAATTAAATATGTTATTAGTCCATATAAAAGTGGCTCAATTTTGTGTTAGTCCCTATAAATTTTTTACATTTTTTTAGTCCCTATATTTAATAAAAATAGTGTGATTTTAGTCTTTCACCAAGAACTAAAAATATGTAGTATAAATTTTTTATAGGAACTGAAATTGAATTTAATCAATTTTATAAAAATTAAAAAATTATTTAAGTCATTGTTTTTCATATACCAAACTCAAATCAAATCGACACATATACATGTTAAAATAAAAAAGTTTTTTTTTTGTCAACATTAAAAAGTGGTTCTAAATGACTGTGTGTGTGGGATCACTGATTGATCAGTGACGGAAGTGAGAGACATCGTCGTTAAACAAACCGAACCTCTGTGGCTGCCCGCAGTGTGTGACCAACACATGGCAAAAGTGATTTTTCATTACAAAATTACAGAAAATATGTAATCTAATAATTTGATGTAATCATGACCGTTAACAGTGACGTGGGATCTGCTATAGTTGCACTAGCATCGCCTCTGTCCAAATACAAAAAGGAAAAGGGAAAATTATAGTGGAATTGATGCCAATTTAATCCATCCACCATGCCCGTCGAGGTCACGTGGGCCTGCTACTTGCGACACATCCATACAAACCTGACGGGGTCCACTGTGGTGTGGGACCCTTGCTTTTCTCTTTCTTTTTGGTCTTCACTCACTAACATTTTTTTTTTCTGTTTTTGATACAACCTTCACTCA
The DNA here is from genome assembly GCA_030159175.1 of Glycyrrhiza uralensis. NCBI lineage: Eukaryota > Viridiplantae > Streptophyta > Magnoliopsida > Fabales > Fabaceae > Glycyrrhiza > Glycyrrhiza uralensis. Next base: position 39,384,141 of record BRZY01000007.1, on the reverse strand, counting down.
CTAACTTTTTTTTTTTTGATGAAAACCTTCACTCACTAACTTTGGCTCACTGATTTCGGCCCCCATCAATAATAAGGGCATAACAAAATTATTTAAAAGAATAAATTGTGGCTTGATTGTAAAATTGGGGTTTGCGTTTTAACTTTTAAGGCTATAACTAAAATTGACTTTATAAAAAACACAATAAAATAGGCAATTGTAACGTCCGATCCCACCAAGTATACACATCATCGCTTACTAAAATCTGAGTTAGTATTAGTAGGGAGCATTTAAGGTGCACTCATCAAGGAGACCGAATTCCCCGATTGTCTCTTCACATTTATGGACCAGACATTATAAAATAGCACACCTAGCACCAAAGAGAGACAAATTCACATTTCACTCGGAGTGGTCTTCAATCTCGACATCAGAACTCGAGATTCATTTTTCAGCATGAGCATCAATATATATATATATAGATAATTTAAGGGCGACAATTTAGACTATGTTTGAACGTGGCACAATGTTAAATAATGCTTATGATTGATTTTTGCATTTTTCAATTTGTTGGATTAGATTGAACTGTAGACAATGAATAAAGAAAAAAAATAAAACGCCGCGCATAATTCTATCAGCTAAGAGGAATTGCCGGCCGAAATTTGATACTACTGGCTGTATTAATTGAAATTAAAGACGACGGCAGAACAAAAAAATATATATCTTACAATTGCTTAACAACATCCATATATATATAGAAACTTGTTGACTACAAAAGTTGACAGCGTCTTTTTTTTTTTTTTAATTTTGACAGCAAGTTGACAGCGTCTTTGGAGTCCAGCTTAGTAATTGTAATAACTCAATCAATGGCCTAAGAAAGGACTCCCGTTAAAGTTAAAGTAGAATGAATAAAATAAATTACTTCTAGAAGCCGTTGACATGACAAAATGAGAAATGATAGTAATATTTCTTTCACACACTTTTTCAATATATATTTTTATTGGATGAAATTCACATGGATTTCATTCTTTGGGTATTCAGGTAAATTTCACTTAACGAGATCCTCACTCACACATGCATGAATGAATTTTATCTAATAAGAGAGTGTGAAGTTGAAAAGAGTGTACTGTTATTGTTTGTAGTAAGATTGGGGGATCTTCATAGTTCCAATCAACACCTATCTTTAGAAAGCGTTGGGGAAAGGGTCTCTTGCAAGGTTGGGATGTCTCACAAACAATGTGAGAAATTTTAGTTGCATTTCCACGTCAAAGTCAAAAGACTTGAGAGAGTGTACTAACCATTTGTATCCCCAAACTCAAACAGGTTGAAGTTGAAGAATCAATTATATATATATATATCCATACCAAAATACGGAGCAGCTCACCTATATATTATGCACCTCAGTTTGAGAAGAATGAACTCACTTTTCCTCAAACATCTCATGTTCAAATCTTATAAATCAATAAATAAAATAAAAAATAAAGCGTGTTAAGAGTACTTCACCTCCCTAATTAAGTCTCACTTAACTTTAAATTAGTCAATTTTTAAAATTAAAAAAATTATAGCACACACAATCATACACGTATATACAGTACTCCCTCCGGACTGAAATATAAGGAAAAAAAAATACATGCACCTGGACTATATTGTATATATAACAACGAAACTCCTCTAGAAAAACAGGAAAAAATAGTTGGTGGAGCAAAAAAAAAAAAGACATTGGAGTTTTGCAAGTATTATTACACGGGAAATATGTTTGTAAAGAATTGGCGTTAAAGGCATGGGTGGCAAATGTCCACTCGCGCCACTAGAAAATCCAATAGCGCGTGGTTCTGTTATTTCCGTTTCTCTTCATATTCTCTCTCTGTCCACCCTATATTTGATTCTCAAACAATAAACATACGTGTATATATTCTTTTTCGATTCATTTCCTCGTCTAACCCCGACACAATCACCACCTTTGCAAAAGTTGCTACATTATCGCTGAGTTTGGTGCCTGTATGAGGCTCTGCCTCTGGTTTTAGATTTCACATAAAAAGTTATTGCCTTACATGTGCCTTTCGTGTTTCATTTGCTTCTTCTAGCTTATTAATCCTTGTTCCTTCTCCTCTAAACTCTTCCTTTAAGTATTTCTTTTGTTTCTTCCTCCCTAAATATTTATTGCCTTTCTGAGTTTCTCATATTACTTTTTTCACCCCCCCCTTATATATAAATTTCCTGAATGTTCGTAACAGGGTGTACTCTACCAAGTTAATGGCTTCCTAAAAGCTGCCCTAAAAAATCTCAGTTATTTTATGGCTTTCACGGTGTTGTAGACGGAGGCCGCAAAAGGGTTGAGGTTCTTCTTTCAACCCCAGGTCAAATTCTTCTTCAAGTTCTGCTTTTTCCCCTTTATCCTTTCTTAGCTCATTGGTTTTCTTTAGATATGATGATGATGATGATTCAAGGAATACTTGAACCCAGCTAATTTTTTTTTGTCATTTTCCAAATTCTGCTGTTTGGGGTTGTCTTTGCATCTTTAGAAACTCCTTTTCTCTCTCTCTCTCTCTCTCTCTCTCTCTCTCTCTCTAGCAATGATAATAATGCAATAAAAAAACATGCCCAGGTGCAATGTTTTTAACCCACATTTTTCTTCTTCTTTTTTTGTTGTGTTGTGATCAGAACACAGGCAGAAGTATCAGAAATTTATGAAGCCATGAGAGATAAGAGCTAATTGGGTAATATATATCTTGCAATAATTACAGATTCCACAATGATTCGGATGATCATCCCCTATGAGTTGCGGTGGTATGAAAGATGCTGGTGTTGATCTGTGGATTTTGCTGGAAGGAAGAAAAGAAGGTTATGAGATATACTAATTAGCATAAAAAGGAATAATAGGGAAATTTCTAGGTAGGTGAATCCAATATGGCAACACCATCGGTGGTGCAGCCACAAGCTGCGCCAGTGAGCACCCCTAGGAAGAAAATGACAAAACAATTAACAGGAAAAAGGGATGATACCCCTTTGCATTCTGCGGCAAGAGCTGGGCATCTGGCTGTTGTGATGGATACCCTTAATGGTACTGAAGAAGATGAGCTCCATGAACTATTGGCCAGGCAGAATCAAGATGGAGAAACAGCCCTTTATGTTGCTGCTGAGTATGGTTACATTGATGTTGTCAGGGAGATGATTCAACACTATGATCTTGCTGATGCTGGAATTAAAGCAAGGAATGGTTTTGATGCATTTCACATTGCTGCCAAACAAGGGGATTTAGGTATGTATATTATCTTCAATGCAGTTTTATCTGCTTGTTTTCTCTGTGTAGTTTGTGGAATGTGAGTTTTTTCAGAGGGGAATCTATCTCAGTCCTGTTTTGCCTTGTTGCAGATATACTGAAGATCCTTATGGAGGCTCATCCTGAATTGACAATGACTGTGGATCCATCCAACACCACAGCTTTGCACACGGCTGCGACACAAGGGCATACCGAGATAGTGGAACTCCTATTGGAAGCAGGAAGTAGCCTTGCAACCATTGCTAAAAGTAATGGGAAAACAGCTTTGCATTCTGCTGCAAGAAATGGCCATTTGGTGGTTGTGAAAGCACTTCTTGAGAAGGAGCCCGGGGTCGCAACACGGACTGATAAGAAGGGCCAGACAGCACTTCACATGGCAGTGAAGGGACAGAATCTTGAGGTGGTAGAGGAGTTGATAAAAGGAGATCCCTCTACAATAAATATGGTTGATAATAAGGGAAACACACCATTGCATATAGCAAGCAGGAAAGGCAGGGCCCAGGTAAATTAGACAGTACTTGCCATATTTCCATCAGAATTTACTCACAACTTCATCTATAGTGTTGTGAGCACGAGTGGATTGTGACTTAGATCACCCTCCTTTTCTGGATATATGTGTTCTTGTCTATCATTTATATTCAATCAGGCAATATTTTAATTTGTGATATTCATAACATCATCCAAGTGCATATCTTTGTTAGCTGAGCCTAAGCTACTAGGATCTTTTTTTGAAACACAATGGACCTTAACTTCTATATTCAAAAGGTGTCTTGTGAGCATGTTGTTTATGCAATGCCTAGGCAATGATATTAATTATTGAGAAAGCAGCTACCACTGAAAGGTTGGAGCAGTAGTCTTTAACAGGCTACTGTTCATGGATAATGCACAACAATGAAGATATGAGTAATGGGCTTGCTTATGTGAGATTGAATCATCTCATTCTATGCATACAGTCCAAACTATCTGGAAGTTGCTTCAATACAAATAAACAGCTAGCATAAGGCAATGCCATAGATCTGATTGGGGAAAAAAGGCATTTTGATATCTGTTTGTGTTTGCCATGTGTGAGATTAGGGGGAGAGGCTAAAATGTCATAATTTGTTTTTGTGCAGATTGTAAAGATGCTTCTTGCACAGAAGGAAACAGATACAAAGGCTGTAAATAGATCAGGTGAAACTGCAGTAGACACTGCTGAGAAGACTGGGAACCATGATGTTAAAGCCATTCTATTGGAGCACGGTGTTGAGAGTGCCAAATCCATAAAGCCACAGGGCACAACTACAGCCCGTGAGCTGAAACAAACGGTTAGTGACATAAAGCACGAGGTGCATTACCAGTTAGAACACACTCGCCAAACCAGAAAACGGGTTCAAGGAATCGCGAAACGGATCAACAAAATGCACACAGAAGGACTCAACAATGCAATCAACTCCACAACCGTGGTGGCAGTCCTAATCGCCACCGTGGCCTTTGCTGCCATTTTCACAGTCCCTGGCCAATTCGTTGATGACCCAAACAACATTCCTCCAGGGATGACCCTTGGGGAAGCAAACATAGCCCCACAAGTTCCATTCATCATTTTCTTTGTCTTTGATTCGATTGCGCTCTTCATTTCGCTGGCGGTGGTGGTGGTGCAGACGTCGGTTGTCGTCATAGAAAGCAAGGCGAAGAAGCAGATGATGGCCATCATTAACAAGCTCATGTGGCTGGCTTGTGTGCTTATTTCAGTGGCCTTCTTGGCACTGTCATTTGTGGTGGTGGGGAAGGAAGAGAAGTGGCTGGCAATTGGAGTGACGATTATAGGGACAACCATAATGGCCACAACGTTGGGAACCATGTGTTACTGGGTCATTAGGCATCGCATTGAGGCCTCGAATTTGAGGAACATTCGGAAATCTTCATTGGAAAGCAGGTCAAAGTCTTTTTCAGTGTCTGCTTTCTCAGATTCTGAGCTACTAAACAATGAGTTTAAGAAAATGTATGCAATTTAGGAGTGTTACTAAGCAACAATGTTCTCTTATTCACTCACTCTCCCCAGTTTAAAGCACATGGCCTGATGTGATGGAACTACTATATCCAACAGAGGCGGAACTTCTAAATGTGTATATCTCGAGAAATGGCTAATGTTAATAACGTGCTTAATAATAATTCATAATAGCAAAGTAGTTTCATTTAAAAGAAACGAATAAACCAGCAAGCGGAATGGAGCATTCGAAATTCGAATATCGCAGTCGCAGCAAAGCGTAGTTGAATTAGTCCGTGTCGCCCATAAATAAACAATCGTCCAATTCCGATGAGTTTATCGCTGTTATGGAGCTTACTACAACTACAGCAATTACTGCAACATATTGGGATATTGTGCGCTGCTACAGCGAATAGCATAGCAAATTAAACCACTAAACGAGACTATAAACATGTTTATGTGTCACTTATTGATCAGCACTTGATAAATAATATAATATTCATTACTATTTTTTTTTTTTATCCTTTTAGGCATATTATTCACAAGTATGTATTTTTCAGGAGGGTGAGTTTGTACTTTCCTCGTGCTTTAAGATTACAGTTGCTCATGGTCACTCGTTGCCATCGTCTTTTACATTTCAAGATATCTAGAGTGTTTCAGGACCCAAAAAAAGAAGAATAAATAGTTATTTTGGTCCCTGAGAGTGTCACGCGATGTCACTTTAGTCCCTACCTGCCAGATATAAATTGGTCACTTTAGTCCTTAACTGTCAATCGTTAGTCACTTTGATCCCTGAAAGTAATACTTACTGTCATTTTGGTCCCTGAAAGTGACTACTTAGCTATCATTTTAGTCCCTCGAAATGTTTATTTTTTTGACAACAGTGACCAAAGTGACTAATTCACATCTATCAAAAACTAAAGTGACACTGTCTGACACTCTCAGGGACCAAAGTGACTGTTTATTCAAAAAAAAAAAGATATCTAGTGTGTTGTCCCTCTGTTATGTCTTTCAGTTCAATTGGCTCTTAAGGTTGTATTCAACCGCCTGGTAAATTCATATGCTAGGCACCATCGAATCGCATCTTTGCAATCAATTATTAAAGCACGATTTTGGGGACTTTTATTTTCTTAGCCGCTGCTTTATTAAGGTATGGCCTTTGATAGTCTTGCAGGCATAATTACAGATAAAATTTACAAACCATATTCTTCCGCCATGGTAAGTTTGCAAGATTATGTTAATGGAGTCAAGGGCTCAGGTCATGTTCTGCGGCTGTTACAGAACTGATTTAGATGACCAGCTAAATTTGAATTTGAATGTAGATAAAAATCAAGTTCGCATGAATTGGAAAATCGGGTATTCCAGGGTCTTCTGGCACTATACTGCTTAATAATTTCTATTCCACTTTCTGTCAAATTATAGGAGGAAAAACACAAGAAGCTATTCCTTTTTCCCCCTACTTGCGGGCCCTACTTGTGGGCTATATTCTTCTTCAGAACAGATTAAGATAACTAATATTTGGGTAGGCAGTCAAGGGTAACTACCAGACACTGCATCCATTCTATTCAGACGTGTTTGTGCGCTTTAGGCAGACATCCATGTCTGTCAGACAGATAGGTTATATCCTCATGTCTACTATTTTAACTATTAACCACAAGGGCCGAAAAAAGCAAGATAACAGCTCTCTAAGTGCATCGAGATTTAAGAAAATGTCAGGGAAACGCCAAATTGAAGGAACACTACTCTGCTGCGAAATGACATAACAAATTAAATCCATAAATGAAAACTTTACATTGAAGGTTTTCTTTCCTCCTCAATGTTGTGGCAAAGATGGTCTCTTCTCCACCATTTCATAATGAAGAACAAAATTGTCCTGCAAGGAGGATTGTCCATTTGAGGCCTAAATGAGTCAAAATTATTCCAGAAAAAACAAAGGAATAATAACATATAACTTAGAGGGGTAACGAAGAATGTCCACTCATACAGTATACGTTTTACAGAACTCACCCTCCGGACAGTTTCGAAGGAGCTTGGATCAAAACAGTGGTAAGATCCTCTCTCGTATGTGTTTGTTTTGACAAGCGGCTCCATGTTGGGAACTCTGATGAACCACAAGTGTTGCTCTTTGTGATAAAACCAGCCTCGTTTGTAACTGAGAGCAACAACAGAGCATTATTAGTAATTATTGCGTTGATAAAACTAAGAATAAGAGAATTACAATTTGAAAATTCCTAACAATATTTCAAATTCTCAGAGTGGTTGATGTGCTATAACCATATACTCATATAGTCACTTAATAAACCACTCATACAGCTAATTTTTCCCAAACTAGAAATATTTTTGCCAAGAATCCATGAACTGTAATAATAATCCTAAAATAATTCGGAAACAAGGCCAAATCACCCACACAAAAAACGCAAAACAAAAAGGTGCATGTGATCGAATGCATACAGTTCATTTGCTGCATATAGTTGTGCTTCATCTTTGGGCATGCTGCAATAAAAGATCAAATTTAAACATTTACTATAATATCAAGTAAACGTGAAAGTGAATAAGATCAATTTTCAAAAAGCACCTGTAAAATATGTAAAACAACGTTTCCAATGTAAACTTTGCAAAATAACCTTGCTGCATCACACAAAAAAGTGTTAGCCCATATAAAACGCAGAAAATAAAGATGATGAAATTATGAAATGCAATAAAGAACACATCTCACATGCAGAGCAGGAGGCTGTTTGGCATAATAACATTGTAGCACACTAAACTCTGGATCGCCCTTAGCTGGTTGATCAGCCCAGGGAGACCCAAAAGTCTTGTGAAGATTTTCTGATGAATTCAAATTTAACCCAAGAGTTGTAAGATCAATTCCAAGAGCAAGAGATGTCAGATCAGGATCACTCATCCTGATCACACTTAACAAGCCAAGCAAACCAAATGGGTCTGGACTAGATTGTGTAGTTTGCATAGACTTCATGCCCTGATCTCTAAAAGATTGGTTTACAGCTGACATTTGCTGAAGGCGAAACTGGGACTGGTTCTGGTGTTGTTGATACTGCTGGATGAGCTGGTCATATGAACCGGTACCAGAAACTGTATTTGGAGAATTTAGAGGTCTTAATCCAATGCCAGGAGGTCCGCTGGTCTAAACCAAAAACCAGAAGTAATTAGAATGTCAGAAATTTGCTTTGATAGGAATATGGAATTTCAGTTCAGATGAGTGCCTCATATCACAATACAGGTTAAATAATAAAGAAACGTTGTCATGCAAAAGCAAGTGCCTCATTTACAGAAGTAGAATAGTCATACCTGTGAATGATACGTAGAGTGTGACGACGGAAAAACATCTGACCCATGCAGATGGAGAAGATCTTGATTGTTTACAGATGAAAAAGAGACACCACTGCTACTGACTGAAGGAGCATGCTGCTGTTGCTGTTGTGTACGATGTGATGAATAAGATCCTCCCAAACTAAAACCAGCAGATCTCCCCATCTGCAGATGGAATTCAAGTAAGATTGAGACAGATTTTGACATTAATATCATAAACAAGGATGTGTCAAAAGACATCTTAATCTTTTACAGCATGAAACTCACGGAGAAATGCTGTGATTGCATCATTGACATGGTATTGTCGTGAAGTTGTTCTTTCTGGTGCATATCCATAGCAAAATCTGCATTACCACCTGTATAAAAAAATTATGATAAAAAACAAATGCTGAGGCCAACTGACCAACCTCCTCTCAATTAGAGTTCTCGGTTCTGTGAACAAAGTTGACCAAAAATAATTAAAATTTCACAAGGGACCCAGCAATCCATCAAAGATTCATCAGCACAAACTTGAGAAATTGTTAATTCCTCTACAACAATAGGAACCAGTAAAGTATCATTGCTAAATGTATGACAGGTCACACAAAACACTGAAGCAAGAACCATTATAAATATCAAAACCAATCAAAAAGCATATGGAGACAAAACGCTGATGCATACTGCCCAATGCTAAGAAGCACATGCAAAAAAATTAATGAAGCTAAGAACATAAGTAAATTTACATGCATATATCCAGAAGTCCTTCCATAAGAGAGCATAAATTTCATTCCACACTCCAAAACAAGAAAATAATATAAGTGAGACGTGAAATTTCCTAACAAGAAATGCGTAACCAATTAGCTCACATATATCGGCCAAATTATCTATAGTACCTTTGTATCCTGGTAAAGCTGGGAAATCTTCATTTTGAATGCTAAACTCTTGGTTTTGTTGGACAATGGGACTAACTCCAAGACCCTGTTTTCGTAAAGAACCTGAAATTTATAGTTTACATTATTCTTCACTGTAGAAGATGGACAACATATTAAGCAATATAACATTTTCCATCACACACCCAACTGTCCTTGAGGCCCCCCAGCAGAATTAGGACGGGTCGATAGTTGCGGGAAGTCATTGATGTCAAAAGGTGAATTGTCGCTGGAATTCAAATCATTTAACATCCCCATAGAGTTCAAGTTATTTACTGCTTGAACATGGCTTTGTGAAAGCGGACCTCCAGCACCAGGATACGAATTTCCTAGCATTGAAATTACCTGCGGAGATCCTGAATCAAAAAGTGGTTATTACCACAACATAGCATACTTAATCTACATATCAAATCAACTCAATATCAAAGGGAAAATTATTTAACATCCATCAACCATATATATGAATCTTAAAAAGCAGTTCTTTAACAGGTATTTGTGGCACATGTTGGCACTTTAGTAACTGACCAACATATAACATTTAAACATTACAGAAAGAAATAAATTTATATCATTTGACAAAACAAAGGATATAGCATAGTGACATTAAGGAGACAACAAATTCAAAGCAGGTAGACTAGCTCAATCGACTAGTAATCTAATGCTACAAAGTAGATACTAAGGAAACTGTATCCAAGATCATCAAATCAAATTAGTAAGATGTGAAAAGTTCATCCTTGAAAAGGGGTGCAGTGATAAATTTCCCTGGACAAAAATAATTTTATAGGTAAAAGAAATATATAAATAAAGTTTGCATCATTTCAATATCTAACTTCTAATCCTTTTGAAAGAAATCTCAACTAAACATAAGAAGATAACCCCAATGTAAATGGATATTTCTTAGGAGAAAATATTGCTTCTATGTCACTTCAATGCACTTGTGACTACCAAAATACATACCTTGTGGAAGCACACCACTCATCAATCGATTTTGTCCTTGCACACCTCCTAAACCACCGGATCCACTATTGCCATTTAAATTTAGACGTGAAGCAAGACCAGGAATGGACAATCCTCCAGAGCTTATCCTCCCAAGATTCCCCCCAGCAACCATGTTTCCCATGGAACTTGTGATTCGAGAACCTGCATTTCCCAAAATTGGGGATACACCCAATCCTGGAACAGCATTACGGTTACCAATTGCAGCAGAAGTTGGAAGAATCCCAGGAATAGAACCGGCAACGCCATTTGTGCTACTACTAAATCCAGGATTTCCTACAACACTTATACCTCCTCTACTGTTGACTCCTGAATGTCCGTGTGAGCTTCCATGAGATAGCTGCAAATATGATTGATAGACAGATTAAAATATTTCAAATTATGCACCAGTGGAATGAAAATGACAGAAGTTAAGTATGCTCAATAATTAAGCTACTGCTTCAAGATGTTCAAACACGTATGAATTCAGCATATACCTGTGACAGAGCAACAGGTATATTATTTGATGTAAATCTTCCACTAGAAAGGCCTGATGTGGGTTGTTGAACCCCTCCAGTTGGAACACTATTTATTGTTGAGTTTCTTGATGTAAGTGAACTAGGCATGTTGGGAACATTAAAGCTCCCATGAATGTTGTGCAACCCCTGAATAGCTCCTGCAGCAAGAACCCAGCAATTATGCAACTAAAGGAGAGGAAAAAAAGGATTGACTCCAGCAAAATATCCCACCAGTGTGATGAAAAACTGGGGAGGCTACACCAGACTGACTAGAGAACGATGTAGTAAAAGACCGCCCAGCACTGTCTGGGAGATTTGAAGTAGATCCATTCAGAGAAGACTGCAAACAGAACTCTGTTAAAATTTACATCAACGGTAGAGATGCGCCAAAAGTGGAAATTAATATCTAACACAAAACAATGATGATGATGATGATGATGATGATGATATGAAAAGTTACAAAATGTTCCATTCAATTTCAATGCCATAGATCCACCATGCAAAAGGCATGAAATACAGAACAATATACAGAAATTTTACTTTTAGAATGGTTAGCACTCATGATATAAATCTTTAAGCAAATATAATGAGTTTAAGCAACTGCCAATAAATAGAAAACATTGAATGGTTAGCAGCCATTGACTGTTCCGTGTAAAAAACAAAAAAAAAAACTCATTGGCTCTTCCTTTTGCTTTAGACACTCTTTTATGCAGAAAGGAGAAGCATATTTAAATATTATTGTGTTATTTAGTAAATATTATGTTATTCTTAGAAATTTTGGAATTTCCTCTTATTTAAGGGATCTTTTGTAATTTTTACGAAATTATTCTTAGGAATTCAAATATTATCATCTTTAGGAAGCTATATATTCTTAAAAATTGAGCAAAAAGTCGCACAAATCCCAGTATAAGACATTTACTTCAAGTCTTCAATCTAGTAATATTAAAGAAAAAACAAAATATTCTTTGAAAATGAACCAACTTTCTAAATCATAGCAATTTGGTGGCTATGACAGTGCAAACTGAGTAAAGGGACAGATATACTATTGAAAATACTCTCTAGCTCTACAGGACATAAGGGAATACATTGAGTAAGCCCGACATTGCATGAATTTCAATATGTCAGGCAAAAAGTCATTCCTGTGCTTTCAGACAGCCCTCCCTATGCGTGAAAAATCTGTAGAGTCTGTCCTTGAAACCAATCAACAACCTGAGTAGGAAAAAATGTTGAAAAAAACAGCATCAGATGCAATATGATTCAGTTGTAAGCATCACAGTTCACACTTGCAGTTAATTATATCGTTTCACTTAGCCTTAGCCCTTAGGTTATCAAATATCAAATCAAATATAAACATATATTTCATAGCTTGTTATTATTGTGATTAAAGAAGAATGTAGTATGACCAACTTGAAGCCGGTAAGGAAGTGCAAACTCTTGAGGCAACTTTTAAATCAATTTGCAAGTGGTCAATTGCGTGGTACCGAACAAAAAAATCGATAAGAAGAAAATATTGTTGAAACAGATTGCGCGCAAATGAAGGATGGCATCACCATAAATCAGCAGCAAGGAAACATAAACACTTAATCTCATTCAAAAGGGATTTGACTCTTTTAAAGTGAAAAAGGAGCACTTTACAGTATATAAACTTTTAAGAGTACAAAATGCGAAATTATAACCATCTTTCATTATTGGTTGTCCCTGCACTCGTCCTATCACTTTAGAACGGTAAAATTCACTAAAAAAAACACTCAGAGGTTTAAGCAATGCAGCGTTGATTATTATATAATTCAACAGATTCCTAATCTGAAACCAGACTCCAAATATACAGTCCCCAAGTTATTAATAATCGCAAGTTCAAACATCTCTACATAAATTGATCAGCCAACCAATTTTGAAGTCCTCATTTCGTTCATAATTTGAAGTTAAAACAAATAAACGACACTAAAATTCAAGTGCAGAACCACATAGCCGAGTGCCTCTAAGTAAACCTAATAGCTAGCGAAATGAAACTATATCAGTAAGCAGTAATGCGGAAGGGAGATCGGAGAGAAGACGAGGATGAAGTGGATCGAAGTCAGGGATCAACGAGCGCGAAGAGAATAGAGAAGGGAGAAAGGAGTACCTGAGGAACAATCAATGATCAGTGATAAGGTTCTGAGTCAAAGACCGAGTTCGGGTGCCCTAAATCGGAACCGGAAAGCGAAAGAGAGAGAGTAGAAAAGCGTGGTTAAGTTGAGCACTTGAGCGTTGGGACGATGTTATTTTTTTTGTCATTTTTTTCTTTTTTTTTTGGTCGAATTGTCATTTTTTTTCTGAATAATATTTTTTTGCTCATTTGGGACGATTTTTTTTTTGGTCCAGATTTGGGAAGATTATACGTGGGGTTTTGGTAAATACACTACAAAATTTAGTCATACATCTCATATTAAAAGAGTAAATTACTATTATATTCTTAGTGATTGTTTTTTTTTCTCTTTCAATTTTGTGTCTTTTTCAGAAATTAAAATTTCTAAAATACAAAAAGTTTCTGGAATATAAATTGTATAGAGACTAGAGTTTTCATAATATAATTTTGTATTCTGAAAATTTTAATTTCTAGAAAAAACACAAAATCAGAATTAAAAAAAATACAATATTAAACGAGGGTTTTATTTTCTCCGTTCTAGCATACATGCACATAGTAGACTACAGCGCCTGCTGAATAATTTTCTGCTTGAACATGGAAGTATTGATAAAAAATCCCAATTCAACTTTGAATTGATTATAAATTATAAATTTATACTATACACTCAGATATTGACTATATAATGAATATGATAATTTGGACACCTAATGTCAATAAATCACAATTCCATATGTGTGTGTATGTTATGTGCGGGAAAAATGAAAACAAAAGTTAGTGTCTGTGTCATCTATTTATTTTATTTTATTTTATTTTATTTTTGCTGGATATATATCTTCTGTTTTATTGACTTGTTTCATAATAATTATTAAATATGATATTAATTACTTTATTTCACGCGTATGCAGTACCTCGTATGCAAGTGGCAAAGCAGCAGGGGTGACAATAGGTGAGGCTGTTCGACGTGAATCTATGAATTTAGTTTACATTAGGTCTAGACTAGACTAGACTTTTTTTGTAAAATAGATTAGATTAAGGTTTTTTAAAAAGCCTATTTAGTTAAAAAGGTCATGTTTCAGGTCATCTAAAAAATCTTTTAAATTTAACAGGTTAGCTTATTTAAGTAGACATGGGTAATAATTTTTTTGATAGTATTATCTTTATATTATATGTTTTATAATGTGTTAAAATTATATATTTTTTTATCTTTTAAATGTTTAAATACGTTGACCTACCTATATAAAGACTCAAGCTTATAAAGCTTATTAAAGAATAAAGTTGTGACTTATTTAAATGCTCTATTGCAAAAATAAACTTTTAATTAGATTATCATGAAGGTTATATTTAACTTTTAAAAAAATATACTATACAAACAAGTAAAACGTTGTTCTTATAAAGTTTTATTCACCCCTTGTGTCTCATGCCCTAAATAACAATGATTTTAATCTTTATAGTTTATAGTTTGTTATAAATAGATATTTTCTTCGTTGGCTTATTAGTCTATATAAGAATAAGTCAGATCACCTACTTAAATGTCTTATCATGAATCAGACATTTAAATAGGCTAACAGACCAAACTAAACTTCAAAAAGACTAAACTTAGGCCTAAAAAAAGGGCCTATAACATGTAATAGACTAAACTCAAGCCTTGAAATTTTTAAATAAACCAGAGTTAAGCCTTACTAAATCTAATTCGGCCTGACCTACTCCCACCCTGCAAAACAGCCTAAGCGATGTTATCAACCTGGACAATCGCCGAAACTGTTTTTTGTCCATCTTCTATTGTAATGCTTAAAGTTAAACACCGATCATTTCATAAATTATAGAAGAATTAATTGTAGAGGGTATTGGTGTAATCAGACATAAATTATAGAAAAATAATAGAGAAAATATAAATCATTTGATGAAACTAACATAAAATACACTCACAATAAAGATATCAAAAATATGTTTCAGGGAAGTGTTGCTGAATGTCCCAAGCGTGACGGATGAGGAAGAGGTAACAGAAGAAGAGTGGAACGATGAAGACTTGGCTGAAAACCGATGGTATAAGGAGCCTGAGAGCCCCCGTGATGAAAACCAGGAAAAGGCTGAGGGTATTCCTGAAATAACAGTTACAGATAAGGAGATGCTAGAGTGGAGCCTACAATGGGGTGAAACGTTGATCATCAATGTGTTGGGGAAAAAGGTAAACTACAGAGCTCTGGAAAACAAACTTAATCGTGAATGGGCAAGGACTGGTCCTATCAAGATCATTGATATGCCCAGAGGCTTTTATGCTGTTAAGTTCGACAAAACGGATGACTACAACCATGCTCTACTCAATGGTCCCTGGATGATAGCAGACCACTATATCCTGGTCCAAAGATGGAGGAGGAACTTCTTAAAGAGTGCTAGGACAGAACAAAAGGTGGCGGTCTGGGTTAGAGTGCCTGAACTCCCCCTGGAGTCATACAACGACACCTTCCTTAAAAGACTGGGAGCTCGTCTGGGGAGTATGCTGAAAATAGATAGGCTAACCTCAATACACTCAAGGGGACAGTTTGCTAGGATTTGTGTGGAGATCGATCTAGCTAAATCGATTGTTCCACAAGTTATGGTGCGGGGAGAAACACTGAATGTCGAGTATGAAGGGCTCCATACTATTTGTTTTCACTGCGGGGTCTATGGGCACAGAGAATCTCAATGCCTCAGGAAAATTGAAGCAGAGCAGGTTGCTGGGGTCAAAGGGAAAGGCGGAGAGGTGAGCTTCCAAGAGGGTCAAACAATGGCGGTTGCAATGGGGAAGGGTGATGGCGGAGGTGCTATCCCAGAGCCGATGCCAATGGAGGAAGGAGCGTCCAGTCACGCGCGAGTGAACGAGGTGATAGCTCTGGAGAAAGCCTGTGAAGAGGAGGAAGATCGGCCACGGTTTGGGCCATGGATGGTGGTTCACAAATCCAAAGGCAAAAAGAAGACGGCGGGTGCAGGGAAAGAAAAGGTGGACATGACAGGGGTTGGTAGGCAAGCTAGGACCCATGTCAATAGGTCTGCAAAGGAAGGGACAGGTTCTCGTTTCAAGTCGTTGGAGGCAGTGGAGTCTGAAGCTAAGGGTCCCACTAACAGTGAGGTGGAGCCCGAAGCTAATAGGGGGGAGTTATTTATTTATAAGGATCAAGTTAATGGGTTTAAAGGGGTGCAAGGCCCAGGTATTACTAAAGTGAGGAACCCTGCAGGTGGCAAAAATATCCAACTGGGGCCGAGAGTGAGAGACGCCAAAAAGGCCGCGCGGAGTATGGGCCCCCCAAAAAAGAATCAGGGGTTCATTAAAGGCCCCAAGATTCAAGCCTTCTTGTTTAAAGAAAACATTCAACCCCTTTTAAACCAAGGGGTGAGTGGGCCAAGCCTTGCGAGAATCCAGATGGAGAAAGTGAAGGTTGTGGCAGACAACAACCCGTTAATGGGATTCCCCCACAAAGTTCCAACAGGGAAGATTTTGCAAAATGCTGATCCCGCGATGGATACTACGGAGGGAGCGAAGTCTCAGATGGAGAATGGGAAGGCTATCGACAAGGGGACCCAAGAAGATAAGAATGGTGATTTTGAGACGTCATCTCCCAAGGGGGAGGATGCTGCTATGCAGACAGGTAACCAGCTCTCAGAGCAAACTATTCAAAAAGGTGCCTTATGAATGTGCTAGCCTGGAATTGTAGGGGTATTGCTGCAAAGGGATTCACTTCGTTGGTGAAAGACATTAAGAAGGAATATCAAACTTCCTTAATTATCTTGCTAGAAACTCATTCTAGTGGCGATTCAGCGCAAAGGAAAATTAAGGAAATGGGATTTTCAGGGACCTTTGTTGTTGACTCTAGTGGGCAAGCTGGCGGTTTGTGGTGCTTGTGGGATGATACTAGGTGGTCTGTGGAGATTTTGGATTCAGCCTCTCAGTGGATTCACCTCAGGGTCGCTTGGAAAGGTCAGGCTAAATGGCTTTTAACAGCTGTTTATGCTAATCCTAACTATGTTAGAAGACAGCAGCTGTGGGAGGATCTCTCCAATATTGCTGACTCCCATAATGAGCCTTGGTCAGTTATTGGTGACTTTAATTGCATTCTTTCGGACAATGAGAGGAAAGGGGGTGCCAGCTATCCTTCCCTGAGAGGAAGACAGGGGTTCAGGAGGATGGTGCAAGAGTGTAACCTTATTGATGTTGGCCACCAGGGTAACCCCTTCACGTGGAGGAAGGGATCCCTTTTTCAGAGGCTTGATAGAGCTTTTATCAATATGAGCTGGAGGCTTCGCTTCCCTCAAGCTGCTGTTTATCATCTTCCTTTTTTCAAATCGGACCATAGGGCCATTCTGTTGCAGTTTGAGAAGAAAAAGAGGATTAACAGGAATCGTCGTCCTTTCAGATTTATTGCAGCTTGGTTAACTCACACAGATTTTCCTAATCTTATGGGGCAAACTTGGAATAGAGTCGATCATTGGGGGGTTCAGGTTCCCCGTTTCCAGGAAGCGGTTAAAAAGTGGAATAGGGAGGTGTTTGGGGACATTTTTTCTCGGAAAAAGGCTCTCATAAGACAGCTTGAGCATCTGGACAACCAAATTGTGGCTAATCCCTCCCATGAGCTTGAATCTTTGAAAAGGAAGGTGTGGCATGAGTATGAGCAAGTGCTTCGTCAAGAAGAATTACTCTGGTTTCAAAAATCTAGATCAAAATGGCTTTATTCTAGGGACCGGAATTCCCGTTTCTTTCATGGGGTCACAGCGATTAGGAGGAGGAAGAACTCTTTTGATTTGCTTCGGGATGCTAATGGAAATTGGATTGGTGATCAGGACCAAATTGAAAATATGGTGACTAGCTATTTCCAAGACCTCTTTGCTGAAGAGGGTGTCAGAATTGCTTCTCCTTTGACTGGGGCTTTCACAACGCTCTCGGTGGAAAATAAAAGAATGCTGTCCAAGAGAGTGACTAGGAGTGATATCTACAATGTGATCAGACACATGAATCCCTTTAAGGCGCCAGGGGTTGATGGTCTCCAAGCGGGGTTTTTCCAAAGTCAATGGAGCTTCATTGGTGAGTCCTTTTGTAATCTAATCCTTGATGTTTTCAGGTGTCCGGAGAAGGTTAGCGAGTTGAATGAGACGTTGATCACTCTCATACCTAAAGTGGAACCGGTGGAGAGCATTAGGAATTTTAGACCTATTAGCCTGTGCAATGTGTCTTATAAGGTCATTACGAAGATTCTGGCTCAACGGCTTAGGTCGCTTATGGGATCCTTGGTTAACCCGTGCCAAAGCAGTTTCATCCCCCACAGGCAGAGTAGGGATAATATCATCTTGGCTCAGGAGATTTTTCACTCCATGAGGAAGAGAAAAGGAAAGAAAGGATGGATGGCGATTAAACTTGACCTTGAAAAAGCTTATGATAGGTTGAGTTGGCATTTTATTAAGGAAACCTTGGAGGATATTGGGCTCCCCGATGATTTTGTCAATTTAGTTTGGCAGTGCATTTCTACCCCCCGCATGAGGATGTTGTGGAATGGAGAAGCGTTAAATGAGTTTTCCCCTTCGAGAGGTATTCGGCAAGGTGACCCTTTATCGCCTTATCTCTTCGTTTTATGCATTGAAAAACTTTTTCAGATGATTACTATGGCTGTGGAGCATAATCAGTGGCATCCCATCCAGCTTTCTAGAGGTGGTCCCAATATTTCCCATCTTGCCTTCGTTGATGATGTTCTCTTATTCGCCGAAGCTGGAGTTGAGCAGATCATGCTTATGAAAGGTATTCTCGATGTTTTTTGTAGAGTCTCGGGGCAAAAGGTTAGTGAAGAGAAAACCCGTATCTTTTTCTCTCAGAATGTCAATAGTAACTTGAGGCAGCAGATTTGTGATAATTCTGGTTTCCAAGTCACTAATGATCTGGGGAAATATCTAGGAGTCCCTATCCTCCATAATAGAGTTAATAGGAGATCTTTCCAATTTATTCTGGATAAGGTGGATCAAAGATTAAGTAATTGGAAAGTCAAAATGCTATCCTTTGCGGGGAGATTAACCTTGACTAAATCTGTGCTCCAAAGCCTTCCTTCCTACATTATGCAAGCGGCTTATGTGCCTAGGTTTATTTGTGATGAAATCAATAAAAAGTGCAGAAGTTTTGTGTGGGGGGATACAGCGGATAAGAAAAGGGTGCATTTGGTCAATTGGAAGAGACTGTGCAGTCCGAAAGATTGGGGTGGTTTGGGGTTAAGATCGGCCAGAGCCATTAACCAAACTGCGCTTATGAAGGCGAGTTGGCATCTTATCAAAGGGAGAGAGGAGCTTTGGGTGAAAACTATTAAGTCCAAGTATAAGTGTGGGGCTGATATCATTCCCAGAATTAATAATGAAAGGGGGGGAACCAATTTTTGGCGCGGCTTGTGTCACGTTTGGACTGATGTTAGGAACAATTTGGCGTGGAGGATTGGGAATGGCTACTCGATCAACTGTTGGAATGATGATTGGGTGCAGGATGTGGGGGTCTTAAAAAATGTGATCCTCAGACCCCTCAATGCTATGGAGGAAAATCTGAGAGTGGCGAGCTGGAGATCGCCCAGTGGTAATTGGGACCTTGCGGGAGTGCAGGGAATTCTTCCTAATCAAGTCCTCCATAAAATTCAAAATATGATAGCCCCTAATGTTGGTAGGGGAGAGGATAGAGTGGCTTGGAAGTTATCTGCCGATGGTGAATTCTCCAATTTATCTGCCTATCTATCAGTGCTTGATCCGAGTCTGTGGCACCATGATGGGTGTTACAAGAGGATTTGGAGTTTCCAAGGGCCGGAAAGGGTTAGAATGCACCTATGGAAGATGACCCAAGGGGCTCTGGTTACAAACTCTTGGAGGAAGAGAAGGAGCTTGTGCGAGGTGGATGTGTGCCCCATCTGTAGTGAGGAGGAAGAATCCATCATGCATATGACTCGAGATTGTAATTTTATGAAACAAGTTTGGATCAAGCTTGCGGAGGGGTGCATCCCCATCAGGGACTTCTTTAACATGGATATCCATGGCTGGATCTCTCAAAATCTTAAAGAGAAGTCCTTGAGAAGGGGTTTTCGATGGACTCTTCTTTTTGGTACATCTGTTATGATTGCTTGGCATTCTAGAAATGAGGTGGTATTCCAAAACATGCGACCAACTGTTGAGGTGATGGTCAACAGGATTCTGGGACAAGCCTATGCTACTTGTCAAAGTTTACAGGACCACCTTTCTACTGCTGCTCTAGTGACTAATGTCCCTAGGGGAAGAGAGTTGCAATGGGTTACTCCAGAGGAAGGCTGGATGAAGCTTAACTGTGATGGAGCCGTCACAAGCCATGGTGCTATTGCTGGGTGCGGAGGAGTGATGCGGGACGACAGAGGTAGGTTTATTTTTGGCTTTGCTTCGGGCTTAGGCGCTGCTACAATAACTGAAGTTGAGCTAAAGGCTATCCTAATGGGCCTGCAGCATTCGAAGAATAGAGGTTCGGGGAGAATTCAGGTTGAAACGGATTCTATGGCAGCTGTGAGGCTCATCAGGGGAGAGTGTTCCACTCTTCATCCGTGCTACAACTTGGTAAACAACATAAAGGATCTCATGGGAGTGGAGGGGCATATCACTTTGACTCACACCTATCGTGAAGCTAATCAGGTGGCAGACCATTTTGCTAAACATGGTTTGGGATTAATGTCCAACTGTATTTTATTTTGACTGTGTTCCATCGTTTGTTTCTACTGCTATATTAGCAGATAATGCCGGGGTTGTTTTCCCCATGGGATTTTAGTGTCTTGGCTTCTGCCTGTTTGGGGGGTAACCCCCGTTGAATCACCAAAAAAAAAAAAATATGTTGCTAATATTTTTAAGTACAAATTTCAACAAGTGCGGTTACCCATATTTTGGTCTACAACTGAATCCGTCTACTATCGTGTTGCCTTTGGACTTTCCTTTTCTCTCTGTCTTGTCCTAAATTAGCGGCATGAATCCCGAAAGATGCACTGCAATATTATATGGCCCAATACAAATATATATGTACTATATATTTCGTATTTATTTCAGAGATCACCCTTCGTGGTCGTTTTTTTTTTTTTGGAGGGAACCCTTCGTGGTCGTTGAGTGTTTTGAAAATGATATTTTGGGTCTCGTTAACAGCTGTGTTAGCGTTTCAAAAATATTTAATATTTAATATACTATATTTTTTTTGACAGCATTTAATATACTGTATTAAGTACTCTTAATTATTTTTTAAAATAGATATTAGATAGTTTTTACATTTTCAATATAACTAATATTTACTTTGAAATAAATAAAAATATCTGTGTTATTGTCTGTTTTGCTAAAAATACTAAAATTATCTGTTGTATCAAGTGTAAGAATCATTTAATATTTATCTTTTAAGTCATTAAAAATTAAAAAATATGCAACAAAATGTATTAGATATTTTTGAACTGATATCTTAAAATATTTGTTACTATTTTTTCATGAAAAACAAATGTTAAATATTGTTAATTTTGTACTATAATAAATATTTTTGTATTTCTTTGACTGATATGGTATGAACATCGTTAATCTTGTCTTCATATTTTAAGAATAGAAAACGATAGTTGTTTGCTAAGGTCCACACTCCACATTACGCTTGCTGGTTGCCAGCCAGAATGCGGAGAATAGAATTATAGAACCACACACTTGCGCCACCACGCCCACACGTAAATTCATCTTCTTCTGTACTATGTTAGCCATACCAAGTTATTATTATTAATTTCTCCGTTAAGTAAATAAATAACAGCATATTATTATTATTATTAATTATTAATTTAATTTACTTTTTTTTTCAAACTACCGTAATACCGTTAGCACTTTGTCGCTAGTAAATGCCATTTAGAAGAAATCGAATTTTGATTTTTCTACTCACAATCAAAACATGTGTTACCAATTAAGTTAACATAAGTTAAAGACCCTAAGAGCATTTTTAATAGTGTAATTTAAGTTGGATTGATTAACTCATTTTGATAGGTCATATCGTACCACGTGATATTTTAATAACTTCAATCACTTTTTATTTTAATGATATAATCCTTAAAAACTCACTTTTTACTGTATTTAGTTGGATTTTTTCTATTTTTATTTTTGATGGTTGACAGTATAAAAAACTTTTTATTAATATTAAAATATCAGAGTTTATATAAACAATGAAGCTTAAATTTTTTTTTTTGATTTAGGACCATCTCTGGCTACTTTAAAAAACTTTTTATTAATATTAAAAGATCAAAGTTTATATAAACAATGAAGCTTAAAATTTTTTTTTTGATTTAAGATTATCGCTAACTATCCACATAGTATCACAACGTTTTAAATATCATGTCATTAAATTCTAATGATAAACTATGTAAGAAACAATTATTTAAATTTAAAAACTGGTTAGGCTCCTTTGTTAAAGATGCTTTAAGGAATATTAGGAGAAGAAAAAGTACATTCACATATTTCTTACTTTAAGAAAGTATTTGTGCAATAAATACAAACTTTGAATTTTTTGTTTGTAGTGATGTTTGAGAAATTTCGTTTTTTACGCAATTAGAAGAGTACACTTGATTCGATATCGACTGTACATGTCAACTTCCTACAATTTTGCAGGGATAGGATAATCGCAGAGTCATGCTTTCACACCGCCTGGAACCATTTTCCCCTCCCACTCCTTCTGCCTCATTCATAATCACAGTCACAGGGATGGCGAGCCCACAAGCCGAAAGAACCAGCAGCAGAAAATAAAATAATAAAATAAAAAAAAAACATTTTAATGTCATTCATCATTCATTCATTAAAATTAAAAAAATAGCAATAAGCCAATAACTCCCTCCCACTCTTACATTGCTATTGAGCAAGTTACCTAAACACACTAACCTTAACCTATCTCAATTTATTTTAATCCCGATTTGCATAATACATGCTTTCAGTTTCTCCCAAAAATCAGGCACCAACCCTTTTGAGTTTTGACCCTGCTTGCTTCCACCGTCTCTCTCTCTCTCTCTCTCTCTCTCTCTCTCTCCCTCTCTCTCTCTATTATTATCATTATTTTCTTAAATATATTGAAAAAAATAAAAAATTTAGGATCTGTGATTATGTCAAGAGTTTAGGTTGTCATCAAGATTATTCCAGCTTGTGCTGAGCTAGATTCTCACTGAACATGGGTTTGCGCTTCTCCTGCCACTATTTGTATTAAAGTCTTTTCCAAAAAACAACAAAAGGGGGTGCTTTCGGATTTGCTGGTTTGGTTCATACTGGTTCTGCTGGAGCTCTAATAAGGGTATTATTAAAGGTACCACCTTCCGTCTTCGTTCTTCCTCTATTTCTGTGAGTTTGACTTTTGTGGTTAATTTTATGCTTGATAATAATAAGTAGAAGCTTATTACTTTCTATTCCTGCTTGTATCAGCGATCTTCTCAGGAGGATTCAATTTGCTTCAAAAAGCGAAAATTTTGGAAGGAAAAAAGCAACAAAAAAAAAATCCCAAGTGGTCTTCCTTTCATTTCTAGATGCCATAATGATGGATTGGAGAAAGCTTGGTTTGTTTATCTGTGCCTTGTATATCTTGCCTTTGCTATGCTTTTGTGCTACCTTTGTTCCAGCAGATAATTACCTTATAGACTGTGGATCACCTGCAACTACTTCAGTAGGTAGCCGCAATTTCACATCTGATAGTTTATCTAAGAAGTTCCTTTCCACCCTACAAGATATTCTTGCCAATACCCCTTCAAAATCAATCTCTTCTTCCTCTGATGAGTCCCCTCTATATCAAACTGCAAGAATCTTCACTGGATCCTCAAAGTATACTTTCCCAATTAACCAAAAGGGGAGACACTGGATCCGTCTCTATTTCTTCCCATTTACTTATGAGAAATACAATCTGAGTGCTGCAAGTTTCTCTGTTGCCACAGAGGAGTTTGTTTTTCTGAGTAGCTTCAGTGTGCAGAAGAATCCTGTCATGAAGGAATACTCAGTCAATGTGACCTCAGACACCCTTGTGATCACCTTTGCACCTTCCACCAATTCCATTGCTTTTGTGAATGCCATTGAAGTTGTTTCTGTCCCTGATGACCTCATTGCTGATGATGCTTCCTCCTTAAGTGCATCAACAGCATCCTCTGGATTGGTGACACAGGCACTGGAGACAGTTTGGAGGGTTAACATGGGTGGTCCAATTGTTTCCTCTGCGAATGACACCCTTCATCGAACTTGGATTTCGGATCAAAGGTTCCTTCTACAATCCAGCCTTGCCTCTGCTGTTTCCAATATCCCTGGTGTTAACTACGCCGATGGCGGGCCAACAGAAAACACTGCTCCACCTACTGTGTATGGTACTGCCACAGAGATGAACACGACTGGCGATCCCCGTAGTAATTTCAATGTGACATGGCAGTTTGATGTGGATCCTGGATTTCAGTACCTTGTTCGAGCTCACTTCTGCGATATAGTCAGCAAGAGTCTCAATGAGCTCTACTTCAATGTTTATATTGACTCCTTCATGGCTGCTAAGGATCTCGATCTCAGTATTTTGAGTAATAATGTTTTGGGTGCTCCTTATTATAAGGATTTGGTTACGGCTGTGGCTGGCAGCAAACTTAATGTGAGTATTGGCCCTTCTGGCTTGAATAAGGACTACCCTAATGCCATTTTGAATGGGTTGGAGATCATGAAAATGAACAATTCTAAAGGCAGTCTCAGTGCAGCAGCAGCATCTGGGGCTATTGATTCTGGTTCGAATTCTAGTAAGACTGGGATAATAGTGGGTGTGAGTGTTGGGACAGTGAGTGCAGTGGTCTTGGCTGGAGTTTTTTTTGTGCTTTGCAGGAAAAGAAGAAGGTTGGCACGGCAAGGACAGTCAAAGACATGGATTCCTTTATCCATCAACGACGGAACTACTACAATGGGAAGCAAATATTCCAATGGTACAACATTAAGTGCTGCTTCAAACTTTGAGTATCGTGTCCCTTTTGCGGCAGTTCAGGAGGCTACAAACAACTTTGATGAGAGTTGGGTTATTGGGGTAGGTGGTTTTGGGAAAGTATACAAGGGAGAATTAAGTGATGGCACAAAAGTGGCAGTGAAGAGGGGGAATCCACGGTCCCAGCAGGGGATTGCAGAGTTCCGAACTGAAATTGAAATGTTGTCTCAGTTCCGCCATCGCCATCTGGTGTCTTTGATTGGGTATTGTGATGAAAAGAATGAAATGATCTTGATATATGAATATATGGAGAAGGGAACTCTCAAGAGTCATCTATATGGTTCAGGTCTCCCGAGCTTAAGTTGGAAGGAGAGACTTGAGATATGCATTGGATCTGCTAGAGGACTTCATTACCTTCACACTGGCTATTCTAAAGCGGTTATTCACCGTGATGTGAAGTCTGCAAATATCCTACTTGATGAGAACCTTATGGCTAAAGTTGCTGATTTTGGATTGTCAAAGACGGGGCCAGAAATTGATCAGACACACGTGAGCACGGCCGTCAAAGGGAGTTTTGGGTACCTTGATCCGGAGTATTTCAGGAGGCAACAACTAACAGAAAAGTCGGATGTGTATTCCTTTGGGGTAGTCCTGTTTGAAGTTCTCTGTGCAAGACCTGTCATAGATCCATCCCTTCCCAGGGAAATGGTGAACTTGGCAGAATGGGCAATGAAATGGCAGAAAAAAGGACAGTTGGAGCAAATCATAGATCCGGCACTCGCGGGCAACATCAGACCGGATTCTCTTAGGAAGTTTGGAGAAACTGCTGAAAAATGCTTGGCCGACTTTGGTGTCGACAGGCCTTCTATGGGAGATGTATTGTGGAATTTGGAGTATTCTCTCCAGCTTCAAGAGGCCGTGGTTCAAGGCGATCCCGAAGAGAACAGCACCAACATGATTGGTGAACTTTCTCCACAGGTCAACAATTACAACCAAGATGCAAGTGTTTCTTCTGCTGTACCGTTTGAAGCTTCAAGTGTGGATGATCTGTCTGGTGTTTCTATGAGTAGGGTGTTCTCACAGTTGGTGAAGTCTGAGGGTAGATGAGATGACTTTTGAATATCCTATCTTCTAAATTCTGTATCATTACAGTACTCTTCTTTGATTATTTTTATTGTTTGTCTTCAGATAAATATCTCTCTGCCACGACATAGAAGACTGAGGTACTCCATAGATTTGTAAAGAAAAATGGAGTTAGTGGAAAAAATGTTTGCTTAATCGGTAATAACACAGCATCTCCTTGTTTGTTTAGTTTGCAATGGTCTATCTTAAAAATTGAGTGTAAGTTGTGTTGTGCAACTGTTTAGGTGTACCCTATCAGTCAGAGGAATACCTGAATCTAAAAACTTGGCAAAGTTCTCCGATTAAACTGCCATATAGAGTTGGGTTTTTCTTTTTTTATTTGTGAGTAGAGAGGGGAAGGGGAAAATGGGTTTTTTAGGCAATAGCCAAGCATGCTGTTTCTTTGAAAGATTACAGCCTGCTGTACTTTCATTTTGTTATTATGTATTTGCTGTTAATACTTAATACAAGTTACATGGTTTATATTATTTTCCTTCTTATATTATTTTCCTTCATTTACTTCCCCTCCCCTCTTTAAGGTATTTGTAGTTAATGCAAGTTGCATGGTTTATTTCTTTATGTATTCTTTATGCAATATGCATTGGCAAAATTCTCTTAAAACCTTTTTTCACAAACAGATACAACTGATGTGGCATTGATAGTTTTAACCTCTTTCATGGGGTTTATAAGAAATCAATTTCGCTTCCATTTAAAACTTTTCTTTTCTTTTTGGAACATTTAGCATTTTCCTTTATGTGTGTGTACTTGGCTAGATTCTAATTTTCAATGCTCTAGCTTTTTGTTTTGTTCATCAGGAAGAATAGATTTCATGTTACTTTCGTAGTATTCTTCTACTGTATAAGGGAAGGCTAACACGATAGTGGTTATGAAGGCCTAATGTATAGATTAATCTTTTCATGATACAGTTATGTTTCAAAGACAGGATCTATTCCAACAATATTTTTCCACAGACGCATATGAATCCAATAAGTTATTGAATTCAAGACTACATGATTAAGTGTATGTTTGTTTTCCAATTGAAATCTTCTCAAACTCAATGATTTGGAAACAAGAATTGTGCGTTGAAAAAAAAAAAGTGTTTTGGAAAGAGTGAACTTATGTTCAAAAAACTAAATGCAAACGGATATCCAAACATGCTATAAGAGATTTGGGTCAGTTTTACTCGAACTAATTAATAGAATTTTTTTTCATAACACCCAATGCTTTAAGCGTAAGTAGAAGTTTATGTACATTTTAGTTCTAGTATAAAAGGTGGAATTTCTAATAAAAAAATGAGAAATCGATTAGAACAAAACAAAACAAGATATGTTATTATGTTCTGTTCTCAAATTAGTTAATTCGAGTAAAAGTGACCCAAATCTTATGGTAGAGTTTTGTCACTATTTGACTTAAAGGGATTTAGTTTCTGTACATGCAGAGATACTTTAATTTAGATAAAAAAAATGTTATTCTGTTCTCACATTAAAAAAGAAGAGATTATTCGAGTTTATCATAGAACATAGACTAATTAATAGAACGCTTAACCTATTCCACTCTAGCCATGATCAGAATCAGAACCAAAATATAAATTGATAAAAATGGTTGGCTCTATTTTGTTGGCATCTTCTCTTCTGGATTATTTAGCTGCGTAGTGCTCCAGAGCTGGTACCCATCCCTATCATGAAAAATTAATAATAGTCTTTTTCTTTTGTGCGGGTCAGTTGTGGTATAATAAGAAACTCCATGACAAGATTAAACTAAGGAGAGTGCATAGGCCCAATTTACACACCTCCATCACCACTTCCACTATCTTCTTCTACCTTCCCTTTTCACCTACTACCAAGGCCACTAGCAACACAATACCACCAGGAGTTCATCTTCGATAAAGAAATACTGACATGACGCATGATTTTAATTAACAGTAATATCAAGTTCATAATCGGTGAGGATGAAAATTAAGACAAAAACTAAAATACACCATTTTCCTTCTCTTCCACTCCTTTTAGTCCAACTAAAGAACGGTGGAGTGTATATGGAGTTCAGATAAATTGTTTTTGGCCAACTCTTTTCCTTTCTACTCACTAAAAGCAAAGTATCATTTTCTTCTCCTTCCTTTCCTCTTCCTTGCTTGCATCCATAACATGGTTTATCTCTTCCGATTTCTTTTTTCTGAATTAACAACAATTAATTAGAGTATTAGGGAAATTTTTTTTAAAAAAAGAGACCCATTAATTAGTCCATAAACCATCACATGTCATTATAAACATTTTATTTAAAAATAATTCTTCACGCAACTTTTGTTAGTAAATAATAGTTACATTCATTTTATTATATTGTACTCTTTTTTTCCCACATGTATTCTTTGTTGGAGATAATCTTGTTCGAGGCATGGTTGTGCACTATATGTTGGCACCTCTTTCAGCAAGGATTCGAACCGTGATTCGTCACGTTGTGGAGGACTAGCCTCTTCCACTAAATATAATTATAATTGTACTATTTTTTATGATTATATTGTACTCTTTAATTTATTACTTTCAAAAAAGGTTATATGTACTCATTTGTACATGTATTTTATTTATTTATTACCTTTATCTATTAATATAATTTAAATATTGTTTATATATACTAGCTCTTTATCTCTGTTTATGAATTCTTAAAAAGTACTTCCTCCGAGTCCTTTTTATAAGAAACATAAGACAAAATCATCAAGACAAAGGAAGCGCATTAAAATTGGTTAATTATAATTAATGATGCTATAAATTTCCAAGAGTACCCTTTGTAGGATTTGTGTCTTTTCATATCCTTTTTGTGGGTCTCATAATAAATAATGATAAAATTGAAAATGAACAATTAATATTGTTGAAAACAAGACATTGTTTCTTATAAAAATGACCATAGAAATGACTCTATTTGTTTCTTATAAAAATGAACGGAGGTAATATATATGTAGCTTAAATGTGATTATGTTTTTCATTATTTACAGTAAAATACTGTTAGAAGAAAATGTAGAGAACTTGTTATTATAATATTATTGACTAACATTAATTTTAGAGTAATGATACATAGACACCCCAATAGTATCATCATCCACCCAACATCTCTCATCTCTTTCTATCTCTATTTTATTGTCACATCATACTATACCTATCACATCTATCACTTCTCTTTCTTCTATTTCTTTCTCTCCCTGGGTGTATACATCCATTGAGTTGTCTACGAAACATTATCCTTAATTTTATTACTTTAGTTCCTTGTGATATGTAATAACTCTAGATTAGATTGTGCTATCTTTCTCTCCCCTATTATTTTTTTTACACTGTAAAAGTTATGAGTATTGGATTTTTTTGTCATCGGTTTATTTTAGAACATTTTAATCAGGGAAAGGCGTTTTTTAATATCTTGAAAATAATGTTTTTATAATTAAAATGAAAAAACAAAAGCAAATATTTTCAAAATTGAGTCCCTACTCCCTACTTGCCTCCGCCGGCTTGTATTGTACAACAGAAATTCCAAAGCCTGCTGCTATATATACTCTTGCATGCGACTTACTCCTCCCACGCGTTAAATGGGTTAAGTTAGTTAAATACATAAATGTCACGGTTGGAAATCCACATCCACATATCCATTTTATCGTTTTCAACGTCCCATTCCACATTTGACTCCAATGTATATATATATACAAACATGCATATCCTATATATCAAGGAATGGGCGAATATGTATGTATGAACAGTATACTCATGATAAACACATACATAGACACACTCATGAGTCATGGCACATACGAGGCTTAGCTTATAACAATTTTTATTCATGACGTACTCACGCATAATAAAGGGGGTAAATTAACACAGCTGTAATATTAATCTGCCCCGCTAAAAGCAAGTGACAAAACATAGAAGATGCTATATAGTGTAATGTAAACCAGTATATATAGTAGTACATAAAAACGATCGTAATTGACGAAATTAGGAGAAATGGGGTCTAGGATTGAATTAGAAATTAATTAGAAATCATGATGAGCCACATCGACCTTGTTAGAGCGCGATAGCAGCCTGTGAAGAAGGATTGACACCGTAGCATAAGTGACATCCTTAGCCCTCCCGAAAATCTTACAATTACCCTTAACATTCTTGAATCTCTTGCTGGCCCAAATCACACTCTCCTTTATTCTACCCAAACACTTCACTGTCTTCTCAGTGACACCAACTTTCTTCCTTGAGAATTTGTAGCTCCTCAAGTACATTTGCCTGCAGGAGAGGCTATCAACTTGAGGTCCCGCGCGATTGTTGTTAATGTTATTACTATTAGAGTTGTTCACCGTCGACTTCACGAATTCCACGTCGGATTCTGGCCACTTGTAGAGGTTCACGAAGGTTGGCCGAACGGGAAGGCGTGTGTCGTTGACACAGTTGGGCATGCAAACAGAGGCCATTGGATTTGGGAAAGTTTAATTTCCAGAGCATAATACACTGAGTAGTTGGACACTGCTTACACTGTGAGAGAGGAAGGGAATTAGGGAAGGGAGAGTATCAAACTAGTGTGAGTGTGAGGCTTTTATTTATACGGTCCAAATTTCAGTCACCAAGCAAATAATAGTCCAATAGCTTGTATTAGATAAGTGCAAGGGGATGTGACATGATCAGTTTTTTTTTTTTTAATAATCCAATGAGTCAATGACATGTAAAATATGGATATTCTATGTTAAGCTGTGTGGGATGGTCCTATCTTATGGCCTATATATGAGAACTTATTGAGATAATGTTAGTTCAAGGAATTAATCATTAGCAATTTTTTTTCATTTGATAAAAACTTTTAGTTTTGTCATTAACTTTGAATTATCGGTTTGATTCTTTACAAATCAAATTCTACAATTATGAGAAAAAATTTGATATCATGAAAGAATTAAGGCAAATTTGTAGCAAAAACCAATTTTAAGAGACTAGTAAATTAAGAATTACCATCAGTGAGAGAAAGTAGGATTTTGCATGAACAACTGCTAACACAAGATTTGTTCAGTCGCCCATCAAAACGCAAAAACGCCCATAAAAAAAAAAAAGATCTGTTCAGTTGAAAGAATATTACTATAACTACCAAGTATCCCGTAAAATTAAAAAAAAAATAAAAAAACAATACTTTTTAATTTTTTTTATAGAAATAGAAATAGGAATTATATTTTAATATTAAAAGATACTTTAATTTAATTATAAACATGTACATATTATAAGCATTTAATATTTATTTGTATCTAATAATTGGAAAAGTAAAAAATTAATACACAAGTCGTTATACCGTGTAAGTTCTAACATTGTTTCCTTATGCATTCTTAGTTAGGGGGTCCCTAACAAATTACACTGGCTTTCCAACTTATAGTGTGCTAGAATTTTGGTTTGAAAGAACCCCCAACATCCTCTTTTAGTAGATTGCTTCAAAAAAAAGCTCAAAGTTCAAACATAAGAACACACTAGGTAGCGACTTTTTTTTTGGGGCCATTGGGGGGATTTTAGGATTAAACCCCACCCTTGAATATATCACCCTAAACTCTAACCACTTGAGTTACCATGACAAATAGACAACGACTTTCAAGCCACTCAAAGAAAACAAATACTGTAGGATTTGAAATTTTGGAGGCCCAAAACAATTATCTATTATGCCAAACCCAAAAAAAAAAGATGTCAGCCCAGCACACATTCAGAAACTGGATCCCCACTGTCGTCGTTTCGGATTATACTACCTCACTTCTGAGAACTCTATTCTCGGGTGGCTCAAAACACCATTTTGTCTTCCCAGTAACTTTAAGCATAGCGTATACAACAATTTTCACTAACAAAATGAGCCTTCACTCAGTGAATCAAGCTACCAAAAACTAAAATCCGCTTGACCTTGGATTTAACGACAACCAAAAACACATTTACATGAACTGGCACATTTGAGAAGTAACAATTTGGGGGCACAAAAAACGCACACGAACTAGGAACAAATCCGCATTTTTTGTGTAAATTTCAAAATCTACCAGGTCAGTGATATGCATATGGACCCAGAAAAATAAAAGGAAAAATAAACAAGTGCATGAAACAATTGAAAATGTGCGAATAGAGAACTAAAATTCATTGCAACAGAATAGTTACATTACAGAATTGACAGGAACAAGTAAACTACCTATCACACAAATACATATAATGCTCCTATTTTCCACCTAAAAACACCACCAACCAACAATCCAATCTAACCCAGCCCACCCAATCCTTGCCATTTTTTTCTTGACAGCAAGACTTTTCCTCACCCAAAAAACAAACAGGCATAAGGCAACAAAAAAAAAACACATCGAAAATGGGGAAACCCTAACCCCCAAATCCGTAGAGGGTCCTTCCCTGCCTCTTGAGGGCATAGACGACATCCATTGCAGTAACGGTCTTACGCCTAGCGTGCTCAGTGTAGGTAACGGCGTCACGAATCACGTTCTCCAAAAAGATCTTGAGAACACCACGTGTCTCCTCGTAGATGAGACCACTGATACGCTTAACTCCACCACGGCGAGCCAAACGCCTAATAGCTGGCTTCGTGATTCCCTGAATGTTATCGCGCAACACCTTACGGTGACGTTTTGCTCCTCCCTTTCCCAATCCCTTGCCTCCCTTTCCTCGCCCAGACATGTTGTTGCCGCTTAATGAGAAACCGAGCGAAATCTACAAACACAAAACAACCAGAAATTTTTAGCGACGGAAGAAATATGGAAAATTGTAGTTGCGGAATAAGTTATAATGGAAGAAATGAATTTACCTATGTGTAGATTGAGTTTGAAGTTGGAGACGAGAAGCTATGCGTGATACGATTATTGCGGGAGTTGGATGCGAGTGTGTTTTATAGGTGGTGAAGAGAGAGAGGGGGTGCTGAGTTGATCCGTGTGATGGGCTTGGAAGGGCCGCTTTGGACAGTCGATTGGTTTCTATCTACGGTTCAAAATGAAAGAAGACACTGCACATGGATCGATGACGTGGATTAATCGTCCAATTTTGATTTCGTTTATGCGTTTGAAATACATTCTGATATTGGCGGGTTTGGTCCCGCGGATTTCATCCATTTTTTTTCAGGAATGCCGCGGATAAAACAGTGCTCAATGTTGTTTTTTTTTTTTAAACTTAAAAAGGCTTAAATATGATTTTTAGTCTATATAATTAGGATATAATTAGTATATATAAATTATATAAAATAATTACATCAAAAAAAATTATATCTATCTAAAATAAAATATACGAATATTTGTTTTGGTTCTCATAATTTTTTTTGTTTTAATTTCTCTAAAATTACTTTTTTTCTTATAAAATGAGCAAGTTTAGATTTTAGGTCTTTGTAAAAAAAAATCCTTTGATTTTTATCCTATCAAAATATAAAATCACTATTTTTAATTTATAATTTTCATTTTAGGATAAATAAATAGTATTTATTTGAGAGCTCAATAAACAATTTTTGGAGTGTCGCATATTGATATGATACATTGGTATTTGGTACTACATGTGTGACTAGCCGCCACTTGAGATGACTATATGACCTTTCGTTAGACACATAAGCAATTAATTGATGTTACATGACAATATGAACAAAAAAAAATACTATGACTAGGATCAACCTTAGATGACTACATGATCTTTCAATAGACACATAAACAATTAATCAATGTTATATGACGATATGGACAAAAAATGGTTATTTTAGATGGAGTGATAAAAAGAAAAAATAGTATTACAGAAATCAAAACCAAAATTTGGTTAATTTTACAAAAATAAAAAACACTTAACTCAATTTAAAAATATCTTTGGGAATCAAGAAAATCTAAAAAAAAAAGTCAACATAAAAACATCTTTAAAAAGGATGTGAATAAAAAGGCACAACTTTTTCCATAACCGACATAAAATAGTAGAACTTGATGTGTGTTTGGATGTGTATTGAATGCAATTTCAATTTTTAGATGATTTTTATTTCATAAAACAATGTCAAATTATTTTGCTTGCTGAGAATAACGTTCTTTCAACCCACTTTCTTAATCCAACCATATTTTAGACGAGTTGGTGGTGGGATAAAGTAGACAAGTTGACCCATTTTACTACCCATTTTATTTGTGTTGACAATGAGATTGAACAGCTAATAGGATCATCGAGTGGAGGAGGCACGGTAGTGGGGTTGAAGACAGTTTCGTGGTGAAATTCAACAACTTGGATATCTTGCTTTGCCCCCAAAGAAATTGTTGAAGAAGTGATAGAAGGAGGTCCCTTCGATGAAGACTCCATCGGCAAGGCGATAAGCTCTATGCCTTGGATGGCAACAAGGGGTTGTGGCAAAATGAGGGAACAATGGTGTTAAGGAACAATGTTAACTAATAACAAGTGGAGGTGGGATTCATACGTTAGTTCTAAAAGAGATTTCACATTGATCGATTAAGGGTATGTTTGGATTAACTTATGCAGAGCTTATGAATACAACTTATGACTTTTTGGGTTTGCTGCACGTTAGAGACACTGCGTCGCGGATCCAAACACGCTTTAAAGACGTACAAACATACAAATGAGTGTGATACATGCTCCATTTTAACAATGCTCCATTTTAACAATCTTAACAAATTAGTAACTAACGACAACAAATTAACTAACTAACTATTCTCAACTATAACAACTAACTAACAACCCCAAACAAAGTCGACCAAACATCTATTAGAGTCTAAAATCAGAATTAATGCAGATTATAAATCTAAAAAAAATTATCATGTAAGCCTTTTGTCAATTTTTAAAAAAAAAAAACAAAAAATTAAAAATGATGGGAAGTTGCCTGTGAAACAGAATGTAGACTCTCGCAGTGGATCCAAGGCGGCGCTAAAAGCCCTCAACTCTTAAACCCTGGCGAAGCAGCGATTCCCTCCATTTCGTCGCCGACAATCATGGGCTTCTTCGACCTGAACCTACCGTACCCTGAATCCTCACCCTCCAACAACAAGTCCACTGTGGAAAGCAATCGAACGAGGCTAGCCGTGAAGGCCATGGAACTGGGCTACACGGGAATCGCTTACAACCGCACGATGAAAGGGGTGATGTCAGATCAACACCGTTGCTCCATCTCCCCACTCTCCCTCTCCTCTCTCCTCAACATCGTTCCCTTCCTCTCCTCCTCCGCGAGGCTCCACCGCGACCTCCTCGGAATCCCGTTCTCCACTCCGTTCCGTCAGTACACGCGCCTCACCGTGTGCGTCGAAACACCCGCGCAGGCCCAGGCCCTTAATTCCGGAAACCCTATTTTGAAGACCTATGATTTGGTCGCAGTGAAACCCTCCAACCAGCTTACGTTTGATGCGGCATGCGAGACAATGGAGGTTCGTTGGATTGCATCTCTAATTGAGTACTGAGTAAGTTTCATTTTTCAAGCGCTGATTTTTTTGAAAAATCAATATTGCAGGTAGATATCATTTCGATTGATTTTTCAGCCAAGTTGCCCTTTAGGTTGAAGCAGCCTATGGTTAAAGCCGCTACTCAGGTTTGCTCTCGAGTCTTGCGTTTTGATTTTCTCAAAAATAGAAAAAATGGAGCTAAAAGAAGTTAATACGTGGATTTGGCTTATTGATGCACAGCGTGGGATTTGTTTTGAAGTCACATACTCTGCTCTTATTGCCGATGTACAAGCAAGGAGACAGTTAATTTCCACAGCCAAGGTGACACCTGCTTCCCTATGTCATTTTTCCATCGAATGAATTCACTGGAAGATTTTTTGTTACTTGATTGTTTACTTTACTTCTCATATTTACGTTTTTTATTGCTGATTGTTTGCTATATCATATTGATTATATCAATATCATAAAATAAGCTCACATAACAGAGTTGGTGACCTTAACTTGTGTGTTTTGAACCGTGATTGGTTGTTGAAGTTTCGAGGGATGATAGCTCAACTTTGTGTTTTAACAACTAAGAAAGGTTGTGCTTCAAATTGATTGTTTGAACTTTATAGTGTCTATCGATGAAGTGGATATGCGCAGGATGCACCTTCTGTATGTATGTAATTAATTACAGTTACACTATTAAGACACATACTTACATACTGATTAAACATGTAGTTGTTGGTGGATTGGACTCGGGGACGAAACATTGTATTTTCAAGTGCTGCTCCTTCAGTGAATGAGTTTAGAGGGCCTTGTGATGTTGCAAACTTGTTGTCAATATTTGGGCTCTCCAAGGAGCAAGCTAAAGCAGCTATTTCTAAAAACTGTAGGTAATATAACCTGCTAAAACCCTTTATAGTGTTTGGTTCTAGCGACCAGTGTTTAACATGTTTTAATATCATTCTGAATGGTTTGCAGGATTCTATTAACCAATTCTTTAAGGAAAAAGCGATTTTACAAAGAGGCAATAAGAGTAGAAGTTTTATCATTGGATGCAGCATCTCATTCTAAGGAAGCTTGGCATCAAAAGTTACTAAAGTGGGATCCTATCTCCAGTGGTGAAGGTGATATCCTGTTGGATGACATGTCAAAATCTTGTCCAGCCTCCTGTAAAACATCAAAAACTGCAAAACCCATTGACTTTGTTTCAGTGGTCGACAGCCTTCCATCTCATGGTTTTCAAGTCCAGGATTTCTTACCTACAAATGATGCTTTCCCTGTCTCCCCAGATAATAAGGTAAATCAGTCAACACCTGTGCCTAACAACTTAACTGAGCAAGACGAATCATTGGATGGTATAACAAAACATCACGCTGTGAGCTGTGACAATTTTTTTGAGAAAAATATACATAATGGAAATACTGAAGCTTCCAATTCTATGGAGGTAGACACTGAGACAAATGGTGCAAATTTAGAACTCAAAAGTTCTATTGATTCAGATGTACCATTGGATGACACGGCAAAATCCTTTTCAGCCTCTTGTAAAGCATCAATGACTTCCAAAGCGATTGACTTTGTTTCAGTGGTCGACAGCTTTGCATCTCATGATTTTCAAATCAAGGGTTTGTTATCTAAAAAGCATACTTACCCTGTGTTGTCAAATAACAAGGTAAACCGACTTCCTGTTGCTGAAGAACCAAAGCAGTCAAAACCTGCACCTAACAACTCAGCTGAGCAGCCCAACAAGCTTGATGTTTGTCCTGAGCAAGATGAAAGGTCCTTATCTGATGCAATAACAACACTAAACGTTGTGAGTTGTGACAATTTTTTTGAGAAAAATATACATAATGGAACTACTGAAGTGTTCAATTCTAAGGAGGAGATTGACACTCTGACAAATGCCACAAAAACTTTTATTGATTCAGATGTTGATTGCACCCCATTTGAAGCAAAAGCACTTGATTCACAATCTGACTTGTGCACCTCAAGTGATGCATTGAATACTGCAAAACCACATGAGAATGTGAAGCTGCTCAGATCTTCAGATGATGCAAATAATATTGATAAAGTAGAAATCTTCACCACATCTCCTGTCCTGGTACATGATAAAAGTGATAATGAGAAAAGCACTGATGCCAATTTAAATGCACAAATTGCCGAGAAGCAGGAAATTTTGCCAAAGGAAGATTTTAAAATTGCAGGGCATACAGTGTTGGAGATAAACACATCTACTTGTGAAATTTCAGTGGGGGATGGACAATTTGACAAATGGGAAACCGATGTAGTTGAACTTGATCAGATGTCACAGTCAAAACCTTTTGATGAGACGAAAAGGGAAGACAATTCCACTGTTGCAATACATTTATTGCCAGAAGTTATAATGGAAGATAAAAAGTTTGATGGACAATTTGACAAACAGGAAGCTGATGTAGTTGAACTTGATCAGATGTCACTGCAAACACCTTCTGATGAGATGAAAACAGAAGATGATTTGATTGTTGCAATGCATTTGTTGCCTGAAGTTATAATAGAAGATAAGAAGTTTGATGGACAATTTGACAAACGGGAAACTGATGTAGTTGAACTTGATCAGATGTCACCGCAAACACCTTCTGATGAGATGAGAACGGAAGATGATTCGAGTGTTGCATTGCATTTGTTGCCCGAAGTTATAATGGAAGATAAAAAGTTTGGTGAAGTGAGCACTGATCCAGATCAATTTGCCTCAGTTCAGTCTGTATCAGGTTTGCCATCCGTTGACTAATATCTTTATTTAGTTATTGAAAGCTGTGTTAATTTTTGCACTTTTCCTCCCCAGATGTCCATGTTTGAATAGTTTTGATCCCTACCATCATAAGTGAATAACATATGATTGGTTGCACTTCATTTCCCAGCTAATAAGTGTATATTTTCTACTTGCATGTTTCCATTTTTAAGTGTTGTGACATAATTGTAACCGTGTACATTTCCATTATCTCCAGGTCGATTGAGAGGGAAGCGAAGGACACCTCGTGGACCACTTTTATTTCCCTTAAAGCGATTGTTCAATCTGATGCCTTTTAAAAAGAAAGGTAAAAAAATTAAGAGCAAAACTAACCGAAAGTAATTGTTTAGGGAAATCAGGGTACTCATACCCGCATTCACACCATCAAATTTTGGGGCAATAACTTATCCATACCGGTAATTTTTGCGAGTATTCATGGGATCTATTACTCATTGCTATTCCTATTGTCACCCGGTATCAACTGAGAGTGAGTAGTATCCATGGAGTCTATTATCCATGTCTTGACTTTCTCTTTAGTTTTTACACACAGTTATAGTATCAATTCACGTCAAATGTCAAACTTGTATCACTTTTTTTCTTTTTGCAGTGAAATTTTCATCATGAAAGTTCTTGTAAAGCAGTTTTAAATTTACAAAATTTTATACAATTTAAAAGCTTTTGTACTTTACTGCACTATTTTAGTTTAACATACAG
Organism: Glycyrrhiza uralensis; assembly: GCA_030159175.1. Classification (NCBI taxonomy): domain Eukaryota; kingdom Viridiplantae; phylum Streptophyta; class Magnoliopsida; order Fabales; family Fabaceae; genus Glycyrrhiza; species Glycyrrhiza uralensis. The sequence continues at coordinate 39,345,182 of BRZY01000007.1, read as the reverse complement.
AGTTATTCATTATCAAAAATATATTGATATCAAACTAGTAATCTTTTATTGATTTGTGGAAAATAGTGAGTCTCTTAATTTGAACGTACAGCTAATGAAAGGGGATGCTGCTCTCTGCCTCTCATTGTTCATAAGATAAAGAAGAGTAATTTCATTTTTGGTCCAAAAAGAAAAAAGAAGAATAATATAGTTTTTTGTCAAAATAGAGAGTAAGAAGGTGGGAAGTTTTCAAGTCCAACTAGTGGCTGGGCCTGGTGCACCGGTAAGCTGGTATTGCTTGCCATGTGCTGACGTGCTGTTAACATATTTTTTGTTTCACTATATAACTTTCATGTATTTTTTCCAAGGTAGTAAGAACTTGATCGGTCATTGAACCAGTGAGGGTAGGAGTTTAAGGTTTAGAGGTTCGACAGGATTCAACCGATTGAGCCGGGATATAATTAAATAATATTATTTTAAACCCTAAAACTTATACAATATTGAGCAAAAATTAACAAAAAGTCATAACTTTATAAAGAAGAATTAAACTTTACTACTAAATGTCATAATTCATAACATAATTGAAGAAAGTGTTATCTATTTCTTTTAAAAAAATAAAAAAAAAATTTTGTTTTTTTTAAAAAAGCTTGAATCGGTCCAATCGGTTTTTCGCCAGTTTTTTTGGTTTTGACTGGTTCTCGCGCAGACTGGTTCTCAGGGTCTTCTGGAAGCAGACAGGGGTTTGGTTCCCGGTTTGGCCAGTCCAACTGGCCGATCCGGTCCAGTTTTCACTACAATGATTTTTTCCCTTAAGCAACACTTGTTTGCTTAACGTGTTGTAGAGTTTTGGTTTGGAGCGACCCCCCCACATGATCTCTTAACTAAGGGTCTCTTTGGATTGACTTATGCAGAGCTTATGAACACAGTTTATGACTGATTTATAAGCTGTTTTGGGTTTATTTTTCATAAGCTACTCAAGATAGCTTATCAAAATAGCTTATGACTTATATAAAATAAGTTTCACTATAATTTTTCTTCGATTATAAAAGTAGCATATACAGCTTATATCATAAACAGTAGATAAGCTTGTTATCCAAACAGTGCCTAAATCAACTCGAGTCATCATGATTAATTAATAAAGCCTTTTCCAACCTTGTTGGTGTTGCATTCATAGCTCGTAGCTCATTATAATGACGTCCAACCTTGTAGGTGTTGCATTCCAACCTTGTAGGTATTCCATTACCAAAAATGAACTCGGGTATTCTTATCAACTTCAGTGATTAATTATATTCTCTTTGTAACTTCTTATACACTAGCATTCATACCAAACACATTTGGAGGAGAGCATAACATATACACCGAAAAATCGAAATAAAAATAATCACGAAACAAAAATAAAGAGTAAACAATAATTGGGCTTTACATTTTTTGATATTAAAAAGCCGCCCATTAACCTAGTGGCTAACACACCGCCGGGTAACATGTACGACCCCCTAGGTAATGATTAGTACTAACCAATTTTGAGCTTAAACTAATTAATCATTCTCAAAGAAACCAAACCACACAAGTAGGTAATATAAAAATGAGTCCTTTTGAATGAGAGAGCAAAATTTATTTTTTTCAATACATAAGAACGACTGTGTGAATAGACATATATAATCCCAACAATTTTATCCCTTCATATATACTTATTTAGACCATGATAAAAAAAATACAACTTATTATGTATGATATTCTAGAATTTGTGCTTTGTGCGCTGTAAACTAGCTAGGTATAGTCTTTCTCAATAGACATAGCATGCAGGTTGTAGGGATACACGTATTATTTATTTTAGGGTAAAATGCTAGAAAATTTTCCTTCAGATTATGGGTTACGGGTATAAAATTCTCATCTTGACTTCCAATAAGGTAGTCTTCTGCACATGTTACATGTAAAAGGGGGTTAATAATTAATGTGTTAGCTCAAGGAGTTTTGTTGCCAGTGTTGGCAAGTTTCAAAGGGGTTATATATGGAAATTAAAAGGTTATGTTGGCCAGTTGTATATATATGGTTATGGTTATTTAGCTGGAGAAGCTTATTGTTTTATCTTCATAGTTGCAGCAGTTGAACCATCTCAATATGCTGGACGCTAGAAAAGTGCGACAGAGACACTCTTCGATGCCTATATGTGCTATGTGCAAGCAATGGTTAGGTTAGGCCAATTGTTTTCTCCTTTAGCGCTGCTTTATGTGCTCTGCTAAAGATCCAAGAGTGGTATGTTTTTGTCTAGTGAAAACTGAAAAAGCTTTTATTGTTTGAACTTGAAAACAAATTCATTGTTGTCCCAAATTCACAGTAAATAAGTTACAGGGTAACATCACCCCCATAGCGCAAGTGAGGGTCACTTTCTATTTTTCTTTTTCCTCGTTAGTGCTTCAACAATAAGTATATGATATAAAACTATAAATACCTCGTATTGCCAAAGTTTGATACAATAATACCTTGCTGCTAGGTGCTATAAAAAGATAAAAGGTACTCAAAAAACATCACCCTGGATTAAAGTCTAAAAATTGCATAAGGTCACATGGACATGATTCAAGTAAAGATTAAATATATTTACATTAATTACTACTTTTATCTAAACTAAAGCGCACCACAATACTTTGAAAATGGAAAAAAGAAAGAAAAAGAAAACTAGCTAAACTTAAATCAAGCTTGGCAATTATTTTTCTAATACAGTAGACCAAAGGAGGAACTGCCTTGAGACTCATGAGCAAGATTTGCAGCAACTATGGAATCAAAGATACTGACCCAATTCTCATCTTCCTCATCCTCTTCCTCCCCATTACCAATAATGTGGCTCCACTGAATTGTTGTGTTCTTTCCATTTTCATCATTCCTTGCAAACCTTCCTCTGATGCGTGGCCTCCTATCTGCCAATGTCTTCCTGCAAGCATACTGATATATTCACACAAGAAAAAAAATGTTAAAATATTTTTAAGCAATTTTTTCATAGCTAAAATAGCATAATTAATGATGGCCCATTAGAGACAATAAACAGTACATTATGAGTTGGAGAGTATTATTATAAAAGATAATATTTTTTTTGAGTCATAAAGAATAATATATGGTTAATAACATTCCTGATTGATCCTGTTCTTCCAAGAATCATGACAGTAATGGGGTTACTAGTAACATTAGAGAATAAGACAAATCCGTGAGAGAAGATTTTCATATCTCACAAAATTCTGGACCTGTTGCAAATTGCAATACACTAAAGGACACTTAAAAGTCATAATTATGTGTAAGATTTAATTAATCTTTTGTGTGGCCAGATGGGGACTATATCAAGTAAATAACATGGGGAACAGAACAAGTTCTTGTCCTATTATGGTAAAAATGTCTCGCTTTCATTTGTAAATTGGGATTTTTTGTCAAGTGGAGTATAGATTATCTTTTCATTGTTTCCCTTAGCTTCTAATTCAACCCTGAACATGATTTTAATGTAGTTCATGAAGCAAATTTCAAAAAGGCTTCCTGAGTGACACTGATTTTCCTCTTCCTACAGTGTCGTCCATTAATATATTGGTAGACTTGTGGATCTTTTATATTCGTCTAATGCAAAACGACGATTTATTGTCATGTTTTGGTGGAATGCATGTTTTAGTGCATAAAAGTTTAATTGGTGAAACATAGAAAACTACTAATTACTAAAAGTAATTAAACATAGGAGACTGACAACCTTAATTTTCTTGTTGAAGTTCCTCTGGTTCCTCTTGGTTCTGTATCTCTCAATTCTCACCTTCTTCTCTTCAGGGCTATACCGACAAACTCTGCTCATCCCTTCTATGATCATGCTACTTTCGCTCGACAACGGACTATCCAAGTGATGATTCCGTTGCATTCCGTTAATCCTCTGTTCAAAAAATTGCATTGCATGTTAAAACAAAAGCATTATTAAATAATAATTATCAGTGCCTATAAATAGCAATAAAACAAAAATGGAAAGTAATCAGACACACAAAAAAAAATCTCAAAAACGAAAATATTTAATAGAGTGATTAATGTTGTAACCTCACATATCAAATTAATTAATTGAAAATGAGATATATATCATGCGTCAAACTCCTTAAAAAAAAATTCTTTTGTAGTCAAATGAATCATTTTCATTCTGGACATAAAACATAATTCCACTACTCAGCAAATAAAACTCACTTCTTAATTATTATATACATAAATTAGATTGTAAGAATTAAAAGCCTCTCGAAATATTTGACCGTGTCCATAAACAAATCACCATATCATTCAGTAACAACTTGGAACTTGGAAGTGTGAAGTGAGCAAAGGAACAGTGATGGGGTGATAGGGTACAGAGTAGAGAGCATGAGGTGAGAAATGAGAAAGTTTATATAATAAAAAAACCCAGTTATTCCAAATAAGAAGGAGTTTGGTTTTCCTTAGGCAAGTTTCTGACTTTGAGTGATAGTGAAAATAGGAGTTGAAAGAGCTTTACCTCTTCACGTGGGTCCACCCGCTCGATTCGAATTAAACTATATATAAAATAAATAAATGAATGAATGAATAAACGTTACTGTACCTGGAGATCACCGGTACTGTAAACTCTCCTAACTGGAGCGTCGAGTTCGGAGGAGTGGAGGAACTTGGCAAAGAGAGCAGAGAGGGGGTGGTGGTGGGTCCCAATATGGTGGTGGAGGGAATGGCTGCTAACGCTCCTCTGCATCGAGGTGGGACTTGCCACGGAATTTGGTGAGCCGCTACTAGTGCTGCTACAACTGTTGTTGTTGTTGTTGAGTTGGGAAAGAGTGTACTCGTGGAGCGAGTCGAACTCGGTGAGGTGCATTATTGGGGAAGACGAGGGAAGAAGGGGTGAGAATTGGATGTTCATGTCGTTGGATTGTGCATACATATTGGTATATGTATTGTGGGATTTCAATGGAAGCAGTTTAGTTAATTAGTAATAACTAGTTAGAAGAAGAAGAAGAAGAAGAAGAAGAAAGAGTGAGTGGAGGGAGTGACTAGCTAGTGTGAATGAGGATGTAAGAATGAAGGGGATGGTGCACTGAATATATATATATATGAACGAATGATGTTTGTGAGATATACTGCTGCAAAGTCCTAAAAAGGTGAACAAAATAATATTGTTGCTAAAAGAACAGAGATGGTCGCGAGCTGTTAATGACGTGGATGATGACGTCATCATTTTGATAGATGCGGGGAAAGCGTTGACTTATTTCTTTCAACTCTTGGGACATCACTTGGGAGACTGATGGGGATACAATAGTTTTGTATCTTGTGACCACAATCAAATTCTGGGTTAATGAGACAGAGGACACCCACCCATAAAACATTAATAGTACTATCTTCGGTTTCATATATAAGAGAATTTATGGTTATTTTTTTGGTCTAAAACATAGACCAATTTTAAATACATCAATTATATAATTTTTTTTTTATCCATTGGTGAGATAATAATATACTTAGAAATTAAGAGTGATTTAATGTCATTAAATATAAAAGCTACCATTTTAATCATCTGCTATGAGAGGTAATTTTAGAATAAATTTTATATTAATTATAACTAACTCATTTAACTACCTTTATTAATCTTAATGAATTAGATATTTGTCTCTTATACATGGATCTGATGTAGTATAAAACTTTGAAGTTTATTTAGTACAAACTCACATTTGGACAAATCAACAAAATCAAAACAGTTAGATTTCTCGTGGTAACATAGAAATTCTCAAAAATTATACATTCAGAAATATATTTTCAAACATTCCCAAAATCAATTCAGATTTCACTCTCGGTCAAAGGAGGAAAGGAAGTTGAAGTGCTAGCACTTTCTTGCGTGGCCCTTTTGGTGTCAAATATATATTGCCTCCCAAGGGTTAATTATCGAATCGTACCCAACTTGCCTCTGACCCCACCACTCACCGCAGTTTTCTACATCCTGCATGTGACAGTCATATATATGGTGGCCGGTGTGATAGATAGAATGATATACAACGGCAACATACAATAAATCAATTAGGCCCTAGATAATTAGATTCTTAATCATCATTAAGTTGAGACAAAGCATACCTAGCTATGTTGTTAGGGACGTTAGAATTAGGATTGGGGACTTTCAACACGGAAGGTCATCATTTTCATCAACATCATAGTAAATACATAAGCACTATAAATATCTTGCTAGTGCATGTACTGCTTTAGACAAATATATTGGTGTATCTTATTTTCCAAATGAAAGGGGATGCTTAAAACATCCGTCTTAACTTTCTATATATATTACCTAATCTTCGCACTCGTCAATGAAGCAACCTACTTATTTATTATATACCATGTTGATACCATGTTATACCAAGCTTGCAAGTTGCAACATGCCCCCTCGTTTTTGGGATGTCAGTGTGCAACTCGTTCCATTGCATTATCAAACCTGATCAAATGAGGTGAGATAGCTAGGTTGAATCAATTTTGGAAAGTGGATTGACCAGTATAATGGTGAGTTGAGGGGTTAATCCTGTTACAAAATAAGAAAACAAATAAAAAAAGAGTTGGTGGATTGACAAAAAAAATTAAAGATAAAAAAAATAAAAAAAATGCCCAATGGGTCAATCTGCCTTACCACTAACTTACATAATATATTTGGATATTAAATAGAATGGGTTAAAAAGAGTTGGTCCAATGGGTCACATTGATTTGGATCAACGCTATGAGAAGGTTTACTTGGATTTTTGTGTGTGTGTGTGGGGGGGGGGGGGTAATTATCAGAAGGTTTTACTCTGAAATGAGTCTCAGGTTGAGTTTGTATAACTTGGGGGTTCCTGATGTTGTTAGTTGAGGCTCGGGCGTTGATTAGATAGTTGGCTGAAATCTTTCCATAAAAAAAGCTACTTGGTACTATAAAGCTCTCGCTCGGATCCAATATTTAAATTATGGAAACAATTTTTTTATCAACTAAAGTGGACAAGGCATCCTCAATCAGAGTAGTCCAATATCTATAATCCGTATCACCTAAAATAGTCTCATAAGTTTTTTGTTGAAGAAAAACAATGATACAATCAATTGCCACGAAGACTTGAAATACAGTTGCCCAAAGTAACTAATACCTGATCGTGGAATACTAAAATGCATAGAATTGGTTTGGTTGGTCAATTAATAACCAGGTCGAACCGAAGCTGAGCCAATTGGCGAACCAGAATTTGAACGGGGTAGTCCAGGAGGAACAATGATCCAGTTATTATGCAATAAGAGCAATTGATTGCATTTTGGTGGATTCTTCCATACATATCACACTGACCCTTTGATACATCTTTGTCACCACTCCCCAGTCCCCACACGTACTGCATCTGCAATTCTATTTAACCTTCTTTCCTCTGAGTCACTTCCGTAGAGCACATGCAACACTTGAATTGACAACATGGTTTTGCACATTTACCCCATTTCATATATATCTCATATGCTTATCTCAAATAAAACACACTCATGGTTCGATTAAATTGACCCTGCCATTAACAAATTTAGTAGCTGATATATATCTTCTGTGTCTTTGTCAGGCTTCAAATTCTGCATTTTGAGCTAAGTCAACACCCAATAATTATATCAATCAAACAGAATAGTTGAAGCACGGTGTGGTTGGATATTTTTTAGAAAATTTCTGCTTTGCGTTTTGTCCGTAAAAGGCGCCTCAGAGGGCTGAGGGAATGAAGTGTTTATAAATTTCAACTGGTCTTAACTCATAAGCAATGTGAGACTATTTTGGCCTTTTAAAACAGAACTATTTATGGAAAAGCGAGATAACGCACACAAAGTGATTCTCTATATGAATTGTGCATATTAATTTGTTCTTCATATAACTTTAACAAGATAATTTCTTTTCTTGTGACAAACCATTGAAACTGATCAGGCGTAAATGTTGAATAAAAAAAAGAAAAGAATCTTCAAGGTAGCACCGGCCAGGGAGTCCAACTTGTTAATTGTAGCTATAGGTAATAATAATGCATGCCTAGAAATCAATCCTACTATCTATCTAAACAATGTGCCATGTTTCATAAGGAACACACGAGAGAAATGGAGTGGAGTGGGGGCTTTTGCTTCGATGGAAAGCGGAAAAGCTTCCCAATATATGGCCCAACAAAGGCCCGTTTTAAAGATTCGTGGCCTCTTTTCAACTCCACAAACAGTTTCTCCACTAGAGTCACTCATTGTTTGACCTTGTTGCTTGCTACTGCGCTGTGTCCATAGTTTCAATCTAGAAGCTTCTGATGCAGTATTTTTTGCTGATAGAGATAGACAGGAAGAATAACACCCATACCGTTTACAATTTTGAATCCAATAGTAGGACCCAAAATTTAAAATAAATTTATTTGTATTTATTAATGGGAAACCGTACGTTACATCAATAAACACCCTTCACAGAGACACATCACTGCAATCAACATTATGTCAGTATATTATGATAAATAATCATAATCCTCCAATCACCTCCTAACATTTATAGATATAGGGTGATTAATATAAAAGGGAACGCACGACATCAATAGAGGTGAGTGACATATTCTCATGGCTAAGGACTTACGCTGGGGAAAGTGCCGTGATCTAGCTGCAAAGAGCGTGTGAACAATTCCAATTAAGAAGATTGAGACATTGAAAAGAAGAGTGAGCAACATAAATAGAATGTGATGGATGGAATAAAGGGGGAAATGGATATACATGATTACATTGAACCGGTTTATCTCCGCAGCCATCACTTTCTCACTAGTCATGTAGTCAGTGATTTCAATGGGTTACATTTTCTTCGCAACATATAATTTCTATCGGAAACTAATCTTCTTGGGCTGTGTCGATGTGTCATTTCAGATTGGACCTCACTGGGGCTTTCAACTCTAGGCCCCTTTCAAATTGCAAGCTCCATGTTAATGGTCACTTTCAGTTGGACACATTTCAAGTAGGCTGCTATATCCCAAACACTACCGGTTAGTGGAAGGTTGACTCCTGATTAGTAATTTTGTTAGCTAGCTGAATTTTATAATTAACTCTCACACTTTTTCTTAGGCTATGTTTGGATGGGGGTTTTTGGAGGGAAAGAGAGGGGAGGGGAGTTGAGGAAAGAGTTTATAATTCCTAATTATTTTGTTTAGTTTTAATAGGATAAAGAAAATATTATTTTAGAAGATAAGAGACACAAAGGTGTAAAACCTTTTTTTAATTTTAAAAACTCTCAAACAATGTAATTGGAGATTATAAATTTTTCCCTCCCCTCCCTTCCCCTCCAAAAACTCCCATCCAAACATAGTCTTAGGGAAAAAGAGAAAATCTGCATTGAAAAGTAATAAAGTATTATGTATAAGTGAGGGTGGCTTCTAAGGTGAGGGGCCTTACAAGGCCCTCATCGGTGAGGGAGCGATTCTACCCTTTAGATATATTATTATTTAAATCAATGGATGAGATTGACCCAGTTCAATGGTTGGTAACCTACAAAAACAGGTTTATAGTGAAACGTAAGAACATGCCCAATATTTAACAATCATTACAAAGAAAGAAGATAAATCTCCTAATATTAATCACCACACCAGAACTCACCATTGACATGCTCCCACCACATCCTCCATCACCAAAACGGGATGAACGGGTGGACAGGGAAGGTGAAAATGAGGATGTAAAATTAGTGATGTGTGTGGAGCAAAATTAAACATTTTCCAAACTAGTGATGCGAAATGGAGTGACCGGTTATTAAACATTTATCTTGTTTACACCCAATTAGTGATGCGAAATGGAAACATTTTTTGAATTTTACTCACCATTTCCAAACTTGTTTACACCCAACGGATGGAGTAAAATTATTAATTGGGTGTAAACATGTTTGGAAATTACAAAAAATAACCGGTCATTTCGCATGTAGGTGTCTATTCATGATCTAGACAAGATAAATAGGTAGGCTTTTGGGGGTTATTATGGCATTGGAGATATGTGTATGTACAGAGGTCAACTCAATCTTAATTCTGCGGTAGTTTAGTTAGGCTTCGATGAACCAATCATAAGACACCATTGTGGAATGTTGAGTCAAAAGAATCTAGGCTGGCAGGTAATGCTTGGCTCATAATTCACAAATACATACATAAAGCACATTTCGCTGCAACGGGTCGCTGCATGATACCACATCCATCTACGTGCTTCTTGTGGTTCTGTCATTGAGATACGTTCTGGCCTTAAAAAATCCATTATTCGATGTATGCTAATTTCTTTGTTTTTTTTTTTTTGGTCGAAGATGTATGCTAATTTCAAATTTCAACAAAAGGTTTGCAGATTTTCTCTATTGTGGCCCTGTGGCATTCAAAATTCCTCTTCTCTAGCAGTAATTTCCAGATTTCAATCATTATACCAAAACAGATTGTAATTAGTGGAGCCGTATATATTGAAGGTGGGACAGTTACCTGAGTTATCTTCTATTGATCCCAAGGGAAGAATGAATTATTGTCAGAAACTCCGAAGAAGCAATATTCCTTGTTTCTCTTGGTCCCGTAATTTGACGTGGATTGGGCTTTTTATGCCTTCCTTGGGCTTTACTGCTTGCACTACATCTATTTTACGCTGAAAAGTTTATCTAAAATTAATTTGTCCGCTTCGACCAACAAAAAAAATGTGGTATGTGCTGGGAAGATATGTTGAAAGGGCGGGGGTTCGATTCCCACCCACCCCTTCCCCCTTCCCCAAATTCCCCCCTCCCCAATGACAAAAAAAAACCAACAAAAAAAAAATTTGTGTGTGAAGTAAAAAAGGAGTTATTTACTCCTAAATCTCTGTGATTTAATATTATGATATGTTTTAAATTAATAACAGTAGATATCTAATCTTACTTGCTCACTTTAAATTAAATTAAATTAATGGAAGCTGTTCCCCCTGATTGTTGCATGCACATTCTGGCAGTGGTAAACGTGACCAAATCCCAAGCTGCAAATTGTGAAGTGTTCAACAGTCTCTACTTCCCTCTACTGAAAATTGGAAACGTGAAATGGGTGCCAGAAAAGAGACCCAATAAAGCGCAATTGTTTTAGAGCTTTGATATTCGAACACCCGATACACCCGCCCCACACCTGCTACAGTGCAATTTTATGTAGATATTTCTTCAAAAAAAGGTGTGTTCTGGGTGTTTCGGCTGTCTGTGTATTATTTCCGATTTTTTTATAGGGAAAGAGAAATGGGTCTGTGTTATTTCTTAAGATTGCCCTCAACTTCAAGAAGGGCTTTGCTGAAAAAAATTTAAAATAATAATGAAAATAAAGCTATTCTTGGGTCAGAGGTCATAGCAAGTCGCTTTAGGCGTCCAAGCGAGGGGTGCATTTCTAAACTTGTTCAAGAATTATTAATTATTATTATTTTGTTGGATAAATTAAAGTAATAAAAAGCACTCATTAATTTGGGGCAGTAGCCCCTCCAATTTATCAAAATGTTAAATTATTAACCTTTTGATAAATTACTTGCCTCTACTTTTAATGTTAAATTATTAATTAATCCTTTGATAATAAAAAAAATTGTCACATTCTTCAGAATGCTGTATTTGATAGTTACCCAAACTTTATCTTAACACAAACATCTCACTAATTGCTATGCGAATGTGTTTTTTCTCCAGAACTATATGATTGGTTTTGAAAAACGTAAAATGTTGTCATAAAAAATGACTTCAGGTGAATAAGTTCAAGTGATGTCAGTTGTATGAGGAAATCATGAATTTCTTCACATGTTCCCCCCTAATTGACTTTCTAACCAAGCATTGAGATCTCTTCCTTATTTTCAGATACCCAGAGGAAATCAAGGATCACATATCCAAAACTAGCCAATAAGGTGAAGCTAGAATATTTGCTTAGCTACTACAGGGTAAGGATCAGGGAGAGTTGGTGAAATAGTAGCTTGATGTTGCTGTTGTAACAAGTTCCTCTTGGCTGGTACTAACTCCTGAGGATGTGATTTGAAAGTAACTCCATAGCTTGCTAAATTTTGAGTGTTTCCCCTGAAGAGGACTTGTACTCAAATATATACTAATAATAACGGTATATAAGGGTGCATCTGGGTTGGCCAATTTAATTGCCATTGCATTAATAATCCAAATGTCTATCTTTCGGCAATATACCTATGACGACTCATTCGAGCAAGTCTTCGTCTCCAGCAAATTCCTAAAGGAATACCAAATTGCCCTCACATACGCCAATGACTACGACGACCACGATTCTCCCACCAACGGCATTTTCAGGCCCACTTGGGACCTAACAAAAGCCACACCCGCAACAATCGATCTGTTTAAGAAGAAAAACCCCGACGTGAAAGTCAAAGTGTACATCAGCATCGGCAACCGGGGCACCCGGTTCCCCTTCTCTCCCTCAGACAACGACACGTGGATCGCCAACGCCACCCAATCCCTCACCGACATCATCAAAAACAACAAACAAGCAAACGGCAACGGCAGCAACAACAACAACCTCCAAGTGGATGGCATTGACGTGTCGTACGAACACATCGAGGCCTCACCCGATGACTTCGCGGAGTGCGTTGGGAAGCTCTTGAAGAACCTGAAGGAATCTGGTGTGATTCGAGAAGCTTCCATTTCTCCATCGTTCGCTCTCAACGGAGAATTCTACTCCTGCTTGTATGGTCGTTGGGCTTCTCTCATTGACTGGGTCGATTACCAGTTTCAGAACGAGGTTACCCCTGTTTTCAACCCCGACACGTTGGTGGAGCGCTTCCAAAAACTGGCACTGGAGTTTTATCCCAGGAGGAAACTAATCGCTGGGTACAGTGCAGAGAATGAGGATTGGGCCACGCTGTCACCCATTGTGTTCTTTCTGGGAGGGATGGACATTCTCAAGAAGCGAAGAGGTACCGCGCTTGGCGCTGGCATTTCCATTCATTACCATAATTACTATCATGATCATGATCATGCAAACTCCACACATAAAGAATGAATTAATGATACATGATATATGTATACTTTATTATATAAAATAAATAAATAGGTGCGGTGCGTGCTTGATGCTAACGCAACTCTGCTATTGTGTATTACTATTAGGGGAATTCTATGGTGTCGTTGATAAAACAACAGTTTTAAAATTATTGTTTTATTAACCAATAATAAATTAGAGTTTTGTCTCATCAAATAATTTTTTTTAAGGACGGCATTTCTTTTATATTGCATTGTAGTCTTTAATCTCTTTTATTTTATTCATAGACATTTTAGCAAACACCTTAAATGCAACAATTATTAGGCATAAACAATTAAGAGATTATAAAGTATATATTACACACATTTTTCAAGAGGCAAAATAAATACATTAAAATAACAACATGACACAAGATATACTAGTTACAACACTATCTCAGCAATAAATATAGCATCTCAAACAGATATAAAAACTAAGACCCCACCCAAAGCAAATGTTGGATCCCCTAAACATATAAATACAAGGACTAAAAACTATGGCACACAGTCATACATCCCAGCATCCCAGCATTGTTTTAATTAACCATTCCAGTTACCTTTCTTGCAACTGCTAATCATAATTACTGATATAATTTGCATTGAATTCTGAATTGAATTTGAATGAAAGACAAATGTTTAATCTCGGGGAGAGGAGGAATGAGGAATTCCCACTCTCAATGCAGTTCCATCACTGTGGTCAATCGCAATGTGATGTCAATTTTGTTTGGAGTGTTATTTGATGTAGTAGAATAGTGTTCGTTTCTCACTATGAACCCTATATAGTTCTTATTTCATAGTGTTCTTCGATTTCTCTCTTCATATGTGCATGTGCTTTTTTATGTTTTATTTCATAGGAATTCTAGTAATTTATCACGGGAGAAATTCATATGATTTAAAGAAATTCATATAAAATTGACAAAATATATGTAATTAGATTACATATATATCATATTAATTATGTCACAATCAAAGGTTAATCATGTGATTTTTTTTTCACCCTATTATTATGGAATTTGAAATTAAAATAAAATTTAAATATTTAGGGACTAAATTGCAAATTATTTTTATCAATGGTACCAAAACCGTTGTTTTTATAACGGGACCATAGAAATTGCCTTACTATTATCATCTTGTTTACTATTGAATAAGACTAAGACCCGTTCAAAGGTGCAAATATTGACTTTCTAGACAACTCAAATGGCTATATGGAAATTTAACATGACCTTGTGGATTTCAATTGTTGTCAAAATTATACATTGATCTTTGTATAATTAAAAAAAGATTTTTACCCCATTATGAAAAGGAACAAGTTGGGACAGATTTAAAAGGTTCATTTTTCCTCTTTTCTCAAACGGTGGAGACATACTTACCCAAGACTTAGAAGTGATTGGAAACTTTGTCATAATGTCATTCAATAAAAGATTGCTTTCAAAGAGGACTTCAGATTCAAGATCACGAGACAAAAAGTGCTCAGGGATAAGGCCGACCATGTGAATGCAATCTTGGGTGATGAGATCTAGAGATGGGTTGAACTTCTTTCACATGAAACGGTTAGAAAGCAGTGCTGAGTTCACTTCAATTGCAACTTGCTCTAAACTTTGTTATCCCACTAGATGTAGTGCCCACCGCAAATATGCTGATATTAAGGGATAATTAACCCCAATTTGCATTTAATATGTTAATACTAAGAAATCATTATGAAAATGGAACAGAATAGACCCATTTGAATTTGAATTTGAAACACAGAGAAGAGAAACTATATGGAGATTTTTTTAATTAAAAGGATGACGTGGTTGCTGTCTTGCTAATAACAAAGGAGTTGTTCACCAACTACTTAGGACTCTAATAAGTGAGTCACTTATTTTAATTATAAATAGGGTGAATTATTACAAACTTTATTAAATCTAATTAAGTGGGGACTAGCTAGCCAAAAGCTCTTGTGCTTCCTTCTCATAGCGGAAACCATTTGCCTTGGACTCATCAGCACACCACACAAAGATCCCACGAAGCTTCTGCTGACTCTTGAGCCTACGGCATGCATTGAAGAATCCATTACCAGGGGATAACCCACCACTCCTATCACTAATGAAACTCACCAACACCTTCCCACCATTATAATTCGAGCTCTGTTTGTTATAGTAATCAATAAACTGAGACACGGTAGTGCTTTTGTCATATGCATAAAACTGAAAATTGACATAGTCTATGATGTTCCCGTAACTCTTCCACAAGGCCATGTAGTGACTCTGAACTTGATCATCGTCAAATGGAGCAATGGAAGCAAAACTAATGACCCCATTGTTTTTTAGAGTCTTAATCAACCGTCCAATGCATTCAGCAAAGGTATTAGAA
Organism: Glycyrrhiza uralensis; assembly: GCA_030159175.1. Taxonomy (NCBI): domain Eukaryota; kingdom Viridiplantae; phylum Streptophyta; class Magnoliopsida; order Fabales; family Fabaceae; genus Glycyrrhiza; species Glycyrrhiza uralensis. Next base: position 39,329,881 of record BRZY01000007.1, on the reverse strand, counting down.
TCCCCCTTGAAATGCTCATAATCAATGTCAATTCCATCCAACTGGTACTCCTTGATTATGTTTGTGAGTGAAGAAACTGCATTAGAAACCCAAGAATCGACTGAATTGGGATTGAAGTAAGCATAACCACCTCTAACGCTGTCTCCTCCGAGACTAAGGGCTACCTTGACATTTGAATTCTTACTCTTGATGGAAGAGACTTGTGAAGGGCTTAGATTTTCAGTGTCCCAGAAGATGTTGAATTTTCCATTGGTGGGAGAAGGAGAAGATGAGGTGTCATAGTCAATGGCGAAGGATAAGATGAAGTGGAAATCGACATTTGGGTTGATAGGGACCTCTGTAAATTTGACACCTTTGAACTCAGCTCCAATGTATTCTCGGAATAAGGGTGCGGCTTGGGTAGTTGACGCAAGGAGAAAGGAAGCGCCTAGGATTGAAACGGCGAAGCAGAGCGTGGGAATGGGAAGTTTCATTGTGCTGCCACTTAGAAAGGCTAGATTTTGTGGTACAAGTAATTAGTGATGCACTATATAAGCTTAAATAATGAGTGGTGATGTATTTAAGATTTTCTAAAATATATCCACTCATTCTGTATCAAAATAAATATATATTCACTCTTTCATCAAAAAATAAATAAATATATATTCACTCATTCAACACTTCTAATTAGACCAATTTTTAAGATTTTCTGAAGTTGAAAATTCTGAACATGCATATTTTTTTTTATATTTTAATATTTTTTATTATCATTAAAGTATTTTTATCAATTAAAATAAGATTTTTTAAAAATTAAATTAAATTTTTTATAGTATTTCATAAAATTAATTGTGTAGTTGACGACATACGGCTTGTGACCAGAATCATATCACGGGATATGCAACATGCCTTGCGTCTTGCGCAACAATAATGGGAGTACGGGATTACATTTTGGTAAGAGTCATAATTACGTGATTTTTTTTTTTGATTTGCATGCGGTGTCCAGGAGAAAGAGGTCATGAACTAATCTGTGTTTAGTCAAAGGTAAATAAAATATGGTCAATGATTATTTTGTCACCAGGGATCGAGGCCGTCACCAGGGATCGAACTTGAGTATTATTCGAGTCCAGATTATTCCGTCATAATTGAGTGATTTTTTTTTTGATCAAAAGGAAAACAAAAAAAACAAAAACAGCAAGAAAACTACAAACGCAGCCTCACTGTACCCAAAACATCCGCTAGCACAGTTAAACTTAGCTGGTGAGGACATTGGTCCCATAAAACAAGTGACTCGTCACCCAAAACCCCTATTTTAGCCAGCCAATCTGCACACTCATTTCCTTCACGGAGAGTATGATCAATTTATACTGCCCAATCTCTTAAAAGCAAAAGCCGGATGTGAGCCATCAAAGGTGCCAAGGGATGGAATTGATGCTCATCAGCCAACAGATCAATTGCACATTTAGAGTCAGACTCTATCACCACATTCCTATAGCCTTTGTTCCAAGCAATTTCCAATCCATGCGAAATAGCCAATAATTCTGCAGTCAAATTATTAGCAAAGCCACAAGAGCCTGAGAAGCCGCCCAACCACTCTCCTATTCTATTTCGGATAACTCCACCAAAACCTGCCTGACCCGGATTGCCCAAAGAACTTCCATCAACATTAACTTTTATAGCATTTCCATTGGGAGGCCGCCAAACTACCTCTCTAGGTGGATTACTATTCATGACATCTCCATACAACTTCAAGGCTAAATCAGATTCTGTTTTAATCTTGTTAATGACTGACCAAACCGGTAAACAATGGTCGTTAAAGATTTCCTCATTCCTGGCTCGCCAAATAAACCAACAAGAGTGGAGGAAAAGAGTACCATAGTTCAAGACTGAATGAACAGAAATCCAATCTGACACTTGTGTGACAGCATAGTCAAAAAAATGATTTAAGAAATCACAAACACGGTTGGATTTTGGGAAAGAGTTGTGTTAATTTAGTATTAAATGAAGAGTATGAATTGCATAAATTTAAAGGAAAAAAAAAGAGAAAAAATAGAAATCAGAAAAAGAAATAGCAGAAGAGAGTAAAAGTAAAACTTCCTTTATTTATTAGGGGTTCATGCAAAATTTTATAAATTATTTTTCTTATCAATAAATATTACCCTCCATAAAATACATTATATTTAAAGAAATCTCTCAATAAAACCTCATTAAATTAAATTAGTATTGGGTATGGGAAATCGATCAAAGTCTGAGGCTTCGAGCATCAGCAATGAAAGAAACGACATTCTGGCAGCCCTATAAAGGAATATCAGTTGTACTTTGTTATTCTCTATTTAAATTTTAAAGTCAAAACCGTAGCTTATGACTTTTCTGGGTTGATCATTAAATTTCCTTTAGAAAATTTGTCAAGAAATTAGAACTTAAAAGTATATCAGTGTCATTGCAATTTTTTTTTATCTGAGAGTCATTGCAGTTTAACTAGTATTACCTTTCCATTATAGGAGGCTTATTGGCCTGACATGTCAGTTCAAAAGAAATTGCTATGAGATGATATCAGTAATCTAAAGATTCTTATCTCCTATCATTTTTCTCACCCTTCTCTTGTTTATAAGTTAGATTAGAAGACGAGATTAAAAGGAACAAAGCTTAGGCAAAGAAGAACAAAATTAAAAGAATGTAACCTTTGTGAATTATTCAAAATCAAATGCTCCTAAAACTAGAGACTCAATTTTTTGTTCGCAACAACAATATTATGGTAGTTGCTTACCCAGCAAATTTTGATAGTCAGTGTATAAGATAAGCTGTCGGGTCAAATTTTATTGAGAGCATGGCAGTGGCATTACAAATTGGGGGAAAACTATCAGAAATAATTTTTTAAAAAAAAGAAATAATCAGTTTTCCGATTACTTTTATACTATTTTACCAAAAATCCTATCATAACACTTTAAAAAAAATTAAAAGTGATTATTTTGAACATAAAGTGGTTTTTTCCATAATTAATCTAAAGATGGGCAGAATGACCTAAACAAATGAAAGAGCATGAGCAGAATAATTGGATTTCTTTGAGACATTTTATTTTAGAACCCAGAGGCACAGCCCAACCCATTCGTTTTGTTTCTTTTCTCCTTCTGTCTCACAGTCTCTTCTAATGCAGCATGCGATAAAGGCCCGAAACCATATAAAAAAAACACAGGAAAATAATTAACCTAGAGCCAGGGGACATGCAACATGTATTGTAGAGGCTGTCAAAATTGATCCGGTCCGATTGGTCCGTCTTTTAGGCCGGGTTAGGCTCAATAATTATAGGTCCAAAAAATATCGAGCCAAAATGGCCAGGCACGGTGGGCCCAACGGACTGGACTCAATTTTTTCCCTCTTTTATGGTACTTTTGTGTTTTTTTGTTGTAAAAATAACAGATTCATTCGGGCCTAGCCCGGTATATTTTAGGCAGTGCTGGCCCAATATATATATAGCCCATAGAAAAACGAGCTAGCTCGACTCAATCCAGTTTTACAATTTGGCCCGATTGGCCGGGCCGGGCGGCCCCGCTCAACCAACCCAGAGCCGAATTGTGAGATTTGTGCGTGATAGTTATTAAATGATGGTTAACTAAAATAAAGGGATAAAAATATAGTAACAAAGAAATTTGAATAATTCTAAATTTTCTTATCTTTTATTCATATTAATCCTCCTAATTACTAAATTGAAAAACTATTAAATGTTTTTTTTATATTTTTAAGATATTAAATATTTTTATTTTTTCGTTAGAAAAATTTGTTAGAGAATATAATATTTCTCTTACATTAATCAAGCATATTTATACAAACTGTTAGTATATATGAGTACGTAACCTTATATACAAATTGTTTCTTTTTTCTTTTTACCAAATTAATTATACAAACTGTTAGTATGAGCGATTTTATAAAATTCAATTTTGATACTTTGTTAATATATAACGTTTTATTATTAATTAATTAAGCATTTTCCATAATTAAAAGTGTAACTTTTGAGATAATTGTTACGAAAGTTAAGTATTTTTTTAAAGACATACTAATGTATAATTGAGTAATAATATAAAAAAATTTCCCCTGAATATACCAAAGTTAAGCATAATTTTAAAATAAATAAATAAACATTTTTAACTACAATTTTTAAATTATACAAATACAATTAAATATAAAAAATATGCGGCGGGCTTGTACTTAAAGAAAAAGAAAAGTAATAGGACAAGGTGTTAAAGCAAATACCGTATCATATCATCTATAGCCGGCCTTGCATGGGCTTGAAGCGAATTAACCTGTATAAAAATTAATCTTCCAAAATATAAAAATAGTTATTGAATTAATTTATTTGTATAATTATTTTAATCTTTTAATTAAAAACGAATTTAGTGGTCATTTTATAATTCTAAAGAATAAAACTGATGAATTCCTTTAAAATATTAACATAATATTTTAATTTTAAAAGGACTATCTAATTTAATAATAAAAATATTTGAATATTTAAAACGACAACGCTCTGATTTTCAAAAAAAATATATTAAGGGTTTATTCGTATATATTCGTGGTAATACATGATCGTTGCCCTCCCATTGCCAAGAAAAGTTACATATATAGGGTTTTGGCAAAGGATATTATGATTGGAATTTTTTTTTTCTGAGTTGCTTTATGATTGGAAATTCGGAATTAGTGATGTCTCGCTCTAGTCTTGAAGACATTGGATAACTATTTCAATACGCATGGCACATGCGTATTTTATTTATATGTCATAGTCCCATAAACAAGTGTGTAGTAGGGATTCAGATCCTCTACTGCCTGCTGCAGAGGCAGCAGGGGCTTGTGAGTGTGGAGGAGAGAAAAAAAAATGAGGGAGAGAGTAAGCTGAGGAGAGAGACAGAGAGAGTGGATCCCTCTGCAGCGTTGCAGAGGATCCACACGGGTGTAGTAGTCTTCAAAAATGTATTTTACCTTTTGGTTGCTTCCAGGTGTTACTTGAGGTTACCTTCCCCATTCTATTTTTTATTGGTTTTTTTCCAATGAATAATTTTAAATCCTCTTACCTTTTATTCTTACAAATATTTTTAATTATTAAATAATTTTTTTTATGTTTTCAAGATATTAATTGGATTCAATTTCTTGTTAAATATTTACTTTATAAAATAGTAAGATTGTAGAAAATTGAAAAAAATAACTATCTTATAAAATTTAAAACATGGGAGTGCCGAGTGCGGCTAGGTTTTAAATTAGGGGGCTGTTGTATTGTTATTTTTTAGACATCCTATAGAAGGGAATTAGTAAATACACCAATATTTTTGGATATACACCCCACATTTAAAAAGGAAAATACCATTATACCCTCGTTGATTTGTTTATTTTTTTTTTCAATTTCGCGTTGTTACTGGAAACTTAGTTTCCTGAATGTATTTTTGCATTCCGGAAACTCCAGGAAAAATTTACATTCCGGAAACTCCAGTTTCCGGAATGTAAATTTGCATTCCGGAAACTCCAGAAAAATTTACATTCCGGAAACTCCAGGAAAATCCAGTTTCCGGAATGTATTTTTGCATTCCGGAATGTATTTTTGCATTCCGGAAACTCCAAGAAAAATTTACATTCCGAAAACTCCAGTTTCCGGAATGTAAATTTGCATTCCGGAAACTCCAGGAAAAATTTACATTCCGGAAACTCCAGTTTTCGGAATGCAAATATGTATTCCGGAAACTGGGGGTGTATGACCAGTTTCCGGAAAAGAAGCAAAATAAAAAAAAAAACCCAAACAATGAGGGTATAATAGTAATTTCCTGAATAAATGTGGGGTGTATGGCAAAAAACTAGAGTGTATTTACTAATTCTCCCTATAGAATTGGAAATTAGCATGCTTAGGAGTTAGGAATCAGGACTTCATCAGCTTCCTCGAAAGCAAAACGGGACCAATCTTCGCTTTCCTGTTAGTACTTTAAATGCTTCAGTATCTCTACTACTATACGAGCTTTATTATTCAATGGTATCCCAACCCACGTGACGTGGCCCTTCAATTGCAATCACTTGTGCAATTAATAACACAAGTAACAGCCATATTCCAAGCCTAGTCATGACACATTAAATCTGCAAATTCTTCTCTCCTTGTCATATTGTTATTGCTATTGATCGATGCTGATAAATAAATAAAATTATAATACATTTACATAATAGTAATAGTAATTCAAGAACTTCTTTAAAAAATAATTTAAATCAATTATACTATTAATTATTAGCATTTTGTATTGAATTATTGATTATTAACAAAATGTTTAAACTTTGTTTTTGTCAATAAAAACCATTTGTCGTGATCTTGGTAGCCAAATTCCACAAATAAAACTATATGATCAAATATAGATAATATTTTCTTATATTTCAAATATAAATTGTACATTAATATTTGAACACGCTAATGAAGTGGAGTCCTGTGTGGTCGCTCCTCCTGAATATGCTTAAGGTCACGGACCATTGTATATACTTTGTACAAATGTGGTATTCCATTTCAAATTAATTATATAGTTTTTTTTCCTTTGAGGGAGCATGGGTAAACCTTTATATTTTTGTAATTAAAAAGAGAAAAACGAAATTTCTGTGCGATAGAAATGTGAGATAATTGAAGTCATACAAACGATATATAGCCTTCGTGATTGAATCAGACAGCGTAGAGATGAAAGGGGTTATAGTTTTTGCACCCAATGCGTTATTTTGAAGGAATGCAGGCAGTTCTTATTAGTTTGCAAGTTTCCCAACAACATTTTTTTTTATATTTACTAGAATTGTGCGAAATTAGTAAAGTGGTGGAGAGCAAATTTTTGAAGCGGAAACAATCAGAACCTCGTCATGTGTAAATGTCAGAGAGTCATAGAAAGGGGTGACGTCTAGGGTGGAGAAGTAATAAGACTTCACCACTAAAGTGAAATGGGACCGAAAATAATAATGACCTTTCATTTAATAGTTTTTAATTTGTATGAATAGGATTAATTACAGGATAATTGTAGAATAGGTAAAGATGAAATATTAACATAACTGCAATAGGGGTTAGAAAGTGTTACGTATTTAGAAAATTGACACATGTTTTTGTTTAATATGAGTTAATGGCTACTTTCTCCTCTCTCCTCCCATAGCTTCCACCCCCAACTTCCCGTTCGTTTCCCCTACTCTCAGCACTGTTCACTGAGCCGGTTTTCTTCTCTAAATTAGTGTGAAAATTCATTTTATCTGGAAACGAACAAGAAATTTTTATTCCTTTGGACCACGTTTCTCTCTTTAATAATAATCACAACAACAACAATGCAGCGCACAAAAATGTTAGTTTAGTTCACCATCGTTGCAGATCTGAAACACCTGTGGGATCTGAAAAATAACTCATTTTTATTTGGCTGTTTTGGCGTATTGGGTGATGGGAAAAAAATCATTTTTTCTAGTTTTTGGGGATTTTTCTTTTGTTGGCACAAGATGGGGTCCAGTGGCAGCAAAGCTACTTCCTCTTGTAGTTCATCGTCGTCTTCGTGCAGTGTTCGAGATTGGGTTCCACGACCACAAGATGCATTTTTTTCCTCCCCTTTTTCTCTATTCAGCGATTTCATCTTTGTTCATGAAAAAAAAAGGTGATTTTGAATGGATTTTGATCTATGTACGTGTGCTTTTGTTGTGGTGCTCACGTTTCTGGGCCATTAAATTTCCAACAAGAATTTTTGTTTTAGAAGAACGGGAAGGTGGGGGTGGAGGAACACATTATAATTAGGTTGTTCTTATGAAGAAACAGAATCATAATTTATTCGGATAATAAATAACATTAGGGTGTTGTAGGGAGGATGTGTAAATATAATATTATGTAGGGTAGTATCTCATATTGCCTGAAATTTTGAGGATGAAAGTCTAATAAAGCCAAAAACTGGGACAACCTTTTATTGCAGGTCTCGGGCCCACTTCACCACCCTAGAAGTCACCAAAGAAAGAAGTGGAGTGAAGGGTACGAAGCATAGATAGAGTATGTCCCAAGTAAAGATATATTGAAAGATAATTCGTATAACTTTGGTATTTAATTAGGACGATAAGTTGTATGTACGGTGCTGGAAATTGCATGAATATATACTTTTAACATATGAGATATATAATTTCAAGAGGTAGATTATAAGATGAGGGCTCTAGAATTCTCTTACGGACTTTTTAGGTTTCTTACCTTAGAATTCACTGATTTCAAGATATAATTTTCTTTTTTACATGTCTACTATTGAAAACACATAACATTGACGTGAATAAAGGTGAATTAAATCTTTTAATCAACATGGGTGTTTCTAATGTGAGAGTCATTCGTTTGAGGTCTCTACAAATATATTACAAATGATTTATTTTCTCTTAGGTTTTGTTTAGGAGTTTGGAAGAGAAGAGAAGGAATGTGAGGGTTTTGGGGTGAAGGGAATGAGAGGGGAAATGAGAGAAATCCCTCACACTGTTTTGGATGTTTAAAGGAACTCAAAAGAATAGTCCATGAAGTCTTTGGATGGTTTTAAAAAACCCAAACACTTTTCTTCCTTTTAGAAACTCCTAAGCAAGGGGATGATCGAATTCTCATATCTCGCTCCCAAACACACTCTTAAAGAAGAATTTAATTAAGAGATCAATGAATGGGTGTTTATCACATTCACAAAACCACTATTGAGATAGATCTGAAAAGCTATGAACCCACTGTGAACAACTATGTAGAGCTTGATCATGTAACCGTACAGAAATGCATCTATCACCTATCTTGTATCCTTGATTTTAAATCCTTGACGGATCTATATCAATGATGTTTGATAAATAAAGTTTTTTTTTTTTAGGAAAATACAACCACTGAGGGACGCAAGAGAAGAACTCAGATATCTTGAAAACTTATTTGTAGATTCATGGCGAAGGTGTTTCTTACAATTTCTTCTAAACCCTTGACACCTCATTCTAATAAAAACTTATAAGAACTAATATTAAATTTTTGGTGTGTTCAAATATTAATAAGAGTATAAAAAATTATTTACTGATTAATAGTATTTTATAAACAATACACTTGCTACCTATTAATCAATTAATAAAAGTATAAAAAAGACAAAATACACAGTAAGGTAAAAAATGTTCGTATATCAATATAATCTAAATTAAAATAAGTAGTTACTGTAAAATTATTTGAGATAAAACATATTCATGGTCATGGGAAGATGTCAAGAATCAAAATTAGAACTTAGAAGCTTCAAGCTAAGTAAGAAGTGAAAAAGAAGAAAAAGGAGTGCAAGAAGGAATCATAACAGACCAAAGGGCATGTGCCTCACTCTTTATCAAGTGGGGTAACTTGTGCCCGTATACCACGATGCTAAACCCCACTTTGTTTTTCTTTTGTGAACCACCAAACTTCTACTCCTTTTTATCTTGGCTCTTTCTCCAACATATTTAATTGGAAAAAATCACTTTATATAATTTTTCCATCTCAATTGGGCACCAACTTTGCATACTTTTACTATGTTTAAAAGGACAAGAACAAATTAAGAAATGTGAATAGTATCAGTATTTTTTTTAATTATTCATGCTTCGCCTCAAGTCCATGAATGTCATGTACTGCAACAATTTTAATTTTTTAACTTGTATATACAATCTGGGAATTGGGAAATGTTTAAATGTAAGAAAGGTAAAGTTTAAGCAGGAGATATATGCTTAAATAAATAGTGCAACCTTTAATCTTAAAATCAAACTATTTGAGGAAAGGAAAAAAACTTGCTTTTCTGATATTAATGTGTGAGAAATATGCAAAAAATATTGTCTTTAAGTTAAATCCATTCATTCAAAATAAATCTTTTCATGTTAACATTTTATATGATTTTTCATGTAAAAATCATGTTTATCTCTCCATGAATATTAATAAATATTATTCTCATGAAAATTTAACTAGAAAAAAGGGTCCCCCATGTAATATTTTCAACCAACAAGTTTTGCAGTGGGTCCTTGGGCATGATACTGATGGAGGGCCAGCTTTCTCCATCAGTGATAGAAACCCTCACCTTGATTATTTTTTATTTTAGAATCATCCTCTTCTTCTAATTTATAATAACCCCACGCAATAAGCGCAAGAAGCACCTACTCCGTCTAAAACGTTGATTAAGAACCTAAAAGCAATTCTTTTACCCAGTCCATCAACAATTTCAAATAATTGGAGTTGAAGCAAGAGAAAGAGAGAGCTCAGTGTTGGCTGTGTTGGTAAGATTTTAAAAACTTCCATTTAAAAAAAAAAAAGTTTTATCATCTTGTCTTCTTTATAACGGTCGGATGATACGAGAAAACGTCCTATATTCACGCCGTTATCCCTCACCCATCGTGGTCAATTGCCGTCACTTAATTTAATTTTCAAAACGCCCCGTAACGGCCTTCTAAATTAAATTTTCCAACTTTTTTTAGTACTAAATTTATTTGTCTCAGAGTATCCTATTTTTTCCTTCCAGCTCCCAAAAAAAGACACTCCCAATAAGAATAAGAAATTTATCTCGTTAAGCAATTGGTTGTGCAGTTCAGTGCAGTGCAGTGCAGTGCAGTGTTTTACTAGTTTGTAGAGTAGTCTTTGACTTTACGATTCCTCACGTGAAATTCTGTTTGAAACACCAGAGCACACTAGAACCTCATTTTGAAGGCCGGCACACACACATACACTGTAAGTTCCGATTTCAATTCCACAGTGCTTTTTTCTTCCATTTTCCATAACCGACTCTTCTTCCTTTCTCGATCCGAACATTTCCGTTGTTCTCTTCGCCATTTCATATTCACTCTTCCATCACTCACAGGCCCGGATTAATCATCATCATTATCTACAAAAAAAATCAACTGAGAGAAGCATTTTTGTTGTTGTTGTTTCAGTTTTCACTGATCAGGATTTAGGATTCGCTTTTTGCGAGGTTGAGATTGGAAGTTGCCAATGGAGGCTCAGCAGAGAAAAGGAGGATTGGTGCCGCTATCGCCGTCGCAAACGCCGCGCTCCACCGATAAGCCAGCGCGAGATCTGCGATCTGCAGATTCAAATTCCAGTAGTCACAACAAGTATGACAAAGAGAAAGGAGTCAATGTGCAGGTCCTGGTTCGGTGCAGGTGAGTGTGTGTGACTGTGACTCGCTCTCTTAACTCGTTGCTGAGTTGGCGATTCAGTTTGTTTGTTTTTTTCACTAGGAAATTTTCGGTGATCGGTTTCGTGTCTTTTTGTTGTAGGCCAATGAATGAAGATGAAATGAGGCTGCATACGCCTGTTGTGATTTCGTGTAACGAGGGTAGAAGGGAAGTTTCAGCTGTCCAGAATATAGCCAACAAGCAGATCGATAGAACCTTTGTGTTTGATAAGGTTTTCTGCGTTTTGCCTCTTTGTTGTTTTTTAGTCGTTCGGACTTTTGACTACTGGAATTGCGCGATAAAATGAAATCAAGTATATATGATCGTGTTTTCATGCTGCTATCTGCAACACTGAGGGGAAAAAATTGGAAATTGAATAACTTTTAACTCATGAAGAAGCAATTTAGGAGAGAGAATTTTACTAATTCTGCATTTGGATTTCCAGAAAAGATAACGGCATTCATGAATTGAATTTTTAATTTGAAGTTCATTAATTATGATTTATGACATTTTGGTACCAACTCTCTTACGTTTTAGTTTACCTCACCCTCTTTCAATCGTGATCATGATAATGAAGACCTTACCCCTTTTTCTGGTATTCAAATACCATTCAATTATCCTGATTTGGTTTATCCTTGGCCTAGGTGTTTGGTCCTACCTCTCAACAGAAAGAACTGTATGACCAGGCTGTTTCTCCCATTGTGTTTGAAGTGCTTGAGGGCTATAACTGTACAATTTTTGCATATGGACAGACAGGAACGGGGAAGACATACACAATGGAAGGAGGCGCAAGAAAGAAGGTTACCATTTCAAATGCTTTACTCTTTCAGTCTTTCTGATATTTTCTCATTGCTTTGTATTAAAATCCATATCTCTCTGTACTTGATTCTGTAGAATGGCGAATTTCCAAGTGATGCTGGTGTCATCCCAAGAGCCGTGAAACAGATTTTTGATATATTAGAAGCTCAGAATGCTGAGTATAGCATGAAAGTAACATTTTTGGAGCTCTACAACGAGGAAATAACTGATCTCTTGGCCCCTGAGGAGACTTCAAAATTTACAGATGATAAGTCTAAGAAACCGATTGCTTTAATGGAGGATGGGAAAGGGGGTGTTTTTGTCAGAGGTTTAGAAGAAGAGATCGTTTGCACTGCGAATGAAATTTACAAGATATTGGAAAAAGGTTCTGCAAAACGGCGTACGGCCGAGACTCTTCTTAACAAACAAAGCAGTCGTTCTCACTCTATATTTTCTATCACGATTCATATAAAGGAATGTACTCCGGAGGGTGAAGAAATGATTAAATGTGGGAAGCTAAATCTTGTGGACCTTGCGGGCTCTGAGAATATTTCGCGTTCTGGTGCAAGAGAGGTACAATGATTAAGCCAGATTTGAGTTTGCACATGGTTTTAAATGGTATAATTTGGAATAATATGAAAACCTGCTTGTTTTGGCATACGTTATGGCAGATTACTTATTTAGTCTGTAAGAATATTGGTATTGGAAAAATACCAATATTCTTGTCACGGCTGGCACTATCTCTACCACCTTGTTCTATAGCATTTGTCTTAAAAGAAAAATTTTCCATAGCTTTGGAGCTTCACTGAGAAGAAAATGCTTGCAGGGTAGAGCAAGGGAGGCTGGGGAGATAAATAAAAGCTTGCTTACACTTGGTCGAGTGATCAATGCTCTAGTTGAGCACTCAGGTCATGTTCCATATAGGTACGAGTAGCTGCAACTTATATCTAGTAAATTGACAGTTTTTGGTTGTTTTTATATCTGGAGAATGATTTTATTATTATAAAAATATCTCTTATTATATCAGGGATAGCAAATTAACCAGACTGTTGAGGGATTCCTTGGGTGGTAAAACCAAGACATGTATTATTGCCACAGTATCACCTTCCATTCATTGTCTGGAAGAGACCCTTAGTACCTTGGATTATGCGCACCGTGCCAAAAATATCAAGAACAAACCAGAGGTGATTTTCATAGTTGCTCTTTTTTGGTCAACCTTTCGCTATTTTTATCAATCAGTGAGTGAAGCATATCTAATTTTTTGAAGTTGGTCGTTTTTTCAGGTTAATCAGAAAATGATGAAATCTGCAATGATTAAGGATTTGTATTCTGAAATTGACAGACTAAAGCAAGGTTGTTTATTGTTCCATTATTAATGTAGTTTCTGTAACTCACTTTGTTTTCTCCTTCTGGCTCTTTTCCCACTTTGACGGTTCAGTGCTGAAATGTGTTGCTTTCATTTATGTTACGCAGAGGTCTATGCTGCAAGAGAGAAGAATGGAATCTATATACCGCGCGATCGCTACCTTCACGAAGAAGCAGAGAAGAAGGTTTCTTTATAAGTGTTTTAATATGAATTGGAAATACTGTCATGAATTTGCAACATTGCTAATCCTAAATTTTTACAATGTTCTAGGCCATGACTGAAAAGATAGAACGCATGGAACTAGAAGCGGAATCTAAGGATAAGGTATATTTCGTTATTAATTATTCTTATATAGTTATTACGATTGCTTAGCTACTGAAACAAGGACGTGCCATGATACGTGTGTAGCAACTGATGGAGCTTCAAGAACTGAACAATTCTCAGCAACTTTTGACTGCTGAATTAAGTGTTAAACTTGAAAAAACTGAGGTAAAAGTGGCCGCGCATAACTGCTTCATTCTTTTGTTCTGGACTTCTGATCTGTTCATGAATTAGACTTACTTCTGGCATCTGTATTCTCAGAAAAGTCTAGAAGAAACGGAGCAGTCATTGTTTGATCTTGAGGAAAGGCACAAACAAGCAAATGCAACAATTAAGGAAAAGGAATTCTTGATATCAAATCTCCTAAGATCTGGTTAGTGATGTGTAATCTTACAGTTTTTGTGTATTACCCTTAAATATTAACCCTTTCTCTAGGGTTGGTTGAATATTGTTACACATGCAAATCATTATGCCTCATATTTTTTATTTTCGACCATGTATCATGCCTTCTCCAGAGAAAGCACTCGTGGAACGTGCAGTTGACCTAAGAGCAGAGCTCGAGAATGCTGCATCGGATGTGTCAAACCTGTTTTCCAAAATTGGTTAGTATAATTCTCTAGTGACTTCTTTTTTGTGGGGTTTCAATTGGAGAAGTGCATGTCTCTGACATCAGGGATATAATTGCACATAAATTGTCTTTTTCAACCTTAGAGCGGAAGGATAAAATTGAAGAAGGAAACAGAATACTTATCCAGAAATTCCAGTCTCAGTTAGCTCAGCAACTTGAAGCTTTGCACAAGACAGTTTCAGCAACTGTAATGCATCAAGAGCAGCAATTGAAGGACATGGAAGAAGATATGCAGTCTTTTGTATCAACAAAAGCAGAGGTGGGTTTCCAAATGATGCAGTTACATTTGTTAGTTAAACTTCAATTTTCATATTTACAAACTTCGTTTTGATATGCTTCTCTGAAGGCTACTGAAGATCTTAGGACAAGGGTGGGAAAGTTGAAACACATGTATGGTTCTGGCATTAAAGCTTTGGATAATCTAGCTGAGGAGCTTAAAGTAAATAACCAATTAACTTATGAAGACTTGAAATCTGAAGTAGCTAAGCATTCATCTGCCTTGGAGGATGTGAGTGGTCTATTATCCTTAAAGTCGATTTTAATTGATCTTTCTATTGCTGCATTTAACTTAATTTATGTGCTCCAGCTTTTCAAAGGAATCGCCTTAGAAGCGGATTCGTTACTGAATGATCTTCAAAACAGTCTCCACAAGCAAGAGGCCAGTTTAACTGCTTATGCTCACCAACAACGAGAGGTCTGTGATTTTTTGTCTGTTGACCGTACTTCTGAGTTAGAGATGCTGAATTTTCTGCCATTGCATGCAGGCACATGGCAGAGCAATCGAGACAACACGTGCAGTATCTAAAATAACGGTGAACTTCTTTGAGACGATAGACAGGCATGCATCCAGTTTGACCCAAATTGTGGAAGAAGCACAATTTGTCAATGATCAGAAATTGTGTGAACTTGAAAAGAAGTTTGAGGTGACTGCAATGCGTTCTCTGAGAATTACATAAATCATGATCGGATATACCCGTTTTTTTTCTTCTAACTTTAATGCTTCTCATTCTTTACTCGGTGTAGGAGTGTACTGCTTATGAAGAAAAGCAACTGCTGGAGAAAGTGGCAGAAATGCTAGCAAGTTCAAATGCAAGAAAGAAAAAACTGGTAGCAGTTGCTTCATGCTAAGTTGTACTGTACTTTGTTCCATAAGCACTTGAACTTAACATTCTTTTCGTATTTATTAGGTTCAAGTGGCTGTTAACGATCTTCGAGAAAGTGCAAACTGTAGAACCAGTAAACTGCAGCAAGAAGCATTAACCATGCAGGACTCCACTTCTTCTGTCAAGGCAGAATGGAGAGTTCACATGGAAAGAACAGAATCCAACTATCAAGAGGATACTTCTGCTGTGGAATCTGGGAAGAAGGATCTTGTGGAGGTTCTTCAAATCTGGTATGTATGATCTAGGACAATGTATTTTGTCTCCAGTAAATTCTCTCTTCTGTTTACTGAGTCTATTGAACAAACAACCGCAGCCTCAACAAGGCAAAAGTGGGTTCACAACAATGGAGAAATGCTCAAGAGTCCTTGCTTAGTTTAGAGAAGAGAAATGCTGCTTCTGTGGATACTATTGTTAGGTAGGTTTTGTATACCCTATTAAGACCAAACCAGTCAAAGAAAATACATTTTGTTAACCTTTTATTTTCCCCATTGCTTTACTTATAGGGGAGGAATGGAAGCTAATCAAGCTCTACGTGCCCGATTCTCAAGTGCTGTGTCAACTACCCTTGAAGATGCAGGAACAGCAAACAAGGATATTAATTCATCCATTGATCGTCAGTATCTAGTGTTATATCTATGCATCATATTGCCTTGGTAGGTGATAACCGTAAATGTCAACTTACAAGGTAAAATACTTGCAGATTCGTTGCAACTTGATCATGAAGCTTGTGGGAACATAAACTCTATGATTATCCCATGCTGTGGTGACTTGAGAGAATTGAAGGGTGGTCATTACCACAGAATTGTAGAGATAACTGAAAATGCAGGGCAATGTCTTCTCAATGAATACACGGTAAGAGAGATATTTCAGGCAACAATTTTGTCTATGTATGTATAAAATATATATAGTACGTATTGGCCCGCGACTTACGCAGTCCCCACCTGTTCAGCCATGCCAATATAAACTCTCTGAATCTAATTTTGTGTGTTGTTTGAATTGCCCTGCGACGTGCAGGTTGACGAACCATCTTGTTCAACACCAAGAAAGAGACTCTTCAACTTACCCAGCGTTTCATCCATAGAAGAACTAAGAACGCCATCATTTGAGGAACTATTGAAGTCATTCTGGGATGCAAGATCTAAACAAGCAAATGGAGATGTTAAACATATTGGGGCATTTGAAGCCGCTCAATCAGTGAGAGATTCCAGAGTTCCTCTGACTGCTATTAACTAGGACAGTCGAAATTTCTGTAAATAGCATATTGTTCAGGTGTAATTCCATATAAAATGATATATTCATTTATTATTATTATTTTTGGGAAATAGAGGGAAAAAAGAAGAGAAAAGGGTTAATCTTTGTGCAGGCCGGAATATGTAAGAAGGTTACCCTTTTGTAGTTTAGCTTCGCTTCCGCAAAGGAAGCAACTTATATGATGTCAGCTGAGATTGGTACGTAATGTGATTTTGGCTTGTTTGTATTAAATTTAGGCATTCCCAAACTCATATAACTGACACAGTCATGGCTAATGACGAAGAGAGAAATTGGACGATACAAGGAACTGAAGGGATTGGTATCTTATTGAAGTCTGAAGATGACGGTAAAAAATAATTGTCGATTATTTTTTGTTAATGTAATAATGAGACGCGCCAAAACAAACCGGACATAAGATAAAGTATTTTGCTTTGGTTGTGCCAGGAATAAGAGACGGGCCAAAGCCCTAACCTGGGGAAAGGTGTTTGTACAACAGCCTGGTCACATGCGGAGAAATACTTCTCTTTGGTGTTGGGTAAAGGGACAAGTCTGGGTTAGGGACTGATAAATGGGTCCCAGGTCAAGGCTTGTCTGTGAAAAAGCTGCGGCTTGTAATTTCTAAACTTTTTTACTCCACGCAATTGGAATTTGGAGTTTTTTTTTGGTGGGTTTTTGGAATTTGGAGTTGATCCTTTCTCAGGAAATGTTTTTTTTTTTTTTGGTGAACTTCTCAGGAAATGTTTGTATCTGAGAATCATCTGGTAAGCACTGGACCACAATGAATTAAACCTTCCTTATTGCCAATGGATCATGACAAGCTTTCCACAAATGACAACCGCATGCATAATTTGACAATTTTCGAGTTTGGTAATCCGCTTTTAAGAAAAAAAGACTTCCATTCCAGCTGTATATATTTACGGGAGTTAGTATTTTGTCCATATTTTTGTTCTATTTCTTTTATTACTATATTTTTAGAGAAAATATAGCTGCACAACTAGAAAATGGGTACAAAAAATGACCACAGGTGACACCCATCCCCAATTACTAGTGTTAAAATAAATAGAAAAGGACAATCCGTTAACACCTCAAAACGCTAGCACCTGACTCAGTTTCGTCAAGCACGGTCCCTCACCTCAAACATTTTATACGTTACATCCACGGATATTCCATTCGCCAAACATCCTTGAAATAGACAAGCATAAAAATATCAATCAAGCAATTAGCAAAAATGTCTCCTCTTTTCCATCTGAGTGGACTATTTGACTCGAGGGTAATTAATATTGTGTCCTGTTCATTTGGGTGAACAGACTTATTGGATGTACTGACATAATGTCTTTAATTGAACCGTATATACAAATAAAAACAAGAATTTTGCGGTGCAATACAATAGCGCCACTTGAGCTCCTTGATCCATCGCACAAGAAGCAAATTTGAGATCATTTGATATTGAGACCCAAAAGGTATTATTTATGGAATGTAAAGCCACCAAAACATCCACCTAACCTAACCAAATTCCATGATCTTCAACAAGATCATCTTCTCTACCCTATCCTTTCCGATCAAATCAATATACAAAGATACTGCGCCCGCATTATATACAAGCACAGCTACAACCAGTGTGAGTGAACTCTTGAATGCGGATGGATTGAATTTGAAGCCTGCAGAAACATGGATGTCTTTACATAAGTCACTCAGGTATTAATAGATGCTCCAATAGCTAGAAATTCCTTACAAATAAAAGACAGCAAAAAGAAAGTGATTAAATCTCGAAGAACTATTAGAATAACCCTGAGGCCCACGCACAAAAAAAAACTATTTTTTTTTCAAACCTCACTTCTCAAACCCACCCTGGCAAGCTCCTCTAATGTCTCTTTCTTTTCTTCTAAATTATAATTAGTGCGATACACAAAGGTGTTGTGTGTGTGTATAAAAAGCAACCAAACATCAAAGCAATTTGCAACCAGAAAAATCTACAACTGATGTAAAAAATTACCTGCAAAATTCTTCACAAGAGGCTTGCACTTAGTAGTCCAACGGGCCTTTCTCTCCCAAAGGATTCATCATCAAAATCTTCATTTGTGGAATTTTCTTGGCATAACTCTCGAGTAGGATTCAAACCAAGAGTCTCCCAAGCCATTGAATTACCCTCACAAACATTGCCTTCTTCGGAAGCAGGATTGACATCGACATTATCCTCTGCATTTAGCCTTGTATCGTTAGACAAAAGTTCAATCCCCTTATCATCTTCAATGCATGGTGGATCCACATTGAGATCAGAGCACAAATCATATCCACTTTGCTCTCCAGTTCCCTGATAAGCAACAGTTACATTTGCCTGGTCAGATTGATCTGCAGCATCTTTTTTCTGCCTCTTCCATTTCTTTGTGGATGAAGTGCCATCATCCTCAAAATCTTCTTCTTCTCTTTCTCTATGTAAATAAACCCACAGTTTCCTTTCCCCATCAAATTGTACACAAGGATCACGTTCATAATGCAATCTATCCAAGGCTCCACTAACTACTTGGTTAATTTGTGCATCAGACACTTCTTCAACAATGTATTGAGAATCTCGAATTAATGTACAAACATCTGCTCTAGTACCAATACTTCCAGGCAACCTAGCAGCTGCATCTCTGACAAGACAGAGAATTGTAACATGTGGTGGGCGATCACGTTTCAACATAAAATGGTCTCTGGCTTTGGATGTTGGCTTACCGCCACACCTTCTCAAAGGTGCCACAATAGACTTTTTACCATCAGCTGCAGTATAAGAGAAAGCTCTGTCAGGAATTGAGTACCTGAGAACTTCCTCCTTACGGAAATAAGCCCTCACTTCCTCTGAACTTGGGCTTATGGTGTTAAGACTCTTTTGGGCCCTCAGGTCCCTAAACCTTTCCTTCTCATCAAGGTTGACTTGCATCAATGCCAAAGGTGGTGCAGGGAGACTTCCTATTTGTTGAAGAGTATCCTGACCACATTTCAACCAATTGGCGAAGGAATCGACCAATTTGACAAGCATCTTATGAGGAAGACCCCAAGCTTCAGGAGATGTTACTTCCTCAATGGTATCATGGTCAGTTGAATTATGAAAAACTGGGCCAGTCCATGACCAACTTCTGGTAGATTTTTCATAAACTGCTAGTACCTTCCAACCCTTTGCTCCTAAGGGTGCTGTTTTGGAAGAAAATATCTTCAGGACCCCTCTGACCAAATCCTGCAGTGGCTCTTGTGTCTCAAGAATACAAGGATCACCAGGGTTTGATCTCACACGATTAACAATCTCCTGAACAGTAAGAGATGGCATATTCTGTTGGTCAGAAGGCTCACAATTGGCAGCCATCTTATCATTAGAAAGAACACCATTGACACTGCCTTCCTGTGCTTTGTTCTGCTGTTCTCTGGGTTGCCCCACCTCTAAACTGTCTTCTGCAAGTGGACTAATCATTGCCATGCGAACTGCTGAAAGAAGATGTATAATAGAAAATGAAAATCCAGTATGAACAGTAGGTGTGATCAAAGTAAATGGCTTTTTCTGTGGCTTAGTTTCCAGTTCCATGTCTGCTGTCCCCATATCAGTAACAAGCAGCTCACGATTTTCCATTTCAGAACTAACCCTCTCAACCTCTGTTTTTTTCTTTGACTTTCTTTTCAAAGGAGTCAAATCATCTGTTTGGGGAAGAGAGCTGGACAGAAGATTGGCATCTTCATTTCTTCCACCAAGATCTGCTGCATCATACTTCATTTTTCGCTTCTTCATTGCTGAGTTACAACCAAGTAATGGTGCCTCAGATCTTTCATTTTGTTCGTCCTTATATGCAACATACTTCTGCCCCTTTCTCCAAAACCTACTCTGTCCAACTCTATTTTCATCCACTAGCAACCGGTTTTCTAGTGAGTCATCCTCATCATCAACAAAATCATGCAAATATTTTGACCTCAGAATGGAATGGTCAAGGCCAGTTCTCCCCTTTTTCTTTGGCTCAGCATCATATGCATTGACAGGTTCTCCTCGTATTCGGCCATTCTTGCTTGTTTTGTATACCTGTCTCCAATCATCATCACCATCATTAAGCATATCTGATCCTGAGGGATAGCTCTCTTCAATGATTCTACCAGCATGGTTATGCAAAGGACCACCATTGCGTGCTTCACTCTTCTGCTTTGCTTTTGAAAGGTAATTCTCTACACCATGTATGTGCCCCTGCTCTGCAAAGCTACCTTTCTTTCTGGATTGTGTCATGACATGTGCCTTCATATCTGTTCTACCAAATTTGGCCTTCTTAGGATCTAGATGAGGCTTCAATGATTTTGTGCGAGAACCAGCAGCAGTACCAACTGAGTAAGCAAATTTGCTCTGCATTAAAGGATTATTATCCTCATCATCATCCAACTGCTCTGATGAATCTGATTCAGTTTCTTCATTTCTTACGAGCATCTGGCTACCCCTCAAAGCCTTTGCATCTTTTCCCCCATTCTGTATAAAAGTCCCTCTGATCTTCTCTTGCAACGATTTTGTTCTGAAGTCAGAGGATAAAAATCTATCACTGACCTGTGGTGAGGAAGACCTATAAGCTGTGTAATTGAGATCTGGAGACTCTCTCCCTGCTTTCCATTTCTTGCTTTTTAGATTCCAATCATCATATTTAAATGATGAATCCATACCAAATTCCTGTACTGGTGTTCTGTTGCAGAAAAGTTCATCATAATCTGATGGGTCAACCATATCAGCTTTAAGTGGCAATTGTGAACCCCTCAATCTAGCCTTCACCTGATCACTACCTACAAATTGTTGAACATTTTCAGGATACTTAGACTTTCTAGGAAAATCATAGGAACCTCTCCTAGATGATGGCTTTGCTGTGAACAATTTCATATCAGAAGATTGGTTTGGATTTCTAGTGTATCCACGTAGATCAGTCTTTGAAGACATAGACAGACCCATCAAATTATCAGCATCTATTTCATCACCTCTCATAAGGTTGTGCCTCTTTCCCACTCTCAGAACACTACTAGGCTTGTCCATCAGGCTGCTATGTAATGCATTACGATCCCGATGGACACTTGGTCCATATGACATTTCCTCATCATTGTCACCATTCCACAGCTGATCCCTCATCCTGAGCATTGACCCTGAATCATATCCAATTGACTTATTATGTTGAGAAAGAGCAGAAGCTGAACCATTTAGCACAGGATTCATATCTAAAGCATGGTAGAGAGAAGATGAGTGACCTGTTGGGTCCTTTGCTGAATGTGTCTTTGAACCAGCCAGCTTGAGTATACCTTTTGGGTTTTGCTTGCCATACTTTTCTTGTTCCACAACTGCTGATCGCCCTCGTGGGTGGAATTCTAAACCCGAACCCGCCCCATGGAAAGGATAACGACCCATTTTCTGGGAAATTTTCTTGTCCTTGTTCTTTTTACTCCGTATAGCTTCACCAGACTCTTGATCAGAAGATTCAACCTCCAAATCTTCCATCTTCTCATACATCAAACTCTTTTGACTTTTCATAATATTCAGGACACGAAGCCTTTCTTCAATACTGTATCCCCTGCAGTTAAGCCAAGCATCTCTTATCTGACAAAGATTGCTAACCATGCTGTTCTGATGTTTCCTCAACAGATGATAGTGTTGCCGCTTCTGGACAAAATTCAAGCCCTCCCTGTAAAGGGCAACTCTCGGCTCACACAAGCCACCCTTCAGCATATCAAACAACTTCTTAACGGGACTCCCAAAATGGAGGTTACCACCAGTAAAAAGCTCTTTCAAGGTTTGAACAAAAGTCTCTTGGTCCATGTCAGGCAGATACTTAGCAAGCTCAAACCTCTCCTCCTCACTTAAGCATTCATTCCACACATCTACAGACAGTACATCTTCAAGGCCTGCAAGATCGTACAGTTCCAATGGAATGCTGCAAGTCTGGTTCCCAATCTGACAAAACTCCGCCCCAGTCTCGCCCAATTCCAGCAAATCAAAATCATCAGACCCCGCCCCAGAATCTGCATCATCAAACTCGTCGTCATCATCATCAGATTCCACGGCAGAGTTATGCCGCCGAACCTCGTCTTCATCACTAGACATAGTTTCTCTACTGAGGGGCGAACACTCAGAATCAAGCCTCGACACCTTAAAGTTGTTCTTCTCAATTGCCATCAAACACAACACCAAACTGCCGCCAAAAACAAGTCCGGGGACCCAATTTGAAAATTTCGAACCCCCGAAGAACAGATCTCAATCGAAACCCTAACAAAAGCAATACCGCAAATTAAAAAAAAAAAAGCCCTAACCAATCTCAACTTCTCCAAAACAACAATAACAACAATAATCAAACAACAGACACATTTCAGAAAACCGAATTAATAAAAAACTCAAAAACACGAAAAGGAATCAGAAACAGAGAGAAGAGATTCGAACGAAGAATACCTCAATCGCGAGAGACGAAGCACCGTGGATGAAATTGAAGAACAAAGCACGAAGTGGCAAAGGACATGATAGGATGAAGAAGATTGGAGAAGGTGAAAGGTGGCGCAGTGCGAAGAGGAACGAGAGGAGATTGTGCGTTGGGGAAAACCCTAAGGGGGTGAAATTGTTAATATTGTGGGTTATATAGTGAGGGAGAAAAGGGGGTGGGGTGAGACAGAAAGGGAAGGTGGGGAGGGTATGAAGAAGACGAAGGTGACGTGGATGGAGATGGACCGTGTGATTGGGGATGGGAAGGGGAAAAGACGAAAAAGGCCACCGCACCAAACAGGGATGAACGCAACGCAATGCAGAGAGAGGCAGCGAGAGAAAAAGTGAGAAAAAAAGGGTTTGGGGTGTTAGAGTTAGAGAGAGAGAGAAAGAAGAGAAGACTAAGAGAGAAGAAAGACGAGAGATAGAAGGTGAGTCTCTATGACTGAGCCATGCGAGCGAGTGAGCGAGCCGAGAGAGAGACCGTTGGTGAGTCTGCCACTCGATCTTGGGCCCACCGTGATACCTACTTCTGACCGTTGGATCCTACGCGTCAGTTCCAGATTAACCGCTACACCCCTGGAGTAGAGAGCGCTTAACCGACGTCGTTCAACCCAGCTTCCCTTTTTTTTTTTCCCTCCAATTTTTTTCCTCCTTTTTAATCCCTTTTGTCTTGTCCATATATAGCTGAAACCGAAGGGAAGATCACTATGAACTGCAAAGTGCTGCACCGTCAGTGTTGCTGTGGGGTAAGTAACTGATTGCTCATTTCGTTAAGGTTTAACTTTTTTTATCCTCAAGGTATGTGTCACGACATATATACAGCCCAAACCTATCAAATGAAACACTGATAAAAAAAAATTATCAAATGAAAGATTTACCTGAGAATGAGAATAGTAAAATTTTATTGAAATCAAGATTAAAATATAAAAATGTTATTTTTAAAATAATTATATGACTTTTAATTCATATATTTTAATATATCTAAAGATAGTAATGCCTAGGGGTATTTTTTCCTGCCTAAAATGAGGTTATATTGGTAAATATCTTAATTTTATTTTAATTTAAAATTATTTTTAAACAATAATTAATGCCTTTATGCAATTGATTCTTGATAGAATGCACAAATTAAATGTTTTGTGTGGTGGATTGTGTTGTTGGACTATAAAAAACGTGCAACTTTTCAATTTTATGCACAAATTTATTGCTTTGTGTAGAGGATTGTGTTAGTGGTCTAGAAATAATGAGTGTGTTTTAGAAAGTGGTCTAGAAAGTTGTAGCAATTAATTACAAAATGTGAAAGGTTTACTTAAATGTATTTTTTTATTTTCATTTTTTATTGTGAAAGAGCTTAAAGGAGGTGGTTTGCATCGATATTTTTGCATGAGAGGAAAGCCATTTTTAGTATAAAAAATCATCAGAATATATGTTGTTAATGATTTGTGTAATGCAATTATTCTGAATCTTTATAAAACTAACAAGGCTTCATAAGCATTTAGTTTATGATCCATATTGTTGGAGGTTTTAAATCACAAATTGCTATGCCTTAATGGTCTAACAGTTGCTCCAGCGGTACATAAAAAGTTAGAAAGCTGCATTTATATCAACATGAATACCAAGACTATATATCTTTACAAAATTATAGCTCCAAATTGTTCATGCCTAATATAAATGTGATCAGTCATAGTTGCTGCCATTTCAGTTCACAATTTCCATCATTTCTGTTTTATTTACCAGAAGTTAAAACCATAAGCATCACGAGCGTTATATTTTATTTAATAAACTTTTACACAAAAAATAATTAATTATCATTATTTAAGTCATAATAGTAATCTTAATATAACTAATAATACTAATGTCGGGGGTATTTTTTTTGCCTAAAATGAGTTTGATTTGGTAAAAACTTCTTTAACCATTTATGTAGATTAATATTTACATTAGCAAACATAAATTATATGAAGCATTTAATGCTATTTCTCTAATCCTTTTTGGTCAAGGTTATTTCTCTAATCTGGTGCAACGGAGTCCTGAAACAATGCATAAAATAAATGCTTTGAGAGGAGGATAGTGTTATTGGTCTGTGTAAAACATGTACCATTGTCATATATTTAAATTACTGAGCTGTGTAAAATGTGTACCATTTCCTGTTTTGTATTTATTTTTAGTTATGCTTTTACATAATTTTGAGGGAAATTTCTTGACACATTAACGCCTTTGTTAGTTGAATCATTGAAATTGTTTAAGAAAATATAAAAAAGGTGGAAGACCGAATATAATGATATGGAAATAGTAAATGGCACTGCAAGGAAAATGATTTTTTTTAAAAAAAATTCTTTGTTTGGTTATTGATATGTAAGAACCTGTATCACATTTGTGCAACTATTATTAGTTGAGAAAGAGAACATAAAACCAAGATACATCAAATATTAATGGTCGTACTTGCGTGACTTTTTACTGCAAAAATGTAATATTTTTCTTCTTTTTTTATTCTTCTAATCAAATATAAACTTTATGAGACAAATTTAACATGCAAGAGCTGAGTTCAACCAGCTTATACCCTTAAATGAATCAAATTATACACAGTATTACTTCATGTTTAAATATAACACTCTAAGGGTGGTTGTGTCAGGAAAATTATAATAAAAGACATTTTTTCAAATGATACAAATGGGACAAAAGCGATAAGGTAATTTGGTGGTTTAGGCAGAGGGAAATAAGTGTTGGAGTGACAAGGAGGTCATAAGTTTGAATCTCTCCATGTAATATACTAATACTAATTATAAACATTTGCTTATAAACAAAGTGATACAAATGGGGATAAAGTGAAACATGGTTGTAGTAGTTTCTTTATTTAGAATAAACTAATTGGGGTTGAAATTGAGAATGAAGTAGGAAACGTATTTACATGTGTTGTAGGCACGGGAAGGATCACAAGAAAAGCCTATTTGAGACATGATTAGATTAGTTTCTTTTTTCATAATCAACTAATTGATATTCAAATTGAGAAAGCGGGCCGGGAAACATATTTATGTGCGTTGTAGGCATGAGAAGGACCATAAGACAAGCTTACTTAAGACATGATTAAAGTAGTTTCTTTTTTCATAATAAACTAACTGAAATTCAATTTGAGAATAAAGTCGAAAATATATTTAAGTGTGTTGTAGACACAGAAAGGACCACATGACAAGTCTACTTGAGACATGATTGCAGTAGTTTCTGTGCTGCCATCTAGCTCACACGAGGAAGCAAAATTGAATTGGGGGTGAATCCATTTAACCCAAAAATGTTTTATGAAAGTATTATCCCACCGAGAGATTGCTAAAAACTTTTAAAAGAAATTATGATATTTATATTTTTTGATGAATTGGATCTATTATGTTTTATTTTGGTTTGGAAAATTATGTGCTTATAATTGTGGTTTGAATAATATTCATATGAAATTGACATTTTCAACTACATCAAATATCATATGTTGATTTTTTTATTTACTTGCATAATTAGTTGGAATTAAATTTTATTTTAAATTTTAAATACAACAAATTATTTCACCTAAATAATATAGCACCATTAACACATATTACACCCCGTGCATCGCACGGGTCCACACACTAATGGTTTTTATGAATGATGTGTGTTCTTTTTACTCTCATATAAACATGAGTCTCTTAATGTATACATTTTATATATCATAATATATCCATAATATATGCCCTAAATATCCAAACCAAAAAAATATTATTACAAAATTAAAAACATGTTTGGTAATCAACAATGTTGTCTTTTTTTAGTGGCAATTTGGTTATCTTACTAAAAAAGATTTACGAGTGAAAATTTAGTTCAATAAATTAAGAAATAAAATTGTGCACACTAAATGATTGAAATTAATCTTTGATTTCAAGTGTAAAGTTGAAAGACCAATCTCAGCTTCACTATGCTTTTTTTAGCTCCAAGCTCTTTATATTATAATATCAACCCTCCATCAACAATATTTTTGTAGAGAACCTTGCATACGTAATAAACCTTGTTTTGGATTGTTGGGAATCTTGGTTGGACAACATTGTAGTATATCAATTAGGAGGGGATACGAGCCCTCAAGCAACAAGCTCTTAAAAGTGAGAAGGTTCTCAATGTATCTTGGCTGGACTCATGTGTTTAGGTGCTTAATCATGTCATTTAATGATGAGACATTTAAATTGTCATTGTTGGACTGTGTGATGAAATATTGCGCCCTTCCGTTTTTCAACCGTTGTACGGACTTGAAAACCGTTAGTTGGGAACAAGTCTCTTGTTTACTTAACTCTTGTCCCCCTTTTATTTTCACTTCATCTATTTTTTTGTAATTGTTTTCTCTTTTCATCCCTTCCATTTATTGTCACATTTTCCTTTACTTGCTACCTTAATTCTACTAGTATTTGTTTCCTCTTCTTAGTGTCTTTCATGGTATTCTCCAATCTGGTTCTAGTTCCTTTTTCTCTTTGAAAAATGCTAAGAGATATAAATTTTTTTTGAATGAAACCAAGAATGTTGAGGTGTCTTGTTTCGATTGGTGTCATTGATTTTTAGCCCAATTCTTAGGGAATGGGTCATGTTTTCTTATTGGCTGTCGCTGTTTCGTGTGTCTTTCGTACTGAAATTTTTCGTGTACGATAGCAATGTTTTTTCTCATTATTTCTTAAGGCACAATGTCTGTTTTGATTTACCATTCTGATTTAACTACATTTTTTAACCCTCTATTGTCACAATTATTTTATTGAAAATGGTTGAAGTCTATGAGTGGTATGAAAATATAGAACCAATTTTGTGACAATTCTATTAGTTGGCTTTCTTTTCTTTTATCTAGAGAGGTTATTCAAAGTCATCCACAAAATGGAAAATGATCAATGCACCGTAGGAGTCAGGGGCGGAACTAGGAAGAATTGTCAAGGGGGGGGGGGCAAAAATTTATCATATGATAAACAAAATCAATAATTTCACTATTGATAATTGTCTAAAATTTAATTTAATTTAATAAAAAGTAAAATATCATATATCCTACGAAAGAAATATAACCACTTTTAATAAAAAAACACATACAAACAATGATGCATTTCTTTGTTGGAGAATGAATGTGTGCGCCTCTATTGATGTGGATGCTTTATTTATAAATTAATTATTAAGTTATGTTTTTATTTTATTTTGAAGTTGGTATCTCAAAAATTGGGTGATTAGTTATTCGATTGTTTTTGTGATTTTAAAGTTTGTTACCCCAAAAGTTTGTGCAATTAATTATAAGGTTTTTTTTTCTTTTAAAAAAATTTATTATTAGCTAAAATTTGAGCAAATATACACATATGGCTGGGGGCAAATATTCAATTGTGTAGGGGGTTAATAGTTTTTGCTTTGGGGAGAGTGGTGCGACTGCCTGTAAGACAATATGTGGTTCTGTCCCCGGTAAGTGAAAGACCACGGAATGCCCTCATGATCAGAGATGACAAAATTATGGATTTAAATCCTCTGTAACCGCTATAGGGGCTGTAGAAAATTTTTATCTCTATCTCACTCTTACTTCTCTTCTCTCTCTTCTTTATTTTATCATTTTCCTTTCCTATTCTCTCTCCTCTCCCTCTCACATTTTGTGCTGCAGAGGATCCGGGGGGCCAAAATTATTCATACCCATGATTACTCACCGGTAAAACCCATTACAGATGTATACTAATATATTATGAATGCTTAATTGCTGATTTAGAAGGTGAAATAGTTTTTTAGATGTGTATAGTATACTAATATAATTACATTATTGTTATTATATTGATGATGATATTATTTCCGGGGATGTAAATTTTTTTAAGTTGCAGCTGTTTCATAAAAATAATTTTTCAACTATTTCAAGAAGTTGCCAAAAAAAAATCATTTCTCTAAAAGGAATTAAGTTCTCAAACATACATTAAGATTGAGTGGAAGCATTTTTTCTACAGAAAAATAATTCAACAATACACGTTTAATTTTTACATTACATATTTTAATTGACTCAAAATATTATTCTAAACATATATATACAAGAATTTATACACTTTAGATTGACTTATGTAGAGCTTATCTGAGTTTATCTACTGACATAAACACTTATCAACATGTTTGACATAGCTTATGAAAACAACTTATGTATGACTGGTCCATAGGATAGCTTATCAAAATAGCTTACAGCTTATATGAAATCAGTTTCACCATATTCTCTCTTCGACTATAAAAATAGCTTATACATAAGCGTTTATCAGATAAGCACTTATGCTATAAGTGTTTAAATAAGCTGATTATCCAAAGAGGCCGACGTGCATGAGGGTCCACTCCCAACCAGTAATCCACCCATTGGATTGCCAGAAAACTAATTAAACAACATAAACTATCGAAAATTGTTGTAGATCTCCATTCATAAATTACAAATACAATATGGACAGATCAAACTTAACAACACTGAAGCAGGAAATTGAAATTCCATTAATTTTTCGAAATCGTGAAGGCTCATCATGTGTTTCTGGAATGCCACATATATAACTCCATATTCTAACCTACACGCCAGAAGATAGTATGTTAATAATAAGCCTAATGTTATTCTGACCCTATATTACACCCATGCCACACCCCCATTTTTCATTTTACCCATTGCTATTGGGTGTTGTGGGGTGGGCTGGGTGTTAGTCTATCAGCACCCTAATAATAACTAGTCACTAGAATGATATAATAAATATATATAAGAGCACAACATTTACACAGAGAGAGGAAGGAAGGAAGACCTTTCAGAAAACATTTTTCTGTAGATCCTCTAACCCGGGGTCGATATCTTTGGCTTCTTTCTTTTCATCATTTTCCAGCAAGAGAGGAGCATCAAGCTCAGGAGGTTTCTGGTAATTAAGATATGAATATATATGCTTTACTAATCAAACAGTTAACCACAAAATTAAAGCAGATGTTGAATAAATATCATTGTAGCAATAAGGAAGTCTACTAAAGTTTAATCACTGTGTTACGAACCATGCAACGAACTAGAGCCCAATTGAATCCCCGGAAGAATGGGTGACGCTTAATTTCATTAGCTCCTTCTTGTGAACCCAATCTGTTTTTGGGATCTCTGTGCAACAACCAGTAAATTAGCTGCTTTGCATGGACACTTACCTGCATTAAGACTTACTGCATATTAAAACATTGCTCGAAGCTAGGGTGCATTTCCTAACTAAGACCAGAATTGAAAACTTGCTAGATAGCAAAGCAACCTGTAAGCAATAAATGCATAATATTAATTAAGTTGCGTAGAAAAACAATCTCACCGGTTTGGTTTTGGGAAATTTAAGATCTTTGTGAAGAATGTTTGCAAATGTTTTTTGTCTTGTCTTCCCCCTGAATGGCGTATACCCATAAAGCATTTCATATAGAAGAATACCTGAAAAAGAGCAATGAAGTCAAACAATGTGATATAATATGTTTCAAATGTGTCCATAATCCATACTTATGAGTGCTGTGTGTGAAAGAGTCCAAAGTCTGAACCAGTTACAAGAATTAGAAGTTACCTAGAGCCCACCAATCCACAGCACTAGTATGGCCTGAACCAGTTATAATTTCCTGCACAGGTTGAACTGTCAATTACAACAAATTCTGAGAAATGCATGAACATTTTCGAAGAAGTGCAATAAAATTCTCTGCTATACTATAAGCCACCAAGATCCCACCCCCACTCCATCTCCAGGAAATACAAACCGGAGCTATGTACTCTTCCGTGCCAACAAAAGAATTGGATGCTCTCATGGGTTCAGCCATGAACATTGGAACCTGTTGACTTTTCTGTTGTTTCCTTTTCTTCTTCTTCTTCTTTTCATTTGTATCTGGAATTATAAGCTGCAAAAAGTGCAGGCGGACGTAAGTAAAACTGTTCAGTGGCCTGAGTTAAAAGTAATATTGCTTCGAATAAAAAAAAACCACACTAGCTGAAGTTCTTGCCTCTAAGATACCTGTGGCTTGCAAGATGTTAAACATGACAAATCAAAATCTGTTAGAGACACATGCCCACTGCTCTGGATCAGCACATTTTCTGGCTTTAAATCCCTATAAATTATCCCTGTAATTCTCACCAAACAATGTCACATTAAATTTTGTTCTGGCAAGTGTTTTAGTATATACATTAGAAACTTTAAAGTGGCAAGGTTTCTTGCAAAGGACAAATCTTGTGACACAAAGAATCATGTAATTCCTAGTTGGCCAGTGTGTATGGCACTTGATGAGTTGAAGGGGAGAAAAATATTTTCATACATCTATGGACGATTGAAGCCTGGTAAGTTCATCCCGGGACACAGAATTTCAGAATATTATTCTGAATAAGAACCTACCTTGACAATGAAGGTACTCCAATGCAATCAATACCTCAGCAGAATAGAATCTATAAATATCAAGAACTTAATCAGTCAAAGAAAAGTAGAGAAACACAAGAAGTAGCAGACAAAGTTGAAGACGATCCTTTGCTTTAATAGTGGTTATTGGAAGTCTTAGTGCACCGTTTTTTAGAGCTTCACAATCAATTTAATTCATTAGAAAGAACGCCTTCTCACAATAGTATTTAGGAGGAGAACTGGGAGCATATGAAAGATAAGGTCAAGAGCTCCTAAGAAGTAAGATTATAGGTACAGACAGGTATTAAGGGACATAGCTGGATGATGTTAGGAAAATTAACAAAAGCCAAGACAAAATTTCCATAGATTATAGAACAAAAGAAGGTTATTGTTCTCAAAAACGTGAAACACATGCTTCAAATCTCATAGGCTCTATTCCAACCCCCCCCCCCCCCCCTTTCTCCCCTTCTTGATTGTCTTCAAATTCCAAACTTGTGATATGTATGCATAAATTCTTTGTGCAGTAGAATAATATACCTCACAGCATCTTCCTTGAGAACCTTTGTTGGCTGCCGGTCAAGAAGCAGGAATAGTTCTCCACCAGGACAGTAATCAGTTATCAAACAAACATGTGTTTTTGTCTGCAAATTAATCAAGTTCCAAATATTTGACAAATTCAGTATATGAAGCAAGCAGACACGTGATCATGCTGTCTATTCTGTAACCTGAGTTAAATGGAACAGGAAATAAAGGCATTAATCTAGGTGAAGACAGAGAATATAATCCGCGAAATCATTATCTATAAAAGTAAGGGTCTATGATAAATAGATTGTGATGTGACATATTTGCACTCTACAAATCACAGGGTTTTCTGTGTAGAAAGGGGCATAGCGATCTAGCAATCATAAAGATCGTAATGTTCCTAGCAAGTTATTCGTAATTCTGGTTATTATTAAATGATAACTATTGAGTTACTTATTTGAAAGTAACATTTCAGTTTCAAACCTGAAAAGAAGCATATAATGCAGGCAGAAAAGGGTGGTCCAACATGTCAAGGATTTGTCTCTCTGTGCAAGCTCTATGCACCTGTAGAAAGTGTAAAAGGCCATCCTATTACAACAAGTGGTAAATGCTGCTATAACTTTGATTTACACAATCAGAATGGTAATTTTTGTTACTTAAAGGTAATTAGAAAAAAACACGAACCTTGTTACGATTGAGCATAACACCTTTATCCATCGCCTTCAT
This sequence comes from Glycyrrhiza uralensis, assembly GCA_030159175.1. NCBI lineage: Eukaryota > Viridiplantae > Streptophyta > Magnoliopsida > Fabales > Fabaceae > Glycyrrhiza > Glycyrrhiza uralensis. The sequence goes on along the minus strand of BRZY01000007.1, from coordinate 39,297,192 downwards.
GGCAAAATATTGACCGGTTCCCTGTAGCTCCACCAGATGCACACTGCAAGCCAGTAATATATAATAATATCACCGCCACAGAACCTTGATTTGGAAAAATAATAGACCAGAAAGAAACTTCCCATCACCCAAACCAATGAAGAAAATTCAATAAAGGTTTTAAAATCTTAAGCTCACTTGAATTTTCATCTAACTAGAGACCAATTCATCTTTAAGGCTCTATCATAATCATAGATTCCATCAAAGAAATGCTAGAATTACTAAAAGTGACGATATCTTAAAAAGGTACGTCTTGTATGTGGCTGTGTATAGCATCATAGTCGTATGGTTACAATTCATTTCACATGGCAATTAATTTTTCTCCCATGCTACCTACCAGTTCAAGCAATTGTAATGATATGGGAAATAGAAAAGAGAACTAGTAATGAAAAAAACCTGCCAGTGTCTCCAGACCCCAAAGGTTTAATTGGCCTAAAGTGCTTTAGGCCTATCTGTTCTCCACTTTCTAGGATCTGCAAAACCAAGAATCAAGGTCACAAAACAATTTGCAAAAGTAACATAACTCTCGCATAAGACATTCAAGAACTGACTACGAGAAAATCCAAAATACTACATCCCTGTGGAATCAGAAGAATCTAAAGAGGTTTCATGTCATGATTACCAACTCAATAAGTAAAATCTTTAATGTAATACATAATTTAAGAGAAAATTATGATCACTTCCCTGAAATCTAAAGAAACTACAGAAAGACAAAGAACAGATAGACAAAGTTAGACTGTCAAATTAAACATGATGAAGTCTTTATCACATCTGACCATTGTTTGTAATTTGTGACAACTGACAATACAGTGTAAAATAAATTCCTAAATCTTTACTCAGTTAATATAAATTAAATAACAAGAAATTGGGATGACATATTCTATAGTATGAAAACAATACCTTCTGGATAGCTCTCCAAGCAGCATCATCCTTCCTATGAGGTTTGGGGCGAACCGCTTTTGAATGATTCATCCATAAATCATCTGGTTTCTGGAGATTGCCAAAAAGGTGATATAAATTGAGAATTCAGAAGCACTTTAGAAGACAATTGCTAAGCAGTATACCATACCAGATTAGCATCCGGAAGTTCTCTCGCTGCCTCATCAACGTTGTCTGCAGTTTGTTTGACCTGAGGGTGGATGTCAAATGAACTTGTTATAACTCGGAAATAGAAAGCATAATAAAACAAACTTTCCTACTATTACAGATAATGCCAACAAATATATATGAGAAAAAGAGCTTATGATAAATGTAAAAAGTTTTAATGGAAATCATAATCCATAGGCTTTTATAGACTTTCAAATTTAAAGCCTGAGTTTGGATGTTGCGATGGTTTGAGATTTTAATGTATTTTAAACTAATGAAGCACTTGAACAGAGACCAAACCAATTGTTCTCCCTCTTTTGCAGTATCTTCTGCGATGCAGTTGTGAAGAGGCTCTATATGTTGACTACCATCAAGTTGAACACCAATAAAATATTGTACTTCTCCCTGTTAAACCAAAAAGGAAAAGAGACGAAAGTTTACCCTTGGAGTTCTGTTAATGCCAACATATAGGTGAATGATTAGCTACCCAAAACAAAAGTTGTACGGCAAGTTATTGAAAGATGAACATCTTCAAAGGACTATCATAAGCTGTACCTTCTGATCACGCATAGGTTGCAAATGAAACAGGTTCCAGAACTTTTTGCCTGGGTTGCAAGGAGAAATCATCAATAGCAGTGGAATAATGATTGCAACATTATTATGCTTCACGTTGTTAAATAGCTTTATTTTCTTTGTATGCAAATATAGTTTAATGTTTTCATGAAATATTTATGAGGTAACAGTATTTTCATTTCTTTATAAAGAACTACATAGTATGATATTGATATCTTTTAAACATTATTTCCTATCATTTTAAACTCAATTAGATATTCCATACAAATGTACAATAAATATTCACATAATAACTGCAGAGTTCCAATCGGTAAGAAATTTGCCTATGAAAGTGGTTTTCCCTGCGGAAAATCAAACAAGCTTACCAGTCTTTGTATAATTGATGAGTTGCACAGTAACTTCTGTTTGGTTGTCAATTGCCTCTCTAATTTTTCTCACAGTTGCTGGATCAGTTTCAGGTCCTTGCAGAAACCTAAATAGCCAAATAGCATTAAGGTATATACACTTATGACATTATAAAAATTACTTTTAGATAAGCCCAAGTCCAAATTTAGATTTTTATAGATAGATGTTATATGTGAACCAAAGTGTTTTTTTTTTATATATTTGCATGGTAATGATTACAAATATTAAACTTAAAGCACACCTGCAATTTCTGCCCAATATTTCTTCACGACTATATTCTGTAAGCTCTAAGAAGCTATCAGATGCAAAGATCTGAAAAAATAAAAACCAAATACAAACATTTCCTAGTCACAATCTTTACCTTCCAGTACAAGAAGCCAACACAGAAGAGAAAATTTTTCAATGTAATATAAAATGATTTAAAGAAACTCACTATAGGATTGTCAGGAAGCCTTGGATCAGTAATGACAAAGTTTTTCTCAATACGCTCAAGTGTGGTAGCAAGATCAAGACCTTTTCGCTTTTCCCTCTTCTTTTCTCTGTCATCTAGTTCAAAACTATCAGGCCTCTCATCCTCCTCACTCTCAGAGCTTACATCCTCAATAGCTTCATTATCGATTGTTTCATCATTGGACTGGCCTTTTCTGATGAATCTGAAGCATAGAAAGATAGCATTGTGATAAATGATGATCACATATAAATTGGAGACTTAGTTAAAAAAATGCAGTCATCCTCAATTACCATCGATTACTATATAAGAAAAGTAGAATCTTGACTCTCATCACGCATGTTACCTCTAAGGTTGTGATAAGTGTCACTTCTCAAACTTCTTTTATTTTCAACTAAAACTAAAATTATTTTGTTTGTTACTATTTTTATTAGAAAAAGACTCGTACTTTATACGGGTTGAGTCAGTAGACCTGATAAAGAACGAGACATGTATAACATAAGTAAATAAGCATATATACCCCATGAAAGAACGGCGACGAGAGCTTTTCTGATTATTTTCAGGCAGCTCATTGATTCGCAGCATTGAATTTCTATTTCTTCCTTGTGATTTCGGTCTAAATGAAGCTACACTCTCAGATTTTCTCCTTGATTTGTTTTCTTCTTCTTCTTCTTCAGCACCTACTGATTTTCTGACAAAGGGACGGTTTGCCGATTCACTGAGAGCACGGGGGCGCTTCATGGCTTGTACCAACTCAGATACTGATGTTGTAGCATTCTCTTTCTGACGAGCTGCAATACACAAGCTGTTAGTGCCGCTGTTAAAAAACACTGAACTAAAATCTCTTATTATGATTGCATGGTAATTAAGGTCGGAAAATTAGTTCGATACTTGTATGTTGAAATAATGTTCTGTAGTTAATATTCAAGTAAGGTCGTTGGTGTTAATTGGCAATGGCAATGCTAGATATTCGTTGGTGCTATTTGGACGATAATCAGTCCTATAACATTGACCAAAATATATTTGGACTTCCATTGTTAAAGTGGTGCTGAATATCTTATCATTTGGGTGGTGTGTTGTAAATGTATGCCACTTGAATTGATCTTAATTGGCTGCTATCATGTTTACTACAAGAATCGAAATCATATGTTCCATATTTTGTGTCTCTCCAGTAAAAGACAATAATTCAATGGAATTGTTAATTTTCTTGAGTATGGATCAAATGACTGATGTAACACTCATTGTTATATCACTAATAACATTAACCGTTAAATTATATTAATTTATTTATTATTTTGATTAAACAACAATAAGTCATTCATCAAATAGTTCTTATTTTTATATATTTTAAAAATGAATATGACACTAATTTTCATATATCTCAATGAAAAATTAAATAATTTCGTTTTGATGTAAAATTTTATATAATTTATTGAATAGTAACGTTTAATCTAATAGTAAAATTTGAAATATAATTACGTGATAAAAAAAATTATTGAATGATGTAACGATATTTAAGTTTTACTTTAGTGTAATTTGATCATGCATCCTAACATCTTTTCTTTTAGTTATTAATTTTTATAGAGGTAATTATATTTTTATTAGGACAGAAAGAGTTTAAAAAAAAAAGGAGTGAGTGTGTTAACTTTTTTAAAATTAATTATTATTCATGTATTCTTAATAATTTTTAATAATATCTTAATTTACATTTTTGGATTGCTTCTAAATTAATCATGCATATCTTTTATACTTTTAATCATTTTTTTCTCTTAAATTGTTTTACATTCATATTTTTGGAAATTTTATCTGAATTGACAAATATCTAAATAATAAAATGAATGCTAGCTAGTATTATATTTAGATTTAAATGTATTACTATTTTCTACAATTTCCGAATGTTATATTAATAAATTACTCTTATTGACACGTTGTTTTCCTTAATTACTTTTCCAACTTCAGTTTTTGCAAATTACTTCATTTTCTTTTTTTCCGCTTCATTTCAATTTAAAAAAAAATATTTGTATCATTGAATTAATCTCCGTTTCTTTAAGTCAAAAGTTAATCTCTGTTTCTTTGCATCGATTAATGACAATATAAACATCATATGTTTCTTTTGTCAGTTTTGTGAGTAACAGTAAGCTTAACAATGAGACCCATTATTCCTTCAGATCACAAAATAATGTGAATGACTATTGCAGGGAAACTGAAATGGAAGATGTATCCAATACCATCATATCGAATCAAGGATTCCGGCAATCCATTGGGACGTAACATCTTCTCCATGGACCCCTCTGTGTGCTTGCTAACCTCCACTTGCATTCTGCCACAATCACCAAGACAAATAAAAAAACATTATATATTATTGGGTAAGCATCCCACTCCCGCCATGCTAGCTGCTATGCTTTCTTTCCATCACATCATCAAGGTCCACATGTTATCCACACCCCAAAAGCATACATACATGAAAAGATAAAAAGACCTTACATATATATATTCAGTATTCACAACCTCATAGGCTAGTTTGGACTCTTTATCTGAACCCAACAAATTATCTTTTCTTCTTTCACCCCAATATAATTGCAGTTGTGTTAGCCATATTATTCCACGACATTAAGAAATCATCGTATAATCACAATCACAATTACAATTTAAAACCTGATTTAGACTAGTTTCCTCTGATCACAAATTAAGTTCTTTAAAAAACAAACATTCCATAATTAAAAAACACACATTCATAACAAGCACCTTCCCAACCAAAAAGAGAGTCATAATAATTGTCCAAACGAATCTACAATTGTCTCTGGCAGTTTCTAACTTTAAAGAAAACGATATATAATACACACACAACATAGTGGTCCTTATCACAGTCGAAGGTGTGAAATGCATGCAGCTCTTGCCTTTCCCCACCAACACTTCTTATCTATATGCTTGCAACTGACACCTCGTGTGCCATGAGTATACCAATGAAAGGTCAATTTTTGGTCCCCCCCCCCCGCAAAACACACAGTTAATTTGAAGACGACGATAGTAATTGTAACAAAAATGACTTATTTACACCTTTGTGATAAGAAGAGAGAGATAAAAAGATATATATATATATATATATATATATCTTTTTTTTATAGGCTAATTGGTTAGTAATTAGTGTGTTAGTTATTAGAAGGGAGAGGGGAGGGGTTCGAACACCGAAACTCTAACTTTACGTCATCTTATATCTCTTAACTCAATCAAGTAAGTCACTTACCGGGGACAAAAGAGATATATATCTTAAAATAGGCTCTAATACCGTATTAGAATTTGGGCTTGAGTCTAACTTAATCCTACAAAACTGACTTAAGAGAACAGTTGCGCAACAGGGATGGGAGAGCAATTGCATTTTCCAATTTTGAATTGAATTTGGGTATTTTTAAATTTTAAAAATGCATTTAAACGAGGGCAATATTGGAAAAAAAATAAGACACCAAAAAACAGTTAAAATTTGGTATTTCCATATTATAATAGGCATAGATTACATTAATCATATCACATATAGGTATTAGTGTTGGAAATAAGTGGATGTTTATAAATTATTGTTGTAATTGTAAACTGTAACAACAATAAAATTAAGGAGGGTAAAAAAAGGTTAATTAGCTAACCCGATGAACTTGAGCACTTTGCCATCTTCGTCCTTGATGGGTGAAATAGTGAGAAGGTTCCAGAAGGGCGTCCCGTCCTTCTTGTAATTCAGTAACCTCCCACAGTAACTTTTCCCTACTTCCAACGCTTCCCTTATCTTCGCCACGTCCTCCGGATCCGTATCAGAACCCTGTAAAAAACGACTGGACCCCACTCCGACCCGCAATCAAAAATTCGTTATTACAGTTAAAACGACCGTTATTAAAAGTAAATAAAAAAAATAAAAAAATAAAAACACGTTACGGTGCGGTGCGGTGCGGTGCGGTGGTGCGTAGCGTACCAATTCCTCCCTATGACTTCTTTGGAGGTATAACCGGTCATCCTAAAGAAACCGGCACTGGCGTACATGATCGGGTAATCGGGTTTGGTAGCATCCGAAACCACGAAAGTTTGTTGGAAAGCGGAAAGAGCGTCCTTCAAGTCCTCCGAGATTCTCGGAATCCCGCGGGACTCGTAACCGTCGGAAGAGTCGCCGGAGGATCTGCCGGAGTTCCTTCTGGAGGAAGAGGCTGCGGCGGCGAGTTTGGCACTTGGTTCGTCCCCGCCGGAGTTCCGAACAGCCACACCCTGCGGCTTCCCGGTCTCGGCGTCCGTCTTGAGAACCAATCCCCACTCGGCGGCTCTCTCCGCCACGGCGCCGCCGGGTTCCCCCTTGATGGCCATCCAGGAGGTGCCGGTGGCCTCATCGGAGGAATGGTTGAGTGGCTCTTCCGGCGACTTCTCTGTCCAAGTTCTCCGGAGGTGCGGGGAGTGTGCCGGTGAGTTGGCGTCGCTTGTTGTTGGGTTGAACACTTCGAGGGACCCACGAGGGTCTCTGGGGAATGATGTTCTCAGTGATGATTTCTTCTTCTGCTCCATCCCTGTTGCCACTTTGAATACACCGAAGTCAGGGTGATTTTCTCGCCCTAAAGGTAGAGAATCTATTTCGGTTTTAATTAGTTAGTACTAATACTAATAGTAATATTATATTATTGATGAATACTATGGAAGAAGATTTTAAATTGCTATCATTATCTGTTGGATTACTGCAAGAAATAATTGAGTGCCTCACATTTTTATTAAGGGTAACTTTGTCAAGTGATAATGAGGTTTGATGAAATTATTGAAGAGGAAGAGGAACATCAAACTGTTTATTGTTTGGGACCTTGGGGAGACACCAATTTAAGAAAGGGGTTGTTTTCTAATTATGGCAAACAGTTGCAGTTAACTGTGCGCTCAGGCCCAGAGAAATTAATTAGGGAAGCAAATTATCTGTGATAATAACAATTGATGGAACCTCTGCATACGTACATAATTGGAAATATGGCAGGGTTAAGAGTATAATGCAAGACAATGATAGAAATTAAAATACCTCACCTCAAGGCTGAGTTGTGCTGATCTCTCTGGGTGGAACAACTTGTGTTGTATATTCTCTGCTTACTTATCCTTCTGAAGCAGCAAACTTGATTAAAGTGATTGAAAAGTTGGTTTTCTAGAAATGGTAAGAGGAAAGGTAGTGAGAATCTGAATTATTGTCAAAAAGGGGGGTTTAGCCTCCCATCCCTGTCCACTGTTTTTCACATGGCTCTTGTACGTATTCCCATAACCCTCTTCACTCCTCCCAAGTCCTGAATCATTGAGACATAATATATATCAAGAGCTTATTCTTAACCCCTTACCTTCAAACTTGAATGATTTATGCTCTCAGTGAGAGAGAATGGAAGTGAGTTGGCAAATTAAGCAGAGAATGGCGTAGGCATTGCCTTCTCAATGCCTCAGGCACGTTGCTAATTTGACTCTTTGCTATGCTCTACCGACCCAAAGGGAGAGAGACTTTTGTGTCTCTCTGTCTCCCGTTAATGAGTGAAATTGTGGCCAAGGGAAAAAAAAATACATAGAGACAACGTAGTATGGCAAATATATATGAAATATCTACCTCTAGAATTGGGTCAATTGGTAGAATAGTAAATATCACGTACGTGATATATAATATATAATATCATATATAATCTCGCTCTATAGTCTGAAATGGAGCTTGCAAGCCAAATCAATTAATCAACCCCTATCCTCCCCCAACTTTTAAAAAATGATAGGCTTGGAAAGTGGACACGTGACACCGTGTGGGTTGATGTTGGACAATACATGACAATAACCACAAAATTGTCATTAGTTTTCTGTAAAGTGTGTAATTTTCCCATGAGGAAGGATGGAAAATGCAGATTTGACGTTTGCCTAATTGCCAGTTTAACGTGGCTGCTAGTGCTTAAATAACTGACTGGAAGCAAAGCCAAGTGGCTTTGTGATTAGTGTGTATAGAACCTCATGATGTTCACTACTCAAATCAAAATTCAACTATTCACAAGTAACCCGGAATATATTGTAAAAATGAAACAGCAGGTACAGCTGGAATTAATTAATGTATATATCAATTGACCTAAACTTTGCTGATATATACTAGGATGACAAAAAAAAAAATAGTTAAGCCGAATGCTTAAATAATATTAATGAATATACTTAAAATAAAGTATACTTAAATTAAATTCTTATTTGACATGTAGCATTAAAGTATCTTTTTAAAAAAAACCTCCTATTTTCAGGGGTTATATCATATATGCTTTGAATTTTAACTAATTTAAAGAGAGATAAAATCTCTGTTTTTTATTTTCTTTCACAATATTCAAACTCAGTTAATATTTTTTTGTGTGTGGGTAACAAATGATTGTCCAAAAAAGATTACCAACGTTTTTTGGAGGAGTAAGAAATGAAATTATATAAGCAAGGTGAAATGAAGATCAATATCAACCTTGTCGAACAAAACAGAGAGAAATAATTAGAGTAGGGAACATGAGGAGCATGGGAAAGAAAAAAGAAAGAAAGATTGGATGAGATAGCGATGTATATTGTGAGAGAGTAGAAGGATGCTATAGCTAGGCCCCATGACCATGTGAAGTGCTTCTTGGACAGTCATCTTATCGTGTGGGTTGTATTTATCTGTCAATTGCTATGCATTCTGAAATTTGTATAAGTGGAAAAAATATATATTAAAATAGTGTAAGTCATACAAAAAAATGATTTTTCTCTAATATTAAAAAAATTGCATGTGTGTATGGAAAAATACAATTTATATAAAAAGAAAAATTAAAATGCAAGTCATATATGACACATATATACCACTTACATATTTCATTAAAAAAATTATGAAGTATAAGTGATATATCCTATATACAACCTAGACTTTCACTTTTTTTTTAATACAAATAAAAGTGATGTATACTTCATGTGTATGACAATCTTACAATTTTGGGACCCCTACTTGTAGCTATTCCTAAATCATAATCCTGCTGAGACTATGAGTACAATAGCAAACAAATATAGATAACTTTGAAACTTCAAGCTATTCTGTCCTTGGCTTCCATCGCTTTCACCTTTTACAGCTCCTCCATTTTCGCATGGGAATCATGGGCTCCCTTGGGTTAATTGTGTGTTATTTTATGCTACTAACTCTTCGATTCACCATCATCTCACCTCACCCTGTACTTTAGTCTCGCTAATTGATCTTTTGGAGACAAGGTATTCATATAATCCATTTTCACGGTTGTGGCCCATGATCCCTTGGTGATCGATTCCATCCATATCGACCAAAAAAAGAAACAGAAGAAACCATCCACATAGTACAAATGTAGGTGCAGGATCGTCTACGAAAATGTTCAGATTCTTTTTTGTTGTAGTTAGATTATAGAAAAATGCGCTAAAATTCGCAACTTTTTAAAAATTGAATAACCTGAATTGAGTGATGTACTGGGTTTTTTTTTTGGTCAATAGTGATGTACTGGGTTGAGGACGCATGTATTGAGATTTTGAATAGGAAAATGGTAAATACACCCCACACTTTTTAGACATACACCCCACTTAATGTTGAAATTTCAAAAATACTCTCAAAATTCACATGTATTCCGGAATGCAATTTTACATTCCGGAAACTGAATCCAAAATTGCATTCCGGAAACTTTCCGGAGTTTCCGGAATACAAATTGTATGGAAACTGGAGTTTTCGGAATACAAATTTGCATTCCGAAAACTGGAGTTTCCGTAATATACGTAAAAATGGAGGGTATTTTAGAAATTTCCACAATTAAGTGGGGTGTATGGCTAATTTTTCGTGGTGTATATACCAATTTCCTTTTGAATACTTTCGAGCTCAATTTTGTATTTTGGGCATGCCATGCAATTTTATTTTTGGTCAAGGGCATGCCATGCAATTTGGGATTGGGCTACTATATGGAACAGTCTTTTTTTTTTGGTGGAAGATGGGGCAACAGCCCCTACGAACTATATGGAACAGTCCGGTTCCAGTATATTTTTTTCAAAAACAAAAAAAATGTTTGGGTTTTTTAGTTCGTAAAAAATGTTTGACCAAAAACAAAAGTTCGTAAAAAATGGGTAACGATTTTTTTTTAATTTGATAAAATCATTTTTTTTACTGTTAGTAAAATCAAATTAGTAATCAAGTTAGTAAAATCATTTTTTTTTAACCAAAAAAAAAATTAGTAATCCTTAAAAATGAGAAAAAAATTATGAACAAGTAAACTATCTCAACTTGGTAATTACATTCTTAACTTTTTTTCCAAAGTATTAATATAATTAACTCAAAAAATAAAGGAAGATAGTATAAAAATATAATAATATATTGTTCTAAAACTAACCCTTGAATAAAAGAACCAATGCCTAATGTTGTCGAAAAAAAAGAACTAATGTCTAATAACATAGATAATTTAATTATTAGTATTATCTTTGACATACAGTTATAACTAATAAGAGACTAACTCTAAAACTAATTCATGAACTCAGGGTGACGGTTAGGCAAAGTTCTGGCTCTACAATTAGCATTTGTGATATTACAAATAAAATTCGTTTGGAATCAAATTTCACTTCTAGTTCAATCAATCATTGTTGGGTATATAGATAATTAACTATAACTCCTTGGTTTTTAGATTGGTCACTTCTTGTGCTCATGTCACGTATTAATTCATTTTTGTTTATAAAATAAAATATAACTCCTTGGATGATTTAAAAGATTTTACAATTATCAAAATGGTAAAATATGTTTTTTCTAAACAAATCCTTATGTATGTGTGTGTTTTCTTCATTGGTAGTTATTATATACACCAGTTCAAACCAATAAAGTCAAATTAAATCCAGGTAAAGAACTTATAAAAACACAGATACAGAAACATTTGCGTTGCCCACGAGATTGCAATTGTGTCAACCTAGCATCCATCTAAACCGCATTCAACTTCGCTTCCAACCATAACAAACTTCACTCAGAAGCACCAAATAAAGGTGGCATTTATGGTGGACCAATAGAAAAATTTGTCCACCGTATTCAAATGCAGAAATTACCCACTAACAGAGGTTTATGTTGAAATTTACATTGACCCCAATAGAGTTGAACATTTTAAATAAAGCCCAATAAGAACAAAAAATAAAAAATGCTCTATGATTGTGGGCTCAGGCACCGTGGGCAATGTAAAAAATTATGCACATGCACACAAGGGATTACACTCCTTCTCCATTCTCTCTCACAATCATTGTCAGAAACCCAACTCTTCTCTTGGCAGCTACCACTTTCAAACCCATCAAGTCACCCCTCCGGTCCCTCCTTCCCACCCCACCGCACTGTCCGCACTCCATCATCTGTATCACTCCTCCTCCCTCAAGCTTGCTGAAGCTTATTCTTGTTCTTAATAAAAATTAATTAATTTTTTTAAAAAAAACATTGACATTGATCAGCTCTCACACAATACAGATTGGAAACCACCATCTCTAGTTCGTCAAACCACCGAAGATCTGCGGCTGAAGCTTGCTGCACGGTGATGGCTACCGTGGCCGGAGGAGAACCGAGCGGGGAAGAAGATGTTACGAAACAGCAAGGCCCCATCACCTCCAACCCCTCGCCTCTACTGTGCGCGCATCGACAGTGAACGATGTCGTACAACGGCGAGACGACGTTGTTTACAGTGAAGCCACCGTGGCTGCTCCGATCCCACCAGCGCGACAGCGAAGAGGGTATACGCCGAGAGGGACGGTGGGGGGACGAGAGGATGATGATGAGGGTGGGGTGGGGAATAGATTATGTTGAGTAAGGTGTAGGTTTTCCCAGTTCCCACATTGCTCAAAATTCATCTAGGCCATTCATTTCTACAACTTAAAATAATATAATGATCTAACGGTTTAATTTGGTTGCTCACGATTAATCATGTTTGTCAATAAGTTGTATTCATTAATCATTTTTACGAGCCCTCATTAGCAAATATGTTTTTACTTTTCAGTTTACCTCCTGACTAAGTAACCCTCCGAAATCTGAGTCATTTAATTGTTTATTGAATTAATCAATGTTATTTATTGCATTTGGGTATGGTACACAAATTTTCCTATTGGTCCACCGTAGATGCCACCCCAAATGAAAAACAAAATAGTAAGACTTATAACACCTTCTCTCTTCGTGTATTTGATCCGAACATTTCTGAACCTGAAGGGGTCCTTCCCAACACCACGTACACTCGGATCAGAAATAGCTAGCTATGCAACAATCTGAAAGGAAATTGAAGACCCCATCAAACAAAAAATCTCAACTTTAATTGAAAAAAAAAAGAAAATAAACCAAATGTACTCTTCTTCCCATCAACGCATGCTCCACACAGGCTCCAAAAGCATCATCACTTGGTTGATCCTAATCACCATTGTACTCTACATCCTCTATTCTTCCAACCTCATCCTCTTCAACAATGATCAACAAGATTGCCCCACTACCACAACCAATTTAGATGACACCCCACAAGAACACGTTCACATCACTAGCTATAACATATCCAGAACCACAGATACCACTGAAAGCCTTGAACAGAAAGAACCAATAAAAGAGAAAGAAAAAACAAAAGAGGATGAGGCAACAGAAGAAGAAGAAGAAGCTCGTGAAGAAAAAACAACACAAGAAGAAGATGGTGAAGAAGAAGAAAACAAATCCCCGATTGTGGTTCGGTTAAGCCCCGAGCAAATGTCTCAGAGACAGGAAACAGAGCTCAAACACATTGTTTTTGGGATAGCAGCTTCATCGAATCTGTGGCACGTGAGAAAAGAATACATCAAGATATGGTGGAGGCCTAAACAAACAAGAGGGGTTGTGTGGTTGGACAAACACGTGAGGACCCGAAGGAACGAGGGGTTACCGGAGATTCGAATCTCAGGGAACACATCGAGATTCAGGTATGAGTTCTGATTTTTGAACACCTCTCAATTTCAAACACCCATCTAACGCCCCTCTCTCTTTCTATCTCTCTTCTTGTCACATAACTAATCTATCACTCATCTCTCGTCTATTCCTATCAGGTATATGAATCGGCAAGGACAGAGGTCAGCACTGAGGATATCAAGGGTGGTGACTGAGACATTGAAGCTTGGGATGAAGGATGTGAGGTGGTTCGTGATGGGGGATGATGACACGGTGTTTGTGGTGGATAATGTGGTCAGGATCCTCTCCAAGTATGACCATAGACACTTCTATTATGTTGGGAGCTCGTCCGAGAGCCATGTCCAGAACATACATTTCTCATATGCCATGGCATATGGTGGGGGAGGATTTGCCATTAGCTACCCGTTGGCCAAGGAGCTAGCAAAGATGCAAGATCGTTGCATTCAACGTTACCCTGCTCTGTATGGAAGTGATGATAGGATTCAAGCATGCATGGCTGAGCTAGGTGTGCCACTCACCAAGGAAGCTGGGTTTCACCAGGTATAAATTTAAATGGTTAGAGATTTTGCATAAGAAGCTAACAAAGTGAATAAAATAATACTAGTTATTGATTAAAACTATTAAGAATATGATAAAGATATTATGATAAATGGTTAAAGATTTTACATGCACGAACATGTGTTATGTCGCATAAAATTTATTATACTATTTTAATAGACTCTTTAATCAAAGAGTACATGGGCACTCTACTATGGAAATGGATTCACTGCAGTTGTGCAGTCACGCAGTCGGCAACAGAGACCGTTGGATCAGATCGGACGGCTCACAATTTTAGAGATAAAAAAGACTTTAAAATACAATCGAGATTATTAACCGTCTGATCATAATCTAATAGTTATCATTCACTGACTGCGTGATGCAGGAAGTCTGTGACTGTAGAGAATCCGGGTCCCTCTACTATGTTCTCACTTTGTAGAAAGTCAAATACAACACATGACTATTATTTGATGAGAACTAAACAAGTGTACGTAGAAAAAATCGTATTACTATGAAGGTTTTAAGTCATATATAATTGCACTTATGTTCCAATCCTTAATATTGTAGAAAATTGCTGACAAATATAGTCGATGTATCCGTAACTTGTTATGCAACTGTGAAAACCTCAAAAACCTTTATGTTTGTGGTTGTTTACCGCAACTTAAAACCATGGTTACTATTTGATAGAATACATTGATGGATATAAAAGCTAATTGTAACATGCCTAGTTGATTTAGTATCTTTTTGGTGTGGCTAACTTCCGTACTATTCAACATTAGTGTAAACAATATTACTATTATTATCATCATGATGGTTATTGGGGATGCTTTGATGAGATTTTAATTCTCTAGGCTTGTTTATGCAGTATGATGTGTATGGAGACTTACTAGGCCTTTTAGGGGCACACCCGGTGGCTCCACTAGTGTCCTTGCACCACCTTGATGTAGTGCAACCGATATTCCCAGGGATGACAAGGGTACAATCTCTGCGACACTTAATGGAATCCGTGAACCAGGACTCGGGCAGCATCATGCAGCAATCCATCTGCTACGACAAAAGCAGGTATTGGTCGATCTCTGTTTCGTGGGGCTACGTGGTTCAAATCCTGAGGGGAGTGTTGTCCCCTAGAGAGCTAGAGATGCCGTCGCGAACCTTCCTCAATTGGTATAAAAGAGCTGATTACACCGCATATGCATTCAACACAAGGCCCGTCGCTAAACACCCCTGCCAGAAGCCCTTTGTTTACTATGTGACCAAAACTCACTATGATTCGGCCACCAAACAAGTTGTTGGCGTTTATAATCGTGACAAATATTCCAAGTCTCCCTTCTGTCGGTGGAGAATGACTTCACCAGAGAAAATCACTTCTGTTGTAGTTACAAAAAGTCGAGACCCTTCACGCTGGAAAAAGGTAGACATGCATTTTCCTTCTATCAATACGAAAACGCAAGATAGGCTCTAACACCATCTTAGATTTTTAAGTGGTTATTGGATTTAATCTGTGGCTTAACTCATACTTATAAAACCAGCTTATAAGATGAAAATTATCTATATATAATTTATATATTCTATTTAAATTTTATCTCTAGTTGACATGTGATTTGGATTTTTCATGATAGCTAACAATATATAATTAAATTACATGTTTTTAAAAGAAAACAAACAAAAAGAAACCTTGCTTTTGCACTATAGACATAAGATGCAATACCTTTTTATTTAACTGAATGATTGTCATTGGGCATGTTTTTGCAGTCACCAAGGAGGGACTGCTGTAGAGTTCTGCCAACACGGAAGAGCTCAAGCTCAACTCTGTACATATGGGTGGGCAATTGTCGAGAAGGCGAAGTTACTGAATTGTAGCAACCATGTCACAGGGCACATAACATACATACATACATACATACATACATTGCTCTTGTCTTGAGTGAATCACTGTTTGCTTGCCGTTGATCTTGTTTTCTAATCTATTTTTCAAGACACACAGGAATAAACTGAGTCCGAAAGGTGGAAATGGAAATGGAGCTTCGAATTATATATATTCCCCCCAATTTCTAGCCTCTAGTTGCACCAGAAAACACCACAGAACACGAGTTAAACTGTTATGGTATCTGGAGTCTGACCTTAATATCTCATGCTAATGTTTTTGTCTTCCACAGTTTTTGTTTATTTTTCCTGTGTAAATTAAACAAAGCAAATTAGCAATTGTAGCTGTCTTGGAATGTATTTTATGAAACATGCTCGTTATTGTTTATCAATGTGACGGAGAACAATAACTTGTCATCCTTTCGATGAAGAAAAAAAAACACGGTTGAAACTTGAAATAAAATGTGCAAAAATATGTTTTCTTTTTCTGAAGTAAAAAAAATATGTTAAAATGTGTTCTTTTGTTCTATTTGATAAAGGATTCAAATTACCCCGTGTCGAACTGCATTTCAGGAAATCAAGCTTAACCCATTTTTACGCCTTTGAACTCCACACTTTTTCTTCCCCATTTCTGGTTAAAAACAGCTCTTAATTTTTGAGAGGAAATAAGAAGTTGAAGTTCTGTTGCAAAACTAAAGGGTAGCAAGTAAAGATTTTTCTATAAAATTTCAAGACAAAATTAAGACACGACACTTTTCTAAAGAAAATAACAAGATTGAAGATTTACTTTCAGTAATACATTATATTCTGAATGATTTTGTCCATACAAAACGATTCTCATATTCTGACCAAATTGAATTAATACTTACTGAATTTCATAATTTCATACACTGAAAACAATCAATGCACTAATAGTATAACATTCCTATTTCAGGTGATTCATTCACGTAGTTCATATTCCTCTTTAATAGCCCATTCCCATATTTCAACCAGTACAAGGAATATTTGTGATTTCTCAAGCATTAACCAGCCTCCCCTCCCCCCTTTCCTCCCTCTCTCTCTCTATATTGAACTTCCTTGTAATCTTGGCAAACTATCAACAACATAGGTTCCACAGAGGAAGTGATGTGAACTGCTCACATAAATCATTATGTGCAAGAAGTTTGGTGGCTAATGAACTTCAATTAAGATCAAGATCAAAATGTCAATTATTGTAGCTGACGCTAAATCCTAAAAAATGAGCCAAAACAAGAATCCTACGGCGAGGCACTTTAATACCAAAAAGCCAGCTCACATGTACACCAAGGGAGGGGGTAAAACTAAAAGGAAGAAATTTTCTTTATGTGAAATACTTGACATTTTCAAGAGGAACCTGTTATCTCCTATAAACAAAATTTGATAACTAGGCAAATTACAATATCAACAACAACCCAAAACACTCAACTTTTTTTTTCTAACCTCCAGATCTGTCTGACTCAGAACCATTACTAACAACACGTCTGTGACCATTGCTTCTACATCCTGGAGACGTCGAATTCTTTCTAGAGCTTTGTCCTGAATGGTTTTGGGGATCATAGTTTTGGGAAGCAAGGTAGTTTAGAGCTGTAACCACATCAGATATAACAGGCCGCATATTAGGCTGCTCTTGAACACACATTGCAGCGATTGCAAGAGCTTGATACAAACCTCTAACTGGATATTGGCCTTCAAGCAATGGGTCTACCATCTGTGAGAATCTCTTTCGGTCTCTGAATAAGGGCCTCGACTGCAAACAAATATACATGCATAAGTAATGATCTTGGAAGAAAAAGAATTAGTTTTTTAATTTACATAACAATGATACAATATATCAGAATAGTTTGGGAGTACATGAAATGCTAGTGCCTTTAAGGTTTTGTACTAGAAAATTTTGCATTTAAATGAATAATAAACACGAGCAACAATGTCAATATTACAAACTTGAAGACAATGCATACACCAAAAATTAAGCTTTGGATGAAGATCAGCAACAACTTGTGCTGATACAATTTCAACATCCACTAAGGCATCAAGTTACACAGAGCGCCAGTTTCACTTGAAATACCACAGAAGCAATAACAATTTGCTTTGTGTATGAAGCAACCAACCAATAATTATGTTATTTTCAGTGACTAGAAAAGGAAAGATAATGCAATGCAATAGCAACACTATTTTGTACCTTGACTTAAGATATGTGTAAGCACTTTAAAATAACTTGTTGCAAGGGGTGGAGTAATCAAAGCTTCCAATTTTTCTCATAATCATACTCTTCAAAAATGAGTTTTCTTAAAGTTTACCAAAGGAAATTTTGCATGAGCAGACAAAGAAATCAGCTAGCTTAACAACTTCAAAACTTTATAGTACCCCAAATTAAAATCATAATAAACATAAGCCAGTCTGCTCTGCAATGATTGTTGAGAAGCAAAAGAATTGGGTAAATGATCATTGACATACCCATGCAACAAGATTTTGTTCTTTGGGAGGTTTTGTATGGTCAATGGCCTTCCTGCCTGTGATGAGCTCCAAAAGAACAACCCCAAAGCTGTAAATATCAGATTTGAATGTCAATTGACCCGTCATTGCATAATCTGGAGCACAGTACCCATATGTTCCCATGACCCTCGTTGAAACATGGGTCTTATCGCCACTTGGGCCAACTTTTGCCAACCCAAAATCAGATAACTTGGGATGATATCCCTCGCCTAACAAAATGTTGGAGCATTTGAGGTCACGGTATATGACAGGAGGCTTCATCTTATCATGCAAATACTCCAAACCTTTAGCTGCACCTGCCGCTATTCTCATTCTTGTAATCCAATCAAGTGGTTTTCTCCCAGGTGGAATATCTGACAGAATGAGGAATGGAAAAGAGATAAGCAATGAGGACAAAGAATGCTGTCGCCAGTTTATTCTATTTTGTAAGAAGAAAATGATAAATTAGAATTAGAATTAGAATAACAAAAATATACCATGCAAATGGTTCTCCAATGATCCCAATGGCATGTACTCATAAACCAATAGCCTCTGCTCTCCCTCAGCACAAAACCCAATTAACTTCACAAGATTAGGGTGGTCTGCCAAACTCAGTGTTAATACTTCAACAACAAATTCCCTAATTCCTTGAAGCCCATGAGGGTCGAGTTGCTTTATTGCTACAACCTATACCAACAATAAAAAGGCCTCAATCTCACCAACCATAAACATGCAAAATTAAGCATAAATGTGCAAGACATAACAAGAATTCGATCAATGATTTAATGATTTTCTCTTTGGGAAACATTCTTAACGAACCTGATCTATTTTCTCTATGTAACCCTTGTAAACCTTGCCAAACCCTCCTTCACCCACAAAGCAATCTGACCTAAAATTCCCTGTTGCAGCTGCAAGCTCATTAAAAGAGAATGACTCTGCCATGGGCTTTCCATCTGTAGAAACCCCTTCTTTTAAATTCAAATTCTTCACGTCCTGAGAAAGCTGATCATGCTTGGAATTATCTTCTCCTTTACCATTCACATTCAAATCAACTATGACCTTATTATCTACAAAAAAAACAAAAACCATACAAAACAAACAACACGTGAGGGATAGATATCAAACAAAACGACACACGTATTAATCCGATGTGACCATATACAAAACACCCTATAGCCATCAAAATTTAAAAGCAGATAAAAGCGCAGAATTACAAGCGCCACGCCAAACATGCAAGCAACCAAACAAGGGACAAAAATGGAATATGAACAATTTGAGCCTTCAAAATATTCCATCTATGTTCAAAACTCATTCTATAATTTTTCTGGGCAGAGAGGGGTGGGCGTTATCAGAAACTGCCACACGGGAACGTTTTGCTGACCAACAAAAATAATTGCAATATTAAAAAACAGTTATAATAAAACAAATTCACAATTTTTCCCCATATGCCAGAAAGTTATGAAATTATCCTGGGAAACATGATACCAAAAACGGAACAAAACAGAAGCAATTCAACAAGTTGCATCGTAGAGAACAAGCTTAATGAAGCTTGCTACACGATAACCCCCCAAAAAAATAAACCTTTGATCAATCTATGACACACCCATATAAAAAAAAAAAGGAAAACATGAGATTGAACACGATCACAAATAAGGGGTGAACCAGCTTTATCCCTTCCCTTAGCATAACGCATTTCAATTCGAGAGAACATTAATATCAACGAAGATCAAAATTACCAGGGGCACTGAGATATTTATGCTTCTCACTGCGGCTATGGTGGTTGCTGTTTGTTCGAGGTTTCCCTGCGCAGCGAAAGCAACTCATGTTTTTTCTCGATGCCTCAGCTAAACCCAGGGAGCCCCAGAACAGAGACCCCCAGAAGGAAAAAAAAAATAAAAACAAAACAAAAAACCCCGCAAAAACAGTGTCACAGACTGTGTATGAAAAAAAAAAAAGTGAGAGAGATAGACAGAGAGACAATGACAGGGTCCTGATGTTGTGGCCGTTCTGGGTGCTTTAATATATTCTGAGGTCTTATACAAGGTGGACATGAATTGTAAAATTGTAAAATAGTATAGATAGTAAAAGATGGTTTAATGGAACCAATAAGAAGACGACACGAGAAAGACCAAAGGGCTTTTACGTCATTGTACACAAAAGGCCCCTCTCAGGGGTTGTTTGGGTAGTTCAGTTCGCGTTCACTGTAACGTACTAATAACAGCACCACCTCCTGTGCTGTGCTGTGCAATGCTACTCGGTAATAAGTAACAGACACTGCTTCGCTGACGTGGCGATTTTTAATTGTGGTTCAACGATTTGGTGCGAACGAGCTGGTTCGCAAGCAAAACAGATCTTTTGTCTTTGGAACTATGCGCCGGTGGCGCGCCAATCAAAGCACACGCTCTGTTCACCGCTCGATTTCGCAAACCAAAAAAATAATATTAATATTAATTAATTGAAAAGAAAAAATGAAATGTCAACGTCTAGAAGAAATAGAATTGGGGCCTGAACGATGACGTATTGGATGGGACCCGTTGCCCTTACGCGGATCACGACGCTTACGGCTTCTGCTTCGGTTAGTTCCAACTTCCAATGGTGATCAACGCGTTCCAGCTCGGACGCCGTAACGGCCCTAACTAATTGAAAGTGAGAGTACGGGTGAGCTTGGCAACACTGGATCAGTCCTACCAATGCGCGTGTGAAAATTTATTGTCTTTTGGTTGAACGCGGTGACTGGCGTTGCGGGTGAATGAGGGGCATAGTTGTCATAAAAAAGTTAAAAAAGGAGTAGGTGTAACTTTTTCTTTGTTGGGGGGAGAGGGGCGGGGGTGTTAGATATCGTGTCAGCAATGTTTTCCATTTTGACTGCAAAAGGGTTGGTCATAAATGCAAATTTACTATGGCCATGACCTCCCCCCTCCCCTCCTTGAAAATGGTTTTATTTCAGTTGAGTTGGATGGGAGTAAATGTCAATAATAAGTTACACACTTGAATTTGATACAATCATAATTGGTATTGTATCGTGAATAATTTTAAATTTTTTTATTTTTTATTTTTATAATTTTTTTAATTATTAAATAAAAAAAATATTAAATATTTTTTATGTTTTTAAGACATCAATTGTACTCTCTTTCTTATTTTATAAACTAATAAAAAGGTATATAAAAATATTTATAGGAAGATATAACATTTATCTTGTATCATGAATAAGATATTTATTCAAACAAAAGTCTTCTTATATCAAAATTCACAAGGGGTTCAGAGTATCAAAGAAAGAGTTGTTATTGCAATATTAATGTCGAAGTAGAAATTATGAAAATTATTGTCAATAAAATAAGAATAGCTCATAATGCTTATTACTAAAAAGATTCACAAGTCAAAATTAAAAAAATCAAGAGATAAAATTAAGGATAAAAAATTACAATCTAGATATTTATAGTTATTGACTTATCAATAAAATATTAATAAATTAACATATTTTTATTCTATACAAAACATTGTCCTGAAATAATATATCAACAGAATTTAAATTTTTAATGTCTCGCACACCCTGTGCATAGCACGGGGTTTACGAATTACGTGTGTGTGTGTGTGTATGTGACATGTGAAAAATGGAATTTATTTTTCCCTTCAATATTTGAATGTGTACATTTTAAAAGGATTAAGAAAAGCAATAAACAACTTAATAAGTGGAATAATTTTATTAAATTATTCACTTAATAAAAGAGATTATTGAAATTAAAATTTGTATTAAATAAATTATATTTTTTAGTATAAGTCATTTAATAGGGTGGAATTACTTAGTGGTCATCTGGTTTAGATTTTGTAACGTAAGTTTGTGGCCCAAAATCATGTTTGACCATTCAAATACAATTTTGGAAAAAATCGGTGTGTTTGGTTTCCAAAATCAAGTTGGATAAAATTGATTTTGGGTAGGTAGAATTGATTTTGATAGAAATAAGAATTCTTAGTTTTTGCGTTGAACAAAATCAATTTTGGGTGTGAGACCCACAATTTTTTTTTTATATTTATACATTAAAAGTGATTCTACATTTATCATCCAAACACAATCAATTCTTCTGAACACACTTTTAAAATATCATTACCAAATACAAATCAATTCTTCTCAACACAATTTTTTTTAAATCAATTCTTCAAACATAATTCTACTAAAATATAAAATAAACAGACCTTAAAATTTATTTATATTTAAGTCTATCACATTTAAATTATTTTTTGCTGATATTTAAATCAGAAGAGTATGGGCACAAGTGTCCAATCAAGTATCTAAGTATTGTGGGGTGAACCAAAAACAGAGTAGAATGAGTTAATCTAGAAGGATCCACCATTTTTTCGACAAAAAAGAAGAAGAAGAAGAAGGATCCACCATTTAAACATTAGCCACAAAGAATGACTTCAAATTATAGCTAGAAATTGATAGGGATGAGGCAGAAATGAAGAAATGTTGTTTAATATCTATGCTTGCACGCTTTAGGACAACAAATCAAAAACAATATTGCTTGGACAATGTGAAATTTTTAATTGAAAGACAAGAAAATCAAAAGTAAAGTAGGCTTTTGTTTTGGGGTAGGAGGAAGAGACAATAGGAATGGATTGGTGGTAATATATCAAAAAAAAAAAAGGAATGGATTGGTGGTAGTGGTTGATTTTGCGATGTGATCCATGCTAAAAGACATATGAGGTGACAAGAACCGCACACGTTACTAACTTTAAGGTAACCATTTTCAAGTTTGGATTGATCTAAGGATTATTTGTAACAAAATGAAAAATAATGCCATTTGTAGAGAGCATAAACAATTAATTACTTTCCTAAATATCACTTGATTGGACCAAAACTCAGAGCATCATGAAAAGGTCATATAATCATAGACATCAACACATGCATAGCACTTCCAAGAAATTTTCATTTGGATAAATACTTTAATACTTTTATTACACCAAAATAAAATAGAATGGGAAATAATTTTTGTTCGAGTAACTTGTAAAACCATTTCTAAGAATATGAACAATTAATTACTTTATTGAATATCACTTGGTTGAACCTGAAGTTAGAAGTAGTCATATATGTTACATACATCAACACACGCACTTTCAATAAATTTTCATTTAAATAAATACACCCTCCATCTTAAAATATATGCCATTTTAGTAAAGGAACAAAATCTCAAAATAAGTGTCATTTTTTTTAATGAATCATTAATTTTTCTATTTCAATTTTATCGCAAATAATGTTGTTTAGAATATAGCTATTGTGTTGCATCAGTTTTCGACCAATATAAATAATAAAATTAATTTAATAAAATTATTATGATCATTTATTCATCTATTATTTTTCTTAATCAATGTGAAAACCTTAAACATCACTTATAAATTAGATAATGATTGAAAGATGTACTAAGTACATTTCTACTCAAGAAAAATAATGATTTATATTATAATATATTATTAATTTATTATATTTACTACATATGTGCAAATAATATTAACAATGATTTATTTATAAATAATTGAACTTATTTATCTTAATCTTTAGGAAGAAATGCCCATTTCAAAGGGCTTGAATTCCTCTTCAAATAGGGGCAGCTACAGACTCAGCTTGAACTCCAGCTCATTGATAGTAATAGTATTAGTACACTGTGCATAGTAAGTCTTTCTGTCACCGGCGCTAAGAAATTTTATCACCCCAAATCGTAGTTCCCAATTAAAGGGCAATACCTGAACGGCTCTATCATTGTGTATAATAAAGACCTAATTTGAATAAATTTTTTTATAAATATTTTTAGTATGTATTTTTTAACTAATAATTTTTTATATAAATTGAAATTAATTTTTACTCTTTATATATATATATATATATTTTTTTTTTTTTGCAGCTTGAGCTTGAAATTGTGACTTCTTTGATCGAGCATCCACCAACTTTGTCTTTTCAAAAAAAAAAAATCAAAAAGGCAAAACTCCATTCAATATCCATCACTTCCACAGTTCCACGGAAGCGATAATAGTACCAAGTTGGACACACAAGCCATTTTTTTTGGTCATGGACACACAAGCCATAACTTTAACCTTTTTGCCAGCATTGCTTGTTCGCTGAGCAGATTCTCCTCCACCATCACTTGTGAAAGATGAAAGCTAGAGCCTAATGAAGATTTTTCAATTTTGCATGATGAGCTTACAAAAGGTGTTTGTGCACCACGACCAACGGTGCAGAGTACACCATATAATTTTGAGAGTTAAAAAAGGAATTGTGACGCCACATAAGAAGACGACCTAATTTATTTAATATTGAAATTTTATTTTTTCTATAAAATTTAGTTTACTGTTTGTGTTTCCATAATTTTCTTTCTTAGTCCTTGTCATTACCTTTGCTAAAATTACAGGAACTAAACTAATACAATCTTAATTTTATAGGAATTAATTGTTTTTTCCTTGAAATATGACACAATAACATATATAATTGCTATAAAATTAAGATTTTATAATTCTATCAGCCCCTATAGTTTTTGCATTAATAAACTAAAATTAACGAAGAGAACTACAAGAACATATTTAATGAGGATATAAATAGTAAAATAAAATTTATAGGGATAAAAATGAAAAAAATATATATATTGTCACGTTATAGATGACTAACTCTTTCCGCTAGACCTAACCCATTGGTTATAAAATATACAAATGAATTTCGTTCCATTACATAATCTCACTTTTTTTGTCATTCGATTTGGTTAAAATGGGATGCAACAAATATTTCTCTTCATTCCTTCATTAGAATATCCAAATGGAAACAACGAGTTGTTCTGTTCCATTCATCCGAGTTCGCTGTTCACTCCACATGCCATTCTATTTTATCTTTCACTCTACCCCACTTTCCATTTAACATTTAATTTTATTAATGCATTGAATAGTATAATTTTTTAAATTAAAGTTTTAATCTCCCCAATTCGTTAATCTGTGTTTTAAAGGCACTTTCTTGTTTAGGCATTAGCAGGACCCAATAAATTAATAATGCGCATGCCTAATTGAGCCTTGTTGACAACAATCAAATGTCCCCTAATCTGCGGTGTGGTAGATACTGTATGTATTATGTAGTATTATATTATATTCATGACATCTGGCACCAAGCTGTAATGAACAAAGAAGGAAGTTGGACCTGAAGCCCAGGATTGGCAAGTAGGTAATTATGGTACCCATGGTGTCTTTAAGTAGGTGACCACGGCTTAGTAACGGTCCCACTAGAAACTAATTGGTGCCTACAACAACATCAATTATTTCTAATCCAAAAAGAGAAAAAGAAATGTAGATTCTAGATGTTGCCTCCCACCCAGCACTAGCAACACCAATATTCAAATGGTGGCATTTCAGTTGAATCATAAGAAAATTATTAATTGCTAATATGTTTGGTTTTGCCCGAGTTTTCTAAACAATCGTTTTATCTTCAAAATCATGAGTTACAAAGATTCTCAACGAACAAGAGTTATAATTTAGTTCCTTCTGACCACGTGGGGCAGCGGAAACACAAACCCAGCTACAAAAACAATAATTGTTTTATGATTGATATTGATATTCATATGGAGCTCCAGCAAAACTGTTTGCTTGTTAGGGTGGAGGAAGAAGGAAGTTGGTCTTCATATTAATTATTAATTAGTATTATAAAGCACAAAAATAAAACCACATACACAATACAGGGCATATGGTTTGACACAAATATTCCATATCTACATGTATAACATGGACATGACTCCTTTATATCGTACGGATACAACACATTTAAAACTCCCATAACCCATTCAACAACTGACAAAGGGTATTTCGGAGGACAAACTAGCCAACTAAGTACACGACGACCACGCAACAGCCCCAAAGAGGAACAACATTACGGCAATAGTCATCAATAGCTGCAAGTCATACTTTAACAAATCACATGCTAATATAACATATATGAATCTATTGAAGTTTTTTCAAGTTTCTCAACCATGACATCTACAACATCATCGTTCTGAAGTTTTCAAATTAAATGTTTGGTTTTCACACTACCAACAGAAAGTCCTTCCAAAGGCTTGTTTGATATATACGAACAAGAAGCTACAATGCAGTAGCATTTACTGGAATGAAATTAGTCAAATTAATCAGCATATGCTTGTATTATTGGAATGTTAATTACTGAAACTATCCACAGATACGAAGTTGCTGCTGGGTAGACATTCTTCTTATAATTTGGTGTCAGACCTCAGGGTAAATGATGTGATACAAGCTAACCGTTGCAACATACACTATCTGTCAAACAAGCACGTTAATTGTAGCCTACCCGGCCATAAATGATCAACATATGCATCATGTGATTGACTCAAATTTTTGCACACAAGGTGTTTACTCAAGGCATATATATGCTTAAATCTGCTGGGCTAATTTTCGTGGAGCACTAGTAATTACCTTACTAAATCATGATCATGAATGCTATTTAGAGGAATCTATTACCAAAGTAGTACTATTCAATATTCACATGAATTTCAAATAATCATAAAAAGTGTGTTATTAGAAAAATTATGTTGGCACAGAGACTAAGTAGTTTAAGGTGTTGACACTCATATTTAGAAATATTTATTTGACTTATTTAAACTAAATTACTCCTATTTATTTCTTTTTATTACTTTCAATTACTCTTATTACTACTCCATCTCTTAATTAAATTTAAGGGTATAGTTGGAAACAAATGTTTAATTATATCTTGAAATTATAAAACAATTAAAGTTTTGGCAAGAAAAATAAAAATTAAAACTACTAAAGTTTTGGAATAGAGGGAGTATATAATTAATAAAATAATTAATATTATCTTAAACTTTAAAGTAAAAAAAAAATAAATAAAAATAACTTTTTTAAAGTAACACTTAAAGAAACGGAGGCATTATTATTTATTACTAGTGAAAAGTAAAAACAAATAAAAGGTAATTAATTTGTATCGAAAAATAAAAATAAAAGGTAATTAATATTCCTTTCTAACGACGACGTCTCAATGAAGAGGGGTCACGCAGGCACGAGCATAGGAAGAGGAACATGAGCTAGAGAGAAACCTCGAGAAAGAGAGAGCGAGTGATGGAAATGTTGCGATCAGTGGGTGCGAGAGCCCATAGAGCACCGTGTTTGGTATTCAACTTCAACCTGAGGTCAGTTCACGGTGGTGTTGCCGTTATCCAGCGCTTAAGCGCGCGAGCATTCTCCTCCGCCGTGTCGCCTCCGTCGAAGGCCGTCGTATACGAGTCGCACGGTCCACCTGACGCGGTGACCAAATTGGTGGACGTTGCACCCGTCGAAGTGAAAGAGAATGACGTGTGCGTGAAGATGCTGGCTGCTCCAATCAACCCCTCCGACATCAACAGGATACAAGGCGTGTATCCCGTGAGGCCAGAACCACCTGCAGTTGGCGGTTACGAAGGCGTCGGAGAGGTCCACTCCGTTGGCTCTGCCGTTACCTCTCTCTCTCCCGGCGACTGGGTTATTCCCTCTCCACCCTCTTTCGGTGCCTCCCTCTCCCTTCTATCTCCTTTCACCTAAATTTTTCTAAGTGAATTATCAATTTAATCGTTGAAATGGTAGAACACTGTTAACTTAGTCCATGAAATTATTAATATTACAAATTAGTTCCTAAGACTTGACCATCCAATCTAGTAGGACTAATATGATCAACGAGTTTCAATTTTATGAACTAATTTAAAATATTGATAATTTTAGAGACTGAATTAACATCACCTTACGATTTCACTCTTTAAATTTTGCATATTCATTTATTATTTCATAAAATTCACTCTAATAGTAATATTACTTATTAAAAATCTTTGGAAATTTGTTTTTTAATTTCATTTTTCAGGGACATGGCAGACATACATTGTGAAGGATCAGAATGTGTGGCACAAGATAGACAAGGGTGTGCCTATGGAATATGCTGCTACAATTACTGTCAATCCCCTTACTGCTCTTCTCATGCTTGAAAACTGCATTACTTTGAACTCAGGCACTGCCCCCTTACCTGCAATTTCATTTCTATTTTTTTTATTGTTTATGCTTATTATGTGTGACTGTTTTTAACAGGAGATGTTATTGTGCAAAATGGGGCCACCAGCATGGTTGGCCAGTGTGTCATTCAGCTTGCAAAATCTCGTGGCATTCACAACATTAATATTATACGGGATAGGTGAGGTGCTCATTTGAAGGTTTTTCTTTGCATGTTTTGAGAACTTCTGAATATTTTTTACACCATGGCCTATTTATTTTTTATTTTTTAAAGAAGGAATTATGATTGACGTTCTGTTCTTCATTTTCCCCCCCCATCAGGCTGAAGAAGATGTTTATGAAGAAACTTATTTTCTGCATTGCTAATCCTTTTGCTACAGGCCTGGGGTTGATGAAGTAAAAGAAAGACTTAAGAATTTCGGTGCTGATGAGGTTTTTACTGAGAACGAATTGGAAGTGAAGAATGTCAAGAGTCTCCTGGTATATACCTTGGATTTTTTATTGTTGTTATGACCTATGCTATCAGATGAATGTTGGTGATAGTCATTGGTTAAGCATTTGGGAAGTGTAATTTGGATATGATTCTATCTTTATTATTTGAAGTTTTGCACTTGCCTTCCTGAGATTGCTAAGGAAGCTGACAAGCAAAAAAATTGTTTTGAAGAATTATCGTCTATGCTAAAATTAAATGACTCACTTGACATCAAATTGACATGGCAGGGTGGTATACCTGAACCAGCACTGGGATTTAACTGCGTCGGTGGCAATTCCGCTTCTCTGGTTCTCAAATTTTTAAGGTATGACATGGCATATTGGGTGAAGACTTTAAAAATGGAAACTTTCTTTTCTATTACTACATAACATTATTATGAAGATTTAAATAACTTTGTTCCTTGTAGACATGGAGGAACTATGGTGACATATGGTGGAATGTCTAAAAGACCTGTCACTGTATCAACTTCATCCTTCATATTCAAGGTCAGGCTGTAAATTCTGATCATTTTTGCAGCACTGTTTTTAGTTAATATCTTGATATATCTTGGTAACAATGATTGACGTGAAACATGAAGATAATCAATGATGGGTACATAAAATCGAATCAAATTAAATTGGAGGTAAAGTTTGTGACTGTACCTTCCACTGAACCTGACAGGGTATTAGTTGGAACTTGGAAGCCATTGAAATTAAGGTGGTTTCAAGTTAAGTTGTTAAGATAATTGATCACAGCTCCCTGAAAATTGATATATTATATTCTGTCTAAATGTGCTGAAGTTGAGTATAAATGATACTAATCGTCTTGGCCATTTACCTGGGTTTCTCGAAAGATTAGCAGAGATCATCTTTAAGTCATGTTTGTCAAGACTGCTATCCTTCTACTGGATACATTTTGTTTAAGTGATGTAAAACTCTGTCTAATAGACTCCAATTCCAATATAATTGAAGTTCTGTAAATTACTTAAAGACATAATTTCAGAGTTGAAGTCCTTTTGTAGTGCTGGGAGTCTGTAGTGATGTGGTGTTGCTTATCAAAGAATTAATGAAAAATAGATATCAAGATGCCCAGAAATTTGAATGATTGGTTGAAAAACTGAAAATGAGTTTTGAATTTACCCAACAAATCTTTACTTGCCTGCTTGGATGACTAAATAGCCTTTTTTGTGTAAAGGAATCAGAATGAAGTGCTGAAATGAAGATTACAGGATATTGCACGCTTGGTTTGAAATGACATCTCTAAAACTTAATATTTGATCAATCAAAATAGACAACTAGTAGGGAAATGGCAAAGAAAAATAGTTGCGTTGCTCTGGTTTATTAAATAATTACTCACTTGAGGCGTAACCTTTCGAATAAGATGTGTCTATAATTTTACTAGATTAACATTGCTCTGTTTTATTAAATGTAACCATAGTCTAGAACCACATTTGCAGGAACTTTCCTTGAGGGGTTTCTGGTTGCAGAAGTGGTTGAGCACAGATAAAGCTGAAGAGAGCAGAAGAATGATAGACAGGCTTTTGGGTCTTGTACAAGATGGAAAGCTAAAATACAAGTATGTCTTACTACCTATCATAGGATAAGAAAGATATGGGAGGGGTTTATATTTGCTAAGGACGAACAATTGCTCATGAAATTTAAATTTTATTATGTCCTGCCATTTCCGTTTTTCTCATTCAGTTGACATAATAATTGGTAACCCCATAATAATTGATCACCCTTTTTGCAGGATGGAATTGACTCCCTTTAACGATTTCAACACAGCATTGGATAGAGCTCTAGGAAAACTTGGGAGCCAACCTAAGCAAGTGATCAAATTCTAATTCTAAAGATGTGGAATTGGATTTAACGCTTGTGACTGTTGGTATTATATCTTTCTGCGAGGAGAGAGTTCTGCATTTTATCTGGCATTTCTATCTCACTGTTAAGTATCACGTCTCTTGTAGGAATCCCATCTGTTTGGCACACGAATACTGAATAATCTCTAAATAAATGTCTCAGAATATGCAGAGTAAAGAATCCATTTGAGGGAAAATATTGCGTGAAACGGTATGCACGATTACATCAATGTATATCTTTCATGCTTAGATTCACATGATATCTTTTTTTCCCAGAATCTCGAATTGGAGTCCTTGTCATCTTTATTTTTTCAGGAAAAGTATTATTGGTCGCCAATAGACTTTATCCTTTTAATTTTATTACTTGAAAATGTTTTAAGGTAGAACTGAAGGTACGGAATAAATAAATAAATAAATTAAATTGGTAGAATTAAAAGTTAATAGACAGAAATTAAAGGACATAATTTTTTCCACAAAGCCAATATGATCCTTTTTCAGGACTTAATTTGCTATTTTTTGTCAATGGTGCATGTCTTAAACCTTACAAAAGGTGTACCCGAGTGATTATCATTTTCGAACAAACACCTTTTATGAAGAATGTCCTTTTTCTAAGTTTTATTCCAAGCGTTTTTCTATCCACTGAATTATTAGTACCTTTATTTATTCATGTTTTGTGACGTGGCATGACTTGATACAATTTGATCCGAACTTTTTTTCAGCCAACGGGTGAGGGATTTAACAGTGAAACTCCCGTCCAATCTTGAAATTAAATTGCAAGCTCAAGTGTAGCTAAACCAAAGCTACCAAAATCCAAATAGAAGGTCTCAATCTATCAGAAAATTTGGAGCAAAAAAAAAATCTATCAGAAAAGCAAGCAAACATGAGCGCATGGGGAAAAATATAATTTCACCCCATGTATGCAGGATTAAGCCACAAATTATTACATTTTTCTGTTGATCACAGAATCACCTTTTTTAAATTTAAAATATCTTCTTTTTAGAACCCTTTTCGTAAAGAATCAAAGCCTTCGCCATGTAAAGCAGACGGAACCCATCAAGCACATTCCTTTGCCAAGATGTAGTCCACAGCTTCTTCCACAGTGTCAACAACCTGCAGAAGCGAAGTTGTATTATAATCACCATTCACCACAAGGTATTTCACTTCGGAGTGGCAACATTAGTCGCAAAAACTCATCAAATGAATGGTGGTGTCGCCTTGATGACAACTTCCCACAAATTTCAGACGAAATTACGCTTTGAACAATTCAACCTAAGCTGCGTTATAAACATGGCCACATTTCGTTTAAACGTGTACTCTCTATGGGTATGGTGGCACAATCTAAGTGTGTCATAATGCCAGGAGCTCCATCCTTTTCTCAAAAGATAAAAAACCAAAGACCCAAAACAAAACAAAAATAATAAATCCTGGTTCTGTAGTGTATGACTCAGATTACTAATCCATTCAGATTTGATCAGGCGATTATTAGCTCCCATCGTGGCACTAACAGTGGGAAAAAAAAAAGCATTTCTATATCTTACATCTCCAACTATCCATGACTGCTACATTCCAAAGAAATTTTAAAAGAAAGGAAGTGGGAGGAAAAAATGTATAGGTATTTATAAGATTATTCTAGGGGAACACGAAAGGAATCACCAGATCTGCTGGAAATTTGTCATGATTTTCCTTCCCCTTGAAAACCCCAGTTCTCGTGAGAATAGAAAACCAAGGATGCCCAGTCTGAAATGCAATATATATTTTCATTAGTAGCATTTATCAGCAAATAATTTTACCTACCATACTTGTGAATTCCAACTCCAAGAGACATACCTGTCGTGCACCTCTGATGTCAACTGCAGGATTATCTCCAATCATGTAAAGTGTTCTAAAATATTGACCATTTTTATGATTTATATCACGGA
Organism: Glycyrrhiza uralensis; assembly: GCA_030159175.1. NCBI lineage: Eukaryota > Viridiplantae > Streptophyta > Magnoliopsida > Fabales > Fabaceae > Glycyrrhiza > Glycyrrhiza uralensis. The sequence continues at coordinate 39,264,576 of BRZY01000007.1, read as the reverse complement.
AATCGTCGCAAAGTGGTGGCACAAGTTGCTGTAACACAATTTCCGCATTCTTGAATACAGATGGATGTGGTTTGCCAAAACATGTGTACTCCAGGGAATGAGGATGGATCCTGCATATGGAGTGTTTTATGAGTTAAATCAGCACCATGCCATCAAACTAATTTGGCTGCATTTTTGAATATGCTTAAATAGTTTCTCGTGTTTAGATGTGTATTTGTATGTATTGAAGTATTCAATTTAAAGGAACTAAAGTAGAAAACACCCATTAACAATTAGATAATAGGCAGTCTTACCTATTAAAGATGGATTCTAGTGCAATCCTGAAAGCTCCCATGCCCAGACGTTCAGAAGGAAATTTAGTCTACCTTTTGTGGGACCTTGTCAGTGAGTATATTGGTATAATATTTTAAATATGATCCATATAATCTGTATCATTTTGTAAGGCTTATCTGTAGCAAACATCAACCAACCTGGTACTCAAGGTCATCATTTGCAAAATATAAATGCGGCTGCAGTCCAACATTTCTTCCAGGAAGGCCTCCTGTTTTTAAGATGTCACAAAGAACCTGAATAAACTCTTGGTCAGTTCATAGATCCATCAATTTGATGCATAAAACAAAAATCTAGGAACTTTTAGAAAATCCAAAGGACAGAATTTTTTTTATTTGTTATCACTTCTTAGAAACACAAGCCACGTTATAATTCAAACATGATTAAACTAAAACTAGTATAGTTGATAGCAGCTTGAAAGTCTCAAGTGTCAAACTTAGTTGTATGTTTCTCTTCTTAATTATGGATCCGTCATAAAATCTTTGTAACCCTGTTACCTGTATGTCTCTGCTCCAATCAACAGGATCACTAACTATGAACGCTGCTTGAACCCTTTCAGAGAAGACATCATTCCTTGGAGCACTCTCATTAAACTTTGGATTCTGAGTAGCAGCCAGCTTGGTTGCCCATTTCTTGTATGGTGCCAGTGGATCAATGTTTTCAAAGCATGATGCATATTCATCAATTGAAAGAACATTTCTGAAGATAAAAATCAACAGGAACAAAATAATAAGATATTGAAGATGACGTTGGAATGGTTGGATTCATTATTCAACAAAATCATCAAATATCAGACAAGTCAATTATCTTAAAACCTTACTTAAAACCATATTCTGACATCACAGCAGCAGGGTCCCCTTTTCCCACAGCAACAACAAGTTTATTATCAAATCTGTAAACTGAAAATTCTATTAGAGAAATATAATGCAACAAATAGGCCTGAAGACCCTGCAGTGCATGTTAACCTTACTGGTTTCAGCGTGTAATATTCATACACGGCCAAATCAGACAAGAAGCACATGCATACCTATTGACCAATTGTTTAAATGGTGAATGGCCCTGCATAACCTGCGTAGTGGTCAAATTTGGTTAAGGGAAGAACGTCTGCAATTTCAAAAAAGAATTTAGGACAACAATGCGAAAAGGTGGTCAATAGACATGCATGCAGAACAGACCAGAAAACAGAACCACACACGTATATATCATCATACAGGAGAAGAGAAAGAATTGTCAGTTACTATAGATTAGTGCATATTTCCAAAATCCAAAACCAATAATTCTAAATCTCCAAACCAATCCTTCTGATAGAAAATGGACATTGGATGCTTTTCATGTTCTTTAAGATATTAAATGCATTTGGTTTTTCATTTAATGCATTATTTATTAATAGGAGGATAAAGCAAAACTCTTCCAACAAACCTGTGAAGGTGAGACGTTTATACCCAACAGTTGACTCAGCTCAAAAGCTCTTTTAGCTTCAGGAAAGCCACCACCTGTGTGAAAGACAAACTAAACATTAAAATAAGTGGCGTATTATTTCAAAACAAAATATCTATCACAGTAATAACCATACACACTAATCATATTTCACCATAATATTATGACCTGGTAAGACTCTGAAACACGAGTGTATGATTATTATTTATTTATTAAACTCAATATTTGCCTAGTGCTGGATGTGCAGATGAGTCGTTAATAACACCACATCCAATGCAAAAATGAAATTTCATTTCATCTGAACCTCATTGTACGGAACGGGACAATTTCGGAACTATGGTAAAGAGAACAAGTAAAATTAGAAGGAGAACTCACCATTGGTGAGGAAAACGTAAGGGATTTTCAGTCTACCTGACAACATAAACATATGAACAAATTGATGAGTCGGTGATGGTAAAAATAAGAAATGGCGGAAATAGATAAGAGAGTTTTTCTTTTCTTTTTTACCAGCGTCGTCGTATAATCTTCGTAAGGCTCCCGGAGAACCACCGACGGGGGTGTTTCCGAGCAGAATGACGCCGTCGATGTCGAACGCAATGCCGAATGAAGGCCTGCTAATGCTAGATCAGTTATCGAATTCGAAACCGTAAAATTAAGAGTGCAGTGATATACAACGCAAAAAGAGAATTGGAAACATGAGGTTCTACGAATCACGAAGACACGAACCGTTCCGATCGCTGAGAAAATGAGCGCGAAAGTAAATAGGAAAACGCAGTGCGCTTTCTCGCTTTGGTTAAGAGACGGAAGCTCATCGTTTCAGTGGTTTTCCCTCCCCCAACTTCAGAATCAGTAGAGTACCACACCACCACAGCAAATGTTTGTTACTCTGTTGCTTGCTACTCCATAATTTCTGGCTTCTCACTCAAATAGCAAGTTAGTTGCTCTGGTCACTGCTGGACAGTTAGATGTGTCAAACGGCCCGGCTCGGAAAACCAATTGTTTAGTGGGCTTGGCCCATAAAGTAAAGGTTAAACTAGCCCATAATACTAGGCCCAAATTATTTTACACTAATACTTTAACCGGAGAATTACAGCACCATCACAATTCACAATACATGAACACCACTTTCCCTTCCTATTCCAAATTAGTGGAAGACCAGTAGTAGTAGCGGAATCAAGTGAACAACGCTCTTCATTTGCCCCGAAGAAAGCGTCTGGTTTTGGCGGGAAACAGCAGAAGGGAGGGGGTAAAGAGGGAAGGGAAGTTTAGATGGCGAACAAGCTCATCAACCAGATGGGATTGCCCAAATCCATCGCCAATATCTTCACTGCTCGTAACATTATCACCGCCAAGGTAATACTAACCCTTTCCTTTTGCCCCACTACTAATTCCTATTTTTCTCTTTATATCCGCTTTTCGTTTTTGCTCATAAATTTTGCTAGAGAAATGCTTATTATTCCCCTACCTTAATTCACCTGAGAGTAATGATGCATTTTTTCAAATTTCTTATTTATTTATTTGTTTGTTTGTTTTTAATTCGCAGGATGCATTGTCTCTTACTGAATTTGAGTTGATGGAATTGTTGGACGTTGGGATGGCAGAAGTAACATCTGCAATGGCACATATTAGCGAAGTCGTGTGTCCACCTTGTCAAACTGTATATATACATGCTTTTCTTTCTTGCCTTTTAGTTTCTTTTTGTTTTTCCAAATTTTTTTTCTGGATTTACTGAATCTTGTGGTAAATAATACTGTACTAGGCGTTACTTCTGATGGAGCAGCGGGTACGCAACGAGAGCTTGGCTGGTCATCTTCCCACTCGTTTGAAAGGGTTGGATGAAGCCTTGTGCGGTGGTATACCATTCGGTGTTTTGACAGAGTTGGTTGGTCCAGCAGGAATTGGCAAAACACAGGTATATATGCGTGGTAAAGTTTGAGAATATTTATTATTTTCATTAACATTAATCGGTGAATTTTATATTGCAGTTTTGCTTGAAGCTCTCATTGCTGGCTTCATTGCCGTCAAATTGTGGAGGCTTAGATGGCCGTGTGATATATATTGATGTTGAATCCAAATTTAGCTCAAGAAGGTAGTTGAAGCATATGGGCATTGTATTGCTGCTTTGAGCGCTCTCAGTCATAATGATATTGTTTACTGTCATATGTTTTGGTTTTTAAAAGAAAAATGTCTTCCACTGGTGAATTTGCTTTTTGTCCAGATTGATAGAGATTGGAATGACGAGTTTTCCTGAAATATTTCACAAGAAGGGAATGGCACAGGAGGTTTGTAGATTGTTTCTCCTTTTTTTCTCTTATCTTTTTTGGCTAGGTTTTCTATCTCACCTGAACTTGACAATATCTAGTAAGTAGGAACTTGATGAGGATTATCTTTACTTTACATATCACAGATGGCTGGTAGAATCCTGATTTTACGTCCTACATCACTTTCTGAATTTGCTGAGAGGTGCGAATTTCCACACGAATTGATTGTTGTTATTCTCAGCAACAGCATGTATGGTATCATGGTAAACAAAATCAACAGAATGATATATGAGAACTATAAGAGAACTAGTACCATATTAATTAATTAATAGGTTAAAAGATGAGAGCTTACTGATGTTTGTTCATGTACAATGAACCCTGTGCGGTCTTAGAGAGGATCTGTCATAGTCATAACTTAACTCCTATTTTATTCTGCCTTTTCTTTCAAAGGTTCTATAAGACAACTTTACAGAAATAATGTGTTAACATAACCAGTTTGCAGCGGATCAAAGTATCACTTGTCCAGCAACAAGTCAAGTTGCTCATCATTGATAGCATGGCTGCTCTAGTTTCAGGGTGAGCTTAACTTTTGGGCAATGATTATGAACAATGTAGTCAAGGATGCTCTCTCCAACGCTCTTCAAAATTATAAATATTCTCTGATAAGCAGCAGCATCCACTTAGGAGGGTATATGTGAGGAGAAATAGATAGGAGAGAAGAGGATCCCAGACTTGTACCCTTGAGTAATTTCATTTGGCCTCCCACTTTAATCTATCTCCACTAACATTTGGTTAATTTTTGTTACATTATGAAACTGTCTTAACTGATTTAGAAGCTGGGATCCTCTTCTCTCCTTATATTTCTCCCCACATATACCCTCCTAATTGGACACTGCTGCTTATCATTCTTATGATATCCCCCTATTCATAAATGTCTCGTGCATAGAAATTGATCAATTTTTCTGTTCAGTGAATATGATTGTGGGGCTTCTAGACAACAAACATTGGGTTGGCATGTTTCTTTCCTCAAGTAAGAACCATTCCATCTTTATCTTCACTATTACATTTGTAAGATTTTAGGGAAGAGGAATTACATGTTTCTTCCTTGAGGCAGTACTGATTTTGAACGTGTCTAGGTCACTTGCTGAATTTTCACGAGTTCCGATTGTATTGACAAATCAAGTAAGATCCCAAATTGGTGATGAATCTCTCATGTATTCATTTCAAGGTATGATGAACGAATTTTATTTGGATAGCTTTAAACTATAGTTTAACATATCATTGGGCTTGTTAAGCAGCACAAAGCCGCTCTATAAGAGAAGACTATCGTGCTACATATGATTCTTCTCATCTTGTTGCTGCTTTGGGAATTAACTGGGCTCATGCTGTGACCATCCGTCTTGTACTTGAAGCCAAATCAGGTTGATTAATTTGCAGTGATTTATGCCCTATTGATTTTAAATGTATTTCTCTGTAGCAAGTGTTTGTGTACATGCCACCTGGACTTGACTGAAATTGTTGGGGTGGGTGGGGATTTGGGTTGAGGTCGTAAGCTGAACTCACGATAATAACTTCCTAGACACCAGATATATTACTTAACAATTTCTAGTGTGCTTGGAGTCTTCCACCTCATTATTTTTTTGAACCAAAAAAGAGTGAAATTTTAAATTAATATCAATTGTTTATAATCCATCATTCTGTTTGTAAAATAAGAATTTTACGTGAATGGGTTTTATCAAATGTATCGAATCCATTCTTAATTAAAATTGTGACATGTTTTGGGTAAAAATTGGTAAGTGACTGAAGTTTGAGAATCCAGCAATTAGATGAAAAGGGGAATAGAGAGATAGGGATGGAGCACAAGATATTATAATGTACTAAAGAAAGTCCGAATAATTGTTATACATGACACTGACATTATACCCGTCCCAAATTTATATGGTGTTGTTTGATTCATGTAGCCAATCCCAGTTAATGGGAAAAGGCTTGGTTGTTTTTGTTGTTGTTGTTTAACTTGGGTACGTTTGGATTAGCTTATTTGTGATAAACAACTTCTAATTTCAATATCACTAAAAGAGCTTTAGGGGGGAAAAATAAAGTTTTCCTAAATGTCAACCAAAACTAAATACGTACTAGGTGTCTGGGTGAGGTACAAGTGTAGTACAGACTGTACAGTAAGTAAAAAGCCAACCTAAAAACACTCAAGACTAACTGACACTATAAATATATAACAGCTTAATAATACTATTTAACATGGTATTCCTAAAATTCTAACAAATTTCAGTGTGTCAACTACCATTTATTTATTGTAACAAATGATTGCGTTTGTATTAAAATTTTGAATTTCAGACATTAAATTTCTCGCAGGTCAAAGGTATATAAAGTTAGCAAAATCTCCCATATCACCCCCTCTGGCTTTCCCTTATAACATAACTTCATCTGGGATTGTTCTGCTGGATGATGATGGGTTAGAGATGAAAGGGCCAGAAATAAACACTATTCACTGCCAAGGTTTGTCATTGAGCTTTTTTGCTGTTAGGTCTGCTGAATGCATTTTAAGCAAGTACAAAAAATATTTGGAAAGCTAAAGCCATAGCATATGGAGTGAGTGACATTCACAACTATTTCTCTATTTTTTACAGGCATGACCTTCATGGAAAAAAAATTCTCACTCTGTTTAAAATTCTTTAAGTATTAAATGTGCCAAATATGGGGTCTAGTTGTCTTCTTGCATGACTAAATAAAGTATGGGTAGGGATTTATTTAAATCAACTGTAAGTATTGATAACTTGAACACTTTATTAACTTTCCATGAGCATTAAGTTCATCAATTCAAATGTGGAATTGAGAGTTACATGAAGTAGATCAAGTCTACAAAATTTCATAAATTCAAAAATTAATTGATACTTAATTGCATCACATTATTTTAACATATATTATACTATTCAAAATATAAGTGAATATTTACTATTATATTATATACTTATGAATGTCCTTAATTATCTAAAACTTGGTATGCATGATTAAGATAATATCACATGATTCAATAGTCGGATTAGTTAATTATGCATTCTATAAAAAGTTATTAGATGGTGTAAGTGCATCCCCTTTCCTATAATATAGTCACTGATCAAAGCATTACTGAAAAATTTGCATTCAAGTTACACATTTTCTAGGGTTCCTTTTATTGTTTAAATATATTAAGGCTCAAATCTTGACTTACCAATTTTGAAAATTTCATGAAAAATATGCAGGCCAAAATGCTTTGTTTAATTTTGATGGGGTAAGGCACCGATTTTCATTTCATAGTTGTCATTTCATAGAATGCTTTTTCCAATTATATGGTATCTCACATGACATACTATCCGTATATTTTTGCTCATATCTGTCTAGTGAAAGAAGATAAGCTGGGATTACTAGTTCACTTCAGCAATCTGTTTTCTTTCAGATAGTCCGAGGTTAGTTTATTTATTGTCTTTGGGATGTATATGTTATTGTTCTAGGCTTTCATAATTGAGGAGGAGCTTCTATATTTATTTTTCCTAGCTGTATAACCTATTTAGTAGGTAATTACGTTGATTGTTTATGGCAATTTTTTTCCATATTTATTTTCTTCATTGTTATATCATGAGATGAGATTGTTTTTGGCAATTGAATCTAAAGTCCTTTCATTTGTCTTAAGGCTACAGTTAAATTTTTCAAATGATTTAGATCTTGCATTTAATTGTGGGCAGTTGCAAAGCAAGTGTTCGCTCTGCCATTGTCGCCACTAACAGCTATGTTTCTAGTCTTTGAACGGTATGTGATATATCTGTTCCTTTCAATTTGGCTTCTACTATAGGTCCCATCTTGTGTCACCTAGTTGGATGGGTGGGTTGTCTGGCGGCTTTATTATGAATTATGAAAATCATGTAACAGACAGCTGCATAAATTTTTTTACTATGGATGAATAGTATATAGTTTGGGAACGTTGACAATATTCTAGCATGAAAAGTTGAAAATTACGTACCTTGATACAATACTTAACGACATGAAAAGGCTTAGATGTCTTGACTCAAAAGTGTCCTTAAATACAACTTCGTGTATTGTATGGAGAGGGGCAAAATGTTTTTCTTTGTGTGTTTTTGTTGCTTAAATTTCTGGAGACTATTAAACTATTAAAACAAGTGAAATCTTTCTTATTGTGACCATATTTGGAGCTTGGCTAGTTTGATGATTTTGAAGGAGTGCGTAAGTTTCATGATTTCAGGTATACTTCTGAATTTCGGATATGCTCGCAAAATCTTTTAGGAAAAGTTAATTTTTAGACAAATTATTGATGTTTAGAAGTATCTATTAGTCACCATCGCATAAAAAAAAATTGGTGAATTCTATATGGGTGGTTCATTGTGGACCATCCATTTTAATTATCGAATATATTATTATTTTATCAAACAATTCAAATTATACTAATCTTGTTATTTTTTGAATTTACCAATTAGTTCCTCTTCTCTTTCTTCTCGATATTTCATTATCTCTTTTGCTTGCAAGCAGCAACCCTCTCCAGAAGTTTGGGCAATAAAGTCCCGCGAATTGCAGCACCGAAATGGACATACTGTTTCAGGGTGGTGCTGATGATGCCATGAGGTCCATGAAGGTAAGATTCTTCAGTTAGAGCTGTCAATTCAAGTTGATCTTAGACCAGGCTAGCCCAAAAAAAGACCAATAAAAAAAAGGGACCAGGCTAGCCCTTGACAGGCCAGTCTAACCCAACCTTCTCTAGGTTATGGGTCAAACGGGTTGGCTCATTAATCCATATTTTTTAAAGTAAATCACTTAACAATATAAATAAATAATTTTTATATAAAATAATCACTTTTCTAATACATTCTATTATTCTATTTAATAATAATAATAACATTGTCATAATTTGAAGTTAATACATTAAACATAAAATATTTGATATGTACACCACAACTTTATAAGTCTATCACAACAAAAAAATTGAGATTATAACAGAAATTTAGAAGCCTCTTACAAATTAAAACATGAGCTCATCATACAAAAAATATTGGAGCTTATCTTCATTCCCATTCTTTTTCCATCCAAAATAATAACATTTAAATGATTGTTATTTGCATTAGCTTTTGTTGTCCCATCGTTGCGAGTTAGGATACTTTCTATTTATTTTTCTCTCTATTTCTTCCATTACTATGCTTTTAGGAGAATAAATGGAATAAATGACACCCATGTATTACATTTATGTCATTTATTTCCCCCAAAAGCATAGTAATAAAGGAAATGGAGAGGAACCCAACTCCTTTGTTGCATAATTAAGTTGACTAATCATTCTACACGCTAAAATATACAATTAATTGTAACCAACTGTGAGCACAAATGAGAGTTTGCAAATTTATTTGAAAATGTAGAGCTTCTATACTCAAATATGACCTCCAATGCAAAAGGCGGATTTAGATGCTATCGTGGTGATTTAAATACTCAAATATATCACTAGTCATCTTTCCTAAATCACTGAATCTATGGCTACGTTCATTCCAATACTGAGGTTATGTTAAAAAACAATTGATTGAGTTAAAATCTGAGATATGCAGGATCTGAGGCAATAATATAAGGCAATGGCCTATATATGTTTGTTTTTCGTTCATTTCATTAAATATTAGTTTTAACATGTGCATAATTGGTTATGAAGACTAAATGCCACCTGATTTAAGACTCTTAAGATAATCGAGTTCCAAATACCTAAACCTAGAAGAGAACAACAATATACTAAAAGGTGCAACTTGTGATTCTCGATTAGGTCAAAGGTGCAACAATATACGTGGGACTTGATTGCCTTGTCCTCATCTATTAAGAGGGACATATATTAATTAATTATACTACCTTCTAGCTTTGGTTTCTTAATCTAAAGAAAGTACTGGCGACAACAAGCCAAAGATTCCACTTGATCTTGAGTCTCTCTCTCCCCTTTTGGTTAGCCTTATAATATTATGTCACATGATTTCAGTTGGACAAATTGACCTCTATATATATAATTTATTTGTTCCTGTGGTTGTTACGAAAGGGGAATGATAAAGCAAATCGATCTGACTTGGTCAGAATTAAAAAACAGGCGAATGATTTCCAAAACCTTGTCTGTCCTTGAATCTTGTTTAACATAAGTATAGGTACGTACAATCAACATTATTATAATTGATTAATACTGATATGGCTCTGTTCTGATGGTTGGTCATCTTTTGTTTATTTTTAAAAACGTGGCATCTTAATCTCCCCGAAATATTATGCTCTCCTTCATTAGTTTAAAGACAAGGTAGCCTTGTTTAATCTTTAATATTCCGAGTGGCATCATATTCGGTGGACATGGTCACCATTTTAATACTACTTTTTGGCTCGCCTGATGATGCTTTTCCTTAGTTAATTTTTGTACTTATTAGTCGTTGCCAAGTTTTTGGTGCGCTTACCTGAGCAGTTTCACATCTCCCGTGCCACCGAAATTTTTTGCTATGGGAGAATCTCATTTATTTAACATAAACTTTTTTCCAATGACAGAAAAAGAGGATAAATTTGTTTCCCAGTTAGCGTTTCCCTTACGTCCTTAATAGCAGTAAATTATTGCTTCGGTCATTTTGGTTCAATCAAAGTTTAACATGCATATATTTCGTAATTTTTCTTGCTCATCCTCTCACATGAAAGAGAGTCTTGTATAACTGTTGGAGTTACTGATATGGATTTTCTGTTTATCCTTTCACATAGCTTTCCATATCCCACCTTATTCAAATGCATAATTAAATCGGTGCTTTAATTTGTTCTTTCTGGTTTTTTTTTTTGATTAATTTGTTCTTTCTGGTTGAATGTTACAGGAGTTGTGGGATCGATGTGGTTATTATAAATTCTACCACAGTGCAATAATCGTCTGAATTTCAAATCCCAATGCCAGGCAGAAGTGTGTGTCAAACTTTGATACATACTCCAATCAATGGCTTGAACCTAACATTTTAAAAAAGCTCCAGATGATGATGAATCATTTTATCCTCGTACATTTTTGCAGTGACTCGAAAATTTAAATATTCTGACGCGTCGATGTTTCTAAATAGTAAATAGTCAGTCATAGTCATAAAATTCACTGCGGCAAGGAAATTACAATTGTATCTTGTGAATAATAGTAGTATTCAATTTAACAGCTGCGGAAACAGATAGAATTGCGGCCATTTACAATGCAACACCATGACATAACTTGTTTGTTTTTTATTGGGGAGTTGGATTAAACTCAAGCCTCTTGGCCCAGTGGTTGTAAGGCCTGCCCTGGGATATGGGGGGTTGACCTGGAGCTCCCAGGATCGATTCCTGCAGTGTACAAAATAATGATTGGCCAGCGGAAGTCACGTCCCGCGAGCGCAGATTAGTCCTTCGTTGAAAGGTTGGGACACTGCGTGGGTAGCCAGCCAGCAATGATCCCCAAACCAAAAAAGAGGGAGTATTAGGAAGTGTGTTGCGAGCACTTCTATGTTATTTTACTTTGATCTGTTTGCAATATAAATCTACCGGGCCTTGCTTTCTGAGGGAGTATTTGCATTTTGCAATATGTATGTGCTAGGTTCAGGCAAATAATGGCATTATTAATGAAGGTCAGCTGCCTAGGGGTCACGTGTTGGGGAAACCATTAATAAAGTTAACTTTTTTATAATGAAGTGTATGAAATTGTTAACAGACCTTAACTATGCATCTTGTTGGGTGGAGTTGGGTGGATAATAATGGAGAAAAGTTAAACGTGTACTAATAAGGCCCTGATTGGATAACAAGCTTATCTATAGCTTATGGCATAAGCTGTATAAGCTACTTTTATAATCGAAAGAAAATTATAGTGAAACTTATTTTATATAAGTCATAAGCTATTTTGATAAGCTATCCTGGGTAGCTTATGAAAAATAAACCCAAAACAGTTTATGAATCAGTCATAAGCTGTGTTCATAAGCTCTGCATAAGTTAATCCAAACAGACCTTAAATTTTATACTAGTTTTAATGAATCACAAATGTGAGACAATAGTTTGTTTATTCTTTTAATAAAGAGAAGGCTGATCATTATTATCATCCAAAAACTAAATATGATAAATTCTTTGCCGATAGAAAATGGACAGATTTAATTTAAACCATACAATACCTTTCTATTTTGTAGCTATGACATTTTTTTTTATTTTGTAATCATGATGTTCTAAGCTACCCGTTTTGCCTTGGCGATATTTTATATGAGAATCCTTCTGATATACTAGTGGTTCGATATTTCCGTGGTTGCAAATGCAAACAACCATCAGGAAGCGAAATAAATCAAATGAAATGATTGAAGAGGCCCATTCCATTATCCATATTTAGTTTCTGACTACCTTCCCCGAGATTCTTCGTTCTTGTGGCTTTCTGTCTTCATTTATAGGCCTTAGTAATTTTTTTTATCCTTCTTTTACAAAATCATTTCTTTTTATAAAATGAACTCTCTCAATAATTTTTAAATATGAATTATTTTAAATATATAATAAGTTAATTCATATTTGCACTAAAGATTCTTTTTACTTCCGTAATCTAACACTTTAGAAAATCGCCACTAATAAAGGGTTAATATCCTTGAAAAAAATTATAAACAAATGTTAGTAATTACTACTAGTATGTTGGATTTAATGAAAAATTTAAACTCATTTCTTTCTTATTACTCCAATTTCTGTATCTCTCTTTTCAAATTACCAAATTATCTTATCACTCCAATATCATTGAATATGTGCATTCCAAATAAATCCTTAATTGGGAAAAACAAGGCCAGGTGTCCTTTCCTTTTATTGGTAGGTTGATACTGACTTGCGCCTTATTTTGATCCTCTCTGCACGGCACAAGGCACGCTCCTATGGAAACAATCAACCAATTATTATTTTAATATAAGGAACAGTCCAAACACATAAACAATATGATTCTTAAACAAATTATTGGGGTTGCGGAAAGGGAAAAAAATTATTCAACTAATAAGGAAGTACCCCACCTGCTATATCAAAGTGGAAAATGAGAATAAAATAATAGCAATGATTTTCATTAAAATAATGGGAAAATGTAAAAGTTTGACATACCGACGGGATAAGATATTGAGGAAGGCCTTTCCATGAATGGAGAAGAAGCGTCCACGTCTCCCTAAGCTTAAACCTCGTACATCTTGCCGACAACGTACCCATCCAAAAGCAAAAGAAAACCTAATCCTATTTTTAGCATTGTTCAATTCTGAAACATATAACTTTATTTATTTATACCTTTTTTTCATAAAACCATATACCATAGTTGTTGTATTCGTGCACGTTTATACACCTGCGATTTGGAACAGGGCAAAAATTAATTAGATATTTCTCTTAGATAATATTTATGTGAATCTTACTAAGTAGTAAGAAATTAATGAGACTCTAATCTATGCTCCACACAAATTTTATTCTGTTGAAAACTATATTACTAACACTTTTCTTATTAAATCATGCAACAGCTAATTGCACATGTTCAAACCTAAAATTGTTGTCAACATACTAATTCGATTTTAAAATAATTATCGTTTACAATTTCATGTGATTGTTTAGAAATTAATATATTTTTTTTAATTGGTATCTTACTTCAATGAAGCTTTGTGTTCTTCTTAATAAGAATATTACAAGATAAAAGTAAAGGGATAAAATACAATCTCCTCCTCTAAAAGCTTAAATTAAACTTCTCTCCCGTATATTTTAAAACACACACATCTCTCTCTTGATATATAAATATAAATACATATTTTTTTCTAGCTTTCAATATATCTCGTAACTAGTTTTAAATGTTTTATTATTGATTTAAAGACTTTAATAGATCGGATAAAGTTTTAATATTCATTTTATAAGTTTAAGAACCTTGTCTAAAAAAGCAAGAGATACTAGCTCAATTTGCAGAGTTTAGCCTTTATAAACTAAGAACATTGTCTAAAATATCTATTTTATCTTTTATGGTTTTATAGTTAATCAGTAGTAAGAGTTCAAACTGTTTGTTAAGGATACTAAAATTCATAAATATAGAAAAGAAATTAGTTTATATATAATAATTGAGATATTTACTATGGTGGAAGATGTTTGTGTTTGGCTTAATTGCATTTGAAAATGTGTGAATTCACATGTCACGTGACCATATAAGTGTCATGTAAGTATTTTTTTGCTAGTAGATAGACAAAAAAAAAAAGACGAATTTGATTGTAAATAGAGGAGAAATCCTAGACTTAGTTAGCGCAATTGAAATATGAGAATCAAAATGTACAATTCCAGTCAAAGTTGCAATTAAGTTTTTACAATTTCAGTGTACTTGCATCTGTGCCCGTAATTTTATACGTGCTCCGTACTATAAGATTTGGTTATAAGTAACACTTGGGCCTTGAGATCATGCAAAACAGGTGTTTGCAGTGGAAGGCGTTGCCAACAATGGCGCGTGATGGATGCATCTTTTTACTGCCACTGCCACAATAGGAATGGGCGACACCGAGGTTTCTTGTCTACAGAGAGGGACCACAATTCCAAATAAACCAATAGCAACTGGTATTCTGTGTACTGTTCTACAGTACTCTGGTCTCGTCCCAAAAACGCAACTTGAGCAATTGGGCAAGTGCCCCTTTTTTTTTTTAATTAAAGTTATTCATTTGTCCACATTAACTTTACAAAATAAATATAAATATATCACGAGTCTCCACTACTCTTGCAACAAACGAGTCAAATATTTACTAATTAACCACGTACCTCCGATCCTTTCAAGTTCAACTCCACTAGCACCGTTAATTAATATATACACACATATTATTAGTCGCTATATAATAAATTAATATGGGGTGGAGGATCTTACTATATATCAACCATGTTTCTGCTGACTTAGAGCCATATCTTACCATCAAATTAATTAAACAGAAAAACTCAATTCATTGATACTGAAATTTATTGATTTAGCAATAGTTGTAAGAATTTAAGATAAAAATCTACTTCCACCAAAAGTCCATTAAAAATATTCAAACTTCAGATTTTGGATGTTTAATAAAATCTTTAGCAATAATTAGCTTGCTCTAACACTAACAACCTAAGAACGACTCATGAACATAAGCCAATAACTAAATAAAATTGATCTAATATTCATTTCTAACTTTATTATGTACGAGTCATAAGAAAATAGAATAAGACGAACATTGACAAATGTCCTAAATTAAGAATAAGAATTTACAAATAAAAAGTATTCAATGAAGAATATTTAAATTTGTAATACAATAAATATTTTATTTTTCAATTGCTTAATCATAGATATTTCTCAATTACTCGTTGCCACGACGCAAGTGTAAACATATCGAATTTCTTTCATGTCTCGTTTGGTGGGAGAAGAAAACAAAAAAAAAACAATCATTTTTATCGTTCACGTTGTTTGTTTCTCTGCCTTTGACAACCATTTTTTGTTGTACAGAAACATAAAACGATTTCATAGCTCATTCATATATAGTCATGGGAAATTAAACCCAGAGCGAAACGAACCATTGGATGACCAATTTTGAGTTTTTGACCTAATTAAGAGTGGAGAGATAGTGGGTGAGGAATGTGTGTAGGAAAGGAGAACACGTGTCTGTCGAGGATTGGGTGGGAGAAAAGAGCATAAAAGGGCAATAAATTTTGTTCTTCTTCCCTAAAACCGGCTATAGCCGGGAGGGTTGGGTGTAATAATAATCTAACAGTGGAGTTACCCGAATTAGAAAAACAATGTTCACAAAAGGTTTTTAAGGTTGGAGGATTACCCTAAGGAGTATTATTAATTGTGCGACTAACAAAAGATTAATTTTTTACCATATAATATATTCTCTCGTAGGTCACCATGTCTTATTCTTGCCATTATAGTAGTATTTTTTAATTGCCGCTGCCAAAGGGCAAGTGCCAAGTAGCTGTTGTTAGGTGTCCTTTTGTGTGTTTGGCCATATTTACGTTACGTCCTTGTTGGAGAGGAAAGTTCATGAAACGTGAGTGGGGACCTACACATATAGCTTTCAACATTATTTTGTTTTCATGATTAGATTAGATTAGATGAGACACCTTTTATTACTTTATTCTATTATATCGTATGATAGGTAAAGCTTAATTGACCCCCGCGCGCTTTACAAAAGAAAAATCTCATTTAATTTGCTGTTTAATTAATAACTGTATTTGTCAAACAGTGCTACGGATAAGTAGGAGTACCAAATTAGTTGCATTATTGGTCTTTAATTAAACCTGACTGCTATATATGTGGTAATAACAAAGGTACTTATATATTAGTATTAATCAGTATTCTTAGAGTACTGGGTCGGGCCGGAACGGGTAATTAAGGAATCGATACTTTTTTAAAATAAAAACCATAATATTTTTTATTTCTTAATAAGTGTACCTTCAGATATGACACTAGTTAGCATTTGTATAATAATGTGAAAGTTCAATAAAAATACACACACTTAATATATTTGTAGTGACACTGGTCAGTTGATGAGATAAAATCTTGATGTAAACCATACATTATAATTTTTTTCTTTTTTATTCTCCATAGCCAAACAAGAGAAAATTGAATATTTTTCACATGTTCTCCATGCATTTTTTCTTCCAACAAAGACAGAACAAATATGTTTAAATTAGTTCATGAGAGTTTTTTTTACCTTTTATTCATAACACACACACAAACACAACATGGTTCAAATTTGAAGTATTTTTCATTAATAATTATATACTATATACTTTGACTGAGGTTAATAAATTGCTTTAAGCTCTCTCTTGTCAATTTTTTATTTATAGATTATTTTATTTCATTTTCAAAATTTAAATAAGTAACAACGTGTATTTATAAATTTGTCATTTCATATTTATCCTTGAATCTTTAACATAGTTTTAAAAGTAAAAATTAATTACGAAAACAAGGAATCAATGTGAAGTCCGTATATTTCTTTTGTTAATTTAAAAATTACAAATTCATTAGATTTTTTTATAGACACTCATTTTAATTCGAGCCGAGACAAGTGTACTCATATAAGGGGACAAAACTCTCTCAATGTTTTTTTTATTCACAAAACTCAAATCTGTTGAATTTATTAGTATTGGAAAAGACAATTGTCATAAAATAATTCTATAGATTAATATTTCTCCTGGGTGAAGATCCCTTTTTTAAAATAAACTTTATTAATGTATGCTTTTAATTAGCCATGGCCCAACAAGTAATTACTAATTAAGTGGGACTAGGGTTGTTGGCTCCTCAAGAAGACGTCATCATTTTTCAATTTGCTAATCATGTGAAGTGTGATATATAGAGAGCAAGACTTGAAATAGCGCAGGTCGGTACAAAATGCAGCTAAATAAAATTTAAAACTATCGATTGTATCTGATTATTTTCATCTCGCTTAATTCGCACCTCAATTCAAAAAAATTGGCTATGTAAAACCTTCCTAGGATGATAATTTTATAATTCAAACCCCGCATATATGATTCTAGGGGGCAAGATTTGTCCCTCTGATGATCAGTACTTTCACATAAAAAAAATTCTCTCATTTTTTTTCTCGATAACAACGGAAAGCTAAAACAACCAACAACTAAACGCGACGGGGTAACACACTACCCCTAACATCATCTGTCAAAATAATACCTAAAGAAGGACACACAGTGTCAACAACAACCCAATCAAAAGTGGAAGCTGAAAAACCTTGCCTAGCCAGTCCGCCCCATGGTTACCTTCCCGGTAAGTATGAACAACCGAAGTGCGCCAAGTCGGATCCCTTAGCAGCGATAGAATATCCTGCTTTAAAGGTTGAAGATAAGCCAAACAAGAACCCCTAGAGTTAATCAAATCAACTACCACTTTAGAATCAAGCTTAAAAATCACCCAACTCAACCCAAGTTGACGGGCCAACTTAATTCCAAGATGCAAACCCCATAACTCCGCCCAAAGAGCATTCCTCAAGCCAAGTTTGGAGTAAAACCCCTGCACAAATATGTCTCTCTATATATATAATTATCATTTGATATGTCTCTCTTTATATATAATTATCCAAATAAAGTTATTAATAGTATAATATTAACATATATACACTTGTATAATTTGATTCATCTTCTATATGTGTGTGTGTGTATATATATATATATATATTCAATTGTATTGAATCACTTGTCCATCCTATATACTACCCATAAGACTCGTCCACGTTAGGATTTTCCAAAAAGCAAAAAGAACATGTGACTGGTGACGATTTGAACTAATTGGGTCATACCCCACAGGACAAATCCTGCAGTTTTTTAAGTTTGATGTTTTCTATGAAAGATAACCATATCTTTCTATAGAGATATATCTTTATAGACGTTGATGTTTAGAAAGCTCAAGATCATACATAATTAGTTGAAAACCTATTTATATTTTTCAAATTCTTAATTCTTAATTTTGTGTCAGTACTAAAATTACTTGTATCATTTTTAATGCACAATACTTATTAAAATTTATTTAAAATTAAAATTATTTTTTATTATTAATTTTTAATAAAATATTGTGTTTTTATCAATGAGGCAAAAAATTTAGATGTGATTTCAATGGGACTATTTTTCTTGTTTTATTTGTCACTTTTGGAATATTGATTGATTTCAAATTATTTATCACTTTAGAATATTAAAAAATCATTAATTACTTTTCTAAACAATATCCTTATTTATTATTTTCTCAACAGATCATGTTAATTAGTCATTCTTATCTATAACTACATCCAACACTTTTAAAGTTTTAATAAAGGTATTTTAATAAATAAAAAAATTGATGCAATAAAAAAATTATTTTATCATAATAATTAATATAATTAATATATATGGACATATATTAATCTTAAACGACGAATAAAATGATGGGGGAGTAATTGTTTTATACCCTATCTGTTTGGCGAATCCGCAGATCCGAAATCATCAAAAAATGGTCAAAAATTGCGACGATTAACTGGTGCTATTTAAAGCGTCCATTTTGCTTGTGCTTAATGAGGGAACCCAGCTTGGGTCAGTTCTCCACGCAACCATTTTTTTTTTTTTGGATGAAAACACGCAACCATTGTTATTAATGCTATGTTTGAACAAAAGCAAGCTAAAACTTATATTTTTGGGGTTTTTCAACTGCAAGTTAAACATAATATTAGATACCCCCGTGGGGTGGGATCAGCTGGTTAAGAGCCTTCACCTTGTTTATGAGGTTGAGGGTTCGAACCCAGTTTCCCCACGTTTACCTGTCTAAAGCGGATTTGCGCTGTGGGTAGGGGGAGGCAATCCGTAAATTCCACTATAAATCCTCTTGAGGTTGGTGGTAGGCTCTGGCCTTGCATGGGGTCGATCCTTGCCCCTAAACTAAACTTTTCTTTACCAAAAAAAAAAACATAATATTAGATAAATCTTTTTTTAGTCATGATATTGGTACGAAGTACCCCATTCAATTACATTTTTTCTATTCACAATATTCAAATCTGAAACTTTATTTAACGAGTCCAAATCTAGTTTCTTTTGGACTAACATAATGTTGGTAAACATAATATTAGATAGTTTGAAAAATGTCATTAACACGTTTTATAATATATTTTTTATTATTCAATTTAATTGATGTATATTTTATTTGGTTGTTGGAAGAAATAAGTAAATAACCGAGTAGGATGAAAAAGACAATAAACATAAGTAAAAAATGAAAAGATTTTTAGATCGCAAAAAAATAGGAAGAAAAAAAAAGAAAACAAGTAAAAGATAAAAAATTAAACTTCCCTCCACTCAATTGATTAGTTGGAAAAAAAATAAAATACATATATATATATATATAGAGGAGCGATCAAATTACACCAGTGTAACTCTTGGACGTGTTACACCGCTAATAACTATTCACCGGATAATTATATTCTAAAACTCACCGTTGGATGAAAAGATACTATCATGTAGATCATTCCTATAAAATTTCACATCAATCTAAAATCATTTGATGTGTCATTGAGATACGTCAAGATTAATGTGTTTTAAAGTGTATGAATTTTGACATATCTCAATGACACATCAAACAATTTTAGATTGATGTGAAATTTTACAGGAATGATCTATATGATAATAACTTTTAATCTAACGGTGTGTTTTAGGATATAATTATCCGCTGAAGAGTTATTAACGGTATAACATTGACCAAAGTGTTACACCGGTGTAATTTGATCCCTCCTCTCATATATATATATATATATATTAGTATAAAATATTATTGTCCATGTGTTGTAATTATTGTCTCATTCTTTCAAGAGGTGCACTATATGAGGGGTAGATTTGGTATTTGGAAATTGAGATAATAAACACATGTATAGTACTTTAAATGATGTAAATGTCTCCACTCATATCATTAGAATTGGCGTGGCAAGTGATAAGAGGTTTGAGTAGTAAATATAATATCATATGGTTAAAATCTAGTGTCACCATTATATAAAAAAAGTATCGATCTCCACTCATAATGTTAAGTAAATTAAAAATAATTCATTAATTTACTTGTTTTTCTCCGCTTTGTTCAGAGTTATTCTTTTGCAGAGACAGGGAAGATATATTTTAAGGTAAGACTCACCACAATTTTCCTTTTATCTTATTTTCTCTTGAAATCAAATAGAGTGGTGATGGTCTACTTTCCCCTTTTGTTTTTCCTTTTTTTTTTTATAACAAAAGAGAAAAAGGGTGTTTTCCTTTTATTTTCTTCACTCTTGTTTTTCCCATACCAAACAAAAGGAGTGTTCCCAACCACGTGATGATATTTTTATTTCTCGTTTCGGGGACCACTACTATAATAAGAGAGTAAATACGAGATGAACAAATCGGGTATTGGACGGTGGGAAGAGGGATTTCCAGTTTTATAGTCTGTGCAACGGGTCCGGCGTGATTTGACTGAGAGATCAACGAACAAGATACGCGGGCCAGTAGCATATTATTACCAAAAGCACCATGAGGTCGTGTCACATAAAAAGTAAGAAAATCAAAATAAATATTTATAAGTAAAACATTACTTTAGTACTTAAAATTTAAAATCATAATAATAAAGAAATTTAATTCCTGAAAGGATCATGTTTCAAAAAAAAAATTCCTGAAAGGATCTAAATGATATTTTACTTAGGAAAGATCAAACTACTCACCACTTATACGCATTTTGTTATTTTGATCAACTAACTATAAAAATTACTTAAGTAATCATTTATATGCTCAAACCCTTTCTTTATCCATAAGTTGTAAATCTCGTTAACTCCTTTTTTTTTAAAAAAATTAAATAAAATTTTAAGCTAAACAAGTTTAAAAATATGTGCGTGTACAAGTATATACTACATTTATGAGTTTAATTATTATTCACTGAGAGTAATTATACTGTCAAGTGCATATTAATCAAATTCTATATTTATTCTCAATTAATGTTTGGTACGTCCGTTCAACGGTTAATCAACCCATTTATCCTTAGTTTTTGCAATGATCGATCCTTCGTAATCTACTGTCTTCAATATTTTTTTATAAAAAACATAGGACAAAATTATTAAGATCAAAGAAGTGCATTGGAATGAGTTAATTATAATTAATGATGCTATAATTTTATAAAAGTATTTTTTGTAAGATTAATATCTTTTTATATTCTTTTTGTGGGTCTCATAATAAATAAAGGTAAAATTAAAAATTAACAATTAATTTTGTTAAAAATAATTAAATATTAGTATTTTTTATAACAAAAACTATAAAAATAATTCATTTTATTTATTATAAAAAAGACCAGACGAAGTATATTTCATTTCTAGAGGTGAGATAACTTAATTCTTCTACCGAAATGTCTTTAGGACAATAAATGACGTGACAAGGCATCGGATCCACCAAGTTATTGACAGAAATCGAGTAAATTGTCAAATTGACCCCTGAAAGATATATACGGTGGCAAGTAGGTCCCTGAAAGACAGAAATAAAAAAACTCGTCCCTGAAAAATGTATTCGGTTGTCATATTAGTCCCTGAATGTCATTTCTATAATTTTTAGGGGTCATTCTCAAATTTTAAAAATTTAAATGGGTTAAAAAATAATTAATTCTTTCCTCACACAATCCCTCCTCCCCACCCCCTATCTCTCTCTCTCTCTCTCCACCGCCTCTTCTCTCTCACCCTCTTCCTCTTCCTCTTCACCACCACCAACTCTCACAACTTCCTCTTCACCCTTCCCTCCCCCATCACCCTACCACCCCTTCAACCCTCCACCATCACCTTCCCACCCTTTTAATAACCCTCCACCACCACCTTCTCAGTCTTTCAAATCTCCACCACCACCACTACTACATTTATTCCCTTCTCCTCCACCTCCTCGTGGACACCCTCCACCACCACCACCACTACCCCCCCCCCCCCACACAGTCCCCACTCACTTTGACACCCCCTCCCCTCATTCATGGCTTCTCCACCTCAAAGTCCATGTTGAATTGGGTAATCAATTAACACGCAAACACTCCCTTCCCCTCCCCTTGTTTCTCATAATTATGCATTGAATTGTGTAGTATTAAATTAGATGAGGTTTGGATGATAAACTTAGGAATATGGCTCTGTTGCTATTGTATTGTATTAGGTGGTGGAGATGAAGAAACCAATAAAGGAGGGAAGAAGAAATTCATTATCAGAGATGAAGAACCACAACAGTAACAGTTTCCCGGTTTTTCGTTTCCTACAATGTTTCTGTTTTATAGCTAGCAAATTGACTTTAGCAGTTCAGCACATGCTTTTCTTTTTTGGCACCAAAAATCTGGTTTTTGTGTGGTGTAGATATTGGCAGACAGTAGGAGAGAGGAAAAGAGAGAACCAAATGAAGACCCCTTTTCCGTACATTATCATATTTGGTTTGTCAACTCCTTTTGTAGTCTTGGCCATTGCTTTTGCTAATGGTTGGATTAAGGTACCTATTCGGTGATTGATATTTCAGACCATAAACAAACACAATACTTCCTTGTTTACTACTCGTGTTCACATGTTAATTCTCACGAATTTTAAGCACTTTAGTTCTTAAGAAAAGTGACTGGGGACTATGTGGGGGTGGTGGAGAAAATCGACGAGGTGGTGGTGGAGATTTGAAAGAATGGGAAGATGGTGGTGGAGGGTTATTAAAAGGGTGGTAGGGGGAGGGTTGAAGGGGTGGTAGGGTGATGGGGGAGGGAAGGGTGAAGAGGAAGTTGAGAGTTGGTGGTGGTGAAGAGGAAGAGGGTGAGAGAGAAGAGTGAGAGGGCGGTGGAAAGGGGAGGGGGAGGGAGAGAGAGAGAGAGGGGTGGGGAGGAGGGATTGTGTGAAGAAAGAATTAATTATTTTTTTAACCCATCTAAAATTTTAAAATGACCCCTAAAAATGATAGAAATGACATTCAGGGACCAATATGACAACCGAAGACATCTTTCAGGGATCGGTTTTTTTATTTCTGTCTTTCAGGGACCTACTTGCCACCGTATATATCTTTCAGGGGACAATTTGACCATTTACTCACAGAAATCGCATAACATTGTATTAATTGTCTCTCCTCAGGCAATTTTTTTCCGTAAGTGTCTGAAAGGGATTTGGATACTCTTTATTTATTTATTTTTCAATTTTTTTATTATTATATTATATTTTTGAGATAATAAATACAATAAATAATATTCTCTATTATTTATGTATTACATTTATATTATTTATTTTTTTCAAAAATATAATAATAAAAAAATAGAAAAAAAATAAATAAAGAAAATCTTCATCCTCCCGAGAGAGGTATAGGGTATATCACCACTTGCTATTATTAGTAAGGTCAATAATGATTAATATACTATAATAATTAAAGGAATGTATTGGATACGGTCATACAGATCATTGATGTGTTGGTATCATAATAGAAGGAGTGAATGAGTTGTTATTTAAAAAAATAGATACTCTTATCTCTTTTGTTTTTATGATAAGTGATACTCTTGTCTCTTATTTTTAACAATTTTTTAATTATTCTTTAATGTGGATATCCTTCACAATCACATATAAAAAAATTAAACGTTCATATTGATATATGGTTATTAAATTATTTTCTCACTTTCATATTTTTTTCAGAAATTAAGTATAATAAATTTAGACAAGATTGTTATATGTTTTTATATATCAAAGTGGTGTGGTTCAAGCGGTAAATAGTTTGGATACTCAAGATCCTCCAATAGATTAGTCTCCGCAGTTGCGTACAAAAATATTATGAAAAACAAAAAAAAACTATATGTTTTTACATAATAGATATTTTTTAATTATTTTTTATCTTATCTAATTTTATGTAAAATACCCTTTACCATTAAGTAATATTATCTTATATAATATAATATTTTATAGAATACTATATCAAGTACTTAATATTAATATTATTATTTTAATATTTCATTTTTTTTTGTCAAAGTAGTACTTTATTTTTTTTAATATTTCATCAATCTCACGGTATCATGTATGGATGGGAAAAAAATTCGTACCCGTGGATATCAGTGAATAAAATCTGTTATGGGTATGAGGCGGGTACTTTAACGGGTATTTGTGGGTAAATTAAATAGGTATTTGAGGTACCCGCTAATAAATGGGGATGGGGGCGGGTAGTGAGGTACTCGTACCCGCGGATACCCGTACCCGTTAGTAAAATTACAAAAATTATCTTTTTATTTATATACATATCTAAAAGTCTAAAATATCAATACACAATTTGACAAGTATTAGAGTGTGATGCATTACTTTTAGTTGTTGTCTTACTTTGTTTTAATATTGAACAAAGTGACTCCAAAATATGTATTATTGTTGTGTCATATATTAATTCTCACATTCATATTTTTTATTTTATAGCTTTATTTGTTTTTATTTAATTGAACAATTATTGATATAACAATTAAGTTAAAATTATATGATTGATATAATTTAGTCTTATTAATATGATGTCCATTATAACAAATATTGTGTGGAAACAAATTTTTATAGAATTTTTTAATATCCATAGATATCCACGGATATCCGTGAATTTCACGGGTACCCACTAAAACCTAGTTGACGGGTACCCGCATGGGTACGAGACAGGTACAAGTAACAGGTATACCAAACAGGGCGGATAGCGAGTAGCTACTACCCGCACCCACACCCGCCCCGCTCCATTTACATCCCTAGTATCATGTCTACGGTTACGGTCTGCCCCATTTGTCGTTGTGTACACACACACACACACACACACACACAAGCCCTTAATGCCTCCACACACCACACAACAATAAACCCGGCCGTTACAGGTGGACGGTTGTATCCGTGACTGGTGACCGACCCAACCGGTTCGAGCCATGAGAGAGAAAATGTTTATATATTCCATCTTCTCTTAAAATGTATCTGACTCTGACCTTTGAAAGTGTTCCATTTGCATCCCCTTTATATATCTCTCTCTCTCTGGTGCCAATGGTATCCCATAGTGCCCCATTTTCTTCACTCTCTCCGATTCTGAAATAATCTCTTACGAAATGAGAAATGCAACTACCATCCATATCTCGCGGTGCTTCCTTCTGTGAGTTTCCTTCTCCTAAAACTCCCCCTTCTCGCTTTTCCGGTGACCGGAAAATTTCTCCGGCGTACTCACAGTGAGGATCTTCTATTTCTGTTTTCTGTTCCACTGCAGAATAATCCTTGCTCGTTGAAGAAGCTATTTCCCTTTCTCTCTCTCTAGAACTCCCAACACCTTCCGATACTGCATCTTCAACCGTTTTGCTTACATTTCACGTGTAGTATTAGTTGATTGTTGTTTTCGATTGGATCGTTTTTCCACGTCGGAATCATCTCTCGAAGAGAATCTTCGGCGATGTTGAAGTAAATATTAGGTGAACTGTATATCTTAGCTTGAATCATTAAAGCGCACAAGTTAAGTAACACCAAAAAAGGAAGGAAAAAAGATAGAGTTGGATTTAATACCTTGAAGAAGATTAAGCACCATGTTAGATCTTAATCTGAATGCCGATTCGACTCAGAACGATGACTCGCTTGTGCTGTTGGATAAGCTTCCCGAAGCTTCTTCGGGAACCTCGAATTCCTCCATCGTGAATGCGGAGGGGTCAAGCAACGGAGGAGGCGACGAGGACTCGTGCTCCACACGCGCCGGCTCAGTCTTCACCTTCAATTTCGGCATCCTCAAGGTGGAAGGAGGAGGGAACGACGTCGTGGCGGCGACGAAGGAGCTGTTCCCGGTTAGTTCCGGGAATTGGCAGGGGCAGCCTTCGGCGTCGCCGTTTCTGGCGACGAGGAAGAGCGTGGTGGATCTCTCGCTGGATCATCATCATCGAGGTGAAAACGACGAAGTGAAGTTGATTCAGGTTCAGCAACAGCAACAGCCTCAGGTGAAGAAGAGTAGGAGGGGTCCAAGGTCTCGGAGCTCTCAGTACAGAGGAGTCACCTTCTACAGAAGGACCGGAAGATGGGAATCGCATATCTGGTTCGTGCACTTATGTTATTGGCTATTGCTTGATTACTGGAAAGGAATTGTAATTTGTTGTGAATTTTGAATTTGGTTATGTTATGCCTCGTTGAATAACATATCTGACTTTTTTTTTGTTTTTTTATGGGGTCTGTATTTGACTATTTGTAATTGTTTGGTGTAGGGATTGCGGGAAACAAGTCTATTTGGGTATGGATTTGTACTTTTGGTTAATTTCATTTATGTTAAAGTTTTTATTCCATGCTGCTTTTGCTATTTTTAGCGTCTTTTGATGAAATTGGTATTGGGTCTTGTAGGTGGATTTGACACCGCTCATGCCGCTGCTAGGTACTGGAGTAATACTTTTGCACATGTTTAAATATCCTTTTGTCGTGGTTTTTACCAACAGAAACCGTCCTTCTTTTGATTTTAAGACAAGGGTTTGATTGTTGTCCTCCTTGATTGACTTGGGGTTTTCAATTTTAGAGCCTATGATCGAGCTGCGATCAAGTTCAGGGGGCTTGATGCTGACATCAATTTCAGTCTCGTTGATTATGAGGAGGATCTTAAACAGGTTGGTATAAACACAAGCTTTTGAATTTTGATGAATAGATGAAATCTAGATGGAGCATGCATGCGATCGGTTTTTCACCGTTTTCCTCTATTGATCAGCAGATGAAGAATCTTTCCAAGGAGGAATTTGTGCACATACTACGTCGCCACAGTACCGGTTTCTCAAGGGGGAGCTCAAAATACCGAGGAGTGACACTTCACAAGTGTGGCCGTTGGGAAGCTCGAATGGGACAATTCCTTGGCAAAAAGTGAGGACCTACTTTTATTTATTTAAACTGAAACTGAAGTAGTGTTCTGCTGTATTATAGGATTATATAATACTAGTACGAATTCAAGTACCACCCATTGGCCTGCAAAGCGAATTGGTTTCAGCTTAGTTCTCAGTGGGGTCTATATTCAATCTTTAGGCTTTTTCCATGTTTGGGGAAACATGTCTAAGATGCCTGTTTCAAAGAAACGATTGGCAAAGGTGTTTTTGTTATAGAGATTGCAATGCTTTCGTGCAGGTATATATATCTTGGGCTATTCGACAGCGAAGTAGAAGCTGCAAGGTCCTTGTGATGCATGAATTACATTCTTAACTTTCCTGCAATGAGTTTATTACCCTGAATATCAAAAGCTCATTAGGGTTCCAACCAACATATGTCTCCCTTTTGATTTTTCTGGAAATCAGGGCTTATGACAAGGCAGCTATCAAGTGCAATGGAAGAGAGGCAGTGACTAACTTTGAGCCAAGTACATATGAAGGCGAGATGAAACCTGAAGATATTAGTGAAGGTACTACTTCATAGCAAGATCTTCTTCTGATATTTGATTTCCTAGTGATTGTCTGTTGAAAAAATGTTCTATGTGAAAAGGGATTTGTATTTGTCTTCAACACAGGTGGCAGTCACAATCTTGACCTGAATTTGGGCATAGCGACCCCAGGACATGGTCCCAAAGAAAACAGGGGGCATCATCAGTTCCAGACCGTCCCTTACAGCCTACCTTCTGGAAGTTCAAAGGTATATAATTGAACCTATATATATAAGATTTCTCGCAAATTGTCACCCCTTATGAACTCAAGCTAGTTCCATAACACACTTTGTAGGGCATTATAGCTATTGGGCAGATTTTTTAACGGAATCAGTTTTATTTTGCCCTTTGTGGGGTCACATGTAGCTAATTACCGCATGCTTTACTTTGACACTGTTGATCTTTATGAAACATTTGGTTTGGTTCTTCTGTGATTACTTCAGATTTATGTCTTAATTAATAGTCATGATAGGTTCACTTAATTTACAGATGGAGACCAGTGCTAATTCAGTTATTGGTGATCCTTCTTTGAAAAGGATGGTTGTAACTGAAGAGCGTCCTTCTGTTTGGAATGCCACGTATTCCAGTTTCTTTCCCAATGAGGTTAGTTCACTGCCTACTCTCTCTCTGTCTGGCAGTCACTTCACTGCCTATTCTTTAGTTTTACGACTGGAGTGTATCGCTTATTTCTTTGTTGAGTGCTTCATATAAAATATTAAAGATTGTTTTCTTGTCGGTGTCCACCTTAGAACACGGGGGAATGTTTAACTTTTGTTGCAATCTAAGTTATCGGGGAAGTCGCAGGGATTTGTCTCTATCATGTTGTATATATTTGATGTTCTGTGTCGGTCATTCTTTTTTGACAAAATGAGGTGTTCCCAAATATGCATGAAAAACAGTCCTTGAAATTGGAATATGGCCAAGAATTCGATGACAAATTCCATCATAGCATTTGGATAATACTTCCCTGAGCGTTCCATGCTGCATGCATTCCTTTCCAATTTTGTATCCTATACAGATGAGATTCTGAGAGATGTACATTGTGCATTAATAGAACTTGACGGCGTCATTGGCATCTTTCTTGTATAGGAAGATATTTATAAAGCCTATCTTTGAAAGGAAGGGTTGTTGAAATTTTTGGCAGGAAAGAGCAGAGAGAATCGGCATTGATCCTTCAAAAGGACACCCCAACTGGGCGTGGCAACCGCATGGACAGGTCAGTGCTTCTCCAGTACCACCGTTCTCTACTGCAGCATCATCAGGATTCTCAATTTCAGCTACCTTTCCATCGAGTGCCATCTTTCAAGCAAAATCCATGAACTCAGTTCCCCAGACACTCTGTTTCACTTCATCCACCCCACCTGGTAGCAATGCATCTCAATACTATTACCAGGTGAAGTCCTCGCAGGCACCGCCCTGAGCCTATTTTGTGATACAGATATGAATGGCAAATCTCAACAAGCATTTGCGTTAAAACTCAATTGTATAATTCAGTTAGGAATTGACGTATACTGAGATATGAAATTTGATTGCACCTCATGGTTAAACCATTATGCACATGTATGAAGGAAAAAGCTATTTTTTTAGTGCCTTAGTTCTCCAACGATTCTTGGTGTGTTTGGAAATCCGTTGCACGTTTGAGACAATCTATCACTCTTGATTTCCAAACATGCGCTCTGGTTTCTTAAAATCAGTAACAGGTTGTCAAAATTCATGGCACTTTCCCACCAATTAGTAACAGGCCCTGCGTATGCAGCTCTGAAAATGGGGAGAAACGATTGTGCGTGAATAGAGTGCTGTCTTAGGGTATGTTTGGCTTGCAATTAGTTTTTGGATTCAAGCATATGCTTGTCTTAAATTTGTTTTAATAGTTATTTTGGGTCTTATTTCCGGTGGTCGTTTTTTTTTTCCAGTGGTCGTTTGAAGTGTAGGCCGAATCAAACAGACAAAAATGGAAATGAGAGGGACTGGATAACAGTTTAATTATTTAATAGGCATGAATTTCCCTGTTCACCTTCGCTTTGGTCCTTATATTTCCTTGGATACTTGTTCTTATATTTATGTTCATTTAAATCTTGGTCTCTGCCATTAAATGTATTTTATACTCATTGGTATTTTATGTCTTTTATAATTTTTGTTCATAAAGGTTTTGATTTGTATTTTTTTAATTAAAAAATAGTTCTTATGATATTTTTATTATTAAATTATCAATTCTTGAATAAATGAAAATAAATAAATAATATAAAATACTACATCCGGTTCAAAATATAAACAATAAATATACTTTTTTTGGTCTAAAATATAAGTAATATTTATCAATTTTAAATAAATTAAATGTTAGTTTTTCAATTATACCATTCATTTAATGTAATATTCATATTTATGAGAGACATCAAATGAGATATTTTTGGAAAAAAAATTAAAACTAGTGAATATTAATTAAAATTATCACATTTTTAAGACATTTTTTAGTCTGTGTATTTTATACTATGTTACTTATATTTTGGACCGAAGGGAATAATATTTAAAAATAAATTATATGATTCAAAATTCAATTAGGATGAAATAAAAAATTTAATTATGTATTTTGACGGAAAAAAAAACGATTTTTTTAGTATTACAAGAGTCAAAGTGCAACTTTATTGGAACGAGGATTGGCCATATCCGGGGACAACGGGCAGTGGGTGACAAAAGTCTTCCCGGACAATGATTTGGCACATCTAAAGTGACTGAAGTATAAAGTAAGTAATCTTAATTATTAATGAGAAAATCAAGAAATAATATTCTAACACATCCATGATTTGTTATACATATACTTATAATATCAACCCTTGATTTTTAAATCAATAGTTGAGATTAATTACTTTATACTCTAAAGTGAATTGCTCACTTTAGAGAGGTCAGATCCGACAGACAAATACTAATAAGTGTGTTAAAAGTATTAGGGTCTATTTGGCTCTTATCAGTGTGTTTGACAGAGCTTATTTGAGCTTGTTTTCATAAGCTACCCAGGATAGCTCATCAAAGCAGCTTACACTAGTTTCATCACTTTTTTTATTATAAAAATAATTTATACATAAATATTTATCATATAAGCACTTATGTCATAAGTACTTAAATAAACTTTTTTCAAACGGACCTTTAATTAGTTGATAAATTAAAATCACCTATGTAGTAACAAAAAAAATTAAAATCACCCACCAAAACAAGTTGATAAATTAAAAATTAATATTTTATTAAAACTAAAATATATATACTACAATCTAATGTTATCACACTTTTTAATAAGACTTTTCATTATATTGGTCAAAGCAGCATTATTTAGATTAAAGAGCTTTTTGCAAGTAGATGAATGGAGCAGATCAAAGCTATGAAATCCGATCACAGTTCAGATGCTATCTCTGTTTTTATCGTACCGTCAGAACAAAGAATCAATAAGAACAGGGCCGGTCTAGTATTAGTTATTACGTGAGTGCGAGGAGGGGGAGAGGGACCAACCCCTTTATCCTCTTAATAACCACCACGTGGGGAGGTCCTTTTGAGATTTTTAAACAAAATAATCATAAAACATGAATATACTGCAAAAACATCATTTCATTGTAACATGATAATAGATTAATGGCTACGCCTTACCGAGAGATATTTGTGGAAGAGGAATTTTATTTCACAACACCTTTTTTATACTTTTAACATAAAAGTCTGTAAAATAAGTATATTTTTTTTAAATTAACCCATAATATTATAAGAAAATGACCTACAATTATGGAAATGTAAACTAAGTGTGGAGTGTGGGAATGATCTCTCATAGTAGAATAAGATTTCTTTCTTATACTACTAATTTTAATAAAGAAACTCTATTCAAACATTATCTTTTTCTTTTACCCCTTTGATATACACCATATATAATCAATATATCTGAAAAAAATTGACTTAGAATTATGAAAGTGTAGAAACTAATGATTTGTTTAGTTTTGGTAAGAAAGTGAAAGAAAAGAAAAAGAAGAAAAATGATGTTTATTAATTCCTTGTAAGAGAGAAATGGAAATAGAGAAAACTAATTTTTCTCTCTTTATTATTTGACTATGTTGAAAATAGGAAAACAGTGTTCATAAAATGACATAATCATAAATAAAAAATATGAAGAAAGTAACAAAATAAAGAATTGATGTACATTTTCATTTTTTGCGATATCATGTCTCATTAATTTCCTCGGTTTTAATTTCGCACACAATTGTGCAGCAAACTTGTGTGTGGGGTTTTACATATTTCTCCTCTTGTCTATATTTACGCTCTTCCAGTCCCAGATGATGGAAACACATTTTTCAAAAAAAAAAATTCCATTTCTTTTTCGTCGTTGTCTTTTCTTGAATATCAAAAGTCATGCGTAAATGTATATATAATAATAGTAACTAAATATATGAATAAATACTCTTGTCAACTACGGGATAAAAAAAAGAAGAAGAAGAAGCAAAATCCTTATTGGTTCCTATTCCAGTTAACCGGTTGACAAGTCATGTCGACATCCCCTTGCGGACCCACCAAAAAAAAAAAGTCATGTCGACATGAGAGGAGAGCTATTATCCAATCCTATTTTAAACATAATAATTAGTACATCTTTTATTTAATCTTTCAAACTCCTCCTTCCCAACAGTAGCCTTTCTAGCACCAACCTATGTTTTTAGTTTTAGCTTTAATAATGTGTTTGGTTTTTAAAAGAGAGTAACAGAAAAGAAAAAGTGAAAAGAATAAATTAAAAATTAAATAATTTTTAATTATTTAATAGAGGAGAAAATATAACGAATGAAAGTGGAATTTTTTTTACTTGATTATTATGTAAAAAATGACAAAAAATTTATATCTAGAATAAAATAAATACTCTAAAAAAAGAGACGGGTGAGAGAGAGAAAGAACAGTAAAAATGCCAAATTATCAATACATTTTTTCTCTTTCATTTCTTTGCACGTGGAAAGAAAGGAAAAAGGAAAATTTGTGAGTAAAATCTATTCTATTTACTATTAGAGCAATGATACATGGACACCCATACACCCATATGACACCTCACTCCAATGAGTAAAATGAGAGAATGGAGTGTGTGATGGGTGTGTGGTGGGTGTGTGTGTAACGTTAATGTTACTATTACTATCTAAGAAAACAAGGTTCCAAAACAGTAAATTGCTCTCCATTTGATATGCATCATGCTTTTTTGTTCCACACATGTCAAAATCGTCAAAATTGCTAAGTGTTTCCATAAGTCATCGCTACAGTAAATTGCTATAATATTTAAAATATTTATTTGTTTCAATAAATTTCTACTGTCTATAATTTTTTATTTTGATTTTATTTTTACAATTTTACTCATTTATTTGTTCAAATAATTTTCTACGGGATATAAATTTATTTATTTTTATTTTATTTTTACTACAATAAATCGCTATAGTATTTTCACTTATTTATTTGTTCAAATAAATTCCTACGGGCTATAATTTTTTTATTTCGATTTTATTTTTGTTACAATAATTTCACTTATTTATTTGTTTCAATAATTTTCTACGGGGTATAAATTTTTTTTTTTTTGCGATTTTCTTTTTGCTATAGTGCTTCGAGAAGTCAATCGCTACAGTAACCCCGCTACACTAAATTGCTATAGTATTTCACACATTTATTTGTTTCAATAAATTTCTACGGTCTATAATTTTTTTATTTTGATTTTACTATAAATTTATTTTGCTTTCAATTTATTTTCAATCACCAAAATAGTGTTTGCTCACAGGTTTCACTCATTTATTTCTTTAAATAACTTTTTACAGGCTACAATTTTACGTTTTTTCCTATTTTATTTTTGCTAAAGCAATCGGTACAGTAATTTTACTCATTTATTTGTTCAAATAATTTCTTACGGGTTATAAATTTATTTTTATTTCGATTTTATTGTCATTCACCAAAATGTTGTTTGCTTACGGATTTTACTCATTTATTTGTTCAAATAACTTCCTACGGGGTATAAATTTGTTTTTATTTCAATTTTAATTTCTATCACCAAAACTGTATTTAGTTACAGGTTTCACTCATTTATTTGTTCCAACAACTTTTTACGGTCTATAAATTTATTTTTCTTTCGATTTTATTTTCAATCACCAAAACAATGGTTGCTTACAAGTTTCACTCATTTATTTATTATAATAACTTTATACAGGCTATAAATCTATTACAAACTGAGGTGGCACTTAATTTGGGATTGTTGAAAATCGACCCATGAATGGAAAAGCCATTTTCTATTGTAGATATATTCATTTTGACCAATTTTTTATTCAATGAATGAGATCAATTGCCTGCAACCAGGTTAAGTGGTGTAGACACCCAATTTTATCCGGGTTCATAAAAAAAAAAAAAAAAGAAGGCGACACGGATGCAAGTGCCGCGTCTGCACCGTAGCAACCATGGTTCTCGCCGCACTGGAACGGGGACCCTGAATGTTCCGAATTAAGGGATGCAGGCCGCACTCCACGACCCTTACCGTGCACTTCGCCACACATTAGCTTCCTCCCATTCGAAAGAGGCTGAACCGCTGAGGCGCGTAACAAGGCCTGAATCCTCACCGTAATATCCGTACACCCTCACACACCATAGTGCCAGCACAAGCCTCAGCTTAACGTAACAGCTCTTTGGATAAAACCGTGCAACCACAACTCCCCTATTTTTTCTCCATTTCCAGCTCCTCTACCCTGATATCTCTCAATCCCACTTCCCCCAAGTATCTGTAACCACATTGCTCTTATCTGATCCGACCACTTAGTCATCTATAAAAGGAAGTCCAAGCAAGAGGAAGAGGAGGGTTTTTTTTGGCTAAGAAACTGAGAGCGCAGAGAGAGAGAAAAAAAAAGAGAAATGTTTTGAGAGAGATAAAGTGAATCGGTGTGCAAAATTTCTGTTCTTCAATTCCCCAAGAGAAATAAAAGAAACAATGAGAGTGTGAAACAATGAGCAGAAAGAAGAGGATTCAGCAAGGGAATCAAAGAATTTCAGCAATCAAAAGGTAAAAGGGATAAAGACTAAAGAGTAGCAGCAGGATAGTATATTTCTCTCTGCTTAAGGTCGCAGCCCAGCATTTTTTTCCCCCTTTGATGCGCCTCCTTATTCAACATTCTTTAACTATATTATTTGGTTGTGTCTGTTTATGTTTGAGCCCAACATTTTTGATTTATTGTGGTCCAACATTTTTGATTTATTGTGGTATTTGCATTTCTGATGCATATGTTTAGGCCTACATTCGTTTTTATTCTTAGATAGTTTTAATGTGATTAGATCAAGAATAGAGTAATATTTGATCCTCAGAGATAAGTATTAAAATGGAGACTGATTCACGGCGATTAATATATATAAGTATCCCGCAATTAACTTTTTTTTTTTGAAAAATAAAAATAAACACTATTGTTAACTATAAAACTTGGGTTAGTTTGAGCATAACGCACTACTAAATCCATGATTTTTGGGAAGCGCTTGAGTTATAAAAGCCTAATAATTCCCGTTGTTTTTTAATGTTTGGGTTAGTTTGAGCAAGACGCACTACTAATCCACAAGTTTTCGGAGCTCTGCCTGAGACATGACGACTTGGCAAACTCCACCAAAAATATTTTCAAAAACCATTTGAACCAAGAACTACGTAAGCTTTGAATTCCTCATTGCACCCGAGGATACGTAGGAGCAGGTATTAATCCTGTCAAGCCCAAAAAACAAACAAAAATATTTTTCTTTTAAATCTGATAATGAGGGTAAAATAAATTTTTTAAAGTTAACATAATTTGCATACTTAATTAAAGGTAACTGTTTTTTCAACGGACGGCGTAGGGTGCTAATACCTTCCCTGTCTATAATTGACTCCCGAACCTTACATCTCTATCGTAGACCATTTTTGGGTTTTTCTAAGGTTTTCCAATTAATAATAAATCTTAGTGGCGACTCCATTGACCGTAAAAAATCCAGTCGCGACAAGTGGTATTTATCATATTAATAAATATTTGTAAGTACAGTCCTCAAATAATAGTTAAATTATAAATTGACCCACAATGCTGTTCTGTCATAAAAGACAATTTTGCACAATTTTCTTAAGATCCGATATAAAAAATGTGATATAAAAAAAAGACTTAAATATATTTCTGGTCCCTATAATATAGGGGTATTTTGCTTTTAGTCCCTATAAAAAAATCAAATGCTTTTGGTCCATATATTTTTTTTTTGTTTTTAGTCCTTTAAGTGAGTTGACCGCTTATGTGTCTATTTTGAGCCCAGTCAACATGCCTACGTGGCCAAAAACATTGCCACGTAGGATGCCACATCAACATCTCTCTCTCTCCCCTCCCTCCACCCCACCACCACCTCCTCTCTCTCTCTCTCCTCTCTCCACCCCCACCACCACCACCTCCTCTTACTCTCTCCACCCCCACCACCACCTGCTCTCTCTCTCTCTCTCCCCCCCACCCCTACGACGTCGTTTTCTCTTCCTCACACAGTTCCCATCTCCTACCACGGAAATTGTGCTCAGTTTTCTCATCACCACCATCTCTCTCTCCCCTTCTCCGCGAAACCCATTTCCCTCAAATCGCTTCTCTTGATCCAAATGAACCTTCTTTCAAATGGGTTTCACGGAATTCAAAGAAAAAATCCCACGCGTTTCTCTGTTCGTTGTGAAGCTTCAAGTGGAAGGGTAACACCCCATAACACACCTGCTTCAAATTTAATTCCTTTTTTCCTTTTTCCTTTTTCCTTTTGAAACTTGAAATCGCCATGGTTGAAACAAATTGGAGTAAAAATGATGACAGAAGAAAATGAAATCGATTGAATAGAGAAAAGTGATTACAGTGGAAGCCATAATGGTCGGGGTGGGGGTGGGGGTGGAGGGAGGGGGAAGGAGGTGGTGGGGGTGGGGGTGAAGGAAAGAGGTTGGGGGAAGGTGAGGAGGGTGGGGGGCGGAGGTGGTGGGGGTGGAGGAAGGAGGAGAGAGAGGAGGGAGGAGAGAGGAAAGAGAAGGCTAATGTGGCATTCTATGTAACATCCGTTTATGAGATTAACTGTTTAATTCTGTTTTATATGAATTTCTGTGATATAAATATTTTGATAATTATCTTTAGCTTAAAATAGGATTTAAATATGCATGTTTAAGAATACTTCTGAAAACAGACAATTTTCAGCTACTGTTAGGTTTAATTACAACATCTGTTTCTTTGTTTTTACTGTCCTTATTCTGTTTTATATGAATTTTTGTGACATAAATGTTGTGTGATTTATTTTTTGCTTAAAATTAGAAATAAAATATACAGATTCTGGAATACTTCTAAAACGGTAATTTTTTAGTTAACGTATGGTCTTTTTACAGAAAACGGTTTACATCTAAGTGACGGAAGTAGATTTAAATAGCTTGAGTGCGTCAAACAAACCCAACAAATAAACTTTCTTCACAAAAGTTGGTTCTTTTAATATTTTTTATTTTATGAAATTTTGAAAAAAATACAAAAATTGTCAAAAAATATGCTAAATTGGAAACGTATAATGTAAAAATCTCATGTGATTTGGAATTGTGATGTATAAGTGTTTATGTGTATTTTAGTGTACTGTTATTTTTGTGTTTGAGAGGATTTTCACCCTTGCCTACTTTCCATGTTGTATTGATATATGGCTGAGTAGATGACTGATCATAGGAGTGAGCTAGCTCTTAGGAGAGTATATGTATGTAATACAATATGTAAAAAATAATAACTTCGCACCATTGCATATAGGAATTTCAAAGCACATTATAATAATAGCTGAGGAACCTGAGGTCAAAGTTATTTGGGTTAACATTGGGGTCCAGCTCATCCTTTGGTTGTATTTGAATTAAGCAATTTATTGGAGTCAAAATCAAATTACTCTAATTAGTTGGGATAGAAATCAAATTACACTGAACAACTTGTCACGGGTGATGTCGGCGTTCCCATTCATGGGACGGTTTTTCACTTTCCCAGGCTAAAGGCCACCCTAACTCCAACCCAAACACGATAGTTGACAAAAAAAAACCCCCCCAAATATGATAGTATGCTTGCAGTTTAATGCTATGCAGTGTGGGACACATGCTGTCGCTGTGTGTGTCCACCACTTCATTTGAAAAACATTATAAACGTGTGGCTGCAGAGGAGACACCCCGAATGGTAGGATTGGAGGACCATGGGTACTATATGTGATTCTTTTTCTTATTATTTCTATATTTCTATATGTCGTTTTCTTTAGGGTGGGTGGTACAGGTGAGTGGTGATGATAGGCCTTTAACCTTTTTGCACACATTTGTTTGTTTGTTCGTAACATTGTCTATAGTTGATGATACTACCTCCTTTTGTTACTATTATAAGAAACAAATTATTAATTTGTTAAAATTTAAGAAAAAAAATTTAGTTAATTTTAATTTAATTTAAATTATATTCTAAAAATATTTTTATTAAATAGTTAAAATGGTCGTATCCACTTGCATGAAAAATATAAATCTTATAATAAAATAGAGGTATAAAAAGAATTTTAACAATTAATGCATTTAAAAGTGAGTCTATGTTTTTTATATTTTAGACAAAAAAATAATATAATATTTGCTTATAGTAGAGACCGGATGTAGTATTTACATATTATAAAAATGATAACGTGTGGCATCCAAGACCTACAGGAATTGAAATAAAAAAAACGAGATATAGTTTTTCTATTAATGATATTGTGTATATAGTTGAATATTTAACGAAAGGAGATCATATATAATAAGATAAAATGAAAATGACTGAGATTGAATGAAACAAAATTCATCATATAATTTGTATCAAATTTTTTTTTATCATATAATTATATATTTTATAACTGAATTAAAGATAATTTTTTAATTTTTGACAGCTAAAGATAGTTTTTTTTTATTAATTGTCTGGAAAATGAACTGAATGATAAATATATTAATAAAAAATAAATTCATTCCGTCTCATACAGACATACTCTAAATTAATAAGATAATTAAAATCCATCAAATTCTATTTTATGTTGTCCTAATAATATTAATAACTTCTGTTATGTTATTTTACTCTCTTTTTTATCAATCCAAATATAGCAAGGAAGGAGGAGAATAATTGTTGACAGTTATGTCATACATTGTCATCAATTACAGAAATGATACATGCAGTGCACAAACTAAACTATCATTTTTTTCCCTGAACAATTAAGGATCATTATTATACACGATAAACGACAAAAGAAAAAAAAAATACTACTATTTGGAAACAGTGATAACGACACGCCACTGTGCCAGCCAGTCCCCACTTGAAACTGAAAGCAAGATAGTAGTGCCACAATACTATTATAGGTGACTTTTAGCATTGTGACATGCATAAATTTCTCCACCGTGGAGACATATGGTTTAAAACCGGAAATATATCATGTTACAACAGATATTTGGTATTTATACATTCCTCCCCAAATAGCCAAATATTTTATCCTTGTCAGTCACTTCTTTTCACAGTTGGTTCGTACCCACCAAGGAGACAATTTTTTCATGCCACCATGCTAAACGGCACCACTATTATAATGCCACCTTTTTGGGTCTCTCTTCTCTAGCAATAGCGTATCAGTCACGTCCACCCCGGTTACCCTCACAATAATTATAATGTGCTGCTTCAAAGAAGTCAATCCAACAATATTACTCCGCACCGCAGTTTAGTTATGACAACCAAACAACATACCTGTCTAAAAATCAACCACACGAAAAAGGAAGAATTTATATACATACATGGACCATGGTTAGATGAAGAATTGAATGCCCAGTCTAGTTAACAAAATGGACCCTAGAAGATCCAATAGTTTAACCATCCATATGCACGCAAGGTAGTGTATTTTGCCGTAGGAATATAAACAGTGAATTATCCAGTAATTACTTGAAAAAGAATAAAAGAAAAGAAAATGATTAGTCGAT
The DNA here is from genome assembly GCA_030159175.1 of Glycyrrhiza uralensis. Lineage (NCBI taxonomy): Eukaryota > Viridiplantae > Streptophyta > Magnoliopsida > Fabales > Fabaceae > Glycyrrhiza > Glycyrrhiza uralensis. The sequence continues at coordinate 39,224,730 of BRZY01000007.1, read as the reverse complement.
GAGACTAAACTTCGTTAAATTTTTCTGATCTCTCGATGATTGTTTCCTTGTTCGCTTAAAAATATTCCATGCGTGTATAACATCATAAAAGAATTTAGATCTTTCATTGTCTATAGTAATTAATTCTTTTTTTTTCATGTATATTTGTAGTGTGGTATATCGATTTATATTTTATTTATTTTCCAATCACCTCCTGTGCAGGATAGATAAATAATCAAAGAGATATGTCCATCGTCATTGGTGGACATCTTCCTAATTGTTTGTAAATATGTTATATGTCAAATCATTGACATTCTTATTACTTTAAATAGTAGTGACGTATTACTTAATTTTTTTTTACTGAAGTAGTGACGTATTACTAGATGTTACTAATTGTTTGTGAAACTAAAATGAAATTTTAATGTTACTGGTAACGTAATAACAATTTATTGGGTCATACATTTAGAATGAATTTGACCTAGAACCAAAATTCATGAGATGGAACAAATTAGGAGTCTAATGAGATTAGAATTCTCAGAAATAGTAAGACATTTAGTCAAACTATTTCTTGTAGTGGACTTAGACTAGGTTAAATTCAAAGCAGGACAATGTTATTTCATAACACTAATGATGGCTAACCACATATATATGATACATCGGATTATAGCTTAAGATGCACAATACACTACAACCTTTAGGGATTAAAGAATTTTCTCAAAATACTCTAGCCATCATTCGAAGTGAAAGTGTGAGGAATAATCTTTTTTCGCTGCTAGCACTAAGTAAAAGTGAAGTCCTTATTCGGACTTCGGAATAAAGTTTTCGTTATTAATAAATTCCCATTGTGTTCGTTGTCCCAAAATCTAACACAAGGTTATATGATATGTTAAATTGAGAAGACCCACTTTCATATTTCTTTATTACATATTACAGTCCCGGATAAAATGAGAGTAATTTATTAGCAAAGTGCTACGCAAAAAGGTAATTCATCAAGTGGCACGAGTTACTCCGACCGTGCTGTTGTATAGCCTGATAACCGGTTACAAAATCACGAGACAGCAAAATGCAAAAGGGATAAAACAAAAAATAAAACCAAACAACGCAGGACAATTAGCAGAAACCATGAATATAGCTCAAGACATCAAACTCATCCTGCTGTGTATATGAAGTGCTTAACTGCCCACTAAAATATTTATGCACAAAGATCTTCGTAACAAAAGTCAAAGATCTGCCCAGGTGGCAACACCATTAAATATTCAGAAGAAATTTCCCATTTTCCTGGATAGATTTCATACCAAATATGATTATCAACGACAACCAAGATGAAAAGCTGCAGCCAAAATTATTTCCATTGAATCATTTCCACCAAACCTCTATCCATATTCACAAGATCGGTAAAAAAATTACAATAAAAATAAATATAGAATGGATTATTTGACTGTAATAAAATTGACAAGTTTCCATGCTCTATTTTTGAGAGAAAACACTCAACTGCGATCTACCTGCCCCATTAGATCATGTTCCAATCCACGGTTTGATTTCTTAAATCTCACACGGCTGCTTCCGCAAATCCAGAACTACACATAAAAAGGGAGAAAATTGAGTGCTTACTTTTATAAAAGCAAAAAATACCAAAATCATACTCGTCATATTTTAAAAATAAAGCGGCCTGACAAGTAGTTGAAGACATTTTCATGCACACATAATGGACTATGCCATTAGAAGCCAACTAAACCATAAAAAATAGAGCAAGAAAAGAGGAAGCTTGAATAATTACCAGCTGCTGCTATAAAGTATAAACTATACTTCTTAAGAATTTCATCATTAGGTAGCCCAACAGACCAATTATGTCAAGAGCCCATCACCTTCGGCAATGCAGAAAAAAGTGTTTTGTCCATTTATGACTTGGCTTTACCATGGCCAACATTGAGAAACATAGCATCGCCAACAAATTCAAATCCCAAAAGTCCTGTTGTACAGATCCCCAGAATTTGGCATCTGGTATTTTGAATCATCGTATCCCCTATAAAACTTGCTAAATCCAAGTCTTTCGTTTCTCAAAAGCTCAGCCATACCCCCCAGACTATTTCCATTTTGCACTTCATTCCACCCATCCCATTGGCCATTTGGCAAGACAGCATTTCTAGACTGCTGCAGAGACATCTGAGGAAATGAGGCCAGATTACTGACTTGTGAATGATCTAACCGCGAGGAAATGCCATAAGAATCACCAAGCGGAGAAAAAGTGTTCCCAATTTCAGAAAATCGAAGGTTTTGTTGTGGTGAAAGAGATCTTTGCATCAACAATTGAAGTCTGGCCTCATTTTCAAAGTAATTTAATTGTGGGGGGTAATTGGATCGGATGTCCAGGGTTGGGCTGTTTAGTGCACCTTGAAGTCTCCCTTTACCAACTGCCAAAATAGCAGGATCCATAAATTCAATGTCTCCTGCACCACCAATATTTCCACTTGATGGTGTCTGATAGGAATTTCTCAGTAAGAAAGAAGGGTCAAGCAATGAATTCCCTGTCATAAGGACAACAATTACATTCAACCAATATGCAGAAAGTATGTACAAGCTGAACAAAACAATAACTAACCAGAAATAGAGTCAAAAGCCTGTCCCATTCTCTCATGAGAGGAAAAACCGGGAGGTGGTGGCCTGCTTGGAACTGAAAATCCTGGGGGAGCTGAAATTTGCGCTTTTGAAACAGCTGAAAAACCACAATAAAGGAAGATCATTAGATGTCTTCACAAAGATAAAACACCTTTAGATTCTGCTATTTCACTTTCAACATGGTGACATTAACAAAGAGAGTAAAACCTGGTTGCCTTAAAAAAAGAGAGTAAAACCTGACCGGTTGAGCTTTTTACTTTTTCCCAGTGATACATGTGTACTTAAGCAAAAGTCATTCTCGAAACCATGAAGAAATCTCAACTTTTGTTACTCTAGACACTTATAAAATTGACATTTAATTTACAAAGCACTATTGGTTATAAAATTAGCTCCCAAATATAGGACTTTCACTAAGTTAGTTCTGGCAAATCCCACCAAAAGTAAGTTTTTTTAAAATTCAGGTTACTGAAGAAAAATCTACAAGCAAAAATGACAAAAAGTAAGATGACATTAGTATGAAATTGGAAAAAGTAACAAAAGAATCAACGATAAGAAATGCTAATATAAAAGCTACAGTAGCCACTTTAAGCAAGCTATTAGTACTTACCAGAAAGCTTATTAGAAGAAGCAACAAAATGACCACTGTCTAGATTTTCAGATTCCTCAAGGTTATTGGCAGAAAAGCCATTTGCAGTACCCAACTTGTCCAAAGACAAGTCTCTTTCCACAAAATCCTGGATGAGTGAGCGGCTTTTCAGAAATTGTTGGTTGGCACCATGAGATGGATATGTATCAAAGGCTTGGATTTTGGATTCCTCCTGTCTTGCAAAAGAAAATCTTGATTGATTACTGTGAACTTTCCCAGAACTAGATTTCTTTGGTGGACCATTCTGATTGTCAGTGTTGTCATATAGCAACTTAGCCAAATTCTGGGGTGATATTAGTGAGTCATCCCAGGCATCGAACTCCAGGGACAATATATTTGAAATTATACTACTCTCACCCTTATCTGTAGCAGCATCACTTCCAATATCAACTGTTTCACTAACTAATCTTCCAATGCAATGATCATTCCTTTCATCATGAATCATCCTATAAGAGGTGGTGCTGGCCAGTTTCTCAGGATATCCATTGCATAATGCATTAGATCCATGTAATCGCGAGTCATCCCCAATTCTATTATCTGCAGCTAAAGAACCAGAATTTACAACATTACAAGGTTCACCAAGCTGCAGAAGATGAGGGCTAGAATGGTTTGAAACGTGAAGGAAACTAGACTTTGGCAAATAAGAATGACAAACAACTTCTGGATCCTTAAGTCTTTGATTATCGAAAGATGCCACATCATCTTCCACTTCAGCATTGCCTGATGCTACTTGAGATTGAGAATCCAATCTCAAATCATATAGTTCCTTTGCATTACAAACCTCATTATCTGACAAAGCAGCTTTACCGGCTGCATTTGTAATTGTTGCATCGCTATATTTGTCAGCATTATACAGCGATCCTTGAGATTGCATAGACTTAACCAAGACATAATCAGGAGGTGGGCTGCTAGGTTTGGTGAAGTTGTAATGTTCGTCTTGGGCACTTCTATCAAGGTCAACAGAGGACAGCTCATCAGACAAAGTTTGAATCTCTTCATTGGTAGAAATAATTGCTTCCTCAGCACCAATGCTACCAGGAGAATTTGTTGTTATGTCAATAGAATTTGTTGTGTTTGATGTAGTACAACCCCCTCTATCACTTTCTCTGGCTACTGGTAGAGAAGACAATTGGCTGTTCAAATTCACAGGTGCAAGAGAAACATCAGAAGCCAAAGTTTTTTCACTGGCACTTGCCAGGATATCCATGCTATTATTTTTCACTCCAGCCAATATACCACGATTCCCACCACTCGACAGTGGCCTTTTTGTTGTATCACTGGTCAATGAAGAGTGAACTGTGCCCACAACAGCTGATGAAAAGGGTAGTGAGCAGCTGATTGAATCAGGTTTGGGCTTGGACAGTCCATTTGGACATAATAGACCACCAGCAGCTGGCTGACAATTTGTAGCCCGTGTACCCCTGGTGAACGTACAGATGAAAATGTTAATTATCTTCAAGTTATTTCAGCCTTCAAATCAAAATACCGAACACTTGAATAATAGACAGAATCAACTTTAACAGTAGACAGATATATTTATATACATCAGGATCACAAAACTAAAAAAATACTGAATACAATTTACAATATGAATAATGAGGCTAACTCTATTTCCTAAGATACATTGAACCTATTCTTTCTATCTATATACAATGAATCTAAGCTACTTAAAAAGTGGAACATTAATTCTATTCTATTTCCAATCTCAACATGATCAACAAAAACTATAAATTACCATGCAGCAGAAGGAAGAGCCACAGGCCTCCCAGGACTTCCATTAGGAGGTGAACCTCTTACAGAGCTAACAGAGTTCTGCTCCATAATCAAAATAAAAAGTTAGTACTTACATGTTCAGCTGCAGAGAACATTAAGCAATTAAGCAATATAGACATTCTGGGAAAAGCAACTAAAAATCAAATCAGCACACAGAAAGATGCAATAAAGGCCAACACCCAAAAATGGAGGCACTATGACAAAACCAGAGTTAAAGGAAGCATGAAAAAAAAGTCGTACACTTGAAGCATTTTTCAAAATGGGTTTTCCTGAAGTGTTATTCACGCAATCATCCAATGGAGAAGGCAGTACATTGCCCGACCGCCGTTGCATATTGTTTGCAGCACCAGTAATTTGTTGAACACGACTTCTTCAAAACAACAAAGCAAGTGACTAAACCATTATAATAAAAGCACTACATGGAGTTAAAGCAAGAGAAAATGTGGAGAAGATAAGCACAAATTAGGGAAACAAAATTAATATGCACCCTATCTGAATCCATTCCAAAAATAGATGAAGCCATTAATTAACTATAAAAAAACTTAGCTCAAGCTTGTCAATTGCCTTTCAAAACAGTTCCAGTGGCTACACTACATGGGAGTATCAATTATTAGTTATTACAATCCTTGCCTTTTATCATTCATTTTCTCTCCTTGATTTTCTAAGACGATACAGTCATCAGGCTTCAGGTTCCGAATATTTAACAATAGCCAACATGAGATTCTAAACATGCTTAAGCAAATGAAATTTTCAGCTATAATTCACATAAGTTTAGTATCACAAAAAAGTATGATAGATCCATCAATGTTAATTAAAAACTAGATGCTGATGTGAAATGCTTACATGACAATGGACAAGAAACATTCTGTTGAACAAGATAAAGGTAAATTACTCTCCTATACTATCCAAATAAAAAGACTGAACAGCAGGATTTTAGACATCAAATTTCAACATAAGATTTTATTTTTCAACCAAATCATAATAAGCCTCATATCAAAATTCATTTAAGCGAAGTACCTAGTGTATGCTGAAATTATTTCATCTTTTGTGAAACTGTCTTCTTGAGAGCCAACCTCATGCAGATATAGACAATCCGGATTGCTGCAAGGCTGGTCATCAAGATCTATCCTTGATTAAAAGCTTAATAAGTTGAGGAACAAGTTAAAAATTTATATAGGAATCAGTTAATTTCAAACCATGTTTCTGAGCCATGCATGACAATATTTAGTGGTTCCAAAACAAGCCCTGCAAATGTACAAACCAAAAACATACAAAACTGGTAAGCAAGAATCAGACGCCACTCTCCCATACATGAAAAGCTTCAACACGTGTAAATATTGATACCTTAAAGGTCTACCCTCCAAAACAAATCCATGTACATTTTGAATACATCGAATTGCTTCTTCTTCCTTTGAATAAGTAATATATCTGAAACCAAAAATCCTTCTTTTAGGAGCTGCAACATTTAATATACAATTATGATGAATTAAAATGATAAGATGGATAAATGGTCACACAAGACAAGATACAATTACAAACCAATTATTGGAGAGAAAATTAGAGTGACCAAGAGCCACTCTGCTATGCTACTATAGTGGCTGCCATGACTGCTATGACAAACACGCACAATACCACTAGGAAGAAAAACTAAGCCAAAAATTTGAACAGAACATAAACTTACACACTACATGTATTGTTTGGAAACTGCTGGATGGCACCAGCTGCTGTCCGAGACATTGACACTTTCAAGACCTTCCCGTACTGACCAAAATACTCTCGCCGCTGGAGAAGCTGCATGAATGGGGATAAAAATTTAAAAGCTTACAGTGAGAGTAAGAAAAAATTGAAAAAGACAAGGGAGGGGAAGGTAACAATTTTTTTGAAGATACAAAAAATGGCAACTATTGATAGCAACTGAGAGGTAAAAATATTACATCTTCATCTGCCAGATTGAGTGGCAACCCTACTATGTAAACAAGATTCCGCTGAATAACTCGCACACTGCTGAGCTGCTTCCGTCCTTCAGATGATTTAGACTTCGCTTTCTGGTTCTTCATCTTTTTTTCCATATGTACTCCAGCCACCAATCTAAGGAAAGATATTGTCAGCAAGAGAAACGCACAAAAAAAAAAGACCAAGTTGGGAAGCATAAAAAACTTCTAACAAGCAAGATCTAAGAAACAGAAAGTTTAATAACTCATATTTTCCTTTATTCTATCACACGTATAAAGAAAAAATACAGCATAAGAGTTTCTAATATATATAGTATTATAGCTTATTTTTAAAAAATTGGTTTGAGATATAGTTATAAAATGCATGCATGCATAATTAAAAAAAGGAAAAAAGGGAATGCAGAAACAATAAGACATTTCAAGCCTACAGAAATGTACTGTTACTAGAATAACCTGTCACAGTTTGCAGCCATCCCGACAATCTTTTCCTTATCATACGGAGAACGACACGCAGGGCATCGTCCCTCCGTGTCATCCTTCTCAGCCATGTCCATTATGTGATGCCAACACCAGACACATATCTACAGTCAAATACAGATGAAATTGGCATTCATCATTGTTAGTGTCAATGATTTAAAAAACAACTATGTCCTCAAGAAACAAAACACAAAAAACAGAACCTGTATCTTAAGTACATCTTGAGTTACAAAAGATGAAGGGAGTAACACTTTACTCTAACCAGTAAAAACTCTAACTTGTACCAAATAGTTTAGTAGGGAGTAACCACAGTATTCATTTAACCATGGATGTCAAACTCGCAAGTTAAGAATTTTAGTTTACGTGTTTAGGTAACAAAAACATGTTAACTCGCACACAGACTCGTTTCTGCGTAGACTCGGGTAAACTCGCTCAAAGGCCAAAATGCAGCCTTTGGGTGTGTTTCATTTGTTCCCTTCATCCTTTATGATTGAAGCTTCACTCAAGCTCTCAGGCCTTCAAGCGAAACCTCTGTCCCTCTTCAAAACTTCGCCTAGGCTTCCCTTCGAACGTAAGCCTCTCTCCTTCCACTGAAAACGTTCGACCAGCAAATCTGAAGTGAAGACTAGAGGAAGGTGTTGTGCAGTTTCCATTGAGTCCCGTTCCATCTTCCGACCTTCGCTTAGAACCCGCGACTACACGTAGCAAGGTGTTGTGATTCTGAATCTCCAGTCTCTACTGGTATTCAGTTTCACCATTTAACATTTTATTCTTTGTACTTTGACTTTATTCTTTCAGTTTCACCAATTAATCAGAATCTCAATTTAACATTTTAATTTTATTCTTTGTACTGTGAATTTATTCTCTCAGTTTTATTCTTTCATTTTCACCATTAAATCTGGATATGACCCTGAGATTTTGAATCGATTTCGTACTATGTTTCACCCTTCCCGGGACTTTTCTTGTTCTGTGATTGTTACTTTGTACTGCAATTTGAAACTTGCTTTATTATGGAGTTGGAATATTGAATTATAATGAGTTAATGGTATTATATCATGTATAGATGACATCTATAGGTTTTATTAATATTATTTTTGTATTGGATAAACTCTGACAAGTTTACGAGTCGAGTCTATGAAATGAAAGCTCCGTGAGTTTTTTCGTAGACTCAGTCTTCAGTTTGAAAACCTTGCATTTAATACATAATAATCATCAATAACGCATTGTATAACCGTTTCAATAATAAAAGCTCCACAAGTTTAGGTTGACTCTCGGGGTTTGATAACGCATAATAATCAATAAATATTGTATAACCGTTTCAATAATAAATGCCAGTTTACACAGCTACAGGCTGCATAAAATAGGGGTATCGGACTAAGAACAGAAAAGGACAGGAAGAGAATAACAATAAACAGTGAAGAATGTCAAATGTTAAAAGATCAACGGATAAAAATATATATAGACCTAAAAACCAAGTGATCAAATTGATAAAGAAATTAAGTAACCTTAAAAAACGCAAAACACTTTCTTCTTCAACAGATTACATAAAAAAATTTCAGATTATTGTCTGATAACAAGAACATCGGAATGGAATCAAACCTCATAACCGCATTTGCATGGTTTCAATTGCTGATCTGTCAAATCCATCTCTTCTGCACAGAGAGGACAAGTCCTTTCTCCTTCGTCACTCATGATTGCCCTGGATGAAAATTCAGTAAACCGGGAAACATCCATTGTCAAGCAAATATTACGGCAAGGGAACATTATAAACAATATATGCATCAGGAACTTCAGCCTGAATTTTTTTGCGTAAAAGTTTTGGATAAAAAATGGAAAGGGAAAAATCGTACATTCTATCAACTGACAATAATACTATTTTGCCCCAGGAACCCAACAACAACTATATGGTGTAAATTATCATCTACCTCTAAATGCAACTAACTAATAAGTATTACACTGTGCCAAAGTCACTTTAGGATACTATAAAAAAAAATGCATTAGGGGATATGCAAATTTCAACATAAAAAAAAAAAAAGGGAACCAGGGAAGTGAAGTACAGCCATGAAACACAGCTTAAATTCATACACTAAGATTCAAATGAGAAAATAAATAGATAAATAGATTGCAGTACGCCCCCGAGGCACCGTAGATCAACTAAACACTAATCCGAGCATAAAATCAGACAAATAAGACGGGAATAGCTGGCAAACAAAGACCTAATCCTTATAGTTAAAGCCTAACAAAATCGTAATTCGACTAAAACCGAAAGACAACGCTGGATTGTGAATTTAAACGTTAAAAAAACACCGGATTGCGAGTTATAAAAATGATCGATGAAATCAACAGCAAAACACAATCCACTAATCCATTAGGGATCTATAAAAAAATGGATTCGATAGAGAAACTAGGGTGACGGATTGGGACTCCATGACTTACAGTGGTGAGATCGGGAAGAAGACGAAACTGTGAGGAGGAGATTGCTCGAGAAGCGCACGATAACGAAGACGCAGAAAGGGAGCGAGAGCAAGCAAAGGGTAAGAGGCAGAGAAAATCACAAGGAGTCTTTTAAAAAGAGAGAGAAGGCTTCGTTTGGATGGACCTTTTTGGCTTCTGCTTCTCCCTCTCAACTCGTCGCTGTCGTTCGAGGCATTCTAACACCGGTTAATGCCTTCCATACAACTAACTTATTTAAGTACTTATTTTATAGTGCTTTTTTTTATGAGCTTTATTTTATAGTGCTTATTATATAAATATTTATATATAAATTATTTTTATAATCTAAGAAAAAACTTGATTATACTGACTTTATATTCGTTGTAAGGTGTAGTATTTTGAAGAGCTTTTGAAAATGAGTATGAGCAACTAATAAACTATTTGTTTTATGGGAAAATTGCACCCATCTCCCTTAAGATTTGTTTAAATGACACCCACACTCTCTTTAGTTTTTAAACAAATACTAACCACCATTAATTGTTCTTTAAACAAACACTGAATATCCCTCTCAAGTTAACGTCTGTTACATCTGTTATCTTGACAGAACAAGGCTTCTTCCATAGACCCAAGACTTTGCCCCATTATTTTCAACGTACATACGACTAGCAGTAATACATATATACTATTAAGTATTAACATTATAAAGTTATTTGTGGCTTAATATACAATATAGGATTGCCTTATCGTTGTTGTGGGGTAATTTATACACATTGCAGGTGTGTTCATTTCTTTTTGTATATATTCTTTTCGTTTGGTACCTTATAGCTAGCAATGAAGTCCCATTAGTTTGAAATATCATATACCACTACTTTTAAGTTCTTTATATTTTTAGTTAAGTAAAGCTTGACCGCAAGTGATCAGGTAACATTTCCACCAAATTCCATAAGTCTAACATTCATTCTCTGCAAATAGAATTATTGCAAATAGAACTATCAAAAAATGATTTTGGTATTGAGTGTGCATAATTGTATTGAAAATGTCTGCCGATTTTGAAAATTGAGTATGCATGCTGAAATGGCATATATATTATTTTGGTATGAGTATGCATATGATATTCAAAATTGATCAACTGAGATGCATATTAGTTTTGGTACTGGAAACTTGTTCTGGAATTGAGATGGTTTCCGAGTCTATGACAAGCGCATGCATATTGGTACAATGGTACTAGTATTGAGAACTTGTTTTGGTATTGAGTATGCATACTTGTATTAAAAACTGAGATGGCATGACATTCAAGGTTGAAGACTATCCAAACACAGCAAGGTTGTGCCGTGACAGAGGAGCATTCCTGAACAAAAAAAGAACAACGGAATGGGGTTTTAGGGCTATGAGATATTTGTATTGATGAGAATGAAATGTTGTTGCAGAGGCAAAATGATTAAAATGGAATGCTTGTGAAGGTACGACTATTATAGATGGAAGGGACGAAAGCATAACGAAAGCAAGCGGAGGTTGAAATGATCGAATTTCTTACTTTTACTTTGACGATTGCTAACACCATGTAATTCAAAGGGGAGGTGATTGTCTTTTAAAAACTAGTGGGGAAGTGTGTGTTATTTACACAAAGTTAAGGGGAGGTGAGTGTATTTTTCCCTTGTTTTATTTAATTTATAACTGCGACAACCCCTTTCTGCCCTATTTGACTCTCTATTCTAATCTCTATCATTGCTTCCGGTGCTTAGAGCACCCACAATGGAGTTGCTTAACTTGGATTGCTTAAATTGCTTAAGTGGGCTCCACAATACCACATAGACTTTAAGCAACACTTACTTGTTTTCACTCCAATGAAAATTGCTTAAAATGGATTGCTTAAATGGGTCCCACAATGAATCCCGCATATTTATATTTTAATTTTAAAAATATTTTTAATTCACAGTGACATAGCTATCTCAAACGGAAATATAGTTGTGTCAAACGGCCATAAAAATTGAGATTGAATTTTTTGGTAAAAATAAAGATTGAGATTGAAATAATTTTTTTTTTAAAAAATGGACCTGAAAATAGATTGAAATGTTATTAATTATTTTGCTTTGGGTACACAAATCTGAAGTGAAACGTATCAATCTCTCACAAAAGCAGCCCCACTCTGAAACGTATCAACCCATTTGAAACGTTTCTTCTGTCCACCACTCTCAATCTTGAAACCTCTCTCCCAACCCCACTCTCAATCTCTCACGAAAGCAGCCTCCAAAGAAACTAGCACACACACAGCTCCAATGAAACTAGCGCCCCCACACAGCTCCAATGAAACCAGCGCCCCCATTCATCCCCCCATGAGGGAGGTGTAGGCGTGAGGAGGCCTCTGGTTCTTCTTTTTTGGAGAGCAACAAAGGCGACCTTCCGGTGATGGCGGTAGTCTCTGGTTCCTCTAGGCTCATGACGGCGACGGTGAGCAGCAAAAGCGGCCTTCCCATGGCAGCGGCCTCCGTCTTCAGATGCTTGATCTCTTCCCGTCGCCCTCACCGGAGCTCACCCCTCCCCCTCAGACGACCATGCAGATCTGTCTCTGTTCAATTTTTTTTCTTTTTATTTTCTGCATCTGGTGTACGATCTTCTTCTTCTACTTCTTTTTTCTTTTCTGTCGGAGTTCAACCATGTCGGAGTTCTCCGAGATATTCATCTCTCACCTGCTTTAATAAAACAACAGCCACATCCTCACATCCTTGGCTGTTTTCCCCTGTTTTCTTCTGAGTTTAATTTTTGCTGTTATTTTCTTGTTAATTTTTTATATTTCTTCAATCTAGTTTATTCATTATTGGTGTTCTGGATCAGTTAAGAAAGATAGATTCAGTTAATTTCCCTCTTTTTTCTATTGGTATCTGATTCAATTGATTGTGAGAAATTAATATTTTAGTGTTAAGCAACTCGTTAGCAACGTTGCTTATACAAGGAACGTCCTTATATAAGCAACGCCATGTCACTTGCTCCAACGGGAGTTTCAAGTTAAGCAACGCATCTTATGTTTAAGAAACACAATAAGCAACTGCGTTGGAGTTGCTCTTAGGAATAATAAAATTTATAAACAAGTGAAATACTAATAATACGCTAAATACATTTTATTGATTTATATATTTGTTTGAATTTATTCAAGATGATAGCATAAATCAATATATATTTTCAATTTATATATTAAGATTAATGCACTTTAATAGCTATATACTTTATAGGATTAAAAATATAACCATGGAAAAAATAAAACAAAAAAGTTAAAATGTTTTAAAATATGAAAAGTTAACAAAAATAAGAAAATATAAATAGAAAACAGTGAAAAAGATAAATACAAAATTTTAAAAAACATAAATAATGCAATATTTTAGTAAAATAATTTTATATTATATTTAAATAGACAATAGAATAAAAGGTTAAAATAAAATTAGAAATATAATCATAGGAATAAAAAGTTAAAGAAAGTTTTAAAAAAACGAAAAGTTAACAAAAATAATAAAAAATAAATGAAAGAAGATAAATTTACAATCCAAAAAACATAAAAAAATGCAATACTTTTAGTAAAATAATCACTTTTATAATTATATCTAGATAGATGGATAGATTCTTTTAATTTTGGTAATTACTTTTTCCTTTTAAAAAGTATTAATTAATTAAATAAAAGTAAATACTAGTACAAAAATATTAATATTAATTAACTAAATATCAAAGATTAATTTAATTAGTTAATTAATTAATTTAAACTACAAATATGGAAGCACTCAATTTTTTTCTTTGATTAGAAGTATTTTATTGCCTTTTATAACACACACACACAGCGTCTCTCTGTCATCGCATCTCATAATTAAGTTTCCTCGTATCAAGTCCTCGACTCGAGTGTCCCAGGGTGGGTGGGTGTGGGTTGGGTTGGGTGCATTTCTACGTCCACATCCATCCCTGGCGGCCGCTGTCCAACTTTCCAAATCACACAAGAACATCATCCATCCAACCACTCATGATGAAATGCTATATTGGCTGTCTTCAATTTTCTTCGAGTCTATATTTATTTTATTTTATTGTTTCAGGTTCTGATCATCTGAGGGCTGTCTTTGGCAGCACAATGGGGCTTAGTGATCAGGATATTGTTGCTCTTTCTGGTGGTCACACCCTTGTATGTAATTTTATTTCAAGTTGTTTTAATTTTTGTTTTAGGGACACTAATCAATCACCTTATGACTACTATATGGTTGTGAAATTTTGCATATTTATATCGTAAGGAAGCTTTTCACTAGTATGATTTTGTGAAACAAATTTCAGGGTAGCTGCCACAAGGAGCGTTCTGGATTTGAGGGTCCCTGGACTTCTAATCCCCACGTTTTTGACAACTCATACTTCAAGTGAGCTTAATTCCCACCTCTAATTAACTTGGTCTTTGGCTGATATCATATACTTTGCCTTGTGCATGTATTGAGTATTGTTCTTATTAATTGGGTAGGGAACTCTTGAGAGGTGAGAAGGAAGGGCTTCTGCAGCTTCCATCTGACAAGGCACTTGTGACCGATCCTCTGTTCCGTCCCTTTGTTGAGAAATATGCTGTGGTGTGTTTATTTTCACTGTCTTTTTTTTTTAATCCTATTTTTACAATGAATTTTGCTTAATTATATAATTATTTTCCCATTTGGTATTTAGGATGAAGATGCCTTCTTCGCTGATTATGCTGAGGCTCACGTAAGGCTCTCCAAGCTTGGGTATGTCTTAGTAGTTCTTCTATCTATCGATCTGTCTATTTTTATATAAAAAAAATTAACCTTCAATCTCTCATATTATGACCAGGGGTGGCCCGTGGATGCCATGGCACCACCCAAAATCTTGATTAAACTCAATATACCTATATGTACCTATGTGAGTTAATATGTGGTCACCTGCTAATATTTAAAATATTAACCTTAATACTGTAATATCACCGGTGAAGTTGTATTTCAGTTGACGCATGGTAATGATCCCAGAGTAAGTGGCACACTTTCATGTAATTTTTCACACTTTAAACAATAATTGTATCCATATTCATGGTACCAGGTACCATTATCATATGGGTAATGATTGATGGACCACCACCCCACACCCATGGGACACCCCCCACTTCCCCCCACTTCATTGAAATGGGGTGTGTGATGGGTGGTGGGGTGTCCACCTATCATTACCCTTATCATATTTATATATCTTTTTTTTTTCTTTTTACCATTAGGTTTATCAAGAACACTAACACAACTGAAATATTATTTATATAACAAATTTCTGCATGTAATAAAAATTTAATTTTTTTATTATGGCACCTCCTAAGTTTATTTTCTAGCTCCGCCCCTGATTATGACACGTGTTACCTTTCAAGTTATATAACACGTGTCACTTCATATTTTTTTTATTTTTAAGTAACATTCTTTTGTTTATAAAATATTTTTTTTATTAAAAAAAGACCTATACGAGTCGGGTCTATAAACTAGTTTTCTTCTTTTATGCATGCACCGGTTCCTTTGGCAGTTGTCATGGTTTTTTTGTCTTTTTTTTTCCTGTATTATTATTGGGAGCTTACCTTGTATCCCGAACTTTTCTTCGTAGGTTTGCTGATGCTTAGGAAACGAGGAGAGGATTCAATAGAGGAGTCGGAAGGGTCGCATGTGAATGTTTATCCTCTGATTTTCAGAGACATGAAAATAAAAGTCGAACAATTTGAGTAGTTTATTAGTATGATGCGGACTATGTTGGTCAAGGGGAAAAGTTCCCCACCAGTGGTCAAGTGAGCTCACGACCTGTGATATTGGGTAATCCGGTTTTCCTTTAAATTATAGTTTTCTCCCCATAACTTCTAATAATATGTTATTATTCTCAAAACTCCATTAAATACAAAATTAGACATAACACAAAATGCAAATGTCAAAATTGGCTCTTTGTAATTGAAAAAACATTATTTGGTCCTCTCTCTTGCTCTTGCTCGATCGCTCCCTCTCCTCTCGCTCCCTCTCCTCCCTCCCTCTCTCACTATCTGAAAAACCTCCCTCTCTCTCTCCCTCTCTTTCTTTCACTCTCCCCCTCTCTTGCTATTTAAAAACCTCTCCCTCTCAATTCCTCTCTCACTCTCTAAAAAACCTCGTTCTTTCTCCCCCTCTCTCTCGCTTGCTCTCTACCTCTCCCTCCCCCTCTCTCCCCCATTCTCTCTTTCCCTCTCTGAAAAACCACTCTCTCGCCCTCTCTCTTCCTCTCCCTCTCTCTTGATCCTTCTATCGCTCCCTCCCTCTCGTTCCCCTCTCTTATGAGAGAGAGGAAAAGAGGAAGCGAGAGAGAAAGGGAGAGGGGGAGAGAGGGGGAGGAAAGAGCGATAGAAAGAGGGACAGAGGGAGAGAGCGAGATAAAAAAGGAGGAGAGGTAGTGAGGGGGAGAGAGAAAGCAAGAGAGAGCGAGAGAGGGGGAGAGAGAAAGGGAGTGAGAGAGGGGGAGATCTGGAGTGAAAGGGAGAGACAGGGAGAGAGGGAGAGGGAGCAAGAGAAAGAGGGGCGAGAGAATGGGCCATTTCATCAATTATTTAAATTTTTTACAAATATTCAAATTAACACTAAGTTTTTGGAAAAACTGTAATTTCTACATACTTCGTGACCCCTATTGCAATATGTTAAAATAAGGACTCAAACCTGACGTTCAGGTATTCGGTAGCTCATCTCATCCATTCAAATATAATACTCATATATCAACGGTAACTAATCCACTTCACCACCGGTGGGGAACTGTTCTCTTTGACCAACATAGTGGCCACCTATTAGTACATTATGAACTTTTGACAAGTAGTACTTTTTTGAATAATATTTTTAGTGACCCTTTTTTAAATAAATATTTTAATGATTGGGATCCCCTGTTTTGGTTTTTGGTTCTCCAACTTGCATTATCAGTAAAGTAGTCAAAATCGGACTGGTCATTGAACCAGTAAGGGTAGGGGTTCAAGGGTTCAACCGGTTGAACCGAGATATAATTAAATAATATTATTTTAGTTATAAATATGATATATAATACAATATATAACATATAATATTATTTTAAACTCTAAACTCTATACAATATTGAGCAAAAATTAACATAAAAGTCATAATTTTATAAAGAAAACTTAAACTTCACTACTAAATGTCATAATTTATAATATAAAATATTCAAAATTATAAATAATTGAAGAAAATGACATCTATTTCTTTTTAAAAAATAAAAATTTTGAGTTTTTTTGAGTTTTTTTTTTAATAATAATAATAATAAAATACGAACTGGTCCAACCGGTTTTTACCCCGTTTTGACCGATTTTTTCTGTTCTTGACCGATTCTCTCGCAGGCTGGTTCGCAAGGTCTTCCGAACCAGACAGGGATCCGGTTCCCGATCCAATCGGTCGAACCGGCCAGTCCAGTTTGGTTTTGACTACATTGATTATCAGTGCAATTGCCTTTACTGTTACTTTATGCGGGTCTCATTGCAATTGGATGCATGTGTGATCATGTTAATTGTTAACTGCCCAGATAAGCTACCACTACACTATGTTGGTTCAGCAGTGAAAGTCTTGATAGTTTGCATGGGGCATCATATATAATATATAGTTTTAAATGTTATTAATTTCTTTTGCTAATATTATTACTAATATCTTTTAAATCTTATTACTAATTACTAATATTACTAATATTGTAAACAAAATAATACTTTTTAATAAATTTTTTATTGAACTGAAAGGCGAGATGAGCTGCGTTAAATTTTTGTCTCATGTTTTATTTTTAAAATAGCAAATATTCCATTTGTCTTTTTTTTGACATGATATTCCATTTATCTATATTTTGTAAAATTGAGTAAAATAAAAATGGTTTGAATTCATTTGGGCATAAAAAGTTGAATTGTTCCAAAGGCTAAATCACTCAACCCATCAACCCAAACTGACGGCCTAAACAGATCAAAACGAGCCATGTTTTTGTCTCCATGGTTGGGAATTTATATTTATACATACACTTATTTCTAACCACATATACACTAAACCTTAAAAATATTATAATACCCTCAAATTCTGTCCTTCACTGTTCGACACACACACACACACTCTTTCGCAACCCACACACACTTCCGCGCACACACACTTCATCTCCCCCTCACTCTGCACTTCCACACACACAACAAGGATTACCCAACACCCAGGAATAAAAATGGGATCTTGGTGGCTGTCATGTCCTCAAATTTTTGTTCCATGCCCGTGGATGTGTCCAAGTGTGGGAATAGATATGGGATAATGAGGTCATGAGGAAATACAAATGAAATAAATCTGGGACCAGGAGGAATGAATTAGTGGAAATAGAAATGGAATAAAACTCACAAACGTGTTTTCTCCAGTTCTTGCAAGATTGGCTCGGTTCCATTTTTCTAAGGTGGCTCGGTTTCTTTTATGGGGTGGTGATTGTATCCAAAAGAAAAAGATGAACAGTGTACATTTGAAATAATCTCGCGGAACTATTAGTTTCGCGTGTGCATTTTTTATGTGGAACTAGTTCCACGTAAAAAATGCATACGCGGAACTAATAGTTCCACGAGTGCATTTTTTTACGCAGATCTAATAGTTCCGCACTCAATATTTTTTACATTCATTACGTATGTGTCGTTTTTTATATACGTGTAGTGCGAAACTATTAGTTCTGCGTGTAGTGCGGAACTAATAGTTCTGCAGGGTCCTTAAATCGCAAAATAAGTAAGGGTAGTTTTGGTATTTTAAATGTGTATGTGTTATTAGTAAAGTAGGTATCTGTGAATATAAAAAGTCCCATGGTTTTGGATGGATTGGGCCTTAATTATGGGTCTGAATCTGACCAAAACCGTCCAATGTCAAGCCCAAAATATTTTCGACCAAAAACAAAAAGCCCAAAATAGTTAGTTGTGAACGTTAAATTTATCGACTTCTGTTGACAAAAAAAAAATAATTACCAACTTCTTTCCTTGTCAATGTACTATTTTTGATATTTAAATGGCCCTGGTTGATTGATGTATGTTGAGTTTTGGATATATGACATGTGAGTGTTAATAGTTATGACAAAAGATTTTGGATACCTCAAATAGGTCAAACTCAACCCACTCAAGGATATTCTTCATGTCTAGGGTGTGTTCGGCTTGTATGCTTCGCTGGTTTTTTGTTGAGTAAAATACACTCTCCTCCCCTGAGAGATATCAATATTACACTTTCCTCCCCTCTTGTTTGAAAACACACACTCCCCTCCCCTGAGAGATACCAATATTACACTCTTCTTCTCTTTTGTTTGAAAACACACATTTGTTTCCCTTCAAATATAAAATATAATACATTTTTCTCTATTTTTTAATTTTTCATTAACATAAAAGTTAGTATCCGTTAAATTACTTTTTATTACTATACTAATTTTTTATTTTTTATTCCATTTCTTTTTTGCCTCATTTCTTTACTCATTTCAATTTTTGATTTCTGAAATCAGAATCACCGTTTCACTGCTTTCACCACCACATTTCACCAACGATGAATTTGTTTTGGTTTTAGTGGAATGCGGTGGTGAACGACGCTGAAACAATGATTCTGAAATCGGATTGGGAAAGAAAATGGGACAAAAATAGAAATGAAATGAAAGATAAAAAGTTATTATGGTAATAAAAAATATTTTGACGGAGACTAACTTTTACGTAAATGGAAAATTACAAAAAATGGAGAAAAATGTATCATATTTTATCTTTGAAGGGAAGGAAGTGTGTAATATTGATATCTCTCATGGGATAGGAGTGTGTGTTTTCAAACAAGAGGGGAGAAAAATGTAATATTGGTATCTCTTAGGGGAGAGAAGTGTGTGTTTTCAAACAAGAGGGAAATATAATATCGATATCTCTCATGGAAAAAGAGTGTATTTTACTCTTTTTTATTTGTCATTGTTTTATGTTTATGCCTCTAGGAGCTTCTTGTTGTGTAATTTGTATAGTTTTTTCTTTGCTATACGTTTGTTGATGTTTTATCAGTGCGGATTGATGGGGTTTAGTTATTGTATCTATAGCGACTTTGCATAGCTGATAGTGGCCTTTGGAGCCTTTGTACGGTTGACGTGTTGGCTTTGCCTATGAGTTTTTTAATCCACGTATCTTTCGGGAAAAAAAATGATGACAATTTACTTTGACAAAAAAAAAAACGATTGCAATAGTTAGATGAACGTTAAATTATCGATTATCCATGTAATATCCTCGTCACCATTGCCGATGGTAAATGGTACCCACAATATAGGCTTATTACTCGCAACCACGAATTCGTCAGTAGTCAGTACGGTATTATTTGCCGTGATGAATCAAATTCTTGTACCATGGCACACTCTATGATGGATCTCAGCTCGTCTTTTAAAAAAACTTAGTCAAATAAGTCCCATCCCTTGTCTTATTCCCGTTTCATATATCTATTTTATATCTATATATTCTAAGCATATAAAGTAATTATTTGCCTCCAAAGAACATTGAGATTGACCTGTTACACCACCGTAGCCACAGGAAAAATGAGCAAAACATTGTTTTTTTCTCTCGGTCAATGTCAAGCAACCATAACCACCGAATTTGGTTCCAACAAATAATCTTGTGTCCTTTCACTTATAAGTATCCTTTCCGCTCTGTATATTATATACCTCAGACTGAATGGAGCAATCGTCGTACGTCCTCTGTTAATTAAAATGGCAAATGAAGATTGAAGAAGGCCTGATCAATTACTTGTAGCCATCACCAAATTCTACCCAGTGAATTAAGATTGTGTGCATCATAAAAGCGCTGCAGTATAATAAACCAAATAAATAAAGGCAATTTATTCAAAGGCAAAAACAGCTAGCCTCACTAACCGAATAATGACAAGATTGTGTGTCATACGTACCCTGTTTTAATTGCAACCATGAATTAATGACATTAATAATTAAAGAATAAGATTAAAAAAATTATAAATGCAGCAAAGGAACAGAGACACGACAGATGCATGGTTCGAATGCGAAACAATTGAAAGATATACAATCCAAGCTCAAGCTGAGTACTACTACTTAAAATTTGTAAAATCGAGCGATGTAAAAATAAAACATCCAAAACATGTGGAGAATAGTTATAGTGCTCTCGATAAGGTACCAACCCGAAGCCACTTCATTAAACTAGTTGGTGGCTGGTGTACATGTATGTGATGGGAATACAATTGTGAGTGATAAAAAGAAAGAAACAAAGTCACAGGTTAATTAAGAAAGGCTAAATAAAGAATTCAAAACACATTTTTTAGAGGGATTAAGTTAAAACTTAATATTTTTATAGGTATGTGTTAGGTGACGTGTAAGCCACGTAGGTTTAATGAGGTGTCATGTAGAAATTTTATAGAGACTT
Organism: Glycyrrhiza uralensis; assembly: GCA_030159175.1. Lineage (NCBI taxonomy): Eukaryota > Viridiplantae > Streptophyta > Magnoliopsida > Fabales > Fabaceae > Glycyrrhiza > Glycyrrhiza uralensis. The sequence continues at coordinate 39,203,459 of BRZY01000007.1, read as the reverse complement.
TAGTGTGCCACATCAGCGATCAACTCTACATAAGGATTAAAAAAACAGATGACAAAAAAAATTTGATTTTTTTTATAGAGACCTAACTCAAAAACTCTTTATATTATAGAGACTTAAAACATATTTAACTCTAAATAATATAACACTTGTACATCTAATTTTATAAATTTTGGGTGAAGCTACGAGGATGACGTCTATTTGAAAGCAAAAATCATTCTTGGACATGGAGTGTGCTATTATACACTTTGAGAGAAATGAATGATAGATAAGTGATATGGTAATAATAAAGAGATAGAAATAAAAATATTGAATAAGTGTTGAAATGTTCAAAAATCAATGTTGATTTGAAAAATAGAAGCCCATGATGCGGTGTACTCTCCAACAATCTGTATACAAAGGTTACACCAATATTGATAAAAATAATTAGATCGGCCAGAATTTTCTCCATGATTATACATATCAACCAACTAACCTTAGTTAAACATTCTGTTCAGAAACTACTCATGCCATAGAAAATATCTTTTTAATTACTTACTTATCCCATGGATTTTAGAAGGAAACTAAAACATTGTTTATGAAGATCATCAACAAAGTCTATCACTTATAAATTATAATATGAAAAATATAATAAATATTTTCACTTTTGCGTAGGATATATATAGTACTGTATTCCGCCTTTTAAGATACAGAAATGTTACACACACACCCAATATACACCTAATACACACCCTAATTCACTATTTCACACACTAACATTGGGTGTGGTGTGGGTGTACAGTGGTCCATCTATCAAAGTCCTTTAAGATAAGAACAATGATACACATACACCCAAAAATATATCCACCCATCCAACACCTCTCATTTCTCTCTATCTCTCTCTAACTATCACATCACATATCACATTATTTTATCACTTTTCTCTCATCTCTCTCTTTCTCTCTCTAGTGGTAAATTGGGATTTGGGTGTCCACCAATCATTTTCCTTAAGATAATTGGTGATGTTTCGTCAAAAAAAAGTGGTGGATGTTAATTATAATTAACTAGAAGAATACAAGAAAGTGAAAATGGTCATCAACCCATTTCCCATATATAAAAAGATCACACCACCCAACTTCAGAAACAGATAGCGAGGTGGAAGTGCAACCTGCAAGAATGGATCATGACAAGCCATCAATATCCCACTGCGCGCAGATCAGAAGCACAGGAGAACTTGAGTAGTAGTACTAGTGGGAGCAAGCGAGGCGGTTGGATTAGTTTTCCCTTCATCATTGGTCTCTCTCACTCACTTGCACTGATACATGAATATCAAATTAAAGCATATATGCTAGCTCATAATAATTAAATTAATATTGGATCGATATATATTTAATTAATTTGTGTTGTTAATTATTTGGACTTAAACAGGTGCAGTAGCGGGGTTGTCACTTGCGGGGCACAGCAATAATGGGGAACTTGATTGTATATCTGATAATGTAATTCAACATATATATAAAGAGCATCACCGCTGCTCAGATTGCAAACGTGGTTAGCGGAAGCACCAGTCTCTTTCCATTTCTCGCTGCTATCGTCGCTGACTCTTTCTTTGGCTCTTTCCCCGTCGCCTTTGCTTCTTCTTGTGTTTCTTTCCTGGTAATTAATATTCATCTTGTTTGTTTCATCATTATCATTATTGTTGAACGTACTTTGCCACCAAGTATTTCCGGTGGGTTCAGAAGCTAGGCTTGGGCTGCACTGCGCTAAATTCGAAGAAAAGCGAAAATCTTAATTCACTGGGTAACAAGCACTGACAGTGTAAAATACAGTGCATAATAATTAAATTCAAAATGTAAAAAAGTTTTTAATTCTTTGTATGAAATGCTATTTTACACCGACATCTAATCATATATTATCATATAGTACCACTTCATATATAATAATAATTCCTAAAATATATACACAAAGATCTACATGGTGAGATATGATTGGACACAATGGCGTATCTAGGACTCGCGGTCAGTGGGGGCAATTTTGCCGCAATGGTTCGATGGTGCTTGAGTGGTAGACGTAGTCGGATTTTACAGACAAGAGTGATATGAGAGATTAAGATGAGAGGAAGAGAGCTGAGAGCTGAGAGCTGAGAGCTGAGAGCTGATTTAAAATTAAATAGAAAGACTGATATATTGAGATTCTATTAATTGGTTATTAGCTAGAATTAAAGCTCAAAAATATCAAGTGAAAAATAGTAAATAGATTTAAAATTAAATAAAATTCTTAATGAACCAGTGAGTTCAAATATACAGTAATTTTATCAAAATATATAGGAGGTGCAACTGCACGCACTCAAAGATATGTAGATCTCCACCGACTATATTGGGGAAAAAATAAAATTTTATAGGATCAAAAGTGAAAAAATATAGGTAATAAATGAGTTTTTAAAAAATTGAGTAGGGGCATGTGTCGATCCTCACATATATATAGGTTTGTCTATGACTGGATGAGAGATGAATAGGGGCAAATATGAAATTGACTTTAATATTAATTTAGTCCCTGTAAAATTTTTGATTTTGAATTTAGTCCCTATAAAAAAAGTTAAACTTTTTTTGTTCTCGTTTTTTTTTATTTTAGTCCCTGGAGGAGTTGACCGCTGATGTGGCACTGTGAGGTCCCTATAAAATTCTTACGTGGCACTTACGTGGCTTATACGTCACCTGACACATACCTATACAAATATTAAGTTTTGAATTTAGTCTCTCTTAAAAAAACGTGTTTTGAATTTAGTCCCTGTAAAAAATACGTGTTTTGAATTTAGTCCCTGTAAAAAATACGCGTTTTGAATTTAGTCCATCTTCTTCTCCACCACCCCAACCTCCTTCTCCCCCTTCTCCACCACCACCCCTATCCCCACCTCTTCCACCACCCTCAACACCAACAAAACACAAAAAATCAATAACAACAACAACAAAAAATCCCCACCCCTAATTTCTCTCTCTCTCTCTCACTCCCACGGTGCCCTCTTTCTCTCTCCCCCTCAACCCACTTCCACCCTCTTGCTCTGTGATTTTCGTTGTTGTTGTTGTTGTATTTGCAGATTTTCGTTGTTGTTGTTGTGTGATTTCCATTTGGTGGTGAGGGTAGAGGAGGAGGTGGTGGAAGTGAGTGAGAGGATGGGGTGGTGGTGGAGAAAGGGGAAACCATGGAGGGGGGTGCGGGTGGGGGTGGTGGTGGTGGTGGAGGAGGGAGGAGAAGGAGGTGGGGGTGGTGGAAGAGGGGTGGTGGAGGTGGGGATGGGGGTGGTGGTGGAGAAGGGGGAGAAGGAGGTGGGGGTGGTGGAGAAGGGGAGAGAAGGATGGACTAAATTCAAAACACGTTTTTTAAAAAAGGACTAAATTCAAAACACGTTTTTTTAAGGGGGACTAAATTCAAAACTTAATATTTGTATAGGTATGTGTTAGGTGACGTGTAAACCACGTAGGTGCCACATAGGAATTTTAGAGGGACCTCACAGTGCCACATCAGCGGTCAACGCTAGTGAGGGACTAAATTCAAAAAAATAAAATAAAACGAGAACTAAATTCAAAAAAATAAATAAAACAAGGACGAAAAAAGTTTGACTTTTTTATAGGGACCTAAATAAAAAATTCCCTATATTACAGGGACCAAATTAATATTAAAGCCTATGAAATTTTAGGGGGTCAAAATTAAAAAAATATAGATATTAAGTGAGATTGTTCAAATTTGAGTGGGGGCATCTGCCCACACTGATCTCTACCTAGGTCTGTCCATGATTGGACGTCTATGTAAAACCTTTTTACATTCTATATAAGTGCATACTTATTAAATTCTTTACAATTAATTTACTTACTATAGTGACGAGTGATGACATTTTAGTCTCAGACAAGTGCATTAGGTAAACACTGCCACATTTTTATTTTGATTAGACTAGCATGAGACTACAACATAATTAATTAGTTTGATTAGCTAAACACCGTCATGTTTTTTCACATAATTATTATTTAAAATTTATAAGTTGATATTTACCTTGAAAAAGAAAGAAAAGTGATTAGTTGAAAAAAATAAAAACCGTTAAAAATCAAAAATTGATCCAATTCAAAACATATTTAATTGGATCAGATTGGATCAAATTTTTTTTAAAAAAAAATCCAAACCAAACTACTTGTACACACTCTTTCAATCTTTAGATCGAATAACTTTTTAGCTCAAAATCTATCTAAATCGAACACCGAACACCCTTATTTTAATTTACATAAACACACTCACATATGGGAGGCGCTTGATAATCATAGTGTACCGTGAAAAACAACTGGCTCCTAAAGGACAAATTGCAAAAATAATATATTATTCTGGAATGACCCACCCTCATTACCAACAATGCCAATAATAATAGTATCACTATCACAACTGCCCCCAACAACGCCGATCTCCTTTTGAAAACAAATCTGTTTTGCTCGCCTAAATTAAACTGTTTTATCCAAGTGCTTTCTTTATCATTGATAAAGTTTGGAAGATTACTAATAGAAAATTTCTCAATTTCATAGTGATCTTTGCTCGCATCAGCACCCGAATTGCATGTCAATTTGGTGTTTTTATTTAATTATAAACTAATAAACTAATTATTTTCCTTTATTTTTTTCTTAAAATAAATTAGTTCAACAACTCACGGTAGTTGACCGCAGTAAAAGAAAAATTTATATGTTAACATCATTTAATTATACTTTTGATTTGTGTGTAAAGAGTAAGACTAATAATATAATGAAACGCTTGTTGGAACATAATCAGTAAAGTTCAATTATTATGATATAAAAAATTGTAATTAATAATTAATAAATCAATCGTAAACACAACATGAACCTCTTTCTATCATTGCCTGATTGAACAGACAGGGGACACGAGAGAAATGGACACAGACGTTTTTTTAAAAAAAAACACGTGATTTAAATCCATCCTAATTCCTAAACCCGACTTAATTATAATATCACGTGCTGTAAAAATTACAAAAAAAAAAAAACCTTTGTATTTGCAGGGCACAGTTATTTTCGCCTTGACGGCAGGTATAAAATCGTTGAGGCCTCACCACTGCAACGATGGACCCAACCACTGCGAATCCCCTTCACAACTCCAATACGCTGTTCTTTATGTGGGTACAGCGCTGGTGGCAATTGGTTTCGGTGGTGCACGTTTCACAACGGCAGCGCTGGGCGCCAATCAGTTTGACAAGGCAGAGGCATCAGGGGAGTTTCTTCAACTGGTTCTTTTTCGCCATGTACTTTGCTTCTTTAGTGGGCCTAACTGGGCTTGTCTATGTTGAGGATGGTATGAGTTGGGCTTTGGGCTTTGGTATCTGTGGTGTGGCCAACTTGATTGCTGTCGTCATTTTCTTATTGGGCTATCGGTTTTATCGGCCCGAAAATCCACAAGGAAGCGCGTTGTTGGATCTGGCCCGTGTGCTTGTTGCCACCATTCGTAAATGGAAGTCTCAGCTCTCCTCTAGAGTAGAGGATTACTATAGTGGACATGATGGTATGGTCCCAGGAAAAAAATTAAGGTACTAAGTTAATTCTATTGCAATTTAAATTAACTTAATTTATTTACTCCTTTTAGTGGTTGGTTTAGTGTAATTCTACAAACTGCATATAGAACATTGCTCTAAAAAAGAACAAGTCCAAGGGTCTATCAAGGTTTCTTTGAAAATAAGATGTGTTTTTTTTTATTAGTGGGTTTTCTTTTACTCAGTTTTTCTGTGTTATCACTTTGTCATGTGCATGTCCTTGAACCGATGTTAGAATGTTGGGAATTTCTATTAACACATACATGGTTTTCTATGTGCACATACATCTCCGCGGAACTATTAGTTCCGCGGGTTTATTTTTTTTAGCACACACATGTCCGCGGAACTAATAGTTTCGCGGAAAATTACAACTCGCTGAACTAATAGTTCCACGGACATGTGTGTTAGAAAAAAAATAAACCCGCGGAACTATTAGTTCTGCGGAGAATTATAACTCGCGGAACTAATAGTTCCACGACACGTGTGTGTTGAAAAAAAATAAACTCGCGGAACTAATAGTTCCGCGGATATGTATGTGCACATAGAAAACGATGTATGTGTGATTAGAAATTCCCTAGAATGTTTTGATACATTGCGTTAAACTTGGCTAATGGGTCATTTGTACTACCTTTGAGCTTCGTGTTTTGTCCGTTTTTAATGAATCTTCTTTAGAAAAAAAAAGAGGGGGTCCCTTGTAGTGTTTCCCCACTGCGAATCAAAAAGTTAATCATTGCCTGTGTTGCAAGTCCACTGCCGTGATGATTTTATACTTTTTTATTTTTTTGGAATGTTTCAATTGGAAACAGAAAGCAGCAATGTTGGTAGATTTTTGTCACAAAATAGTGGAGCGATGACTTTTGGTGTTGACCCTGTGATGGATCTGGTGGTGGGATAAATTGTTACATTGGCATGTGAGTTGATGATATGGATTGAGCACCATTTTACATCGTGCTCCAAGAGAGTAGTGTGTCTCATGGTGATGGTGTAGTGGGAAATCTTTGATATTGGCCATAATCGTCCACAACTGTAGCTAAGATATACTAGTGGACCCAAGTCATGTAATTAAGATGCATGAGCCTTTTATTTGTTGGGTATTTATTTTTTATTTGTTGTCACCTCTACAACTCTTTTTATTTTACACTAAAATTGTTTTATTTGTTAGATTTTTTATATTATTTTTATTGAGAAAAGACTCATATTTTGTACACGTTTGGTCTATCCAACTAGTAAGTGAATAAATTTGTGTTATGCTATTATTAACACAGTGCCTTTTCATGGACATGCAGGTTCTTCAATCGTGCAGCTCTGATAACAGATGGAGACCTTCAATCAGATGGCTCAATTGAGAAAGGGTGGAAGCTATGCACAGTTCAACAAGTGGAAGATTTGAAAACAACAATTGGAATCCTTCCACTGTGGACTTCAAGCATATTCCTCGCCACTCCAATTGGAATCCAAGGCAGCTTGTCAGTCCTTCAAGCCTTAGCCATGGACCGTTCTCTTGGACCCCATTTCAATATCCCAGCTGGCTCTATCTCTGTTATATCCCTTCTATCAACATCCATCTTCCTCATCTTTCTTGACAGGGTGGCAGAGGCTGACCGGGAAATCTCCCACGCCGCTCCAGCGAATAGGAGTAGGCCACGTGTTGAATGTGCTTGCCATGGCCATCTCTGCTCTTGTTGAATCAAAGAGGCTCAAGAATGTTATAGCACATGATGGCAGTGACAGCACAATGGCCATGTCTGTCCTCTGGTTGTTTCCACAGTTAGTGTCGGTGGGCATTGGAGAAGCTTTTCATTTCCCGGGACAAGTTGCACTCTACTACCAACAACTTCCACAATCACTGAGGAGCATGCAATGATCTCCATGCTTATAGGGATTGTTTTTTACCTTAGCACGGCCTTAATTGACCAAGTTCGTAGGAGTACTCATTGGTTGCCTGATGACATAAATCATGGGAATTAAGCTAGACAATGTGTACTGGATGTTAGTCCTGTTTGGCGGCATCAACTTTGGGTTTTACTTGTTATGTTCTGCTTCGTACAAGTATGAACAAGTTTAAGAGGAGGTGGTGTTAGATATGGTTGTAATAGTAGATAATGATATTAGTTTCTCTCTCCTCCATTTTACCATTAATGGGTAGATATATGCCAAGTATGAAAAAATGAAGCGGGAGAAAAACATTATTCATAATGTATCATGATTGGGCACTAATCTAGTTTGGTAGTCAGGTACTCGATCCAAATATTTATGGACACTGGTACTGATTTTTTTTTTTAAATGATCTTGCTGTAATTTAATAAATATGGATACCACTGTATGTATATTAACTTCATTCGTTTAAAAAAAGATAACTGGCAGACAAAAAAGAACCATTAACATCAAGAAAGAGGGGTTATTTGTACAGTACCAAATTTACACTTTAGTTTAATTTATACATGTACACATAGTATCTGAATTTAACTTCACTTTACCAAAACTTTTATTTATGCACACTAATCGATTCCCTAACGATGTTTGTTAGCACATGCTTTAAAGATGTGTACTGTACACATGGTACTCCTCAGTGAAAAACAATGAAGCTAACAACATTTTCTAAGGAATTAGTCAGCCAACAGCAACAAAACCCACTTTCTTTAAGCTTTAGCTAATGTTGCAATCTCTGGAATTTCCAGAAGAATCCTCTTCGGAAGAGGCATCACCATCCAAGAATCCCAATAGATACCCATCTGCATCTTCTTCATCACTTACAATATCCGCCCTATTATGTCTTCTTTCAATGTACGCCGATGTTTGTCGCCTCTGCAGGCGAAGAACGTGCATTATAACATCAGGAGTAAGGGTTACCCGTGATCGATCTTCTCTGCCCCGTCTGTTTGCCTCAATTATCTGTTCACATGTTTAACAAACAGAAAGTTACAATCAAGAATGTAAACAGGGTTTTTATAAATAAAAATAGCATATTAAGCACTAAACATATCTTATGGCCCAAAACAAAAGCATTATACATTTCCTTTGGAAGTAGACAAGGCATTTGTGGAATGGAAAGAGGATGAGGGAAAAGGTAAAGACAGCAGATGGTACCTCTTTCACATTTGCAGGAAGTGGAGGAATATCACTCCCCAGAGGAGCCCAGATTTTCACATTTTTTTCTATGCCACAAGTAGCTAGAAAAGGTATGTGGGGATGGGTCTCAAGTTGATTTACAACATGTTGATCACCTACCATTAATCTCACCAGCTTAGCATCCTTCTTCTTCCAGATGAATATATGACCACAATCTGAGCCACTCAACACATACTCATCATTAGGACCAAAAAAATTCACTCCTTTAACTGTCTGTGCATTTCTATGTCCGGAGTAAACTCGTGCCTCGTGAAGATTCTTCGGATCCTCAGATGTAGCAGATGAAGGTGAAGAACCCAAGCCCACATTCTTCTCAAACAGATAGATGAGCTCATCATTATAAGTGACAAGGAGTTCGCTTATCCTTGAGTAAGCCAATCCTGTGATATGGACATTTGACCCAACTAGGTGGTGAGGACAAAATGTGTTAACAGGTCGGTCTGAATTTCTTGCAGCATCCCACTGGCATTTTCTTATGTCATAAATGCGTGCGTATTCATCAGATCCACCGATGGCAAAGTAATATGGTTTTCTAGAGTCAATCACAATGGAATTCAACCCTACTTTGCTCGGAGGCTGTTTTTTGTTCCCTGTGGATGAGGAACAACAGAAGAGTTTGGTGGCAGAACTACTTCGCAAATCAAACTGCAAAAGAAACAAAACATATAACAGTTGGTGGATAGCATAAAGGGGAGCTTCAACATACAACGTGCTGTAATACTTGACTAACATGTTGAATGAATCCATCTTCACCACAACTATACAGTACGTGGGGACTTCCCGGCTCCACAGCAAGCTTGTATACAGAGCCACGGTGCTTCCCCAACACTGTAGTGTCAACTCTACCATCCTCATGCAGAAGACCAAGCCTTACCTACAAAGGAAAGATTAGTTAGTTTCCAATCGAGGGGACTCAAGCAGACACTTTAAAATAGCATTCTTCAGGTTGGGCTTAAATCTGGACATTATTTGGATGATGAACCAGAGGCACCATGTCTTGATAAAATCAATCAATCGAAAGACAAAACTCATACAAACAGTTTTTGACTTGTTATGCTTAATTAAGACGGCATTCATTCTCTGCACATTTGGCAGCATTTTGCAACTTGTAGCATAAATGAAGCCGGCTTAGCAAGTCAGATACAAGGTGAAGCTTGATGACAGATTCTGCTTCCACCAGACAAATTTTAATGACAAAATAAAAAAACTAGTCTACCATTTTCCTTTCTAGTTCTAAAGATTGAAAAAAAATATTGAAGTCAAAGAGCATCATATCAATAAAATCAAACACATCGGATGCAAAAATAGAACATGATCAAATGACATCTTTTTTTAATTGTTGCTACAAAGAGGAAGCAAGTGGAATGTATGTAAGTCTGTGATCTATGCACACTTGCACAGATGATTTACCTGGCCATCACCAGCTGAAGTTACTATTTTGCAGTCATCAGTGAATGGCATGATTTTTGTTTGGAATATGTTGTCTGAGTGGCCAGAAGGGTATGCCAATAGTTTAGTTTTGGATTCCCAATTCCAAAACATAACTTGTCGGTCATCAGAACCAGAAACAAGAAGGTCACCAGTGGAGTTGAATTCCACTGCATTTACACATCCTTCGTGACCTTCTAACTTCCCATATAAACTCAACTTCTTTACAAGGACCTGCAAGTAGAAAAATATATAAGCCTCATAAGACAAAAAACCAGTTGTACATATTCACAAGAGAATTTATTTTTTGACAAACGGAGAGAGATAACAAAACCCAAGTTAGAGGAGAGAATTGGGGAAACCTCTGAAGCAGAAAAGCGACGAGCAAAACCGGTGGGGTGACAGAAGCCCAACTCTCTCCAAAAAATATCTGAAAAGCCATGTGGAGATCGACTATTGGTATTGCTCTTATTATGATTGTTATTGAAATTCTCCTCCATTTCGATGAGTTTTCAGAGTCTGCCTCTACTTGCAGTTGCAGGTGCAGAAGCAGAATGGAATCGTTTAGCGTGGTTGAAGTTGGAAGTGAAGACGCTAACTTTGGTGTTTCTGTTTCCCGCAAACGACATGTCGTCAGATATCGACATACCAGAGGATTGCGTAGACACTATAGTATAGTACGGTATAGAGGATGTCTTTTTAGTCCTGTTACTTGGATCAGTCAACGGCGGAGATTGAGAGGGCGTGCATTGGGTTTGATGGGCTAGCCCAAATGAATAACCTGAGCATTGAATTTGTCTTGATTTGATCCAATTTGGAATTCACAATAATCCACGGCTGTTGGTAAACATGCTCACGAGTCACGAAAATCGAGGAATTTACAGATTCGTTCATTTTTTTAGGTCAAACAGATTCATTCTTATTTCTTATACACACACACACACAAGACATATCCACTCTTATATCTAATATTTGTTTTTATTGAAAAAATATTATACAAAATAAAATTATCTGCTAAAATATAATTAGCTTTAAATTTTATAAAACTTTATATACTCGATTTTAGAAAATTTTCAATTACATGATTAAATTAATAAAATTCAATGTTTTTTAAAGGTTATAATGCTAAATAAGCTTAACAACACCTACTCTTGAAATAAGTTAACACACACACTTAGCATTACACAAGTTCCATACATATGATATGGCATTATTCAAATTCAGATCTCTATATATTACTTTGATAAATCCTTACAGAAAAGCAATAGGACTCTTAACTTGTCATTTATCAATACAAGAAAATTTCAGAGAAATTGATTATTTCCCAGCAAAACCTGCGCTACATCATGCCATGTATATGTATGTAACCCGAAAGAACCCAAAATCCAATAGCTACACTCTGATGGTGAATCCCAGCTCCTTACAAAAATTAGTCAGAACAGTCCCTTCCCTCATCTCTTCCTGTTTCCTATTCTAATAAAGAAAAAAAAAACTATGAAGTAAATATTCAGTTACAGATGCAGATGCCTTCCATGACCATCGGCAGTGTGATCTGTTATACCACCGAAGCCACAAGAAAGTAAGCAAGAATTGTGTTGCTAGGTCAATATCAAGCAGCATATTATCAGGCAAACCTAACAACCGTAACCTCCAAATTAGTTTTCTACAAATTTTCATCTTGTGCTCCTCTCACGTGCAAATATCCTTTCCATAGATTTGCCGAGATACGATGGATCATTCGTCGTCCTCTGTTAAGGAGGCAAATGAAAAAGGCCTGAACTTGTTGCCATCACCTTGGTAGAATTTATTTTGAAATTCTACCCAGTGAAGCCGCAGGGCATGAAGAAAAGCACTGAGACTCTCCATCATTAGTAGTATAAAGGCAGTTGCAAAGGCAAAAACTGTTAGCCCCACTAACCGAATGACAAGGTTGTCATACCTGTTTTAATTGCAACCAGCAATGACATTAAAAATTATAAATGCAACAAAGGAATACAGACATGACAGATGGCTAACTCCGAGTACTAAAATTTTGAAAGTTATACCCCAGGCTTAGTGTTTTTCCATGCAGATCGGAATTAAGTAATATAACTAAAATTTGTACAAACTCCAGAGATGTAAAAGACAGGTTATAAATCAAACTCACCCCCAAGCAAGAAGCAGGACTTTCTCATAGAAAACAGTTGAAAGTTCTGAGTGAGCCAAACTGCAAGCGGTAAGAAAAATCGACCAATGAACAAGAATCTATAAACTAGGGATTCGTGAAGATGGAGGAGGGTCATAGCTGAGCAAACCTTAATGCCCAAAGCCGAAGATATGATGCCGTATTTGAAACTGAACCTAGAACAAACTCAATTGAATGGATCATTTGGTGAACAAAGACCTCACTGAAATTGAATTCTTCATGATGATGTTGCCTGGCAGAATCTGGCTCCACCTCAAGATCTATCTCAGAAGTATTCAAAATACCATAATTGCGACCTTGAAATCTCTGTACAATGTCAGCAGGATAAAAAATTAATAATCTTGGCAACTCCTCTGCATCACCTCCTTAATTACTAGATGCGGCAAAAGTATAGAACAAAGACAACTATAGCCAGAAAAGCTGTCTGCATTGCCAACAGAGTTATGAGTAGTTTAGCACTTAAGCATATTCATTTGAAAGAAAATAGATGTTTTAACGGTTCTCAAGGAGACTTTCACCAACTCTTGCAGAATTTTACAGTCAAAAAGGAGAAACTCAAACCACAAGCATGCGTACACATATATGTTAATGTAAAATAGATATTTGGTCAATAAAATTATAAACTTCCTGGCAATCATACACAAGGCAAGTAAAAGTGGCACCTCAGAATGAAGCTTCTTTAGTATAAAAGGTTTTGGAAAGAGCATCCATGGAACTGCAATTACAGCCAAAAGCAATAACACTATCTGCATGTCAAGAGCAGTAATTCAGAATGATGAAAAACCAGAACAGAGAACAACAACAGTGGAAAAGAAAACCAGAATCATACTTGAAGTGATCTTTGGCCCCAGAACAACTGATTTTCACCAAGATCATCTGTGGGGCTTAAGAACATATATATCATTACATGATAAAGGTCTGCTCGAGAGCCAGTACACCACTTAATAACAATGAGAAGGGAAAGATATCCAAATAGACTGTTAAGGAAAATCATCTGTGGCACAAATTGGTACCTGAGAGCAACATAAAGAGTAAGTTAAAAACATTCTGCTAAAAGGAAAGCACAACAATAACTCAACAGGCCAGGAAGAAGGGAGAGGCACCTAATATCCAGTGAGTTTCCAAAGAAACGAGCATTGAAATAACTTAATATAATTCCTAAGTTCATATGTGCAACACCAAACAGAATGGACATCTTCATCTTCATAGAGTTCAGAAAAGGCAATTCTGAACGACTTCCACGCCAGCTGGGATCCACACCAAATGGGTATGGATCTCGGTATTTGACTAAGCCAATAGTATGTGCATCCCTGATAAAAGACGGAGAATGATGAAAATCAAAAAGCACCAAAGTTAAAAGCTTGCTGACTACATTTTCAGCCAATATAAATACCCAAAATCAGAACAATTGGAAGGAGAACAGAAATATAAAACAGATAAATGCAAAACAAAATAGGGCAACCGTGCAAGAGATTCCAGCAAAATAATTTCTGATGACATGAATATGAATTTAAATAAATTTGAGTGAAATGTGAATCATTAGTATTAGTACTAAGTGAGGATCAAAGAAAAATACAATTCAGTAACAGATATCTTAGCAAATAAATTGATTTGTTACCCCAACCCCACTGCTGTTAGAAATGCACAGCTGCAAGTGGAGATACTCAGGTCATGTTCACACCAAATAGGGTGCAGATGAGCAGTAATTTAAGTCAAAAAAGAGTTCTAACCTTTTTTAGAAAAATGAAGAAAAACATGGAGCAATTTTTTAAATATGTTGAATGTACAAGGCAACTCAAAAAAATTAAAATGCAAAAAGAAAACTACCACATCAACAAGGCATCAGACATCTACATAATAAGACAAAATACATTTAAATGGCACCAAAATCAGAGGCAAGAGACAAGTAGAACACACCTGCATGAACTATCACGGCATTGATAAGCTGATGTACCAAATATGTGAAAAGGAACAGAAAAGAATTCATTGTAGATTAACCCACAATAGATTGAAAATAGCGACATCAAAAGAATCACATAGCGCCCACCAAATAGCATCTCCATGAAGCTTCCAAGCTTCTGGAAGAAATCAAATAGAACTATTAGGTATTAATTGCAATGCTAAGAGCAGAACAAAAGTAAGGGATATTTTAAGTTTCTGAATGCACTTCAATGTACTACAATATATTTATTTCAATAAAACATTTCAATTTTCAAGAATCTTGGGGACAAAAATGCATAACTCTTGCAAAAAAAAAAAATGCAACCTCTTAGCTAAATCATTCTAGACACCGAATGCTCGGCAGCTAACAGTAATGAGCTTAGTTGACATAATTCTTTGAACATTGACCGTGATGACCCTACTTAAAGTTAGAAGGAAAAGGAAGAATGTCCAAGTTTGATATATCTCGGACAATTTTTTTTTTTTCATTGTTAGACCACCAGTATACAAAAGAAGCAGCTTGAGCAAGGAAAGGGGGAGTGGGAACAGTGATGAGTAAGAATAGGATAGGATAATATTTAATTTGATATACCAAAATGTTTATGTTTGAGTGACTAGCAATAGCATTATTGTTATTGTTATAACAGAAAACGTGAGAAGATAGGGAGTCTGTTATGGGTGAGTTGGTTAAATGTTGGTGAAGGCTAACACCTTGTTTGGATGAGTAGATTTAGCAAAGAAAGAAATAGAAAAGAGAGCGATAGAGGAGAAATAGAAAATTTCTATGGTTTGGATGTGCAAAGAAATAAGGAGAGAGAGAAGTTTTATGGGGTGAGACCCATTCATAAAATTTCTCCCCTCAACAGGCGAGAGGTTTGTAAGGAAGAGTGGGATATTTTGCTTTTTCCCACATCTACCCTCTGTTCTGTACTCATAAAACTTCCCCCATTTTTTTTAAATTACTAAATTTTAGTCATAAAGGATAAATGTGTCATTTACTATTTTGTTCTATTTCTTTCTATTTATTTTTCTACTCATACAAACAAGTGAAGAGAAGTTTTATCCATTTCTCTCTTTTCTATTTCTATCCATCCAAACAACACATAATTTCTACTTTATTTCTCTTTTATTTCACTTCTATTCTATTTCTCTCTCTCCTATTTCTTTTGTCATCCAAACAAAGTGTAAGGGAAGAGAAGGAAGGAGGTATTCAGTTGGAAAGGACTCAAAGGAGGTCGCAGCCCCTTGAAGTGCTGCTTATCCAGTGTTTTCAATTTCTTTTCTATTCCGTTCTTCATTTCCTTGTATTGATCTACTTCCATTGTTCACCCAATAACAGTGGGAGTAAGGGGATTTTTCTATTATAAATTCAATAAAATCTCAGTTTCCGAATTCGTTCTCATTACTCGGGTTCCTAACATTCATCCAAGATGGAGCATAATATATGTCACATGCCCCTTGTATTTTTTGGCAAGATCCTTCCATTATTACTTTATTTATAACACAGAATATATGTTTACCTGTGTACTGAGCTTGTTTTCACGTGCTATAAGAACTAATGCTCCCAGCAACAGGCAAATTCCATGACCCCAGTCCCCAAACATCAAAGCAAATAGGAAGGGGAATATAATAGTTGTGTAAACTGCAGGATTTGCTTCTTGGTATCTTGCAACACTGCCAAGTAAAAGGGCTAATTAGGAATCTAATCAGAAAGTTGTCTATGCCATTTGCAAGATAAAGGCGCCATTGTAAATTAAATTTATCCAATTCTACATACACTAGTCAGACATCCATCAATCTATTAACAGAAGTAAAGCATATTGCCCACCCGATTCTCTAACTTCAGTCTTCAAGAGAAAAAAAAAAGCACTATAAAACACTCCAAAAAATTACTTAAAGTAGTCATGTTGCTGCTACTAAATACAGTCAACTTTAATTAGGCTCACCCATATGCGTCAACAATTTCCTGATATGGATTTGTGAAAGTGTTGGTCCTAAAATATGTGGGTGGTGATTCCACTGCATCCAATGGATGGAAGATTATGCCAACTTGAGAATTGCTATCAAAAGTTGCACGTTGCAGTGCCTCCTGCATCTGGAAAATCATTAAATGCAAGTTCTTTTTTTAGAAAATATATATCAATAATGCTTCAAATTCCTCAAAAATTTAGGGAATAAAAAATACCTGTGTTTTTGCAATCACAGGGCACCAGCCCTCTCCAACAAGACATTTTTTTGTGACATCAAAATTTAACATGTTCAGGGTATCATACACGGCCTTCTCTCTTCTTACCTAGGACAAGGTGATAAGGATGAGATCTATCGTTAAAAATAGATATCCATTACTTGCACATGTTGATAATATTTTAGGATTGCTTTGCGGTTCAAACAGAGCACAAAAATATCTCGGACATTAAGATGTACAGAAGCAAACCCTTACCAGGTTCATCCATTTTGCTAGATGGTCTGCAATAGAAGCTAGAGCCTTGTTCCGGTGCCTAATCCCAGCATCCAAAGTTGCCTCTAAGTCAGTAAGACGTGATGAAACCTGTACCCAAAAGAAAATTTTCAACCACAAACCACACAACTTTTCAAATTGTAACCACCAAAGTTGAAATATAAATCCACATCAAGAACATAAAGCACAAGGAATAGTTGATTAATTGAATGCAAAAACTAATTTCCCCATGCATACAGCTCAATAACCCTGAATGGTATTGCTACGAAAGACCCCACAAGAAGTATGGCACTACATACTGATAAACTAAAGAGCATCTAACAAAACCTAGTGAATTGCGAAACAAGATAATTGAATACCTTGGTAAAGGTACCTAAATCAAAACAAGGATGTAGTCTAAGAGCAAAGATATGTGAAGTGTAGTCTAAGAGCAAAGATATGTGAAGCTCCCTAGTATTTAGCTTAAAAGACTACCAAAATATCTCACTCAAACTGCAGCCAATATCCCAATTTTATCTAGAGAACATGTTGCCCTATGTTGTAATGGAAGAATAGACATAATTAAAAGGGTAAAATATAATATCTTCCAAGGCTGAGTACACTTACCTCCCTAGTTATTTGCCTCTGCTTACTTATATCTTCAGGAACAGGATAACAATTTGCACCAAATGCCTCACAAATTTTCAGAATCTTTGTTCTCGCCTGTTCCCCGGAGAAAAACACAACGAACACTGTTTTCTCAATCTGAAAAGAAAAATACAGGAATCTGAGTCATTGTATGGACAGAGAATACATCAATGGGAATATACACCAACTGGGAATGCTATAGGTCAAAATGATAAATACAGATTGGGGGGGGGGGGGGGAGTGCCAAATTATCAATCATCATATAAAAGTTATAAGAAAGAAGAAAACCATCTCAGTTGAAACAGGATCCATGATTTGTTCACCAGCTGGTGCCTGATTGAAAAGCATATTGCCTCTTGTAGCACGAAACAACATCCTTTCAAACCTAAGAACCTTGGATTTACAAATTATCCCACTGATAAATCTTAAACCAGACGTATTTGATGGTTGAGGCCTCATTTCCTGTAAAATAAACAATTTAGTATAGTGCACTTGGTGGATCAAATAAATTTATAAAACCGATAACAGTATCCACACTTCTCATGCTAAAGAATAATACACCAAGGATGATAAAGTATGTTACAAGGAACCTGTTCAAGCAAAGATGCTGTCTCAACATAGTCATCATTTGAGTATACATTCTCTTGTAGTTCTCTCTCGTCTGAAACAGCACGACCATGACTTGAAATAAGAAAACCACATGCCTGAAATTTACCCACAAAATTATATCACAAGTAGAAGACAGAAAGCATAGACGAAACATTTTATTCATTAAAAGAACAGAATTGCATTCATGAGTTAAGAAAAATATCATATTGGTATTTGACAGAATAAGTTAAAAAAGAAACCATAAAAGAATATAAAAAAATTAATAACATACTAAATTATCATCAGAAAGAACATTAGTTGTTAGCTGAACTTAAACAGAAAAAAATAATGTAACCAAAATTATAGGGAACATATAGACACCTTCGGTACTTTAAAATTAACCTGTGAATATGCTCACAAAAAAATAACCAAGGAAAAAAATACCTTCTGCAATACAATCTTGAATTCCAGGAGTTCATTATATGATTGCCGAAGTTTGTCACTATTAGAGTTCATTTCAATTAGCTCATGTTCATGCTCAGCAAGTTGTATCTGGTATAAGATAAGTCCAACAGAACATATATACGTGTCAGATTCAAGAGTGAAAATCCTCAAGCAAACTGGCCTGCTGAGTAATGATCACCAACATAAGTTAAAGCATTACGTCATTGTTGGCAGCAAGACAACATTTAATTTTAATGTTAACACTGAGATAAAAATCATATATGATGGAGAAAATAAAAAATAGAAAGAGACCTCTAAATCCTCCAAGTCAATGTCTGGTTGCAATACAGCACGAGAAGAAGACATTAGACCAGCTTTATTGATTTGATCCTTGAAGAATCGTAGCTTTCTTGACATTTCCGCACACCGTTTTACCTGCCAAACAAGAAATGCAGTTAATATCAGTAATAAGGAGGAAAAAAGAAAGAAAACATTATCACAATCATGACTTCTGAGGATAGATCATCATAGTATATCCGGTCTAAATATAAACTAAAAATGACAACAAACTCAGCGGGCACGAATTCTAGAAAAGATAGCCCTTAAAAAAAGGCAAATTTTTTCCTAGAGTTACACCTGCTTCTTCAGCATTTTAAGGTAAAATTTTGAGGATCAGGGTAACTATAATCTCATTCCCATGAAGCAACTTACTTAATTCCTTCCTAAATTTCTTTAAGCAAGCAAATCAAGTTGTAAATGGTGTCATACAATGACATGGTGCCATAAGCACTGGCCATATAGAGAAGTCTCGAATCTCAATAGTATATTAATATCCATAAGTTATACACATGAGCTACCTTTTCAAAAAGGTTTCAAGATTTACCCAATTGTTTGTCAAACCATAGAAATAGGGAGGAAAGAAAGAAAAAAGAGAGAAAGAAGTTGGAGAGATGAGAAAATGAAGAGAAGTTAAGTGAAAAAGATGTATTGCTTGGATAGGTAGAAGTGAAAAAGAAATGATTGGGGATATTTCTCTCCATTTATTTGGATGAGTATAGTGGGTAGAAAGAAATAGAAAGAATATAAATAAAGACATTTTTACCATATGTAAGTTTGGTAACTTGACACTACCAATCAATTAGAAACATTCTATAATTGATTAATATATCATGTACAATACATACATATCACATGATATATATGTATTTTTATCGATTACCACATGTACACACGCGCGCGGGGTAATGGATTAAAATACTATTTTAATCGATTAAAGAGGCATAATATGTGGAAAATACACACACTTCCTCCTTTCGGTAAGAAAGTCTCGCCTGTGGAGAAGAGATCTTTTCGGTGGGCCCCACACACACAAAAAATTTCCCACCCTTTTCCTGTACAGCACCCAGACAAGATAGATTGAACATTTCTCTCCAATCTCTCTTCTCTCTATTTCTTTCTTCCAAAAATCCACCCATCCAAAAAAGACAGTAGGGCATTCAGACTGCAAAAGGATTTCTTATTAGTGCAATGAAGATTACCTGATTAACAAACGTTCTCTGGAAAGGGCTTTTTTCAGCATTTAACTGCAGACAAGAAAAGTGTCCATAAGAATTACAATGATGAAATATGATATAAAACTTTTATACCAGCAACATCCAATCCAAAAAATTTAAAAGACCAAAAAGTACTTCTCCTACATATGGAGGGAAAGAAAATAGTTTGAACAAACTTTGAATATTTCATAATGCACCAGCAAAATTGCCACCCAAAATACCTTTAATAAATAACAACAGTTGGACAGCATTGTATATGATATTACAAAGATACAGTATTGAAAAGTAAAAAAAAAGTGAAAAACATTCACGTTTTAAAGTCTCTCCAAGCACAAGTGTGTGACGGAATAGACCATAATCAGAAAATTAACAATTTTTTTTTGCAAATCCAACATATCCAGATAAGGTGCAGTCTGGATCCTGGACCCAAAAGAGCCACAACTCCCAAGACGTGTAGCAATTCTCACACGTAGATAGCTCTCCACCAGTTTCTTAGCAACTGTGAGGATAGTCCTCTTACAGCATTCTAAAAATTATGCTAATAATAGAAATGATAATAAATAACAGTTCTAAACAAAAATAGTACACAATAACACGTGACTGATGAACATAGAAACATAAGCAAAACCATTATTCCTGAATTACCAGTGGAATTCACCGTTATCAACAGTATTTGAATACACAGTGATACAATTTAACTTCACAAAGGGAAACCAACTAAACAGGTTTCAACAGAGAGCAGTGATCTAGAAGTTACCAAACTACACTGATCATCTATGAACCAATGAGCAATGGTTATTATCAATCGCCTTCAACTATAATAAAAAAAAAAAAAACCATGGCTTGAGAACCTGATAATCGTCTTGTACAATTTCCGTGCTCCATAACTCATAATAATGCAACTAAACCCATACCTCTCAAGTCTAAAACCATAATTAGATTCAACATTACAAGAAATTTTTCATAAAAACAAACTTAAACGTTCGATCAGATGGTATAAACTGTTCAGCATGTCGGATCCAACATCCAAATCAACCACACTAACTTGTCAACAAATCAGCACATCAGCACTGGATTCCTACAAATTTGCATTCAGCGTTGAATCATGTAGTGCTGCATTCTCATCATTTCTTAAGGCCCGCACTCAATTCAACCAACATTCAATTCAAATAAAAATAAAAAGGAGTAATACAAGTTATATACCCATGCAAGACAGGAACCACGAAAACTCCATATTCAACTTGAAGAACACCTCAAAAAATGAAGAAAGGACGCGAATAAAATAGGAGAAGGAACGGAATCTGGAGCAAGCGAAGTTGGATCTGGAAGAGAACTTACGTCTCGGAATTGGAGGAGACCGAGTTCGCCCAAATAGATGATGGCTCGGTGAGCGGACTCGGCAGGGATAATGAGCTGAACGAAGGACATCTTCTCGGATCGCATCAGATCCATCGGCGGCAAGTTGTCTATGAACTGTTCCATTTTCCCGGGAAACATCGAGAAAATGGATCTGTCGCTAGATCTGAGAGCGTGTTCTGAGACTGTGTATGTGAGGGGAGAGGGGGCTTAATTTGGAGGAAGTTAAAGAAAACTCTGCTTTCAGTTTCTCATTCACAACTGCAATTAGAATCGGAAAAATTCGGTGCCTTGCAAAGGATATCGAAAAGGAAAAAGTAGGACAAAAGAATGTATTGTGCTGTATTATTTATTATTATTTATTATTGATTATTTATATTTATATTTATATTTATATTTAATGATTTTTTTGGGTAATAATATTTATATTTAATTATTTATTTATTTATACAAATAACGCTATATAAGCCATTGTTTCTGGGAAAATTTCTCCAACCTTTCCCCGTACGCATGCCCATGGTGACGGTGCGGTCATGTATCATAAATATAACTGGCTGTAATTTATTAGTTGTCAAGTGCTCAGATATCAACAAAAAAAAAGTGCTCAATGCGATAGTACACGTCTTTACTCTATGTTTTATTGTTGATTGTTGATGATTCCGTTGTTGTAATGGTAATAGTAATTGTTTTCCGATTGATCAAAAAAATGGTAATAGTAATTATTATAATTATTATTATTATTAGTAGTATTAGTATTATGTGTGGTTTTGGTCTTTTGTGATATTATAACAAGATATTACTAATTAGTGCTTTTAATATACTAATAAGAAAATAAAAAGTAAAAAAAAATATTTAAAAATATAATATTTAAAGTTATATATTTTAAATAAATATTTTAAATTTTTAATCTGTTAATCACTATTTTTGACCACTCATTGGTTAATGGTAATCTAATACATATCTAATCGATATAACTATAACTATATAAAAAGGAATACATTGATTTGTCTTTGCTGGTTGAATTTTGACTTTGACATATGAATTTTGACTTTTTCATTTGAATAGGATTTGGAAAACAGCAATGTTATTTCACACGAAGGAGCTATGCACGATATGCACGAAACCGTAGGTGTATGAATGCTAGTGTGTAGGTGAATGTAGGTGAGCAAAATGGCTGTATTGTTTTATTTAAAAAAAAATAATGATAAAAAAAATATTTCACTCGCCACCACAGCCGTGCATCACTTCCACCTTCCTACCACCGACCACGCCAGCCATCGTCGTTCAACCAGACCGCGGCCTATAACCCACCACCCACCGCCACATCAGTGCAACTACCACCGGACGAATAGCTTCAACTGTTACAGCCATCACGTTGTTGTTTCTCTATCTTCCTTCTCCTTCGGTTGCTCCATTTCAAGGCCCAATTTGGGTGGTGGTGTTGTCGGGCCAAGGGTGGAGATGGGGATGGCAATGTCAGCGACGACATCAAGGGCAAGGCTGGAGCGACAAACGGGGCAATTCTGAGAGAGTAACTAGGCGGCGATGCAATCGGGGTGGAAAACATGATGCCATTTGGCGATTGAAGCATCTTCGACAGAGGTCGGCGTCGGCAGTGATGGGGTTGCGATTGTTGGCGGAGGAGGCATTGTAACCATAAGAGCAATGGCGGAGGTAGAGGGAAAAGAAGCCCGTGAAAACGAAGACGGAAAATAAAGCCACCATCATCACGCTCATTGTCGACTTCGTCGGCGCATGAGTGGAGGCAGAGCTGCCGAGAGATAATTTGGACACATGTTTTTGTTTTTTGAATTAGGAAAAATATAGCATTAGTGTTGGTGCATGGTAATGATGGTGTAACAAACCAAAATAGACGTCTATGTAATTGCCAAGTCATTTCGTTGCTTTCGTATTGAATTAATTTCGTAAGAATTAGCATTTTCCATTGGAAAAACTCAATTGTGAAGATAGCCACTACACATTAATGTATTAATATTATGCATTGTAATTTTTTAGTCATTATAATATTTGTGTCTATTGGCTCCGGTGAGTACTAATCTTTTTTGGAGAATTTAGATTTACAAAACTCGCACTTGAGACATTATTTAAGATATTTGAGTCTAATTTCCCTCGGACTAACATAATATTGGTTTTTTTGCAATTAAATTGGTTACTTTTTTATTTTACTAAAAAAATGAGTTTAAATATATGAAATTCTATACTTAATGTTGACAAATCCTGCCTCAAAAACCATGACTAACTATCAATGATGTGCCAATCAAGGTCCAAATGATCATGAGGTGTTTGTTTCTGATTCTGTCCATTGTAAAGTTTTGTTAAAAAACATGTTTGCCAAAAGGAAGAGAGGGCAAGTTTCTCGAAAGATACCTCGGTACTCGGCTTTTTCCGTTTTCGTTAAAGAAGAATTGAAACAAATAGACTATATATTATATTGATATGCTTATTTTTCCTTTCCTTTTTCCAAAGTATACTATTTCTTTTATTTAAATTAGTGAAAAGACAAGCAAAACAAACAAAACACCACTTACTTTAGAATGGAAAGAATAATATATTTATGTGTAAATAAATAATATTTTCTATTTTTTCTACTTAATTGTACATAATGTTAAATGAGAATTAAGGAATTTTTTTTTAAGTAAATCATGTTTTACGGAAAAACCATTCTTTCAATTCAAGAGTAACAGTAGTACCATTACTTTTTGTTTAAAGTAAGGGTGGCGCTTCAAGTGGACCAATGCATAAATTGGTCTATCAATGACTAATCCAATGCTGATCATAGATATATTAATATAATAATAGAGCAGTCTAGATTGTACATGGGTTATCTGCTTAGACGGTTACCAAACAATATTAACATATTTGCAGAAAAGGTTCTATGAAATACAAATATTACAAAATGTCCCCTAAGTTTTTTTTTGGATACCATAGTATTGGCAGGAGTATCCTCCCGCTATTAGCACAGAGTCTAATCTCCCTCGAGATCTTGGCTACATTAAGGCTATCCCTCCCAGTCCCAGCATCCTTTTTTTATCAAACCCAAGGCTCGAACTCGAGACTTTAGATGAAAACCAACTGCAGTAGCTAATCGAACCAACAGACACTGGTGTCCCCTAAGTTTAGTGTAATTGTGGATTTCACCAAACAACATTCTTTTTTCGGGATAAAGTTTATTTTTTTTTATTCTACCAAACAACTGACATTTTTATTAACTATAAAAAACAATTTATTTTGTTATGAGAACCGGTAAACAATTTTTTTTCTTTTTAATTACTATTAAAACAACTTTTATTGTTGTGGAGCAACATGTCACAAATCGGAATAGAGGTGACTTCGTCGGTGATGTACCCCCCTCACAGATAGAGCTATCAAAATGGATTGTAACTCGTGAGCTAACCCGACTCACGGGTTAAACGAGTTGCAAAATAGCTGACTCACTAGACCCTGTGTCAATATAGCCCGGTCTACTTAACCCGCGAGTTGAGGCGGAACCAACTCAGGGTGAGCCGGGCCAACCCGCGGGTTGCATTAAAAAATTAATTCCTTTATGTTTTTCTCTTTAAAAAAACAATAAGTAAAAATTAATCATTAAAAAAATTAACAATTGCATATAATTTTTTCAGTAATATTTTTTCATTTTTTTAGCATTTTAAATATTTTTTTAGATTTTTAGAATTTATTAATTTTTGAATTTAGTGAGCCAACCTGCATAACCTACCAACCCGGGGTGGGTTGAACTAGGTTGTGTTTTAAAAAAGTAAGGTTTCTGTTAAAAATAATAATAAAGGAACTTGCCTACTTTATTATTATCAACAATCATGGGTTCTCTTCACAAATATAAAAAAGGGGTTTTTTTTGTAATTAATATAAGTAATGGGCTTATTTCATAAATATATAAAAGTAGGATCAACCCGATACCACAGGTAAAATAGGATTGGTCCTTCGTGGACCAATTATGCATTGGTCCCCTTGAAGTGGCACCTAAAGTAAGTAGTATCATGACCTTGACAGGAAAAAAATAGTGCAAGACATGACTAATGATTTTACTGGTACAATAATAATTTGAACGGTAGTTTTCAAACTTGATAAGAATGAATATTTACTGTAGACTCTGAACGATATCAATTTCGATTCAAATATTGTCATCAGTAATTTCTTCAAAAACTATTTTTTATTTGCCAAAAAAGATAATTATGCCATAATTTTTATTTTTCTACTAAAAATAATACTTTTTTGTATTCAATATTCATTTGATGAAAAAATATATTTAGTATATTAATAACTTGGATTTTTTATATTGTATTCTTAAATTCTTAACAATTTTCTTGAAAATCATTAGCATTTCTAAAATAAAAGAATGCCTTAACTAGGCACTTATTTCATTATTTATCCATGGTATTTGACCACTTCAATGATTTATGTTCTGGACATGTCCATTTATCTTGAATGCTTCTATTCCACTCCTTTATCGGTGACTTTCTTTAATATCAGTGACTAGTGATGCTTCCACCCCACTTCAACAAAGTGATATTCATGGACATATCCCTATATAAAATATTAATTCATAATCTATCTATAGTATTATTAAATCTGTACAATGTAATCATTAGTTTTCCACTGTTTGACCACGTGTTAAGCTTTCATGCATCATGTTATCCAATTGTATACGGTAAAATAATCAGCTTTTGATTTATTTTCAAATTCAAATTTGAACCCTTTTTTTTCTCATATATAATAATATAAATATAATATATTAATATTATATGATATAATTATATAATATATTATCTATATATTATATATAAGATATGATTATATTACATAATATATGATATATAGTATCAAATTATTTTCAGGTCGTAAGATTATTTTTCTTTTAATTGTATTTTTGATAATTAAAAGAGTATATTTATGGGTTTCATTCATAATTTTATGTTCAAGTAAACTTTCATTTTGGAATATTATTTTTAAAATTTTATTTTTATAGATAAAATAGTGTTTGCTTACGAGTTCTATTAATTTTTGTGTTCAAGCAAATTTCCAGATTGAAAAATTATTTTTTATTTTATTTTCACTAAATAAATTAATATTTGCTTACGAATTTTATTCACGTTTTAATTTTTCTTTTAATAATAAGATAATATTTGTTTATGAGTTCCATTCATATTTTTTTGTTCCTAACTCTTATATATTTTAATTCATAAAAAAAAACTCCATTTTAAGTTACAAATTTTTAATTTTATTTTTAATAAATAAAATAATATTTACTTATGATAGTCACTCATGATTTTCTGATCCTATTAATTTTTAGGTTGTAAACTTTTAATTTTATGTTTGATAAATAAAATAGTATTTGCTTATGAGTTTTATTCATGTTTTTTTTATTTCAGTTAATTTTTAGCTTGCAAAATTATGTTTCTTTTAATTCTATCATCGATAAATAAAATAGTATTTGCTTATAGGTTTCATTTATATTTTTTGTTTATGCAATTTTTTAGGTTGTAAAATTATTTTCTTTTATTTTTATTTTCGATAAATAAGATACTGTTTATTTACATGTTTCATTCATATATTTTGCTATTAGATATAACTTATTACTATGGACCAAAAATTTATTTTATTTTTTATCTATTTATTTTGTTTATTAGATTTGACTTTCATTTTTTATCATATGAAGGAGCAATTGTTGATTTATTATATAGAGTTTGCATATTTAACTAAAATACACAATATCACATATTCAATACTATTATAAATTTAAAGTGTATCATATATGAAATTATTTTTTTATAAATAAATTATTTTATATTATTTATAAAAAAATCAACACGACCCGTGCGAATATACGGGTAATGGTCTAGTTCTTTATTACATGAGCACATACCCTGCAAATAAAATTAAAAAATTATTGTAAAAGAAGCAATTACTGAACTTTGCTTTACGAGTAGCTATTTTTTTTTTCAAATATAAACATTAAAGTTTATCCAAACAATAATACTTAATTATATGTAAATGGTAAAAAATTATCTTGATTAGTTTCTTTTGTTGACTTTTATCTTGATTAGTTAATTCAAATTATCTTGATTAGTTTAAAGTTATAGTTTTTCTTAGGTGAAAATCATGTCAGTCTGCCTTGGCATGAGATTACCAATGTGTTCGCTCTTTAGTCTTTATTTTTCTTAAGAATACATTAATTATAGAATTAAAAATTAATTTATTCAAAATAATATCTTATTTACCTACAAAATATTGTTAGGAAATAAATAAATTTAAGTTCAGCAGTTTAGAATTTTTATATATCGGAGATATTGTAATAAAAATTAGTTTCACATTTAGAAGTGTGGAAAATTTGTATAAAATAGAAAAAGTACACCTTTTATATATATGCCACATGGTTTCATTTATACCAAACGTCTCACCTTTTTATTATTTTATTACTATTATTATTATTTTTTAAATACTATTACTTAAATTTAGTCAATCACATGGATTTTTAAATGACAATGTTAAAAGTTTCCATAACAATGAATTTAAGGTTTATAAATTTAAATTTTGACTCTCCACTCCATTTTTTTTAGGCAAACAAGCTCATGGCATGGAATTAGATGATTAACATGGACAGAGTTACAACTCCACACCATGTTAATAAACGCGATTAAAGGATGATGTATTTTTATTAACACAGTTTATTATAATAATTTTTTCACAAAATAAATTTTGTTATTCCTATAATTGATACACTCTTATTTCAGATAGAATTATCCCGTGCATATTGATCTCATCTATGTCAGTTTTCAATGTATTTATCTTTTTGCTTGAAAAAGAAGTCCAACGATTAAGAGTCACTAATCTTACGTTTTAGTCACCCACCACTTTAAAATTTCAATACACTTTGCCTTCAACTATGGACTACCCAAAAGAAAGTTTTTGAGAGAGCTATTTTTTTTCTCTAACGAATCATCAACATTTAAATCATTTACTCAAACATTGTATTTGGATTTTAGAAAAAACTTAATTTATAAAAATGTTCTAGAAAACAATTTAAAAGAACCAAAATAACTTGCACAAAATATGACGGTGTTTTCGATTTTGGCTTAAAATCTCACTTTTTACTTAAAAACTCCATTGGCTCGCCTTTCATTAAATATGGGATTTAAATGAACGTAAATACGAAGATTTCCTTGTTGGTTTTAGCTTTCAACATATCAAAGACAGGGATATCTTATCCAACACTAGTTGGTTGAAGTGAATTAAATTGTATCTCTAACAAATTTATTTGACCTGTGATCAGAATTTGAATTCCTGAATTTTTAAACATAAGTAATGGGCGAATTTTATATCTTAAATAAGTTTATTCATTAACGTGACTTTTATATATCAAGAGTTTAAAATATAAATCAATTCAAAAAGAAGTTTAAAATATAAAGACCATACGAATTTCTTGCATCTCATAATTGTAAAAATATAGAATATTATCCACTTAGATTAGAGGGTATTTACCAACTTCGAACCAAGACAGTTGACAACTTCGATTTTTATACATTATACTATACTCTATATATCTCGTTAGAGAAGTTCAAATTACACTTCTTTCTCTTTTATGTTAAAATCTAAAAAAATTGCATTACATTTTATTCCATTTTAATGTAATCAAACTTTATATCATAATTCTATCTATTTTTGGTTTTCATTATCATTAATATATATATATAATTAATATTATCAATATTTTTTCTATCATTAACATATGGTTTGAAACCTGTGCCATCAATTATAGAATAGTAAAAGACAAAATAAAGATTTTGACTAAAGTTATAAAATTTATCAAAAAATATATCCACCTACACATTTGTTTTTTTATGGAGACTAGCATGAAACACCATCTGGGTGAATGGGGTGTTCTATGGAGAAGGAGTTGGTGGTGCGGTTGAGAAGGGTATAGAAAAATGGGTGAGATAGTGATTCTGTGAAAAAAAAATGTAATTTTTCTCATATTTTTTTATAGCTAATTTGGATACTCGAATAAATGTAACGGTTCAAAACAGGTGCTGCAACAGGGACAAATTGAGAGGGTGGCCCCCAACTTCCCACACACACGTAATAGATTTTTTTTTAAGAATATATATAGATTAGTTAATATATTAAAACACACATATATTATTTATGTCATAATATAAGTGAGTCACAAAAAAATACTCCATCTATTTCAAAATTATATTCCAGTATAGTGTTTTCATCAAGATTAAAAAAAAAAATAAATGAGTTGAAAAGTTGAACAATTTTACCAAATTGTCCTTGTAATCAATGCTACATTGATAATACAAAATGACAAATATAAAATACATTAATAAGGTAAAAGTGGAAAAAAGTAATTAATACTACATTGAAAACATAAAGTGGACTATCATTTTGAAACATTTTTATTTTTTAAAGTGGACTATCATTTTGAAATGGATGGAGTATATTATATCTAAACATTATTATCATATTAATTTGTTCATTATTATATTTTATATTCAATACGAGAGATTAATAGTAAATTTTATGACAATATGATGAGATTGTTTACTTTAATTTCAGTTTTAAATTTAATTTTTTTACAAATTACTCAATGTTGAAAAAAATTGTGAATTGATATTTATTATTAAATTTTTTTTGCCCCTGGTTTGGTCAATTTCTGGATCGGTCTCTGTGCTGCAGAAATGCAGCATGTAAATAGTGCTTCATGCTAGTCTTCACCTTGTTTTTTTGGCCAACACAAACATAAGACGACTCAAGTTTTTGCTTACAAATATTGATCAAAAAAGTATTTGCTTACAAAAAACTTACTGGAAATTTTAATGTTGGAATTTTTTTTGGCAATTTTTATCTACACATACATGATTTTCTATCAACACATACATGTTGCGGAACTATTAGTTCCGCATGTGTATTTTTTTTCTGACACACATACCGCGGAACTATTAGTTCCGCGGGTTGTAATTCACTGCAGAACTAATAGTTCCGCAAGCATTTTTTATTCGTTATGTGTGTGTCCGAATTGAATTACAACGCGCGGAACTATTAGTTCCGCGGTGAATTACAACCTGTGGAACTAATAGTTCCGCGGTATGTGTGTGTCCGAAAAAAAATACACCTGCGGAACTAGTAGTTCCGCAGCATGTATGTGTTGATAGAAAAACATGTATGTGTAGATAGAAATTGCCTTTTTTTTTTCTTGTTGAAACGGGCTGTGTCCATTTTTGACTTTCTCTGGGGTCAAGCGTAAATATGGATTTGGTTGACAAAGAGGCAGGCCTATATTACCTTCCTGGAGAGGCGTGGACGAGTGGCTAACTATGAACCTTAACTTCTGACAAAAAATAAACTATGAACCTTAACAGGCCTAAAAACAAAAAGGGCCTAATAGCAATCTATAGTTGAAAGCGGACATAAGCCTTTTTTTTTTGGTCAGAAAGCGGACATAAGCCTGACCAATGACTATAACAAAGAAGTGGGCTTTCTTACTATGAATACTCACATGATTTTTTTCAGTTTAAAGCTCTCCGGTACTTGACAAAAAAAATAGAGGGAATTTATATTCGCACATATATACTTTGCTATCTGCACATATATATCCGCGGAACTATTAGTTTCGTGGGTTTATTTTTTTTCCAACATACACATGCTGTGGACCTTTTTCTTTTTGGATTCTCATGGCGTCCCAAACAATATCTTGGGCCATTCCGAAAGATCTTTTTTTTTTTGGTCAAACATTCCAAAAGAAATTAAATATGACATTTTGTACATGTTTTTTTGTTTGGACTTTTGAATGTGTTAAAAATTGGTATAGAAAATAATTTTATTCAGTTAGATTAGATTTGCAGAGACTGAAAAAGTGTCAATGAAGCACAGCTCAAAAGTTGCTATTAATTAGCATATAATGTATTGGGCAGTGATAGAGACACACCCAATCACCTATCACACAGCTCATCCCAATAAGGTGATGAGTGTGGGAGGGGTGTGGAACGGTGGTCTATCCATCATTTCTCTAATGTATTTTCGCTGGCTGCTTGACTACATACTCCTTCCGTTTCAAAACTATAGCTTTTTAAGGTTAATGTACACAGATTAAGAAATATTTAATGGAAGTACAATATAATTATAGATAGACTAAAATACCCTTATTTAATGGAAGAGTATTTATGACAAATTATCTACAAATCTTTATATTATTAATGTCAACTACTCCCGCTAATAATTATTAAATAAGGGTATGGGTGGAAGAAAATAATTAATGATACTTTGGAATTGTAAAATTGCAATAGTTTTGAAACAAAAATAAAAGGTTAAAAGAGCTATAGTTTTGAAACGGATAGAGTACTACGTTAGAAAATGTCACAACAACCAAAGTGGAGCAGTTAAAAAATCTGAATGAAGATTTAGAAAACAAGACGATACAAATGCGTGTATATTTCGTCCGCACTTGAACATTCCATAATAAACCTCTGCAATATTCTGTTAAATAAAATATTTGCGAAAACGGACAACATTATACGCACGCATGCTCGGCTCACAAAATTTGAACTGGCGCATCAAACCAACCCAATTAGAATTAGAATATAATGATTTGAGCAACTTGGACCGACACACCCATACAATATTCATTTTCCTAAGACCATTGCCTATTTTTTTTAATTAATTCGTATCAACAATCCATTCTAATTAAATCCTCTAATTGACTAAAACTATTGGTGCATGTAATTGTTGGAATCGTGGCATCATCGCGACCACGTGGATAGGGAAAACTTACTGATGAAGAATCCTCCCTTTTCTGTATCTTTCCTTAACCAACTCCATTCGTACTTTGCATAACGTAATTTAGTACTTTGTGGCCGATCGAAATGCCACAAATAATTATAGTGCTAGCTGCTTCACACCCCAGGGAGAGATCTGGGGTTATTTCACATTTGAAGTTTCATAAAATTAATAAACAATTTATATTTTTTGTATTAGACAAGAGGAACTTAATTCATGTCGTGTGACGTGTGTTGCATGGACACATGGTGAGCATTTTCTTTTGGGCTGGACCTGCACTTGCCATGTTGAGTATTCGGGATAAGTCACCAAAAACAAAACCATTGCTTGCAGTTTGGAATTGGAAGTTAAGCCTTCAAGTCCAAATTTTTGGTTGTTTAAGGTTTTGACACATAGATTAAGAAATAATTAATTGAACAAATTTTAGACTAAAATAATCCTATTTATTATTCATCATTCTCAATTATCCTAATTACTTCTCCACAAAAAACTTATTAATTATATTAAGGGTATAGTTGGAAAAAGGTGATAAATTATCTCTTGAAATCCTAAAACAACCAAAGTTCTGGGACAAAAATAAAAAGCTAAAACCACCAAAGATTTGAACCGGAGGTAGTAAGCAATAAAGAATAACGGATATCATCATAACTAACTGTTTTGTTTTCATGATGTGTCCTCATTCCAAGTATGAATATTCAACTATTCATTCATCATTTCATTACCAAACTTGAATTCCATTAAACGGGTTCTCTTGATTCGTGCTACGCGTGTCCTCCATCATCTTTGTCCAAGTGACAATTATCACCAATATTCACCAAACACCCTTCTTCACTAGTAGTTTTTTCTGTGCTGATATAAAATCATGATGAGGCTGTTCTGTTTTCGTGCCGTAATAAGCTCCATTATAACATAAATAACATACTTAAATTTGTAATTAAATTTATTTATTTCCTTCCTCCTGATTTAAGATGGAATTTTCGCTAATAGCTAGGTGTATAAAATAAATGTTCGTAAGTTTTGATAACTTTTCTTGATGTTTCATTTTTTAATTAAAAAAATTGATTCAAATAACCAACATTGCTATTAATTGTCCAATAATAACTATGACTTAGGGTAGTGTATAATGAGAGTGTGTGTGATCACTGATTGGAATCTGGGAATTGGACTATGGTCAGTGGTCACGATACTTTGCTTCAGAAGGGAGGAGAAGCTAAGGGGGGCCCACCTGATAGGCTCCAAGATTTCATTTGTGCTGGGTGGGAGAGGGGCTACTGTTTTCTTGCTATATAGTGCTCTTGGTTCTTTCCTCGTAAACTGCAATATTCGTATTATAGCCGCATTTCTCATGCCACGCGTTTGGAACAAACATCTCGCATTATCTTCACCGACCCCACAACTCTCGCCGACCAACCAAATCTCCTTCCCGATCTCATGCCCCCCCCCAAGTAGTCCTACTCCTAATATTCTATTTCAACGAGAATAATATATACTAGTAGAGTGGTAGTTAGATACAATAAAATAAAAATATTATTTCAGAAACATGTTAGAATTTTCGTCAATTCCACCTCGTACTTAATTGCCACTTGCTGGTTGTCACTGTACGTCTTTTTCAGTTTTGTCCTCGTCCCGCGATTTTGGTTTCAAACATACACTACTACTCTTCTACCCTTCTACTAATTCACCGTTCACAGTTCACACTCATCACCAATCTATAATAATATTCGCAAGCAATTTCGCTTAATTGTGTTAGCATATATAATTATGTAAAAGTCCAACAACAAAAAATACATTGAGGTGTGTAATAGATAGAAGCGAATTGCCTCTATAAAAGAGTTTCTATATATATCATGTGTTCGATTCTTAAAGAAATATTCTGAAAAGTTAGCTTTCATTTTGATCACCCCATCATGAAATTAAATTTTTAATCTCACGCCCTGTTCCTTTAAATTTGTATTTTCGAAGTTCACCAATTCGGATTTACACACACGCACTCCTATGATTTCAATTTAAACAATAGTACTCATTTGTTCCTGATTACTTCGACTAACAGCAATATAATCATGATAATGTATGACTTATAAGATCAAAGCACTCATCAGGACTCTCCGGAAATTTTGGATCCGTTGGACTTGGAATAACAATTATATATGGGGAAGGTGGGCGATGGTTTTGATTTGAGAACTGAGAGAGACAACAATAAAATTAAAGTCAGAAATGATTTGTAAGGTTATACTATAATTCGTAAATCATGATTTTAAGACTCAGCTGAAAAGCAAATTTGTCTTTTTTCTACTCTCTCTCAAACCAAAGTAACAAGCTGGTTTGAGATCAATACCATATTTCAACGTAACTGATCAATTTCATCAAACAATGAGTTGGTTTGAGGATGAAGGATCTATTCAATTTACACCATCAAAAACTGAAGTTGGTCCAGCCTAACATGCTCTAGCTAGCTCCTAGATGTTGATTCTGGTTGGATCAGATTTCTTGTTAAATACTCTGTCCATCTCTTATTGTTACTTTGAGAATTTTGATCTGTTCTAGCTAGGGGAGGCAAACCCCATGTAAGGCCGGGATTCAAACCCAAGTCATAGCTAATGCAAGCGGAAGGTCCGACCATAACACTTATATATCATACATTAATGAGTTATTTTTATCTACAACTACATTCTAACACTTTTAACAAGGGAATTTACATTCTAAAAGGGCTGTTACACCATTCAGCCAATAGAGATAAGGGTAGCCATGTGATTTAGCTAAATACCATTTCCAAGAAGTCACTTTCATTCTGTCCAAAACAACAAGCAAATCGATATATCGCGCCTTTGTTTTATTTTATTTTTACTTTTTGTTTTTTTCTTCTGAAATACATCATCATATCCCAAGTAAACTATATATTAGGGATCGGATTCCAAATTACGCTAATTAATGCTGCTGAATGATTAATTAATAAAACTTAACAAATCAGATGATATGATATTGTAATTATCCACCGCAACCATACAGAGACAAAGATTCTGCTAAAGTAAGAAGAGTGGGAATGCCAATACTCTTTTTTCTTAACGGAAATGCTAATACAAACAACATTACCGGGTGTGTCGTGCCTTGGGATGTTGCACTCAGTTTTTACTTTTTGTCCACCTCTGTTTCCTTTGACTGGTATGAATTTGACCAGTCAACCGACATGCCTTACCCCACCCTCAATATTCTGCATCCTTTCAATACTTGATTAACTTAATTATCCTTCAACAATCGTCATCCATGCATTTTCAAACACATCTATTCAATCAGCCAATAATTAACAACACAGCGAAGGCTAAATTTTCTTAGGATCCATCCAAGGATATTATCTCATAGTGCGATCAATCATTGTTTGGTAATTAATTTCCACAAGTACTCCAAAAGATAATGAAAGCATGAAAATTGAAAGCACTGTTGCTATCATAGTTTTTCCCGCCATCCACTCCAAGATTGCTGCCCCGCAAATAACCAATGGAGTCATACGCCAGTTTAGGAACAAATTAAAAGCCAGTGTGTACTTTTATTATAACATATATAGGTTCTAGTTCTGAGGGTTGTTAAACTTAAAAACCTCAAGCCCCTGTGTATGGTGTCTAATTTAGTTGAATATTGCTGACAATCTATCACATGCAATATTAATTTGTTTCTCCTTAATTTTAGTCCAATTCCCGGGATTTGAACATAATAGCTAAGATTTGTTAGGTCAGGGAACAGTTTGGGTGGATTGCATGTTCATCGATCTCTTCTTTGAATATCTAGAACCAAAAAAGTGACCTATGGTTTATTAAAATTAGGCTTAAAGATTTGTGAAATGAAATGATGGCTGCTAACTTTCCTCTGGGTTTTGATTAAAGAATGAGTCCCAAGATGCAGATCGTTTATGGAAAAAGGAGAGAGATTACTTTTTTTTATTCCCGCTAAGCGACAAATTAAGCGCCATGTGTGAGGAATCATCTATGATCTAACTAATCAATTAGCTGTAGATCAATCAAATAAACATTAAGACGAAACTAATCATTTGGTTTTGAATCGGTAAGCAATAGTGATTGTCATACTATATATAGTTTTTTCCCATAATATGTTTGGCTTATCAGTAGAATTTGAGACTGTTGTTTTACGAATTTATGTTGGATGCAGTTAGATCAGAGGGGCCATCGTGCTGTTTTTTCTTTTCTTCCATTTATTTATATATATGATTCTTTAACCTTTTTCTGAGCTATATATGCATAATATTTCTTACTGATCCAGCTCAAAATTAATATTCTCTGAGTCACATATATACTTATTAATAAGGATCGGAATATATGGATTCTGATATATACCAATAAAGCTCAAACTTAATTGCAAGTTGCAATATACCTGCAGTGCTATTGTTTAAAATACAGATTCACAAATTTTTGAATCAGAGCAAAGGCAGCTTCAAATGCATTGGCTATGTTAGTAAAAGAATTCTTCATATTTCATATCTTATTATTATTATTATTATTATTATTTTTATTTTTTATTTTTTTATTTTTTTTTTTAAAAAAGGGCATTGGTTTTGGTGTGAACTGACTAGAATGGGAAATTATGTCTGTTGAATGACAATGAAGACAGAGTCCAAGAGTTTCCATACGGAATAAAGTGGAAGTTAAGACAAGTCACTCAGTACTGTGTAGGCAGATTATTATTGATCATGATGATCAGGTTTGGGGTATATAGGGGACCACCGGCACCCAAATTCCAAAAGACCCCAACCCCAAGTAAAGCAAAATTGAGTGATTGGTGAGGTGGCTAGCATAGCCAATTAGCCATGACATGAATATACATGTATGTACGAGGCACAACGTGTTCCATGTAGTAATGAATTATAAGAAGTAAAATGACTAAATGGGGTTACCATTACCACTTTAGTGTGTGTGTGTGTGTGTGTGTGAATAATAAGTGAATAATATGAATGCACCAAATAGATGAAAGGTAGTATATATGGAAGAAGACGAAGATGAAGATCCTGTTTTCACAGTCACCGGTGTCCCCTTCCCCTGTCACCAACCATCATTACAAGTCCACGTCATCACCCCGGACATTCAACAAACGACCACATGAATAATGAATAATAATAATCAATAATCAATATCTTGTTGCTTGTTAATTGGGCCCCACCTCATCATACCCATCCAAAAACATCGACATTCTCACCCCCCCTCCCCTGCTTATTCTTAGACCAAATCTCTGTTTTTCTTCGTGTCCGAGAATAATATATTTTGATGATGTAAATTAATTAATTAAATAGAGGGCCTCAGGAGGAGTAGTATTTTTTTTAATTATTTTAAATTGAAGCCAAAGGAATAACGTGAAGGCTAAAATGCAGTGCACGAGGTTTGTGTTTTTGGGGGCTGAGGAAAAACGCTACACTAGTCCATGAGGGAAGTGGTGGTGGGGACCAGTTCTGGCGAGTCCAACGAGGGTGGGTCCCATTAATAGTTGCACCCACTGACCCACTGGGGTACAGTGACAGCGACCGAGGCTGTGGTGTCATGTGTGTTTTCTTTTCTTTCTGATGAATTCGTATGAAACCGTTGCACAACAGATTATTCATTTGTTTGAGGAGTACAATGACTCGAATTTTTTGCCTCTTATTTAACGTTTCCTCTGCGTGCAAGCCAACCTCATTCATTCATTCATTCATCCATCATCATCATCTTCTAGTACGGCAAAAACCATCATTATCCCCCCACTCTCTCTCTCTTGGGATTGCTTACTTTATATATATATATATATAGACAACACCTGTGGTTACTTCTATTACCAACCTTATTCTGCATGACACTCTAAACCATCTCAATTCTCCCTCTTAATTAACTTGCTCTCATACCCTTTCCCTTTTCTTCTTCTTTTTTCCCGTTCAGTAACTACAATCAAGCACATAGATAGATCATACACACCCCACATACACAAAAGCACGCCTTAATTTCGACCTGAAGAGTTTCTAATCTGACTCTGAATATTGTATGGATGGATCCTTCTAGTGGACAAGCCCAGGTATATATGAATTAGCTAGGATGGTGCATAATCATGCATGGCTAGCCTCATTAGAATTTAAACATCACATTCCTCCTTGCTTTTCCTCTCTTTGCTTCTGTGTTGTAATTGATTTTGGGTTTTAGTTTAATTCTTCCCATGCAAGAGCAATTTTGAAGTATGGAAAAGGAAATGATCGGTCTTTACACAAAAAGAATTGATTTTTCATGCTTTTTACTAATTGTCTTCAATATGGAAAGTTATATATGTCCCTATTTTCTTATGTAAAGATGCTATTCATGGTTGTTGTTGTTTTTTTATCAAACTGGATATATAGCTCAGAGAGGCTTCCAAATGATCTCTCTTGAAGGTGGGAATTTGAAGTTAGGGCAAATTAATTAACTTTCCCATCTTCATCTTTATGAACTGTTTAATCCAGTACTGCCCAACAAAATACAAAAATTGGGAATTCACATGTGCTATACAATATACATATTTTCGGAATTAATTTATATCAAATCTCCATTTCTGATTTGTATGTGTACATGTGTATGTATGCATACAGCATACATGATGATATATCACTTAGGATTCAGCTGAGGAAAATTTTGTTTGGCCTCAACCATAATTCATCCACACTAATGGGATTTTATGTGTTAATGTGTTGCAGCAAATGTCAAGCCAGTCATCACTGGAGAACATGTTAGATTGCTCAAAAGCACAGCAAGAGAGGAAGCCAAGACCACAGCCAGAACAAGCTCTGAAGTGCCCCAGATGTGACTCCACCAACACCAAATTCTGTTACTACAACAACTACAGTCTTTCCCAGCCAAGGTATTTCTGCAAATCCTGCAGGAGATATTGGACCAAAGGAGGGACACTGAGGAATGTTCCAGTGGGAGGAGGATGCAGGAAGAACAAAAGGTCCTCATCATCATCATCCTCATCTTCATCATCGTCAAAGAGGGCTCAGGATCAGACATTTGCACCACCCAATCTCAACCCATTTACCACTACCCTGCCTCATAATTATGATCAGTACTCCAGTGACTTCACTCTGGCATTAGCTAGGCTTCAGAAACAATCATGTGGAGTACAATTGGGTTATGATGATCATGACCAAGATCTTTCAATTCTGGGGAATCCCACAGCCACAAGACCCTTTTGTGATATTCTTGGCAATTCAGGCATGAACCCCCCTGCAGGAGGAGGACTCTTTGATGCACTTAGAACTGGGTTCCTTGCAAGCAGTGGAAACCAGTATAATAATAACAATAATGTTCAGAATATGTATGGTGGTGTGTATGGAAATGGGGACACTGGGGAGGTGGATAGTGGCAACAATGTTCAGATGATGCTCCCTAATTATGACCAAGAAATGAGCAATGCAGCTACTCAAGCACAAGCAGTGAATATCAGTACCATGAAGCAAGAACTATGCAGTGGCAGGGAACAAAGTGAAAGTAACAATAAGGTGTTGGGGGGTTTTCCTTGGCAGCTCAATGGAGGTACAAACATGGGTGAATTTGATTCAGGAAGGGCAAGTTGGAATGGTCTCACATCTTCTTGGCATGGACTTCTCCATAGTCCTCTGATGTAGAATTATCAGAAAAAGCACACTGATTTTTCCTCTAATGTTTGACTAAATTATATATCAGTCTTAATTAAACTGTGTCAATCCTCTTGAGTAGTTTTGCCTTTGGGTTAATAGAGAGATTTGGTTCACTTGAATCCGGTACTCTCTTTTTATCATTGTTTGTTTTCCTTTTTCTCCTATTTTTAGTTTCTCTAAACTGTCACATTTTTTGTAATCGACTATCTTTTTTATTGGTGAATAGACTAATGAGATTTCAGATTCGTTTGCCAACCAATTCCATATTTGTATAAAGCATCATCATTTCATTATTGAATGGAATGAGTGATGTTTCGTAGTTAATTCTGTGCTGTCACACTCTGAGTTCTCTGAAGTGTGAACAGTTTAGAATCACTGTTATTCAGGAACTTTCGGTTTGGAGTGAGTGGTGTTTTTCCAAGATATTCATCCATAATTGCATTGCATACTTAGAAAAAGAATACACTTCCTCCGATTTCAAATATAAAAAAAAAAGTACATGCATCTGGATGCATCTGATGCATCTGGATGCATCTGGATCATATACTGACTGTGATATGACAGTGGAGCTGATTATAAGAGGAATTTCTCGTTTCCCAAGGAAAGGAATTTAGAAATTTCAGTGAAGCATGAGCGCCAACTTCGGGGAAAATTTTGTCTGGGCTTTCGGCAGACCAAATCCAACGGAGGATTTGGGCGTGAGGAAACCGCCAGTAATCAGTTTGAAAATTATGTGACTGACACAAGAACTGGCCCCAATAGTCAATACTACTCAATAGTAGTATGGGTATTTAGCAGTAGTAATTATTTATCTTCACGAATTTCCATGTAATTTTAGTAGTTTGAATGCACGTACGAAGCACAGGATAACCTTCCTGTGAAGTCCCAATTTCTACATTCACACACATATATATATATATATATATATATATATATCAGTAATTACATTCACAAAAATACACATTACAAATCTATACAAATTATATATAGTCCTGAGTTATAGTCAAATGGTTCACATATATATCAGATCATATTTTTCTCAACTTGGCTACACACCAAAAGATTTATCAATTTCATGACAATATAGTTAGCTTAGTTGAGCTTATATATATCGCGTCATCGTCCATCTTACAATATTTTGGCATTGGTCGGGTCTTATTCCATACTAACTTCTTTTAATTCTCTAATTAGATCATTTCACGTCATATCAAAAGCTATAAAAGCATATGATAAAAAACCAACGAACCTTGTCTGTAGTCACATGCAGATGCAGTGCAAGGAAATATTCTCTCGCAGAAATATCTCATACGATACGAGGGATATTTACACTTCAATTTCAAAAGTTACCATAAAAAAAAAGAAAAAAAATTACACAAGCCATTATTAAAATAAATTTTACATTTTGAAGAAAATTCAAATATTTGTATTCAAGTATTTTTTTGGCAGCTTTGTATTCAAGTATTTAAATTATATTTCGGTATATATATATATAAATACATTCTAATTGGTTTAAAAATTATCACAATTTATAAAATTTTCTATATATATTTTAATAATTTAAATATACAAAAATACATTTTATATTCTCTACATTAGTATATTTTATAATTTAATTAATACAAATATCATTTGTGCATCGCACAAGTCACCCCCTTAGTGTCCATACAATATCCATAATACATGGTAAAATTTAAAGGAAAAAAAAGTTAAAATGAATGTAAAAAGAAAAAAGAAAACAATATATGTGACACAATGATTACTAAAATAATTTTGAATTATCAAAAATAAATTTATAATTTCAAAATAAGAACTTGAAATATATCGTTTACTATTTCAAAATAATATTTTTTATATTTTTTTAATGATAAAACATTTTAAAAAGTGTATCAAATACTCCCTAATTAATGTCTTTATTTTTTGTCTGACCTAATTAATGTCTCTAAAATGAAATTTTTTCTCAATCCTACTGGGCCGGCTAGGATGCCCAAAAAGTCATCAAGATACATCTCCACAAACATATTGGGCTTGGGCTTCAAATAGGAAAGTGGACAAGCTTCAAGTAGGCAGCTAGTCCAAGTCTTTGATTATACCAGACATGCACACAAGTCTATAATAATATTAAAAAATTTGTGCTCGTTGGTTACCAATAGAAAAAACTGTTATCGTCTTAATTTCTTTCTGTGTGATTCAGAAAGGTTACGTAGAAGGGTCCACTTCATTGAACAACCAAATGCCAACTTACCAAACAATGTTCACAAAAGTGACAAAACATTTTCAAATCTAGGCAGCAAGATTTACAGAGCAAAAAAAAAAAAGGGTAGTGGTCAGACAAAATTGCATAACACAAACACTCCAGCAACATGATATATCTTGCTGGACAATGAATTCAAAGCGTGTCATGAATCAGACATTAACTTTCTGAGGTTTCTTCCATAAGACCCCAATCTTCTTCAGCACGTTACCATTTTTCTTCCTCTGGAAATCATCATCAATTTCTTCACACAAAGCTGAGTACTTATCCTCCAGCATCATATTATAGTTGTTGTCCAAAGACAAAGATCTCTCGGTGATCTTCCCATTGTTCCCAGCTGAAAGCATAGCAGTAGCTGCTTCTGCAGCCTTCCTCCACTGATCACATTGCACCTTGACTCTTCTCAGTTCTGCCTCTATTACTGAGTTTGCTGCTTCTGCTGCTTCAAGTTGCTCAGCCACCCTTGTTGCCTTTCTTTTGCTCCTCTCAGCTTCCTCCATCATGATCCCAAGTTTCATGAAAGCATCACGTTCTGCAGCCTTAGCTGCACCTAGTTCTGCATCAACTTCCTCCCTCACTTTTCCAACACGTGTGAACCTCTTGTTGATTTCCACCTTCAGCATTTCATTCTCTTCTGATATGCTTTGCAGTGTTGTCTCCTTGTCCATCAGATCACCTCTCAATTCAGCCACACATTCATCTAACTTTCTAAGCTCCTTTTTAAGTTCTTGTTCTCTTTGGGGTGACAACATGCTCTTTGCAAGCTTCATATTCAGCTTCTGATTCTCATCCACAACACCCTGCAACTTGGTTTCCTTATCCATTAATTTTGCTTTCAACTCTTCAATCTCAGCACTCTTTCTTTCCAATTCAGATTCCCTCTGACTTGATTCTGATTTTATCTGTTCAATCAACTCATGGGCACTTCTGATCTTCACTATGTTCCGAATCTGTTCTTCCTGGTATTTAGTCTCAGCAATCTCTATGGCATGCCTCAGTAGTCCTACCTCAGACCTCAAAGAGTGAATTTCTGTTTCAATGTGATTATTAGGATTATTATCTCCCTTTTCCAATCTTTCACCTTTCTGTTCCAAGTTACCATTACCTGCAAAGTTGCTAGAATGGCTGCATTTATTACTGATGAGACTTGACTCAAGTTTTCCTACAAGGGCCTCGAGTGAGTTAACCAGTTTTCTAGATTGGTCTAACTCTAATGCAGCAGAATTA
The DNA here is from genome assembly GCA_030159175.1 of Glycyrrhiza uralensis. Lineage (NCBI taxonomy): Eukaryota > Viridiplantae > Streptophyta > Magnoliopsida > Fabales > Fabaceae > Glycyrrhiza > Glycyrrhiza uralensis. The sequence goes on along the minus strand of BRZY01000007.1, from coordinate 39,160,279 downwards.
TAGCCATGTACAGCCTTATCAGCATCAGCCCTTAAGAACTCCACAGTTCTTTTCGCGGCCTCGAGTTGCCGCAGTGTCTCATTGACCAAAGCTTGTGCCTGAGTTGAATCTTTGCAATTGGGGAGCTGGTTTTTCATGTTCTCCACAAGAGAGAGAGATTCTGATAAGTTGTGCTTCAAGTTTAGTAACTCCGCGTCTGATGATTCTGCTATTTGGGTATGTGCGTTCTCACAGTTAGCTACCAATTCAAGTTGAACCTTGAGCTGCTGAATTTCATCTGAGAGTTGCTTTTGTGCAGCCTCTAGCTCGGATTTCCTTGCCTTTTCATGCTCTTCTGTAACTTTCTGATGCTCAGTAACACGGGTTTGTTCAGTAGCAGAGAGCTTCAGAAGTTGTTGCTCTGATTGTTCAAGTTTCACGGATAGTGCAAATAGTTGCTCTTTGGATTCATGGGCATCTTGTTGAGCTTGCTTCTTGTTTGATTCAGACACTCTTAGCTGGTCCCTCACCTGCTTCAAGTCCTCTTTGAGTTGAAAAATCTGAGACTCCAATTCAGATATCTTGCTAGGGCGTTTCCTCTAAAAGCAAAACAAAATCATAATGGTTTAGAATTCTGGATAATTTTCAAGACTTGGATAATTGTTACCAGGAATTGTAGAAAACAATGCACCACATGATATAATGCTTCCAACCAGGATTACAAAAACTCAAGTTCAACAAAACACTCGAAAAAAGAAACGACGAAGTAAACAAGAGATTCAACCTAAGATTTCACAAGTCTTGCATATTCAATGTCATCACAAATATATAGAACCAATGCTATGTTGCTAACTATATGGCAGTAGAGTGGCTTATTAAAGCCAATTCCAACCCCTTCAATTAATTAGTAATACAAGCAACATCTTTGCAAAAAATAAGTCTGGAAAGAAAATCATAGTAAAGTCAAAAGCGTTTTCAATGTGCAGAAAGCTTTAAGTTTCAAAGAAATTAATTGAAATCAGATTATTTTTCTTTTATGTGCTTGTCAGCTGTTACCCTTCACAAAGGTAGCCTAGTTCAACTCTAGAGGTTGGGTGGGCCATTTGGTGCAAGTTAAGGGATTCACATTTATGGAATGTGCTAGTATTTTTTTTTTTGAAAAGCTGGAATGTGCTAGTATGACTTAAGTACACCGCCTCCTAATCTTAGGGACGGAAACGGTTAACCTCATCATTAAATACTCATTATGATAACGGTTTTTTTTTTGTCAAAGTTGATAGTTTATATATAATGAAAAAGGTCGAAGCCCAAACATTACATAGAAGAGACCCTGAATACATAAGTCCAGAACAGATATGTTATAGCTATCCCATACACAATAAACTCAAGCTATGCTCTGGATGAGCCTATACAGCTCCCAACTGCCCAAATAGCAAAGGAAAAAAAAAACCAACAAAAAAAGAGAAGAAAAAAACAAGCTACATAGTCTAACATATTAGCCTAGGCAGCACACCACAGACAAAAAAAAGGATACACAGCCTAACAGTTTGAGCCATTGCCAACTGTGATTACTCCAGCCCTTAGTGGGTTACCGCAATTGTAGGGCCTCTTCCTACACACTGGGCCGAACCCTAATTGGGCTCAGTGAGAGCTCCGGGGGGGAGAAAAAAGACCAAACTCTTAATTTTAAAGTTTAGAAAAATGATACTTGGACACCTAAATGCTATTATACACCTAGAGAGAGATAAATATAAAAAAGAGATGAGTGATAGATATGATAGATAAATGATGTGATAAGTAGAGAGAAATAGAAAAAGATAGAAGTGTTGGATGAATATTAAAATTATGTAGATGTCTAAGTATCATAGTTCTAAAGTTTAACTCTTAAATTTTCGACAAAAAAAAAGGTGTAACTCTTAATTTTAAAGTTTGACCAAAAGAAAAAGTTTAACAAAAACAACTCTTAGTTTTAAAGAGAGAACTGATATTTAAAAAGTTAAAAGTCATAAAAAAAAAATTTAAAAAGTTAAAATGCGTTAAGTATAATAAAATGTTACCATTTAGATTGATTATTATATGTTCTCATCTAAATTGATATAAAAGTCTATGAAATAAAAGTAAAATATTCAGTAAAAAAGTTGTAAAATATAATTAAAAGAAGTGTCCGAGGACACGGCAAAAAAATCACCACTTTTTAAACGAAAAAAGAAAAAAACCTATCCCAACGAATCCAATGATGCTGCGAAATGACATATTACATTACATTTGATTTATAAACTGAGGAAAGGATCTCTATAGCTCTGGTGGAAGGAGAAGTAAAATAGAAAGAAAATAAAATAAAAGAGAGAAAAAGTTTAAAAAAATATGACGTTTGGTGTGATAGGATTTTTTTTTTAAATGTAAAAAAGTTGAATGAAAAAAGGGGAAAATATAATAACTATGTACCTCCGGAACAGGGGTTCTGGGTGATCTGCGCTCGATGACTTTGGGGCTTCTATCCTTTGACGTTTTATTAGCTTGGCTCAATAAAGATGCAGAAACAGTGTCTAGTGCAGGAGGCCTGTGTTGGCGTGCGGCACGATTGCAGACTCTTTGAGGCACTTCAGAGGAACTAGTTCTGAAATCACAGCATAAGCATATATTATATTATATCATATATATATATATATATGCAAGTGTTATGAATTATGATGATCATGTAAACAAAAGAAACCCTTTGGTAAATGGAAACACATGATTCTCATCAGTTCCTGCAATAAAGACCTTCAATAAGCGGTTTGCCATATATATAAACTATAAAGCATAAACAATGTCTTTAAATCACTCCGAAATATGAACCTGCTAACTCATTGCAGAGATTCCTTTATATGGTAGATGATACTCCGAACCATTTTGGCAAATTTAAACAGACAGTGTGCAAATTTAAAACCGAAATTACAAGAACTACTGCTGTACTGAGCAACTGAGTGCTATAAATACGTGAGTAAATACTTCTTTCAGTTACAATGAAGTCTTGTCAGATGTAACGCTAAAGTCATTAACCACCACCATTTCAACTTGAAAGTTATACACTTATATCATGCACCAGTTATAGGAGTATAGTTAAGGACATAGGATTTTGTACAATAATGTTTGAACTTATCAACTCATTCCTCTCATTGGTGGTCCAACTCCAGCGACTTGCTATAAATGAGTTATGAAATTTTGATTGGTACTCCCTTTGGACTGAAATATAAGTAAAAAAGTACATGTATTTAGACCATCCGGAGGGAGTATAAAATAAGGACTTTAGAGAAATAAATAAGATTTATATCAATAGTTAATGGAAAAATTAAATTTAACAAATCCATGATTTGATAGTGAATATAACATTAAGTGTTGATTTTTTTATTAATGATTAAGATTTTTTCTTTTTTCCTATCTAAAGTGAATATACACTTTAAAAAAGCCAAATAATTGAAAGTTATTTGCTTACTCTAAAATGAAGATTTTAGAGATAAATGAGATATCTCAATGTTAATGAAATTTTTAAAAAAAAAATAGATTTTAATAAATTTGTAAGTTATTATTTTTTTATCAATAATTGAAATTCCAAACATTACAAGAATCATTTTAGAAAAATCAAATATTTGCAACGTAAGAAATTATAGTGACATTGAAGCAGCGAAAGGAATCCCTATGGAACAATATCAAACTTCTGTTCACATAATTAATTATTAATTATAAAATGAATAACTGCCCTGGGTCTCAATTTCTCAATCTCCCATTTTTCTGCAGTTAAAACCTCCTATATGAAACGTTTTTGAACAAAATATGAGTAATCCTCTTTTAAGATTTTTTTTAAAAAAAAGGCTTAGGGACAGTTAAGCTTATACCATCAACTTTTTTGTAATATGAACACAAATAACCCTGAAGTTGTTTTGAGGACAACTAATATCTTGAAAACAAGTGCAAAATTTTTAGAAAAGCCTCGCAGAATTAATCCCAGAAACTTGAATTTAATTTATATATCGGAATTCCGAGTAAGTGAAGAGATTAAGAAAAAAAATCAAGGATCATAATATAAGATTCTTACTATCCAGAATGTTTCTCCAGTCCAGCGCCGTAGCTAATAGCTTGATATACATAAGGGGAGGGAAGTTAAACATCGATGAATCGAAAAGGACAAATTGTGGTGACAAACATTTGGTTCCGCTATGTCTAAGCATGTGTAAACTTTTAACTACACCCAATAGTGTCAAGCAAAGATATACACTATACAGCTTGTGCACTAAAGCTATATATACTTGAGCATTGTTCCAGGTTGACATGCGAATTTGAAATTTGAAATATGAGATATGAGAAATGAGAAATGCCACATAACATATCAATCCCGATTATATTTAGCCTTTTTTTTATAGCATTTAAATTTTAAACAACTAAATCGTTTTGAACTAGGAGAGTACAGAAGCAACATCTAAAAAACAAAGAAAATAAAATAAAATAAAATAAAAGAAGTAATATGGCCAAGCACTTCAAGGTTACCTTGTCTTTGGGTTCTGCATGATTTAACTGCTCTGTATCCAGGAAAGGTAAGCGAGTTAATAAATAGGACCTCACTACTTGAATGCTTCCTGACCCACAACTGTTACACAGTTCAGAAAAATATCACCAACTGAGATAAAGGGAATCCAATGTAAGGTCTATGAAGTTAGGGGTGAAAAATAAATGGATTCATGCAGAATGGATGCACTCCTAATCATCATCATCATCTATAAAGTCATAAATGCACAAGATTTGCTTGCATTATTTTTCACTTTTCGTTTAAAAATTCCTCATTATTTATTCATCGATCACTTTATGATATACTCCATGAATATATATCTAAAATTGAAGACAGCAATAAAAAAAATATAAACGGGACAAAGATATGGATACTATAATATTCAAGAGGGACGGGCAACACAATAAGAGAGAATTAAGTATGAAATTACATAGACACCCAAATCTCCATCTTAATTAATGACTCAAATCTGTTGTTTAATTAGAAAAATGGTGCAATTGCTTTGTTTAACAAATCAAAACCGTTAGATGAAAATTGAATAACTCACGTTCTAAACAATTAATCCAATTTTCCTCCAAGAGCTCTCATTTAATGATCTTCTGATGGTGGAGGCAAATTCGATCGGCTTTCCCAATTTGCCGCGAAAGAAGGGGGCATGGCCCATCCAATGAGTTTTGTCTACCCCAAACGCGAAAACCAAATTATCACTTGGCTCTTACCCATCGACGTTTTCCCATAATAATATTTTCAACGACAAAAAGAAAACAAACATGATCATGAGATGAGTGATTTTCATAACAAGACACCGAACAGAGAAAAGCCAAAGCAGAAAAGGAAAAGCCCTCTACAATCCCTTCACGTTAGAATTTTCATACCCATCTTTTGAGATTAATTAAAAATGAGAGCGAAGGAACCACTGTTTAGAGAACTATTAATTATTAACAAGCACGAAATGAACAGGGAGGGAAGAGGAACAAACAACACACAGAACTAACCCAGAAACAAAACAAGGACGTTATGGAAACCGGATCAGAACTATTACAAAGCATTTGCAGCTATTAACTATTAACTATATATCCATGCAGCTCCTGAAGTTATTCAAAACAGAGACCCGGGACGTTAATGCCAGTTTTTAGTAACTTTTCAATTCGAATAAATTACAAAGCAGTTTAAAGTGCAAAAAGAAATGAAAAGCAGTCAAAGAAAGAAGAAACGCAAAAAGAGCCTCAAAAGAAGCATATAAATTAAAAATAAACAAATAAGCTCATTTTGTTTTACCTATGGGGGAAAAAAATCCTAACAAGAAAGTGATCAGGAGAGGGAGAGGACGATATTCAAACTAACGTCCAAGTTAAACGGATCGTAATGAATCACAGTTATCAGATACTGAGTTAATTAACCTGGACAACAAGCAAAGTATTAATAGTGTGTATGCTGCACTTATGATCAGCTCTCTCCCAATTTTCATGCGTTTTCAATGAATCCAAACGATAATGCGATTGAAGAGTAAGAAATGACAATGTTATGCAGTGATCCTTACCCGCTAGCTACGTACTGAATGCGTTTCGAGTTCAAGGGTCGATCGAGTAAGTGAGCTAGCTGTTTCTTCTTTTCTGTTTCTTATGGACCGTGCAAGTGCAGAGAAATGCGAATCGGAGAGTGAGTAGTGAGAAGTAGAGTCTCTATTTGGGTTCAACTAGTCAACTGGGTCCGAAGTAGTTCGTATTACATATATGCAGTGGTGCTTAATTTGACCAAATGCACACCACCACCTTACTCCTTGTTTGATTTTACTTTATTTAATTACTTCGATATAGGAAGTATGGTATTCATGGATTCGGGTAACTCAGATGACTCGACCCGATCTTATTCCAACACAAATTTGCTTTTGATTGGGCAGGTTCAGCTTAAGTTTGGCAAATTAAAAAATAGTACACATCCAAACCAACCCAAACTAAGACATTTTGATCAGACATTAAAAAATAGTACTCCGAATAGTACTCCATGAAAAGCATCTAGAGATAAATCACATGTTGTTTTAGGGGCATGTTAGATTTAAGGAGTTTTTTTGTGTTTGATGTCTGGGTGTTGTTAGTTTGTGGTATTTTTTTTATCGTATATTATCGTATTGTCAAGTGCGTGTCTTTAATTTGATGATAAGATATTTAGAGATATTGCATTAAGCTTGACCTTGACCATGTTGTTGAGTCATTTGTATTGCTTTTAGGCTTTAGGCTTTGTCCATTAATGAATCTCTCTTTGACGAAAAAAAAATCACATGTTGTTCCAGTAATCCGGTTAGAAACAACAATTAATTTTAACTGCCCATGGGAATGAGAGGATTCAGTTAGAACTATCCAACATATTTTCCCTCCAAGTTACAACTTGGTAATAACATCACATTGAAAAAGCCTAAAAGGTATGTATTCATTCTAACTCTCACTCACCTCTTGACTCCTGTATAAGGTTTTATATGTATCCATTTTTTCATTTAGATTTTTTAGTTGTTCACTACAAATTGTCATTTCAAAGAAAGTATAATTAAACATAATTTTATTAGAATAAAATTGTTTGGTGACACATCCAAAGTAAGATGTACGTTGCTAAATAATTCTATATTATGGATTATGAGACACATTGAGAATTTTCTCATTTGGAAAAAAAGTATAAATTCATGGACTCCCGATTTACTGGTCAAGACCATTTATTAGACATATGATTGGTTCATAAGTTATTTTGGGTTTATTTTTATAAACTCCTCAGGATAGCTTATCAAAACAGCTTACAATTTATATGAAATCATTTTTCACCATATTCTCTCTTCAATTATAAAAATAGCTTATAGATAAGCGCTTATATGATAAACTCTTATGTCATAAGTGTTTAAATAAGATATTTATCCAAACAAGCCACAAGCACTATCTTAATAACCTCCACAATAAATGTACCTATTTAGAACTCTCCCAAATAGGTACTCCTCTATTATTTTTTTTGGGTCATGGTATTCCTCCGTTGATTATCCACCATTGGGAGTTGCTCTTATTAAGTAGCTAGCTATTGACCCTGTTTTTATGGGTCAGTTTGTTATTGATTAAAAAATAAGTAATTTTTATGTAAAATAATTTAGTGATTATTTTTTAGACATTTTTATTTAAAGTAGAATCTAATTTATGTTTGTTTATAATCCTAAAAATAATTTTTTTAATCTTCTCTCTCATTTCTCTCTTCATTAAAATCAGATAAATTCTAAAAAATAACTCCAGATAGCTTTTCATTTTAATCAGAACTTCTTATTATTTTTAGATTCTGATTATTTTTAAAAGTTAAAACAAATAGATAGAAAAACATTAAAAATAATTCTTTCTTTAAAAAAAAAAATTTTTGGTAAAAAAAGTATTTTTTTTAAAAAAGAATCAATAACAAACGGCCTCTGTGTATGATGGCTCAACACATCACACATAAGGTAGTTTTTTTTTTTGTTGACAAAACACATAAGGTAGTTGTTGTTGCGTCTCGTCAGCTAGCATTTCATCTTTACCGAACCAGAGCCCACGCAGGCCACGGATTTTCATCTTTTTAAATGAATAGACAGATTTTCAATAGGCTTTAATATTAATTTGGTCCCTGTAATATAAGAGATTTTTGATTTAGGTCCCTATAAAAAAGGTCAAACTTTTTTCGTCCTTGTTTTATTTATTTTTTTGAATTTAGTCCTCGTTTTATTTTTTTTTTGAATTTAGTCTCTCACTAGCGTTGACCGCTGATATGGCACTAGGAGATCCCTATAAAATTCCTATGTGGCACCAGCGTGGTTTACACGTCACCTGACACATACTTATACAAATATTAGGTTTTGAATTTAGTCCCTATAAAAAATATGTGTTTTGAATTTAGTCGTTATAAAAAATACGTGTTTTGAATTTAGTCCCCATAAAAAATACGCATTTTGAATTTAGTCCATCTTCTTCTCCACCACCTCCACCTCCTTCTCCACCACCACCACCACCCCCATCCCCACCTCCATCACCCCCACCTCCTTCTCCTCCCTCCTCCACCACCACCCCCACCCCCACCCCTACCTCCACCACCACCCCTCTTCCACCACCCCCACGTCCACCACCTCCTTCTCCACCCTCACCACCAAATGGAAACAACAACAACAATAAAAATCTGCAGATACAACAACAACAACGAAGATCTGCAGATACAACAACATCATCAACAACAACAACAAGAACATCAACAACGAAAATCGTAGAGCAACAACAACAACGAAATGGGGATATGTTTTCGATTTCGAAATTGGGGATCTATTGGGGGGACGAGAGTGAGGCGAATGAGGAGAGAAGGTGGGTTGTTGTTGTTGTTGTATGGAGGAGGAGGGTGGAGGATGAAGGATGGAGGAGGAGGAGGAGGTTGTAGTGGTGGTGGCCCGGGGAGAGAGAAGAGTGGGGAAGGGAAAGGGGAAAGAGAAGGACTAAAATCAAAATATAAATTTTAAGGGACTATATTCAAAACGTTTTTTTTAGAGGGACTAAATTCAAAATATAATATGTTTATAGGGATGTATCTGGTAATGTGCCATTTATACAAGCCACGTCAGCAAAGCCATATCAGCAGTTTTTGCCACGTAAGCGGTCAACTCACTCCAGGGACTAAAATCAAAAAATAAAATAAAAAGAGGACCAAAAAAGTTTGACTATTTTTATAGGGACTAAATTCAAAATCAGTAATATTTTAGGGACTAAATTAATATTAAAGTCTTTCCAATATATATTATTATCTCATTATCTTATCGTGTTTTGCTTCAATCTGCAGATTAAGACAGTGGCAATTTGCTTCTTGGGCCAGTGCCTTGTCCGCACACGTTGTAATCCATGCTCAAAGAATTGGGCTACTACAATTAAGAAAAAAAACAAAAAATAAAACAAAAGAATCTTCTCAACTTTTAATTGCAGGCCATATCTTTTATTTGACAAAAAAAAAAGTGAGAGAAGAATAATGCTTAATCGTGACGAGACACAGGGAAAAGATAAATACAAAACCTCGATATGATTTTCAGTTTATAATATAATATTTTTTCGATAAAATTATATAATATAATATTGTAATGCAATGAGGAATAAAAAGAAATAATACGGGATGAAGTTTAGGGGACGTGTTCTGAACCCAAATATGCATGCTTGGTAAAGTTTTTTTTTTTATATAATGCTTGGTAAATTTGACAAAAAAAAAAGTGAGAGAAGAATAATGCTTAATCGTGACGAGACACAGGGAAAAGATAAATACAAAACCTCGATATGATTTTCAGTTTATAATATAATATATAATATAATATTTTTTCGATAAAATTATATAATATAATATTGTAATGCAATGAGGAATAAAAAGAAATAATACGGGATGAAGTTTAGGGGACGTGTTCTGAACCCAAATATGCATGCTTGGTAAAGTTTTTTTTTTTATATATGTTTTTATGGAAATAATTATTTTTTTATAAGCTTGCTGGTAAATCCTTTGATTATTATTTAAAAAAAAAATCAATTCAAGGACACAGAGAATTTCATCACGTGGTTATATTCATTCCCCTTTTATGTTTTGGAGTCAGGTTGGTGCAAGCCACCAACAGAGTGTGGCTATATCTATTAGAATGAGATAGTGTGGAGCCCATGCCAGAAAGAGAACCGTAACGGTGGTGGAAACCAACCCAGATTGCACTAAGTGGAATGACCAACAGCTACTTTGCTATGACTGTGACTCTTGTGAGGCTGGTTGCTGGCTAGTCTCAAGAACAGTACTCGGAAGAAGGTCTCGGTGATTGTGATGATTACACATCATCCGTGTAATATTGTTCATCACATCATCGCTTATGCAGCTAGCGTATAGGAACAACCGCGCAAGATGGGTAACAAGACAGAGAACCCTCCGGGGATGCCAAAGGCACAACCTAGCAGAATTCATTATTCATCTATAGCTAGCCACAATAATCAATTTACAATCCAAGGGGTTTCATTCATGACTTATTCATGTATTGGGACTTATTCCTATTCTCAAGGTTCTGTATCGAAGAGTTGTGGCGGCTTTGAATTTGATTTGATCCAAAAGGTATAATAGACAGATCATTTGCATACCACTGCTGCATGATTGGATATATGGCTTCAGCCCTTTTTATCGATCGAGCAGGCAATTCTTGACTCTTGATATCTAAAATGAAACTTTTTTCCAACTCTGATCCTCCACTCACTGCATTGAAAATTAATTAGCAAGATGTTGAAGTTGTTGCTGTTGATATTATTACTAGGTTCAAATGTTTAAGTATAAAAAATGATTTATGGACACATATGTGTTACTATACACATTGAGAGAGATAAAAATAAATGAGAAATATGTGATAGATATGATAGACGAGAGATGTGATAAAAAAGAAACCGGATCCTCTTCGGCCACATTTCCCTCAATCTCTCTCCATCTTAATTTCTAGCCATTAGGTTAATCTAATGGGTGGGGATTAAAATAAAAAAATGGCAAAAAATACACCTGATCTTCTCTCCCAATAACAGAGATGCTGCATAGTTTGGACTTGCAAGCCACTGCAAAATGGAGCCAAGCCAATCTCCCGATGTAGATTAATACTTTGAAACAAGAAATAGATGTAGATTCAAACAAGGTTAACATTTTCAAGGAGGTAAAACCCAACGATATCTTACTAGTATTGCCCACCAAGGAGACCCTTTTGAGCTAAAATCACCATTGAAGGATTCTAGTTTCGATTTGGTACAATCCTGCATTAAAATTCTCTCCTTTTCTTCCTCTTTATTCAGTTTGACGTGGATAGGGGGAATCAGAAATGTCAACACTGTTGGGAAAAATCCACACACACTAAGGACCGAAGATGAGAGTGCACCACAAAGGAAGCGATAGAACACACAAGAATTTACGTGGTTCGGCACCTCTTGCCTACGTCTACAGAAACGCCTCAACAAGTATTTTCACTATCTCAAATAAGATTACAACTTTTATGGACAAACTTGAAAATCCTCCCCAAGTAGTGTATTATCCTACAAACTCAAGCCCCTCAATCAAGAGTTACAAGGAATGATAGCACTCTCTCACAAGAAACTCTCTCATGATCACCCACGCTAGTCCCCCTCTCTAGGACATGGTTGGGGATGCTTCAATACTTCACAAGACTCCGTTTATATAGTGGTGGGTGTGACTCCAAGAGTATCCCAATTAATTGTTTCTCATATTTTTAACACCTTTAAAAGTCTCTATCTCCTTCTTCCAAAGATAAACGTGGTCTTCCCATGAGTCAAACAATAAACTCCAACAATTTACAATGCATTGGAATTTTTCACTTCATTTAATTGCTTTAGAAATTTAATTGATTTTTCCGACAAACAGAAGGGTTGAGATCTGATGGGCAAGGAAGCCAAACTTGTTGCTACCGAATAATCGATTCAAGTGAAGCAGAGAAGATAGCACTTACGTACTGTAGCTAGCCACATTTTTTTTTTGATTATCTGGAAACCTTGAGGCCAATTCTGGTGTGAAAGTGGAGATCCGGTGTTTTCTTTGTATTTTTTAAATTTTGATCTTCAACCATTAGATTAATCTAATTTAATCTAATGGCTGAGAATTAGGGTGGAGAGAGATTGAGGGAAATTTGGCCGGAGAGGATCTGGATCGGATAAAAAGAGATATAGAAAAAAAATGTTAGAAATAAGTGGGTGTTTAAATATTATTATTGTTTTAATTTCTATATTTTTTTTAAACCATCCATATTATATTTTTTTATATATTTTAGTTTCAGTCATTAGTATTATGTCGCTAACTGTTGAGGTGAGGTGGCTTAGTCACTTGACACCAATCCAGTGACATATTACTTTACAATGTTATTCTCAATATTTATATACATAAATGGAAAAAAATTGTTTAAATTTTTTTTCTGTATTTTTTTTATTACTATGTATTTTGAAAAATAAATGGCATGAAGTACACACGTAATGGAGAAAAAGAAGTGAAAAAGAAATAAAGATAATATTTTCCCTACATAAAGTTAACATTTTATATAACAATTTATGAAAGAATTATTTAACAATTTATTTAAATTATTGAATATATAAAACATTTATTTTTTTTCCTATTTTTACTTTAATCGTAACAAAAATATTAAAATGTTCAACTTTTTTTTTTCTGTTATTACTCTTATGTTTTAAATAAAAAATATCCTGTTATTTTTTTTTTGATGTAAAAAATATCCTGTTATCATTTCCATACATAATTTATCCATACATGGTAAGAATCCATGCTTTTTTTTTTTATCAGTGTAAGAATCCATGCTTAGTAATAAAGTTTAATTTAGTTATCTATTTTTGATTTTTTTGTAGTGTATATCCATGGTAATAAATACCATTTCCTTTATCTTATAAAAAAAAATAATACCATTTCCTTTAGGTCCTTTTTTGTAACTTTAAGTGTAACGACAGAATAAAACTGACGAGCGGTCCAAAACAGTAATTTGATTTTTAGTGATTCTCCTTTTTCTTTTTGTATTAAAAACAGAGCAATCCCAGAATCCTGAAGGTGACGGAGGACCATCCCCGCACCCACTAATAACTCTCTTTACCCTTCACGGCGCACCCCCAACCCAAAACCAAACAAAACAAACAAGGTGACAAACAAACAAACAAACCCTACTAAACCCACACTCAACACTCACTCGGCGCCTCCTTCAGTTACCACGGAACCCTAAAACCCACCCACAATGCCAATGGCCTATTGCATATCTCATTTCCACAAGCTCCCACTCCTCTCCTTCCCTTCCCATTCCCCCAAACCCCTCGCCGGAACCACCACCACCTTCCTCCATCCATGCAGTTACCAGCTCGGAAAGTCACGGATTCGGTGCTGCCACAAACCTCCGCGCGACGTCTCCTCCTCCTCTGCCTCCACCGCCGTCGCCACTCCCGCGCCGGAGATTGCTTCCAAAGTTGGTAAGAGAACCGACCTGAAGAAGATCCTGATCCTCGGCGCGGGTCCCATCGTGATAGGCCAAGCCTGCGAGTTCGATTACTCAGGAACACAAGCATGCAAGGCACTGAAAGAGGAAGGGTATGAGGTTGTTCTGATAAACTCGAACCCTGCAACGATCATGACGGATCCCGAAATGGCCGACAGGACCTACGTAACGCCCATGACGCCAGAATTGGTGGAGCAGGTACTCGAATCGGAGCGCCCCGACGCCCTGCTTCCCACCATGGGCGGCCAGACCGCGCTGAACCTCGCGGTGGCTCTTGCGGAGAGCGGCGCGCTGGAGAAGTACGGCGTGGAGCTCATCGGGGCGAAGCTGGAGGCCATAAAGAAAGCAGAGGACAGGGAGCTCTTCAAACAGGCCATGAAGAACATTGGGATTAAGACCCCTCCTTCCGGCATTGGCACCACCCTCGAAGAGTGCCTGCGAATCGCCGGCGAAATTGAGTTTCCGTTGATCGTTAGGCCTGCTTTCACCCTGGGTGGAACCGGTGGTGGGATTGCTTATAACAGAGAAGATTTGGTGGAAATTTGCAAGGCCGGGTTGGCTGCTAGTTTGACTAACCAAGTGTTGATTGAGAAGTCCCTTTTGGGTTGGAAAGAGTATGAGCTTGAGGTTATGAGGGATTTGGCTGATAACGTTGTTATCATATGTTCCATTGAGAATATTGATCCTATGGGAGTTCATACTGGGGATTCTATCACTGTTGCCCCTGCGCAGACTCTGACGGATAAGGAGTATCAGCGTTTGAGGGATTACTCTATTGCTATAATAAGAGAAATTGGGGTGGAATGCGGGGGTTCCAATGTGCAGTTTGCTGTTAACCCGGAAAATGGTGAGGTCATGGTGATTGAGATGAACCCCAGAGTTTCGAGGTCTTCTGCTCTTGCCTCCAAGGCAACTGGGTTCCCAATTGCAAAAATGGCGGCTAAGTTGTCTGTGGGTTATACATTGGATCAAATCCCAAATGATATAACTAAAAAGACCCCTGCTAGTTTTGAGCCCTCTATAGATTATGTGGTCACAAAGGTAAGAAACTCACAGTCATGTGACATCATTTGTTTATAAGCTGAATGAATCTTTCTGCTTTGCTCTTTTGTTTTATTTTAAATTTTGCCTGGGTAGTAATAAGTCACCGCTTCTGTTGTTTATTTAGTTTATAATCTGATAAAGTAACGTTTATGCTATGGAGCAAGACATGTCAGTATTGTTACAGTGAGTTGATGACAATGTCTAGTTTTGTTTATTATTTGTTTGCTACGCTTTGTATTTACTCTTTTCACTACTGTTCACGTTGCAGATTCCTCGGTTTGCTTTTGAAAAGTTTCCTGGCTCACAGCCGATATTGACAACCCAGATGAAATCGGTTGGAGAGGCAATGGCAGTGGGGCGAACCTTCCAGGAGTCCTTTCAAAAAGCTGTGCGCTCTCTAGAATACGGCTACCCTGGATGGGGTTGTGCACACGTGAAGGAGTTGGACTATGACTGGGAACAATTGAAGTATAGCCTCCGAGTTCCTAATCCGGAGCGTATCCATGCCATATATGCTGCAATGAAGAAAGGGATGAAAATTGAAGAAATCTTTGAGCTGAGCTATATTGACCAATGGTTTCTCAGGCAGCTCGAGGAGCTAGTTGGTGTGGAAAGTTTCTTGCTGTCACATAACTTGTTCGATTTGACAGATGTCGATTTCTATGAGGTGAAGAGAAGAGGATTTAGTGATAAACAGATAGCATTTGCAACCAAGTCCACTGAGAAAGAAGTCCGAATTAGGCGACTATCTCTGGGTGTTGCTCCAGTGTATAAGCGAGTTGATACCTGCGCTGCAGAATTTGAAGCTAACACTCCTTACATGTATTCTTCTTATGATTTTGAGTGCGAATCGGCTCCCACTAAAAGAAAGAAGGTTTTAATTTTGGGCGGAGGACCAAATAGAATCGGTCAAGGGATTGAGTTTGACTACTGTTGTTGTCATGCATCCTTTGCTCTTCAGGTTTATTTTCTTTCCTTTTGCATCAATCAGATTCCAGATATTCAAGTATTCATGCTACACTGGTTGTGAATAACCAATAAGAAAAGGAACGTATAATTTTTCTTTACCTCTCCAATAAAAAAAGGAACATATAATTTTTCTTTACCTCTCCACTTTCTTCCTTTTTTTCTCTATGAAAAGTTTTAACCTGGGAGCAGGTGGTGTTGACATTGCGGCATAATATTGTACCTACTCTGGTTAAACATTCAGTGATGAAGTATTATTAAACTTAAATTTCATGTCCCCTGCCTGTCAGTTTGGTATGTGTGTTAAGATGATTAATTTGTCTGTGCTCTGTACTGCACTCCGAGATGATAGGAACTGGTTCCCACTCATATTTAGATTTGGCCAACTAGGTGGTTTCTTTATTGCTGCACTACTACTTGTATTACATGTCATCATTGTCTATTGCGTTTACAGGAAGCAGGATATGAGACAATTATGGTGAACTCAAATCCTGAGACAGTCTCCACAGATTATGACACCAGTGATCGTCTCTACTTTGAACCCTTGACTGTTGAAGATATTTTGAACATTATTGATTTGGAAAGGCCTGATGGTATCATCGTACAATTTGGAGGTCAAACACCATTGAAGTTATCTCTCCCCATACAACAATATCTAGATGAACACAAGCCAGTGTGTGCTAGTGGGGATGGTCATGTGCGCATTTGGGGAACATCTCCTGATTCCATAGATGTTGCTGAGGACAGAGAGAGGTTCAATGTGATGCTTCATGAACTAAAGATTGAACACCCAAAAGGAGGAATCGCCAAGAGTGAAGCCAATGCACTTTCCATTGCAGCGGAAATTGGATACCCGGTTGTTGTTCGCCCTTCTTATGTTTTGGGTGGTCGAGCAATGGAGATCGTATATAGCGACGAAAAACTTGTGACTTACCTTGAAAATGCTGTTGAGGTGGATCCAGAACGCCCTGTACTAGTTGACAAGTATTTATCTGATGCCTGTGAGATTGATGTTGATGCACTGGCCGACTCACATGGCAATGTGGTAATTGGTGGGATAATGGAGCACATTGAACAGGCTGGGATACATTCTGGTGACTCTGCCTGCTCTATTCCCACAAGAACTGTTCCATCTTCTTGCTTGGAGACTATCAGGTCATGGACTGAAAAATTGGCCAAACAACTGAATGTATGTGGGCTCATGAATTGTCAGTATGCAATAACTTCATCGGGGGAGGTATTTTTGCTTGAGGCCAACCCTCGAGCTTCTCGTACTGTCCCATTTGTATCAAAAGCAATTGGCCGCCCCTTGGCTAAATATGCTTCCCTTGTCATGTCTGGAAAGTCTCTTTATGATATACAATTTACAAAAGAGGTTATTCCTAAACATGTGTCAGTCAAGGAAGCAGTTCTTCCTTTTTCAAAGTTCCCAGGCTGTGATATTTTTCTAAGTCCTGAGATGCGAAGTACTGGTGAGGTCATGGGTATTGATCCTATGTATAATATTGCATTTGCTAAGGCTCAAATTGCTGCTGGCCAGAAGTTACCACTTTCTGGTAATGTGTTCCTTAGCTTGAATGACTTAACAAAGCCTCACCTTGAGAAGATTGCAAAGGCTTTTACTGTGATCGGATTTGAGATTGTTGCTACTGCTGGAACAGCTCTCGCTCTTAAATTTTGTAATATCCCAGCTGTGCAAGTGCTGAAGCTGCATGAAGGGAGGCCTCATGCTGGTGACATGATAGCCAATGGAGACATTCAGCTGATGGTTGTAACCAGTTCAGATGATGCGCTTGATCGGATAGATGGTCTGGCTCTGAGAAGGATGGCTTTGGATTACAAGGTCCCTATTGTGACAACCGTTAATGGAGCTCTGGCAACTGCTGAAGCAATAAAGAGCATGAAGTCCAATTCTATCAAAATGATTGCTCTTCAGGACTTCATTGATGATGAACTTAAGCAGTGACAAATTCTGCAGACAATCTCCTTCTGAATCAGTTAGGTGATAGATACTAGTAAGCATCTGTGTTTTACTCCCTGTATTTGGTACTAGGAATATATGCTCCAAGTCCTTTTGGCAACTAAAACTTGACAAATTCGTTCATCTTGTTATTTAAGATAAATTGCTGGACATTTGTTGGGATGTGTGGCATATTTTGAGCTTAAAACGCATGGTATGGGTCATTTCAGCTTTATGTGGTCTCGTGCGTAGATAAATTTGTTGAAATACTTCCCATACATATTTTGCCAACGAGAGACTCTAAAGAGAAACCAGAATTTCACGTGTATATAAGATTAACTACATTGAGTTATTGATAACTATCTCCAGTTTTGTATTCCTTTAGAATTAAAGCTTAATAAACTGTAGAACAATCTTCTATCATATTCTGTCATTTTGGATTGCTCTATTTCATTAAGCATATATCCATAGCTTTAACATCCTTGATTTTATGTATTGACCGTGGTTAAACTTGGCCTGTTGCAGATTATTGTGAGTTTGTACAACTTGCTAGATTTGGGAGTGGCAGATGAATTTCTATGGAATGCTTTCATTTGTAGAGTGAAAATGACCAAAAGAATGGTCATATAATTTATGTCCTGACTCCTGAATCCTGATAGAGCACTCCTGATAAAAGCACTTGTGCTTGTGTATGTCTTTGGAGTATGGTGGATTTCTACTGCTTAATAATAATTTTCATTTTAAAAATCTTGCAACTTCCATTTGATGCTGCTGCCTAGCCATTTCATTCATGTGGCAATCCCAAATCAAAGAGGGTGAGTATTATAATTATTTGTTATTTATCTGCATATCCTAAGGGTCCGTTTGGGACACATGATAAGACTGACAGGATAGGATAAACTATCATATCCTATTTGAATCTAGTATTTGGTGAGTCAACAGGATATGATAACTCTCAATCATGTCACCTTATCCTATCCTGTCTTCTAGTTATAATTTTATCCTGTGGTAGGTGCTGGGTTAGAAACTAACAGGGTAGGATAAGGTGACAGGATCGATTTATGACAAATAATTTAAATATAAAAAATATCTAAATTAGAAATTAAAAACTAATAATATAAATTAAAAAAATATAAAATTTAATTTTAAATTAATAAAAATAAAAAGATCATCAAAAAATGGAAATTTAAAATATAATAAAAAAATATTAAAAAAATATAATTTTTATGTGATTTGCACTAATTTATAAAAAATAAGAAATATATATGTAATATTATTTTATGTAATTCTGTTACAAGGGTAATTTTGTCATTTAAATATAATTTGTATTTTATCATTTCATTATTTTGTTCATTTCAAACACATGATAGAATAACATAATACTATTTTGTTTGTTATCTAGTGACAGGTATGCATCAAACACATGATAGAATAAGAGCTTATCATGCTTGTATCATATATCTTATCCTTATCCAACTCTCTTATCCTATCCTGAACTTCAAACGGGCCCTAAAAGTCTTGAATGCTTGAAGCCAGTAATTTTATGATTTTAACTTACATCAACCTTTAGATTTGATATGTAGAAGAAATTCTGAATTGGAGATATGGTGTATAAGGACATATTCTAGAACTCCTGCTATCAATCAATATGCAGAAGTTCAATTTCGCAATTATATTGAATATCGTAAAATAGCAGCATCCAAGCGAAACATACAGTCGAAGATAAATTTATCACATGTTTGACTATGGAATTTGAGTAAAGAGGGTCAGTTAAAGAAGAATTTATTGGCATATAAAAAACATTAAAACAAATTACACAGCAAAGAGTAAGAAAAATAGAATCAATAAATTTGATAGCTTACACTAAAATTTACCACTTAAAAAGCGTTATAAGAGGTGGATGATTTGTGGAATTCATATACTAATATTCCATGATCGTCTTGCAGGATTTTTTCAAATTTATTTGGTGTGCAACTGGTTGCTAAAAATAGATATTGATTTAAAATAATTATGTATATGCAAAAAAGTCAATATACAATTTATTACTTAAAAGTAGCAACTTCTACTAGTAATTGCTAGTTTAGTAATTTTGATTTAAAGTTGTATGTAATCACCTCTACTCATAAGGTTTAATATGTGATTTGGATGGCAATAAAATAGCAATGATAAATAAAAAGGGAATAAAAAATTCAAAATTTTCATCTCATAAGCGTTTTGTTATTTGTCAAAGCGTTCGTCGAGCCATTTCCTCGAATTCCGTACTCTTGTTTTCGTTCTGGGCCTGTCAATGTGGTTTGGATGAATCTGCTTGCTCCAAATTGCTGAATGCAGAATAACGTGAGATATTGACCAAAAAAAAAAAAGAATAACGTGAGATTGTTGACCAAAAAACGAATAACGTGAGATTTTTGACCCAAAAAAAAAAAGAATAACGTGAGATCGTGCAACAGAGTTTTGATTTTTCTTGCAACATTGTTTTTGGGCGAATACTGACGGCATTGGACTTGACTCTTCAGGTAACTGAAGAATCTTCTCTTCAACATTCATTAAACTAACTCTTGAAATGTGTCTGGACTCTGTCTCCTTCTTACCCTAAGCGCCGCATAGAGAGAAGTAAGTGAGTAAGCCCCTGTTGGGGCCGCTGCGCCGCCGGCGGTTTGCTGCCGTTGCTATGTGTGTGGCCCCCTCCCTGTTTCTTCCTTTTCCTCTCCCCCTTCCCCCCTTTTCTTGTTTCGTTTTTTTTCCTGCGTGAGCGCCCCCTGTTTTTCGTCTTTCCTCTGGTTTTCTATTTTCTGCCACCACTGTTCCGCAGCCGCCGCTGTCGCGGGTTGGGTTGGAGTGTCGCCGCTGTTGTGTTCCTTGGTCTTCTATGAGGATGGTCTGTTGCTGGGAGTCAGAGGACGTCGTTGTCGCTCGGGTTCGCCTGTGGTCCTCCTCTCTCAGACAGGGGTGTCTCGCTGAGGGTCCTCGTCTTGGTGGTCGTTTGGCCTCTTGCTCCTTGGTGGTTCGCAGTGTTCGTGTGTTGGCGGGTGGTTGTCCTCCGCGGTGCCGTCTCCTGCTCGCCTTTGAACCTGGGCTTCTCCTTCTCCGGTCTCCTCCGAGCAGCTTCACCTAGCTTTTCAGAGGTTGTGGAAACGAAGGACTGGCTTGGTCCTTGCTGGTTTCTCTTCTGGGACCTGGTTGTCTTGTGCTGTTGAGGAAGAAGGTCTTAGATGCGCCTCAAATGGGCCGACCCACCTCAATATTGTCTTTTGTCTCAGTTTATGGTTGGGGTTTGGTTAGGCTCTGGTTCTGGTTTGTGGGTTGTTGCCGGTGCTGTTGGTGCTTTGTTGTTGTTTGTGGTTTTCTGCCTGTATCCTTTTTTCGTATCCTTTTTGTGCTTCTTGTTTTTTCCGGTTCTCTTTGTTGGCTGTTTGTCGTTTCTTTTTTAGTTGTTTTTCCTTGTCGAGTCTGTGGTTTGCTACAGCTTGGGTTAGTTTTCAGCAGCGTGTCTTGGGTAGGATGGTTGTATTCATTGTGACTCTGCATATGCTGTTTTTCTTGCTGTAGATACCGTATGGCTGGGGTTTACCCCTTCTATGAACTCCTTCTATTGACAAAAAAAAACTTTCATTAAACTAATAAATAGATAGGTGCGTATAAAATATTAGTTATTGATTTCCAAATGAAAAGAGTTAAAACATTTTGAATCTAATAAATTAATAGGAAGCTCTTATCATTAGGGATTTTAAACTTTTGGTTGTATATCCTCTCATGTACGGGGCCACCATTCTCACTTAAGAAGTATGAGTTAGGAGAGCAAGTCACTGTTTTAGCTTTTAACGGATGGATATAGATTAAGCATGCTCATTTGAAAATCGAGGTGAGAAATTGACGCATTAAAAAGTGTTCAGAGCCACCTTAATCAGATTCAGATGAATCTATCCTACAGGAAAAAAGTCCTACGCGTATGAGCTTAATTAGCTAATGTTATACCTGTCCACCACAAAAGTGATTATTATTTTTTTGAGTTAACTGTCATTTTGGCCCCTGAAACTGTAATACGATCTCACTTAGGTCCCTGAAACTAACGAAAAGGCAATTTAGTCCCTGAAATTGTAAAACGTCGGTCAAATTAGTCCCTAAAATTGTAAAACGGCGGTCAAGTTAGTCCGTCGTTTTACAATTTTAGGAACTAACTTGACCGACGTTTTACAATTTCAGGGACTAAATTGCCTTTTCGTTAGTTTCAGGGACCTAAGTGAGACTGCTTCACAATTTCAAAGATTAAAATGACAATTAATTCTTATTTTTTTGTTGGTCAAGTCACACAAGTGATTTATCGGCTTGCTTTTGGGACTCTCCCCAGCGGTCCCAATGCGGAACATATAGAAATTTGGAACAACTCGTCCTCCTAGCCTTAATCGCGATGCGTGGGCCTAATTAATTTTATGCTTCTAGAGCACTAAGAATTTGGGGAAGCATAAGCTTACTCTTCCTAATGTGACAATTTGCATTAACTATAAACTTAGCATGTTAATTGACTTTATAGTTTTAAACTTTTTTTTTTTGAAAAAAATGGTCTTCGTTTGCTTTTATGGGGCATACCCTTGCACATCTGTATTGCGCATTACTCAGGCTTGTGTCAATGGTCTTTAATTGTGTTTTTGTGAACGATGCCTTTGTCGGCTTTCTGCATGCCTAACGTTTTGCAAACAAGTCAAGTCTGGTGAAGATGTTGCTAGTCAATTTTTTTCATATTTTCTTTATTCTCATAGTTAATTTTAGTATTAAAATAGTATTTTTATTTTACTAGGTTGCAAAATTAAAATACGCATTATTAGAAAAAATATTTCAATTAATTTTGGTCTCTCGAGTATGAATAATTTTAATATACCATGACTTGTTAAGTACACCCTATATATGTCCCTTATCTATTGTCATCTTTAGATCGAACATATAACTACATATTTAAGGGATTTAAACCTCTTCCATCATATTAGCACATTTTTGTTTGAAATTATTAATTTAATTTTAAATATGTATTTTTCATGTTAGAAAGCAAAATAAAAATAAAAAAGATAAAAAAATATAATTTTTATTTAAAATTAACAATTTTTGTCATCATATGTACATCAATTTACTTAAATTTTTAAATAATGTTTTTTACTGAATTTTTTTAATTAATGTTAAACTTAGAAACTTTAAACCTATTTATTTAGTAAAGTAAACAAATTTATTTAACAATATTTAATGAGTTGAGTTCAAATAATTTATTTTAACCAGTACATATACTATATGATTACGGTCATCATCGTACCACTCCAACATTTCAAGATGCATGCCCTGTGGATCACGGTTTAATTAGCTTTGATCAAAGACCAAAGGAAATGACTCCATAACAATTTGCATTTAATATTCAAAATACAGTGACAAAGTGACAAACATTCCACTGTTGAATTTGATTGAATAGCTAGCAAAATAAAGGATGAGGATGGATTGCAATAAATGCCCTTACAAATTCACAAGGACGCACATGTAATAAGTAGTAGTACGACTCAGTCAACATGATTAATCCCTTATATTCCTTGCAATGGCAGGACAAGTGATGATGACCAATGCCGAGGTGGAACATGCAAATTTAATTAACTGGTTTCAGATGCAACGTTTCATTATATAGCTAGCATATATATATAATTTTTAAAAATGGTTAGGATATTCGCTTTATAATTGGCTAACATGTTGATCACACTGGGGCAGAATAGGAATTCACTCTTGGAGACTCGGAGAGTGATACATACCATCCCCTTGACTTATTTTCATTCATATTTTATATCTTATTTATTGTAGTGTCACATTAATTGTTCAAAGAATGACACTGCAAAACAATATTTATATGAAAAAACATTTGCGATGATTCTAATTCCGGGTGCTATATGCATAAAGATTACAAAGTGGAGCGGGACATTTCAGGAATTAACCTGCTCAAATTGCTTTGTGTTTATACTTTCCAGTTTCCACACTGCTTCACGATGAATGTGAAAATGTTTATTTATTGTATTTGTAGGAAGGGAAATAAAACTGTTATAGTATTAGTAAGTGTAATGTCCCAAAAACACAGGTCGTAGCTAGTGGGAGTAAACTGTGAAGTGGTCCACACGCTAATGACTTTACGCTGGAGAGAGAGCAAATGGGAATGAAAATTGCTACGAATTACAAAAGTCTAACTATACTTCCACCGCAAAGTTGAAAGCTCAATCTTTTTTTCTTTTTGGCCCCCTAATTTGTTGAAAACAGGATCACTTAAAGATGAGCTAGAACCACATAACTAAAAATAATGAGAAAAATGAAATAAATATAAAGTAACTAAATAAGATACTAAAAAGATGGTATGCGAAGCTAGCTAGAGCAAGAACATTTCATGATTCGTACCAATCTTCAGATACAAAAAAGAAGAATAAAGTATTTACAACACAATCTTACTGCATCAAGAAAAATAAAATAATAGGAAATGAAACATTTATAAGTTCCCAATTATATACACTGCCCTGATGCAGAACAGAGCTTAGAGAAAACTTACTAATTCTATCTTATTTTACAATAACAATATAATTTATCCAAGATGATCTCCATCTCTCTAAATATAAGTTTAATTTGGTCAATCAATCATACATTCAAACAAGTTGTCTGCCTGCTGCCCTATTTAACATTTACCAATTCATACAGAGTTTATAGTAGATAATGAAATGCAATGCATGGTTTGTCATGAGGGCGTACAATCCTTCAGTGGGAATGGCTCGATCGCTTTATCCTTTTTAGCAAACCATTGCAGGTAAGGGAAATTAAGTTGCATTTTTTTCTTTTTGCATTTTCCAGTTTTTCTTCACTTGTTTTTGACTCTTGGATAAGCAAATCTAGATCGAGGATAGTGTGCTTAAGACAGGATTTACAATCCAGCCTATCTCTCTGGTCCCCTGCTAAGTGTGGGAGTTGACACAACACACAACTTTCCCATACAATATGGCTTCCTAATTATTGCTACCCTATGAGGCACGAACTCTTCATGTCCTCAAATTTAGCCATATATATGTGTTCGATTATATAGAAGCATATTCATTTGGTTGAAACTTAAATCAGTTTTTTTATACATCTTGTTTAGAATAGTCATGATAACATTACATAGCAATGTTATTAATAACAATCCCACCGGTAAGAAAACATCCTTACATTTTAATTAGCTCAAATAAGGCACCTATTTTCTGGCAATGGGCAGTTTGCAATTCCATTCACAATGTCAATGAATGCATTATTATAAGCATGGATTACTTATAGCATTAATTACTCGTAATAAGTTAGTAGTATATATATGTTAGATTAATTTTATAATTAATTGATTATGTGGATTGACATTAATCAATTATAAGAATTATTAAATTTAATTATGATCATTAGTTATTATAATAACATCAATCAATTAATGAATATTGTGATTGGGCTTGTGTTCTGAATAACCCATGATGGGTTGGACTATTCAATTAATGCCCAATGAGAGGTCCCTGGCCTCACCCGATTGGTCATTTAATTGTTGTCTCATTAGACAATTAAGTGCATGTGACAAAATCTATCTAGTAGAGGGCAATTTCTCTCATCTAAATCATAATTTCTCTTGAGCCACCAAGATACGTGAAATGGAATCAAGTACGTATATATTCTATTTAAATCTCTTTATATATATTGATTGTTAAAACATGTTATAATTTCATATCTACTCGATCTTGCAGGGCCTATATATTGTTATAATTCCATCAGTATATTCATAATTTAAAAAGTTGCAATATATGTAATGGCACTTAAAAGACTGATTAATTATTCAGAACCTCTTTTCTTACTTGTGTTCAACGAGGTGAACGACTCTTCACCAACCTTGCCCCACCTCGTGGCCCATGAGCTCAGGCACAGACACAACATATATATTAGTTTTCTGCAAAAATACACTTTCAGTATTGAAAATTCTTCAATTTATTTGTGAATAAATGGCAGTCATTAGGTGGTTGTCAAGGGAGTAGAAACATAGCACTGTCTCAGTAGTGGTGGCGGTAACCCCAATAACTCTTCTCCCTTTTAAACAAACCATTCCCAATTTGATGTGTCAAAACTAGGGACACTTGGCACAACCACAAGACGCCGAGACAACAGATAGTTTAGTCTATCTCTGCTCATACTTACGAGTAACGCGGCATATATATGGGGTTTTTTTTTATGAAGGCATATACTATCTTTGTCACTAAATATAAGAATTTTTTAATTAATTTATATCCTTTAAAAAAATTAGTTAAGTTAGTTAATGGCAATAAATTTGTCAATAATTTACTATATTTTTTCAAAACTAGCCTTAACACTTATTACTATCTCTCTTCTCCTCTCTCTCTCATTACTTAATTAATGCATTGGAAAAAGTAGAGTAGTTGGGTGATCATAAGGGCATTTTAGTCAAAAAATAATTAATGCAACTAATTTTTTGGAAAGGTTCTTATATAAAAGGACTTTCATTTTTTTTGTAAAGGTTCCTATATTTAGGGACGGAAGGAGTATATGGGTATGCACTTTATACAGACACGCCAATCCAATCCTCATTTTTTTACATTATCATCATCTATAACTATTATCTATAACTATTATAAAGGAGATATTCTGATTTGGTGTACACTTTTCTTTTTCTCATTTTATCCCTTTAACTACTATTGTATTCATAAATAAAAAAAAGGTATAGTTGTCTTTGGTCCTATCATCATATTAAAATAAGGGGAGAAAATGATGGCAGTTGAGATAAAATATATTTAGTGTGCACAGGGTGTGGGGCAGGGGGAGGGACGTGGGAAAGAGAGAGAAAAAGCACAGCGCGTATGTTGGGAAGTGTGGGGGTTCCGGTGTGTGAGGGTGCATGGGGTGTGTCGTGAGGGTGCGTATAGGGTTATTAATATAATTATAAAAAGTTTTGGGGTACTTATTAATATAAAAATTAATTACAAATAAAGGTTTCTATCAAACAAAATACATGATTCTTCATAGAATTTTAAAAATTATTGGGTGCTATTGAAAATAAGTGACACTGTCCATGTTTAAAAAATTGAAAAACTAACATTGTTAAACCAACATTATTTTTAATTCAAATAGATATTTTCATTTCACAAAATAATTTTATATTTAATTCAAAAAATAAAAAAACAGACAAACGAGCACTACCGTAGTGCCATTTGTCCGCTAGTTATTATAAAACGAATTTGATGTACAGAACTGTTAAGAAAAAATGGTAACTACTATGGCGTGGGCCATGTCTATATGCTGTCCACATTGGATTAACAAAAGTCCAGATCGAACTAGAAAAACTAGATGCAAGTACAGACACGCACGTGTGAGAACGCGCACACATGATAGACTCTGCATATGTTTTAGTGTGTGTTTGGTTCTGCGGTGACAAAAATTGACTTTGGCAGAATTGATTTTGTAGAATTAATTTTGATTAAAAGTGAGTTAAACATAACGTGATTTATGTTTAGATACATTTACATAAAAATAATTTTATTAATTTAGGTTGTTTGAATAGTTTGGACCAAAATTACTTTTGGATATGCAATTACCAAAATGGGTCATAAAATATATGTATATAAAACTATTTTTTTTTTCATTTTAGATAATTATTTATACCACTGAGACATAAACGTTTGTGCAATTTCCACTGATTTCATTTTGTATAAAATTATGTGGAACATCAAATTATGAAATCAGTGGTTCATTTTATTATTATTTTTTTTCGGTCAATATCACTTGTGCATAATTGAATATATTTTATTATTGTTTTCTATAAGATAACAGCAGAAGCACAGTGTAAGGAAAATAAAAACACAGAAGCACCAATGACTTGATGGACGCCGTACACGTGTCCGTGAAGCAAGCAACATCATCCCCACAGGAGGTGGAAGTTTGGTGCAGTCGAAGCTTTAAAGCGGAAGAGGAAGGGAGTGTACTTTTGATCATCTTGTGCTTCTCCTTCTAGCACTTAGCATTCGTCGACAACAATGGACATGCTCCGGCAGCGACACGGACAAACAGGAGTGGGAGAGATAATAGTTATTAAGAGCATTTCCAGCGGCCGTGTCTTAATCCATTTCTTAAACTTAAACAACGTTGTTTAGCCATTTTTACCATTGGAGCAACATAACTTGGCAGTTGCTTAATGTCACATGTAAGCAACGTTGCTTATATAAGCAATGGTTGCTTAGAATCTTTAGAATCGATTTTCAGCCACTGTAGAAGCTACATATCTAAGCTTCAGCTAGAATTGAGTTTGAATTCCAAAATTGCTTTTACTCTAAAAAACCAATGCAAATCGCGTTTAACTTGGACTACCGTGTGTTTGAGGGCAACCAACTCTGTTCCAAACAGGTCCTTAGTATATAGGTTGTAAAGCAATTTTTTGGATTAATTACAGTTTGCAAATTTAAAGTTGAACCAAAAAAATAGATTGCAAATTTAAAGTTGGATCAACTTTATTTTGTAAAAGGAGTTCGTAAAAGTAATATTTTCTTTGCTTTCATTTTAAACTAAATTTGAAGGCAAAAATGGTTTGTAAATGTTTTCGACTAAATAAAATTAAACATGAGCTATATTCAATTTTGTTATGTAAATATAAGTTGGGGTGATCCCAACCAAAAACCAAACATACACCAATTATTGCTTCTAATCCAAACGATCAATTTTACTGGTCCACGCTTTAATCCAAACTCGGAGTGAGATTAGTATCATCATGGTATGTGTTAGTGTGAATAACTAGTAGGTGAAAAGTTTAGCCTATTGTTGATTTCATTTCAGTTTAAAATATTGAAAATTTAGGATCCTTGTGGTTAGAGAAAATATCTTTATTTTATTTTTTGATTTCAAAATTGTATATAAAAATGTGAAAATATTTTTGTTATAATTTATACAAATATTTGAAAAGAATAAAAGTAATATGATACTGTTATAATTATCAAAAAAAAAAACAGAAACGTAAATTGTTATTTTTTGAATTCAAACATATCTGATCCTTATGATTTTGACCAGTAAACCAATGTTTGTCTACGAGAGAATATCTATATTTATGCAATTTATCTTCCTAGCTCGTAGGCTGCTACACTGTTGTTTATTATGAAATGGTTTGACATATTGACGGCAAGAGGAGAAAAAATCGAACACAAACAAAAGAGGATGGGTATAATGCCTTTAATGTCTAATCTGCCTATTTGTTTTGCCCATATAAGAAGTTATTGCGTCTTTAAGCATGCTAATTAGAGCATGAGTTATTGGGTTTTCTGAGTTGGAAATTACTGTGATTCGAGTCCAATAAAGCTGGAGGGTGAATAAGACACGTTCCTCATAGACTCATAGGTTTCATTTTCTCACAAGGAAATAGTCAATTTACTAGACCTATGCAAGTTAGGCACAAATGCAAGGATTTTCCCCTGTAAAATACAAAAATTGCTTCCCTATGGAGAAAAAAAAAAAGAAAATCTTACTTGCGGTGATTAGTACTATTAATATTAATAAAGTCTTGCGTTCAAGTAAAAAGGAGGGGGAAAATAGAATAAATGAAGAAGCAGGACATATATGTGTGAAGAAACGGTTTTTTCAAAGTTGGGAAGAGTTTTCATACAATAGGCCAA
This sequence comes from Glycyrrhiza uralensis, assembly GCA_030159175.1. Lineage (NCBI taxonomy): Eukaryota > Viridiplantae > Streptophyta > Magnoliopsida > Fabales > Fabaceae > Glycyrrhiza > Glycyrrhiza uralensis. Next base: position 39,131,087 of record BRZY01000007.1, on the reverse strand, counting down.
AGAGAAAGAGGGGCGTCGCAATCCAAAACACCTAACGGGGAGAAGTGGGAACAGAAGGGTGGGTTATGCCACGTCAGTTAACGAATTTCAAGGGTGACGTCACTTTTCTTAGTGATTACGCTCTTGCTATGTCACCCTTTCCCTCTATAAATTAAACCCCTCTGTTTTTCTTGCTTCCAAACCAAACCAACCCCACACTACTCTAACCTCAAAGTCTCAAACACCTTTGTTGTATCCCTACACTACACTACACTACACTACACTACACAAAACAACAAATTAAGAACACAAAATGGAGAGTGAAACAAACACAAACACAAACACCACCCCTACTTCTTCTCCAACCTCTCCTCCATCTTCCCCTCCAACACCCCAAGTTGTGATGAGCCCTTGCGCTGCTTGCAAGATATTGAGGCGAAGGTGTGCAGAGAAATGTGTGTTGGCACCTTATTTCCCTCCAACTGAACCTGCCAAATTCACCACTGCCCACCGAGTCTTCGGTGCCAGCAACATCATCAAGTTCTTACAGGTACTTTATTACACAGCACAGACCACACTATAGCTACATATATAGCCTACAAAATCTATCTTAGCCTACACCCACAAATTCTAAGAGGCATCCTATCTTGATTCTTGCACGTTTTGGCCACATATGTAACATGATCTGTTTTAACGGCTTCATAATTCTGTAAAATGTTACCCAACACTCTGCATCGTGCTCTGTTTGTCACCCCACGTGGTTTTTCCTTTTTGTGTAAAAAAAATATATGATGAAGAGACATAAATACGGAAGTGGTACTAACAAACGAGAAGTTTTCTCCACAAATACACAAACCATAGTGGTCCTAGAGTTTCTTCATGCGAAGTTCCTATCATTTTTCTTAATTTGGTGAATCAATCCCTTTTTTTGTAGCAGAAGAAATGTAGTCCCATAATTCCCTCAAGTGCATGGACTGTTTTTTTGGTCAATAATGCATGAATTTTCAACGACCTAATTTTAACGAATCCCTTGTGGTGGGCCTCCCAAATTCTACTAAGAAGTCGATTTAATATTCCAAGACAACACAGTTGACAGTTACATGTATTTTGTCGGGTAAAGTTTGAAAAAATTAATTTCTTAATTAAGTACTTAAAGATATATTCTATGTGAATTTGCTTTCTCTATATATTTTATATAGTTCTTTGACCCATTAAATGTATAGTACGCCCAATTAAAATAAGTATTCAAGTGCTTAATTGATTAAATTATAATTCTTTTCCTTGATTTTGCAGGAACTTCCAGAGTCTCAAAGAGCTGATGCAGTGACCAGCATGGTTTATGAGGCAGGTGCAAGAATAAGAGACCCGGTATACGGGTGTGCAGGTGCAATTTGTCAGCTCCAAAAGCAAGTCAATGAGCTTCAAGCACAACTAGCTAAAGCACAAGCTGAGCTTATAAACATGCAATTCCAACAAGCCAATCTGGTGGCTCTGATTTGCATGGAAATGGCAGAAACTCCACAGGATCAATCACCACAGCAATCAGTGGACAACTTCATTTCAAGTTCAAGTCCTCCCCACAGCAGTGTCTATCAAAACAATCTCAACTTCTTTGAGGAGAACACCAGCCTAAACTCATTGTTGGAGCCTCTTTGGACATGAAGAACCAGAACTATATAGTATTAATAATTAATAACTTATTTCATATAAGACATTTCAAAAGTGTTCTGATGACATTCTCCTAAGGAGAAGTTGAAGGAATCGATTAGAACTAATATAAAAGTAGCTAGGTAGCTAGAACTTATATGTAGTATGTTAATTCCCTTTGTATGAGGAACATTTTGGAGAAAATAATGATATTTGGGATCTAGTACTTTGCACAAGCTAGGCAAAGTAAATGGGACCAAAAATCATCCTTTAAAATGTTGGATGTTTTCTCTCCCCATATTGTAATCCTAGCAATATTCAAGATCAGAAGGGGAAATGTTATTATGTTTTAATGAGTTTGTGTACGCTGATATTTTGAATCTTAATTAAACGCCTTTTTGGTCACCTACTATAATCATTCAAAAAATTGATCTATCATGAATGTCTAATTCCTTGTCAAAGGTAGCTTTTGACTTTGTGGCTTTGGATTCGTTATAGTTGAACCAGAACACAAATTTTCATTCCTAGATATCATATCAATCAAAAGACAAATCTAGGCAACATCAGGATGGAAGACTGAACAACCACCACTATAGCTAACTGGGATTCAATATAAATGAAATACTATATATTACAATAAAAGTCAATTACTATGGTAATTAAACGTAATGAAATCTTCTATTGGGTGTTGTGTTGTTCTCCCTGCCTTGCTTTCCTATTTCTCATTTTGGAGAATCCATGCTAGTGACTATGGAGTATTGACAACAAATATGATAAATCCGATAATAACAGAAAGAACAATCTTATGTTCAAATTGTCTGTTTCAATTTCACGGCGACAACAACCAACTCTTGTGTTTCTTTAAATCCCTCAATTTTAACATCATAAAGACTAGGAATCTTCAAATCATATCGTTTGGAGCACTTAGAGATAGAAGCGGGTGGTGATGTCTGATGTGTTATATACTTAGACCCTATTTGGATTGGCTTATATAGAGCATATTTGGGTTTATCTACTGATATAAACACTTGTTAGCGTGTTTGACAAAGTTATAAAAACAGCTTATGATCAGTTCATAAGCTCATCAGGATAGCTTATCAAAACAGTTTTATTGAAATTAGTTTCACCACATTCCCTTTTTTATTTTAAAAATAGCTTATATATAAGTGTTTATATAATAAGCGTTTATGTCATAAATATTTAAATAAATTATTTATCCAAACATGTCCATATATGGACAAACATGTCCATATATGGACATGCTTTGATTGGTATACTCTTAAGAGGAACAATGAAGTTTAGTGAGCATAATATGAATATAATCATCGGCCCCACGTGCCTGAGTGGAACTATAATCAACATTAACAGCTTTGTGGTGATGATGACATGGGTCTCCGTTAAACGCGTTTTATGAGGGGTGCTATAATTCAAATCACGTGCTGCCCACGTGAGCTGATTCTCTAAAGCAACACACCCACCTGTCGGCAACTCATTGGTGTCCCTTTTTTCTCGTCCACAACATGGACAAAAACTCCTTTCTCTCCTCACCCCAACATGCCATTATATTTTGTGTGTGAAGGGAAACACAATTTGCTTTTTGTTGACTCAAAGTGTAGCGCTTTGCCACCGGGTCTAATGGTCTATATATAGGACACCTTTAATGCAGTACAATCCGTTAACTAGTCAATTCTGATTAGTCCTCATAAAAATTGCTATTTGTTGAAAGTCATTTCTTGATAAAATATAATAAAGAGTAAAGACTCCAATATAATATAGACATTGAATTTTCCAAAAGAATTATTATTTGTGTAAACTATTTATGCATGGAAATGGAAGATATGCACGTACGGCTTTAATTGGTTGATAAATAAAATTACATTTCACGCGCTTATCTAAATTTGTGAATACCCCTATGCAAAGTTTTGTTAATGAATTACTAATTTATTGAAAATTCAAATGTGCCTGAGAAAAAGACTCGTTAATTATTGTCATGGAGTTTATTTAAATTAAATTAATATAAGTTATCAAATTTGCTATTGTGATTTGTTGTTGCTTCGGTAGCTATTGCACAATATAATTCGTCCTCTGATCATTTGAAGATTTTTATTTTTATTTTTTTCATGCCATTTAATCTAACATGAGTAACATGTTTGATCATAACAGTACAGAGCCATGTTATTCTATTCCTCCTTCTAACGTTCGCTCTGTTTATCTTTTTCCTAATTTTGTAGAAACATGATTTGTGTCGTTTCGTAATGTACATTTTTGAATGCATCCGGTCACATGAAAAGAAACTGAAAATCATGTGCTTGTCATCAAAATACAGCTTCCAAAATAAGTACACGATCATTTTGTATATTCAAATTACACAGCCTCCCCCATGTGACCTCGTGTGCCATCTAACTCAACTCGTGTTGATCGTGTCTTCTAGACTTTGATCCTTAATCTGGCTTCTTCTTCAACTACTGTAACATGATTCACTTTCCATTTTCCAAAAATGAGGGCCACTGTGTTGAAGCAAAAAATATGAAGGAAACTAGAACTTGCTATATGCAAACAGAACAAATAACAGGGCTTCGAGGAGATGTCCTTGATAGTGATACTATATATTTTCTAACTTAATTATTAGCTATATATTCCATCAGGCTCTGAATGATTTATATACAAATCAATTTCTAAAAATTAATATGAAGATAGTTCTTTTTATAAAATAAAAAAAAATATATCAGAAATGTTATGCTTTAAGCATTCAAATAAATAGATACTCCGTATTTACTATTAAGTTATATTCCCATGATATTATAAGTGGAGAATTTAGACCAAATAATTAACCAAGTACTGCGGTGGTTGGTTCAGGTTGATCCACATCATTAGTGGCATTAGTTAGGCTTTGTAAAGAAACCCGAAGTTTGAAACCAGCTAGACGACGAAAATCTATAAATGATTTCGTTTACACACGAATCACGATCAATGAAAGGGAAAAATAAAAGCAAAATCGACATCCTCTGCATTACAGGCAGGACAACAAAATATGTTATCTGTAGCAAAATGTGATCTTAATGATATTCATACACAAGGGTTGGTGAGTTGTTGGTGTGAAGACTCAAAATTACTTTGCGATTGAGAAGCCTTTTTGTCTGAAAAAGTTTCCGGCGTCTAGGATATTTTGTGTCTATTGTTTATTACATCTAGTGGTGTTGAAGTATGGAATTTTATTTTATCAGCATACATTTGAGGGAATTCAAAGCTAAAGTTATGAAAGGAGTCTCACACAGAATTAGAAAGGGGATTAAGGAAAATGCATTACAAATTGAAATTAAGTACATCAGAAATAATAATGTATCTCAAGCATGTATCAAAGAGGCAAACAGCTTTGTATGATATAGATATAGATATTTGAGGTATTAGCTCATGAAATACTCAAATTGGTAAAAGTCATGAAATACTCTTGTTTTTAGATAAGGAGATATTTAGCTTATGATACATGTCAAAGTCTTAAGAAATACTTGTTGGTAAAATTGTCTATAAGCAATAATTATTTTATTATAGGGCACAAGATCATTATATCTTTTCTCTGTTTTTCTTCCCTCTTATCATCAATCTATTTTTTTAGCCCTTCTTTTTCAGTAAAGGGTCGATAAAACTGATTTTTAGTATTTTTCAAAAACTGTTTAATTTACTCCATCTGTTTCAAAATAATAGTCAATTTTAGTATTTTTATCAAGATTAAAAAATACAATAAATAAATTAAAAAGCTAAATAATTTTACTAGATTGTCCTTATAATTAATGCTGCATTGATAATGTAAAGTGACAAACTATAAAATGCGCTAATAAGGATATAATTAAAAAAATAATTAATACTATATAAAAAATAAAAAATAGACACACAATATGAAACATTTTTATTTTTAAAAGTGCATTATTATTTTGAAATGGAGAGATTATTGATTAAGAAGGAAAATTAAAGCACCAGAGTATTCTAGCAATTATTTCATTCAGCTGGCTAATTCAGACGACGGAGGATATACAAGTCTGAATGCATGCTTTCCCCATAAAATGAACGCTGTTTGTGACTTTGTGTATTGTTTGACTTTCATTTCATTCTTTGATTCTTTCTATGTGCCTATTTTGTCTTGTCCCGTAGGGGTAAGATCAGTTGAGGGAATTGTTGACTCAGTAGTCAGGAGTCGTGGCCTAATTCCTAAATTAAATTAGATTTGATATAAAAGCTCTAAATATGTTAGGGGTGTTCAAGACCCGTCCCGCCAATCCGTCCCGGCCCGATTACTTCGGGCTGGGTCTAGCTTGGACCCGTTAAAAGAAAGAGGACAATAGGACAGTCCAAAATAATAACCCGGCTTTGGGCCGGGCCAGGTTCGGGTTGACTCTCGGGTCACCCGGCCCGTCCCCAACTATATTTATGTGATAATTTTACTTATTATACCACATTTACAAACACTTATTGACATTAGAATCAAGTAAAAATATTATAGCATGGTATTTGCTAGTACACTTTTTACAAGTTTTTTCACTCATAATTGCACTTCACAATTATTTTCATATGTAATTTCATATGTATATACACATATATATTATATATAGAATAAATTAATCCATATTTAATCTAATGATTCAATATTTGTTGTCTCTTTTAAGCTCTGATTCAATAATATTATTTTTAAGTACTTGGCAAAAGGCCAAATGATAACAATCTAGCAATATAACATTCTATTATTATTTTTTAAACAAGTTAAGTTAACACATTTCTTATAGAATTGCATGACTTCGGGTCAACCCGGTCTTATCCTTTTTGGACCCGGTCTACATTGAACCTGCATTCCATCGGGTTAAGGACAGAGTTCGGGTCTAAAGAATTGGCCTGATTAAACTTTAGGGCCGAGTGAGGGTCGGACACAACCCGTCCCAACCCGTCCCACGAACACCCCTAAAATATGTGTTGTAAGTTGTAACACACACGTGAAGGTTTTTTTTTTTTTACAGGGGGAGAGGGCCAGAGGTAGGGGTGACAATTGGACCTATACTTATTGGATACCCGCAAAAATTACTTATAATGGAGAGGGTAATTACCCGCTCAATGAGTATAGGCACGGATACGGGTAATTATCCATAAAATTTGATGGGAACGAGTGCAAGTACGGTACCTTAGTACCCACTCCGCCCCAAATCCGCACACATATATATATATTTATTTATTTATATCTATATATGTATATGTGTGTGTATATATATATTAAATTTAATAACTCTTAAAGAAATTTATAAACTAATTCTTAATCCTAAAGTAACTCATGCACAAGACACTAGAGTCATAAGATACATTTATTTTCCTTTCTCATGAGATACATTTCTTTGTCTCTTTCATTTTCTTTACCGTGTCTTTCATCGTTATTGTGGATGATGACAAGCTTGCTTCATTGTACCTCATTCACTTGCACTATTATTGTCACACTTCCTTGATCTGTGATAACAAGCCTTCTTCACTGACACCATTCTGTCTCGTTCCTGTGTCCTTCACCGGCAAATTTCTTACGCGTCCTTGAGACATAATATTGTGTATTGCATTTGAAAAATTAATTTTTGAATTTTCATAGTTAAAGTGTGGGTAACGGGCACGGGTACTTAGGTACCCAACGGGTAAGGGTACGGGGATCAAAGTTGCTACCCACACGGGTATGGGACCGGATACAGGTATTTTTTAAAATTACAGATATGGAGACGGGTACTATAGTACTCTACCCATACCGTACCCATTGTCATTCCTAGCCAGAGGGGGTGAAGCTTTTTTTTTAAGAGAGGGTGAAGGGATTCAAATTTGAGTGTTTGGAGGTATAAAGATTAAGCTCTACCTACTCAACTAGCACCTCATGACGTAGTCAATTACTCCTTCTGTTTTTTTATTTATCGCTTAAGGTTGTTTCACCACAACCAAAGAATCAATTAATTGATAAATTCTTTTCTATTATACCTTATTTTTTCACTCTCAATTTATCTCTCTACATTAATGTGTCTCATCATTTTAATCATTTTTATCCCTTTATTCAATTATCTAATTCATCTTTTATGGACTCCTAGAGTCTCACTTTGTATTAGTAATAGAGTTATATTGTTGGAAAGTAAAATATTTTTGGGAGTAGTAATTAGTCTTTGAACTTTTAACTACTACATTAATCAATTTTATGAAAAATATGTAAAACAATTAATAAGATTAAGAATATAATTGTCAAAATATAACCTTAAATTAATAAAATGACAGATAAAAAGGAACAATTTTTTTTAAAAAAAAACTGACAAATAAAAAGAAACAGAAAGAGTAAGTGGTAATTAATTATCCATTGAAGTAGTTTTTCGCTTTGTATATGGTTTAGTAATTACTAATTACTAATTATTAACAAGTACGACCGTAAGATAAATAGAAAATGACCACTTTGGTGGCTCATCTAGAAATGTCCAGAGTCAAACCATGGCAGTGTTGGTCAACGGTGCATGGAAGCTTAAAATGCCTTTTTGTTCGAAACTGAATTTATACAATGTTCTTGTGCTCGTGTTGGTGAAACATGCAAATCGGTCATGCCAGTTGGTTGGTTTTGTGATATTGTCATGTGGGGGCATTAATAACTCAGCATATCTTAAATATTTTGTAAAGTAAATTTGTTTTGGAGTAAGTAAATAAGTTTATATTTAATTTAACTATTTAGTGAATGAAAATTATGATTTATTTTAAATTAAATTAAAATATGGGTGACTCCTGGTAACCAAAAGTGGCACATGCGTTCCTCTTTCTTTTTCTTTTTTGTTAATTTTGTACGCTGTTAGGTAACTGGAGTTAACACATTTGTCGCGAAATCGATATTTGGCCCTGTCATATGAGTTGGAGGAACGTTAAGTTCTTCCCTTTTCTGGCAATTCACAATTTTTTCCCAATCTAAAACTTTTTATATCGTACGTCAATTTAATAAATGTTTCATTTGCCATAATAAATATTAGTCATTTCTTGCATTTTCTTTTTTCTATTGGGCAGTAACAGATCTAGAAACTGCAACAATTATACTGAGAAATTCGAGTTTAAACCGAATTTAATTAAAATTATTAATTTTATATATTAAATTTGAATATTCACTTTTAAATATGATAATCTCTTTAGATTCCTATTCTTTGGACAAAAGTAAAATGGTTTGTGTCATAGTGGACATTTTAGTTGTTAACGAGAAAATCAATTATTAATGCGTCTTTGTTACTTTGTGTGTGTGTGTGTGTGTATACCCAAATTCACTTTGAAAGAACTAGTATCATCTAACAAGTAGTTTAAGTAAGAAGCAATTCATTTCCTAAATCCACACACCCAATAAACAAAGAAAAATGTTGCAAAGGAGTAGAAATCATTTAAAGCGACATTACTGCTAAACAGGAAATTTTTAATCATAGACTTTGTCTTTCCTTGATCGAATGTTTCTCTTCAAAGGAGCACAATACATGGCCAATAAGCTCCTTGAGATTCTACATGACCAACACGTATCTTCCAAAAATACTCTGCCTCTGTGTATTTATAAACTCGATCACCTCGTTCCTCATATCACTCAAGCTTCAAATATTTGCAAGCAAGCAATCAAAAATACTAAGACACGGTAAGAAACAATGGGAGACAAAGCCACCCTTTTGATCATGCTTCTTGTTCTTTGTCACGGTGTGGCCGTGACAATGGGATTTTGGGGGACAGAGGTGGAAGAAAAACATGAGGGGCCTCCTTCTCCAAGGCCACACAAATTGTTCTTGTTGCAAAACTTCAAGCGCGTGGCCAAGACTGATGCAGGGGAGATGCGAGTGTTGGAAAGTTATGGTGGTAGGATTTCCGAGAGGCGCTTGCACGTTGGTTTCATCACAATGGAACCGAGGTCGCTCTTTATTCCCCAGTATCTTGACTCCACCTTGGTCATATTCGTGCGTTCAGGTACCATAATCCTTCTTCTCCCTTTCTCCTTTTTCCTAATGCAAACTCTAGAAGAAAAAAAGGGGATTCTCACGCGAGGACAACTAACACTCTCATCGGTGTGTGAGAGTTTTTAACCGTAAGATATATTATATACTAATTTATTTGAACGGTCGAGATTCCAGATAAGATAATTAATCCCAACCATTCAATTAATTTAATAATACAACTTATGGTTAAAAGATCTCATTCACCCGTGATGGTCCTCACCTTAGACTTCATCCGAACAAAAATGAAACTTGAAATGGAAAAGTTGGTTTTATAATTAAAACTATTGTTACCATAAGATACAGAAAAGTGATCTACCTATTACAAACCTATTGTAGTTGGTAGAAGAATATGGATTTGTTACCATAAAAAAAATGTCACTGTAGATCAGAACCATTTGATGAAAACTCGATGACTTATATAATGAGTTTGTGTTTTGAATCCAATTTGCTAAAGTTGAAAATATAAGTAATTTATTTTTGGCTTTAATATTAATTTGGTCCATGTAATATAGAGGGTTTTTGATTTAGGTCCCTATAAAAAAGGTCAAACTTTTTTCGTCCTTGTTTTATTTATTTTTTTGAATTTAGTCCTCGTTTTATTTTTTTTTTGAATTTAGTCCCTCACTAGCGTTGACCGCTGATGTGGCACTAAGAGGTCCCTATAAAATTCCTGCGTGGCTTACACGTCACCTGACACATACATATACAAATATTAGGTTTTGAATTTAGTCCCTATAAAAAATATGTGTTTTGAATTTAGTCCTTATAAAAAATACGTGTTTTGAATTTAGTCCCCGTAAAAAATACGCGTTTTGAATTTAGTCCATCTTCTTCTCCACCACCTCCACCTCCTTCTCCCCCTTCTCCACCACCACCACCATCCCCATCCCCACCTCCATCACCCCTCTTCCACCACCCCCACCTCCTTCTCCTCCCTCCTCCACCACCACCCCACCCCTACCTCCACCACCACCCCTCTTCCACCACCCCCACGTCCACCACCTCCTTCTCCACCCTCACCACCAAATGGAAACAACAACAACAACAATAAAAATCTGCAGATACAACAACAACAACGAAGATCTGTAGATACAACAACATCATCAACAACAACAACAAGAACATCAACAACGAAAATCGTAGAGCAACAACAACAACGAAATGGGGATATGTTTTCGATTTCGAAATTGGGGATCTATTTTCGATTTCGATATGTTTTATCCATGTTATTGATAGTGAGGGAGGCCAGAAATGAAAGATATTTTTGGACCAGTGGTTGTGGAAGTGAGGGGGAAGGTGTGGGGGGGATGGGAGTGAGGCGAATGGGGAGAGAAGGTGGGGGGGGGCGAGAGTGAGGTGAATGGGGGGGGGATAGTGGAAGTGAGGGGGAAGGTGGGGAAGGGAAAGGGGAGAGAGATGGGTTGTTGTTGTTGTATGGAGGAGGAGGGTGGAGGATGAAGGATGGAGGAGGAGGAGGAGGTTGTAGTGGTGGTGGCCCGAGGAGAGAGAAGGGTGGGGAAGGGAAAGGGGAAAGAGAATGACTAAAATCAAAATATAAATTTTAAGGGACTATATTCAAAACGTTTTTTTTAGAGGGACTAAATTCAAAATGTAATATGTTTATAGGGATGTATCAGGTAATGTGCCATTTATACAAGCCACGTCAGCAAGGCCACATCAGCAGTTTTTGCCACGTAAGCGGTCAACTCACTCCAGGGACTAAAATCAAAAAATAAAATAAAAGGAGGACAAAAAAAGTTTGACTATTTTTATAGGGACTAAATTCAAAATCAGTGATATTATAGGGACTAAATTAATATTAAAGCCTTTATTTTTTCATGCAATGACTCTTATTTGCACAAATATTAATTACATTGTATTGCATTTGCAATAAAATGAATTAAAACTTGAAAGAAAGGAAAAATATATCCACAGTGCGATTTGCATGAAGCAAGAAATCTTAAAAAATACCATGTTTGGATTATCAAAATATGATAAAAAGGAGAAAATGCATGAACTTGAAGCCAGTGAAACTCCCTGATGTAGTCCTTAGAGTTGTATGTTGGAAAATTGAGAATTTTGGAGTTAACTTAAAAATTGGATTCAGGGGAAGCAAAGGTAGGATTCATATATAAGGATGAATTGGCGGAAAGGGAATTGAAGAAAGGAGACGTTTATCAAATTCCAGCCGGTTCTGCATTCTATTTGGTGAACACAGGGGAGAGTCAAAGGCTTCACATCATCTGCAGCATTGATCCCTCTGAGAGCTTGGGAGTAGGCATTTTCCAGGTACGTGCATCTATAAATTCCTTGATTAATAATGCTACATAGTGATGCATTCATAAATTTTAGAAGCCTCCAAGGTTTGACATTCTTCAAATGTTTCCTTGTCTAAATATATGTTGAAGTCCTTCTACATTGGAGGAGGAGCCAATCCAGCACCAGTACTCTCCGGATTCAAGCCCGAAATCATTGAAGCTGCTTTTAATGTAAGTTAACAACTTCATTATATAGCAACAAGCCACGGACATATAGAACTTCTAACATTTGTACATTTTTATAACTCATAGGCATCAGGAGCAGACTTGCGGAAAATATTCACGAGACAACATGAGGGCCCAATTGTGCACGTGGGTGATTCACGTGCCTCAAGCTTATGGACCAAATTCCTTCAATTGAAAGAGGAAGACAAATTGCAGCACCTAAGGAAAATGGTGCAAGACCAAGGAGAAGAAGAGGAAGGTGAATATTATGATGAAGAAGAGCAACAAACAAATTGGTCTTGGAGGAAGCTGTTGGAATATGTACTTAGAAATGAGAATAAGAACAAAAGGCACAAGGACACCAATAAATCCCCTCACTCTTGCAACCTTTATGACAAAAAACCAGATTTCATAAATAGTTACGGTTGGAGCGTTGCTGTAGATGGTTCCGATTATTCTCCACTCAAAAGTTCTGGCGTTGGCGTTTATCATGTCAATCTCAAAGCGGTATGTAAACAAAATGTTTGATAATTATTGGATGAGTAGGCACAATCAACAAAATACTTAAAATAATATTAAAATAATCTCAACATAGATTATGATATCTTTCTTGTTGATCTCATCACTTTAATAACCAAAAATCATACATTGACATTATAATAAGTTTTGTATAAATCTCCAATTATATTTTATAAACACATTTTGGTGACAAAACGGTGAAATATCATCAAATGTTCCTTAATTAAAAACTTGTTTACACAAACTCCATTCTCATTTATTCTAATATATTGATTTTGAAGTTTTTAATCTCATTGCCCAATACCATGTACTCATGCAAATGTTAGTCATTCCATGTTTGGTTATGAAATTCTATTAACCTCATTTATATTCAATCTATGGCAGGGATCGATGATGACACCCCATGTGAATCCAAGAGCAACAGAGTATGGCGTAGTGTTGAGAGGGTCAGGTAGAATCCAAATAGTGTTTCCAAACGGAAGCAATGCAATGGACACACATATCAAAGAAGGGGATGTATTCCTTGTGCCGAGATACTTTGCCTTCTGCCAAATAGCATCAATGAGTGGACCACTAGAGTTCTTTGGGTTCACAACATCCTCGAGGAGGAACAAGCCACAGTTTTTGGTGGGTGCCACGTCACTCATGAGGACCATGATGGGGCCTGAGCTTGCGACTGCTTTTGGGGTGAGTGAGGACACGATGCGACGCGTTGTTAATGCGCAACATGAGGCTGTGATACTACCCACTCCATGGGCTGCACCCGTGGAACAAAAGCACAAGCCCACGAAACCAAAGCACAAGGAATTTGGAAAAATTCCAAAGCTTGTGAGAAATGACATGATCATGGGTCTTTAAATTTTTTTTTATTAGATGCTTTTTTTTTTATCAAAATTGTTTTAATTAGATGATTAGATGAACATTATGGTAGTCCCAGTGAGAATAAGGTGGAACTAAGATGGGCTAGCTGGTGTTGACAAAAAAAAAACCAAAAAAAAAAACAGATGGGCTAGCTGGCTAAAACCCTATTCGGCTTTTTTTTTTTGTTTTGTTTTTCTTTTCATCTTCTTTTGTTGTTTAACACTATTGTTTGTTATTATTTTTTTATTGAGATCATTGTCACATTACTACAAGGAACTGCGAATAAAATCAATTTCCTCATTCAATACTCTTTTGACTTTATTCTTATTTTTTATTATACTTTATTCTTATTTTTTATTATATATAATAAGTAAAATAAAAAATATTAATGAAATAATATAAAAAGTTAAACATATTTTGCTTAATGGTAGGCATATTCTTTTATGAAATAATTTGTAAGAAGCAGTGAACAAAAATATTGCATTTTATTATTTATTAAAATTATTTATTTGTCATCTATAACGAAAACAAAAAAATTAACTGGTAAATTACCACTTTGGTGGCTCATCTAGAAGAATAATTCTAAATCCTCCCACTTTATTCTCCTACTTACTAAATTGAGGAACTATTATATATTTTTTATGTTTTCAAGATATTAAATATATTCATTATTCATTTAATGCTTACTTTATAAAACAATACTCCCTCTGTTTCTTTTTATCTGTCGTTTAAGGTTGTTTCACCACAACCAAGGAATCAATTAATTGATAAAAAGTTTTCTATTATACCCTTATTTATTCACTACTCTATTTGTTGGGAATAGTAATTAATCTTTGAACTCTCAACTATGCATTAATCAATTTTATGAAAAATGTGAAGAACAATTAATAGGGTTAAGGGTATAATTGTCAAAATATAACCTTAAACTATCAAAACGACAGATAAAAAGGAACAATTTTTTTTAAATCTGCCAGATAAAAAGGAACAGAGGGAGTAAGAGAATATGTAGGAAGATTAATACGAGGATATAGCATTTCTCAACTGAATTTATTCAATGTTCTTGTGCTCGTGTTGGTGAAACGTGCAAATCGGTCATGCTAGTTGGTTGGTTTTGTGATATCATCATGTGGGTGCATTATTATTAACTCAGCATATCTTAAATATTTTGTAATTTTTTTTGGAGTAAGTAAATAAATTTATACCAGTATTTTTTTTTTAAACAAAGTATTTTTTTTTTGTAACCATGTTATTGGTACGGAGTATCTACCAACTTTGCTGATGACAAAGTATTTAATTTAACTGTTAATGAATGAAAATTATGATTTGTTAAATTAAATTAAAATATTGGTGTCCTGGTAACCATAACTGGCACATGCGTTCCTCCTTTTTTTGTTTCCGTTAATTTTGTACGCTGTTAGGTAAATTAACTCGAGTTAACACATTTGTCGCGAAATCGATTTGGCCCTGTCAAGTGGATCCCGAAGCAGTGGTGAAATGCTTAAAGAATGGCTCTACTGGGAGCTCTTCAGGGTGGGTTCTGTGTATATATAGGTTTTTTTTTTTGGTCAATGTGCATATATAGGTTAGGATGAAGCATATATACATTGAAGCAAATCGGTGTCCACCTGGATCTGAAGAACACGCAGCCCCATTCTCTTTGCCAATGACAAATATATCATAAACTGCCCACAATTCTGCTGTGAATGCCAGGCAACTCCCCAAATTTCGTGCAAAACCTTTGACCCAACCACCTTATGAGTTTTGCAAAATCCCTTCACACCCTACTATAATTATAATTGATTTTGATTAAATTGATTTTATAAAATTGATTTTGGTTAAAAGTGAGTTGAATGTAATGTGATTTATGTTTAAATAAATTCTCAGAAAAGTGCTTTTTATCAGTTGATGTTGTTTGGATCAAAATTAATTTTGAGCGTAAAATTACCATGAAATTTCAAAGATGTACTATCAAAATTTTAGAATTGATTCTAAACCACCATAAAAGCTACAATACCTAACTTCACCTTGGAATTGATTTGAGCTCCAAAATCAATTCGAGACAAAACGAGCCAAGCACTCCAAAATCAATTTTCCTGTGCTTCACCGTGCGTTTGAGGGCTCCCACTGTTTGACAAAAAAAAGAAGAAGAAGGGCTCTCACTGGGTTTCCAAACACCCACTTAGACGCAAATCATTTTTTACAGCCCCATTAGTATTTAAACAATACAATACTCAATCCCCACCGCGCTTTTCTTGCATTAGTGAGAATTGGCAAAATTAATAAACTTGTCTCTTATGTTTATTTATTTTTTCAATTTGACCCCTTGTTAAATTTTTTTGACAATAAGGTCTCATATGCTTGTAACTCTTAACACCGTTGGCCCTTTCTTCATTTGCGGATGACATGTCTATTTCTGTTTTACTGAACACCATTACCTGAAATAAATTAGAAATGAATATGTCATCGGCAAATAAAAAAAGAGTCAACAGTATTAACAGTTACAAACATATGGAACTTTATTGTCAAAGTTTTTTAAAAGGGACTAAATTAAAAAAATAAATAAATATAAGAGATGAATTTATTAATTTTGCCGTGAGAAATGGATCATGCAATAGCTGCATGCCACCCGCAAACACCCGAACTCTCTCAAAGGTAATCGATTTACATTATTTCAAAATTCAAATTCTAATTAAATAAATCACAATTAATTCAATTTTCTGATTTATCATTTTTTTTAACTCAATCAATTTGATCACCTTATTATTTTTGCATTTTTAACATTTTAAATTTATGCATTTTAAACATTATTACTTTGGACTTCTCCTACTTTTATTTTTTATTCACTCTCACATTCTTATGTATTGATACCATTTGTGTTTAGTTATATTTACTATGTAATTTTATCATTATATCTTCGATAAAGAAATTAATGAGATGTGAAAAGTTATAATTGTGGAAAAGTATGAATAAAAACTAAAAGGATTATTAATTATTATTTATAATCATTGAAGAAAAATATTATAATTTTGAATTTTAGTTTGTCAAGAGGATTTGATTTGTTTTTGTCATGAGGATATCTAGTTGAAAGACAAGTTTTGTGTTGGACAAAAGTAAAATTATTTGTGTCATAAAATGGACATTTCAGTCTATATGAGAAAATCAATAATTACTATTCTAATATGTCTATAATTTGTTACCTTGTATACTTACCCAAATTTACCTTGAAAGAACTACATCAATTAACAAGTAGTTTAATCTAGAAGCAATTCATTTCCTAAATCCAAACACCCAATAAACAAAGAAAAATGTTGTAGATGAATAGAAATCATTTTAAAGCGACATTAATGCTAAATTGGAAATTTTCAATCATAGACTTTGTCTGTCCTTGATTGAATGTTTCTCTTTAAGGAGCATAACTGAACTAACATGTGTAATCTATCTATCTATAGTTCTATACCATATACATGGCCAGTAAGCTCCTTGAGATTCTACATGACCGACATGTGTCTCCCCAAAAATACTCTGCCTTTATGTATTTATAAACTCACCTCGTTCCTCTCTTCACTCAAGCTTCAAATTGCAAGCAATAAAAAAAACTGAGACACAAACAATGGGAGACAAAGCCACCCTTTTGATCACGCTTCTTGTTCTTTGTCACGGTGTGGCCGTGACAATGGGGTTTTGGGGGACAGAGTTGGAAGAAAAACATGAGGGGCCTCATTCTCCAAGGCCAGACAAATTGTTCTTGTTGCGGAACTTCAAGCGCGTGGCCAAGACTGATGCAGGGGAGATGCGAGTGTTGGAAAGTTATGGTGGTAGGATTTCCGAAAGGCGCTTGCACGTTGGCTTCATCACAATGGAACCAAGGTCACTCTTTATTCCCCAGTATCTTGACTCCAGCTTGGTCATATTTGTGCGTTCAGGTACCATAATCCTTCTCTCTTCCTCCTTTTTTCTAATGCAAATCACACAAGATGCTCTGTGAGGACAAGTAAGACACTCGCAGATGAGTGAGAGCTTTTAACCGTAAGATATATTATTAAATTATTTGAAACGTTGAGATTTTTAATAAAAATAATTAATCTTAACCATTTAAATAATTTAATAATATATCTTTTGGTTAAAAGATCTTTTTCACATGTGAGGAGCTTAATCACCTTCGAATTCACTAGAAAAACATGAAATTTGAAATAGAAAAGTTGGTTTTATAATTAAAACTATTGTCATCACAAGATATTGGAAAGAGATCTACACATTAAAAATCTATTTTAGAAGAATCTAGATTTGTTACCATAAAAAAAGACACTCATGTAGATCATAACCATTGGATAAAAACTTTAATGACTTGTGTAATGAGTTTGTGTTTTGTATCCAATCTGCTAAAGTTGGAAATATAAGTAATTTATTTTTCATCCAATGACTTTATTTGCATACATATTACATTGTATTGCATTTGCAATAAAAAATAAATAAAACTTGTAAGAAAAGAAAATATATCCACAATGCAATTTGCACGAAGCAAGAAATCTTAAAAATACCATGTTTATACTATCAAAATATGACAAGGGGAGGGAATGCATGAACTTGAAGCCAGTGAAACTCCAAGATGTAGTCCTTATAGTTGTACGTTGGAAATTTGAGAATTTCGGAGTTAACTAAAACATCGGTTTCAGGGGAAGCAAAGGTAGGATTCATATATAAGGATGAATTGGCGGAAAGGGAATTGAAGATGGGAGATGTTTATCAAATTCCAGCCGGTTCTGCATTTTATTTGGTGAACACAGGGGAGAGTCAAAGGCTTCACATCATTTGCAGCATTGACCCCTCTGAGAGCTTGGGAGTAGGTATTTTCCAGGTACGCGCATCTATAAATACCTTTTTTTTTTGGTCACACATCTATAAATACCTTTGTGATGCATTTTAATTGTTGAAGCCTCCAAGGTTTGACATTTTTCAAATGTTTCCTTGACTTTATATATAGTCCTTCTATATTGGAGGAGGAGTTAATCCAGCATCAGTACTCTCCGGATTCGAGCCTGAAATCATTGAAGCTGCTTTTAATGTAAGCTAACAACTTCATTATATAGCAACAAAGCCACTAAACATAGACACATGGCACTACTAATTACAAATGCACATTTTTATATAACTTATAGGCATCAGAAGCAGACTTGCGGAAAATATTCACGAGGCAACAAGAGGGTCCAATTGTGCACGTGGGTGATTCACGTGCCTCAAGCTTATGGACCAAATTCCTTCAATTGAAGGAGGAAGACAAACTGCAGCACCTAAGGAAAATGGTGCAAGACCAAGGAGAAGAAGAGGAAGAAGGCGAATATTATGATGAAGAAGAGCAACAAACAAATTGGTCCTGGAGGAAGCTCTTAGAATCTGTACTTAGAAATGAGAATAGGAACAAAAGGCACAAGGGTACCAGCAAATCCCCTCACTCTTGCAACCTCTACAACAAAAAGCCAGATTTCAAAAATAGCTACGGTTGGAGCGTTGCTGTAGATGGTTCCGATTATTCTCCACTCAAAAGTTCTGGCGTTGGTGTTTATCATGTCAATCTCAAAGCGGTATGCAAAACAAAATGTTTGATAATTATTAGATGAGTAGGCACAATCAATAAAATACTTAAAATAATATTAAAATAATCTCAACATAGATTATGGTATCTTTCTTTTTATTCTCATCACTAATAACCAAAAATCATACATTGACAAAACGGTGAAATATACATCAAATGTTCCCCAAAAATTTGTTTGCACAAACTCTAGTCCCATTATTCATATCTTGAAGTTGAATCATATTGCCCAATACAATACCATGTACTAATGCAAAAATTAGCCATTCCGTGTTTGGTTATAAAATTCTAATTTAGCAAAGTGTCAACCTTTTTTGTATTCAATCTATGGCAGGGTTCGATGATGACACCCCATGTGAATCCAAGGGCAACAGAGTATGGCATAGTGTTGAAAGGGTCAGGTAGAATCCAAATAGTGTTTCCAAACGGAAGCAATGCAATGGACACACATATCAAAGAAGGGGACGTGTTCTTTGTGCCGAGATACTTTGCCTTCTGCCAGATAGCATCAACAAGTGGACCACTAGAGTTCTTTGGGTTCACAACATCCTCGAAAAGAAACAAGCCACAGTTTTTGGTGGGTGCCACGTCACTCGTGAGGACCATGATGGGTCCTGAGCTTGCGACTGCTTTTGGGGTGAGCGAGGATACGATGCGGCGCGTTGTTAATGCGCAACATGAGGCCGTGATACTACCCACTCCGGGAGTTGCACCTGTGGAACAAAAGCACAAGCCTACGAAACCAAAGCACAAGGAAATTGGGAAGATTCCAAAGCTTGTGAGAAATGGCATGATCACGGGCCTTTAAATATTTTGATTACTCCATCTGTTGTTTTTTTATTTGTTGTTTAAGGTTATTTTACCACAATTAAGAAATCAATTAATCTCTCTGTTTTAAAATTATAGTTTTTTAAGGTTAATGCACACAAATTAAGAAATATTTAATGGAAGTACAATATAATTATAGATAGACTAAAATATCCTTATTTAATGGAAGAGTATTTATGATAAATTATCTACAAATCTTTATATTATTAATGTCAACTACTCACACTAATAGTTATTAAATAAGGGTATGGGTGGAAGAAAATAATTAATGATACTTTGGAATTGTAAAATTGCAATAGTTTTAAAACAAAAATAAAAGGCTAAAAGAGCTATAGTTTTGAAACGCAGGGAGTAATTGATAAAAAATTTCCTATTATATCTTTATTTATTCACTACTCTATTTGTTGGGAATAATAATTAGTCTTTGAACTCTCAACTATGCATTTATCAATTTTATGAAAAATGTAAAGAATAATTAATAGAGTTAAGGGTATTATTGTCAAAATATAACCTTAAACTATCAAAATGACAAATAAAAAGAAATAAATTTTTTCTTAAAATTCGACAAATAAAAAGAAACGGAAGGAGTAGAGAATTAGATGAACATTATGATAGTCCGAGTGAGAATAAGGTGGAACTAAGATGGGCTAGCTGGCTAAAATCCTATCCGGTTTTTTTTGTTTTATATTTTTTTCATCTTCTTTTGTTGTTTAACACTCTTGTTTGTTTGAAAAAAAAAAACACTCTTGTTTATTACTACATTTGGTTTTATATATAAGAGACAAATACTTAATTTATAAAAACTAATAAAACGTAGTTAAATGAGTTAGTTGTAATTAATATAAACGTTATTCCAAGATTATCCCTCATAGTAAATGATTAAAATAGTGACTTATACATTTAATTACATTAAATCTCACATAATTCTCAAGTATATTATTCTCTCTCCAATTGGTATAAAAGGAATTTTATACAATTGATGCATTTAAAATTGGTCTATATTTCTTATAATTTGGACCAAGAAAATAAATTTCCTCATTCAATTTTTTATTAAATACTTTTTTGACTTTATTCTTATTTTTAATTCTATATAATAATTA
Organism: Glycyrrhiza uralensis; assembly: GCA_030159175.1. Classification (NCBI taxonomy): domain Eukaryota; kingdom Viridiplantae; phylum Streptophyta; class Magnoliopsida; order Fabales; family Fabaceae; genus Glycyrrhiza; species Glycyrrhiza uralensis. The sequence goes on along the minus strand of BRZY01000007.1, from coordinate 39,110,086 downwards.
AAATAAAAAATATTAATGAAATAATACAAAATGTTAATCATGTTTTTCCAAAATTCAAATTGTTTAAGAATGACTTTAAATATTTTAAAATTTAACTGTTATTAAATTCTTATTCCAACCCAAAATTTTTACAAATTAAAACGACTAGATCATTTAGACATTTGTATCTCAAAAGTCATCAATCAAAATATTAAATTTTACTTGAAGTAATAAATCTTAATTCTTCTCCTCTTTAAATCATAATCTCACATTCTACAAAATTCTTCAAAATTTTCAACTTTTAACTTAATCCTTGACTTCTAAGCTTTTGAGATTATTTCATTATCAATTCCATCATAAACTTCCAAATATTTGAATAAAAAGTTTAACGATTTGACAATAGAATCAAATTTGCTTATTCTTAAAAATAGATATATTTAATTGGCTCAAAATATACTTGGGAACTAAAATTGTATTTATCCCACACTAAAAGGACCAAAATAATTATAATAAAATAAAAATAAAAACATGTCAAAGGTTCATTCTTACTTCTATCCCGCCAAACTTTCATCCATCTAGAGTATTTAAATTTTAAAGTTTGAGTTTTGAATCTTTCCAATTTAATTTTATTACTCAAGATGTTATGTATACCAATTACATTTTGTTTAATGTTTTTTTGGTACAACAGTTTGTTTAATTTCATTATGTAATAAAATATAATTGCAATTTATTTTTACTATATTGCAGTATACTAATGAGAACTGGTTTGATTGAACCGCATGAATCCCAACTAGGTGAAGGCTCAGGTGGGCAACCTGCCTAGGTCTCTCATGGTGAGAGACCCATTTTACAACACACCTAATCAAAATCCAGCTCTAAAAAAATATTTTTTCTCTCTCTACAATTCATCACCTTTCATGCTCTCCCACATGCTTCCCCCACCTCCTCCGCTCCTTCCTTCCACCACTGCCTACCACCACCACATCCGCCGGCCGCCGCCAAGTAGTTATTTTCGGTCATTTTTTTCTCTAAAAAAATGTCTACCCTAATTATTTTTTAAAACTTATTTACCCTTTGGTCACCACCTCTAGTGACCGGAGGTGGAGGGTGGTGGTGATCGGAGAGTAAATGAGTTTTAAAAAAGAATTAGGGTATATATTTTTTTAGAGAAAAAAATGATGGAAAAAACTACTTGACGGCGGCGGCGGCAGAGGTGGGAGAATGGGATGGAGGGGGTGGGGGAAGGATGTGGGAGAGCATGGAAGGTGATGAAGATGGAATGGAAAAGAATTCAGTGGAGTTGGTTTTATGTGTTCTCACATTACATACCAAACATCTAAACCATTAATTATTTAAATAACATATCTTTGTAGTATTTTTCGTCTCTCACAGACTGGTCTCTCACCCTAGGCCACGCCTTCCAACTATTCGAGTATAACTTTTTTTGGTTTACAAAGAAAAATCCTTAATAAAATAAAATATTTTCATTGAAAGCATAGTCAAAAAGCCCAGAACAGTGATTCTAGCAATAGATATATAACATAAACTAGATAAGATTTCATTTTTTTTGGGTCCAGGGGTGGGGATCGAACCCCTCACCCTCTTGATATCACCCCAGCTCTTTTGCCAACTGAGCTGTTGTTGGGGGATAGATAAGATTCTTTTAAATGAACAAAATTTGTCTGTAACAAATTAAAACATGTCCACTTGATATATTCTTACTTATTAAGTGCAGGTTCATTTTTTATTGAGTAAATCGGCAATTTGGTCCTCCATTTTGTAAGTCGCTCAGAAACTGGTCCTCCACATTAGGAAATAGGCAAATTAATCCCTCAATTTGAAAATCGTCGGTCATGTTAGTCCCTCCGTCAACCCAGTCAGCAGACGGTGTCAAAGATGTTGACGTGGCACGTTAAGTGCCTAGATGGCACCCACGTTGACACATACGTGGCAGCCTAATCATCAAGGACTAAAATGACATTTGTCTCTAATCTCTCTCTCTTTTTAAAAATTGCAAAATGATCCCTCAGTCTCCCCTCTCTCTTCTTCTTCCACCTCCTCCACCACCACCACCCCCACCACCCTCCCCATCCCCATCCCCCTCCCTCGACCCCACACCTCCACTCCAGCTGCAGTTCCAAAAACATTGGTTTAACCTCGAGAGAAAGAAAACGAACTAAGAAAAAGCCTAATTAATCAAAGAAAGGGTAAAACGACGTGGGCAAAGCAAGCAAGCAATTGCAACAAAATCAAATCGAACTTCCAAAACATAAATCAAATGCCAAAAACTCAACAGAATCCTAATTAATCACTGCAATTGCAATTTTAAGAATTGAAGATTGTGATTTGTGACTACCATTTTCGATTCGTCTCTGGGATGCTACAGCACCAGTGGAGCAGAGGCAGATGCGCACAAGCTCAAACTACGAAACCCTAATCTCGCCCACCTTTTATAGCTTTTATTATTGTTCTCGTCGTCGTTCTGGTTTGATATAATTTTAGATTTTTTTTACAACTATAATTTTGGATTAAGCTTGAGAGCCAGAGATTCAACTGTGATGGATGATGACGATGAACACTCACACAGGGAGAGTGGTGGAATGGAATGGAAGTGGAAGTTGGAGTTGGAGTTGGAGTTGAAGGGGCAAAGCAGCTACCGCTTCGAAAAAATCTATCTTTATGGAAAATGGAGTTGGAGTTGAAGGGGCAGAGCAGCTATGGGTTTGGAGTGGAGGTGTGGGGTTGAGGGAGGGCGAGGGTGGTGGTGGTGGAGGTTGAAGAAGAAGAGAGAGGGGAGACCGAGGGATCATTTTGCAATTTTTAAAAAGAGAGAGAGATTAGAGACAAATGTCATTTTAGTCCCTAATGATTAGGCTGCCACGTGTGTGTCCACGTGGGTGTCATCTGGGCACTTAACGTGCCACGTCAGCATCTTTGACACCGTTTGCTAACTGGGTTGACGGAGGGACTAACATGACCGACGATTTTCAAATTGAGGGATTAATTTACCTATTTCCTAATGTAGAGGACCAGTTTCTGAACGACTTACAAAATGGAGGACTAAATTGCCGATTTACTCTTTTTTATTAGCTTTTTATTACAAGTTTTCACTCAGCTTGACCTCATTTGTTGATTTTTTTTAATTTTATTTATCATTTGTTATTTTATTTATTTTTTTATTTTCGTTGAATATATTTTATATCAAAAAAGAAAAAGTTGAATATATTATATATATTTTTGCCGAATTTTAGTCGGTACGGTGTACTCTTGTAGAGCAAACAAGGTATATCGATCACGCGCAAACCACGTGCGAGCAAGATCTGCAGACTAAATTTTTGGGTGCCCACTGTCGCAGAAAGCAAGCAACTGGAATAGCATAGATCTTCTTCCGCCATGAGAACTCGCAGTCGCAGTCGCACCGCAATTATCCCAACAATAACTTGTCTTATTCTCCTCACCTTATCAATTCGAACCCAATCCGAGGTTATAACCTTAACCTCTGATACTTTCTCTGATAAGGTTCGTACATCCTCATCCTCCTCCTTCAACTATAATCCCAACTCACTCATCGCTACTTATATTCAATGGTTGAATTTTCCCTCTGGAGGGTTTTGATTTTTCATTTTTTTTTAAATCACAATAATATTCTATCGAAGTTAATCGCAGTTTGCATCTATAGATGCACAAATAGGGATTGAAGTTGTTTAGTTGAGGGTTTCTGTGTATCTGTGTGCGCTTGTGTTTAAGGGGATTTTTTGTTTTACAAAAAAAATAATCTCGTTCATTATTGCTATGGTCTTATTTCTCAAATTCTCAATTACAACTTTTATTTTTTGGTGTCCAGATCAAGGAGAAAGACACTGCATGGTTTGTGAAATTCTGCGTTCCCTGGTGCAAGCATTGGTGATTAATTCCTTTATACACTCTGCATTAGTCTAAACTTGATGCTGAACCTGCTGTTTTTTGTTTCCTTTAAACTGTTTGCTAATTTGTAATGTAATAATAATATTGGTTGTCAGTAAGAACCTGGGTACATTGTGGGATGATTTGGGGAAGGCAATGGAAAATGAAGATGAAATAGAGATTGGAGAAGTGGATTGTGGCACGGATAAACCAGTCTGTACTAAAGCTGATATTCATTCATATCCTACCTTTAAGGTTTTCTATGACGGCGAAGAAGTTGCTAGATACCGAGGTAACTAGAATTTCCCCTTCTGCAAAAGATGGAATTTATTGGATTCTGCCCAATTTCCCTGTATAGTTAAACTTAATTCACATGCCCAAGCTTAACTTTTCACTTTGAATGACCATAACCAATATTAATATTGACTTGTCGCACAAAATTTTCATAAGTGCCTATATTCCGCAAAATAGCAGTATTTAATTTGACAGTTTTCTTCTACTTCTCTTTGAAAAAACAAACTTCAAAATAATTAGCAATGCATGTCAAGTGTCATGATTTTAGTCAGGGGAGTATCCGAATAGGAAATACAGGAGTACTAATTATTATTTTTTCCGCTTGTTGATGTTCAATGTTTGCTTATATTCGTTGTTTTCTGGGGTATAACTTGCCTCAGATCGGGATACAGCCTGTTTGATTACTGCTTTTGCAAACAGTTCTTTGTTTTCAATTCAAAAATTAAAACACAAAAAACAGTTATATTGAAATTGTTATATACCAAGTTTGAAAAAACCAAACAAAAATCCCTTCAGTCATTGCATCTACACAAGTATGATCTTTCTCGCAAATCATTAATGTGGAAATTTAAAACAAAACTTTGGTGATTATGATGGCTCTAACCCTCGCATATACTTTCTGCTGATGAATGAAGGTGCAAGATGGCACCTGGCTCTTGTTTTATGATGATGGTCAAATGAGTTTACTAGTTGTCAGAGATTGTTGTCTATGTAATTGCATGCCTCTATGAGTTTTTATGGTAATAACATAGAGTACTATGCATCCTCACGTCATGTGTCATCTACTAAATACAGTGATTCACAGCTTTTTTACAGTAAAATTCTGCCGTTGCATCTAACAGAGGGAAACTTATATGAAATACCTGATAGCAATGGACTTAAGCTATTTATGATTTATTTCCATTTTATTTATTAGCCTTGAAGGAAGAAATGTATTCGCTAATTTTACGGAGAAACAAAACATGGTCTTTTTATCAGAGTAATTTATGGCTTATGCTTGTGAGTTTTATATGATTTATCTAGAGGACACTTGTGATAGCTACTCCCCCTTTCCCTTTCTCCCAACCAATCACAAACGCAATCTTATTTTTTTAACAAGTGGTGCAAATGGTCAGGTTCAAGGGATGTTGAATCATTGAAAACATTTGTTTTGGATGAAGCGGAAAAGGCAGCAGCAAAAGCACTACTTGACAGTGATAAAGAATTATAACAACTTTTGAGGTATACTACCAAGACACCCACTCCCTGCGGGTTCACTCCTATTCTCTCTATGGAATTTTTTGTGATAGTATTGCGTAAAGGAGGACTTAAAATCTCAGGTGATGGTGCTAAATCAACCAGTGTTTGGCAGCCATCTTTCTTTTTGTTTCACCTTTGATATTTATTTTTGGGAGAGTTACAATTTAGGATACTTTAATTTTGTGAACAAATTATCAATTTAGGATGAAATAGCTGAAAGAATGGTTAATTCAGTCAAAACATTAACTAGTTCACCACTCCTATGGTTAATCATCTCATGTTTGAAATATGCCACCATATTCTGAGATTATAATGTTCCCGATAATTTTTCATCCAATAGATTAACTATATTTTTTTATTTGGTGATTGATTATATTATAGTTCCTCTTGTGCAGTCATTACCTGGATTGCAACCAGCTCTTTTACTGCAGGCGGTGCATATCCCAGATCAGTGAAAGATCCATTCTGCTATGTTCTGATCAACATTTGTTTGTTTGACCACGCAGTTGTGAATTTAGAACTAATTTTGTACACTACCATTTTATTTTACATTTTTGTTTTTACACTCTACAAAATGGATAGCATCTTGTTCAAGTTAAAGTCGTCAATTAATCAGGAATCATGCTCGAGGATATGTTCGTATATCATTCTGTCTTTTGAATGCTCAAAATTTTGTATCTTGAGGACCCGCATATGAAATTATGTTATGTCATTAATCATAATCATAAGTAAACAAATAGAATGCGAGGTTAGTCGGTTATAGTTCTTCCGAGTAGTTCTCTTCTTAGAATTATAACAACCTTCAATGACCAATGACCAACTTCATTTGAACTCTTCCTCGTTAAGCTGCTGCAAAAGATGAACGTGGGGTGGTTGTGTTTAATGACATTATTACTAAAGGGATATATATAAGTGCAAACAGCATTATTGGAAGGATGTTTAAATAGATGGAGCATGCAGTAGTATCGGTAGAATGGAATTGCTCAACGGGTTTTGCAGTGGAACCCTTGAAAGCAGGTTGGGTTAATGGTTACTTCTATCTCTTTTAACAAGAACAGGGGATGCGGTGTATGTCCTCCATTTGATCGACTTGAACCTTTAATGGCCATTTTTGGCTGCTAAGCAATGAAGTAAGCACTGGGAAGTTTCAAATTGAGCAAAAAAATCTACAATTTGGGTGCTGTTTTGGAATTTAACGTGCTAGTGTACGTAAACCAAAGAGGGTGCCATAAAGATTGCGGTTCTTGATGTTGGAATGCGTGGAGTTTAGGGATAGTCACTAGTGTATGGTAGTAGAAGAGAGAGGAAGCCAACATGCACCAAGCCACAGACACTAACTTAAAAAAAGAAAAGTGAATATTATGCAGAAATAGCAATATTAATCATCTTATGAGGCTTTAATGATTAATATTGCTATTTCTGCAAGTTCTTATCATCTTATGCCTACCAGTTGATCAAAAAGTTGTGCATTTGAGCTATCAGATTTTCTTCATGTAATTTCCATTCCATGGCCTTGGTCAATGATAACAATAACAACAACAGTAGCAATATGGCTATACAGCAAGCACTTGAACCTGAATTTTGTTTCCTCTAATGCAATAAATAAATAAAAATGCAAGAAACCCGGCCCCTTTAACTATAGATTAATTGTAGAAAACTCTTACAGATTAAAACTCCGTAACTCGTCCAGCTTATCATCAAACTTGATATATTAACTTTTTTTATAGGAGGTTTTTGCATATGAATAAGGGTTAATTTTACATATACTACAATGTTTACCAAGTTTATGAAGCTAGATGGTTGAATTTTGAACCATAACGCATTTTATTCAGAGAAAAACAACTTATCCATCCAAATGTAATAATGTGCCATGTGCCATTATACAACATTACTGATACATCTACCATAAAGCATATACGTTCCTGCGTATAATTTGAGTGCACTAATCTATCAAGTCCAAAAATTTTGTGCTTTTGAGGACACTTGCCTATTGAAAAGTCCAAATATTTGTCCTTTCCAAGTTTTACTTTTCAAACTCCTTCCATCTCCTAAAGTCATTATCAACCTATTGTTATTGATGAAGGTCTTCTTGAATCTTCACCACTCAACTCATTGGCGTTAAGATACAGTATAGAGTGGTTTCTGCAATTTGTCAGGTAAATTCTTTTTTTTTTTTTGATAAAAAAACTATCTTGGGTGAATGAATTTCCAAGATGACTATGGTTTAAACATAAAGGAATATCATCATCCGCACATTATGTTGGCATGGAGGATTGTGGATGCAAAACTTTGCTTCATGAGCTAGGGATCTTAGCAGTACCGCAGAAAACATCAAGACCCTTGAACTTCAAGAGATCATCACCCATCAACAAACTGAAGAAACTTGTTAGCCTGTGATCATTTCAAACTGATTCCATGGGAAAAAAAAACTGAAAAAGAAATCATTCTAGAGCTTTTCAAAATATCAGATAAGACAACATAATCATGTGTATAAGAAAAGAAAATCCATACATATCAAGCACTTTCAATTGGGAACCATGGAGGGCCTAGCATAAATATTACATATATACATAAATTCCATTTGGTAAGCATATATGTTACAAATATAATGCTGCCTTATACCTGCAGAAGAAGTACCATGATGGGGTTGTCAATTTAACAAAGGGAAATCTGAAAGCAGACAAGAGAAGAGCACTTACCTTGCCTTTCATATTACTTCTCCTAGTAGTAGTAGCCATTTGAAGAAACAGTATGTGTTTTTTTTCTCTTCATTTTGCATATGCAAGGTTTACTAAGCAGGAGATATGATGCAAGCAGCTCTGCTCCTTTCTAGCTACCCAAGGAAGGAGGCTAAGATGGAGGCAAGTGACGGCGCCATCTCTCCTGCGTAGTAAACCTTCCAATGCCATAACTCCTTCATTCTTCACTTCTTCACTATCACTATATCTTGGATTGCAAAGAGGCCAACCAATAATATATAGACCAGAAATTTTATAATTTTTTTATTTGTTTATCCATATATTTACTGCACACTAAGACTCTCTCACTACATGACACGGTACTAAATTCTAACCACAAAGGTGCATAGAGCCAGTTTGCATAGATTCTATAAGCACTTATAAAAAAAATTGAAATGATTTGCTAACAATTAAATCTTTTAAACAATATCCTTTTTGTATAAATTTAAATCAGTTTTTTGTTGCCTCAGATTTTTAGAAAGTTGGTAGAGAAAATGAGACTAATGAGAATAAACAGAAGCTCCCATGAATTAGAAATTGGTGAATCCAAACGGGGCTTTAATTGGAGCAGACATTTGCTGCATCAATTATTGTCTGCACGTGTTTTTCTTAATTATGTGGTCCGAATTCATTGAACTGGTGATAAAATTTGTTTGCTGTTGTTGTTGTCTGGGACGGACCCAGGAATTTTATATTGTGGGGGTAAAATTCTTATATAAATTTGTAATGTATAAAATATATCACAATATTTCAGAAAATATATATACCTAATGTTTAAGTGAGACATTAAGTAGACATTTAATAAAGGAAAAACTCTTTAACTATGATTTACCTTTAGTTTTTTACAAAAATATCTATTGCTTTTAAAGGTTTATCTCAATAAAATACAAATCTATATTTTATTTAAGAAAAATTGATACTTAAGTGGAGAGAATTGCCTCCACTCTACTTAATATGAGTCCATTATACACATTATACGTATAAAATATTACAAAGATAATTAAAATATAGTGGGGGCAAATGACCCCAAAACCACCAACGTGGGGCCGTCCCTGGTTGTTGTTGTTGCGTGTGGTCTGGATTAACCATGGCTTTAAAAGTGCCAATTATGATGTCATAGTTCTTACGTCACCACCAGCTGCCATCACTTTCCACAAAAAAACTGCAGCCACCTGCTACTGTGGTCTTGTTGGTTCATCTATACGGTTGTTCACCAAGTCTTTCATTTACATCTAGCTGGGTTCAGTGGATGGATTTGTGTGTGACATTCTGATTTTGCTTATAAACATGAGAGGACTAAAATTGGGGAATGATATCCTGATGCATCTTTGAATGCTGCCTATGTACATTGCATATTTGAACTTCCCTACATTTTTTGTTATTGTAAGATTTCTTTAGTCCCCTCCCCCCTCAAATAAAGTTTATTTATTGATATAAAGGTACTCAAATATAGTTCAATGGGGACCCTTAAACCCCTTTTAAACTGAGAACAAAAATGGAAAGCAGAATTGATTTGCTCTGCACGGAAGTTTGTTGAAAAGATTAATAAGACCAAACACAAGTGCAATTTCACAAATAGAAATAACTCAAGCAGGTTTGTGCACATTACATGCCTTTCTATACTACTCTAGAGGCCAAGACTGCTACTTTGTATTTATAAAAATTAAAAATGGTTTGCTTTCTCAACATTAAGCACGGTTTGCGGGCAGCTCCAACCAACCCATATTCAACTCAATGACTAGATGATTAAGAAATACAGAGTGGTAGTTGGCTTACCATTCTCTATGATTTGAGATCAACCCCATCCTGTGGCACCTTCAGTGTCAACTTCACAATCATAGAATTAATGACCCAAAAAAAAAAGAACCAGCCCTCAAGCCTAGGCCTTTAGCTTTCCACAATCACAATCAAAGTTATTAAGAGCCAAGCCTAAGCCTTGAGTCTGCATATTTCAGATTTTCTGATGTTATGTGACAATGCAAAATTCCCAATAGGTATCCAGAAAGACACCAGAACCTACATCAAAATGAGTATGAAAAGGCTATGTAAAAGAATGCACACTTTACATATTAATATTCTTTTAGACATTATTATTTTGCTTCAGTTAATATTCTTTTAGACATTATTATTTTAGGGGTTAAATATGTTTTGAGTCCCTGTAATATAAGGAGTTTTTGAACTAGGTCCCTGTAAAAAAAATCAAACTTTTTTTGTCCTTTTTTTATTTATTTTTTTATTTTAGTCCATGGAGTGAGTTGACCGCTTATGTGACACATTTCAGTCCTTGTCATCACTCCTACGTGGCAAAAAAATGTTGATGTGGCCTTGCTGACGTGGCTTGTATAAATGGCACATTACCTGAAACATACCTATAAACATATTATATTTTGAATTTTGTCCTTCTAAAAAAACGTATTTTGAATTTAGTCCCTTAAAATTTATATTTTGATTTTAGTCTCTCTCTCCCCTTTCCCTTCCCCACCCTTCTCTCTCCTCGGGCCTCACCCACCACCACCACCACAACCTCCTCCTCCTCCTTCTCCATCCTCCACCCTCCTCCTCCATACAACAACAACAACAACCCCTCTCTCTCCCCTTTCCCTTCCCCCTCACTTCCACTGTTCCCCCCCATTCACCTCACTCCCGTCCCCCCCCACCTTCCCCCCTCCCCCCATTCACCTCACTCCCGTCCCCCCCCACACCTTCCCCCTCACTCCGTCGCCCCCCCTCCCCCCATTCTCATATCTAACCCCCCATGGCCGCCGAGGAAGAAGGAAATAGAGAGAGAGAGAGAAGCGAGGGAGAAGAAGAAGAAGGCGGTCTTGTGATTTGTTGTTGTTGTTGTTATATGGAGGAGGAGGAGGAGGAGGTTGTGGTGGTGGTGGTGGGTGAGGCCCGAGGAGAGAGAAGGGTGGGGAAGGGAAAGGAGAGAGAGAGTGATGAGAAATAGGGATCTATCTTTGATTGGATTCACACACAAAAACAACTCAAGAATAAGAACTCTTACCAAAAGAGAAGAATAAAATCAAAAAGATGAAAGAGGAAGGGATGAAAGAGATGGCGCCACAAACACCTTCAAGGAAGGATGATTGATAAGCCTATGAAGATCGCCACAAAGGAAGGAACCTTTGATAAGATCATTTGATTATTTTCCAAGAACCCTAGAGGAGCCAATGCTCAACTCTCACACTCACAAATGGAGCAACTATCAATTTTATTCAAATCTACCAAATGAATCTTACAAGAGGACTTATATAGGCTCCAAGGCTATAAGGGAAGGGAGTGGATCCAAGGCCCACTAATGACCCAACTAAAAAAACCTATTAAGTCCCTTACACTTTAAGAAAAATAACTTAAGTAAAGTTCCTAATTATAAAGCTAATTAACTACTAATTGCATGAAACATTCTTGATCAAAGTTTCTCCTAGCTTCTTCAATCGTGTCCTTGCTTGATGATTCTTGATTCTCATCAAAGAGGGGTTGTTGTTGTTGTATGGAGGAGGAGGGTGGAGGATGGAGGATGGAGGAGGAGGTTGTGGTGGCGGTGGTGGTGGTGGGTAAGGCCCGAAGAGAGAGAAGGGTGGGGAAAGGAAAGGGGAAAGAGAGGGACTAAAACCAAAATATAAATTTTAAGGGACTAAGTTCAAAACACGTTTTTTTAAAGGGACTAAATTCAAAACGTAATATGTTTATAGGGATGTATCAGGTAATGTGTCATTTATACAAGCCACGTCAGCAATGCCACATCAACATTTTTTACCACGTATGAGTGATGGCAAGGACTGAAATGTGTCACATAAACGGTCAACTCACTCCAGGGACTAAAATAAAAATAAAAATAAAAAGAGGACCAAAAAAGTTTGACTTTTATTACAGGGACCTAATTCAAAAACCCCTATATTACAGAGACCCAAAATATATTTAACCCTTATTTTAGACATGTTTGTCCATACTGAACGATAGATTAATTACCCAAATAACTAGATTAGTTACAATGATAAAAATTTCAGGAAGGGTTGTGATTGGTTGAGCATAGATAAAGTAGAATGACTCTTTCATCTTTTTCCCTACTCATATGTCATGCAGGACTCTTAGGGTTTGTCTTGGGAGATAGTTGCATATATACCAATCAGTAGGATATAGATTCGGTACAGTCAGAAAATTATACTTGTAGTTAACATAATGGAGTCATTGGATAAAGATCGGACAATTTATATTCCAATCTCATCAAATTATATTTAAAACACAAGCTCAAAATGTAAGTCGTTCAATCTGTATCCACCCAACAAGACTGATCAACTAAATATAGTGATAGACTGATAGCATGGTTTTTTTTTTGGCTACACCAAATCCATTTCCCAGCCAACATGAATAGAATCGGGGTGCTATTCCACCACATGCACGGCAGCAAGTCAGCAACGGCACCATATTATTATTGGAGCTTCTTTTTTTTTGGATAAAAAAATGTTAGTAAATTAGTAGTGGGGGAAGTTTGAACCCATGATCTCCTTATCACTTCAATCCCTATGTCTCTCCCCAAACCACCAAACTACCTTATCACTCCTATTATTGGAGCTTCTTTTAAGTTATGAGCTTCACTTTACCATTCCTCTAAAACTACAAGTGTTTTTTTAACATCTTGTTTTATTCATAAATTTATAACTTTTTTAGACAAAGTTATAATGCTACTTTGAAAATTACAAACTTATAGATAATATTTATAAAATCTATTTGTTTCATATTATTTTAAAGAAATAATCACATTTAAAAATTTTCAATTTGTTTATTTAAGATTTTAAAGATAATTAGAATCTTAAAAAACTGTAAATTGATTATAACAAAAAACTACTTTGAGTTGTTTCTGAAAAATAATTTGATTATAAGTGTAGTAGGCGAATGAAAATGTTAAAAAAGTGATTTTATTATTGTAAACAAACATAAATCAGCTTATATTTTATAAAAAATGTCCAAAATATAATCAATCTATTTTTTATACAATATAAAAATCTTTTTAATCTTAAATAAAATTGTATAATACTTCCTATTTAGAAAGAGTCCGGCCCAAAGCTGTAGCCTCTAATAAGCAAATCACTTGACCAAAAGACTACTCTGCATGTTTGACCAAAAAAATAAAAGACAGTACTGCATGGAATTGACCCAAAAAAAAAAAACATAGTACTGGTAGAGGGAGTAAATGGTGCAGTTGGTGTCCAACTACTCGATGAAGATGGGTATAACATCTGATGTTGATAGTGTGAAAGTTTATTTACATAAATAAATTTTATATGAATTGTTTTAATTTTTATAAAATTTACAAGTAGAGATTAAAATTATCTAAATTTTGTCTTCAATGGATTTGACCAATTTTTCAAATACAAAGCTTGAATTAACTGAGCCCAGTATGAGCCTTTTTAAAAAACTTAATTTAACCTTTTTGAAAGTTTACTTTGTAATAATTTTTTTGAATAAACTAACAAATTGAAATAAACTTTAAAATAGATCAACAAATATATAATTTAAAATATTATATTAAACTCTTCATGACAATAATAATAATTTTTTATATATACAGACACTCTTAAATACACCGGTTTTGCAAGTTTTGAAAAATAATTAATTTAAAGTTTGATCACTTTAAATAATTTTTTCGAAAAATACATAGTCACTTGACTTATTTATTATTTTGTCAAAAAAACTTATTTATTATACAACTAATTTCCGATATAAATCATGTTATAAAGACCAGCGACGCCGTCTACTTTATTCCCTTCTATGCTTAGGACGTGCATTAAAGTTTAGATGTAAAAATATGAGTAAACCATCACTTTTGTCTTTCACTTTGTAATTTGTTAACAATTTTGTTCTTATCTTTAGAAAATAAACAAAATCGTCTCTGATATTTATCACCATCGATTACTTTTGTCTCTCCATTAATGGACATTAACTAACGCTGTTAATAGTGTTGACGTGGCACGGTAAGTGTCACACAACTAATCCCAGTTAGCAAGGACCTATTTGACAGCGAAATTAAGAAACCCCTGCAACTTGGTCTTCTTCCTCCGGAGTTCTCACTGTCTCCTCTGGAATGGTTCTCACCTTCTTCCCATGGGGTGGCTTATGGCAGTGGTGTTTGCGGGTGGTGGGGGAAGCTTCTCACTTACAACATTGTTCGCCTCATGTGTCACTTTCTAAATCAAACATATATTCAGATGGTGGGGAAGTAGTTGGAATGTCATTGTTACCTCCCCTAACCCTAACCTTCCCTCTCTCCATGCCCCCTCCCCTGCAGCGCCCGCCCACTACCCCAATGGCCTCCTCCTCTTAGATAATGGCATTGTTCAAGTAGCTCCATTTACCAGTTTTGACATTATAAACCATATGAAATCAAAAATTAAACCCAACAAATCATATAACCAGAATTTTACCTTCGTAATGCTGCTAACCATGATTATTCTGTTGGAGAAATACTTTTGAAGAAGGGGGCTTTGCAGTGGAAAGCAAAGCTAAATACTTGATTTAAATTAGCAACCTCACCCAAAACAAAAATTGAGATTTTTGAAGTAACTAATTATTGCAAACTTGCTACTATAATAAACCACAGAATGACAAGAATCTCGGGAATATCGACAATAAAAAACATTGATTTGTTTTAACAAGGAAAAATAAGCAACTGAATGATGGAGGGTGTAATGTATATTCCTCGGTGAATCCATATTAAATAAACAAAGCAAATGAATCGCGGGTGGCTACACATGCTACTTCTTCTCTGCTCTGCGTTTCTGAAACATATTTGGAGGTTAGGGTTCCTACATCTATTTCACAAGGAAGAAAATGGTGATGTTATAAAATGTCATTGTCGTCCCTCAGTCCCTGTATATTGTTTGCTAAATACTGTCATTTTAGTCCATCTCACGTGTCCATGCCAGTGTGGCATTTAACGTGCCACATCAGTACCGTTAACAGCGTCGGTTAACGTCCACTAACAGAGGGACGAAACTGATCGACAGGAATAAATATCAGGGACGATTTTGCCTATTTCCTAAAGATAAAGATTAAATTGCCGACGAGTTACAAAATAAAAGATAAAAGTGATGGTTGACTCTAAAAATAACCATAAGAAGAGGAGAAAGAAAAACCTCTGCCATAGAAAATAATACTTTATAGTGGCATTTATTTTTAAAAAAATATTAGTAAGAATATAGTACTTCCAAGTGGGCAAAAAAAAAAAAAGAATATAGTACCTCCAATTTTAAGGATAGTTTAAGGATAATATATAAAATTTTACCCCCCATCAAATTTTATCTCAACAAATGATACATATCAAACATTTCATCCTGCTATTATACAGGAAACGTATGTTATATACTATCATTTAATTAATATTTATCGGTTTAGATGAAGAGATAAGTTCAAAGAAAATGATAAAGACAGGCCTTTGAAAACGACAAATAGGTAAAAAGGAATGGAAAAAAGAAGCAAATTTACAGATTTACAGCATAGGCCAATGTTGTCGTGAATGTGTCATAAATAGCTCGTGGACAGGACAAGGGAGACGTCACACACAAACAAATGCTCACAGCTGAAACAAAAACAAAAAAGGAAGCACAGTTGTTGTTGTTGCCCTTTACAGTTTACAGTACTGTTCTGTTGCAAAGAAAAGAATGCAGTCCATGTTAAGCATCCGTGCCACTCATGGGGTTCCCCTCTGTCTTTCAGGGATCATCCACCCTCTTGCTCTCTCTCACGAGTAACCAAATTAATTAACCCCTTTTAATTAATTTCCCTTAACCCTTGTTGATCTCTGATCCCACTCTCTTTCTAATATCTATATATCTATGATCTGTTTGTGTTGTGTAGGATGGCAGATCATGACCGTAGGAGGCAGGCCATGAGGAAGAAGCATAGCCATAGCCATAGCCAAAGATCATCACTTGCAAGAGAAGAGGGTAATAATATTCATCATGCAATTCAAGAAATGGGTACCCAAATTAACTTTGGAAGAGACTTTGTGGAGGTCAAAGGTGAGAAAGATATTGGAGATCTGCATGATCCCTCCCACAGTCACCTCCCTTTAACGGCAAGAGCTGCTTAATTAGCTTATTTATATCTCTTCACCAAAATCTTCACTAGCCAGTAGCTACCCACTTGTGTACTTGTTGTGATCTGGCCTCTCTCTCTCTATATATTATGTTCCTAGTTGTATGATCCTCTTAATTTATTCTGTTTTCCAATTTTTATTATTGTTAATAGCTATGTCTATGTGGATCCTTTTATTGTATTCCTGCAGCTCCAGTGATTGATTCTTCTTATGATATCATATGTTGCATATATATTCACCACCGCCCCCACATCAATTTTCAATTTAACCTCTAAAATACTGCCTTATCAAATTGGTCGATCTAATTTAGTCAAAATTCCCCCAGTGTTGGGTTTCTGTCTGCCCTGAAATATAGAGTTGTATAATGTTTGATTAAAGTATGTATAATTAATTCCGATTTGAGTCACATTTTGTACTTGGTAAGGGACTAAGGGCGGGTAGTTCCCATTTGAAATCCCAAATTTCCTGCTCGAGCTATTCCTAAACATGACAGATTCGAAAGAGAATATTGAAAAAGGTTGGTGGACATCATATCAAGAACTTGAAAAGCAACGAGAAATGATGAACTTGATTCCGCTAGTTTTGTTTTCCTTTTATCAAGCATGCATGATTTTTAAAATAGTATTTCTAAATACAGATGAATTTTATTAACTTCAAAAATCTCAAAATCATCTCTTTTAAAAACTTTAATGTTATTTCTTTCAAGGTTTTTACCAAAATCTAAAATAAACACCGTTTAAGTAATGAGTTCATAAACACTGCAAATGTTTCCTATCACATAATTTTGACTGGGATTAACTTGTGTAACGGATAGTAGATAAACTAGCTGATAACATATAATTTATAGTGAATAATGGATAATCTAGCTAATAGTGGACAAATTTTATTGGATAAGCCAGCATGTTGAATTTAAAGTGTTTTGCAAAATTGAGGGTTAAATTAACTGATAAAGAGAGAACACTGTGAAGCCCAAAAAAATGAAATTGCTTTTCTAATTATGGATGTAACAACCAATAGGTTCTTATCGTTTGAAAATAGGAGAGGAAAAAATAGAAGGAGAGGAAGAGTTGAAGAGATAAAGAGAGAAAATAAGGAAGAAGGAGAAGAATCTATTATCTATCTATTATCTATCTAAGAATAGAAATTGTTCTGGAAAAGACATCAAACTCCTTCTTAGCTAACTGACACGTGTACAAATAAGAGCTTTTTGGTAAACTTGGCAAATTTCAATTTACACACACCGGTTAACTCTTTCAAATTTCACATTTCAAATTTCAAAACTTTCCAAAAGGCTTTCGTTTGCAACGTACACAGGCTTTCCCAATGCTAGCTGCACACTCAAAAGCTAGATCCAATAAGAGCTTCCTTCCCAAAAAAAATCTCATCGTTGGCTCGAAGATGCAGCCAACAATGCAGCCATGGATGTGCGCGGGTGACAGAGATGAAGCTTGGAGGAGCTGGGACTCACCGCCGCCTGACCTTCAACGGCTGCTGCATTTGGACGCCATGGGTGTGCGATTTCGGTGAGGAGCAACTCTGTAAGCAAAATGTTGTGTCTTGCTGTGTTTTAGGTCCCTCTGTTTTTGGTTTATCTCTCTTTTGTTTTTTTCCCCTCTTTTAGCAGAACACTACAAAAAAAAAAAGAGGAGTAACTACATTTGAAAGAAGATGCGGGTGAGCCAGGCTTCAATGGTGGAAGGATAATGGGTTTCCTATCCCTCTTCTCTCTTCTTCTATTCTTTGCTTTTTCCAGGTTTTACAGAAATTGCTCCATAATATTGATTTATTTTTTATTATTATCTTACCTCGGGTTTTAAGTTGTGCTTAATTATCTGTGTTGTTTTCACAAGTTGGGAACATGTTTATTGTATCTGTAGGAATTTTCAATGTGTGTAGATGGAAATTGGCGAAGCTTCATCCAGGTACAAAACATATAGGTTGTTTTACTGTGAATTTGATCTTTTTTCTTCATCCAATTTTTCTTCTTTCTTTTGGGTTGTAAGTTCTGCACATTCAAGTGATTACGCTCTTCAAGGGGTTTTGTTTGTTTTGTGATCCCTCAAAAGATAGATTGAAGAAATTGGTAATATTGTTTTATACCTGTTGGTGATGCATTTTATAGAGTACAACAAATGTTGATTTCAATAGAGATAATTTGCCATTTCTGCATGTTGATCCCTCAGGGATTGGACGCAGGGACTGGACTCAGGGAATGGACTCAGGGATTGCAAGGATAGAAATTGCCCCACTTGGAAGAAGTTTCACCTGTTGAAGACGGACAAAATTAAATAAGAAGACAACAAAACTAGGAGCTAAGGGGAGGGAATTCAGTATTGCTAACAAACTTCAACTTGGACTTCAGCTCAGTTTTCTCTTCATCAACACTGACATTGTCAACTTAGACTACGTAGATTTTGTTTAATTCTACATAAGCTTCCAACATGAATAACCTTCAACCAAAGCTGCTGCTGTTTTGTTTTGTATTTTGGATATCTAATACTATTAGCAATATCTAATCATGCTTATCGTGTTTGTGTTTAGGTTGACTCTTACTAATGTTTTGTTAAATACTTTTGTCAAATATTTGGGTTAGTAATGCAACATTTTGGTGTCTTTTGGTTTAACAATAGCCTTATATATTCACAGGAAGACATCAATTGATCTTTGCCTTCCCTACAAAGAAAAATGACTCTCATTAACTTTTTTTATACTAACTTTGAATAGTTTTTCCCATACAATTCATGTAGTAGTGGTGTGTTATCCTTTAAACTTTTTGCGGAAAACATTGGACGCAGGGACTGGACTCAGGGACTGTCATCCTGTTAACTACAGTTTTATTCCTTCAAATGCTTATAGGTTTCAGAGCAATAAAGTGATTTAGTGGAACCAAAATCATAAGCCAAGAAATCTTCGGAGCAAAATCAGAGCATTAATACAGTTGAGGAGACAATGAAGACAGAAACGCCAGAACCTAAGACACCTTTGGAAGAAACAGTGAAATTGGAGTATGAATCTGAGAAAGCTTCAGAGGAAAATAAAGAAAGAAGCGAGCCACTTTAAAGAAGCATGCAGAGAGGCCAAGGAGAGCACTATGAAAAGCCAAGTGATGAGAGTTTTTTAGAATTATTTCTGTTATGATTTATGTCATTGGTTTGAACTTTGAAAATAGTGTGTATAGTTTGAGCAAAAAGGTTGGGAGTTTTAGTTTAAAGATAGATTTTTGTTGGTTATGATTTATCAATGGTTAGTTTTCTTATTTCTGTTGTGAAGTGAATGATAGAACATATGTAACTTCCTACAGTTCAAATAGTTGTGGGTGTATTAAATTTATTTATGAAGTATTTTATTCTACTATTCTTGCAAACTTGAAGCCATTGCTTTTGCTGGATTTTTAATATAAATTACATGGATGCATTTTCTCATGTTTATGCACATACACAAAGAATCATATTCATGAATCATATTCAATATACTTCATTTCCACTGGAGAGCACATCCTGTAATTTGATCATTGGACTCAGGGACTGGACGCAGGGACTGGACGCAGGGATTGGACTCAGGGACTGGACTCAGGGACTGGACGCAGAAAACAAAAAATTTGGTTAAAAAAAATGGGCCATCAGTTCAGAAAAAAAAGTTTTTTTTTAAAAAAAATAAACAATAGAAAACGTTAGGCCCAAGAGGCCCATTTTGGCATTTTCCTTTCTCAACGGGCCAAAAACAAACAATGGGTCAAATCCCAATTTTAGGAAAATACAAGAAAATCGGACAAAATTGGGTGTCTACAATTTGTTTGAGTGTGGTTTAAAAAAAATAGCATATTCAACGTTAACGAATTCAGCTATCAAATAATTCAACCTCCTTTATATCGATACTATATAGTTCCGCACGGGTAAAGTACTGGTATTAGTTGAAAGAATAAGCAAGAGGAGGGAGCATACTAAGGGAGGGGAAACCCACTAAATGGGTGGAAATTTAGTCCAACAATAAATAACACAAATATGGAATTTGAAATCAAATAATAACAAACATATTTGAAATTGAACAAGTTTTTATGAGTTGTTAATCACGTTTCCACAAAATTCGTTATTCGGATTTCATTTAAACTAGTCTGCAATGTATTTTTTCAATCAATTGAAGAATGTCATATTTCTTCAAGAGGTTGAGGTTGTAAAGAGGCTGAGAATGTCATATATGTAAAGTTAAAAGGCGAAAAAACACCATACGATGACACCTAGCTGAGAAACTCTTTAAAGATGTAAGTCACAAAAAAATCTACTGTGAAAAGGATATGTATATGTAATACATGTAATACAATACAATATAATATATAATATATATAATATAATATAATTGAGATGTTATATTGAATATGATTCTATGACTTCACTATAGTTGATTCGGCATGGGTATTTGTCTCATCACCCACATGCTCCTCTCTTAGATATTATTCAAAATCTGATTAACCACTCTTGGGCTCTCTCGTTTGACACACTCTCCATGAAGACAATGCTTGCGCTGATGAGTTAGCCAAACTTGGTGTTTTTTCTTATCGACCATTTAAAATGTTGGGAATACTTGCCCTCATCAGCTGCATCAGCTAGTGCTGGTTGAGGCTTTGAGGCGTGCTAGGATTCATGTGCAATATCTGAATTTCTGTTTGTTATTTTCTTTTGATCAAAAAATATTATCATATATTCTTATTATTACTACTATTATTATTACAGATTATAAATATATTAGTAAATAGTAACAATAATGAATAGTAAATGCTAAATACTAAACTCCCACAAAAATTATTACAAAGAAAAGGACAAACGGTCGATGCGTTCCATTGAACTTAGACGACTCGAATGCACTGAAACCTAACCCGGACATGTTCCCGTTCAAAAACTGGATTGGATAATCGGCGATAGGTCCGAATTTTGAAGTGGAGACTTGATTGTGTTGGGTCAAAAAGAAAACGCACACCAGCGAACGATAACAGAGACGACCGAATAGTCGGTGTTAAGTGAGCTCCCAAAACCCTAATCGTCACCGGCTTTTCCTTTTTTCCCTGTTGCGACTCGATTTCGTTTTGTTTAATGATTTGTATTTTATAATCAGCGGTTAATTTCCACTGCTCTCACCCTTACAGCAACAATTAGTCATGAAATGAATTCTACTAACACTTTTTTCTTCAAATTTAGCTTCCCAATTCCACTGATTGCTTATGTTTTGCTCCGTTTATTTGATTTGAATAGATCCATTACTGCTTGGGGCGGCAGCATGCACTAGCTTACGTGGCTTTGCATGCTCAGAGCTGTTTGTTATTGCTGAAGATTCTGTGCAAAATGGATTTGGTATCCAGTTGCAAGGTATACCATTCAATTTTATGTAAGGAGATTCTAATTTATGATCAATACTTTTTTCGTCATTACTAGTTTTTTATGTTGATTAATCTAAAAAGTATGTCGAAGTAGCCTTTTGGATGGCATTGCGCAATTGCCACTTAGTACAGTTTGGTTTTTGATAGCATTGCGCAATTGCCACTGAGTAGCCTCTTAGGTACGTTAAGTTTTGTTTGAATGGTGCCTAACTGGATTATTTGTTTACCTATTTTATTTGTGAGTTGTGTTGACTCAGTTTCTCATCGTTAAAATGTTAATGAAAAATGCAGTTTTTGGGTTTCCTGGTAAATGAAAATATTAGCTGTAGAAGCTAAAAGCATCTAGGAAGACCAAGGAAATTTATTGTTTTTAAATTTTAATTACATGGATAGGTGAAAGAATTTTCTTTGGCAAGCATAGTTCATGTGTTGTTCATTGGTTGGCCTTCCAGTTTTTATTTAGTTCGATTTACTTATCGCAAAACATTGTTAATCAGGTATTTGGAGCCAGTTTTTATACTCTTTTGGGAGTTTTATGCTACATGAGATATTAACCATGGGGTATGCTGTCCTACATTACTGATCAAGTGACTTTTCATGTAGGAAAAATTGACATATTTTCGTATAAAAGAGCTCAAAGATGTGCTCACTCAGTTAGGACTTTCAAAGCAGGGAAAGAAGCAGGTGAGATAAGAAAAATATTGCTGGACATTTTGATTGAAACCTGAATGGTGGTTTTGAAATTTGAACACGATTGAACGGTATTTATTGACTGATTACTTGTTATTTTCTACATTATTTTTTTGTATCCCTTTCCCACTTGATTACATGCAATTTGAATTGCTGCATTTAGGTCTTGTGTGGTTTAGACTTACATGTCTCTCAGTAATCAAGAATATGAGTTTAAAATAGAACTTAGAAAAGATTGATTTTGTCAATCTGATGCATTATAACATTCATGACTGTTATAATTTTGGTTTTTAGCCCATACATTGTCATTGTTAGTGCTTAACTGTATGCCATTTTTTTTTTGGAGTTTTAGGACAATATAATGATACCAATGTTTCATTTTCTGTAGGATCTTGTTGATAGGATATTATCTATTATCTCAGATGAACAAGGTATGATTATATTCTCTCTCATGAGTCATGACACACAGACACAGACCTGACCTTTTAGTACTAATTCTATCTTGTATTCTGTAATGTTTTTATAATGTTTCTGTTTGGATTCTGAGAGAAACTTAAGATTGTATAATATATATTGAAAGTTTAAGACTATATATGCATAGTACGATTATTAACTAAATTCATTAACATACAAATGTCGCAAATGTTGTATTTGTCTTTTAATATCTCATTGGAAGTTGTCAATTGTAGCATGTATATTCATTTTTCTTTAATCAAGTTAGATGGAAACTTCTATGATAACTTCTATGAACCAGCTAGTTCAAGTCAAGTTTTAACTTTTAAAACACTGGTTTGGAGTGGTGGCAACTTCTATGATAACATAGTTTATTGTATATGAAATTTGGAATATTTAGTATTAGTATTTATGCTTCTAATTCAATTTTGTGATTTTAATAAGTGAAGTAGGGTTTCTTATGTTCCTCCCCGTTCTCCTGTAAACTAAGCAGCTTGTTACTTTTTTCCCAGTTGCCAAAATGTGGGCTAAGAAGAATGCTGTTGGAAGAGAACAGGTGGTAAAATTAGTGGATGACATATATAGGTCAGTGTTAGAGAATAGAGACAACACTGTTGTTGATATTTTCTTCATCTAGCTTTGGTATGCTTCAGATTAATGTAATGGCCCAAAATTTTTGGGTGAGTTCTTAGTTCACACATGATTTTGTGATCTGTTATTAGGTTTGGTGTTGACTGTACTGGTATTTATATGCCATACTGTCCTCATTTTATTATTTTTTCTTTCATGACGTTGTGTTTTCTTTTTGCCCAGAAAATTGCAGGTATCTGGGGCCACTGATCTAGCATCAAAGGGGCAGGGTGCCTCAGACAGCAGTAATGTGAAAATTAAAGATGAAGTTGATGATTACTTTCAATCAGATACAAAGATTCGCTGTCTCTGTGGAAGTTCATTGGAAAAAGAGCTATTGATCAAGGTGTAATAGTCAATATATTTCTTCCATCCTTGTGATATTTAACATTATATGCCTCTTTAAGCTCATGATTTCATAGATCATTGATTCATTTCCATTTTCCCCCTGATGACATTGCTTTTCATTAAGAACTCCACCTATGTTGCACAGATATGAGCATAATACTGGTACCAGGTACAGTTACAAGATACAAGATTTTAAAAAAATCCAGGGTATGAATACGTTGATATAAATTTTAATAATAATAATAATATACAATGGAATTTTATATAAATGACCAAATTGGATACAAGATAAAAACAAATTATCATAACATATGACATAACGAAAGATTAAATTGTCCAACATGACAACAAACATACACTAAGAAACTATAATACGTTAATTATTCCAAAATTAACATCATAAGATCTAAGCATGACTATGAATATCACACTTCAACAATGTTTGTCTCATAATTCTTCTGTTCATCATTAGTGAAAATCATCCTCCAAATTTGGTTTATCAAGAGAAAGAGTAGCAACCTTAAGAATGTCAGTCCTTTGAAATGGATCCTATTAATCTCCACAAAAATCTTACATTTATATTATAACTCTTACTCTTTCCTAGGGGGATGAAGTTTTGTATGTATAAAAACTAACAAGCGTCGACCATTGAGCTCTGATGCTCAAGGCGGAGAAGGCACTATTCGATGCTTTGGAGAATGAATAATGTGGATACAGTTTTTTCTCACATAGACCCAAAGGAAGAAAAAAAAACTAATTCTAAGTCCAATACGATGTAATTTTGGGTCATGTGTACCCAAGTTATACCCAAAGAGTAGTTGTAATTAAAGAGTACCCAATTTTTTGTGTTTTGGAAAAACTTTCGGTGCATATTGGTGCATACCCACAACCACAAGTGTATGTCTCTAAAAATAGAGTACCCATGCTTCAGAGAATTCCACTGACAGCTTATATTTGATAATTATGGCATTTTTTCAGTGTGAAGATACAAGATGCCATGTGTCGCAGCACATCAATTGTGTTATTATCCCAGAGAAATCTATTGAAGGAATCCCGCCAGTTCTTGATAAATTTTATTGTGAAATATGTCGACTCAGTCGTGCAGACCCGTATGTCATGTTCCCTTCTTATTTCAGCTTATATGGGGTGGGAATAAGTTGTTTGAAAGCTTTTTCTTCATAGTTCAGTGCTGAATGCTTTTTATATTTTACTGCTTGAGCCATTTATGTGTTTGTGCCTTGTCAAGGGCGGCTTGTCTTGGATGACATAATTTGCTTGTTATTTTCTATTTGTTAGCCATTATATCCTCTATTGGTCCATTGAACTAAGCTTAGTAGCTGTCAGTTAATTTTTGGAACCGTTTGTTCAAAGCTTAAAATAGAACTGATTCCATGATATAACTTTTTTTTGAAGCTACTATTTTCAGCTTACAAGAAAAGTAAGCTTTTTAAAGAAGATTTTTGCTTTTTAACAAAAAACTTACATAATTATTATAATTTTTATTTTCAAACACCTATTAGTTCAAAATTGTTTTTCCTCTGAAAATAGCACAAACTAATGTGCCAATATTTTTTATGTGATGATTCTTTTAGATAACATTATGATAATGATAGTTGTGAAGGTGGTCAATTTATGTATTTATTCATTTTTGATAGCATTGTTATATCTTAGTCTTTTAGTTATGACTAGGAACCTAAATAATTAATATGGTGCTCTGTGAGGCTTTGATTATTTTATTTTTTAATTAATTTTCATTTCACAGATGTGATTATGGTTTTCTGATGTATGCTAGGTTTTGTTGTATTGAATGGCCTTTTCCTCTTCTTTTTTGTTATATTCTCTTGTAATTGAAAAGAGTTTCTTATACATTTTTTATTTATCATTTTCTTTAGTTATAACTTAAATTTGCATTTTCTGCTCTTCTCTACACTACAGGTTTTGGGTTTCAGTGGCACACCCTTTGTTTCCTGTGAAGTTGTCTACAACCCATATTCCAACTGATGGGTGAGTACCTTGTGCCGATTTTGTTGAAGCTAAGGCATAGTTTGTGTAATTGTGTGCATTTGTCTTCGAGCAAAATTATGTTATATATCTTATATGCCACTAGGAGATATTTTGTTGACTAAGCTATAGCTAAATTGTAAGAGACTGAGATGTTCTTCATTTAGGCTTGACCACTGTACATTCCATTTTGGGGGGTTAGTGGTGAGGGTGGGGTGAGGGAGCGATATCTAATTTCAATATTGAGTGCAAGTTCGCGTGCTTTGTTTGTTGTGTATATCTTTTGGTTGCTTTCTGTATATGTTCTACATCTAGTTATTTTGTGCCATTTAAATGGATAGTAAATCTTGCGTTATTTTATATTTATGTTGTGAATTAAAATTGTTTGGCTGTTGAATTTGTTTTTCTGTGGTGAAAATTCTCTCAGGTATCAGCACAATTTTCTATTCAAAATTAAAACTTTCCCTTCCTCTTTCTTTGAGTCTTTCTTTCCTTGGCTGAAGGTTCTCTTTAATCTTTTCAGATTTAACACAAACATATCTTTTACTAGGGTTAAAACCTATTTAAATTAAAAGTGGCTTTCTGATTGAAAGACTTGACCATATTTCTGTTTGAATTGTTCAGAACCAACCCAGTGCAGAGTGTTGAGAGAACATTTCAACTTACCAGAGCAAACAAGGACTTAGTATCAAAATCAGAATTTGATGTTCAGGTCTGTTTGGTATCTAAGTGCTAGTAGTAACTCATAATCATCTATCAATTTATTTAAGTGGTTTGTTGATGTATGCCAAATGACATCATATGTAGGCTTGGTGTATGCTTCTGAATGACAAAGTTCCATTCAGGATGCAGTGGCCACAATATACAGACCTACAGGTCAATGGTATGTTATTATTATAACAAGTCCTGCTCTCCTCTCTGGTGTTACTGTGGTTCCATTTGAAAATGTTGTTTCATGTTGTGGGTCTTTTTTTTGTTTGCATATTATATTATTATGTGATTAGAAGTTCATAATTTTCAGGTGAAACATCAAATATTTCATGGAATTAATAAATTGTGGTTGTATTGAATTTTTGTTCTCATTTATTTGACTATGATCATATAGGCGTTCCAGTTCGTGCAATTAATAGACCTGGTTCACAATTGCTTGGGGCTAATGGTCGTGACGATGGTCCAATTGTGAGTTTATTGTTACTAATGATTATAACTATAACAAATTTTCTGCTGTTGCCCTATAATACACTCTGTATTTTAAACGTAAATATTTATGTTGGGGTGCTAGTTTTAGTCTGATCTTTTTAGCAGTGTTAAAATTGAATTTTGTCTATATTGGTTTTATTCAATTTCTTATCAGATCACGCCATATACAAAAGACGGAATTAATAAGATTTCCTTAACGGGGTGTGACACTCGCATCTTCTGTTTAGGGGTCCGCATTGTTAAAAGGCGCAGCATGCAACAGGTAGATTGCATTCTTAACTTGCTTGAATTTTAAGTATAGTAACTTGGATGATTGTTCGTTCCTTTATTCCAGGCTTATTCATGTATCTTGAGTTTTTAAAATGGCTATATCTTGATTGAACTAGCGGTTGTCTTCCATCAGTGCCATAAAATTAAATAATTTAGTTTCTGGTATCTAGGTCCTGAACATGATTCCAAAGGAGTCTGATGGTGAGCGTTTTGAAGATGCTCTTGCACGTGTCTGTTGTCGTGTTGGGGGTGGAAATGCAGCTGATGATGCTGATAGTGACAGTGATTTGGAAGTGGTTTCAGATACTTTTAGCATCAATCTTCGTTGTCCAGTAAGGCTTTCATGTACTGGATTATTTTAGTAACTCATGTAGTTTTACAAATTAGTTCCTGAAGTTTTGAAAATTTTACACTTGTGAAATTTATAGATGAGTGGTTCAAGAATGAAGATTGCAGGAAGATTCAAACCTTGTGTTCACATGGGTTGTTTTGATCTTGAAGTTTTCTTGGAAATGAATCAACGTTCAAGAAAGGTAAGATTCTCATAAATTATGGATGATTTGTTTGATTCCTTTATTTTTTTTAAATGTTCAATGAAACATTAATTGTTTCTGCAGTGGCAATGCCCCATATGTCTTAAAAATTACGCATTGGAGAATATCATTATTGATCCTTATTTCAATCGCATCACTTCTACGGTATTTTTTTCCTCTTTGATCTTCATTTCTCTCATGTTTGAGTCTGATGAACCAGTAGTTATTACTGAAATTGGTTTTCTGGCACAGATGAAAAATTGTGGAGAAGAGTTTACAGAGGTGGAGGTAAAGCCTGATGGTAATTGGCGTGCCAAGGCTAAGAATGAAAATGAATACCGTGAGTTAGGGAATCTTGCTCAGTGGCACTGTCCTGATGGATCACTCTCTGTTTCCACAAATGGAGAAGATAAGAAAATGGAAACTTTGAAGGTCAAACAGGAAGGTGTTTCAGATGGTCCTACTGGTTTAAGACTTGGCATCAGGAAGAACTGTAATGGAGTTTGGGAAGTCAACAAACCCAAGGAAACAAACACCTCTTCTGGTAATAGATTGAATGCGGATTTTGGAAATCATGAACATGTGGTGATTCCAATGAGCAGCAGTGCCACTGGAAGTGGTCGGGATGGTGATGACCCTAGCGTAAATCAGGGTGGTGGTGGGAATATTGATTATTCTACTACCAATGGGATTGAGATGGATTCTGTCTGTCACACTAATGCTGATTCAACTTATGGATATACCGTTCATAACACTTCTGCTCCGATGGGTGATGCAGAAGTTATTGTTCTTAGTGATTCTGAAGACAATGATATATTGGTATCTCCTACAATTGGTTACAAAAATAATCAAACTGGTGATGCAGTTGATGTTTACTCAGCACCTCCACCTGGAATTATCGATCCATATACAGAAGATCACAATATTGGTATTGGTGGAAATCCATGTTTGGGAGTTCTTAATAATCCTAGTGAAGATGATTTTGGGATTCCCTCCCTCTGGCCATTGCATTCTGGAACTCAGGCAGGATCAGGGTTCCAATTATTCAATTCTGATGTGGATGTGTCTGATGCATTGGTCCATGGTGATATTAATTGCTCCTCATCACTGGATGGTTATACGTTGGCTCCAGACACTGCTTTGGGATCTAGTACTATAATACCAAATTCCTCCACAAGTCGGTCTGGCGCTGATTTAAATGGTGGTTTGGTGGACAATCCATTGGCATTTACTGGAGAGGATCCCTCGCTTCAGATTTTTCTCCCTACTAGACCAGCAGAATCATCTGTGCAGCATGAATTAAGAGATCATGCAGATGTGCCAAATGGTGTCTGCAATGAGGATTGGATCTCTCTTAGTCTTGGGGGTGGTGCTGGTGGCAGTAATGGTGATGCTTCCACACCAAATGGGTTATATTCCAGACCGCAAATTACATCCAGAGAAGATGCTACAGACTCTTTGACTGATACTGGTTTGTTACTTTCTGAATCTAAATGTCTTTATTTTTCGGTGAAAGTTACTCCTGTAAATTTCCTTGTGTAGCAGTCCACTGGAGTAATGTTAGTTGGGGAAAGCAATTTGTTCAACTTACCCCCCATAATATATTAAAATTCTAGTAGTTTCAGACACATGCAAACACATGGAGGTTAGTATCCTCCACATTTTCAAGTGGGGAAGCAACTGTTTACTTATTCTACGAAGGCAAATATATTAGGTCATTGTAGGAACAGAGAAATTCTTAAAATAATATATATTTTCATTTTCAAACACTTCTTTTGCTTTGTCCCTCTGTTTCTCTGCCTTTCACTATTCTGTAAATGAACATGTTATTAGGCTTTTGAGAAGGAAAGAGTTTTTACCCCTTAATTCTTTTAGATGGGTGATCACTAGGAATTTTTTTAAGCTCCATAGCAAGTTATTTTTATGAATGATATAAAGGAGGATTAGGAACTGGTTATTTCATTTTCTTTTCATGAAGCACTGTTATATCTGGTGTTAAATGTTATAAACGTTAAATTAGTTTGTTTGAACATCACATAGATGCTATGTGTTGGCTAGTACTAAGGGATGGTGGTTGTAGACTAGTGAAAATATCTCCACAATTCTGTTGATTTTTAATTTTCAGCATATCATTGTCTAATTCAGTTGATTAGCTTTACAACTAGATCACTATCGGCTCGTCTCCCTGTGTAAAGACATACTCTATTGCTTGCTAGGGTTAATCATTTTGCTTGTTTGCATGAAAAAATATTTTAACGAAAGGGAGGAGGGACAGGGAAGTTGATCTGATTAAATCTTATAGAGATCTTTTTGTCATAAAAAAATGTCCCAAATGGCTATAACTTGTTTGCCTCTGTAGCAAATTAAGGGTTACTTTTTTTTTTAAGCCAAGTTAAGGGTTATTTTGTTTACCTTGAAATGTGCAAAGGCTAATCTCTAGCCCGACAGTTGAGGAGGGCTTAGCTGTTTGTGATTGTGCGTTTGCCCTGTATGTTTGCCCTGGTCCATCTCCTTCCTCGTGTTTTGTTCCCCTCTATTTGTCTCATAATTACAGACAAATATGTGCTAAATTGTTTTACAACGAGTATCCTGACTATATTGAAGTTCTTAATCTGTTATTCTTGTCGTTTGTTATTTTTTCTCCTCCAACTTTCTTGACTTATTTTTCCTTATGCAGCTTCTTTGCTTCTTGGTATGAATGATGTCAGATCTGACAAGGCGAGTAGGCAAAGATCAGATAACCCTTTCTCGTTTCCCCGCCAAAAACGTTCAGTAAGGCCCCGCTTGTATCTTTCAATTGATTCAGATTCGGAGTAGAGGTATTAGACCTCTAATAGCTTTAGATGCCCTTCTTACTGCCACATTTTGTACTTAGAAACTGAAGAAAGTTGAGAAGCATTTTTGGTCCCTCAGGAAGTGAAAGTTGATGTGGTGAGACATTTCTGGTGGAGCAGTGCTATGAAATTTACCCTGCCAAAATCCTGTACCTGTAGGGTATCATTTCCCTATTGGGAAAGATGTTGGCTGCAAATGTCCTCAATCCTTTATGCTTAATATTCAGAGTTGTCCTAATGACACATGATCACAGGTCAGGCGCATGCTAATATTCCCTCAGTTCTCAACGAGGATCTTGATGGTTCTGGTATACTGGTGCTGCATTGTCCAGATGGACATTCAGGTTTGATAGTTCAAACGTTTTGATATGGTGGGGAGTTCCCCGTGAAAAGTATTATATATGCAATTTTGTCTCTGCTGATAGCAGTTAACCTGTAAATGTTTAGCCAAACATATTCAATAGTAAAATGAAAAATAGTTCTCTTATTTACACCCAGGTAGACACTCACTTTTGTAATATATGGCTTGCTAATATTTGTAATATATATTTAGGCACTAGAGTTGCCTCCTGGATTCTAAATCCTGATGAGGATTAAAATTTCCCCCGTCACTATTTAGTTTCAGCTCACCACCGTCTTGCCATTCTTTGGAGCCATTTGTTGGAAGTCCCACATTGGATGGTCAGGGGGCTTGTGCAGTGTTTATATAGCTAGGGGAGTCCCTACCTTTCAAGCCGGTTTTGAGGGGTGGATGTGAGGCCCAGCTGAATTTTAAGACCATTCGAACAGCTCATCGTATTGCCCGTGCACTAAAACGAAAGTATAAATTACAATAATATTAGTTGTTGCTCTATTTGTTTAAAAGTGATGAAATGCAGTGGAACTTTATTTTTTTTGATAAACAATGCAGTGGAACTTAATGCAATGCATATTCGCGCATTTAATATTTCCGGCTTTTTTCTTTTATAATTTGTAATTGAAATGGAATGAAATTAATTTATTGTTATTATTATTCAATTTTTTATGGTTTGTATGTGTGTCGTGACACCCAAATTAGCGTGTTGGGATATGCAATTTTTCTGTTTGGTGAAAAGTATTTAAAATAAATAACCTATTAATTATTTTTTAGATGGAATTGAAATTTTTTGGAAGTATCAGATTTCAGAGGGATGAAAACCATAGATTTTTTTTTCAAGGACTAAAATCGAGGGATAAAATATATTTAACCCTATTATTTATTTTGGGGTGGGGCGGAACGGAGGAGTTTTTTTTACACCTAGTCGGACTGTAAAGAGAGAACAGAAGCAATGATAGTCTGATAGATGTAACGAGTGATGCATGGAAGAAGAATAACGGACTAAGAAATTCAATATAGTAAGGATACTCGTTGTAAAACAATTTAGCACCTATTTTGGTTTTGGTTGTTATTATTTTAGTTTTAGTCCATGTAATATTTGTTTATATTGGAATTAGTATTTATATAATTTTCATTCTACTGGTTAAAATAAATATGGTTCACATATTACAAAAAAGAATTCCAACATAGACAAATATTATAGACTATATCAAATTTTCTACTACTGTTATTATTAGATGGCAAGGAATTTAGAAACCATTGCTACTCTACAGAAAATGTAAAAGCGGTAACGGCTTATTACGTGGTGCCAGGACAATATGGTGCCATTCTTGACCAAGCTTAGACTTTAGATGGCACAATTGTCGGTCTTCCATTTCTAGCGCTAATGATATTTTTTTTCTTGCTGGTCTTACTAGCTAAAAGATAGTAATCAATCATGATTCATGACAAATATGCATATAGTACTTGATTATATTGCATAGAAACAGGACCGGTCAGCATAATTCCTTGAAACTAGATTCTAACTACTGTTGAAGAAGAATCTGGCTGACCCACTGAGGAAGATTTTGAGGGCTCCATAATCAGTGGTGCCTGTTCCAAACAGCTCTGGTTATCATCATTGATCATCCCAATTGTCATCTTCTCCACTTCTTCTTGTGTATATATGTGAATTTTGGATACCATATCGCAGAACTCACTGCAACCAAAAGGGAAAGAGTGCATTTTTCAGTATGTATCACCTATAATGTTATTTATTTATGTAGAAAAGAATGGAACAGGAATCAGGTTCTGTCCCATCAATATATGAGTGCAGTAAGTAAAATGATGGCCAATGATAACTCACTTAAGGTGACAAAACAGCAATTTTGGTTAAATAAATGTTGAGTCAAGGAAGATGAATACTTACTGCCATGGGTCATCACCCACAACCATAATGTCATTTTCACTGTCAGTGTAGAGGATTCTCCACCCTTTATCAGGATCTCTTAGAAGGCCTTCCATGCCAAATAGTCTCTCTAGTTCACTCAGCAGGTCATTGTAGCTGCTCAATCTTGAGAGATCAATGGCTCTTCCAACTAAGCTACCTTGCTTGTGAACCTTCATTCAGTGTTATGTTACATAGGTGGGCAAATTGTCAAAGGAAGAGAGAAAAATGCATATCACAATATAACTCTTTCGCTACTACCATCGCTCACCTTTGTGCAACTTCTTTTAGCAGAGTTCTGTAGATTTTGGGTGGTGGTTTCCCCAGACAAGGGAAATCCAAATAGTTTACAATCATTTACTTTCCCCTTGAAATTGTCATCATTTGGAATCCTCATGTTTGCCCCTAAAGAAGCAGCACCTGAAATATTGTCCTGCAGCTTCTGCTCTTTTGGGATTGTGATATCTGATAGTCCAACTTCATTTCTCATGGTCCCTATCTGAGTAGAAGGAGTATTAAATGGGACATTCTCCCGTTGAAAATTGGTGGGTTTAGAGCACAACTTGCTGCTACCTTGACCAGCTTTGTGAATATCACCATAAGGAAAATAGGCAGTTTGAAGAACATCTGGTCCTAAAGAGTGAAAGTTAGGCTTGGTTGCCTGATGCAGGTTGTAATTTGTGCAATTGTTGACATTGGGTTTACCCCAAGCACCAAGGTTCAAATCAACCTTTCCTGTGAGGGATCTCAGTGGACATATTTCTTGACCTTGCAAGACCCTAGGAAACCCGTTAGTTTCTGTGAAGCCTGCATAACTAGAAGGGTAAACCCTCATAAACTCAGCAGCAGCAATCTTTCTTACTCCAGTTGATGCAAGATTAGGATGGCTTGGAGATCTGACATCAAGTTCTGTCTGCTTAGCTACTGTGTCACATCCATAATATAGTGACATAAAACCTGTATTTTCTTGACCTTGCAAGACCTTGGGTGATCTTACAGACTCCTCAAAGTCCATAAACCCACTGCCTCCTGCTGCCACACCTCCCATCCAGAAGCCAAAAACAAACAAAGAGAGGATGATTAGAACCCATTAAGTTTAGTGATTTATGCAATTATGCTATTTATCTATCTCAGCATTTGGATTCATACCAGTGATGAGGTGACTGGGTGAGTCAGCTTGCGGACCTGTCCGCAGTTTCTTCAGCGTTCGGGAAGATTGAATGCTCAATGGAGGAAGAGAAGCAGAAGGATCAATCTCCCAAGGAGATACTCTATCTTGATTATTAGTCTCAGCATCCTCATCCCATCTGACCTGTGGAATATCACAGCTAGCTTATATTAACCTAGCTATCACCATCTGGTCACTATTAATGTAATGTGTTAAAAAAGCATATGCTTCGATGACAAAGTTGGTGAAGATAAAAATCCATAGTAAATGCTAAATGTATCATGGTCATAGCTCATAACATACTGCATCATAGTATTAGAAGTGTATGAAGAAAAACTGAGAATGTACCATCAAGCACCTCCATTTCGACTTAGGCCATTTATAGGGATCCAAATCACTCATTCCGGTCACTATACCACCACTATACCTGCAAGACATGAAAAATGATATCATATTCGTCAAGAGATTCTGTTTAGTTCATGGAAGACAACGGTTAAAGATTTATAACCAATGCTGTAGTTGACCTTCTTTCTGAAGATTCATCCATTTCAAATTTCATTTTGAATCTTGTCCCGATGGTCAATGGATTCCTGATGCTTTTGAAATATTTTTGGTAGGGCACTACAAATTCTGCATGACTTGCTCTGTATTATACCAAATTCAGACTCAGTTACATATTCATTGCTAGACTCACATGCCAATCATGAGTAAGCTGAAATCCTTTATCATGCAAGAAACAGATAAATATTCATAAGAACATAAAGCTTCACATGTATTCGTTTATTTTATTCATTTATGCCACCTTACTGTCATTATGGCATACATCAACTTGATATTTCATCCATAATTGGCACCACAAAATGGAAATGAAAGATTAAATAATTAGTGTGTGAACTGTGAACTTCATACATTTTGCAAAACAAAACAAAAGATCTAATCCATTAAGCTAATACCTTGGACTGTAGAAAACATGAAACATGCTTTTCGCGGATATAGCATTAGCCACAGAAGAAAGGAAATTGAGATGATAACTCTGGTTACCAACAATTGATTCAGGAAGACCATTTCTCGGTCGAGCAGCTCTTCTGATTCCCAATCTTAATTCTCCATTTGCACCCCTACAAAGAGATTATTGAGCAGTAAGGGAACTGAAAGGTACTGGCATGATAGAAGAATGGTATAAAGAATCTTAAGTTGGCATTCAGATATGATTATCACTCATTTTTCGTGCTTACAAAGTTTTACAAGACAAATTCTAAATTCTAAAGACAAAGATATTCCATTTGCTAGTTTAATAACTTACCAATTACCATCACCATGACAAGAAGCTCCCTAATATTAATAATCAACACAAATTATATATGGACCATTCCAATAAAAGGACAACATTAACTACATACAAATGTTTTTATTTGGAAGTAGCTAATTACTTACTGCTAAATATGGCAGCATGACATTGTTTGCAAGAACATCATACAAAAAGTCTATTATATACAGATTAATGCCAATTCAAAATGGACCAGTTCAACACACACACCTTAGAAAGAGAACTGCATCACCAGAAACAAGATTCTTTTGGCTAACAAAAATACTCCAGCCAGTAGTGAGAAGATGCCGCCTTGGCTGACCTGACAAAAAATTACCACATGGACTTTCTGTTTCATTTATAGCCAAATGCATGAAGCCATACGAGACAGAGTTTTTTGTGTTTCGTTTATTTACCTCTGTAAATATGGCGAAATTTCCAATCCACACCATGCAGGTCTTTTGCAACAAGCTCTTGAGAGGGTCTCTGCTGCTTATAATCCTGCCGTGAAAAATAAACATGATTATTCATCACCTTAAAAAAAAAAAAATTTGCTGGAAAAAAAAAATAAGAGTGCAAACTAGAACATGGTGTCACACACCAAAGGAGGGAAACAGTCTTCAGCAGCTCTACGAGGAACAGAGAACCCTCCATGAGTGCTGGTATCAGAGGCAGTGAGCGTTTTGCAGAACATGTGAGAGGTTGATTTTGTAGGTGTTCTTCCATTCCCCTCTTCATCTCCTACCAATCCCTCAAGCTCTTTGCCATCCAAATACATCCCTGCTAACTGAAGACAACCCAAGATTTAGACCTTAGAGTTACCTTATGGGGTAGAGGCAAACTGGAGCAATTGCTGCCATCATCATATAACATTTCAAGCTAGTGCCTTTACTCCACAGAGCCCATTTATTTTGAGAAAACGTTTTCTATTTTTATTTTTGATTAATTACAAAACTTCAACATTATTTTCAATTTGTTTCTTGTTTTTAAAGATTTGTAAAGTGAAAAAAAAAAATGTTTACCTATTACTCAAAAAGAAATTCAAACCAAAATTAACTAGAAATGCACCAAAACAGAAACAATAAAAACCAACCTCTGCCTGGGGAAGTAAAGTAACCTGTGTGTAAACCTCATCATTCTCCTTATTGGCCTGTTAATGGAATTGTTTTTATTTAAAAAAACATAGAAGACAATTAAGCCAAACCAAATGAAAAGAAGCAATACAAGGGTCAAGGGTGCAACTATATGTGAATTAAGCAGATAAAGAGGAGAGAGTTCACTCAATTTTAGTGCTCACAAGTAGCTTGACATTGACAACCCTGCAAAAGATCTGTGGCTGAAGATCATAGGTTGGCATCTCCAATGGGGAGAAGGGAGAGAAAGAAGCAACTTGTTCCAAGTGACCCTGTGGGAGATAGACCACCACATTCCCTTTCTTTGGGAGGGAAGTGAGAGGGCCAGCACAAGCGTGCCAGAGCTCTAAGTAAGAAGAAGACACACGTGCGGAAGAGGAGCCAGAGGATGAACATGTTGGAGAGGGCAAGCTGCAAGCACAAACACAAGCACCTCCTTTCTCACAATCCTCATTGCAAGATGCATTCTTCTCAACCTCAGTCACTGCATCGTTCAGATCAATTTCCATGAACACCCCCGCAGTGTGGTTTTTGGTTCTTTTAGGGACTCAAATGGAAGAAAACCAAACAGAATAGTAAAAAAACAACACAGAGAGAGAGAGAGAGGATAAAGGAGGGTGAGAGTGTAATCGAGTGGAATTTAAAAAGGGAAACTCAAAAAGAGGAAACTGTTTAATGAGATGGAAAATGGAGGTCAAATCATGAAAAAGGAATTCATATTTGGAGGGACACCACAAAGTTAAAAACAGGGGAGGGGTGGGTGGAACCAGATGAACAGAACAGAGAACATGCTGGGAAGGGCACACACCAAAGGGGTATCAATCAAATAATAACAAGGAATTCAAAGTATGATTCTTCTCCCATTTGCAGGTACTGGGAAGAGGGAGTAGAGGCAGGAGACATAGACAATTGCATAGCAAGCACAGAAAACAAAAGGCAAGAAAAGCCAATGTTGTTAGTGGCTTTTGGACTTGAAAGAGTGTTAAGAGATAGAGATAGAGAGAGAGTGTGTGTGTGTGTTGGGTGGGGGGGACATGCCAAGACAGTACAGAACCCACACACACTCCCCCACCCTCTCTCTTCTCCTTTGCTTTGTGCTTAGCTTTATCTTTTTCTTCTTTATTAATAGTAATAATTTCTTCACTTGTTGGTGAGGCCCTCCACCAACACAACCAATAAAGGGACAATGGGTTTTCATTCAATTGACTAAAACAACATTATCTATCACTTTTTTTTTCTTCTTCTTCTTCTTTTTCCCTCATAATTTTATTTTAAAGAAAACAAAAACAATATCTGACATCTTAACCCACGACACAAATTTATTGTGTACGTTAATATTAAGGCTATAATATGTGGTGTGGTGTGGTGTGTGTATGTGTTACTGTAGTGTTTGTGGCAGCAACTATGGTGGGCGTGTTGTTAGTTGTTAGTTGTTAATATCAGTTCTCTGCTCAGAGTTCAGAGAGAGGAGCCCTCTCTCTGCATCAGCACTCAGCAGTCCACTCCTTTTACATATCTCACGTCTCATCACACTTTCCTTTTTCATATTTTCTATTCATCATGTTTTCAGCAGCATCTCACGCGCGCTTCCCTTCAAACTTTCTCATACTTGGTCCTTTTCATTTGGTAAAAATATCTGTAAAACCCTTCAACATCCTCATCATTTTGTGGAGCTAGCATATATACTTTATTTTTTTTGGGGGTTGGTAAAATCTTAACCTAAACTCAAATGTTGGATAGAATTGACATTACAATTTGCAAATACGACAGATTCTTGGAATTATGCTTCTATTGTGATGCTAAAAGCATGGTAAAATAACTAGTGGACGTTCACTCTTCAGTAGAATTTGGTTGACTACTTGTTGCTTAACAAGTGTCAAATAATGATAAAAGGTTTGAGTAATTTGCAGGTTTTGAATTCAACCCTCCTGAAGTTAATTCAAGAGCTTTCACTCTTGTTGGTTAAATGTCAAATAGATGGGGAAAAATCACTAGTGCAGTAATTAAATCAATACTTCTTGCATGAATTAATGTGAAAAAGTTTATTGGGCCCTAGTTAGTTTTTCGCTCTCCTTTAAATTTATGAACAATGATATATGGATCACTAATCACTCATTCTACACCTCATCCTAATGAGGTGATAGGTGTGGGAGGGATATGGGATGGGGTTCATCCCTCATTCCCCTAAATCTATATATATATATCTCCTTCCCCGACACTACAGATAAGAATTGTTTGGATAAAGATAAACTAAGAAAAGCACTTCTCAATGGCTTTTAGAGAACTATAACAATTTCCCTCTTTCAATTGCATCACTTGTTTGTGTCTTTGCTAGCTCTTTAAATGCACGCGTCAGGCCTCCTCTTGACAGAACCCTCATACATAATCAAAGCACTTTTTTAATTTAATAAGCGATCCCTAATAATGCTTTGACTAATATACTACAATATCTTTCTGTAAAGTAATACTAATTAAAATATTAATGTCTTGCACGGGTTAATTTGCCTTTTTTACTTCTAATCTTCTTGATTTATAAAATGTTATCGCAATGATAAGTCATAATCAATCAACAAAAATAATAAAAAAAAACTTGTGTACGTAACTTAATCACAATTCACAGATATGAATGAGAAAAAACATACAGAGCATATACTGATAATGAGTTAGGAAAGTTGGTAGTGTGAAGCAATTGAACATTAAGATGTTAATATATAAATTTTCTGTTCTTATTGAAAAAAATGAAAGCAATATAATGGTATGAAATCTAAATTGGTGCTCTTCCTTTAATAGTATAGATACATTGCATATACACGCAGGGATCTGCCCAAAATATGTTTGCATATTGCAGAGTTATATACCCTTCCTAGTTACTAATAAAAGCCGCAAGTGTCCATCAAAAGGATGCTGTAAAAATTCTAACTTTGTTATATCTGTAAGCGAATGGATTATGATTATCACAATCATAACATATAGTAATTCTCAGAGCACAATGGATTGTTTTCTTAATATTTAGTTATATACACATTACAGCATATTAATAATTCTAATTAATTTGTTTTCACTCTCTATAATCTCCATTTTAGCATTCAATTTTGAAAAGAAAGGACTTTTTATTTATTTATTTATTTTATAGTGCATTAACTGCGCGCGTTCTGAAAGATGCCCACAGAATATACATACATATATATATATATATATATATATACATCTTCACATGCCTACAAATGGATAGTAGACAATTAGATAAGGACATGACTTAAAGGTTTGTTCCTCGTGCTAAAGTAAAGTCATGCAAGTTTCATAGAAAGTTAATTGGTTTAGTCCACATCAAAAGTGGGGTTATATTGACTGAAATATTGTAGTTGGCTTGATATTTCTCTTTTGGTATGCGAATATGAAAGGGAAAACAAAAAGATCAATTGCATTTTGCTTTATTATGTGTCACCGACAGGAAGTATATTATTTACAAAAATCAAATTGAATTATAGCATAAATTAATTTTTTTTAATCTAATTTCACATAAAAAAATACCCAAACGGACCCTTCTATTTCTATAGGAATATAATAGCAATGCCTAACTAAAATTAGTTATACTATACAGAATACAGATCCCTGTCATGAAAAGGGAGATAACTATTCAGCACTGAATATAAGCAGGTTATCGGTTTTTTCCTTTTCTTTTTCTTTTCTTTTCTGGCCTTTACTTGAATCATGATGCTGACAACAACAGTGTTCTTGGAGATTCCATCCATTTTAAGGGCATGCGTCCTTTATAATTTTTTAAAGGCTTAAATATGTTTTTGGTCTTTGTAATATAGGGATGTTTTATTTTTAGTCCCTATAAAAAAAGTCAAACGTTTTTTATTCCTATAAAAAAAAATGGTTTAAATATCTTTTTCGTCCCTGTAAAATGACCGAGTTTCATTTTTCGTCCCTGTAAAAAAATTTGTTTGTTTGTGATCCCTGTAAATCAAAAAGTTTTATTTTTAGTCCCTGCAAAATTGTTTTAGTCTCTGTAAAATTTAGATCATGTTGAATTAGTCCCTATAATATTTAGATAATTGC
The DNA here is from genome assembly GCA_030159175.1 of Glycyrrhiza uralensis. Lineage (NCBI taxonomy): Eukaryota > Viridiplantae > Streptophyta > Magnoliopsida > Fabales > Fabaceae > Glycyrrhiza > Glycyrrhiza uralensis. The sequence goes on along the minus strand of BRZY01000007.1, from coordinate 39,069,554 downwards.
CAAAGTAGTCCTTGTAAAATAAATTTAATAGGGACTAAAAACAAAATTGTTCACATATTACAGGGACTAATTCAACATGATCTAAATTTTACAAGGACTAAAACAATTTGCAGGGACTAAAAATAAAACTTTTTGTTTTACAGGGATCACAAACAAACAAAATTTTTTACAGGGACGAAAAATGAAACTCAGTCATTCTGCAGGGACGAAAAAAGTATTTAAACCAAAAAAAAATTTGTTTTTAGTCCTTTAAGTGAGTTGACCGCTGATGTGTCTATTTTGAGCCTAGTCAGCATGCCTACATGGCCAAAAACACTGCCACGTAGGATGCCACATCAGTCTTCTCTTTCCTCTCTCCTCCCCCCTCTCTCTCTCTCCTCCCTCCGCTCTCTCCTCCTTCCTCCACCCCCACCCTCCCCACCTTCCCCCAACCTCCTAGCCCAATCAATATCGTCTGCAAAATTGAAAAAAAAAGTAGGGTTTTGTTCATCTCTTTCTTTCAGGAATTGTAGCAGCTGGTTGACCAAAAAAAGAAAGAAAAAGGAATTGTAGCAGCTGAGAGAGGGGGAGAAAGGGAGGGAGAAAATGGTATCGCTGAAACTGCAGAAGCGTGCTTCCACTGCGGGTCTTCCATTCAATCGGAGTATTAATGTAGTTCTGTTATTTTAGATTTCTAAGGACTCATATAGTGGCATTACTTCACTAATGGTATTTGCACATCTAACGTACTGGTTGTAGTTATTGTTATTGTCTTTTCAACTAACCTATCTATTCTTCTGCTGGCGCTTTAGCTTCAAAGTTCAAACCCTATTAATATCCCCACTTTCGGTAGAACAAATACTTTAATTAATTAACTTGACTGAGCTTGTATCCTTTCCATTGGAACATTGTTTTCTCTATATGAGATTTTCTAGGATTTTATGCCCAAAACTATATGAGCAATTGCAAAGATTTCCCCCTTCCTTTCATCAAAAAAAAAATTGCAGAGATTGTTATGTAAAATAAGCTGTCTTCCCAGCTAACCAAGCTGCTTATCAGTTGTAATGATTCTGCAAAATAGTTTAGGGGATAAAACATATATGCAGAACATTATTGAGTAGCCACCATAAAATGGTGGTGGGGTGGGTGGCGTTTAGATTCAATGGTGGTGGTGGTGGGGGTGGAGGATGGAGGTTGGGGGAAGGTGGGGGGAGGAGGTGGTGGGGTGGAGGAAGGAGGAGAGAAAGGAGGGAGGAGAGAGAGAGAGGGGGGAGGAGAGAGGAAAGAGAAGGCTGATGTGGCATCCTACGTGGCAGTGTTTTTGGCCACGTAGGCGTGCTGACTAAGCTCAAACTGTACACATCAGCGGTCAACTCACTTAAAGGACTAAAAACAAAAAAAAAAATTATAGGAACTAAAAGTGTTTGATTTTTTTTATAGAGACTAAAAATAAAACATCCCTATATTATAGGGACCAGAAATATATTTAAGCCTTTTTTAAATTGTCATTAAATACACAATTAAGCACGGCCTTCTTTGGGATCAATGCAGGATTGATTATATTTGAAGCTAAATTCACTGTCGGTTAATTATGAATATTGCAATTTAAGGAATCTTTCCTTACCGCAAAGTGGTGCAAGGGAGTAAATTCTTTCACTTTTTCAAAAATATAAAAGAAAAGTTGGACTCTTTCATGATTAAGTTTCGTTTTAAAAAAAGTAATAAATTATAACTTTTTAATATATCAAATTTTGTGATTAATTAGTGCACACATTTATTTTTGAACAAAAAGGCTCGATTGCATCATTCGTTTGGGAAAAAACTAAGCATGAAATAATGCCATAGTTTGACTCGCTGCATTAACAATTTACCATAAAACAGCTATAATAATTACAAAGTTAATTCATCATGAATTATTATTTTTTGTCAATGATAGCAAGTTCATTACATAGACATAACCTAGCCAAATGACATCTACATCATACTAGGCTAAACAAATTAGTCGGCCAAACGAACAGTATATACAGAGTCACTCACAAATATAACAAAACAAACTAAGATGCTCGAGCGCTCACGGCTAATTCATAATGAAATTTTATGCATCAAGCGCTCACGGCCCAACATGTATATATATGGATGCTCGAACAATTTTAGACTTCATTAACAAGTGCATTGTATAAAGCCCACTAAGCATGAAATATGGGGTGGTCATTGCACTTGCTAATGAAGCCTAAATTGAATTTAGGAATTAATGCCATAATTTTGCGGATGATGCTATGGCCAATTTGGTTAAAAATTAACTTGTGAAAAGTGATAAATGTATGGATGATAAATGCCCTCATTCCTTCCCCTTTTGTGTCGGTATGTACTGCCTCCTGACCAAGCTTCTATAGTAAACTTGTTTAATTCCAGACACAAAAAGGGAAGGGTGACCCTTCATGGTGGCTATAGAGACAAGAAAGGTGTTAAAATGAAAATACTTCCACCGTGCAAAAGTGAGATGGTTGTTACAACATCAACTTCTAAGCGTTAAAATACATCTTATCGGCATATGGGACATATCTAATGGCTATCGGCAAATATTAGTCACAGTCCATTAATTAATTATGGGGTCATAATCTTGAACAACAATACGGCCACGAATGGATGGTTTGTTTTTGTGTATAACCAAGTTCACCAAGAATATATATAAGGTTTCCCAATGAGATTAAGATAAAGCAAATATGGCAAATAAGTGTTTTTAACTTTCCCTCTGATCCCTATTCCCTGTACATTGTGGCATAAGAATCAATAAATTAATCATGATAAAGGATTTTTGACGCAAGACCAGAAAGATAACGTATCGGATGGGTATTATTAAACCCTGATTAAATTCATAAATCTATTATATCTATTATCTATTATCTATCTATCTATTATCTATTATAAAGCAAGGTTATCTCACATAGGATAATGCCACATGCCAACACCACAATGTAGTTTCCCTCCAAAAGCAATTTTTATTTATAATTTTATGGTAATTAATTTATTAACCATATTTTTAATGTTTTTAATTAGAGTTAATTATAAGTCATCAATAACCATTTATTACTCATTCAATATTAAATTTCAAATTAACTAATTGATGACAATTGATTATTTTTCTATTTTATGTTAGACGCCATTTTTCTATTTTATGATTATCAATCTATTTTTGTAATATAAATCTTAATATACTGATATTTTTTGGTTATTATGTGTCTCACTATTGTTGTTATTATTCTATTTTTTATACTGACTTCTTATATGATAAAAGCTTTTTCTCTATTGTGTGATTGATCATTGTTATTTTTTTTATTTTTTTTAATTGATGGCAATTGATCATTTTTCTATTTTATTTTATACATCATTTTTCTATTTTATGATTATCAATCTATTTTTGTAATATAAATCTTAATATATTAATATTTTTTTGTTATTATGTGTCTCACAATATTATTGTTATTGTTCTATTTTTTATACTGACTTCCTATATGATAAAAGTGTTTTCTCTATTGTGTAACTGATCATTGTTGTTTATTACTTTCTTTTTATTGTTGATGCCTTCATATCAATTTTTTGTTAAATATTTTTTGTTATCATTGTATGTTCTTATACAAATTATTTTTTTAAATATTTTTTATTTGATTCTATGTTTTTTAAAATTCATTTATTTTAATTTATAATATTTTTGTTGTGTTATGAAACAAGTTACTCGAGGTGTTTTGATATAGAATGTGAATGAATGATTTTTTTTATTTTGACAATGAATGAATGTTCTATTCACAAATGTATATAGATTGATAATGATAGCAAAGAATGTCAAAATATAAATAATAAAGATAAATTCAATTGTTTTTTTATTTAAATATAGATAGAAGAGAGTGATATATATGAATAATATTGACATCAATGATTGATTGTAACATCTCATTTATGACATATTTTAAATAATTTTGACAATAAGGTAATATTGTAACGGATTTTTACAATAAGTGATTCAATATCGTAGTTATTATTATAAGCAAAATATTATATTAGGGTGATATCTCTACCCCTAGCCTAATATTTATCTTCTACATTTTTTATGCACCCTCTTGGTTCCACTCTCTATTGCTCGATCTAATCATATCGTTATTGCCAATTTCCATGCAATTAACTTTGAAATGGTGCGTCAACGATGGTTATAATAGGATCCTGACAAGGCAATAGGATTGAGTGCATTTGATGATGGTAGTGGCTGCATTGATATGTTCCTCTATCTTTTTATTTCTTCTTTTTTCTCTTGGATTATGGTTTATTTGATGAATACAATTCAATAAATCAATTTGAGCATAAATGTTATATGAAAAGTAGAAAGGATTTTCTTCTTTTTTATATATTATTTTTTCATTATTATTCATCATCTTCTTATCGGTACATTTTAAAAGAGACAGATCAATTTCATGCGTCTATATTTTTTTATCGATTGACATTACTGTATACGACCTGATATTGTCTTTAAGTGGACATGAGTGTTGTGAATGATGATTGTGATTGGGCAGCAAGTGAAATCAACGTGGTGTTTAAATGAATTGTGATTCTTTCATCCTTAATCTGATATTACATGTATACATGGTGACTCCACCTTTACAATCCTATGTCGTGCAACTAACTTCTTCATGTCGTTTTTAAATTTTATTTTCCTATGGCTCAATCGATTTTATGTTCGTATCAATTTAGTCATTTAACGTGTTCTTATGCTTTTTCCTTATAATTTGCTTCAGAACTTTTGGTTTGTTTTTTACCAGAAGACCATTTGATTTATTATATCATGTATGTATAATAAGTTCATATTTTTATAATATATAATAGGTTTATTTTCAATCAAATGAATTTATGTAACGTGTCATTGATAAACATTGAAATCAATATAAAATCAAATAAGATTTTACATTAAGTTTTCATATCAAATTATAACACATGGGATTATTAAGGGTGTATTAAGTTTCACATTAAGGGTGTATTAGTTTTTTTACATCAAGTTTCACATTAAACTATTATTATTGTAGATTTGAATTTAAATATTAGCATTTATGAAAAAACTATATAATTCATATTTACAATAAATATTTGAAAAACTAAAATAACAATTCAATGAAGGTTCCTTTTCATAAAAAAATAAAATTCAATGAATGATAATTAGAAATATAATTACTATTATTAATATTATTAATATAAAATAAAATATCTTAATTAAATACTATTATTAATATTATTCAGCCAAACTAAGTATCTAAATTTAATTTACTAAGTATTAATATAAAATTGAATCCAATAAAATTATATTTAGAAGGTTATTCTAATCTAATCAACGTGAATAATAATAATAGCATGGTGTGGCATGAATTATAGATATTTATTTGGGTTTCTCAAACGTGATGTCGGAGAGGGTTCAATCTCCAAGTCATGTGTATGGAAGAGTATATATATGGGTTCACTCAAAAAATATTTTAATATAAAATTATCTCATTCATAAAAGGTTTGATTTAACCTACACTAAAGTATAACATTGTCTCAAAATTTAAAATTAAAAATGATTTTTCTACTAATTTACTAATTAATTAATTCAACTTAATAATATATAATTTGCCATATAAAAATTATATCAAATAATACTATATTAAAATTAACACTTTTTGATTTAAAAAAATTGTATAAAATAAATATATATATATATATATATATATAATATCCCGTGCAGTAAATAAAACAAGAAAGGATGCTATATTTGTATGCGGAACAGAAGTGTAAAACAGAATGCTTAACTGACGCCCACAAAACAAATGTGGGCATTTGGTCTAGTGGTATGATTCTCGCTTAGGGTGCGAGAGGTCCCGAGTTCAATTCTCGGAATGCCCCTACTTTTTAATATGAGGTCTTGACTCGCTATAAGCGGTTTTTTTTTTCTTTCTGTCAACGGCTATTAAGCTGCTTTTTTTTTTGGTCGAAGGCTATTAAGCTGCTTTTTTTTTTTGGTCAAAGGCTATTAAGCTGCTTAAAAAACATAAAAAGATAGTGTCTCTATGCGTGGGCTTACTCATAATATAGAGTACTGTAGTAGTAAGCATAATCATCTCCAAAGGCTATGGACCAAAACAAACATGTAAAAAATTATATATCAAAAAAAAAAACAACAAACAAACAAACATGTAAAAAATAAAACAAAGAAATCACTGTTTTGAGCCTGACATGTTCATTTTTCTCAATAATTGATCTCATATTAAAACTATCATTAAGTATAGACAATAATTTTGTTTAATTAAATAACGAACTTACTATTAAGTGTAAATATAACACCTTTTTTTATTAGATGGCAATTTTAAGATTAAATACATGTAATATCTTTTTGTTTGGGTAATATGCTTTTTGTTAGACAACAATTTTGATAATATATGTATTCAACGGTTATTTTAACCATTGAATACATATGTAATTTTTTACTAATTTAATTTACGAGTTAAGTGGTGTAGTTCATTTTTTTCTTATAGTATCATTCGCGCATAAATGCGAAGACTAATCCATTTGAAGATCTAGAGTGCATTTAAGAGCTGTCTCTCCCAAATAATTAATTTCCTTACACATGACATGAGTCAACAATCAAAATCTGATCACATGCTTAAGGGATTTGAGTTGTTTACCATTCGTACCGCATCGGTTTGATATGTTATAGTTCATTTTATATTTGTGTTTGCACAAACATTATTTTTGCATTTTTTAAGTTTTAAACATTTCCTATTAATTAGCCAAAATTGGAATTGCAGCAAGTATTACACCAAAACATGGAATCTAGCTACGGGGTCGTTATCGTAACGAGGAAAATATTACACCTAGCTATAGCGTCCTTAAGAATATGTTCTATATGTTCGTTTAAAAAAAGAGGAAAAACAAACAAGCCCCTGGATGATTGGATTCTTTTTTCCAACAATATATTTATACATACATAAAGTATGATAAAGAAATGAAATCCCCTTCTTTGTCCGTTACCTCAACCCCTCCTCTGGTATAAAAGGACATAGATTAATTTCTGCTCCACAGAACCTCCATCGAAGTCCCCTCCCATCGAGTTTCTCCATTCAATATTGGAAAGCTTCTATTTGGTGCTTGATCCGCCACTACCCACCTTGTGATTCAAGTAAAAGAAGTAAATTAATTAACCATGGCTGGAGGAAGCTTAGAGGAAACACCAACTTGGGCCGTAGCCGTTGTTTGCTTTGTTTTGCTCTCCATATCTATCATCATCGAACACATTCTCCACATCATTGGAAAGGTATATACATATATATATATGCGTCCATAATATATAACATACCTATATATATAAATTAAATGTCGAAGTATATTTATCTCTGGCTAGTTAACTAACTCTTGCACCATACTACGTGTTTGTGCGCATGCGAGCAGTGGTTGAAGAAGAAGCACAAAAGAGCTTTGTACGAGTCACTTGAGAAGATCAAATCAGGTGTGACTTAATTTCAACCATCTTCATCTACACGAATATTTTAAAAATAACTATTTATCCTTAGTCAAATTTAACTAATTCCAATCTCTTGCGCAATTTTTTGGTAGAAAAATATAAATGACTTTTGTTTTTCGTATAATTGAGCATTTTCAGTTAATTAATTGATTAACGAATTTGTTTGGGTTTGGTGCAGAGTTGATGTTATTGGGTTTCATATCGTTGCTCCTAACGGTAGGACAAGGCCTAATATCGAGGATATGTATATCCAAAAAGGTTGCAAGCACATGGCACCCCTGTCGCCGCAACAACAATGAAGAGCCTATGCACCCATCAGAAGACGAATCGGAGCACGAAACCAGTGGCCGGAGATTACTAGCGGCGTTGCTTGGTTCTGGTCCCGAAAACGAAAACGAAAATCCCCGCCGCATTTTGGCAGCGGGAGCAACTGATCAATGTGCAGCTCAGGTGAGTTAGTTGCGTATTGGACTCTTCTTTCTATCATCGCTTTCATTTGATCGATACGCATATATATGCATGCATACAGACAACTAATTCCAAATATTTAAGACTGTTTCCATTCACGGATAAGAACTCTGTTTTGACTTTTCCATCATTTCATTTTCATTGGAGGTTTCCACTATGCAATTAGGGGTATTCAAAATCAAACCGATCCAAAAAAAAAAACCGAAAACCAATTCAAAAAACTGAAAACTGATTAAAAACCAAATTTTTTGGATTTTTTTGGATGACTATTTTGGAAGACCAAACCGCTCAGATTTCGGATCTTTTCACTAAAACCGAACCGAACCACAACTTACAATATTACTCCTTTTGAATTTACATATATAGATTACTAATCAATTGTTACATTGTATATTTTTTTTAGAATTGACTTTTGTAAGTAGTCTTTGTGTTAAATATTAATTCACAATAACTTGTGTGTATTAAATACTATTTCACATTTTTCATTTCATTTGTTTAGAATATGATATGATTTTGTAAATATACTATTTTTCTATAAGACATTTTTTTAGAAATGGCATATATGTGTTTAGAAATTGGCTTTATAATTGATAATCCATTGAGAATTATTAAAATATATGTCATTGAGTTATAATCGGAAATATATTAGAAGTGAAACGGAAGCGGAATCACTTTGGTTGATATTTATTTTTTAAAAAAATTATAACCGCAAAAAACCGAAAATCGGTCCTGCTAGGCCTCTCTCTAGGCTACTAGACTTACACTCCTACATTTTCACTTTTAAGAAATCATTTGGGAACCAGTTTAGAATCTCATTTTGGGAAAACTTTAAACTCATTAGACTTTAGCCCCTTTTGAGAAAACTTTAGTAAAAATCCCTTCGCTTTCTCTTTAATTATCAAAAATATCAATTTTCTTCAAAATTTACATTTTGGTCCTCGAAATATCCAGATTGCATTTCTAGTCCTCATACTTCAAAAATTACCTTCTTGGTCCTATAAATATGCAAATTACCATTTCAGTCTCTTTATTTTAAAATTTTACTTTCTGCCGTTGAATTTTCAAAAATTACACTTTTGTCCCTAATCTTTCAAAAATTACATTTTTGGCCCTTGTACTTTAAAAATCGCATTTTTTACAGGCAGCAGAAATCACAGGCTGTGAAAATCTCACACCCGGAGTGTGAACAGTTCTGGAAAAATGATCCAAAAATCCGAAAATTTATTTTTCTTTTAGAGTTTGATTATTTAATCCATTTCCATCCTTTTTACAGCCAAAAACCAGATTTTACCTTTATGAAATTTGATTCATTAACTTAGATTTTCAAAAGTTCTTTTCATAGTTCTTTGAAATCATTTTTCATAAAACTAACACTTGATATACTTATGCAAGTTTGGAATCACTTGTTCAATCATCATGATTTAAATTCCTTTAATCTCTCCACTTCTCCAACAACCAAGCACCAATCACAATAACATAAGAAATCTCCATATAAGAAATCACTCATCACAACATAAGAATTCACTTCCCCACACATGATAATTAATAGTAAAGCCACACATCAACTTTATTCATCACAAGCCATGGAATAAATCCAAGCTTCAACCAAATATACATCACAAGACACATAAGAAATCACTCAATCACAACCACATAAGAAATCATCCATCATCACATATGAAATCCATCACCAACACAAGAGAAATCATTCACCATCACTTAAGAAATCAATCACCAAGAACATATAAAAATCACATAGAACACACATGCTCATGTAACTATGATAACTAGAGAATTTTCCCCTTATCTTAAATCTTTCTCCTTCAAAATTTTCTTGATCCCCAAGTCCAAGAACTCAAACTCCTTCACACACACATACAAGAACACAAGACATCAATCAAATGGGTTTTCACCCTTTACTAAAATCATCTAACCCCAAAAAGGAATAAGATAGAGTAACTTGTTCACAACCTTTGATTATAAATAAGATATCAAGATTGATGGCTTACCCAAAGTCCAAAAATCCTAGCTTGATGTTCTTGAAAAATAAAAACACTTGATGATCAAAAGTGGTGAAGGCTTTGTGTTTAAAGTGTTTAAAAGTGATCACCCACACTTGATTAGTATGTGGAAGATCAAGATTATGGATCAAAGATTGAGGAGCTTAAAGAAAATAATGGAGGAAATCAAAGGAAAAGATGAAGAGTTTAGAGAGAAGTTAGAGGAAAATGGCATGTAGTGTGAGAAAGCATCATGAAAAATGAGATAACTCTCCTCCTCCTTCTTCCTATCACATGCCCTCTCTCCCTCATTTACTTGGCCAAGAATTGCTTGTCACTTACAAGGGTGAATGACACATCTCAACCCTACACTTGTCCAAATTCTATGGATGGATTTCAAACCATTATCAATTAAAGCTTTGAAAATAAAATAGCTCTCTTTAATTACACAAAAATGAACCTAGACTTAATCTTAGCCTAAAGGGGCGAATTTGGGCTGACCAATAGGGAAAGGATAAGCTCAAATTCAATTGAGTGGAAATTACCAAAAAGGACAAAGGGTAAAAATGTATTTTCCATGGTTTTGGTAATTAAAGAGTGAGATCAAGGGTACTTTGATAACTTCCCATGTCAACATAATAGAAGTCAACTATACTATGCTACATGGGTCTCACTTTCCCTGCAATCCAATTTCTGGAACTCAGTCTTTTACCCGTTCTTCGGTTTTCCCTGTACCAAGGGTATAATTGTAATTTCACTAAACTCTTCTAGAAATATTTTCTAAAATCTCCAAATAAATAAATAAAAATAAAAATTACCATTTTTGGTTTTATGAATAGTAACTAAACTGTTCCAGGTAAGGGTATTTTGGTCATTTGCTAATTACAGTGGCATTTTGGTAATTTTTAGAATTTTTCCCAAAAATTCCAGAAAAATTTCTATAAATCCTAAATAATGTAAAAACACTTTTTGGCTCGTCGAAATAATTTTCTAATGTGTTTTGGTCTCCAAACTTACTCGTAGTTTCATCATAGTCCTAATACAGAGACCAAAACGGTACTATTTCTGATCGTTTCTCAGAAAATTCCCAAATAAATTTCTAAAATTCTCAAATATTATAAAATCATCATTGGTATCCTCAGATATCTTTTCTGATTCCAATTAGAGTTTCTATATCGTTATGCTCCTATTTTGACAGTCAAACGTCTACAGAGTTTTCGTTTGACTTCCTTCGTCAATTTTAAACCATTGTTAATCTTATTAAAATCCTAATATTAACAATAATCCTCCCTTATTAACACTCTGTCTCTTAGAGTGAAAATTTGGGGCGTTACAGGTCCAATCTAAACCACATTATTTTGGATTGGATATTTTTTTGAAAGCAAACCGAACCGAGTTGAACCGCATGCTATTTTAAACTTTGAATCGGATAACTTTTTACTTCAAAATCAAACCAAACCGAGCCGCGAACACCCCTGCTATGCATGGACTCGTGAAGAAAACTAGGCAAGGGAATACAAACGAAAAATTAATATCTTAACCTAGAAACAGCAACAAGTTTTTTTTTTTGAAGGAAGAAACAACAAGAAGTTGAATAGTGTAAGACAGTAGAGTATCGTATTTGAGAGTGACGATATTTTTTAAAATCTAATTATGCATATTACACATCATACTCACTCATTACTACTTTTATTTATTTTATCTATCCCTAGAAAACATGATTTTATTTATTTATTTATAAATGTTACAGGGTATGGTCCCGTTTGTGTCATCAGAGGGCATTCATCAACTCCACATTTTTATCTTCGTGCTGGCTGTTTTTCATGTCCTTTACTGCATACTCACTCTGGCTCTGGGCAGAGCAAAGGTAAAAACACAATCCAATCAATACTATATTCTTTTATTTATACCAAATGCACATATTATATCTGATTAATTAATTGCAACTTCAATAGATGAGAAGGTGGAAACGATGGGAAGAGGAAACCAAGACGCCTGAGTACCAATTTTCACACGGTTAGTTGTCTTCAATGTATACACAATCTTATCATGTTAGGAGAACTTACATTTATTGGTGCATTATTTGTGTATCACAGATCCGCAACGATTCAGATTTGCTAGAGAGACGTCTTTTGGGAAAAGACACTTGAGTACCTGGACCAAAAATCCTGTCCTCATTTGGATTGTAAGTCAAACTCATTGTTGAACTCTTTCACTATCAACCATATATATATATATAGTTTTAACTGTTAGATTTATTGGATATATAAACAAATTTCTATCCAACTATTAATACAACGAGTATTTCCGTACCCCACTTAAAAACTAATACACCAGGGGACAAGGAGGAAGAGAATGAAAAATTTCTATCCAGCAATTTCCTTTCCTTACCTGATTGCAATTTGCAGGTTTGTTTCTTCAGGCAATTTGTAAGGTCAGTTCCTAAAGTGGATTACTTGACCTTGAGGCATGGATTTATGATGGTAATATATTACACCCTTACCAGTTACACCTACCATTGCTTTTGTTTTTCATTATAATATCTTGTTTGTTTGCTATGCTACTATTTATTTCTAGAGCAAAATGTTTGGAATTTAACCTTTTTCTTGTTCTTTTTTGTAAAATACTTCACCTACAAAATCAACATGCTGAAATTAGCTGATTATTACATTTTCCCTTTTGTCTTTTAAATGCATTGATATCATTTAATGGAATTTAACGTTATCCGATTTAGGCACATTTGGCGCCTCACAGTCACCAGAAATTCGACTTTCGGCAATACATCAAGAGGTCTTTGGAAGAAGACTTCAAAGTCGTTGTAGGAATCAGGTTTTGTGCTTTATGCCCTCTGTTTCCCTTTTCCCTTCTTTTCCCTCATAGACTTCTTTTTTACAGTCACAATTAGCAACAGTACAAGTCAGTGCACTTTAAAAGATAAAAAAGTCATAAATTGATTTACAAGTTTAACTATTATGTATAATAATTAATTAATTAATTAATTAATTAATTAATCGCCTTTTTTTTCTTCTAATTTTCTAGTGCTCCAATCTGGTTCATCACAGTGTTGTTTCTCCTATTCCATACTCATGGTAAGCAAATGCATCTTCCATCTCATAAGGCCGAATCATTTTCACTGATTATTAATTAATTATCTTTATATATATATATATATATACTTACCATTCCATGCATAATTTATGTATGGACAGGCTGGTACTCATATCTGTGGCTGCCATTTGTTCCTTTGATTGTAAGCACATACAATGCCATAGCTTAATTAATTATCACATAATAGACTAGTTTCTTCTATTGATGACATTTTGTCTCAATTAAATTGCAGATCATCCTATTAGTTGGAGCCAAGCTACAAGTGATCATAACCCAGATGGGTCTCAGAATTCAAGAACAAGGAGCGGTGGTAAGGGGAGAGCTAGTGGTGCAACCTGGGGACGACCTCTTCTGGTTTAACAAACCTCGACTTATTCTCTACCTTATTAATTTTGTGCTCTTTCAGGTATGTGTTCACAACTTTTCCAAAGCACTAACCTTATTAGTATTTCTTTTCTCTCATCGGGAATAATGACTAATCACTAATCCAAGTCTCCCATGTGTCTCTTTTATGGCGCATTTATTGGAACAGAATGCCTTCCAGCTTGCTTTCTTTTCATGGACTGCGGTAAGTCATCCAAAATAAATTCCACTTATGCTACTAGCTACTCTGATCAATGAGAAGCTTTTTATTTTTTATTTTTTTGAGGAACTGATCAATGAGAAGTTGAAAACGAAATTGCCTACATGAAAATACATACAAATATGACAAGACTTGTCAGTGCAATTGTCATTTGAATAAATGCTAGTATTATATTTTTGCTCGTTTTCTTTTTCTGTATTTTTTTCTCTTCCCTTGGTAAATATTCGATGATATGGATATGGTGGAACCCACAATTTGATTTTTTTTTTTCTAGCTTCAATTTGGGTTAAAATCTTGTTTCAATTCGCATACGGAGGATGTGGTAATCAGAATCTCGATGGGGTGAGTCTCATTCCTTTAAACTTTTAACTCGCACTACAAATCTGCCAAATATTAGTATCAAGTTTATTGTGATGTACATATGCATGCAATTAACATGGATGATTTGGCAGGGTCTTCGTTCAAATCCTTTGCAGCTACGTGACTCTTCCTCTCTATGCTCTCGTGACACAGGTAAAGAAAAACAAAAATAATTTTTGAAACCAACACTTCACATGGTAGTTCATGTTTCTTAAATAAAAAAAAAATTTAACATATATTGACCCCTTTTAATTTTTAACAACTTTATAAGATCCTAATAAATCCATGCTAGTAAAATTGTTAAAAGGAAAAACAAGTTATCCTTTTTATGTTAACTTTTTAAGATCAGAGCTTAGCAACACACAGCTTAAGAATCAACCAGAATTGACTGATTGATTGTGGGTGATAGCAGATGGGTTCAACCATGAGGCCAACCATATTCAACGACAGAGTAGCCGCAGCTCTAAGGAATTGGCACCACACCGCTAAGAAGCACATAAAGTACAACCGTGGACCGGGCTTGCAGACCCCAATGTCAAGCAGGCCCACAAGTCCGGCCCATTCCCTGTCCCCGGCCCACCTATACCACACATCTCCAAGAATTAGAAAACCCAACTTTGAGGCATATCACACCGACGAGGACGAGACCTACTCAACGTCATCATCCTCCTCCAACTCGCGCCACCATAAGGCCGAACTCAATGCTGCTGCTTCTGGTTCAATTCATCGTCGTGAAATGGAAATGGGTCAGCTGGCCCATGCTCAACAACAAGGGGCCCATGAGCCCAGATCTGTTGCTGCGGGCTTGGGCCCAACTCAGCAACATGAGATTGATATTGAACACAGCAGCAAGGAATTTTCATTTGAGATAATGTCGACAAATCATACATAACGACAGGGGTGGGTGATGATGATTATCGTATAGCTTCTTGTGTATATCTTTCGAGGCGTTGGATCATTTTAGTATACATTAATTAATTATTTAAGCCGTGGGAGCAAATTAAGTTGGAATTTCTTATATGTGTGTAAAAGTAAAGGAACAAATTGCGGAATTTTGTTCATTTAGAGAGGAACATTTTGCTTTCTTTTTCTTTCTTATATTTACAGAAGTGATGTAAAAATAATGTAAAAGTATCAATGTTAAATATATCCTAGTCCTAGCTAGTGGTGCCAGACCAGAATCCAGATGGCGCCCCCGTTTTCAATTTGATCATCATCCTGTGCTATTCTCTCTGCATATATATATATATGATCTACATGAGACCTCTATCTACATCATTGCTTAGGGCCTACCCGCTTTTAGACGACGCACACCGAAACAATAGCGAGAGAGAGATGGTAATGTTGGAGGAATTGTTTAGAAGGTTAAGGGGGCATTGGTATGCGATGGTATTGTTGGTGGTGGTTGTGGTGTGGGTGGCAATTGTTCACCGTGGTGCAAGGGGTGGGGAAACTGTGAAACAACCCAACAGCTATCACGACCGTACAACACGGCGTCTTCGTGCTTTTCATGGTCCACCTCTTCATCTTCGCCTGATCCACCCCCACAACTCATCCACCGGCCTCTTCTAATATCTAGCTTGAATTCCCAGCTACCTTTTGATCAGCAACTTCTTATGTGGAAGGTATATATATTACACCGTTGTACTTCAATTTCTTTCCTAAACCCCCCAGCCATGTACATCTAGTATTGTTGTTAATTTAGGTCATTGTTTGTCATGTCTTACTTTTTCAACGTTAATTTAATTTGTGCGGAGGTTGCCCAACTGCCCAAGCCTTCTTCCCATCTTATCTAATTAATTTTTGGTTTTCCCTTTTGCGGAGTGAAGAAAATTACAAAATGTTTTTGTTAGATCATCCAGAATTGAGAGCCACTTGGCATTGGCATGGATATACATCGATCCTATGCGTGAATGATATATGTGTGACGTTCTTGGCAACTTGGAATCTTCCTAGTGTACTACTGTTATTTAATAATACAGGATATATATAAGAAGATATTTCCGTGCCATCGTCATTCTTTTTAAATTTAAAAAACTTGGAGTTTTGTTTTAAAAAAAAAAATTACTTGGAGTTTTCTTTCTTGTTGGATAAAATTTCAAAATTATTTTAACTAATTACCTAATTTTTTTTGAACAACAACTAATTACCTACTTTTAATTAAAGTCCTAATGGTTTGATTTGACACATAGACAAAGTAGTTACTCGTAGAGGATTCAGTATTGAAATGTTTTTCTTCCAATAATAACAATTAGGGTTTTGTAGTGTACTTAATTAGTCAGTACCGATCTTAATCATAATTAATGTAGAATAATTGAGTTCATCATAATAAACTCATTAGTCATAGGATAGAATGGTTAAGTTAATTAGATTTTCAGTTAATAAGATTTCATTACTTAACTATAACAATGTAATCATAAGTCATAAATTAATAGTATAAAAATAGTGTAACATATTGAGTGGAGGGTAAGTATGAACATGCTGGAATGGTGTTGAAAACTAAGCTTGGCCGAATTTCGAGTGTGATATATAGAATGAATATTTAATGGTGATTTCTTGTAAAATCATCCATAAGCTGAAAATAATTTATAATATCTAATTATAATAAAAATTCCTTTTAAGTAATATTTGAAATATAATATAATTATAATGAGTTTACATGAGCAAAATCCATGTGACCATGAGCAAAAAAAAGTTATAATGATTTTAGTAAATGAAAGAAAAAAATTAAAAAACAATTTTTAGGATTGTAAATGATCGTAAATGAGCTTTTAATTTATATATTTTTTATTTTTTTTAAATTTTATACGAATAAATCTTTTAAGTTACTATGTTGTCCAATTAAGTCCTCTATAGATTAGGCCAAATACCATACTTGACTCAATGGGTCGGGGTGTTACGATTATATTGTTAATTTATCATGGAAATTTTTGTATAAAAATGTTATAAAGGTTTTATTGTTGCTCATAGTTAAAGAATAAATATTAAATGTATCAAAAAAAAAAAACAAATATGAAACTAATAAAATATAATATATATTTTTTATTTAGTAAACACATTTTTTTCTTTTTTTTTTTGTCTAGGCGGCCACCTACTCACCTATGCGCTGATATTTAAGACAGGCTTTCGATTTCAAGTCTCCACCTAGAAAGATAAATGTAGCTGGAAGACAAGTCAAAATACCATGATTCTATATTTACCTTCTAAGAGGAGGAAAGATGGCATATTTCGGTGGCTAATCAATATGAACTTTAATATCCGGAAGAATAATTTTAAATTTTCTTATTTTTTTTATAAAAAAAATTAATTATTAAATAGAAAAAATATTAAATATTTTTAATATATTAGTTGTATTTTTTTATAAAGTAATAAAAAAGATATATAGAATATTTGTAGAAAAATATAACATTTTTCTATTGGAAAAGGTTTTAAAACACTAGTAGTATTAATAAACAATAATTCGTTCAACTTTTAATATGATAGTAGTATTATACCCACATTATAAATCAATATGTGTTTGGTTAGGAGATAAATAAAAAAATATATATTAATTATTTGTGTCTAATTTCGTAGTTGATAATAGTATAATTTAGTAGTTTTGTAATTTTATTAAAACAATTATAGCTGGATAAGTAGCAAATATTAAATAACCCAATTAATACCTAATTGACGTTGACGACGCCATAACATTGTTGTGGTTCTCTCTTTCTCTTCCCTCATTTTTTCTTCTCACTTACCATTTCCCAACACTCCTCTGATTCACTTCCACCACTCGCGACATGGCTAGAGGTGCTTCTCAGTCTCAGTCCGCGACTTCCACGGGCGCGCGGCCAGGGGGAGTCGTGGCTCCCCGCGGCTCTGCCGCCGCCACAGCCGGCATGCGCCGCCGCCGGCTCGGAGGCGGAAACAGCTCCTCCGGTGGCGGAAGTAGCTCCGGCCCCGGCAGCAACATGTTGCGGTTCTACACGGACGACGCCCCGGGATTGAAGATTTCGCCGACGGTGGTGCTGGTCATGAGCCTCTGCTTCATCGGCTTCGTCACCGCCCTCCACGTGTTCGGCAAGCTCTACCGTTACAAATCTGGCGGTGGCGTATAATCGGAAGATCCAATAGCTTAGGTTTCGGATCCTCTTGGATTTTGTAGTCCTGATCCGCTTTGTTTTCTTTTCAGTTCTCAGTTCTCAGTTCTCTAATTCAAAGCTGCGTTTTTTTTTTCTCCTTGTTTCCCCTTTCCTAGACTTTATTACACTGATCCCTATTTTGTAGCGTTGAAATCAAGTGGTTGAATCTTCTTACTGTTGTTGAAGGAAAGTCACGTTTGGCTTTCTCTGAGTAATTCGATCTATGCTATTTTTCTATGATGTTTGTTCCGCGTATTCTAGGATGTGCACACTGCACAGACATCGGGGGATTGTTGTTTGATGAAATCATGAAATGCATGTTGTTGGTCTCCCTATGTTCTTTTTTCGAATTTCGCTTCTCTTTCTTTGAAGAATCAATATAGGGTAGTACTCCTTAGGTTGCATGTTGCATTGAAGACGGCGATTGTTTTGCTCCTTCGTGCGTGGAAGATGGGATGGCGTGTTTCTCTCTTGTTTCTGTCACTGCTATTTCTGGTACTAGCTAAACATTTACACTATGTTTGTTTGGTAAGTAAAAGAAAGTAGAAGGAAAGAAAGAGGATGGAAAAAAAGGTGAAAAGGAGAATAGAAAAGGAGACAATTTAACTATTTAAGATTCAGTTTATTAATTTATTAAGGGAAATGTTTGGTGGACCACCCACCCACACCCATGACACACCTCTCTCTTCATTGAGATGAGGTGTGAGAGAGGTGGTGGGGTGTCCACCTATCATCACCCATTTATTAATGTGCCACAACGTCACGATGTTGGACCTGGTTTTCGGTTTTCCCTTCTCAGTCCAAGAGCTAGATGCATGGAAAAATTGTTTGTGAAAATTGCACCTAAAATTGTGATTAATTCATTGTAGCTAAATGACCGTATATCATAGGGGTGAAAATAGGTTGGTTTGGTTTGGATTTGAGGTAAAAGAAGATCTAGGTCATATTTAATTGGTTTGATTTGGTTTTTTCGAAAAAATTTATCAAATACGAACCAAATTAAACCAATGAAGATCAGATTGGTTTGGTATTATTTTCTTTTTATATCAAATTTAAAATTTTATATCACATCAAGTAAAAAATGTTCATTTTTTAATAATTATAAGTAATAATTAAATTAATTTCAAACATTAATACTATTTTTTATTAATGTTTAGCATTTTTTAAATCATAACTTTATATATTTCATTAGTTTTATTATTTAAAATATGATAATTAAAATGAATAATAATGTGTACTAGATTACAATATAAAAATGAACAAAAAAATAGAAAAGTTTTAAGTATTATTATTTAAAATAAAAAAATTATAAATTTTAAAATAAAAAATAATAATTGGTCGGGTGATCGGGTTGGTTTGAATTTTTTTTTTTAAATTCAAGAACCCAATCGATTGTAATTGATTTGGTTTGGGTTTGAAGTCAAATAAACCGATTATCCTAACTAATCCGAACCAATTTAATTGGTTTGGATCATCGGGTTCATCGAGTCTATTTACTCCCCTAATATATCATTAGTTATGTACAATAGATATGAATAATCATGCACTCTCTATCTTACCACACATCTTAATAACAAATTCTTCTATTTCTATTATTTCAATTTAACTGGTTTTTTTAACATTTTAAAAAAATAATGAAACATTATTTTTGTTATTTCAATTTTGTTTCAAATAAATATTGTGTATGTTATTCTTGTAAATTGAGAAATTAATAAAATTATTTTATTCATTAAGTTATTTATTATATTTTTCTTAATTTTTATGAAAAATCTTCAACATCAATTGAATTGAAATGAAGGGAGACTTTTTTATCCGTGATTTTCAATATTATTAATATGTATTCTCGAAATTTTATTATGTAATTATAAAATATTATAAATAAATAAATAAATATATGAGAGACTAATTAGATAATAAGATAATGAATTATGTTTCCCCCCCCCCCCCCCCCTAACTATAAATATAATTGATTGTGAGGTGGGATTGAGGATAGTTCATGGATGGCACTTAATATGGGAAAGTGAGTTTTGCTCTCACCAATGAGAATCCGGTCAGTTACCTATTATAGTAGATTTAACCGGTTTTTTATAATTGCATTGCACCCCTTGTAACATTTAATAATTGCATCAATAAATCTAACTTTTTTCAGTCAAAAAACCCATTTGGAGAACGCAATCTGGCAAGTCACTGAACTTGTCTCTATTCTCTTCATTTTCACTCTCGTCGTTCCTTTCTCTCTTCGCTTTTGGCGGAATCATTATCTCATCCGTTGAGTTAGACATCTAGATAAATACCCAACCACAAAAAGAGGGAAAAATTGGAATGATATTTTTCTGCAATATAAAAGGAACGGGAAGCAATTGAGCAATTTTACGGCGAGTTTTCAGAATTAAACGAAGTTGTGTTCGATTGCAATGAAAAGAAAAATTGGGAAAAACCAAGAAAGTGGATTTTATGTATAAGGAAGAATGACAATTGGGGAAAAGTGGAAATTAAAATTCATTGGAGAAATGAGAAATAATAATACCTGACGATTGAGTTGTTGTGATGATTTACACATCAGAGGGAAAGCCCAGCTTCGTTTGCAGCAGTGGAATGGAACGTTGTAAGAGTGAGGACCGAAGAGAATGAATAGCAACAGTCATGTTTTTCATTTTGCGCACCGAGAAGAGCTGCGGTGAGAGTGTGCGGATGCCATTTGTTTTTGTGGTGAAGGGCTATTTTTTTTTCCATCCCGTGATAGGATGTTAGGAAATTCAATGGATGAGATCTTTTTAACAAATTCAAACTTCTGTAGACCTATATTTACAAATATATAATAGTATTATCTTTATTTTAATAGCAAATAGCAGGTAATGAATCAGATCCATTGGATCAAAGTCTAACATTTTTCATACTTAATCTACGTCAATAAAAGACTTTCCCATTTATGGAAGCAAAACACAGCTTCCCATATTAAGTGCCACCTAGTTCTTGTAGTACTTCATAGTTTCAGGTATTTTTTAATATTAAATTAAATCGAAATATAGAATGGTTTTGATTTTGAATACCAGTGATGCACCCGTGAATGAGACGTTTGCTGATCCACCTTAGACGCCACCCCTGGTTAGTGGTTACCCCTACCCGCGAGAAACGAAGTCAAAAGAAGAGATGCATTGGCATTGCCACGCTATCGTCTGCAAATCACTTCTCGTAGCGTTCTCTACGCCCAACGCCTCGTTTTCGTTTGAGATGGAACAGTGCAGCACTAACCGTGCGTGCCACAAACAGAAACAGAGACAAAATCAAACAAGCACCTTAACCTTCTTTCTCTCTCTCACCCTCAACACTCACTTCCAATTCCATCACCTTATTTTGCTCACTTCCCCCTCCATACAACCAACCGAGGAGAAACAAAAACAATGTCTGTCATCGACATTCTCTTCCGCGTCGACTCCATTTGCCAGAAATATGACAAATACGACATTGATAAGCAGCGACAGCTCAACGCTTATGGCGATGACGTCTTCGCTCGCCTCTACGCTGCCGTTGAATCCAGCATTCAAACCGCTCTCAATGTTCCTTTCTCTCTTCCCTTTCTACTTTCTTGTCGTTTATTTGCTCCACCCCCCCATCCCCATTGCTTTCTCGCCGTTATAAGTAACCAAACGACACAAATGTTGGATCTTTAGGCTTTAAGGAAGCACCCTTTTGCCAGTATGAGAGAAAATTTTATCTGGGGTTTGTAGGATTAGAAAATGAAAATGTGGAATTGAAGAGTTTTAAGGAAACACACTTTTCTTCTTAATTTTTTTTTTTTTGTTTTTGAAATTGGAGGTGCTTATTTAGTTATTTCAAATGCAGAAATCCCAGGTTGCTCTCACGGAGCAGAACAGGGCAGTTGCTGCAGCTTTGAATGCAGAGGTTCGTCGAACCAAGGGTAGATTGATGGACGAAGTTCCTAAACTGCGCAAACTGGTAAATAAGAAGGTGAGCCTTGTTTTCCACTGCTATTCATAAACTCTTACCGTTTGAAGTGGTGTATTTCTTTCCCTTTTTACTTTTTGCTGCATTAAGTACAATACAACCTTATATTAGCCTTTAACGTGTGCTAAAAGAAGGGAAATTTTAACCCTGTGGCTTTATATGGAACATGCCGGGGCTGGGGGGGTAAAACACGATAACTGAAACAGAAAATCAATTGCAAAGTGATCATGGTTTGAACCATGTTAAGCTTTTTTATGTTTGACATAAGAGGGAATGACAGGCTAGACAGGGTAAAGGATAAAACTTCTGAAAGAGATGAAGATGTGGATAGAAGTCAAATGACTTCTGCAAAAAAGATGAATTTGTCTATGATCATCATCATATCATGAACTTCAATAATTTGGCTGCTAGTTTTAGTTCTTAACTTACTATAAGAAAAAAAAGAAAAAATGAATTTGTCTTTTGATCGTTTTCACTTGCTAGAGGTTACTCCCTTTGTCACTGGTAGTGGTAGAGGGTTGGCTAGATACTATAGTTTCAGGAACCTTTTAAAAGTGATCAAAGGCTCACCTTCTATTTGTGTATGTTTCAGTAAGAATCAATGGATAAAAATAAACAAGGCTTCCTCTCAAAAAGGTGTTAATTGCAACCAATGCTACTTAACATTTTTTTTTTCAAAAGAGGGAAGGTTTTAGTATGCTTCAATTTGCTTTGTTTCTTGGGTCCAGTCTTTGTTGTCTTCGAGACTTCAACTAGCAAATAATAAAAGCAAGGATATGATTGCATGTGCAATTCTAATCCTATCAGTAACAGGTTAAAGGTCTCACGAATGAAGATATAGCCATTCGTCAGGAGCTTCTTATGACATTGCCAGAAAGAATCCAAGCAATACCAGATGGTATTACTGCTGCTGCTAATCATACTGGAGGATGGCAAGCTACCTCATCTCATCCGCATATCAAGTTTGATTCATCAGGTGATCAATGTTGCTTAATGCTTACACTATAATACAATCGGTAGCTACCTCCAAATTACTTAATAATGGTTGACTCTTTCATTCCAACCTCAGAGGGACATCTTGACAGTGAATACTTCAATC
This sequence comes from Glycyrrhiza uralensis, assembly GCA_030159175.1. NCBI lineage: Eukaryota > Viridiplantae > Streptophyta > Magnoliopsida > Fabales > Fabaceae > Glycyrrhiza > Glycyrrhiza uralensis. The sequence goes on along the minus strand of BRZY01000007.1, from coordinate 39,046,336 downwards.
AAAGTGAAGAATCCAGTCAGTTTCGACAAGAGTATGAAATGCGCAGGATGAAACAGGTATGCTAGATTCCTGCTTTACTTCAGTTACCTCAGTGTCCATGCTAAAGCAGAAAGGGCCTGAGCTTTACAGTCATTTTATTTTATGGTATTTGTCACTGGTTGATCTACCATCATAGATGACTCCAATTTTTGTTTGTGCAGGATGAAGGGCTTGATATCATATCAGAGGGATTGGATACATTGAAAAATCTAGCCCATGATATGAATGAGGTTGGTTATGAATCTAGTCCTTTTGAAAATTTAATTTGGAGATGTTGGATTTTAAGAGGATAATCATTTTCTCCTTCTTCCCCCTTCACTATGTTCAGGAAATAGATCGGCAAGTTCCTTTAATGGATGAAATTGACACAAAGGTAAAAGAAGTGATCCATTCCATCTCGCTTTTCTATGTTCAAATGGATAGCTTTAAGAAATAATATTGCAAGTATGTCATAAATACATTACATGGTGCTTTGTGCATGGCCTGGTTATACAGGTGGATAGGGCAACAAATGACGTGAGAAACACTAACGTTAGGCTGAAGAAAACTCTCACCGAGGTAATTGACATGATTAATTTCACTCTCCTTTGTGTGGAAATTTGCAAGTTTCCATTGAAATGCAATTTTTGTTTCCTCTACAGCTGAGGTCTAGTCGAAATTTCTGCATTGACATCATTCTGCTGTGTGTTCTTCTGGGAATCGTTATGTATTTATACAAGTAAGTCCTATGTCCTACCCCAGGTCACCAAGCCCTCTAATTTCAAACATGGTTGGCGACAATAATATTTGCTTTTGTTGTTCAAGTTTACTTGCTGTCTTATTAATTTGCTTTCACTATTGAACTCTGCAACCAGCTGCCTGATTCTCATGATTTCTGACATGAAATACCACTCTATTGATTGGCATACTTTTACGAGACTAATTATCATTACTACTTTTTGTGCACTGCATGCTTTCCTACATCGAAAACAAGGTGCTAGCTCTGTAAATAGATATGCATTGCATGCTCAAGTTGGGCCATATTACTGGAAGCATTTTTGTTTATTTTGTGTCAATTCTGTACTCTCTTTCTTCTCCCTGTGTACACAATATCTTCATTTTGTTTCAGTGCCCTGAGGTGACTTGATCTCAAACGCTTTCCCTTGTTGTACCGGTTGTACTATGGTATTACATCCTTACACTATCTGAGGGCTTTCTATGTAATCTTCCAATGTTATATGGTTCAGCTGTTGCAGGATGGCAACATTATATATATATATATAATAATGTGCTTTGTAATTCTTTGATATATTGATGTGTCACTTGGATACGTCATCATTCTTTCCAATAACTCTATAAGTAACCATGCTTGCCTATCTATGTAGGCTACACCATACAGTTACATCACCTCTCACAGGCGACTATTTATTATTAAATATAAACTCAGTCTACCAGTTATGTTAAATCAATGGCAGAAACATATGATGCAAATGTAATGTAAAAGTTTCCATGTGCATGTACATTTATGTTATCAAGTTCACTATGATTTATACTGGTTGAACGCTGAAGTGTTTGAATTTAAAGGGGATACATATAAATGACAAATAATCTTATTACTTCAACATGATTCTGGAATAACACACAACTCCTGTAGGTTGGAGGAATAGAAATTGTATTTACAAGTTATCATTGCTAAGTAGGATAAAGTTCTAGTTCAATGACACAGTGCACGCTTAAGAAACTAATTGGCCAAATGACAAGCTTGTTTATTTGGCCATAGGCATTATTCACATTGTTTTCAAGGAATTTCATGAATACATGGGAACTTCTATGTCTAGTTATTGCACCATGTTGCAAGTAGCAATAATTATAACCACACATAAAGAAATAGAGATAATTCGCTTGAATGTTGGAGGCCTATCGTATTTGTATAATCCATGAGTCTACCTGTGAAATAAAGGATCGTTGACTATCTTATAGTTAGTCCCTTCATATCTGCGGGTATCTTCCTGTAAAGGTTAATTCGTCTAGCTCTTGAGAGAAGTTGATGCTAGGATCTTGTGGGCTCCCATTGAAATTGTCATATTGAGATTGATAGCAGTTCAATTCTCTATTGGCCAACACCTTGCTAGGAGATCCCTCTATTTTGTTCTCAGTGTTGAACTTCCTGTTAAAAGAAATGAGATTTTCATACTCATCACCCTCATCAGATTTTCTTTTCAATGGGTTGAAGTAACCATCCAAAGAAGAAATTGTTGTTTGAGAATTCACTTTATTGAAACCTTCTTCATAAACTGAAGCTAGATTGTTGCATTTGCTTCCCTTAAAGCTCAGACTTGACATGTTCTCAGTGGGAGGTATAGCTCCACCAACAAGAATAGAGGCTATGATCTGATAGTCTTTGTATTGATAATCCTTGAACATGTCAGCCCCAAAGTTTGTGCTTGTTGGGTAATCTTCACCCCTTGGTAGGTTTGCTGGAATGTTTGGTTCATAAGGATTCTCTTGATTTTCAGATAAATTCTTCGACGAGTAGCCTTTATATCGAACCCGGCATAGTACCCAGTCATCCAACTGTGACAGCATGAGACATGCTTATTATTGCATCGAGTTCTAGTTTATACTACGAAATATGAACGAAATATAGGGTCACAATTTCGAACGCACGTATGAAGATAGCACGTATAGTATAGACCTTGCACGTTACCTAGTTGAAAAATAATCCTACATTTTTTTCTCTTGATATTAAGATGCTTGGCATGTGTCTGCCATTAATATATTGCCTTTTAATGACCATAAATCTCATCTAAGTGAACAAGATCGAATCCTTCATTCCTTATAGAAGTTCCTGGTCTGTACTGTTCATAGAGACCAAATACCTCTTGAAAAATTTTGCAGACATGGGGAGTATTAAGAAAAGCATTTATGACATAAACACTTATATTAATATTTGGATACATTTATAAAAAAATAACTATGACATGTCCATTAGTTGTTTTCAGCTTATTTCAATAAGCTTCTTAAAATAGCCTATGAATAAATACTTGGTTAAGCTGTTTACCCCGTGTATATTTCATGTGGAAAGATTTGTGCATAAGCTGGTTTTATTTAGGCTGCTATAGACTGCATTTCTTTATTCAACAAATTTTAAGTTCCTTGTGAATCACGTGTTAGATGAACTGATTTAAGCCGCTGTTAGGAAAAAGGAAACTGAATGAATTGTAAAAGTAATTAATTCAGCTTCAATATCTTAAACCACTCATTGTCTTCCTAAGGAGCAAAGAGTTTGTGTACATGTCATGAACACTTACCCGCATGGAACCTTTTAGGCCAGAGGACTTGGTGGTTGTGTCAACCAACCTATACTCATTCATGATCCAATCCGTCTTAGTCCCCTTAGGAGGTCGACCTGAATAAAACACCAAAGCTTTCTTCACTCCTATGCGCTTTGATCCACAAGAAGACAGAATTGGCTTGTCAGTCCCAGTTGCCTTCCAGTACCCTGAAGCTGCTGCTCTGTTTGGCCTTAACCCATTTGGATACTTTCTGTCTCTGGGGCTAAAGAAATACCATTCTTCCTCCCCAAACAAAGACTTCTCTGCACAATCACAAGAAGAAGAAAAAAGATTTCATTTTTCTCAGCTATAATTAATGATAAAACAAGATTTGGTAAATAAAGTACAAGGAGTGGAATGGCAAAAAGAATTACAGACTTGGTAACTCCCATGGGTTATACTTATAGAGATCAATTTCAGCTATAATGGATGCTGGAAGTGGACGTGATTTGATTTTGTTTTGCAAGTAATGAACAATGAGTTCCTCATCAGAAGGGTGGAATCTGAAACCAGGTGGAAATGTGTTGTAATCAAAGCAGCACTTTTGATCTCCCTCCATCAAGTTAGAATACTTTGTTTCGTTCTTGACAAAGGAATCAACCAAGTGCCGATGATACCAATTTGGCTCGCTTTAAATAAGAGAGTAAAGTGTGTCGTTCACATTATATATATATATATATAATATGGCTTCTCTAGTATTCCCATGCAGATATATGAGGGAGAGGAACCAATTGGTTTGCATGTAAAGTTTGAGAGAAGAAGACAGAGAAACCAACCAATTTGGCTTTACTCAATAATGAATTGACCTTCACCTATACGTAGTAGCAACTTGCGCATGAGATCAGATGCTGATAATGCATTATCTGCTTAACACCTCATCAGCACAATGCACAGTGGTTATTCTGCTATAAATTGTGAGCTTTGCGAAAAACTAAAATTATGATTTAGAATTGATAATGGAGCATAATAAGTTATTGTCACTTTCCCCAACCGTATTTTAGATCATGGTTGCAAAAGAAAATAAATAATGTGAGATGATTAATTAACCTCGGAAGAGACGTTACTTGTTTGATTGGATTACACAATTTAATTGCCCCTGATACTGACTCTCAACTAATAATAGCCAACCAAAAACAAAAGAGTAAACAAAATAATTCGCTAATGGTGCCTCTGGCTTAATGCGATCAGCTTTAAATCTTATTGTTTAGCCAAGTTATAACGTACTCTCAATTGTGAACTACTGATTAAGTTGAGAATTGATACTATTATCATTCCACTGACACACTTCAAATTTAGTTTTTTATACACTTTTTTTTATTAGATTCACTTCACACTTTTTTTATTTTTATTTTTCTTTCTTTTTGATCGCATCTGTTTTTTTTTTTTGATATAATGATCGCATCTGCTTTTCCTTCTATCACACGAAATATGAGTATATTCATGAGATGTAAAGAATTACGGGTGTGAAAAACTCATTATTCTTTTTCGTCTTCCTTGTTCCCCAAAAATTAAGAGTACATTAAGTTTGAAAAAAAAAATGTTTTCTTGTAATTAATTACTAATGGAAATAAGAACATTTTCTGAAATCAAATTATAATATCTAAATTTTGTTTGATCACAATGTTCATTAATTAACCAGTGTATAATTTTCATTTAGTGCACATCCCAGTGGAATCCAACGAAAAAGCTACTCTATAGTTGGATTGAGATTAACTTACGTTTAAAGTTGGGGAACGTAAAACCAAACTTAACAACATCATGAACTAATTCTCGTGAAGGCTTAATTTATGAAAGTTCATACTAGTGGCATGTTTGGTTGCAGAAGTACGTTTGAGTGTAAAAATTTGGTCAAAAGGAATTCGGTAATTACAGGAATTAAAGATGCCCTCGACAGTTTGTGACTCTCATGGCATAGGTTTCTGCGCTGAGCCAGTGTTCGTGGAGAACTACGAGCGCGAGTTGTCTTATTACAAAGACATAATAAAGCTAGATGCTAATTGATTCTTGAAATGTTATACTCCCTCCTGACCAAATTACTACCTCTAGTTAGGGGTGGCAAAATGGGCCAGCTGACTCTACTAAACTAAAATGGACTCAAAAATATACTCTGTTCTGTTTTAAGGGCGGGCTGACGTGCCAAAATGGATTGGGTATGCTAAAATAATAATAAAATAAGAAAAAAATAAAAAAAAATATTTAATTTTTAACACCCCTACCTCTAGTTCTATTTATAAGAAACAAAAATGAGTTTTTTTTTATCCTTTTTATATGAAACAATATTTTGTTTTCAACAAAATTAATTATTTTTTTCGATTTTATCTTTATTAATTATCACATCACTTACCAAAAGTTCACCTATTTCCCATTTAATACAAGAACATTTTTTGGAAAAAAATTAAAATTATAACATCATTAATGAAAAATAACACATTTCAATGCATTTCGTGGTCTGTGTGATTTTAGTACTATGTTTCTTATAAATAGGACCAGAGGTAGTATAAGCAGACACTTTTTCTTAGTACAAAATATAAGCAATATTCATCAAATTTCAAATAAATTAAATGATAGTTTTTCAATTATATTTATATTTACGAGAAATACAAAAGAGATTATTTTTTGAAAAAAAATTAAAACTAGTAAGTATTAATTAAGATTATCTCATTTCAAAGCATTCTTTAATCTATGTGTTTTTGTTCTATATTACTTATATTATCGACTGGAGGGAGTCCATGAGTGTCATCACTACATTCAAACTTCCTCGTTTGAACATATTTTTGTCCTCGCTCCTTGTCTCTTCTCCTGTCCTGAAACAACACCGTAAAGAGCTTCCAAGACAAACCATAAACAACTCCACGTTACGTGGTGACTAGCCCACTAGATATTCTATAGTACTACACTACACACCTTATTATATGAGTTTGTGACATTATCATTAATTTATTTTGTTTGATTATAATTCAAATGTTAACAAAATACTCGCGCGCGCTGAACTGGAATCCCGCTAATCAAAAGCAAAAGGGGGGAAAGAGTATACCTCTCTAAGCTTTGCACCAACATACATATATTTTGGTCTTAAACAAAGCGATGATACCCAGGTTTTAAGTTTGTTCTTGAGCAATGAAAGCAGCTTATAGATTGGAGCTTACCTAGCATAAGTCGTAATACTACAATAGACAGGTTCACGTTGACGGGAAAAAACATAGTTCCAATCGATTTAGGTTGTCATCTTTCGACCATTTAAGGCCTCGAATCCTAGGGAAATTCATGAGTCCACATCCCGAAGCTTAGAATATCCAGTTGCGAGGCATTTACTCTCCCAGTGAGGTCCTCCAACTCTTCATGATGTTGTCTTTTCTCGACAAAATTTGTAGTTCAAGATATAAATTATTTTCTTAATAAATTAATTTAAGTTTAAATATATTTTTAAACTCCGTAGACATGTGCCTAGCTCTTACTCTTTGTTTGTTATAGGAGAAATAGAGAAGAGAGGGTTAAAGAAGAGAGAAAGAGAAGAGAAATAGGGATTCTCCCTTGTTTGGTTGAGGAGAAATAGGAAAGAGAGATTAAAAAAGTTGTGGGACCCACATTATATTCCTATCTTCACTGAACTGGGAAGAAATTGAAGAGATTCAATTTCTTTTGTACCCCTGCTTTTGTATATAGGACAAAACGATTGACGACGTGATGACCAATGCCATGGGTGATTATGTTTCCTTTCAGTTTCATATATTAATATTAATAAATTAATAAAATGCACAAAAAACTTATCAATAGTGGTCTTGAACTTTTGTTTTATTCTGGCATGGTTTATTTGTTTGTAACTTTAACATGTTTTTACAATATAGTTACGAAATTATTTTATTTCTTCGAAGTAAAATAAAAATGAATAATGATTAAATGTGGATTAATTAAATTAATTAATTAAAAATATAAAAAAAATAAATTAATTTTGAAAGAAAATAAAATTCAAAATAATATAAAATTATCTATTGGTTTATTTAATTGGTGGGCATTTTTGTCCTTTTAACAAAAATATCATTTCTTTCTTTTCACTTTCTATCAAACCAAACGAAGGGAGAGAGATAAACACACTTCTTTCTCTTCTATTTCTCTTATACCAAACAATACACCAAATCTACTCTATTTCTCATCTCTTTCTCTCTTCTCATACTCTTTCTCACCTCTTTCTCTTTTCTCTATTTCTTCTTACAACCAAACATAGGCTTAATGTCCTCAAAACCTTATGCATGCTCTGCCTGCCCGGCCTTGAGTTTTTGAAACTCTAGCCCGTTTACTTTTGAACTATAACCTCTAACCCAAATGGGAGTCCAAACTCTGAAAAGTGTGGTGCAGAAAAGTAACGTTGGGCCCAATTTTTGTAAGACCCACTAGAAGTGGAGGAACAACTAATTTTTAATTTTTAAGTTCAATTTTAGTCTTGACCAAAAAAAAAGTTCAATTTTAGTCATGACCAAAAAAAAATTTCAATTTTAGTCGTAATTAATTTTCGATCTCATTATAAGTTCTAATTTGTGCCCTTTCATTTATGGATGGAAATAACTGATCTCTTTTATTTGTCCTTTTTTTCTGTCTTTCTAATGAAAAAAATGACACATCAATAAATATTCATCTCTCTTAAATATCAGCATTTTCTCTAATTAAATTGTTAATTTTTTGTTACCGATGTTATTTTTTAATTAGTGGGGCAAATAATAATGAGACATCAAATTGATTAAAGGTGTGCAGGCCAATGATAAAAAAAAAACGTCAAATATAATTAAAGTATTTAACAGCTCAATTAACAAAGGAAAAACACATAGAATAAATTGAGAAGCAATATACATTTTCTCTCTCTATTCTTCTAACTGTTCTGGTGATGCAAAGACTCACCCCGGTCACACATTCTTTTCGTGCTATCCAATTAGCCAATATTATTAATATTTTTCATAATATAATTTATTGCACTAACATATAAACTAACAAAGAGATCACTGTACTATATTGCGTGTAGTACAGGTTTCATTTCGAGGGGCCAGGGCCAGCACACCTCTATGTAGGGGGTCCCAAACATAGCTTTAAAATTTGGCTGGAATCAACCAATTCGATTGATAAAACAGGTCATCTAACTCTCTTATTGGTTAAAAATGCAATTTTACAAATAAAAATTGGTTGAACTCGACTGGTTTGGCCATGACATTGGTGAACCGGGTTTTTTTTTGTGAAAAAGATGTTTGCACTGAAACAGCTCCGATAGTCAAAAAGATTTCATGGTATCAGGAAGTGGATAGTTGCAACGTATTATTGGATGCAGAAGAGGGCGTACATAAGATGGGAGTTTGGATCTTTCAAAGATATGATTCTCATAAATATTTAGGCATTTGATAAATATGTATTGCTTAATTCTTCTATACTATGTGTAGAAAAAATAAAATTATAATGAATTAGTGATGAATATTTAAAGAATTTAAAATATAAAAAATTAATCGAAAGTTTCTAAATAATATGTAAATTTACATATTAATTTATTCTAAATAAGTTTTTGCTTTTGCTATTTTCAATGAGTTGGTTCGAATTCGTTTTTTTTTTTGATAAGCAAGTTGGATCGAATTTGTTGACCTGTTTCCTGAGTATAAATGACTCTAAGTTACATTATTTATATAAATTAATAACTATTGTTTTTAACTAGATAAATAATATTTATAATGTTTAATTAAGAAATGAATAACATCTCATATCCAACTGACTTCAATTTAAAAAAAAATCTTTTTTTTACGATGGCTAATTCATTCGTCCCTTTGTCAATTGTCATCTCAATTTTTAATTTTTTTTTGGTACACTGAGAAAGGAATTTGTTAAAAGCATTTCCAGAGAATTGGTTGAGAAAATAAAAAAAAATATAATAAAAATATAGAATATCTAATAAAAGTATTAAGTATTTCTCAGTCAGTCACACTAGCTATCATGAGGCGGAATCTGTTAACGGAAATAATACACAGACACCCGAAACACCCAGAACACACCTTTTCTAGAACAAATATCTACATAAGATTGCACTGTAGCAGGTGTGGGGCGGGTGTATCGGGTGTTCGAATATCAAAGGTCATCTGTTAAATTAATTTGGTTCACAAGTAATAATTACATTATCATACTACTTGTTTACAATGCATACACGTGAGTCTCCATTGATTTGAAAATTCGGATTTTTCAATCTCGTGACAAACAACGAGTTTTTTTAGGAATTGATTATTAATTATTACACCAACTCATAGATAGCTAGCTGAGGAATGTTATGGGAGCTAGCCTCCATTACCCGTGGCTACATGATTGGCTTTTGTGAATGATGGCATGTAATGAGATAGATAAAAAAAATACTATATTAAAAATTGCAAATATATATATATATATATATATATACTTGGATTCCAAGAGAGATACACAGGGAAACTGATCGAGGACAGTATTTTTAAGGAAACAAATAGTGGGCTTTTTGACCGATATGGTGCAATTTGTTTTGGAATTTATTAATTTGGTGTAGTTTGAAAACTAATTACTAAAATGGGGTAAGTTGTATTTGAGATTGTAGACTTTTAAAGTGAAGTCTATAATGATATTGTAGACTTACTATTTTATTATTATTTTTTGTAAAAGCAGAAGTCTACGATGACATTGTAGACTTTTAGTTTTTTTTTTCGGAAATCAACCAAAGTCGTCAGTGGCATGTATGACTTTGCATGTTATTTTTTTATTTTGTGAAAGTTTACAATGGCATGTGGGACTTTATTTTTTTTTTAAAAAAAAAATCACACAATTGGTTTTCAAACATAACAATTAAAATACCACAAAAATAAATTACATGCAAATTAACATAAAATAAATGAAAATATATTTAATGGTGAGATAAAGTGTCACAATGAGGTCATCTCCTCATCCATGCCGGCTGGACCCTGCAAGGTTGCTCTGCTTGTGCTTGGGCACCTCTTGTTCTTCCTCCACGTGCTGTCTTTTGTTCGAGTGTGGGTCCATGATCGTGACCACCATCAATATTATGGATAACGATGAAAGTGGTGACGATAATGACAATAATATTGATGGTTGTCACAATAATGGACCCACAATGATGGTCACAATCCCAAGTGCGACTTACCCATTTTGGTACACTAAATTGGTAAATTCCAAAACAAATTGCACCATATCGGTCAAAAAGCCCAAATAGTTATATGATCGCATCCCATGGAGCCCTCCTCATGTGGAGGATTATTTACGCTTAACACTGTATTTAATAGAGCTGGTTTTAATTGGAAAGAACAATTATTCGATACAATACGCTATTTGATCGAGGCAGTGTCAGAATTTCATACCGTCTTGCGATCATTTTTCTCATTATCATACTTAACCAGAGGTGAATTTAGCGTTTAGAGTGATCAGTCAATGCCAAACAAATTAAACACACACCAACGTCCTGGGGAGGGGCTTCAGTGGGATCCAATGATACTTCAAAGTGATAAAATAAAAGTTTTCCCGCTATGGAAGTATGTTTTAAGAAGAAAGAAAAGGGAAGTGGGAGGGGTAGTAATAATTATCAAGGTGGGTGGAATAACCCGAAGACAACATTTAAGTATGTTTCAGATAGAATATTTCCTAAATTGGGCGCCATTAGTCATTACTAGTATCTTGTTTTAGAAATATCACAAACGAAACGGAGTATATGCCATATAAATAGAGAGAAAAATAAAAGGAAAAACGAGGCAAGAGCAGCCATTATCTCTAGCTACCCGCGAAAGTTCCAAGAGATTGAATTGACTCTCGAGTGGAGAAGCGTCTTTAAAAAAAAAGTATTATTGAGAAATATTTGGAAATTTACTTAATTTTGTATTATGTTAGATTAGACTAGTACTAATATTCAAGAGTGAGGGCTGTTATTTTGATTAGGGAGAGAGCTGTGTTCACAACTATATTTTGCATTTATATTTAGACGAGGCACTACTTGTACTTTTTGTCTCTTTAATGTATTTTGGTTTATAAAAAAAAAAACTAGTACTAATATTAATATTCAACAAAATTGTGTGCATGCTAGTTTAGTTCCAATTTTGTACGACTCTACGATTTGATATCATCATGGAAAGAAGTTATATATGTATTGGTTACGCAGTTGTGTGTATTTAATTAAACACAAGGTTGAACATTTTAATTGGAAATATTTGTAGTCTTCAGTTTTGACTGATCATTTTTTTATAAGTAAAAATATTGAAATGGAGTGCAAGGGTACTCCAATCCATTAATTTTTTTTTGGTCCAATATTGAAGGGTCGAGAGTTATCATTTGTGGGGTCTTGTAGCATGCACGTGTTTAGTGTTTGGTTTGGATACCTGCTTGTCATCTCCAATCAAGTTTAGTAGGGAAAAGGTGGTTTTACCCTTAATAATGAAATTCATGTTTGAATATTTTAAATTAAACATGATTTTAACAAAACTCATGTTCTTAATTCCTAAAAAAAAGAAACTCATGTTCTTAATTAATTTAATAAAATTCATTGGATGAATATTATTATATAACGTATGTGTAAAAAAAATTTATACTGTGAGTGCATCGTCAATTAATGATGTTTAAAATAAACATAATGGGAGGTGAGTAGTATTTTTTCAACAAATTACAGTGGTGAGTGATTGTTTTAAGAATAGAAGGATCGCATTATTTAAGCATACCTGATGAGAGAGGTTTTTCCTAAATTTATTTATCTATGCACTTGTCTACTTTTTTTTTTTTGAGTTGCTGCACTTGTCTACTTTTACTTTAAAGGAATGACAAGTTATTTGATATATTTTTTTTGAAAAGTCAAAGAGATTAATTTTATAAGATGAACTAATTAAGAAGTTACAAGTTATTTAATATAAATACGTTTATTTCTTCTTACTATTCTATCTGATTGAATGATAATTTTTTATTTTTACAATTTTTATTTCCTTCACCATTTAAATATACCCTCAGGTAGGCGAATGCATTTTTTCTATAAATTTATCTTTTCATCATTATTTTTTCTCTTTTAATTTTTAGGCAAAGAAACTTTTTTGAGTTTTTTCTATGAAGTCTAATATATTTTTTATCTTCTAATTTTTTCTTCGGTTGAATAAAAAATAATTAATTTTTTATTTTTTTTTCTGTGCAATTTTCTGTCCTTGTTTTCTTTGAAAATAAAGGAGTAAACAGGCCTGGCCAAAGAAGGAAGAAAAAAAAAAACCACAAAAAATGGGAGGAAACTAAACGAGATCAAATTAAGATGGGGCCAACCAAAGAGTCTTGGCCTAGTGGTGGAATATTAGAATTTTTTAGGGAGTTGATCTGTTGGTAGTCTCAGAGGTAAAACCATGTCTTGACTAGTCCAAGTTTCTATGGACAAGTACAGATTAGTCTTTCATTAAAAATATTGGGACACTGCATGGAGTCGGAGCGATTTCTCCTAAAAAAAATTAAGATGGGGCCACGTACGGGGACGAATTTATGGAGAAATGTGAAGCAATGCGATAGATACCGACTGATTGCATGTTTAAGAAATCAAAGAGGCAAGTTGAAGAGAGAGAAAGAGGTGAAGCAATTGCTCCGTGGACACATCAAACAGTACCAGTCATCTCGTGCCTTTGTATTTTATCAAACTTTCTCTCTCTGACAATATTCGTTTTGTGGGCTCCCCACTCTCCCAACCCAACCAGCAGCGATGCCTCACGGTCACGGACGGCATCCACCCCCCTCCCTCCCACCTTAGTCCTTTCTCTCTCCCCCATCTTTTTCATGAGAAGACTATGCCATTAATGATACAATTATGGCATAATCATTTTTCATAGAGCGATGATAGGCTGACCGCCACACACCCGAGGCCAGTGAAAGAAATGGCGACCGTGGATGTGTGGTGGGTGAATTTTGGGGTTAGTAAATCATTTCCCTTTTTCATAATTGCCCCCTAACTCCTAAGTGTGGTATTTTGATTGCAGGATTCTCTGAATTCAATTTCTAATTTTAAGAAAGATTTTCGATTTCGAGACTAGCAGTAAACAACAGTATTTAACTCTACTAGTAGTACCAGTTTACTACTAGGAGGGATATTTTAATTCCCCTTTCATGTTTTATTTGAATACTCTACAACTTTCTCCTAATTTTTTTTTTGTTTATAAGGCCGACAAAGTTAAACTAAAACTAAATTTTAGATTGTTCAACTTAAGTGTATTAATTTAATTTAATAAACATTAATACATCTTTCATATATAAAAGTAATCACTTGTGCTCAATCTCGTAGTTAATTACCTGATAAATTATATTAAGAGTAATGTAAACATTTAAATTGGTAAAAATTTTTGGTGAAGTTTAAATTGGTAATTCAAACATTACAAAGTCACTATGTATATTAATTTTGTAAAAAAAACCACTATCAAATTATATTCATTCAAAGATTTAAATTTTTTATCATATTCGTTTTTATGAAGAAAAAAAACAAAGTGACATAAAACGATTAATTCAATGAGAATTTTTTTTAGAAAATTAATGTGATGACACGTAAATATTTGAATGACTAATTTTAAGGGTTTATTTATGTAGAAAAACTTAATAAGGATAATTAATGTTTTATACAAGAATCTCATCCAACTTCAAGGACGTACTAGGTAATGGCAGGGAGAAGAAGCAATGCTCCATCAGTCTAACTTACACATACACGAAGGTCGGAACCAATGCATGTGCTGAGTCTAACACCAATTCAACAACGGTACGAACTGCACCTTAGACTTAGTAGCTCACATTTAATTGACTTGGTTACATAGAATTACACTGTTACTTGATTAGCTAGCTATATTAGTTATAAAGTACTATTGGGTATATATGGAGCGAGAAAGAAAGTGAGATAAAGAGAGAGAGAGAGTGGTCCAGCTTAGTCTATGGCTGACTGACACCCACAGCAGCCGTGTTGTTGATAAGGAGAGAAACAAAAGAAGAAATATCCAGCGGGCAACAACTTCTTCTAGCTCCTAAGTCTCTCCTTAATTGATTCATCATCAATTCAATTCTCTAGCTCAAGGCTATCTTGTTCTGTCACCGCGATTCACATGTAACACCAATTTCAATTTCTTCTATTATACTAATACTACTACTTTTTTTTTCTTTCTTGTCTCAAGTCAGAAATTTATATATTTATTTATTTTTAATTGTTTTAGTAGCTAGAGCCTCCGTTGTCCGCTTCAAAACTTTTGAGACAGTACTTTCGGAATTCGCTAGTTTAGGACGACACATGGATTTTTCTTCGGTTCCAAAGATGATGATGTCTGAAGAAGCAGTTTGTGTTAATCCTTCCAGTTCCAACCCCAGAGGCGCCTCAACCTCAAACTCAAACCCTAATCCTAATAACCCTAATTCAAACTCGGTCAACAAGAGAAAAAGAAGTCTACCCGGAACACCAGGCAAGTTGAGGTTCTTCATTCTTCCTCTCTCATTAGTTATTAATCTCTTCTACATAATATATATGCTATTATTATCATTTTTTAATTAAAATATGTTAATTAATGAATTGAGCAGATCCGAATGCGGAAGTGATAGCTCTGTCGCCAAAGTCACTGATGGCAACGAACCGTTTCATGTGCGAAGTGTGCGGCAAGGGGTTTCAGAGGGACCAGAACCTGCAACTGCATCGGAGGGGGCACAACTTGCCGTGGAAGCTGAAGCAGAGAGCGAGCGGGGAAGTGGTGAGGAAGAAGGTGTACGTGTGTCCGGAGAAGAGTTGCGTGCACAACGACCCTAGCAGGGCACTGGGGGACCTGACGGGGATAAAGAAGCACTTCAGCAGGAAGCACGGCGAGAAGAAGTGGAAGTGCGACAAGTGCTCCAAGAAGTATGCTGTTCAATCTGACTGGAAGGCCCATACCAAGATTTGTGGGACTAGAGAGTACAGATGTGACTGTGGCACACTTTTCTCCAGGTAGAGTACACACACTTTCACATGCACTTCAAGCTGGAGTACTTTACTTGGAGAGGGCTTATTAATTCTTCAACACACAAGTTCAATATTCATAAACTTTTACATTTTATAGTCTATGAATATCAATGGCCCTGGGATTTTTTGGAGTATATATCCCAAGGTAATTAAGGAGTCCCTAGGCCCTAGCATGCACTAATCTGTGTTCGACTGAGTGATAAGTAAAGTCTAACTACATATTGTTCCATCACCAGGACCATGAGATTTGTATAGTCGATCTTTGTATTGATCACAAATTTCTTTCCTGTTCGTTAATCTTAACTGTAAGTTTGTTGCTTTAATTATGGCCATTACACTAATACTCCTATCATGATTAATATTAGTCGATGGAATATAATATTAATTGTATACCTAATTCGTTGAATTTATTATTAATGCATGCTGAGTAGTACTACTACACAATTAAATGTTGGTTTTGATTCGAGAATGTCACTAAACAATAAATGAGGGTGTTATTAATTGTTTGTAATTTTCCGTGTACATTATTATTTGTGTGGGTGTGCATGTGACAAATCAGGAAGGACAGCTTCTTAACGCACAGAGCCTTTTGTGACGCCTTGGCGGAACGTAGTGCGAGGATAGCTTCATCGGTTCCAGCGGTTTTCTCCAACTATGGAAACAACAATCTAATGATGAACGCTCATCAGGCACCGCAGAGTCTACTTGGGTTTAATCCAGAATTTGGTGGGCCAGGCGCACAACAACAACAACAACCATTAATGGGAAATTTTGCGGATGCAGACCATAGCCAAAAGCTGATGAGGCTTCCTCTATGGCTAGACCACCACCAGCAAGCCAATAATATGAATCCTCCTCTTAGCAACAACTCCAGTGTATTAATCTCATCACCACCATGCACCTTATTAATTTATTGCCTGATGTAGTCCTAACGACTAACACGTTTGTGTCATGGCCACAGGGACAGTGGGGGAATTGCCGATACCCAGAAGCATCATTCATCACAAGTAGTAGTGGGGCTCTACCTATGCCACCTGTCATATTGCCACAAGGAGTAATGAAGCTAGAACCACAAGAAAACAAAGTGGACTTGTCACATAGCGTAACCTCTTTGTACCCACAAGAAGGCTTAGCAGGCATAGCTCACATGTCAATGGAATCCACGAGGATCAATGGTAACAATGTCTTTGGCAGCAACAACGTAGTTGAGATTCAGAAGTTGTTCAAGCAAGCAAATATTCAAGCTGGAAACTTCAGTGATATGGTGAATAATTCCCAAGCAAGTAGCAGTGCCAACGTTGGGGAGTGGCAAAGTCCTCCTCCACAACCACAAATGATGGAGAATAAGCAAGTACATTATTGTAGCAGTTCGAATAATGAAGACTTAACCAGAGACTTCCTTGGTGTTGGAGATCATGAGGAGTCATTGAACAGGTCACCCTTCTTGCTGTTCAATCCAATAGGGCCAGCCATGAACCTGCAAACCCAGTTCGGTGGACACTACTGATCCAGTTGTACTTGCAGCAATATAATTATATATATATATATATATATATATGGATCGGAGTAGCTTTAGAGTTAAACCCGTGAACGTGAAGTTGTAAGATATCATATTCATACATAGCTACCAGCAGCAGATAAACACTAGTCGATCATGATGATAACAAGGAGCTAATTAGTTTGGTTTGCTAGCTAGCGAGCAAAGGACTCGGATTCGGAGGCATGGACAGTGAAACAGTCACGTGATATCAATACGATAAACATCTCGTGAGGGAGGTGGGGGCCATTGCATTTTGGAATAATTAGAGACAGACAATTTAAATATACATTATTTCTCTCCTTTCCTATTTCTATACTTGCTGTATACTGTTAAGTTTAAAATTACACACTTTTTCTTCATCGAATTATCTCTTCTCATGGTTAATATTTATAGTGTTTTAGAGGGCATAATACAAGTTGGAACAAAAAACGCGCCTTTCATCCATGCATGTCGTGGGGAGTAGAAAGCCCTATAATATTTATATTATTATTCTACTAAAATTCTTCTGCCCCCATGCTTTACCGTTGATAGAACTTTACAGCGTCTGACATGGTGGCTATGACCTACTTCATTTGTTTTTAGTGACCTTTCAGCTGTGGAGGCCGTGAGCTGCTTTCCACCCCTATATTAAAATACGAATATTAACAGGTAAATGATTTCTCCTAGCTAGCCTCTTTAAAAAATTTGTTTTCATGAATCTGTCGTCTTGTTTAGAGACGGATATTGATAAATAGATCAAGAAATATAGAGAAGGGATTAATTGATTACAGATATCAAACTCTTTTAGTTATATCAATTAATTAATAACTTTTTATAAAATATAAATTAATCAATTCAAATGTTGAACCGCGTGATATTATTATTCTGATTATGTATATTAAATTTTAGATAATTTGAACATTCATAAGTGTGTCCCCTAACGATATGAATATTTAATTATATTTTGAATAAAATATTACTATCTGTTAAAATAATATTTTGAATGACATATTTTGAATATTTTGAGTTTTTTAGACATTAATTATTTTACTATAATGATAATAATGAAACGGAGACACGTATAAGTTATTCATTATTGCTCTATGTACATTAATATTTGTAATCTTCTGGCCTCAGAGCTTAAAAAAATAAAATGAAAAATGAAAAATGGATGCTCTATTACAATACAACTATGGACATCGATCGATATTTAAAAATACAAAAAAAAAAACACATTTTTTTATTGTTTGTTATTTCAAGATTAAAAAAAATGACAATCTACTTATTAATTATATAGTACGAAAGAAATATTAAAATCTTAAATAATGAAAAGAAGAAGAAGATACCATACAAAAACAAACATATATTTGAAATGACAATTTTTATGCGACAAAATAATAAGGCAATGTAGTATTTAATTAATTATATCTTCTATTTATTGATTCTATCCTCTCAAGCAAATGTTGAGAACTTAAAAATAATATAATTACGTGAGAAATTGTTATAGTTATATGCTTATATATATGGAAGAGATTTTTTTTCTTCCTTTTATTGTTACAATTTAGAATATGACAACAAAATAGACAAATTTTTTTTTGATTATATTCCGTTAGATCAAGAGAAATTAATGCAGTAGCATAGACGTCGGTGGTGTCCAATAGTAAATCCAAGAGATCAGAACAAAATATGGGACCCTTCTATCATTTTGAGATCACTCACTCATGTCATGGTGTCTGCTGCAAACCACAAAATTAAGCTACGCCATCCACGTTAGAAAGAAGCAGCACCCAGTACATCATATATCTTAATATTTATCCGTCATTGTCACCTTTCATCGATATCGGCGGCAACGGTGGGTCATGCTCACTATATGCTGCCGCAGTATAGCGGTGACGTTCAGCCGCAGCCTTCTGGGTTGGTGAAGATCAATATCAAAGTTGGAGGTAAAAAATGAATTAAGGAAGAAATTGTACACGTACATTTTTCTTGTCATATTTTGAGGGAGAGAGAAAGAGTTGGTCAACGCTGCTTTTTGATTGGAAAATGCCACTGTCTTCCGGTGATCATTTGGGTAATAATATTTAGGTGATATATACTAAAGAACAGTGAGAGTTAAACGCGCACCCATCAACTATATTATGAAAATGTTGGAAAATGTTGCTTTTACATCTCAGTTTACAAGCATACAGTAGTTAACTCTTCGATGCCCCAGAGTATATATATATATATATTATGAAAATGTAATTTGATAGAGGAGTATCTATGTTGTTTTGATTATCTATTTCAGCTAGCTTAAGTTTGAATTATGCAGTAGAGACACCCAAAACGTTAGTCTGTGTGGTGTCTAATTAAGTGAATTTGCCAAAAAATGTCCCGTTGTTTTTAATTAAAATCAAAATTTGCTTTTAAAAGTATGTTTGAGTAAAATTGAAAAAAATGCAACTTTTATATTGTATTTAAAATCTTATATTAGATTTTATTTTAAATTTAATTTGCTTTTGAAATGAAAATTTTCAAGTGTCAATCATGATTTCACTTTATACTTACTCGATGATCAAACTAAAATTAATTTTGTGATTATTTATTTATGATTTATGCAATTTTGTGTGATCAAACTAAAACTAAATTATTTATGATTTTTCTCGATTTCTACGTAATATGCATGGGAAATTTCTTTATTTTTACATGATTTATTTTAGTATATCTTTGCCTTTTAATTTTGAGCTTTTATTTTATTGTGTTTATTCATCTCTTAAATATTTTTCTATATCCTCTGTCCTTCACTCCATTAATCTTGTTTCCTTAATTTTCTTGAGTGAATTATTCCTTTTTTTTTATAAAATTTGAGTGAAGTATTCTAGATTCGATGTTCAGAGGATTTAAATTTTACATGAAATTAAATTCCTCGATTTTTGCTTGTACCAACAAAGCTTTCAGATTCACGTGACTCAAGAAAATAATTAATAATATAATGAATAAAGTAGTATATTAGTCAATGAGCTATGATACATAGATACCTATACACCTATATGACACCCCACTTTAATGAATAAAATAAGAGAATGAGGTGTGTGATGGGTGTATGGTGGGTGTGTGTGTAACATTAATGATTAGTCAATTGAGGCAAATTGATTCTGGCATTGCTTTCCAGTGTACACTTGAAAATAGTAAGCACACAGAATATTTTTTTTGACGCAAAAAAAAAAAGAGACACACAGAATTGGCTTTACAAGGAGCGCATAAACAAAGGCTTTAGTATTAATTTGACCTTGTAACATGAGAGATTTTTGAGTTAGGTTTTTATAAAGAAAGTTAAATTTTTTTGTTCTTTTTTTATTGATTTTTTTAATTTAGTCTCTCACTAGCGTTGACCGCTGATGTGACCATGTGAAGTCCTTGCAAATTTCTATGTGGCACCTCATTAAACCTACATAGCTTACACGTCATTTGACACATATTTATAAAAATATTAAATTTTTAACTTAGTCCCTATAAAAAACGTGTTTTGAATTTAGTCCCTCTCCTTCTCCCCCTTCTCCACCACCCATCTCCTCCACCACCACCCCCACCTCCTTCTCTCCCCTCCTCCACCAGCACCCTCTCCTTCTCCGACCACCCACCACCCCCCTCCTCATATCCATTCCCTTATCTTCTCCTTTCTTCTTCTCTGGTTCTCTCAAGTTCCATTATCTCCCAAACCCCAAAACACCCCAAAAAAAACCCTAGAAGAAACTACAAAACAGAATCAAAACCTCGAAGAAAAATGGACGAGGTAATTTCATTTCTAACACCACTGAAAATTTTAACATATATGCAAGTCTCTTGAATCCTCCTCCTCTTTCTTCACGTGTTGTGTCTTTGTCTTACCAATTTGGACAGAACCAGCAACCCCCTTTGCTTACTCTTCCCCATGTTTTTGCAATTCATCACCAACCTTTGGTTACACGAATCCATAGCACCCAACACCCAAGCCCCACCAGCGAGTTGAAAAGGCAGAAGTAGAGACATGTCTCTGACGCCTAAGAGGAGGTGGGGGATGGAGGTGGTGGGGAAAGGGGATCGAAGGAGGGGGTGGTGGTGGTGATGGTAGTGGGGGGGGAGAGCTTGCACTACAAAAAAATCGGGGCGTTACCGACGGACAAAAACTGTTGGTAACATGAATTTTAAATTTTTTTAAAAACCGTACCTTTACCGATGGAAAATATCTGTCGGTAACTTTTCCGACGAAAAATTCGGTCGGTAAATTCAAAATCTTTCATTTTCTGACGGAATAAGACCGTCGGTAATGGTAAAAAAAAATTCAAATTCAAAAATAAATTAAAAGCTATCAACGGCAAAAAAAATCCATTTACCGACGGATACGCTTTTTTATCGACGGAAAAGTTCCGTCGGAAACGTAAGATTTACCGATGGAATATTTTCTGTCGTTAAAATTCGTCGGTAATACAACTTTTTCTTGTATTGGGGACTAAATTCAAAACCTTTTTTTTCAGGGGGACTACATTAAAAATTTAATATTTTTATAGGGATGGTTAGTTGACGTGTAAGTGCTACATCAGTATTTCGTGCCACGTAGGAATGATGATTGTGCCATAAGTGTGCCACTTAGCAAGTCAACTCACTCCAGGGACTAAAATAAAAAAATAAAATAAAAGGAAGACAAACAAAGTTTAACTTTTATTATAGGAACTAAATTTAAAATCAAAAATATTACAGGGACCAAATTAATATTAAAGCCATAAGTAAATTAATGACTTTGTAGGAGATGAAAAATACACGTGCATCATTGTAATTTTTTCTCACAAAAATATTTGTTTTATATAAAGAGGGAGATCGAACTCATGTGCGGAGCTACAATGAGCTAAGCCTGAGACCCTTAATTTTACCCTTAATTTTATAAAGTATAATGATCAATGGACTCCTCTTTTACACTTTGACACACCTCTTATTTCATTGGAATGAGATGTGAGAAGAATAATAAAGTATCTATGTATCATTGACTTTTTATAAAATTACATTAAGCATTTTTAACCGTAAAATAAACAGGTTATTTTCCCCTTCACACACAAAAAAAAATTCCTCTTTTGAATTATTTAACACAAGAAACAAAAAAATACAATTTAATTAACAAAACAAACAATAAATATGAAAAAAAAGGGACAGGCAAGGAGTACATACAGATTCCCTCCCCTGAAGGACATTCTATGGTGCAAACAAGTCAAACCCCAAAAATGATGATTATATGGCCAAAAAGCAATCAAAAAGTGGATCGTGACCGTTGATAACTCAACCTCACATCGTGGCTCCAAGAACAAGAACAAGAGGCACCCACACGATGATCTCCACCCCGAAACTCACGCAACCCGCAGAAGTACTGTCCACGGCCGGAACTGCACCGTCACCATTGTCATCATTTTTATTGCTTTCTTCCGTCGATGACTTGGTCTTATCATCAGATTTGGGCGAAACTCCTTTCGCCGGCGACGGCGCCGGAGCCTTAGCCTTGGGAAGGACGAAGTCAAGTGGAAGAAGCACTCTGTCCACCTGATAAATCGCAAGCTTGTTATCAGCATACACAGTACCCGTGACGGTGGCGTTAACCGCGCCGGTGGTCATGCTGACGCGGCTGCCACCGTAAGTGGTGACGTTCAATTGCAGCCTCTTGGGGTCATCGCCGGCCTGGGTCTGAACCGGGTTGGTGAGAGTATCGAAATTGGAAATTGAAATGGAGGAAGAGAGTGTGTGGAACTGTAAAAGCTCCACCTTTTGGCTGTCACCGAGGGAGTTGAGGAACCCTGCTTTTAGCTTGGAGAAGGCACTGTCTTCCGGGGCGAAAAGGGTTAACCCTGAAGAGCCTGAAGTCACGAGCTGTGAGTTGAGTTGGTTGATTAATTGGGTGGTTTTTAGGAGACGGATGAGAACAGAGAATCTCTTTGCCTTCTTGAGGATTTGGATAATGTCAATGGTTGGGGGTTTTGGGATGGTCGTGGTGGTTGGTGTAGGGGCCCCATTGGGTGACACGGGTACTAGAGGAACTGCGTTGATTCCCGCTGGTGGAGTAGCTGCAGGTGATTGTGGCTGTGTTGGGATTGGAGGAGATGTTTGTGGAGGCTGAACTGGGGACAGTGTCTGAGCTGATATTGTGGTCGTGACTACTAGTATTAGTACTAGTGAGGCAGAGAAGAGAAATTCTTTTGCCATTTGTTTTAGTGGTTAATGAAGGTTAGTGGATTTTGTAGGGAGGAAAGGGGGCAGAGAGTGTTTAATTCCAAGCTTTGAGATAAAGACTGTAATTTTACTTGAGAGATTTTAGCTGTTGTTGTGATGAGGAAAATGGCTTAGGGGGATTCCTTTTTATATCTAGGCTGGGAGAGAATGATATAATTGATAAGTATAGTTGGTAGTTTAGTTAGAAGGAATAGGTTAGATTTATTCTGATAACAGGTTTCCCTTACCTATCGTGGAAAGGTGGTGCATCATTGATGTATGTATGGTTAGAGGTGACAGAACCATTGAGAAATTAATTATTATTTGGTGGCGGGAAGATGGGGAAGTGTCATCAAGGAACAATATTGAGATGCACATATAAGGACTATATTTTTTGCTTTAATATCATAGGTTGTCATCGGTTAGATGCATGCATATGTGAAAATGTCATTTGAAAGGTGGTCACCCTATATACATATGTTGAGTGACTTGGATCAATAAGGAGGAAAGGAAATCATTGTCTGACAGAGGTTTAGTTTAGAATTGATTAATTTATGATTAGAATCCTAGCTGAGACAATGATATCTGCTATATAGTTTGGCATAGATGCCAACAATAATTAGATGAAAGATGATCATAATCTCCGCTACAGATGAGATATACCCTCACAAGTCACAACTCACAAACTACTAGTAACATTTCACAACTATGACATTCCACCTTCCTACCAATTGTGTTTGTTTTTTGGGGGTGGGGGGGGCTCTATATTAATATTAATCCCTCGCTTCCTCACCACCCACACATCAAACATACATTGTAAGAATACTCCAAGAAACATCAAGGTTAAAGCCAATTTGCTTAGCCTCCAATTACCAAGGGCGAAGATGAAGCAAGGTCTCTTTTCCTTCTCACTCCTTCTCCTACTGATCATGTTTTCCTCTCTGTATCCTTCCAACACAGCAGAAGCAGCAGCAGCACTAGCACCTGCAGCAGCTCCTAAAAAAGCCCCACCAAAAGTGGCCCCAGCACCAAAGGCAGCAGCAGGAGCACCAACATCATCAAAGCCATTAGTCCCCACATCGCCAGACTCCTCAGAATCCGACTCCACCCCAGACGACATCACCAGAATCCTCAAAAAGGCCAAAACATTCACGATCCTGACCCGCCTCCTGAAGACCACGGAAATAATGAACAACATAAACTCGCAGCTTATAACCGCCAAGAGTGGTGGCTTAACCATCCTTGCACCAGACGACGCGGCCTTCTCACAGCTGAAAGCAGGGTTCCTCAACTCCCTCAACGAGGGAAAGAAGATAGAGCTGTTGCAATTCCACATTCTTCCAGAGTATGTTTCCAGCTCTAACTTTGATTCTCTCAGCAACCCTGTCCAGACGGTTGCCGGTAAAGACCCCACCAGGCTCCCACTCAATGTTGAGTCGTACGGAAGCAGCGTCAACATTTCAACGGGTGTGGTCAATGCCACAGTCACGGGCGTGGTGTACTCTGACAACAAGCTAGCCATATACCGTGTGGACAAGGTGCTGCTTCCACTCGATTTCTTCGCCACCAAGGCTCCCGCTTCCGCCCCTGTTGCGGCAAAGGCTCCCAAAGCTCATGATAAGGAGAAGTCATCTGCTGAAGATGATACGGATGACACAACCCAGGATCAGAACGCTTCTGGTGCTGTGAGTTTAATCAGAATTCAGGGAACGACATTGATGTCCACTGGGGTAGCTTTCCTTGCGGTAGCAGCAACCTTCTGCAGTATTTGAAAGATCATCCACTTGGGCTTGGCATGGCAGCTGCATATGAATTTCTGAAATAATTAAGAACCTTGCTTTGTGTCTCTCTCTCGCTCTCTTTCTTTTATTCTCTCTTGTTCTTTCTTTTCTTTAGGGATGTGATTAAGATTTTTTTTTTGCGTGATCATTTTGATTTTAATTTGTATTTGTATGAATTGATCACAGTCTAAGTGGAATATATGACTCGATCTGTCCAATCTCTGATATTAATTACTGGTTTATTTGTTCTTCCCTTTAGAGGTTATGGCATCTTACTTATCAGGGCCATGCCATTGCCGAGACTTTAGTAGTTACCACCTCTGGCACTAATATATGCCTATACTTGATGGAGAACCACTTGGTTTCCTTGCATAGAAAGAAATGAATGCAATACAAATTAGTCAAAACAGAACGAAGAGATTTAAATTACAAAATTCATTCAACACAAAGAGAAGGATTTAATTTATCAAAGGTAATATTTCTTCTTACATAAACAGTAGCACATAAAAACTCACAAAGATGGAAACAACGAGAGAAAGAGAGATATATATGTGGATATTATTTCATTTGATTCGCAAAACCATTTTATTAGTAAACTTACTCGTTTTATACACATATCTATTTCTTTGAAATGTAATATGAATAAGTGAGTAGTGGAAAAAATTAAAAGCATATTACCATATGACATGAGTAGTAGTTACCCAGGTTCCTAAAGTACAACGTTGGGGTTCGATTTCCACCGTTTGTATGAAAGATTATCTTTTGGATGCAAGAATATTATGTTTTCTTTCGTTTCCCATAAATTCTATATGTAAGTGATCAGTTTTCAATCAATCATCTAATTACTATTTCATAATTTATTTTAATGAAATGAAAAAGTTTCTATTTCTTGATTCTTTAACCAATTCTTGAGACACTTTTTTGATGGAAAATTCTTAAGACACTTGACCATTTAAACATTTACTAGAAAGGTACCCGTGCTATGTACGAGACCTCCTTTTAACTCTATTTATCTCAAAATAAGTGATGTTAAAGTAATGGAAAAAAGTCACAAAATAAGTGTTATTTTATTGTTTTCAATTAATTTTTAATTATTTTATTCTAATTTTATCTCAAATAATATTTTTTTAGAGTGTTGTATTAGTTTTAGTTTCGAGCACGATAATTGATAAGGTTAATTTGGTAAAATTATTATTCATTCATTCTTTTTAGAGTAATTATTTTTCTTAATCTGTGTGAAAAACTTTAAATGTTACTTATTTTGAGAGGGATGAAGTATTATTTTTTAGAAATGCTAAGAACACATCCTCTAACACGTTCTTTTAAACACATTATCTATGATTTGATAGAATTCATTTGGGTCTTATTAAATTATATGGGTGACATAATTTGATGGGATCCATTATCAAAGTAATAAGAACAACATGAATTTCAACTAATTATAAAAATTGTGTTAAAAAGAGTGTCAAATAATATGTTGCTAGCATTTTGCTTATTTTTAATAAATAAATATATTAAAAATTTATACAATTAATTTAATATACAACAGTATTTATTTTAATATATTTAGTGGTGCAGATTAATTATGTATTTGATACAACAAATGACCTCTTGGCATATAAAATATAATTATTAATTAAAAAATAATCACCTATATAATTATAACTATTAAAGTAATATAACATATTCTACAGATAGATAGACTAATCTCCGTCGGAGACCTTACTTAAGATATCCGAGCTCAGTGTTACTCAAACCAACACAATGTTTATACTATTGATAAATAAAATAGTATTATATAAAAAATATAACATATTTAATATTATTTTTTATATTAAACATATTTAATATTATTAATTAAATAGATAAATGTTTAATTATTATTAAAACCCACCGTGTCACTGTAGCGGCATATTATTAATTAAATAGATAAATGTTTAATTATTATAAAAACCCACCATGTCACTGTAGCGGCAGTGCATGGGTTTCAATATGACTATAAATAATACAGTTTTAACCAATGAATATTTAATAATACTCTTTTTGGAGTTGGGATGAAAAAACTTATAGTAGAATTTGGAAAATAAGGAAAAAAGAAAAAAAAACTGATAGAAGATAACAAGAAGAATAAAGATTAGTAGATACTCTTTGGGGTGTATATTATTAGAGAGAGATAGAATGAGATGAGAGAAAAGTGATAAAATAATGTGATATGTAATGTGATAATTAAAAAGAGATAAAAAAATAAAAAATATTAAATGGATAAATTAATTTTTAAAATATACATGTATTATTGCTCTAACAAGAAAGGGAGCCACGGGGTACATTTTAGAATTGACACTTGAATTTACCACTGATGGCAGGTCTGGTTTTGATTAAATTTGAGAAATGATTTACTGACCCCAAAATCCACCCACCACACACCTACAGTCACTATTTCTTTCATTAGCCTTGGGTGTATTGCGGGTGTGTGGTGGTCAGCCTATCATCACCAATTAAATTTAGAAGAATAAGTGAGTCAATTTTTTCTAATTCGGAAATACTTTTTCGGACGAAGGAAATCTGCACGAAATCAACGTGGCATGTTTTGATTGCTTACTCCCTAGACCTCTGTCTTTCTCCTTCTCTCTCTCTCCTTTTCTTTCTTTCCTCTTATTAATCTTCTCATACGTTTCCCCTCCCCCTTTTCCCTTTTCCTTTTTTTCTTCAATCAGAACTACAAAGATCTCGGATGTCAAAAAGATAGTCACATAATATATAACACTCGTTTATTAGAATGAATTCAACACAGAAAGAGATACAATACAAAGACCTCGGATGTCAGACACAATGCGTAATTAATTAAAGCCCTACTAATTCACTCTGGTAAATATTCCCTCCTAATTTTCACCTTCCATGCCCAATCACAAGTACAACACTCGAATATCAATATAATATATCATATAGTAGTAGCTGCTGGTTCATTGGTATATTAATTTAGACCCTTATGTTGTGAAAACTGGCACGCACGAAGACAACTCCAAGAACAAGGGCAACCCACGTTATTCCACTTCCACACATGCTGCTGCTGATTCTCATACCGCCAGAGGTCACAGTGGGAACAACCTGCGAGGAAGAATCTTCCGATGACGCTGGCTTCTCCTTGTCATCATCAGGTTTGGGCGCCTTCGCAGCATCGCTTGCCGGCGCCGGTGCCAGAGCCGTGGGCGCCGCCGCAATTGTCTTTGACTTGGTACTACTAGGGAAGAATTCCGAAGGAACAAGCACCTTCCCAACCTTATAAATAGCAAGATGCTTATCCACATATATGATCCCACTAATCGTGGCATTAACCTGCCCCGTGGTAATGTTCACACTTCCCCCATAACTGATAACATTAAGTTCCACCTTTCCCGGCTTGTTTCCGGCGAGTGTTCGCACCGGGTTGGTCAGGGTATCGAAGTTGGAGCTGGAGACGAAGTCAGGGATAACGTGGAATTGAAGGAGCTCGAGCTTCTGGCCATCGGAGAGGGTGTTGAGGAACCCCGGTTTGAGTTCCGAGAAGGCGCCGTCGTCGGGTGCGAGGATGGTTAGGCCGCCGGATTTTATGGTTAGGAGTTGGGAGTTGAGTTGGTTGATCAGTTGGGTGGTTTTCATGAGGCGGATGAAGATGTTGAATGAGTTGGCTCTTTTTAGGATTCCCACGATGTCGGTTGTGCCGCCGCCGGTGTTGTCACTGGGTGGTTGGGGTAATGTGGGGACTAAGGGTGTTGTTGTTGGGGCTGCGGTTGGTGTGGTTGGGGTAGTGGTAGGGGGAGACTGAACTGGTGCGGTTGCAGGGGATAGTGCTGCTAAAGTAGTGGAACACAAGAGGGAAACTAGTAGTAGTAGTAGTAGTTGTGTTAAAAGTGATTGCTTCCTCATAGTGTTAAAAGTTGGGGTATTTTTGTTTTGAATTGTACTATTGTAATGAGTGTGTTTGATTGATGCACTGGAGAGATGGGGCTTTGGGGGGTTTTATTGAGGCTTGTGGACAATGACTGGCAGGTGAATGGCTTGGTTAATTGTGATTTGTGAGCGTACATATAGTTAAGTGTTCGGGAGATTTGGGTGTTGCGTCAATTAAGATGGATCTGTGAGTGAGAGATGTTTCGGCTATGGAGGAATTGGTTTTTGGATTTGAAAGGGACAGGTTAAGCAGAGTGAGGTGCAGAGTAACCATGAGATGGGAGCAGAGTTGGATCTGGATGTGTGAATGGGTTTGGAGTGTATGTTTCTATTATCTGGCAAGGGGTTTGAGATGGCTCGTCATCGCAGATTGAATCCATGGGGCAATTTTATTTATTTGTTTATTTTTGCTTGAGAATGCAGGGAAAACAGAGTGCGAGCTCAATTTGATCGATGTAGGCGTATGATTTACAGTACAGGGGAGTTAGATTAGATATAGATGCATGCATGTGTTGCTTTTGTTTCGAAATTATTCTAAAATCCACCTCTTTTTGATTTTTTATTAAAATTAAAAAAGAATATCTTGTTTTTGTTTTTCTAATATTAATTTTTTTGCTTAAATATGAACTTGGTCCCGGTAAATATTCGAGTTTTGAATTTAGTCCCTACATTTAAAGTCAACGGTTTTTAGTCCTCCCAAATTTCAAGTTTTGAATTTAGTTCCTTCCTTGCGTTGACCAGTGCCATGTCACTCTTAAAACGCTGACGTGACACACTACTAGCCACGTCATTTGACACGTCATTCATTTATAGGGACTAAAATCAAAACATATAATTTTTACAGGGACCTCCACCTCCACTTTCTCCCCCTCCTCCTCCTCCTCCTCCACCACCACCGCCGCCGCCGCCGCCGCCACCACCGTCCCAGACTGTTAAAAGAGCATGGCTAATTTCTCACTGTCAACATCAAAAGGCAAGTTTCCAACGAAGATCTTCAAATCTTGGTTCAGCAAAACCCACTTCCCCAAAGTTCCCATCTTCAACAACCTCTCCTTCGACCTGGGTTTCATCATCATCTTCATTTCCCCATTTGGGTTCGCCTTGGTTCTCCCATGCGGCTCCTTCTTCCTCTTCCTCTTGTTGAGCCCAATCCAATGTCTGTGCTACGAATATGAGGGGAGAGGAATGGTGGGTCGTCTTCCTTGTGAGGGAGAGAGAGGATGAAAAGAATGAAGAATTGTGGGTTGGATGTTGTTGCCGCTTGAAGGGCACAATTCTGCTGCCATTGTGAGGGACTTGAACGCAGGCATGGCAGTGATAGACATGGGCAAAGGCAAAGGGAGAGGAGAGCAACATAGCACAACGCTCTGGTTTGGTTGTGGATAAGGGGGTGGTGGTAGTGGCGGTGGTGGTGGAGGTGGAGGTGGAGGAGGAGGAGGAGGGGGGGGGGGGGGGGAGAAAGAGGAGGGGGTGGAGGTCCCTGTAAAAATTATATGTTTTGATTTTAGTCCCTATAAATAAATGGCGTGTCAAATGACGTGGCCAGCAGTGTGCCACGTCAGCGTTTTAAGGGTGACATGGCATTGGTCAACGCAAAGGAGGGAGTAAATTCAAAACGTGAAATTTAGGAGGACTAAAAACCGTTGATTTTAAATGTAGAGACTAAATTCAAAACTTAAATATTTACCGGGACCAAGTTCATATTTAAGCCTTAATTTTATAAGAGAAACAAGCATAGTTGTGGTGTGGGCTATTCTGAAGTGTGGCGATCGCTTCAGGTAATCTTAAAAGAATATGCAATTCCTACTTTAACATTGTTTTTTAGTATTATTCTGGTGTTACATCACTCTTTCACATTGTTTTTGAATTATATGTGCAACTCCACTTATTCTTGAAGAATTTATCCCATTTCCTAAATGTTATTATGGTTTTATATTACTTTCTTTGTCTTTTTAGTAAAACTCATACGCCCAAAGTTACCAAGGTTGCATTTGGGATAAATTAATGGCGTGAGGATCACTAGCCAGCAACGATTTATATGAATATATTCAATAAAAAATTACATTAGTCTTCATGAATAATTTTTATGGATATTTTTATCAAATTAATATATATATATATTACACACACAATTTGGTTTTTGAAAATAATAACGTGTGTTATTTTGATCTATTAAATATATGTGTATATAAATTAGTCCCTAAACATGTTAACTTCTTCGAAAATATTCCATCTTTTTATCAATCACACGGCTAATAACACGGAACAACTAATGTGGCATGTTAATTATACATATGGGTGTCGCTTTTAAAAAAAAATTATACATGGGTGTCACATAACTTATATGCATAAATGGCAAACATTGTCTATATTATACATAAGTTTTCCCCTTTTAACTTAAGGCATGTTCTTCATACTTCTACCCTCCCAATTTGACCCAGGGCCATAGAGGCCTAAGACGATTGTCTTAGGTATCTCATTTTTTAAGGCCTAAAAAAACTTTGGACAAAAAAAAAAGTCCTAAAAAAACCCGACATTTTTGAAAAATTATATCTATTATTGATTTGAATTATTAGAAAAAAAATTATTGTAATAATTTTATTATTATTTTGTACTTTTGTATTATCTTAAAATAAACCTTTTTATCAACAGAATATTCATTATTAATTTTAAAATAATTAACTAAAAAATATTGTTATTCATTTTCTTTTGTTTTTCCATCTTTTTTAATTTTTTATTCTCTAATACTAAATTATTATTTTATTATTTATTCGCTATTGCTAAATTATTATATTTTATTTTTCTCCAAATTTTTAATTATTACTAAATTAACAATAACTATTATTTTCGTTGAAAGAAACTTTTCAAAATTAAAAGTCTTCAATTCTATTTGAGATTGATTAAGTGTGTGTTTGGTTTTGTAATGTAAAAAATTGATTTTGACTTAATTAATTTTATAAAATTAATTTTAGTTAAAATTGAGTTTGAAGTAAAGTGATTTATATTTGGATGTTTTTACTCTGAAAACAAGTTTGAGGTAAAACTTAATATAAAATTTTCAACTCAACACAAAAGCTACAAATTCTAACTTTAACTAGAATCAATTTTGGACAACAAAATTGTTTTTGCAGCAAAATCTCAAACACCTTTATATAAATAGCAAATGATGTTTAACTCCACAAACTTGAGTCTAACTCCTCTCATTTTGTTACCAAACATGCACTAACTATGTTATCGATAATTTTGCAGCCGTGAAGAGTTAAAAAAATAAATAAATTAAGATTGACAAATTACCGGATCATTCATACAGATTGCTTTAATTTGATGTATACAAATTAAATCAAATTACTCAAAGCAAATCAATCAATTTTACAAGGAACAAAAAAAGTAATCGTGCAAGGATTCACACCAGCATCATAACCCCAAGACACAAGAACTGCAACATGCAAGATCAGAAGACTGAATACAGTTTAAAGGTGAAAAAGGAAAAAAAGAAACGTGGTTGTTTCAGAAATTCATATGCAGGTGTCAAGTAGACGATCTTCAATTCAACTCCAAAAGCTGGTTGCTGCTATTGCAAGGAAAGCTACCCCAGCGGACATCAATGTCGTTCCTTGAATTCCGATTAAACGCACAGCACCAGAAGCGTTCTGATCCTGGGTCGTTGTGTCGTCCGCATCATCTTCAGCAGATGACTTCTCCTTATCATGAGCTTTGGGAGCCTTTGCCGCAACAGGGGCGGAAGCGGGAGCCTTGGTGGCGAAGAAATCGAGTGGAAGCAGCACCTTGTCCACACGGTATATGGCGAGCTTGTTGTCAGAGTACACCACGCCCGTCACGGTGGCATTAACCACGCCCGTTGAAATGTTGACACTGCTACCGTATGATTCGACGTTGAGTGGGAGCCTGGTGGGGTCTTTACCGGCAACCGTCTGGACAGGGTTGCTGAGAGAGTCAAAGTTAGAGCTGGAAACATACTCTGGAAGAATGTGAAATTGCAACAGCTCTATCTTCTTTCCCTCGTTGAGGGAGTTGAGGAACCCTGCTTTCAGCTGTGAGAACGCTGCGTCGTCTGGTGCCAAGATGGTTAAGCCACCACTCTTGGCGGTTATCAGCTGCGAGTTTATGTTGTTCATTATTTCCGTGGTCTTCAGGAGGCGGGTCAGGATCGTGAATGTTTTGGCCTTTTTGAGGATTCTGGTGATGTCGTCTGGGGTGGAGTCGGATTCAGAGGACTCTGGCGATGTGGGGACTAATGGCTTTGATGATGACGTTGGTGCTCCCGCTGCTGCCTTTGGTGCTGGGGCTTTTTTAGGAGCTGCTGCAGGTGCTAGTGCTGCTGCTGCTTCTGCTGTGTTGGAAGAATACAGAGAGGAAAACATGATGAGCAGGAGGAGGAGTGAGATGGAAAAGAGACCTTGCTTCATCTTCGCCCTTGGTAATTGGAGGCTGCAGCAAGTGAAATGGCTTTGATGCTTGTGGATGAATGTAAATGAATGGGATTTTTTTTTTAAAATGTATGTTCGATGGTGTGGGGTGTAAGGAGGGGATGGATTATATAGAGGCCAAGGAAATGATGGGTAGGTGAGGTGTAATGTTACAGCTCTGGTTGTATAAATCATCTGTCACGGAGAATAAGGATCTTTTATCTTATTTTTTATTTATTTGCATCTCTTCCGAATCAGAAATCATATGGGTGCTTTGGATTACATAAATCCGGGTATGAAGTTTGGATGTGGTGAGGCGTGATGTGGTTGGAATTTGGAGACAACAATATACAGGTTACAGAAGGAGCCCTGAAAGGTGGCGA
Organism: Glycyrrhiza uralensis; assembly: GCA_030159175.1. Taxonomy (NCBI): domain Eukaryota; kingdom Viridiplantae; phylum Streptophyta; class Magnoliopsida; order Fabales; family Fabaceae; genus Glycyrrhiza; species Glycyrrhiza uralensis. Next base: position 39,012,771 of record BRZY01000007.1, on the reverse strand, counting down.
GTAACTGCTGTGTACAAAACATGTCATTTCACAACATGGATCACTAATTACTCATTAGATTGAGATGGATATGACACAAATATATATAAGCTTAACAACCCGTTATCACAGGAAGAAAATAAAATGTTGATTTTAGTTATAGATAATAGTGTGTGCATGATATAATTAATGAAACAATTATGTTATTATTATTCATTGATATATATATATATATATATAGGCATTTATTTTTTACTTGCATGAAATCAAAGTACTTAGATTTAAAATTTGAATTTAATTAATTCTTTTAAAATTAGAACATAAAATTAATTGATAACATAACTTTATCGCGAAAGTATGGATTGAATATTAAAAAATAAAATATGTAGAATTGACATGTGACATTATCATCAATTGCATTTGTGTATATTGTTTTATGTAATAGTATTATACAATTATTCAATAAAAATGACGAATGCAATTTATATATTTGGGGAATAGGGGATTATGTTTTGTGAATTAGAGTTGTCAATTTTGGCCAATTGACCTGGTATTTTAGACTGAGTTGGACTCCTTAATCACCAATCCAAAATGAACCGAGTCGTTTTGGCTCGGCCCGATTGGCCCACCAGGCCAGGCTGGGCTCACATTTTATGTGTTTTTTTTAGTACTCTAAGGAGTAAATAGTCAATTTGGCACCCGAAAGATACACTCACTGGCAAGTAGGTCCTTGAAAGACAGAAATAAAAAACTCGTCCCTGAAAGATGTTTTTGTTAGTTAAATTGGTCCCTGAATGTCATTTCTATCATTATTAGGGGTCATTTTAAAACTTTAAGAGTTTAGATAGATTGAAAAAAAATAATTAATTCTTTCTCCACACAATCCCTCCTCCCCACCCCCACTCTCTCTCTCTCTCTCTCTCCTTTCTGCTGCCCTCTCTCTCCTTCCACTGCCTTCTCACTCTTCTCTCTCACCCTCTTCCTCTTCCTCTTCACCACCACCAACTCTCACAACTTCCTCTTCACCCTTCCCTCCCCCGTCACCCTACACCCCTTCAACCCTCCACCACCACCTTCCCATTCCTTCAAATCTCCACCACCACCACCACATTCATTCCCTTCTCCTCCACCTCCACGTGGACACCCTCCACCACCACCACCACCCCCACCCCCACCACCACCTCATCGATTTTCTCCACCACCCCCACATAGTCCCCACTCACTTTGACACTCCCTCCCCTCATTCATGGCTTCTCCATTCTCTCTCTCTTTTTCCTCCCTCACGCATGACACATGACAATTATGATCCCTTTTCAACCCTCCATCTACTTCTTATTCTTCTCCTTCTTCCATCCCCAAATGCCCTCATTCTCTCCCAGAATGCCTTCCCTTTCTGCTTGTGTTTCACAAAAGGAGGGCATGAAGAAGCTCAACTCCTTGCTCCTCCTTCACCTCCACCCTTTTCAGCTGCTTCTTAATTTGTAAGTCCTACTCCGCGCTTGATATTGGTCAAAACCCCCTTTCCTGGGTTTCCCTCGTTTTCCTTTGATCTCAATGATCTCATGAACTCCACTCACTTGCATTGTTCTCCTGCATTCGTTTATTCTACTGCTAATTTCTAATGTTCAATGTGGTGGTGGTGGAGGGTGTCTGGCCACATGGAGGTGGAGGAGAAGCGAATGAATGTGGTGGTGATGGTGGTGGAGGGGAAGAGGGTGAGAGAGAAGAGTGAGAGGGTCGTGGAAAGGGGAGAGAGAGAGAGAGAGTGGGGTGGGGAGGAGGGATTGTGTGAGAAAAGAATTAGTTTTTTTTTTCAATCTATCCAAACTCTTAAAATTTTAAAATGACATCTAATAATGATAGAAATGACATTTAGGGACCAATTTGACTAACGAAGACATCTTTTAGGGACAAGTTTTTTAATTTCTGTCTTTCAGGGACCTACATGCCAGTAGAGCTGGCAAAACGGGCTTTCGGGCTAACCCGCATCAGGTTCGGGCATTATCGGGTCGGGCCAAAAAAGACCATATTGAAAATGGGCTCAAATTTGTGTGACCGAGTCCTCTGTTTTTTGGGCTCGGGCTTTAGCATATATTTTCGGGTGGCCCGCTTTGGGCTCGGGCTTTACCGGGTTCGGACTTTGTCGGGCCGGGCCAAAAAGGCCCAGAATGAAAACGGGCTCAAATTTGTGTGTCTGGACCCTCCATTTTTTTGGCTTTTTCGGCCCGACCTATTTTGCCAGCTCTACATGCCTGCGAGTGTATCTTTCGGAGGCCAAATTGACTATTTACTCGTATTTTAAGCAATTTTCCTTTGTAAATAATTCGGACTAGGCCGGTTCGGCCCGGTCTGTTTTAGGCTGAACTGTGCTATAAAATATGGAGCTTAAACAATATATGGGCCAACCTAGCTTAACCCGATTTTGCAATTTAGCCCGACATGCCAAGCTGGGTCGGGCAACCCAATTTGATAGCTCTAATTGTGATGTGAAATCTGTGATTGGAGTGGAACTCATTCTTCATCCCGCGGCGCGGGTATTGAACTATTGATCACTTCTCATTAATCTTGATAAAGTTCGAGAGGAGGCTGGATTTCCCTTTTCCCATGATAGTACGTATTGTCTTTATATAATAAATGTTGCCATTAACGACATCAAACAAATTATCAGAAATTTTCGATTGAAATCATGTCCCTTTTTTTTGTGTCAAATCTTCTTTCTTGACTCTTCAGTAAAAAAATATATCATATCAACCAACTCGTTATATGTCAAGATACTTTTGGACTGGGTTGGCCTAGACTGATTTTGTTACGGGCCGATAATTCGCTAGTCTAACCTCTTTACGGACCACATGTCAAGCAAGTTAGCCCATTATTTTGATGCTTTTGGGATCACCATCTCTATTGTGATGCTTTTATATGCTACTATTACCTAAAATTTGTGCTTCATGGTCTCACGGTTGTGTTCATATCTTTACAGCTATATGGTAGTTCTCATCTGGTGTATATTGTCTTTATGTTATGCTGGTTATGAAGTTTTGTGAGTGTGCAGTGCAATGGCTGTCAACATTGCTATATAAGCAGTAACAGGCACACATTTTAGTCTTTTGATCTAGTAGGATTTCCACGTTGTAATTATCAATCCAAGAAGGATACACATTGTACTTCTTCTTAGTTTTATTAATAAAATTCATTTTGGCTTTTCAAAAAAAAAAAGTTAGCCCATTATTTCTTTTTAACTGCAGTTCAATTTTTTGGCTAAAAACAGAAATAACTCTTGCATGCAAAAAAATATTTTAACTTATAATTGAATCAATAAATTGTGAATAAGTGTCTTTACTAGTTCATTAACTAGTCTATTTTCTTAAATATTGAAATGAAATTAAAAAATTTGTAAAAAAAAAAAGGACAAATAGAAAAACTAAACAAACTTCTGCAGTTCTGCAGCATTTTTCTATTGAAAGTTCATCGGTTGCAACTTACAACAGTATCAGTACACAAAATTCTCAATATAACACAAGATATGAGCTTTTTTCTTTTGAGTGAAGGACTGGAAAACTAATAAAGAAGAAAAAGAATTAAAAAAGAAAAAAGAAAGCCTTCAAAATCGAATACAATTTTTCACCACAAACTGACTTGATCAGTAAGAAAGAGAGAAAGAAAGAAAAATAAAAAAGGAACACAATAATTGAAAAAGTGCTCCAAAGCGTTCATGATTCCTCTTCAATCCCAACCAAACCCAACGCAGCATGTGAAATTAATCAAGCAAAGTTGGTAACTTGTTCCATCTCTCATTAGTCACAATGAAAACACAGCTGCAACTGTAGCAACTGCAAAGGGTACTACCCACATTCCATTCTTGTTCTGCTTCAAACTCATAGCAGCAGAGTCATTATCTGCTGGAGATGCAGGACCCTCTGCAGACTTCTTAGAAGGAGCCTTAGGCTTTTCAGGTGCAGGAGCTGGTGGTGGAGACTTAGGAATGAAGAAGTCCCTAGGAAGAAGCACCTTATCCACTTGATAAATTGCAAGCTGATGATCAGAGTAAACACTACCACCAACCGTGGTGTTAACAACACCGGTTGTCAAGTTCACTTGGTTCCCTGAACTGGTTATGTTCAATGCCAACCTTTCAGGGTCATCACCAGCCTGTGTTCTCACTGGGTTACTCAAAGTATCGAAATTTGAGATGGAAACAAACGTGGGTAGCTCGTGGAATTGGATGAGCTCATTCTTCTGTTGGTCATTAAGGGAATTGAGGAGTCCAGGTTTGAGGCTTGAAAACGCATTGTCGTTTGGTGCAAACAATGTTAGTCCATTGTTTGAGTTTAGGAGCTGTGCATTGATTTGGGTAGCCACTTGGGTGGTTGTTAGAAGACGGATTAGAGTGGTGAACCCTCCAGCCTTTTTGAGGATTCTGATGATGTCTGTTGGGGCTGATGAAGGTGATGGGGCTGGGGATTGAGCTGAAATAGTGGTGGTTGTGGTGGTATAGCAGAGGACTATAAGGACAAGTGAGAGAGAGAAGAGAGGGTGCTTCATCATGACCATCTTGATTTCGTGTTGAGGGTGTTGATGTGGAGAGAATGGAGCAGTGGTGTTCTTGATGTGGGAGTGAGGGGAAGGAGTGAAATTTATAATTGAGGAATTGGAAGGAGGGGGTTATCTTAAAGTTAGGTGGGAATGTTTAGTTAGCAAAACTTAGCTGTTTATGTTAATTAGCATATATCTGGTTAGACATTATTGGAAGGTGGTGTGTCAAAGGAGAGATATATATCACTGACTGTAGTAGCCAGTTGGATCTTGCTTGGGAAGGCAGGAAAAACAATGGGATCTCAAGTGGTTGTGTTGTGTGGGCTAAAAAAGATGAGCATGATTGTGTACCATTCACTTGTAAGTTGAGGCTGTTCTGAAATAGGTAAAAGAATCAAGTGCTTGCTGATATCTTAAGGAACAAGTCCCACGTATATATATTTTTTAAAAATTTTGCTAGTTTGAGGAAGTTTAATGATAATGACAAGTTTTTCTTTTATTGCATCATATGATATGATCTCGAGGTTCAAAATAAAATATAATGGGGACAAGGTTAAATTGGATGAAAGCTTGAACAACCTATACTAAAATTAGCAACACGACAGACATTTTGAGTTGATCTGGACTATTCAGCAAAGAGAACTCGTTCATGGGCATTTAATTTTACTTGCAAAGAGCTGTTGAAAAGTCCAGTTCAAGTTACGGTTGATCTGAGATAAGAGGATGGGATAGAGATGGTATAGTCTCTAGTTTATAGTGTGTGGTATATTAGTCTCCACTTAAACAATTGAACTAACTAAAAGATAGTCAATATCTTTATAGAAATAATCACAATAAGATAAACTCGATCAATTGAATAAAGAAAATACAAAATATATTGAAATTGGGATAAAAACAAAGGTCAAATGAATTAAACAATGAAGACAAGAACTAAAGCCATAAAATTTCCGTAATACAAAAGAAAATAGAGAAGAACTCTAGAAAACAAATTATGATGAGCATGTTGTGGTTATTCTATAGTTAACAAAATTTTGGGTGCTCCGATCCAATAAACACAAGATCATGTTTCATATTTGCAATCTTCTGTACTCTCTGGTGTTACCATGTGCTGTTCTCAATAACTTCAAATAGAAGTTGCTTGAAACACAAAAAATAAATATTAGAGACCCGAAAGAAGTAGCAGTTTGCAATGAGACTTTCTAAAGATGTATAGGGCATGAAGTGAGAAGGCTTAATACAGAGTACATACTACATAGATTTATAAACGAGATACATTAAGCTAAAAAGCAAACCAATTAAATTTATAGATTAGTGAAAGCCAGAAAACTAAGGCACCACTGCAATAAACAAGCCAGCTAAATAAAGATGCTTACTATCAACATCTAAAACATACTATAACATTACTTAAAAAAAATAAATCAGATTTAGAGAAGGAAAATGACAGCTGCTGCAGTTGGATGGCCACTGCGCAAATTGATTTCATCTTTAACGGAATGCGCATTAAGTCAAGAAAACGCATTAATTGAAGAATTAATATATAGGACTTTTTTTTTGGTCGGTAAATGTATAGGACTTTTTTTTTTGGTCTGAAGTAAATGTATAGGACTTTTTTGTTTCTTTATAGACCACGGAGAAGAGTCCAAGCCCAAAAACCATATCTTATTTTTCTTTATTACTTATTACTTATTACTTATTTATATTATATAAACATTTCAAGTATTTTACTTCCATTGTTAATTATTTTCTATATTATAGATCGTGCCTCTCAGGTTGTGATTATTGAAATTGGAGTAACAGCCAATAAATACCAACAAACAAAGCCAGTTTGCATAGAAAAAAAATGAAGAGATCAAAAGAAAGAAGCTAATCAAAGTATTAAAGTAATGAACCAATTAAAGTTGCAGAGAAAATTAACGAAAAGGAAGCACTCCTTTGTCACATTTAGGTGTGAAAGATGTGCGGGCAAATCAATGGAATTGAAGCAGGTAATCAACCGTTGAATTCTGCTATTTATTTACTCCAACGAAGTGTCACGGTCCTATAATTGTCGCGTCTTTTTTTTTTATCAAAAAATAAAATAAATAATTGTCGCGTCTTTTTTGCATCAGAAGGAGAAAATTATTGTTGACCAAAAAATAAGGAGAAAATTATTTAATAATTATTTTTTATTTACTTAACACGTCTCTTGTCAATAAAAGAACACGTCTCAAAATGTAATAATTATTATATGTAATAATTATATGACTCTCAGCTAACATCCTCAAGAAATTCGTTAACGAGATGAAATAATATTATCCACATTAATAATAATGCAATAATTATGGTACTAGTATTAATTCTTGGTAGTGATACTGGTGTGGTAGTTGGTCTACTCACTTGCAGACTCCACTGCCACTTAGTTAAATATATCTGTAGAAGCCAGGAAGGTGGATATTTTATTTGTCGATAAGTTTTTGGTAAAATTGAATGCCCAAAAAATTATATGTTGGTCAAACCAAAAGATTAATTGGACTCAACACATATATCTTTTCTATTCCGTAGAAGGTATCAATTTTTCTCTTAATTACATATACTTTTCTCCTCTATTTCAAGTGTGTGTTATTAAAGCATATATGAGAAATGGTAGATACAATTTTATACTAGTAGATACAAAATTTATCTAACAAATAAACAAGGATGGTTAATATTACTACCTCTGTGTCTAAATATAAGAATATTTATAAAAAAAATGAAAGTTTCTTTATATAAGAATTTTTTCAAAAAATTAATTGTATTTATTATTTTTTTAACTAAAATATCTTTATTTATTGTATAAATCACTCAACTATTCTATCTTTTCTAATGCATTAATTAAGTGATGAGAGAGAGAAAAGAAAGAGATAATAATAAATGTTATGGTTAGTTTTAAAAAAATATAATAAATTATTGATAAATTTATTATTATTAATTAACTTAATCAAATTTTTTAAAAGGTGTGAATTAATTAAAAAGTTGACGAAGGTAGTATTTGATTAAACAAGAGAAAGAATATGTGTGCCACGTGATTATAATTTTTCCTAAATTGAACGTAAAAAAAAAAACATTATTATCTCCTATATAACCCCACTATAACCTGAGCTTCTGTGGCAAAAATCTGGGGTCACATTGCTTTCGCGAGCCATACCTTCGATTAATCATTGCTACTCCGTACACCATATGATATCCCACATTCCCACTCTCACTTCCCACTTTCCATTATTCACCGCCCTTGTTTCCAGTATAATGGCATGGGTCACAAAAATTGAAGAAGAAAAAATGACCCCATTTTCAGAACCAAAAATACTAAATAATATGCACCCAAAAAAAAAAAACACAGGCTGAGTGAACTCAAGAAGACAGCAGAGGAAGCGACGATGTCACCGACAACCTTTTCCTTTGTCAACATATTGACACACACAGCTGACAGCTGGCGTGTCCTTCTCCCTATAGAGTGCACCTTAGCTCTTTCTCTTTACTCTTCTCCTCCCATTTTATTCCCTTCCCTTCCCTCTCTTCCAAGTTTTACGATCCACATTTTAACTTCAACTGGACAACCACTTTTACTTCCATTACTATCTGTTCACAAAGCAACGTCACTTACATTTCACACGCACGTGAAACACAGACACATGTAAAAAGCAAATCATTCCACCCCATAGTTTTTTTTTTCCGCCATTTTGATTCAGGAAAAAAAAAGTGCATTCCTTCCCTTGTGGGTTGTTTTGGAGAAAGTAACCCCAGAAAAGGCCATGAGGGAGACCCAGATTGTGTTGGTTCTGCTTTGGTTCATCGGCATTTATGCCCCCACTGTGTTTTGCGCCAATGTGCAGTACGATCACAGAGCATTGGTCATCGATGGCAAGCGCAGGGTCTTGATCTCTGGTTCCATTCACTACCCTCGTAGTACTCCAGAGGTCTCTCTCTCTCTCTCTGTAATGTTTGTGTATTTGGGATTTTCTACATGTTGGTCTTTGAACTTAGACATGGTAGAATGAATTTGTTGTTGTAGATGTGGCCAGACCTTATTCAAAAATCCAAAGATGGAGGACTTGATGTCATTGAGACCTATGTTTTCTGGAACTTACACGAACCAGTTCGAGGCCAGGTTCTCTTTGTTCATTTTTACAGTCTTACCATTTTCATATTCCCCTGGCTTCCTGCATTGGATTGCACAGATTAAATGTGTGAAAGAAAAGTTTGCAGCTTTAATTAGGAGTTAAAAAAAGAAGAAGAATAGTCCATGTTAAGCAGAATTGCTACTTGTTTTTTCACATGATAGTTGAAAGCATGAAATGCTGAACACTTTTTTGGTCTAGTTTCCAAAGAAAAGACATAGATTAGCCTCAGAAAGACATCAAAATGGGTTTTTACTTTTGGCAGTATGATTTTGATGGGAGGAAGGATTTGGTGAAATTTGTGAAGGCAGTGGCTGCAGCGGGTCTATATGTGCATCTCCGGATTGGTCCTTACGTGTGTGCTGAATGGAACTATGGGTAAAGTTTAGTCCTTTCTGTGTATTTGTTTTCTGGGGCGTTCATGTCTAGTTGATGGCTTTAACTTCTTAACAGTGGTTTCCCTCTTTGGCTGCACTTCATTCCAGGGATTAAGTTCCGAACTGACAATGAACCATTCAAGGTTTAAGTCCTTCACCCTGTTGTTGCTTCATGCTATTGTCCTTGAATTCTAGTTCACTCTCCACATTTTTTTGTCTTCAGGCAGAAATGAAGCGATTCACTGCTAAGATAGTGGATCTGATGAAGCAAGATAAACTATATGCGTCACAGGGAGGACCTATAATTTTATCTCAGGTTTTTTTTAATTATTAATGCATGTTCTTTTATTAGATACACCGTCAATTTATTTATTTTTTGTGTTTTCTTATTTGTCTTTACAAGGAATTACTAACATACAGATGTTGAAGTATAATTATGATATTTGTGTAGATTTTTTTTTTGGTGGAAGCTAATGTTTATTAATGAGAATATTTGTGCTTTCTAATGCCAGATTGAAAATGAGTATGGAAACATTGATTCGGCCTATGGTTCTGCTGGGAAATCCTACATCAAGTGGGCAGCAACAATGGCTACATCTCTTGATACAGGGGTTCCCTGGGTCATGTGCCAGCAAGGAGATGCTCCTGATCCAATTGTAAGTTTTCTCTTTTAATATGTCAACATCAAGTGTTTGTGGTTTATGGTTTACTACATTGTCTGTCTTCCCTGAAAAGAGCAATCTTAGCATGCTGTCTACAATCATCTTACTTGAGTTACTTTAACCACTCACAGATTAATACATGCAATGGATTTTACTGCGATCAATTCACACCAAACTCTAATACGAAGCCAAAAATGTGGACTGAGAATTGGACTGGATGGTTAGTGTCCTTTTTAATATAAATCATTTCATTATTTCAATGACATATTCCTTGAAATGTGATTTGATCAATTATGTATCTCCTGTTCTCGTTCAACCTTTTTTTGTTATTCTCTTTCAATCTTTTGAATTATTTGGAATGGTAGGTTTCTTTCATTTGGTGGTGCTGTTCCTTACAGACCTGTGGAAGATCTTGCATTTGCTGTGGCACGCTTTTTCCAACGAGGTGGAACATTTCAAAATTACTATATGGTATTGCAACCTGAAATATGGTTTAAGTTCATTTTATATGATATTTCAAGGGAAGAAAATCAGCTCTAACTAAGGAAATTAGCTGACACCGTATCATTTTTTATTGCTTGCTCTAAAACAGTACCACGGAGGGACCAACTTTGACCGAACTTCTGGTGGACCTTTCATTGCTACAAGTTATGATTATGATGCACCAATTGATGAGTATGGTATGCACTCTTTCCACCTTCGCATCGCAGATCTATTGTTGATGTTGTGGGCATCACAAATGTATCACCAGTTGTCGGTTGAATGCAGCCTAGCTTCCATATGCATTGGAGAACATAAATAAACAGTATTACATATATAGTTTATTTCTTATAATATGTAGAAGAGGAATTATACTGCATAATTTTGTGTGTTTTTTTTAATATCTTTACTGTATGCTGCAGGAGTTATTAGACAGCCTAAGTGGGGCCACCTTAAAGATGTGCACAAGGCCATAAAGCTTTGTGAAGAAGCATTAATAGCTACTGATCCAACAATTACATCTCTTGGTCCAAACCTAGAGGTATAATAAGTGGTCTGCATTGAAATTTTGGTCTGTTCAGAACATCTTACTTCATGTCTTAGGATAGAATTTCTAGATGAACATATTCTGTGCCTAAAATTCTCCTAGTTTATCAAACTTGTAAGTTTCTTTCCCTGGAAATGCTTTGCATTGAGTATAATTTTGCCATAATTTCTAATTGGTACACTGGGCCATTCTCATGGGTTTCTCTAGTTATCTCGTCCTTCATGAGTTCCTGAGAGTTGCTTTTTGTTGATTGCAGTAATATGTTGTTGTATGTTGCGTCTTTCTGCATTACCACGTTTTCTATACATCATGACCCATCTCTCTAACAATTTCCAACTAACTAACTGAGTTGAGTCCTAATGGTGTTTTACTATTTAAACCCCAGGCTGCAGTTTACAGGACAGGGTCTGTATGTGCTGCCTTCCTTGCCAACGTTGGCACTAAATCTGATGTAACAGTAAATTTCAGTGGCAATTCATATCACTTGCCTGCATGGTCTGTGAGCATCTTACCAGACTGCAAGAATGTAGTGCTTAATACTGCAAAGGTTTGCCTCAACTTCATTTTTCTGTTCATGTTGTTTCAATAATGGATGGTTCCCTGCCAATAAATGTGATGCTGGCCGATTTTTCCAATCAAAATAGATGTTTAATTGACTGGAGTTACTTAGAAAGTGCGGTTAATGTTCATTTTGTGATTAATCTATCTATAGTCAAGATGCTTGCTGTTATCTGCTAGTCTTCGAAGTAAGTAGCATGTAGTTAAATTAACATTTTGTATGGCAGATTAATTCTGCATCTGCAATTTCAAGCTTCACAACTGAATCTTCAAGAGAATATATTGGTTCTTTAGAAGCTTCTAGTTCAAAATGGAGTTGGATAAGTGAACCAGTGGGTATTTCGAAGGCTGATTCATTCTCAAGAATTGGATTGCTGGAGCAAATAAACACGACAGCTGATAGAAGTGACTACTTGTGGTACTCATTAAGGTAGACAAGCCTCCAAGGTTGAAAGATATTTCCTCTGACCTGTGATTCTATGCTAACTTAATAACACTTTTCTTGTTTTTCATTTTAAAAGCATTGATACTAAGGGTGACCCTGGTGCTCAAACTGTCCTTCACATTGAATCACTTGGTCATGCCCTTCATGCTTTCATCAATGGCAAGCTTGTAGGTAAATAAAAATTAAAGCAATGAGAACTTCTGATATGTCTGGATAACCCTGCATCTATACATGTTCTTCCTAAATATTCATTACGTTTTTATGTTTTATATATTTTGGATGTCCTTATGTAGACTATGTTTCATATATTTTGGATGACAATATGTATTCTCTTCCATCCTCCCATCTTTACACACCTCTTGAAAATGTTACCAAATGAAGTGAGACATTTTGAGAGGTGTAAAGCAACCTCGATCTACTCATGCCTTTCATTGTAATGTGGCAAGTTTTAAAGAGGAATTTTGGGTGGCATTGTGGTGTCTAAACAATGTTTATACCCTGAAACAATGTTTGATTAAAAACTAAAATAAAATCAAGGTTGATTTGAAATCAAGTTAAGATTTTAGTTGCTCATGGATGTTCCTTCCTAAAATGTTCAGAGTTTATTGTTTCAATTAAGTTACTCTTGAATTAGTTATTAGTACTTATCTATGATATTATTGAAAACTTCTCAGGAAGTCAAGCAGGCAATAGTGGCAAAGCTAAGCTCAATGTGGACATCCCCGTTAAACTAGCGGCTGGAAAGAACAGAATTGATCTCCTGAGTTTAACCGTGGGACTTCAGGTTCAGTTTTTCTGATTATAATGTATATAAGCATTTATCCAAGAGGAGATTATGGTTTATAGTATGTAGTTATGCATTGGCTTGTCAGTTTCCATCGCACATGATTTGGCTAACTTATCCAATGATTTCTCTCTCTCATTACCACATAAGCTAATGTGAACCTTATACACATCAGAACTACGGAGCTTTTTTTGACACATGGGGAGCGGGGATCACTGGTCCAGTGATATTGAAAGGTTTGAGGAATGGCAAGAATCTTGATCTCTCCTCTCGGAAATGGACATATCAGGTCAGTCTTAGCTTTCGGTTAAAGACTATTCTTTTCTTCCTCCTTTCTTAACTTAATCAAGTAAACATTGGTGATGTTCATGCAAAATCAAAGGACCCGGGCAGGGAGATTTGAAGACCCCGATGAGCCTGCTAACTTTGCAAGATTGTTCTTAATTTATTGCTTTTAAATTAAACTCCTTTGATGGTTTGTTGTTGAAGCTTCTGCTTAACTGGTCCATTAACAAGTCTATATTGTGTAACTCCCTTGTAGCGAACAATAGTAAAATCTATCCAAAAAGTTTGCTTGTAAAAATATTTGTTTTCTCTTTTCCTGGCTATGATTTTTAGGACAATTCATTTTATATGGGAAAAAAAAACAAGTGGAATTATTTATTTCATGCACCTGAAGAGATAGAACTGGAGTAAATTGAATTCCACTTTTCCTTTTTGGTTAAAGTCACAGAATGTGCTCTTAATTTTCTTGATACAGGTTGGCCTCAAAGGTGAAGAATTAGGTCTGTCTAGTGGAAGTTCTGGAAGGTGGAATTCACAGTCTACCTTCCCTAAGAACCAACCATTGACTTGGTACAAGGTAATCTTAAATTTTTGGAGTTATACTTATCTCATGTTTACAGACAATTAAATACTCCCGGTTCACCTGGTCTCTTCTTTTATGACTCCAATTCTTTAATAGTTTTACTCAGCAGTGTCTACAACTGTTATCTTTACTGTGTATTGGCATAATACTATTAGAATTCAGGGATGCTACCATAGGAAAAATGTTTTTGCTACTAACCATTGTAGTTCATGTTGGACTAGACAAACTTCGCTGCTCCATCCGGCAGCAATCCAGTTGTAATTGACTTCACGGGGATGGGAAAAGGTGAGGCTTGGGTAAATGGACAAAGCATTGGGCGATACTGGCCTACTCATGCCTCTTCAAACGCTGGTTGCACGGACTCATGCAATTATAGAGGACCCTATAGCGCATCCAAATGTCGCAAGAATTGTGGGAAACCATCACAGACATTGTAAGTGTTGGAAATTTCTAAATGAGAAAAGTCGAAACATGAAAACAATCTTGATGTATGATGGTCTCACTGAGACACTAATCCTGCAGATACCACGTACCGCGATCATGGTTGAAACCAAATGGCAACACTCTTGTATTGTTTGAGGAAAGTGGCGGCGATCCAACACAGATATCATTTGCTACAAAGCAGATAGGAAGTTTGTGTGCACATGTATCTGAATCTCACCCACCTCCAGTAGACTTGTGGAACTCAGATTCAGAATCAGGAACAAAAGTAGGGCCTGTACTGTTGCTCAAGTGTCCTCATCATGATCAGGTCATCTCTTCAATCAAATTTGCAAGCTATGGAACACCCCTTGGGACCTGTGGGGACTTCTACCATGGACACTGCAGCAGCAATAAGGCTCTGTCCATTGTGAAAAAGGTGTTTATCTAGCTTTCTCTTCCCTTGTTAATTTGATATGTTTTGTTTCACTTTGGTTCAGACTGACTCAAATGGTCTTAATTAACAGGCCTGCATTGGATCAAGCAGTTGTAGTGTTGGAGTATCAAGTGATACATTTGGAGACCCTTGTAGAGGAGTGACAAAGAGTTTAGCTGTTGAAGCTACTTGTGCATAGAAGAAAGACATGTTTCTTCAAGAGCACCATAAGAAAGAGCACTCCCCCATTGTCTTCAGCTATACTTACTGCTTAGTCAAATTAGAATATTGTATTCTAGAAACATCCCGGATAAAATTGTCAATTAAAACGGTCTAGTATCACACTATCACTTGCAAGTTGCAATAAAAGAAAGAAAAGTCTAGTCCAGGCTGATGCAAGATACATGATAAAATGGTGTTTTGTTTCACTGAAAAAGATGGTCCCAGACTTGTAAGACAAGTTGCACTACCCATGCGTTGATGTGAAAGAAGCTGGACATTTGACAAGTTGAAACTTTGGACTTTTGGAGTATGGACTTTCCCGCATGAGAGAAGTTGGATTGACGTAATTGTATGGGAAAATTTTACTTTATTGGAAAAGGATGTATGGGGTATTTGAAACTCATTAACTTTGATTTATAATATTTCGCAAAGTAACCCGGCCGGGGTCGTGGTTTCAATCTTTACAAAATTATACAAAATGTTGTGTATGAAAAATAAAAGCAATTTCTCATTTCTGTTTATCGAAATCAGCTAAAGTTTGAGGAGTATCATACAAAGGTTGTTAATTATCCTAAGATCAAAATGCATCTATAGGTGATAATGAGATAACATGGGAGCTCCTTTCCTGCGCTAGCGGCAGTTATAAAAATGTATTTATAGTGTGACGTGATAACGAAGGATTCCATTCCCAACGTGGCCAACCTGTTAACGTTGTACTTGTTCCATCGCTACTTTTTTATTTTTTTTGTTTTTCTCCTAAAAAGTAAAAATTGAACCGAAGAATAATATATAGAATGAAAAATTAAAATTGCTATGGTGTCCCTCTTTAGCTTCGCACTTTCACATTTCGCGGTATTTAACCATCTTTTTCTTCACTTTCCACCCCAATTGGTTTCCTCCACGTAGGGTTTCTCTGCATTCCGATTCATCCTTCCAACGCTTTCTCCTCCTCATTCACAATTTCAATTGCGATAGGGTGGTGTTGTTTCCTTCGATTCGCTTCTGGGTGGATAATTGCAGCTTTCTCGTTTGAATTTTGGAGTTAGGGTTCCACGTTTTACTCCAAAGGCCGTCGTCCATTGGTGCTGGAATTTCAGGCTTTTGGAGCTGCAGGGACAAAGCTTCTTCCATTTTGTCGTTCCCCCCCTCCCCCCCAAAAAAAAGTAAATTGCTGAACCTTTAATTATGATATCCTATGCCATTGATGTTTCTCTTTGATGGCGTCTGAAGATTCTAAGTATTCAGTCTTATTGTAATAATGGGTGACTTTTCTTAGTCTTTTTTTAAACAATATATATATTTAAAATTTTCTCTGTTCCTGTTCATGTAAAAGGTCAACGAATTATTGGTGGTGAGTTGTGGGCTGAGCCTGCAACCATTGTTAGAAACTGGAGTTATCGCAATGTTGGGAGTGAATCGTAGTGGGTATAATTTCTCTAGCGGTTTTCTCCACCTAGCTGAATGGCATCCTCTAGAATAACAATGTTAAACGGGGCTTGAGGCCCTTCCCTTCCTCTCATATCAGGTAATCCTCATCCTAATTTGTGCATAATCCGTGCAATTCTGGTAACCCAATTTGGCCTTTCACCCTTCTGATGAGATTCTTGCTTTGTGAAAACAATTTGCAGGGTCAACAGAGAACTTAGGTGTTAGGATATTTGCTTTGGCCGTTTGACTTGAGGTGAGTCAGATTGATGCTGTGATGGGAGAATATAGGAGTTTTTCATTTGGCAAAATGATGGGCTGCTTTAGTTGCTTTGGGTTGATAAAAAACCCGAGACACGGACGTTCTAAGCGTGGCATCAACAATTTTCTCTCCCATGGGCTATTGACGGATGGAGAAACTGAAGGTGATGAGGTCTCATATAGTGGTGATGTTACTAGTAACACCACCAGTGGAGATGATAACGAGGTGCAGCATTTACCCAATCGTTCAGAGGAAATTTTGAACTTTAGAGCAGAGAATGGCATGATTTGTAGGCCGTTTCCTGTTAAGGAGACTCACAAACTTCTTCGCTCAGAGGTAATTGTGGGCATATCTTTTTTTGTCTTGTTTTTGTGCTTTCAGTGTATAGTAAAACATCAGGAGTAGGTTGGCTAGTTTGGATGTGTGAATTCTTTTGAGTTCAATATTGGTGAAAACTGCACTCGTTGGGTTTTGAATCTTTTGATTACTTTTCAGCTTTTACATAGTGCTACATGTCAAAGGGAGGTTGGGTCTAGCTTTTAGATACTATTTTTACCAATTTGGTGACTTGACATCAAGTTAAGGTTGGACTTTGAAATGTTATGGGGTAATTGCTTTCTTCTTAGTTGTTGCTTTGTTCCATGTCTCTTCACTTGTAACTATAAATGTCCGGAGTTTTACATCATATATGCTGGTCTTGCTGTTCAATTGCATGTCTTTCATGTTCAATATGTGTCTAAACCTATCTGAATGGTTATTTTTATTGAGGCAAAACTTCTTTTTCGTAATGGTTATCTTTTATGTAACAACCTTTATTTAAATTTTGTCACTCTTTCAGGATGAAAATGGGAACAAGATGATAAATGAGTATATTCGAGAGTATAAGATTGGTTCTGGTAGCTATGGCAAAGTGGTAAGTGAAAAGTGTTCGTGAAACTATGCTTTCTCTTTTCTCAACTTGCTTTCCTAAGACCCTTCCCTGATATGCATTGCAGGCTCTTTATCGAAGTAGTGTTGATGGAAAGTATTATGCAATTAAGGTAAGGACACTTTTTAGTTTGAGCAGGCAGATAACCTCATCATTGGAAGTTTTTCTAATAGGGCAGTAGTCACTGTTCCAGATAATAGGGAAGTGTGGCATAGGTAGATTGTTGGACTAGCTTGTGTGACTCAGCAATCGTGGACTCTATTTTATTAGGAGATTGAAAAGAACATATCAACCAATCAAAGGCTCACTGCAACATGCATGTGTATAATGTTATTATCAAGACAAGGGCACTGCTGGTGATTTATTGAAGTTAAATCTTTTGAACTGCAGGCCTTTCATAAGTCTCATTTAATGAAGCTTCGAGTAGCACCATCTGAGACTGCCATGACTGATGTTCTACGTGAGGTATTTCTTTTAAGTATATTTTTTTGGTGAACAATGGATGTTGCCCCATCCCATGGTTGGGGCATTGGCTTCTTATTAATATCTCTAATCATAATTTATGCCAGAAATGCTTTTGAAGTATGAATATATCAAATGTGGTCAACAAATTGCTTATTACCTGGTGGCTACTGCTTCATTTGGAAGTTTATACCTACTGACAGCATACTGAAACTACTACTTTATTTGCAGCTCCTGGATGTCCAATACTTTTATTATGGAATCTACTGTCACTTCTTGTTCTTTTTATACAGTAGCATGCATCTAGATCAGTTTTAGAAAATATAAATATATTTGCAGCTCCTAGATGTCCATTACTGTTCTTGTGGAATCTATTGCATTTGTTGTTCTTTTTAGACAGTAGCATGCATATAGGTCAGTTTTAGAGAATACAAATATTTTTTCTTTTGCCAATGTTTTATATTCCATTTTAACAATTTGTTTGCCAAGGTTTTATGATTTATTTTGCTTCCTGGCTTGTGCATCTAATGATTTATTACATTTGTTAACTCAGTTATTTTAGACATTCTTTATTGTCCCTGCAGTAGTTTAAAAGGCACAAATACTTTATTTTCAGGTACTTATTATGAAAATGCTGGAACATCCTAATATAGTCAATCTCATTGAGGTGATTGATGACTCAGAGTCAGATGACTTCTACATGGGTACTCATGATTAATTTCTTATTGGTTTTGTTTTTTAGTGATTGGCTGCTTCTCCTGAAATTTCTACATATATATTGGAGCCTCGAGTTTGAATAAGAATCTTTTTTAAGTTCTGTGCTTAACTGCTAACGTTTACTTGTACAGTACTTGAATATGTGGAAGGCAAATGGGTTTGTGAGGGTTCAGGTCGCCAGTGTGCCTTAGGTGAAGAGACTGCTAGGAAATACATGCGTGATATAGTCTCGGGATTAATATATCTTCATGCTCATGTATTATCTCTCAAACCTTTTGTGTGTTAATGTTGACTCAGTTCTCTCTCTCTCTCTCTCTGAGAAACACACTTATCCTATGCCTATAATTTTCAGTCTGAGCCTTTTTTTAGTTTATGTATTTCACATTTTAATGATTTCTTTTATAAAAACATTTTTATGAATTGGATAACAGAACTAGATACTGTTGCAATTTTAGTTGGATAACTTGTAGGTTTATGCACTTTATTCTTCATGCTTTTCAAATTAGTTTTGTTCTTCTGTGTGAAGCTGTTAATTTTAATATTCAAGTCTAAAGTTGTCTGCAAGTATGCTTTTCGCGAAAAACTTCTTAACCGACATACCGTTTATTTGTAGATGCTCAGGCACATTCATGTTAGATGCTTTGAAATAATTTGACCATGTTACTGTGGTGATTCTTTATTGTTTGAAACGCAGAATATAGTGCATGGGGATATAAAGCCTGATAATCTGTTGATTACTCGTCATGGGACAGTAAAGATAGGGGATTTCAGTGTCAGCCAGGCTTTTGAGGTATTGTAATTACTAACTAATGATCCTGAAACTCTGACACTATTTTATGTATGAATCTTGAAATGTACAACATGGGAGTTGGGACCCACATTAACTTTTTTCTCTGAAATTACATTATGATTGGTTGAAAGCTGATGAATATTTTACTTGAAATCCATTAATGTGTACTAATATAGAACCCATGCTTGCATTCATGTTGCAGGACGGTAATGATGAACTTCGTCGATCACCTGGCACTCCTGTTTTCACTGCACCGGAATGTTGTTTAGGTTAAAATTTTCTTTTCAAGCTTGCAAGATATGTTGCCCTGTGGAATCCATGGAAGTACATATTCTCATTGCAGTTTTGTTTGTTGGTGTTATTTAGGCCTTACTTATAATGGTAAAGCTTCAGACACATGGGCAGTAGGAGTTACTTTGTACTGTATGATATTGGGTGAATACCCATTTCTCGGAGACACACTTCAGGATACATATGACAGAGTAAGAAATACATTAACTTCTTACCCTCTCATGTTATTAGAGCAGACTTCATGTTACATGTTTTCAGCCTATACTACAGTTAATCTGAGCATGCTGTTTTCTTCCTAATCCAGATAGTCAATAATCCTTTAGATCTCCCAGATGACATTAACCCACAGCTAAAGAACTTAATAGAAGGATTGCTTTGCAAAGGTACATGACATTCATCTTCTCTGTTAATTCCTGTCAAAAGGGGCATAGCATAACTATATATTCCTTGTCAATTTGCATTCTTTAGCTCTTTGTCTCTCTACACAATCTTCTTCACCATCCTAATTTTATTTGGGGCATGATTTTATGGCTCTCAAATTCTCAATTGGAATTTTGTGTTTTGCAGACCCAAGACTAAGGATGACATTGGCCGAAGTTGCGGAGCATGTATGGATTATTGGAAATGATGGCCCAATTACTGAGTACTTGTGTTGGTGCAAACGCAAGAGCATGGGGAGTGAAGACTTTGACGAGAGCAATGTGCTTGCTTGACCCATAACTGACTAAATGGTTTCAAGTTGGGTTTCTTTATGTACAGTGGAAAAGCCCATTAATCTCTTATTTATCCCTTTTGGCCCCATGTTGGTATGTTATGATTATTATAGAGAAAAAAGTCTTGAAAGAATCCGTGGAATTTATGAAAATAAGATTCATGTTGTCGACGTTAATTAGCCAAGTCTTTTTCTTTTCTTTTTGTTTTGTGAAGCATTTGGTGTTTAGGGACATAAATAGAGAGGTCTTGTATACGGCTCTTCTCTAATAGAATGAGTTTTTACTCGAACCATGTGCTGAAATGTGTTCAGTTTATACTTTTATATACATCTCATGGAGTGTTCCGTTAGCTTCTAAATTTGGTAATCTAACGGTTCCACATGAAGCTTGAACTTCCGTTTTGATTATCAAATTCATAAAGCTCCTATCTTAAGGTCTTTTTCATGCAGTGCATTTTTGCCAAACCTCCGCGGACCCAAAAGTGCTGCTTCACCCATTCCTAGCATACCAAATGCATCCCTTCTCATCTTTTCCTCTGTAGAGATAATAATAACAACTATGCTTGGCAATGAGCACAAGCTACTTTTTTCAATTTTGAATTCTAGCATTGTACTTAACTTTTTAATCTGCTTTGGCTGAAAAAAAAAACTTGAGAACTGAGGAGTTCCAACTCAAAAAGCTATTGCAACCAACCAGTATTATTATAATAATGGGATAAAGTTCTTATTCGTTGCATCGGTTTGGTTCTGGTTGTCGTATACGCGTTGTACTCTCGAAGAAAAAGTCTTTGTTCATCCACGGAAACAGACAAAAGTAGAGGCAGTTTTTGGCTGTGCTATCGTCACCACACTGCTCAAGCCTCAAGCAAGCATGGTTATATATATATATGCATTTGGGATTCATTTTACCATTTGACTTGCAATTTCAAGTTCCTCAACTCAACTATAACTAACAAGTCCAATTCCCCACGGCTCTATCTCTCTGTGGCCAGTAGCCATCAGGAGGCGGTGCATGGAAGAATTTTGTATCCATTGAAGAAAAAGCAAACGTGCATTTTGGTAATAGAAAAAGGAAATTCCTTAGGCAAATTCCAATAGCTTTTCCTTCTCCCCATTTTGAGTTTCATACGGCACCAACACTCTCAACAGTATATATATATTTACACATGTTGCAGATAGCTAGTATCTACTATTGTATGTAAAAGCTTTGATAGTTTGGTTGTCCTTTTTTGTTTTTATAAAAACAAGTATAAGGAATAAAGAAATGATAGAGTAGAATAAATTATTGGGTAGTATCTTTTTTTTTTTGATGATTTATTAGGTAGTATCTATATATACTATTATATGTATATCTTTGATGGTTTGATTGTCCTTTTTCTTTGTTCTGATAAAAAAAAAGTATAGGGAATAAAGAAATGATCGAATAGAATTAAATAAAAGCTAGCCGTTGGTGTTGAGGAAAGAACAGGAAAAATGGGAAATTAATGTGTATATGATATGATGATGTTGTTGTGGAGATAAGGTACCACGTCAACCATCACTGACTGGCTGGACATGTGTCAGCCAAATCAACATTCTTCTTCGAATGCAGTTTATATCAATTTAAAAATAATTATTTAAAAACTTTAATAAAATTTAAACAAGAAAATCTATTAAAAAATTATTATCACTTGCCACTTGGATTTTCTTACTTAAGCACAGAATAAGAGACATGAAAAATAATAACCAACCAAATATCACCGTGATAAATAGCAGTAGTTACATATGTATAATTCAGAAAGAAAGAAAAAGAAAAAAAGAAAGGATATGAAAAAAATTTCCTGTCTAAAATAAACAATATTTGATAGCGCATTTGTTTGTATGTAGAACCCCAGTCAGTGTTAATTATCAACGACAAGAATTGAACTTGTCAATTTCAAATGACTATCCGTCAAATCTTGGAGTCTTTGTGGCACCTCACTCCTGATTCGACGGGGGTAAATTTGAGTCCCCATTCCCAAACACAAGTTATTTATATTTCCCTTTGTTATGTATTTTTTATTTTTATTTTATTTTTGTAAAAAAATGACTCTTTAGTAAAAACAATAGTTACCATTTGCAGTTGCAAGTACCATCTCTAACCATTTGCAGTTGCAAGTACCATCTCTAACACCTGTTACAGTTCTACCCTGGACTGACGCAATGACTCGACATTCGGTGCAGCAGGGGAAGAATAGGTAGTTTTTTTCAGAATTGTTTATTGGAAAGAAAGAATAAAGTTGTTCCATACTGGAGTGATGTTGACATGAAAATGAAGTTTGAACAAAATGGACGGAATATGAAACATTATGGCCTGTATGTAAATGTTCTGATTAGATTTAAGATGACAAGAAAAAGATATGTGTAAACCAGGATTGAGATAGGGGTGGAATGTTTCGAGTATTGTAATTAATTGTGATGTGATATAATTAGTTTGATAGAATTTTACTTCTTATTTATAAGACTGTATTTCAAAGATAAAAAAAATTATAATAGATGAGTAAACATAAGATAAAAAAAAATTAGAATTGTGAATTAAAAAAAAAAAGCGGGATAACACCTATAGTAAAAAATATGGTATACTGCTGCTCAAGATAACATCTTTTAGTCTCGAATATAAGCAAAAAAATAATTAGAAGTGTGAGATGATATATTAAAAAATTTAATCCAAAATGAGTTCATTATCTTTTGAAAATTAATCATCCCATACTTCTAAATTTTTGTACTGCTACCACACTACTCTTTTATGTTAAAAGGGGGAGAGTCTCCTCTTTTTCCATAAATCTCTCTTCTTTTTTTACATGAAAAAAAAGGGCGTGAGAGAGCATAAAAATTTGAAATTTTAGAATATAACGGGTGGCATCTAGGGTGGTAAACTTAGTTTACTTATTCATCAAACTGTGTAGGTAATGCTGTGTGGTAAACATGTAAACCTTTTTTTTTAGGAAAAATGGGTTACAAGATAAAAGGTTGCGTTTCTTTTTTATTTTTACTGTAATTTGTATAACATAAATAAATAGTTTTACTCTTTTTGAAAATTTCATATTTGTAAATATTTGCCTCCACAGAAACATATAATTAAACCTTCAATCATGAATCATTTTATTTGAGAAAATATTTTCATTTTTTAATGTTCGCATTCAATTATAAAAATATCATTTTATTTTTATTTCTTATTTTTAAATATTAATATGTATACACAAAAAGCAAACACAATAAAAAGTTAATTTCACTGTCTCCTATATAAATATTGAAAAACGAAAAATAAAATGATATATATTTTCATAACTAAAAAAAGAAAATAAAACAAAATATAGGCCGTTGAATTAATGAATCGCAATCTTAGCTGGACTATATATGCTGCTATGCCAGTATTGTCCTTTAAAAAACGAGAGGGGGCATAAATACTTATAAGTTTAGGGTTTAGTTTCATCGTTTTAATACTTGCATTTTCAGTATCAGGTAGTGGCATTACAAAAAAAAAAAGAGCTATACAAGGCTTTTGAGGGTCGACAAGTGGCATAACGAAGGCGCTTTTTGGTTGCGGTGGAGATCTTCACATTGTAACACGACTCTCCGTTGGAATAAAGAAAACGTATTAGATTCTCATCCACCTTCTCATGTTGCTGTTAGTTATACCGATTCCCCCCTTTATATTTTGGTATTGGCAGAAATATCCTCACAATAATATATAATAACAAAGATTAATTTTGTTTAATATATATACTCCCAGGATCGATTCCCGTGGTGTATAAAATAATGTTTGGCCAGCAAAAGCCACGCACGCCCCGCGAGTGCAGATTAGTTATTTGTTGAAAGTATTGGAATATTGCATGGGTAGCTAGTGATGGTCCCCAAACTAAAAAAAAAAATCTTCAGGGTCATCCATCTTTGTATCTCTGCCGTTTATATATATGCTTAGTTTGTTGTGCTAAACGTGCAGGTTAGATTACATCTCTGATCGACATATGGACGTACTGATTTATTTCCGGTGAAAGCAAAGAATTGTATATACAGTACTGGATATAAGATAAGATTAAAAATTGTAAGTGGTTAGTTGCAGTATGAAGTAACATTCGGATTTAAACTTTCTGAGGTGAGATAGTTCGACACGATTGATTATCCAATTGGAAAGTTTCACTTAGATACGCTCTGCATGAATATTGGCCATCATATGATTTCTGAAACTTTTTTTGGTTGTTTTAGTGATTTCATATATATTTCGTGATTTTAGAGATTTATATGTGCAGTGGTCTACTTAATTCCTCTAAGTCTTGTTCTATTCTATTTATTTAGTTTTTCATTGGATATCATGTGATCTTCAAAATGTGTACTAAATTTTTAATAAATCATATACCTATAGTAATGTACTCTTGTAATTGGGGCGGAGCTAGAAATTTAATATGGACAGTGTTAAGATAAAAAAAAAATTACGACTCGGTAAAAAATTTAAATTTTTATTGCATAACATATGTAAAACATTTGATATATAATTAATATTTTTATAAGTAAAAGACAAGTGAATACTTTTCTTCTTAGATATTTTTTCAACATTAGTATCTTTATTATCTCTTTTTTTCTCTTAAAAAATGAGTCGATAGTTTTCTTTTTAGATATTTTTTAATATAAAATACAGTTCATATAAAATTACAAAAAACATATAAAATAATTTCATAATAGAATCAAATGCATTTTATATATAAAAAAATAAAACTTACCTATAAAACTAATAAACTTGTGATTGAGTGAGACACTGGTATTAATTCTAGAATTTTTAACATGCAAATCTCATAAAAAATGTTCTCAAACTCAAATGTTAATAGTAATATATATCAAAACAACACCAAATTTTTGATACCATATTGTTGCCTACTTAGTAGTTACTTTGAGTTTTCCATCGTATATCAAAGTGTGGGAAGACTACTATCTATATAAAATATTAAATAATTATAATTTTTTTCTTCGAAATAGTTCCAAAAATTGGAGTGGTGCCATGGCCTCTGTGGGCCTCCCACTCCCTCCGCCTCTGTGTAATTAATACTTAATTATATTTTAAAGAATGTATTGTAGAATCTGTATTTTCTTTGCGTTAGTGTAATTTTATTTCCTGGCACTGGTTAAAATAATAAAAAAAATGATGGAAAAATAAAAAAAAGTTATTACATTAAAATTTTAAAACAATTATTTGTTATTTAGTTGATATTAATATGAATTTTTGATTATTGATTAATTGAAACTTTTTTAACAATGATTGTGATGATTGAAAACGTCAAAGTGTAAAAATGGAAAATGAGAGGCGAATAAGGCTTGTTTTGGAGTGCATTGATTGGCTATATACATAATACATCTAACTCGTCGTACATTCGTACTATCAATGAGGCCGCAGTTAATCGGAACAATATCAACAGTATGCAGTCAGTAACTTCTGTTTTGGACTGAAAAAGTTTATAAAAAGAAAAAAATAAAAGAAGAGAAAGAAAAAAAGAAGTAAACGCCGCCAATTTGATGTTAGTGTGTCTCCCCCGTCATTCGCCGATAGCTGCGGACTGCGCGCGGTCAACGACATCCATCGATAACTAATTTACCATCTTCACTTTTTTTTATTTCATTAATCGGCTTCAAATCTCAAATTTATTTTAGCCGCTCAACTGCTTAATAAAAATATAAAAGCGGTTACATATTTAAAATTAAAAAATGATTGAATAAAATATATTTTTTTCCATAAACGGCAAAGAAAGAGAGCAAATTTTCTTTTTAATTCTCAGAAATCAGAGTCATATTTCAAATCCAATTGCAGTTTGTATTTACGTTTCGAGGCATGACTTAGCGGAAAAAATCCAACATATCACGCTTGCTCTAACTGGATTGGATAACGTTTATCATAATCTAATTGTTATTCTTATGGCGCTAAAATATTTTAAAATTTCTTATTATGGATAGTCTGAAAATTTGGTTCTGGGAATATATTTTTTAGGCTTAAATAAATTTTTGATCCTTTTAAATTTATGTGTTTTGAAATTAGTCCTTACAAAAAAAAATTAAACTTTTTAAGTTCTACAAATATTTTTTTTTAATTTTAGTCCTTTTGGTGATTTGGCAATATTTTAGGGTGATGTGGCAGCTGATATGTCATTTAAAAATTTATAGGAACTGACATGTGGCTCTATTTTTTGTTCTTTCCCTTTTCCTTCTTCCTCCTTCCCCTCTTTCCATTTCTCAGCTTCTCATCAGTTGCTCCCCTTCCTTCTTCTTCCTCAACCTCCATTGCCACCCTCAACCCCACCCCACCCCATCGCCACCTCCCCCACGGCCAAATCGACCCTCAACCCCCCTTAAACAACCAAATCGACCCAATAGCCACACAGACCACCATAAACCACAAGAAAATAAAGCCCCACAAAACCAAATAAGTTCCCTGCCGCCACTGTTCTATGCGCCTCCATCATCACCATCGTCGTTATCACCACCACCACCCCCACCTCACCCTCATATTCTTCACCTACACCTTCATATTCTCCACCGTAGAAAACCTAGGGTTCCGTCTCCACCAAAAACCCTCCCCTATCGGGTGATTGATCGCCGAGGGTTTCCGATTTGGATGGCATTGGGAGATTTAATGGCACCGCACTTTTCCCAATCAAGCGTCCTCGTCGTCCCTAACCACCACGACAATTCCATCACCACCGCCTCCTCATCCTCCACTGCCAACACTAAGGGCTCTGCATTTTTTTGCATTTTCGCTGTAAGCTTGCTCTGCGTTTTATGGTGGTGATGGTGTCGTCGTTTCGGTGGTGCTCGGTGTTGTTGTTGTTCTGCCTCTGGTGGTGTTTTGTTCTGGTTCGATTTCGGTGGTGGTGGTGTTGTTGTTGCTGTTGTCTTCTGCTTCTGCTCTTTAATCCCAGATTTGGGGGCGGTGGTGGTGTTGTTGTTGTCGTTCTGCTTCTGCTCTTCTTCTGTTGAAACATGTTTGATGTTGTTGAGAAAAAACAAAAATGGAAAAAAAATTGTTGAATCTGATATTGGATGGTGGTGGAGAGGGAGAGGAGATTGGGGGTGGTGGTGGTGGTGGTGGTGGTGGCGGAGGAGGAGGAGGGGGGAGGAGGAGGGGGGAGGAGGATGGGGGTGGCGGTGGGGAAAGGGAAAGAAGAAAGGGAAAGAAAAAATTAGGGCCACGTGTCAGTCCCTACAAA
Organism: Glycyrrhiza uralensis; assembly: GCA_030159175.1. NCBI lineage: Eukaryota > Viridiplantae > Streptophyta > Magnoliopsida > Fabales > Fabaceae > Glycyrrhiza > Glycyrrhiza uralensis. The sequence goes on along the minus strand of BRZY01000007.1, from coordinate 38,985,535 downwards.
TTTTTAAATGATATGTCAGCTGCCACGTATGATTAATGACATGACATCACCATGCCACATCACCCCAAAATATTGCCAAATCACCAAAAGGACTAAAATAAAAAAAAAAATTTATAAGACTTAAAAAGTTTGACTTTTTTTGTAGAGACTAATTTCAAAACGCGTAAATTTGAAAGGACTAAAAACTTATTTAAGCCTATTTTTTATTACTAAAGCATGCTCTCATATATAAATTATTTAACAATATTTTATCTCAGGATTTTTTAATATATATATATATATTCATGAAGCATGATTTTGCCAGGTAGGATTATCATGTGTCAATAATTTAGACATCCCATCCTGCTTAAATTAATTTTATTTCATTTTTTTAATAATTCATGTTCTCATTTCAATCCTGTTAAAATATCATGATTACTATTACAGGATTAATGAAAATTAATTCTCACACGAATTACTATACTAGTTTTTTTTTTTATAAGTTCAAGGGTGAAATAGCAAAAATAAAACTTGAAATCAAAGATTTCTTTATAGATTAAATGTTACTAAATTATAAGAGCTTGCACGATTGTAGAATTATAGATATGTATTTTGGAAATATTCCATCAATATATTGGTAAATTAATGCTTTTCAAAAAAAAATATTGGTAAATTGATTGATAAATGCATGGGACTATCAGAAAAAGAATATGAAGTTACATTTATGTGGGTTGTTTTTTTAACTGACATTTATGTGGTTTTGGCAGTATTGTGAATCGTGATATAAAAAAGAAATGTATAAATAGAATTGCCTTTTCACTACTATATATAGATATGTGTTTAATATATAAGATACAAATATTTATCAATATTTATTAAACATATGTTCTATTTGTTGATTTGATTAAAAATAAATGTCGATGCCCTTTTTTAGTATAAGGTTGGATATATAGCTAATCATTTGTTTGTGTTTATTAATTGTTTATATCAAAATTCTACGATTTACTCGGTTAATCATTTTGATTTTTTATCCTTTCTTTTATAATTTTGCTTTTAGGCATTGTTTAATTTGTAGCCGTCTTAATTAATCCATCTCTAATTTCATAGGTATATATGAAGCTTTTGGTTTACAGTATAACCTCCTTAAGGTTAATCCATTTCTTTTACAAGCTTGTTTTGAATGTTCTTTTGTATAGTTTAATTTAATTAAGTTCAAACCCAAGTATAATAAAAATGAAAAATCTCCCTGATGATATAATCTGAAAAGCTAACAAAATTTTATTCAACTTTATGGCAATACATTAAATTATGTATGTAGTCGCCTTCATTAACTAGCCAAATCCTACAAAAACGTGGCACCTTGGGGTTAACTGATTACGATGACCTTAACACATAGGTTTTCAATTATTCGAAAAGGAAATGAAGTTTGGACAACGCATGACTCTTTTGATAGGGTGGCAGTGAATGGAGACTTGATCTGTTATCCATATGGGGAGGGAAAGTGATAGGTACGTAGGAGTGTAGGCTAGTCGTCAAAACTTTGGTGCCGATTGGATTGGATCAATTAATGAATTAAATATATCTTTCAATTTTTACTCTTAATCCTTTTTTTTTTTTTTCTCTTCATTCACACTGAAGAAATACGGCCTTATCTTAGTCGGTTAGTCCTACTTAGCTTTTCATTGTTTATATATATCTAAGAGGACCCTTTTTACCCTTCAAAAAAAAAGAGGTCCCTTTTTAATATGAATACCAATATACACCACTTGTCAATTTTATCGCTAGTTTTGTACCTTCTTTTATTTGAAAAAAAAAATTATTTTGGTTATATTAATTGTGGGCCTTTTTTTTTAAAATATATATGTTTGTATGTCACCAATCACTGTAGGTGTGTGTGTGCGCGCGTTTATTTGTACAATTTATTTTCATTACAAATTGTCTTGTATAATTAGTTCAGTTAATAAAATGATAAATCATCCGCGCGCATAGGTGGTCCTTTTGGTTTGCACTTGCTTAATTGCTATACCTTGATCGATGGTGTCTTTTTTTTTTGGGTGAAGAGAGACGGTTGATCGCCCCCAACAGAACATGCGGGAAATAAGTCTGGGCTGCATCCGCCCTTATAGCAAGAGAAAGGAAAGACGGAACAACATCAAAAATACGGAAAGAATTTGAACAAGAGAAACCAAACTTCGCTAGACAATCTGCAACTTGGTTGATGGTGTTTTATTTTGTATGTCCGTGATTTGGTTGGGATAATTTACTTTGTTGCGTTATTATTTAGTTAGGGAAAGTCCATCCTTACATTGGGAAAAATTAGAAGAAAAAAAATAAATGAAATTAGAATCTGAGCCAAACTTGTGTTTCTAACTTAAGGTTTTAGTCTGACATATGACATATTTATCAAATGTGTACATTTTTAAGATCTGATGTAACATTTTTAAAAGTTTGACTTGTACTTTGGGGGGGGGTTCACAGATATATCAAGTTTGACTGTTGACTGTACTTAAACTATATTTATAAGCCTATTTTATATTAAATCTTTTAAATAGGTTATTGACCTCATATATTGACCTAACACATTATCAGTGCGTTGGTTTACTTATTCGTTGTCCTACCAATTACTCCTAGAGTGGTGATACACAAACACCCACACACCTCCCCAACACCCCATTTCAATGAATAAAATGAGAAACTGGGGTGTGTGATGAGTGTGTGATGGATGTGTGTGTATTATTAGTGTTACTCCTAACCTTATAAGATGGAGTGAAAGGAGTAAGATTAGTGACAATCCAAAAAATTTAACCACTACAAGTACCGCTGACCGGCCAGATTTCATGTTAGTCATTAAAAGACACGTTTTGAAAATTCAATCAAACCCACTAAATGGACAACTTAAACTGTTGACCTGGTCAAATTTCGAAACTTATTCACAAAGTTAACCGGGTCAAAAAAAAAAGGACAAAATCAGTCAAAATCTGCGAAATATCCATGGACCAAACCTCTGCTTCAATTTTAATTAATCAAGTTATTTTTTTTGGCTGAATTAATTGATCAAGTTAATTAGTACTTAATTTAACTTCATATATCATATATAACGTAGGTTTAAAATTCTAAATATATTAAATTTTATAAATTATATATATCATGTCATATCATTAACTATTATGACTTACTTTCAATTAAACCAGTGTTTACTACAATAGAACCTATGTCATATGAAAGACTTTTCTAAATCTGGTATATATTAAGTTTTATTAAAATATTGTTAATAATCATTAATTTAAATATTTTAAAGAAAAATGTTTGATCAGTATGCAAATTTATTTTAGAAAAGTTCGTATTCTCTAATTATAGTTCTCCAATATTTTTAACATTTCACTGTATATAATCATAATTCATTTTAAATACTCGTCTATCAATATTTTAATATAAAAATAAACAAAAGTGACTTGCATGAAGTATCATTCAAACTCATTGATAAATATGATTGAACCAAACCAATATAAACTTGCATACCAAACCAAAATAAACACTATAGACAAAGTAAAACACTCAATTCTTATCAAATTTTATACCACTTTCTTTAGTTCTTTAGTGACTTTATATTAACATAGTTAATTGATGATTCAATGTGACACACCATGTGTTCAAATCATTTGTTCAGTGTAGGCCCAAAAATAAAATCATTCGTTTAGTGAAGTACAGAATATATATCTATACAAATGTATCTATAAAAAAAGTATATTTTACACAATACTATATAAAATGTTTTGAATTCGTTATACAACTCCTTAACTTTTTTTTTCCTGGTACTATTTATCTCCTTAACTTAGAATAAATAAACATTAATTTCATAATTTATCAAAGGCTCCTTCAGTTTTATAAACTAAACATTGATTATCAAATGCAAGTGTTTAAATTCCATATTTTCTTAATTTTTTTTCATTTTGTATTATCATTTGATTGATAAATTGAAAACGAACAAATACATTCAAGATATTAAGTATTTTTGTTATGATTGTAAAACAATAATGTTGTCACGCGATGGAATTAAGTACGTAGCAACCTGAAACAATAAAATCACTATTACTATATATGAAAATGGATTCGCGTTTTCTTATTTTCTTTAAAAACATGAAGTGTCATATATAACTCATGAGCCCTCATCAAAAAAAAAAATAAAAAAATATATATATATATATATATAACTCATGAGAGAAGGACATAATCTTCTCAACTACACGACAAAAACCAGGAAAAAAATAATATAATAAATAAAAAGAACAAAATGAGATTACACTAAAAAGCAGGGTTACAACAGCAAAGCAAAACATTTTATATTTATAAGAGGTTGTAGCTGTGTAGTCTGTTGCTGTCCAAACTTGCAAGCTATCTAAGAGCCTCCTTTGTGTGTCTCAACTCAACCTCGCTTCTTTCCGGCAACAACAACATCATCATGCTTTGACACATCAATTCCCTCCATTCCTGAGATCTTCCCCCCTTCTCTCCACTTCCAGGTACCCTCCTCCCACATTTCTATTCTCTCTCATCGCCGCTTCTCAAATCAATCATTTTCCTTTTCTCTTTTTTATGAAGATAAATAATAATAATGATAATGATTTGATTTGGATCCGAATCCTGTTGCTGCTCCTTGAATTGGATCAGCGAGAACCCTTTTGCTCAGATTTGATTTTATTTTTTATTAATATGCTTTTACCGTTTCAAGCAAAGTTGTTTTCATTTTCCTTATTCTTCTCGTGAATTTGCAGATGGTTCTGTCTCCGTGGAGCTGGAAATCAGACGACCAAGTTTGCTGGGGGAATTTCAAATCCTGTCGGTGATTCATTCGGTATTTCATTCTTGTTTATCTCTCTTTCTATCTTTCTCTCCCCCCCCCCCCCCCCCCCCCCAAAAAAAGAGATTATGGTTTTCCTGTTTATGTAGAAATTGGGAGAAGTTCCTTTAAAGGGGTGTTTTTTTTTTGAAGTATAAGGCAATTCCAATTTACAGATTCCTAACTAATTAATGGGAAGAATAAACAGATAGAGATTGGTGGCATGCTGATACAGGAATGAATTTATTTTATGGGTAGAGAATGGAACAATAAAGGGTCTATGTATGCTTCTGTGTTTCAAGGCTGTTTTTCCATATGCTATGGTTTTGTTGGGGTGGATTGAAGATTCCTTGACATGTTATAGAAATTGTGTTTGAATTCTTCTTTGCAGGAGGAGGATGGAAAGAAAGTGAATAACTTTCTGAAAAATGGATAGGATGGAAGGAGTGATGATGAATGGTGGTTTTTCTAGACCTGAGCCAAACGATTCGCTTCTCCCCGGTCTAATTGACGATGCTGCGATGAATTGTCTTGCCTGGGTCAGCGGATCCGATTATGCTTCGCTTTCTTGTATTAATAAAAGGTACAATAAGCTGATCAATAGTGGGTATCTATATGGGTTGAGGAAACAGTTGGGAGCTGTGGAGCATTTGGTTTATTTGGTTTGTGATCCAAGGGGATGGGTGGCATTTGACCCTAAGGTAAATAGATGGATGGCATTACCTAAGATACCTTGTGATGAGTGTTTCAACCATGCAGACAAGGAGTCCTTGGCTGTGGGTTGTGAACTTTTGGTTTTTGGTCGGGAATTGATGGAGTTCGCCATTTGGAAGTATAGCTTGATTTGCCGTGGTTGGGTGAAGTGTCAAGAGATGAACCAACCTCGCTGTTTGTTTGGATCTAGTAGTCTTGGTTCGATTGCTATTGTAGCCGGTGGAAGTGATAAATATGGAAATGTTCTCAAATCTGCTGAGTTGTATGACTCTTCATCAGGTACATGGGAGCTTTTGCCAAACATGCACACACCGCGTAGATTGTGCTCGGGTTTTTTTATGGATGGCAAATTCTACGTGATCGGTGGAATGTCGAGCACAACTGTTTCTTTAACTTGTGGGGAGGAATATGATCTCAAGACAAGAAATTGGCGGAAGATAGAGGGTATGTATCCATATGTTAATGTGGGTGCTCAAGCACCTCCACTTGTGGCAGTTGTGGACAACCAGTTGTATGCAGTTGAGCATCTGACTAACATGGTGAAGAAATATGACAAGGAAAAGAACACCTGGAATGAATTGGGAAGGCTTCCGGTGAGGGCCGATTCTTCTAATGGCTGGGGCCTTGCTTTCAAGGCTTGTGGAGAGAAACTTTTGGTTGTGGGTGGACAAAGGGGTCCAGAAGGTGAAGCTATAGTGCTGAATTCATGGTGTCCTAAGTCAGGGGTCAGGAATGGCACCATAGATTGGCAGGTACTTGGTGTGAAGGAGCATGTTGGGGTGTTCGTGTATAATTGTGCCGTTATGGGCTGTTGAGAATTTGAGATTATTTTAGATTAACTCAACAGAAGATGCTGCTGGTATCTACAATCTGACTTAGCCTTGAAGGGTGCTTCCATGTTCAGTCACCTCACCTCATTTACTGAATTAATTGTTGCTGGGATAGCTTTCCCTAGCTGAGAATTTGGTCTCATCCTTTTTAACCTGGTTTATTTGGATGTATTTCTCACTTTCATGGTCCATAATTTTAAGTTGCTTTTGAGATTACTGAGTAGGCTTACACAGATATGTTCTGCTTTCTCTTTCTTAGCCAACTATGTAAACCAATAAATCAAGGAGTTTTCATTGTTTAATGCTCGTTATTTACTGCTTCTGTCCTGTAGTGTATAGTATGTTTATCAAAATTTATGTCCATTATTCATGCTTACAGATTTCTCTCTCTTTGAGGAGGGGTTCATAAATTGTTCATCTGACTAGAGTTTGTAGCTGATGTTCTCAGTTAAGTCAAATGATAGAGATTGCTTCTCAATCTCATATGTGGTCACCAATCTATCACCCCATTTGGCTTAAAATTTGAATGTCAGATTGCAAGCATAGGTGAAAACAAAGTTACCAACTTTTTTGAAATCATTTATCTTTTGATGTTTTTGTAAACGAGGTCCCCTCAGGTCCTATAATGCATTTGGGTACCTTGTCCATCCGTCCAGCTGTATTTGCTGGATTAAGGTCATAGTTTTCGTCTTCCTATTTATGTGTGGTATGCACTTTACCCACAGTATGTCCTAAAAATGGTTTCTCCTCTTTTAATCGGGAAGATTAATTGGGACCATTCTTCATTACCCTACTATTAGATTCCTCTCTCCACTGCGTTTTGCAACCCACTATTTAATGTTTCACAGTTCTTAGTATATCTTCTCATCAGTTTGACGTTGAGATGAATAGGTGGTTCAACCTCTTTTTCTCGCCAACCAACAAACGTGTTTGCGTGAATCATGAGAAAAAGGGGCTCGGCGCAAAGCTCACTTTATGTGTATTTAGTAATGATTATTGCACTTGCATTTTACTCAATTGTTTCTTTTTAGTCATTAGATGACATTTTAGAGTTTTACTTGCAAATTTTTTTGTCATGAAATGTTTTCATACCCTTCAAGTGTGGGACTATTCCAGGTGGTGGCAAGTACCATTTTTCTTTATTTATATTTCTCCCCCATACGGTATGACATCAGTGAGTTAGAGAATGCGATTCATTTTAATGATTGAGAATGGAATCTGACTTTTACTAGAAAGGACTTGGATTTCTTTTCACCCTAAAATTTCTTCACAAAGCCTATTCGGCTACCCGAATTTTTTTTATTTGGACAATAATGCACTAGTGAATAAGTTGCGTACTGTTATCACCAAGTGATTTGGAATCTTATGCTATAAAAAATTATTGATGCATCCACTCCCGGCTTGAGAACGACATACATAACGATTGGTCAAAAGGGAATTAGCCAACAGTATATTAATTTTCTAGGATTATGTTTCACCCCTGCATAATGAGAATGTGAAAGAAACATTAAAGCAATATATATTGAAGGGTGTTCACATTTGCTGTTAATTATATTTTTGAGTCTTTGATACTGCTCTAATCACTGAGCCGGTGTGTCCTTTCATTTTGGTTTTGTCCTTGCCGAGATCCAAAATGTCTCATGGACTCTGCTATTAGTGTTTGAAATGTGCTACTAATCAAGTCAATGTTAGCTGTGACAGAACAACAATAAGGAACATTGTGCATACTTAGGAAATATGCAACTCCTCTTTATAAAGACGACAAATGCAAGTGAGTGGCATCTAGGTTTATTACTCGTAGTTGACAAAAAAAAAAAAGGAGGTTTATTACTCGTAGGACACATGTTAGAGAATATTCTAGCCTCTAGGTCATATAACATAAGACAGCCAAGATTACCTTCGAGCGAGAAGGGATGGCACATGTCCTAGATGGTTCTGGAAGCTTAATGACATGATATACATCTTAGAAATATTTTGGATCCTAGGACATGGATGACTAGGAGGAATGATGTGAGCGAGGCATGTGAAGCTCAAATGCCTTTAACTCGATTTGGTCTCAAGATGGATCTTGAACAACTAAACCCGCTTAAATGTGGTGCAAATTAAACCTTTTGGTTTAGGAGGGAACAAGTTTTACATGGATGACCATAAAGAAATTAACTGTATAATATATAAAATGAACTGTGAAATTGTTAAAATCTCAATGTTTTTAATTTTTGCATTTTATTTTTAAAGTGCATCTCTTACTTTCAATAGAGTGGAGTGGAATCCTGAATTACAATGGTAACGAGAGAGGTCGGCGACGCCTACGGTGGGAAAAATTTGCATTTGCATCTTTTTAATTTTTTTGGTCAAGGGAATGAGATCCTTTGTTCCTGGTGAAACGAGAGGGCCGCCTTTTTTTTGGTCGAAAGAGAGGGCCGCTTCTACTAGCTTCTTTTGCTATTGGATTTTTTTAAGTGAGTTTGGGCTTAAAGCATGATTGGACCAAGAGAATAGAATGAACCCAATAAGCCAAAAAGACTACGTGTTTTTTAGTCCCAAAAACCGTTGGGAGCCGCATATATGATCGAGTAACGGTTTCCTATATCATTCTTCATTACTTCGGCCTTTTCTTCTAGCACTCCCTCCCTCCCTTTCTATTCCCACCCCTCTCCCCAAATTTTTTTTGAAAAGTAAAATATATCCCCACCCATTCCTCTCTCTCTCTCTCCCCCCCCCCCATCGCCAGAGGCAACTCGAATTAGGGGTGGAAATAAGTCAAGTTTGGCCTACTTTGAAATTTTAAAGCCTGAGTCTGACTTACTAGCATAATATAGGCCAATTTTTAAGGCTCGACCTGACATACTTCAAAGTCTGGCTTGGCCTACAAGCCTGTTTAAATGCCTACATTTTAATAAGGCTTTTAAATAAGCCTCCACCTATAAAACAGTCATAAGCCTTTACATGTAAATAGGCTTGTAGGCTTCTGCTGATAAATAGGTCTCTAGACCTTCACAAATAAATAAACAAGTAGACATATTTTTTATTATATTATATTTTATTATATATATATATATAATAGGCCGCTCTGATAGGCCTAATAGACACTTTTATAAGCCTAAGTCTAGCCTTTTTAACTAAATAGACTTTTTAAAAAGTCCGAGCCTAGTTTTTTTAATAAACAAGTCAGGCCAGGCTAGGCCTTAAGTAGGCCATGCCATAGGCCCCTATTGGGCAACTTGACCTATTCTCACCCCTAACTCGAATGTTCTCCCTCTCATTTTTTTGCTTCCGATGCACGCGGCAACTATCGGAGCATTTTTTATTTAATTTACAAAAAATTAGTTTCTATAATTATATTTTTGAGTGTGTTCCGATCAAAAAATATTTTTGAGTGTAAATTATGGAAACCTATTGGTGTTTTTTTTTTGTATGGCTGTGAAAGCTTTTTTCTTTTACAAAAATCAAAAACAAAATTTAATTATTTTATAGGAATCAAAAATATATTTAAGCTAAATTTATAAGTAACAAAAAGTGTTTGAAAATTTTATTAGAAGTTAAAAGCAAAAGTCACTATATTTTGAAGGATAAAAACATATTTAAACCTTGTGATAGTGATGGAAATATATTAGAGTGTTTGAGAGGTTGCACAGACGAATGAAGAAGGAAAAAAGGTTGCCGAAGAAATGGTGTTATTTCTCAAAGGCATTTATTGTGCAACCAGATCTCAACCAGGATCCGGTAAACCAGGGTCCATCCCCCCAACAATATGGTGCCTTGCTCTCTCTCCTTGTCATGCAAATGAATTGAGTCGGTGGCTGTGGTTTTGCTTGTCAAACCCAATAATTAAAATAGAAATGACATGGCACATTTGGGGACACCAACATTGAATAGATGTCACTAGTTTTAATTATATTTATATTTATATGACCCTTTAAATGCCATGTGTCGTCTCTTACACGTAATCAAAAGTGCTGGTTGTTTCTAAAACTTGGTGGCCTTTCCCGAAGGGGAAAGTCTTGAATTCTTTAATTTTCGTTGCATCCGAACCACAAGTCTCATAATTAGTATTCCTTTTGATCCAAAATATAAACAATATAATATAAAAATATATAGATTAAAAAATACTTTAAAATTAAATAATTTTAATTAATATTCATTAGTTTTAATTTTTTTTTAAATTATTCCATTTGATGTATTTTGTAAATATAAATATTGCATTAAATGAATGGTATAATTGAAAAACTAACATTTAATTTATATAAAAATTGATGAATGTTGCTTATATTTTAGACAAAAAAAATATCTTTATTATTTATATTTTAGACCGGAGAGAATATTATATATATATCCATGGGAAAAGCAAAAGCAAAAGCCAAAGCAAAATGTATTGATTAAATTTTCTAAACAGTCACATGGCCATCTCCTCAAAATACTTATATGTCGAGTCCCCTGTTGGGCATTTCAATTCAATGCTACGTGGAAGCAATGAAAGGATAATCACACATAATAATGGGGTAGGAACGATTACTTTTCATTCAAATCGTCTTTATCAAACTCATACAAAAAAAAATCTTTATTAAATGCATGAAAAGGAAATTATAAGAAAGTATTGTTTGATTTTTATGCTTGTATATGTTGGCTTGACAGTGGCCACGTTAATCGTAATTATGCATCCCATCACAGCCGGTGCACGAAAATAACGTTTAGCCCCGCTGGACTTTATTCATTTAAAAACTTTTCACAGCATTTTATATTTCTAAGTATTTTTAAGTAAGACTTGACTAAAAATTGTAGACAAGAGGACACAGTAGAAAAAAATTATCATTATGGTTTTTTTGAATTAAATCGATGTTTTAAGGTGTGTTTGGGAGGAAGTTTTTGAAGGAGAGTAGAGAGGAGAATTTACTTTAATATTTTAGTTGTATAGATATGAAAAAAGGATAGAAAATATTTTGAAGTCCTCTAAAATCTTTCAAAAATATCCAAAATCTTTCCCTCTAGTATATTTTCAAAAACCCTCTAATTTGGAGGAACTAAAAAAAAACACTAAAGATGTGACTTTGAAGAGTTTTGAAGGATTTTTAAATTCTTTTTAAACATTATAAAATATTGATTCCCAACCCAACCCTCCCCTCGCATCACATTCTCTCCAAAACTCCCAAACACACCCTTAAGAATATCCACACGTACACGGGTCCATCCAAAGCAATTAAATTTATATCATTTGATACCGCAATTGGTTTTGCAAAAAATGGATCGATGATTAACCTGAATCAAACCAGTCCTACCACTTTGATTGGTTTAGGTCAGGTGATCGATTGACCAAAAAAAAGGTCAGGTGATCGAATTTCTACTCCTTATCTTTTTTGCTTTTCTCATAATTTTACCAAATGAATGTCATACACCTATATTAGCATATAGCCCATATAAAAAGTAGCTTTTCTTAAAATCTTAAAATATTCTTCACATTTTTTTATTTTAAATACATTAAAAGGTGTTAAACTAGCGTGATAATCATGCATTGCACGATTTATTATTATGGTGCGAAATATAATATTTTAAAAGATGGTTATAATTTTTTTTTACCTCTTTCCTTGTCATTTAATAGGAAGAATCCATCTAAAATCACCCTAGAACAACTCATTTTCATGATTTGAATTTTTTTCTAACCCACAGTAATTGGAGATTTAGGACTTTGGCTTCCCAAAGAGTGTACGAGATATTCCCACAAGTTTCGACTCTTTGAGTCAACTATAAGACTAATTCCCAATTTGCCCCTCCCAAAGATATGCTTTGCAAGATTTAAACGTGAATCGTCCTCCCACAAACTCAAAATGTATTGTCAAGTGAGCCCGCCCACACCCATTTGATGGCGGTTTGAATTTTAGTTTATGTGCCACTATGCCTTTTTCTCCTCATTGAAGACCAATAAATGTCAATAGTTTTTTTCACCATACCGTAACAAATCCCACGATAACTGCATGAATCCAAATGAATTTGACCAATTATTCAACCGTAAATTAGTACTTTAAAATTTTTGGTTAAAAAATTAAAATTAATGTTTTATTAAAAAAGTTAAAATTAATAATACATTACTATAATAAATTTTTTATATATTAATTTTTTAACCAATACTTCTAGAGTATTTATTAACAAGACTCTAATCCCAAAAACAGGCACAAAATGTGGGCAAGCGCGTCACTCAGCTACCGGGTGCATTCATCGTCGAGTCATCGTCCACATAAACATAGATAGGTAGTGGAAAGGCACGAGTCAGAGCAAGGAGAGAATGCTGTCGGAAGCTTCACTTGTTTTTTTTTTTCTTTCTTTCTTGCGGGAGTGTTTGGCATGCATACTTACGGCAAATAAGCGTTCCCATAATAATAATAATTTATAGAAAGAAAAATTTCATACGAAGCTTCATCTTTTAAAGATCAACTCAATTTTTTAAAAAATGGGATGAGGATCAGACTTTTTAAAGTTAATTATCGTCTTATAACTTATAAGATAAATTAAAAAATTTAACCCTTAATAAAATAACTAATAATTGATTTTGTCATTAACCGTTCAAATCCCTCATTTCATCCTTTAATTCACTTTAGAGAACCATATCCTAAAATATTACTCCCTATAATAATACTTTATTAACACAAAGATACACATGCAAATTTCATTGATTTGGGAGCATTTGTTTTCATGAATAATTTACGCGCCGAACCAGAATAGTAGAAAAGGTAGTGCGCAAAACAAAATCTGGTAGTATATAAATAGTAAAAGCGTATAGTCCGCGCCGAGTGGAAAAGGGAAATGTAGGTGGGAGTGAGAGCAGGACAAGCTTCCCTCGCCACCCTGTTTCATAAATGCTCAACTTTATCTCAAATTTTTACCCAATTCAAGCTATATTCTCCCACTCACAACTCCCAACTCACAAGGTGCCCAAATTGATGCCCCAAGCAACAACAAAGTAAAAGTAAGTGTTATCATCACTATAATGACTATGATTGTTGGCTTCAGCAAGGACTGAGATTTCATTTGGTTTTATTTTTTTCTTGGGGTTACTAGCTCCCAAGTTGTGTTTTTGTTGCTTTGTAATCACCAGAAGAAAAATGAGTGCTGATCAGGAAAAACATGATGATGCATCTTCTTCTTGCAAACGAACAGTTTCTCTTCCAGTTCCCAAGGTACTTACTTTCTTTGTCCTTTTCTTCTGTCTGTTTTGAAGGACTAGTCTGTGTGTTTTATATTCTGAATGAACTGATGAAGATCCTTGTTTCTATTCTATTCTCTTAGCCCAGTTTACAATATTGAAATTAATCCAATTGTATTGTGGTTTGGTCTTTGGTGGGTTTCAATTGCTTTGATGACTTGTTGAATTAATTATATTTTAATTTAGTAGGAAAAAGCCAACAAAACACCACTTATTCATGAATTTTCACATGGTGCATATATGGTAACTGATGAAATTACTCTTTCATGTTAATCATTGGAATTCGCAACAGAATCTTCTCCTGGAAATACCCTCCAGAACACCAGAGGAGTCTTCTTCTTCTTCTCAGGATTTTGTTGGAATAAGGATGCCACTGACACCGAGTCCAACTCCTACTCATAAGAGAGTCAATTTTCTTGTGACTTCTCGTTCTGTTGATGCTCCAATTAATAGTAATCCGGGGCCTTCTTCTACAACAAGAGGAAAATCATCCACAAGAAGCATCTTACCAAAACTGGGATTCAGGTCTCGGACATCATCATCATCAGATATTGAAAAGGCCATAGCTGCTGCAGCTCCAGAAGGTTCCATTTCAGGCCCTCAAGAAAAGTCTTCTTCAATCTCAAGATCAGTGTCCCTGACTAAGATATTCACTACTAAGATTAAGAGAACGTCATCATTACCAGTAGAAGAAATTGGGCGTGCAAACACAGAATCTGCTCTGTGTGGAACTTTTGGTGGTTCTCCATATGTAAGTCTTCACTTCAAGCCAGTAGTACTAGTATTGAAATTTTAAAAGGACACTTTTATAGGTACAACTAAATTCATGGGCATCTTGTCTTTTCATTAACAAATAATTTGAACATAAGGATTTAAAATATTTGCTGAACTTCTTCCACTGAAATTATTGTTTCATGAAGCCTTAGAAGCATGAAAAAACTTATTTACATTGAGAACTACTATACTTCCTACCAAACATGTAAATAGGTTCAATAAACAAGAAGTTTAAAAACTCCTATATTTCCTGCCTTTGTTTACAATTTAGCTCAATGCTTTCTTTCCTTTTTCTAGTGTCAATTCTTGTATTCAATTGTTGCTAAATTTGCATAATAGAACTGCTTACCCTTTGCTTTAAGTACATATTTGGTCCTTTTGCAGAGAGGAGAAAGTCAGGGGACGATAGCTCGCTCCCGTTCAGAGCCTGTAGATAACCAAGAAAAAAGCATAAGGAGAATGGATAGGTTTTTCCGCATTATTCCTTCCACCCCGCGAGTAAAGCAAGTGAATGATTGGTTGACCACTTCCAAAGCGAAGGAAACCGGTATCATATTATAAGCACTTGCATAAGCAGTCTTGGAAAATAGCTAAAAACACTTAATTTTATGGAATGATGTCTTTTGCTTTCTTGGCACTCAAAATTAGCTAAAAGTGTTTTTCTTGTTAAAAAAAAATCTGACTTTCTTTCAAGACATCTTAGATTAATTTCAAAATCTAACAAGACTAAAATAGATTGTTTCCAATTCTGCATGCTGTCATTATCTTGACTTGAAAGCTTTTTTGGTCCAGAAAATGATAGTGAAGGTGAGGATATAGCTGAAGAGGAAGCTGTGTGTAGAATTTGTCTGGTTGAGCTATGTGAAGGAGGTGAGACACTGAAGATGGAATGCAGCTGCAAAGGTGAACTTGCTTTGGCTCACCAAGAATGTGCTGTTAAGTGGTTTAGTATCAGGGGTAACAAGACCTGTGATGTGTGCAAGGAGGAGGTTCAGAACCTCCCTGTCACTCTCTTACGGATCCAAAATGTTCAAACTCAGAATACTGGAGCAAGGTCTCAACAGGAAGATGACTACAGGCATGTGCAGTTACTTTTGTTTGATAAAGTTTGCTACTGGTATGTTTTGAATGAATTATGACAATAAGCTTCAATTAGAGCTAAATGGATACCGTGGGATCTATCTTATGGCCAATTGTTTATAGAATCAAACTAAATATGTTAATAATCATGAGCCATTTCTCTAGTTGCCACTGCCTCTTCTATATGCCATAATGGTTATGGCACTATCTAGAATATGAGGCCAACCAGTTTGCTGTCATGCATCTAACTGAAGTAGTAAGCTTGAATGCTATCTCTGGAATTATCATAGGTTTTGGACATGCAGTGGTAAGCTTGTGAAATGAACTATCTATTACAACTTCATAATGATCAGATGTCTGACTTGTGTTGAAGTTGTAGGTTTATCCCTTGCAATCTCTAGTTGAAGACTTTATCCTTGCAACTTTCATGCTTTAATAAGTAGTCTTTATAGAATATTATTATGCAGTTAATGTTCGACAGAACACTTCAATTTGTCTGCTCAATTTAACAGGGTTTGGCAGGAATTGCCGGTGCTTGTCATTGTCAGCATGCTTGCTTATTTCTGTTTCCTTGAGCAGCTTTTGGTAAAAACATAAGTCCTCTCAGATCTATCAATGTAACAGTTCTGTATGGCCTCAGTTATTTCAACTCTCTGCAGGTTGGAAAAATGGGAACCAGAGCAATTTTCATATCTCTTCCATTTTCCTGTGTACTGGGTCTAGTCTCCTCCATGACATCATCAACCATGGGTAGGTTCGCAAAATATCCTTGATATATAAATGTGGTCAATATACTTTTCCGGGGAACCCTGACATTTTTATTGTAACTGTTTTTTGTCCAGTGAAGAGCAAGTTCATCTGGATCTACGCATCTGTCCAATTTGTTTTGGTGGTTCTCTTCGCACATATATTTTACTCCCTGGTAGTAGATTCTGTCTGATACGAGAGCTAAATTCTTATCACCTCAATTTTTTTCACATAATAAATTTAAATTATTGCAGTCCATGTTTTTTGTTATGTGAAAGCATAATCTCCTCAACTTTTGGTAGCATGATTGGTTAATTGGTCATACTCATGGATGCATGACTTAACATATTATGGTTAGATACTAATTTCATTTGTTTACCTGCAGGTTGGGAAGCAAGCAGTTCTGTCAATCCTTCTTGCATCATTTACTGGGTTTGGTATAATGATGAGTGGAAGTTCAATCATTGTGGAGTTATTCAGATGGAGAAGTAGATGGCAGGCTAATTCATCACAGTCACAGCAGCACCATGCTTCTCAAGCGATAACACAAACACTGTAATATGTTGGAAGTAGTAAAAAGAAAGAAAGAAAAAAAAATATCCAAAACTACAGGTTTTATGAAGTAGCCAGTTCAAGATCTTTAGATACTTTGCCTTTTGCTTTGGGCGGTATATATATATATATATATATTTGATGGTGATTTACAAATACGAGTTTATATGGCATTATTACAGCATGCATCGACCTTTCTTTTCTTTCTTGTTTGCGTGCTATTTGGAGTGCGGAGGAAAAGACAATATTGCCATATTGGAAAAGCATTGTTTTTAGTTGAAGTTGAAAGTAGTGGCCACCTAAAAGGAGCGATGATTCATAGGCAGTGCCACGTGGGAGTAAATACTTCGCATTGGGTTATGTTGCATACTTGGTTTGCTCATTGTTATGTATCTCGTGGTTTAAAAGCTTAATTATATTTTATTTCCCAATTATATATGTTGTCAACCTCAGGCAAAGAGCATAAAATGCTGTAACAATGAGGATAATCATAATTAACATCTAATATTGGATGAGACTGATATAAACAAGAAAAGTGGACCGCCTTAGTTGATCACTTTGCAATAGATCCAACAGCTGATACATAATCTTGGTGGATTATGAGCTGTGGGAGTACTTTCTCTATTTCCACTTAAAATTTATTATAAATTTTAGTGCTTGCCTCATTTTTAAGTAAATTATAATTTTATTAAATTATAATTGCATCTTCTTCTATTTTGTAATTCTGTGTGATATACTGGTGCTAAGCTAATTACTTTTTGATTAAATAGTTGCTAGGCAATGTTATCTTATATCTTCATATAACAAATCTTCTAATATTTCCCTATTTACTTAAAACAATAAGCATTAAACATTTAATCTCTTGATAACTTAAAAATATCAATATTTCTTCAAGTAGTTAAGAGAATTGTTTTTAAAAAATTATTTGGAGGAGGGCATATAATTTTCTTCTAAATAATTAGATCGACTTGTCTTTGATTATGTATATGCATAGTTACTTACATCAACATCAAATCCACCAAATTTGACCGGATTAAGCGCATGTTTACAACTTGTTTATGGGGAAAAAAATCATTTTTTTTAAATATATTAAGAAATTATTAAAAATAAAATTTATTCAAACATGAGTTAATTGACCAATGTCCGTTGGTCCAACTCGCAACTGCGGTTGGTCCTCATCTCAAGGTCTTTGTGTTCGAGTTTTGGGTTTGATAAAAACATGAGTATCTAAAAACATGAGTTAATTGTATCTATTATTTTTTTGCATTAATTGTAATTGTATCTTCAGTGCTTTGCTTTATTTGATACTCCCTCCGGTCTCAAATATAAGAAAAAAAATACATGCATCTGGACCATATTTTATTAAATCATTTTAACCACTTCGAAATATTATTTTTTGGGTTTTTTAAGTATATATATGAAGGAGAAATGATTCATTTACTCCAAAAGTAACTCTAACAAAAGTTACTCTGTTTTATAACTCTTTATAGACATTAAATTATATCAATCCAATCATTGAATGTTGTAGTATTAACCTAATGATCATGCATATGAAATTTTAGATAAATTGGACATTCATAGCTATACAATCTAATAGTCGACATTTTATTTGTATTTTAAAATGAATATCATACGTTGAATTGAAGTTAATGAATGAAGTATCAAACATTGCTTAAATTTTATGAAAATTTACAGACTTGATTTATTCAATAAGAATATTTAATTTAACGGTTGAATTAATATAATTTAATATCTATAAGGAGTTATAAAGTAGAGTAATTTTTTTTAGAGTTACTCACATAGTAAACAGATTCCTATAATCAAGGTAATTTTATGTTTCATATAATTTTTTAACCTTTTCTTTTCGAATTGAAAGGGGGACTAAGCCCAACTTTTTTTAACTTTTTCTTTGAACAGAAAGAATATTGCAATTATATTCTTTATAGTCGACTTCGTTAAGTTCGGTAACGGTTGTGAGCGAGGAATATCCCTAATATTTGTTTCGGTAGATTCCTAACAGAATGAAATCCATTTTATCATTAGAAAACAACTTCTTCGAAATATCAAATTTGGAACTCTTTTTCCTCAATTTGCAGTCACAGCCCCTCTCTCACGAGTCGTTTCCCTTGGGCGTGTGACTTCTTCACGCTTCATACGTAATACATATTTTGTCAACACATTAATTAATATTACTAATTTTGCTATTCTTTTGAGACTTCCATTTGAATATTAACAAAAACAAGTGGTTGACCTGACCATATCAACCAAGTATTTTATTTAGTTGCGTGGTATTACCGTATTACCGTCAATTTTTTAAACATTAATGGCTTATTTTTTTCTGAGATAATAATGATAACAATATTTGAATCTAAAATTTTTTAAATTTAATTTTGATAAAATTGACTTTTAATAAAAATAAAGTTAAAAAATTGATTTTAAAATAGCATAAATCTACTAGCAACAAGAGAATTAGTAAAAAAAATTGTATATTTAATATTTTTTCTTCTTAAAAATTAAATACATGGAATTCTTTCAAAATTTATAAATATAAAATATGTATAAGTGTATAAGAAAACACATATAAATTTTTGACATGGTCGTGTTTTGTGAAAATTCACATGAAATGACCAGTTCCTATCAATGCTCTCTCTTTAATACACGTTTCAACATTTTTTATTAGTCTATACTCTAAAAAAGTTAATATGCCCTTTCAAAGTGATTTATTTAAGAGGCAAAAAAATTACCTATTCAGAATAAATAAATAATAAAGAACAATAAAGAATATTTAAAAAGAAATGTACGTATTGTTAACATTTAATGTTTTTGTAAAAAAAAAAACATTTAATGTTAAAAAGATCAGCTGAATTGTTTGAGAATGATATATTGAAAACAAGTTTAAACAATTAATTTAATTTAAATAATGAAATATAATCATTTTCAAAGCATGAATATAGATCAAATAGTGGTAGGTGGTAGATGTATGTAAACGTAGACGAACTTTACCTACCCCACAAGTGGTCAAATTTAGAATTGTCATTAAATAAAAGGATTTTTCCTTAACTATATCAGCTAACTCAAAATTAATTGCACACCTATGTTCATTGGATTCTTGACCAAGGTTAGTAAAAAATATGAATACAAATACATTTTGTAAATTTCATACTCAAAACAAATTTATTCAATAAAATATTTTTTTGTCAAAATTAAGGACTCATCTGTTTAAAATTTAAAAAAAGTGATTATTATAAAATAATTAAATGGTTATTTCTTAAAGATTTTAGTGGAAAGTAAAAACTAATTTGTGTTTGTTTACATTCATAAAAACCACTTTTTAAATATTTTCTCACGTCTCTTACCTTATTAAAATTATATTATTTTTCAAAAATTAATACGTAATTGATTTATAAGGATAGACTCAATTTACTCAAAATGCAACCCAGGCCAAAAGGAAATGGGGTAGAAAAGGAAATAAAGAAAGAGGGAGGGTTCAAAGAACAAAAAGAGAGACCACAGATATGGCAGGTAGTGAGGAAGGATAATAGTGGTTTGGATGCTGAGGAAACATGTTTTTGTCATGTATTTCACTCAGCTTGAGCTCTTCTGGTTGCTTTCAATTTCAAATACAAAGTTAATTGTGTAAATTAGAGGCAGAGAGAGCTCCTCTTGTTACCTTCTTTCTCCCCCCCTCTCCCACTCTAGAATCTACACTCTAGACCCTTCTTCCCTACCTCTCAATTCATCCCCACCAGGTAAACCAACTCACTTCAATTCAACCCACAAAACAATCACTTTCCACGTTCTCTCCTTTCTCAATCGTTTTCTTCTTCTTTTTTTTGTTTTTTATTCAATTCCCAGGATTTTCAGATACAGTAAAAAAGTAGGTAGCTGATTCTTTCCGTTGCCTACCTTTTTAATTAAAAAATTATATTTCTTTTGGAGTTGAAATTCATCGTACAACAAGTAGGCTACAATTTCGTTTGACTATTTGTTTTTTAATTGAATTGTGAAGCTTTCTTATTGCTACGGTGTTCCCCTTTATCAATTCAATTCAGTTCATTTGATTTTTTCCAAACCTGTGAGTTAAGGTGTGGTTGGTTGCTCCTCCTCAACAACAACAATGGCTGCGGGAACTGTGCCAGCTACGTTTTCCAGCTTCAAGACATGCGATTCCAGATTGGGGTTTGCTACAAGAATAGATTTTGTGAGAGTTTCTGATTTGAAGAGTATGAATTCTGCAAGGACAAAGGTGTCAATTATCAGGTGCTCAAATCCTGGCCAAGATATTGCTGAACTTCAAGCTGCATCCGAAGGAAGCCCACTGTTAGGTATGCATGCTTTTGTAGCTTCAATTCTGTTACTTACTTGTTTCATGGACTTTTTTTTTGTTGTTTTTATTTTTGACTTCTAGTAAAGTGGAATTTAAAGCTTCAATTGTTTTGTTTGTCAATCGATTTTCAATTTTCATTCCTAAATGCCATCTCTAATGACATATTCAGGTGTTTCTGCTATAGTGGTTATTTAATTGTTTTAGTTTATCCTGATCCATGGATGATATATTTTTGAATGCAGTTCCCAGGCAAAAGTATTGTGAATCGTTGCACAAAACTGTCAGGAGGAAAACCGGGACAGTGATGGTTGGTAACGTGGCTATTGGTAGTGAGCATCCTATAAGAATTCAAACCATGACTACAACCGACACTAAGGATGTTGCAGGAACAGTTGAACAGGTTACACCTAATAACACCAGCTTCTAGCCAATTTTAACTGTTATGCCTATCTATCAGTTATGTTTATTTATCTTCTGTATATTGTCAGGTGATGAGAATAGCAGACAAAGGAGCTGATATTGTAAGGATAACAGTTCAAGGGAAGAAAGAAGCTGATGCATGTTTTGAGATTAAAAACTCCCTTGTGCAGAAAAAGTAAGCCTAAATTATAGTGAGCTATATTGGACATGGTTGATTCTGTAAGCCCGTATTTTTTATGTATTGACCTGCATCCTTATTTACCTATGTCCAGCTACAACATACCGTTGGTGGCTGACATTCATTTTGCTCCCTCTGTTGCTTTGCGAGTAGCTGAATGCTTTGACAAGATTCGTGTCAACCCTGGAAATTTTGGTATGCATATCTTCATCAATTCATTAGTGTTTTTTTTTTGTTGTATTTCCTTTATGTTTTTCTTGTTTTAAAAATTGTCTTGAATTCTGAGTTGAATATGGTGGTCTTTCGCAGCTGACAGACGAGCTCAATTTGAAATACTAGAGTACACTGATGAAGACTATCAGAAAGAACTTGAGCATATTGAACAGGTCAAACCACCCCTCTGTTGTTTTATATCTCAAATTTTGGTGAAGGGTATGCCTATGCTAGTTTATGAGAACTTCAGTTAGGGTCTCTCATCTCTCGTACATGCATCCTTAGTCCTTGCTGAGGACGTGGGAACAAATTATGTATTACATAAATGATGCTTGAAAAATTATTAAGGAATATTCAGGAAATGAATGTGGGATGCTGCCATTCTGCTTACAACAAGATTATTTCATTATCCTAAATTGTTTTCTGGGAAAAAAATTGATTATGATTTTTCCCTAGATGAACAAATGTCTGAACAAAACATTATTTTTGTTTTCAATGACTGTCATATTTGTATTTTTCTCTTATGCTTGGAAAATTTATTTTCTTCTTTTCAATTCCTGTTAAAATTAACAATACTACAACTGAAATATGAACATGTTATTGACTTATTTTAAGCTTTATATAATGCCAGGTTTTCACACCATTAGTTGAAAAATGTAAGAAATATGGGAGAGCAATGCGCATTGGGACAAACCATGGCAGTCTTTCTGATCGAATAATGAGCTACTATGGAGATTCTCCTAGGGGAATGGTCAGTTCTTTCTCCTCTTATTCTTCAAGGTGCCTTTTTGTGTGTTGATGTGTTTCCTCCAGATATTTGTCCATCTTACTAAGCAATGATTGGACAGGTGGAATCTGCTTTTGAATTTGCAAGGATATGTCGAAAGTTGGACTTTCACAATTTTGTTTTTTCCATGAAAGCAAGCAACCCAGTTATCATGGTTCAGGCATACCGCTTACTTGTAGCTGAAATGTATGTCCAAGGCTGGGAGTATCCTTTACACTTGGGAGTTACTGAAGCTGGAGAAGGTGAGGATGGTAGGATGAAGTCTGCAATTGGCATTGGAACTCTTCTTCAGGTATGCATGTGAATCGATTGCATTTTGAATGAAAATTATTCAATTTCCGTGAAAAGATAGAAATTATCATCCAGCTGTTTAGCATTTGTTTCGGACTCAGTGTGTGTTGATAATATGCTGTTCATCAGGATGGATTGGGCGATACAATTAGAGTTTCTCTCACAGAACCACCAGAGGAGGAGATAGATCCTTGCAGAAGGTTGGCGAACCTTGGAATGAGAGCATCTGAACTCCAGAAAGGGGTGGTATGATTCAAAACAATGCCTCAGTTTGACATGCCTAAACTTTCTGAAGTCTGACATCCTAAAATTGTATGAACTTACTTTTCATGATACTGCTTCCATCAGGCACCTTTTGAAGAAAAGCACAGACATTATTTTGATTTCCAGCGCCGTTCTGGTCAATTGCCAGTGCAAAAAGAGGTTAAATTTAAAACTGTGTAGAAAAACTTAAACCAAATGTACACCGCACACACACAAACTCTGAAATTGTTTCCACATTTTACTTCTTATGGCACTGCCCGTGCATTTATTACAGAACTTTCCATCTTAATACAGGGTGAAGAGGTGGATTACAGAGGTGCCCTGCACCGTGATGGTTCTGTTCTGATGTCAGTCTCATTGGATCAGTTAAAGGTAACGTTTGGACAGCTTTTCCCTTGTTCTCTTCTTTTTTGTCTGACTCTGACCAAATGTCTGTCAGTGTATCTGTTTGTGTTCATCACTTTTTTATTCTCTTTAATTTTCTCATATAGTTAGGAGGTGAGTAGAGAAGCAGGGGTGCCTTGTTTGATTCTGAAAAATTTTTATTCCCTGATTTTTACAGACGCCGGAGCTCCTCTACAAGTCACTTGCTGCCAAACTCATTGTCGGCATGCCATTTAAGGTTTTTGTTACTCTATCTTATTACATCAATGTCACATGGATTTAAATAAGAAGTTATTTACATAGTATGGTATGCCCTGTATATTCAGGATCTGGCAACAGTAGATTCAATCTTGTTGCGGAAACTTCCTCCAGTAGATGATGCTGATGCTGTAAGAACTAAAAACCTTCACTTTGGCAACCAAGTCCAAAATAGAAGAATTTACTTGTTCTGCTTCATTATCCACCAAAGTATTTCTGCGTGTCAATTTATTGTGATTGTTGGAATAATTTTCTCTTCCTCTTTCTCATTTTGGGTGCTATGATCAGCGGCTAGCTCTCAAAAGACTGATAGATATTAGTATGGGGGTTATAACTCCTTTGTCAGAGCAGCTAACAAAGCCATTACCCAATGCCATGGTTCTGGTAAACCTTAAGGAACTATCCACCAGAGCTTATAAGCTTTTGCCAGAAGGTGCCCATTCATTCCAAGTTTTCTTTTTCTTTCCTTTTTTAGATTCTTAAGAAATTACATGGACCTCCCTTTGATTTAATGACATTATACAAACTGTGTTGTGAAAATTACGTAGTGCTCCCTTACTTTGATTTTAACATAAGTTAAAGGGGGATCTATGTAAAGTAAGGAAGGTCCATAGTTTTTATTTATTTTTAACATGTAACTACCAACTAATATGGTAACATTTTTTCTTCTCCACTCCGAAGCTAATGTGTTATCTTATATCAATTGATGACCTATCAGGCACACGCTTGGTTGTGTCAGTACGAGGTGATGAGCCTTATGAAGAACTGGAAATTCTCAAAAGTGTTGATGCTACCATGATTCTCCATGAACTGCCTTATACAGAAGACAGAGTTAGTAGAGTGCATGCAGCAAGGAGGTGAGAATATTGCGCGTGATTAATTATTTGTTGCATCAAACTGGCAACATGAATCCAATCAGTATCTCTTTGTTGAACTTGCTTTTGAACTTCACTGTTGGGCTCTAAATAGTAAAAACATCATTAATGAGTGATAAGTCTACACTGATCTGACTCATCTGAGCTGCTTGTATATATGATTCTATAAAATTAATGCGTACTGATTCATAGAATTCCTCTAATCCTGATATATTATCGGCACCACTCATCAGGTTGTTCGAGTACCTATCAGACAATTCTCTAAACTTCGCTGTCATTCACCACATTCAGTTTCCAAATGGGATTCACAGGTAATTTTTTAGTTATGGTAAGATGAAGAAATACGTAGTCCTTGTGAAACCTAACCATTTTGTGTTACAGGGATGACTTAGTGATTGGTGCTGGCTCTGATGCTGGAGCCCTTCTGGTTGACGGGCTTGGAGATGGTCTTCTTTTAGAAGCCCCAGACAAGGATTTTGACTTTGTTAGAAATACATCTTTCAATTTGCTGCAAGGCTGCAGAATGAGAAATACAAAGACAGTATGTACTTCAACCACAGACAAGACAAAAGTTGAATTGGAAAAAGAAATAGTCTCAATTTTTATTGATATGCCTAACATGTCCTTGCAGGAGTATGTCTCATGCCCATCCTGTGGCAGAACCTTGTTTGATCTTCAAGAAATAAGTGCAGAAATTCGGGAGAAGACATCGCATCTCCCCGGTGTTTCGGTAATCATCGAATCCTTTCCTCTCCAGAACATGCTCCTCGCTCTCAATTGTAACCGTGTGCTGTGCTTTGTAAATTGCATCTCCACAATGAGAAATTCCTTTGCTTTATAATATTAACTTTTTCTTCTGCTGCCATGCATCAGATTGCAATCATGGGATGCATTGTAAATGGCCCTGGAGAGATGGCCGATGCTGACTTTGGGTACGTGGGAGGTGCTCCTGGGAAGATTGACCTCTATGTTGGGAAGGTGACAATATTCTTTATGCCTAAATTACTTGAGCTTTACAACCTGAAAAAGAAAATCCAGCTTGTTTTCAATTTTCTAAATGCTGTATGAAGTTTGATAGAAATTTCAATGGAATTTATTACAATTGCAGACTGTGGTGAAGCGTGGAATTGCAATGGAGGAAGCAACCGATGCCTTGATCGATCTGATAAAAGAGCATGGACGTTGGGTTGACCCTCCTGCAGAGGAGTAAAAGCTACAGTTCAATGTTCTGAAGTGATTAGCCAATGAGATCCTGATCCAAGGGACGTTGGGTAGACCCTCTAGGATGATCACTGTCGTATTATTCTATATATGTTAGTTATATGACCTCATAAAGTTTTACTTTTTCGAGTTTCAATATAGTTGGGAAATGCCGAAATTTCCTTTTTAAAAAGGGTCCCAATCATAGCACAGAGTGGGGATTGGGGAATTCCTCAGCTGCATCATGTATACAAACAACAACAATGTTTTGCCTTGCCCCAATCAATAATGATAATAATACAGAGAAGTTCTTGGAACAACGCCAGTTATGCGATATACTCGACTTAGTATATTGCCAACCAGGCTGTATCTTCGCTAGTCAGATTGTAATGTGTGTCTATTGTCTGTTCACCGTTTGGGTGCTATTAAGTGCTAACATGGCATTGTTGGGGGTCCAATGAGGCCCAATTTCTTAACGAGTAAGACAACAAACAAAGAAAATCATTCCCATGTTTTGTCATTGGCCATGGAAAAAAAGAGTTTCCATCGTATCCTCGTTGGCACTATACTTAATTACCTGAACAACAAATTAACAAGGAAATTTGATGAAGAAAAAATGTTTGCCATTTGCCAAATTTTGAGAATATTATTTTATACTTTCACAGTTTGTCTCTTACTTTTCCTTTTCGGTCAAATGACCCTCTGACCCTGTAATTAGTAATAATAAGATAGGATTGGCAATTACATATATAAATTAATCTTACAATGGACTTGATGATTAGCATGTGTTTTAACTCATAACCTAATATTTAAATCCAAGCAATCATATATGTTAAGGGGCACAGATTGCGTATAATTACTAAACCAACCTAAGCCTCCTTTGAGTTTGTAGTTGTTAATTACACCCCCTTGTGAAATGATGCATCGGCATGCATGCGCAACTGAAGAAAATTTTCTCACAATTTAAAATGAGGTAGGGGAGAAGTGTAGGAAAAAAATAGATAAAAATAGAAAGAGAAAATAGGAGATGTAGTGGATGAACAAAGAGAGAAAATAAATGTAAAAGGAAATTTAAGAAAAAAGGAGGATTGACAAAACATGCAACCAACAGAAACCAAAGAAATTATACATATAGTAGACGATATAAAATTTTTGAGAGTCTTCGTTGAAAGGACATTATAATCTGCAAATGATGATGACGGTGAGAATAGTTTAGAAGTCGAGAAATCTGTTGCACTTGCAATCAATAACCATCACAAATCAACAATGACAAAAAAGAATAATCTAGAATAAAATTGAATCAATATATCCGATTAGCGCTTCCAATAATAGGAATAAGAGAAACCTATAGAGGAAGAGCATCTGCAGCATGACCTCCATATAACTGCCAAGAGTAGTTACGTAAACAATACAAGGATTTTACAGAATATCTCCCCTTGTGGCGTAACTGTACTGAGATCGCCGGATATTCTGCTGCCGTTTCTTGTACACCATCCCTGCCAACATTATCACGCTCGCCGCTATTATCACTCCCAGCGCTATTCCGGCCTTCTTGCTTCCGCTCATTCCTCCTCCCGATGGATGCTCTGTTCTCCCATTCACGCCTCTGTGGTTGATTGAGGTAGAATCCGCTGGAGAAGGAGCAGGAGAGGGACCGTAACTCGGAGGATTCATCGGAGACGGCGCCGGCGGCGACGAACCTAGGGGTGAGCTGGCAGGGGCAGGGCTCGGAGGGGGAACGGAAGGAGACGGAGAAGGAGAGTAGGCTGGTGATTGCGGCGACAGAGAAGGAGACGGAGATGGCGGCGAATCGGCAGAGACAGTAATGTGAAGTGAAAGAGAGAGCAGCAAGAGAGAAAGAAAGGATGATCTTGCATTTGCTGCCATTGGTTCAAAGAAAGGAAGGAAGAGGGAGGAAAGAGCGTTGAATCTGAAATGGCAGCGAAGAGAAAAGAGCGAAAACTGTTTCTGTTCGAATGAAATGGAAAAGGAAAAACTGTAGATCTGATTCTGTTCTGTGAGAAAGTCGCACTCGCAGCACGACGGATAAAGCGGTTACTTAACGAGATAAGGCCTCTATATATATATATGCGGGAAAATCAGAGGGTCTATATTGAAGGAATCGCAGCCACGGGAATCTGACACGTGGCAGTGTGATAAAATGGGAAAAGACGGCGCGATTCACTCGATTGTTGAAAATGCATGTGAATTGCAAATATAGGGCCTTGTGCAATGGAAAAGATTTCGGAGTACTAGTATTTTAATGTAGCTTAGCTTGAGATGCTCATTGCTATTTATTGATTGTGGTATGGTATGGTGTGTGTATTGTAGTGTTATCCATGCGTTGGAAAAGGGAAAGTGATTTTTTATGTAGTATTTGGACACGCTTACCTACCTTACCAGCAGCACTAGCAGAAGCATTTTTAAGGGAGATGAATAAAATCGCTTTTCATGCAATTCAAGGAAGCACTTTACATTTTCTATGGGTTTAAACGTATGTATGTACGTCTACGTTTTGTCCGCGCACGTTGATTCATACGTCGGGTATTTAACCCCTGTTCAATTGGATATCAAACATAAAGGAACAAGGGAAAATTAAGCCTTGTCGATTCTCATTTCCCAAACGTCAAGTTGGTTTAAACTTAAAATAATGTAAAGCTATCAAAGGCAAGATGGAATGGAATGAGATATATAATATAATTTGTCACATTCCAAACACGTCAATTTTATTGTTATGGCTTTCAATTTCAAATATATAAGCTCGTTTCGTGTGGATTGAAAATAGATCAGATCATTTCTGAAGAGACTTAGCCTACTCTAGGTCAGGTCAGGTTATTTATCAAACAAATTCAAGCTTTTTCAAAAGTCTAATTGTAGATTCACTTTTATTATTCAGTTAATTCAACGTTCAATTACTTTACAAATCATGTATATAGCTGATTCACCTGTATGCGTTGCTGCCCCTGCTCTACATGCACAAATGTATTCCTCACTTTGATATGAGAAATGACAGATACACACACAAGGGAATCTCAAGTAATCCTCGCATGTATAACTAGTGAGGTTGTGGTTCCCTTGGCCTTGTGTACATCTATCATTTCTGCCTTTAATTAACACATTAATTAAGAAATACAACTGATATATTTGTTTATGTTATAATTATTGTTATACTCTCTCCGTTTCTTTTTATCTGTCGTTTTAGGTTATTTCATCATAACTAAGGAATCAATTAATTGGTAAAAAATTTTCTATCATACCTTTATTTAATTAGTTTTTGGGAGTAGATAAATCAATTAATAGATCCTTCATTTTAACCATTTTTAACCCTTTATTTAATTATCCACTTAGTCGTAGATACATTCACATATGTGTATTAGTAATAAATTTATGTTGTTGGAAAGTAAAATAATTTTTGGGAGTAGATGTATCATATTTAATTAGTCTTTAAACTTCTCAATTACTATATTAATCAATTTATGAAAAATGTGTCAACAATTAATAGGGTTAAGGGTATAATTGTCAAAATATTCCATCTATTTCTTTTTATCTCTCAATTTTTAAGAACAATTTTGTTCCTTTTTATTTGTCGTTTTCATAGTTTAAGGTTACATTTTGAGAATTATACCTTTAATCCTATTAATTGTTGACACATTTTTCATAAATTGATTAATTATATAGTAATTGAGAAGTTTAAAGACCAATTAAATATGATACATCTACTCCCAAAAATTATTTTACTTTCCAACAACATAAATTTATTACTAATACACACATGTGAATGTGAATGTATCTAAGATTAATTGGAGAATTAAATAAGGCGTTAAAAATGATTAAAATGAAGGATCTATTAATTGATTTATCTACTCCCAAAAACTAATTAAATAAAGGTATGATAGAAAAAAATTTACCAATGAATTGATTCTTTAGTTATGGTAAAATAATCTAAAACGACAGATAAAAAGGAACGAAGAGAGTATCTTTTATTTCTTTAATACATTTCTCTCTTATTAATTAATTAAATAAAGATAAAAATATAATTACTAATATCTTAAATTTTTAAAACGATAAATAAATAGAAACTAAATTCTTCTAAAACTACACTTGAACTTTTAAAACAAATATAAATGGAAACAAAAAAAAAACGATTTTCAAATAACACTTGAGAATAAACGGAGAATGTATTGATAAACCGCTATCAAGAAGAGCTACGGTACATGCAAAATTTATGATTACATAGGAGGAGGAATAAACTAAAATTTAGGGGATATTTTTTTATTAAAACTTCATCCAAAATTCTAAATACCCAGAGATCAGAGTTTAGTAGTAACACATCCGTTGCCTCGCATATGTCCACCCCCCTTTCTGTACCTTTTTTCTAGGCCTGGGGTGAGAAAAAAATAGTGGCTGTTCTCCCTTTCTGTCTAAAATCATAGCTCTATAAATAGGAATGTATCCCTTAACTCCTCATAATTCATCCTTCACATCGCTATTGCTACTCTGGTTCTCTTTGGCATCAGAACTCTCCTTGGTATCAGAGCCCTCGAGTTTAGGAGTTGAGGTTGGTTTCTGGAGCTTGAATGGGATTGATGCATGTTTCTTGAGGAACTTGTATAATGCTACCACTGTACGATCTGCATCAACAATAATCTGCAGACACAATGAACCAATTATATATTTCGATCCCCCAAAGATAAAGCATAAGCAGATCTCTCTCTCACACACACAAGAGCATACTCATATCTAGGATAGCTGAATTGATAAAATATGTATTGTTGCTTAATATTCACATACAGGATCAAAACTTTTGTTTCCTGCTGGGTAGAAGAGAATAGTGGGGAATCCATCCGCCTGCAAAGTGAATATAAATCAAGATTGATCAATAAACCTTTTACATGTAGCGCAGGATTGAAAATTCAAAACCTAGCATGAGTTGGACCAAATACCATTTCAATTGATAATAGCAACAGCATATACCACATGCTTGCCATATCTAGTTTGAATTTGGGTTTTACCTTTCCCCTAGGATGCTCATTTGTTGTTCCATCCATCTTGGCTATTACAATAGACTCAATACCACGAAGATGTTTTGCAAGCTTGTCGTATATTGGTTCCAAGGCTTGGCAATGGCCACACCAGGGAGCATAAATCTGATAATCCGACCCCCATTAAATTAACATGAGCAAGGTGCTGAACTGCAGATGCAAACATGACTCAGAAGCTAGAGGGTTAAAATTGTACCTCAAGAAGAACATCCCTTGACTCGTCCAAGACAATTTCATCAAAATTATTCCCAACAACTATTTTCACATCACCGTCATTCTGTCACCAAGTTGTCACCAAGTTAGCAAACATGTTAGAAGTGAAAAACCAAGTTAATAAAACATATTTGTTGGCTGCAAAATAAAATAACTTACACTTTCAGGAACTGGATCTGACTTCAAATAAGGTTTTAGCTTGTCTTCAAGGAAATCTTCCCCAAATGCCTGAAATAAAATGAAAGTTTGAAATTTTTAGTCAAATTATTGCTTTCAAACATTATTGAATGAATGAACGAGTTAAGCCACTAGGATTGAGCTAGTGGTGTGGGGTTTGGGTAGTTAGCATTAGACCATAGATTCAAACCTCATTGCCTCCATTGTACAACAAGAAAAACCTCATCGAATGAGAGAAAAAAGCATTCATGCACATTCAATAACGTGGTAGCAAAATTAATAGAGCCCGAGCAAGAAGAGAGAAAAGAGTACCTTAATTTTGTCAACAGTCACCTCTCCATCAAGTATGAATTTAATCCCATCATCATTTCCAGTGTATGCGAGTACCTGCATTGGAAATTCCACTGGTTACTTAAACATACTTCCAAGTGATTTAAAGGATGTAATTTGTTAATGTCATGAATTTCATGACTTGTCATTTAAATAAAATTAAAAAGGGAAGGAGAAAAAATTACTTTTGGAGCACTCCCACTAAGACCAAAGTACTCTGAAACAGGCTTTCCAACATCTTCATTATCCATTTGGATATATATAAAGATCAACTGCAATAGATAATTGCGTACACAATTAAATAATTCATTATCGAAAATCTTAGTACCCTTTTGGGGGGAAAGCTGGATGAATGATATGAGACTTTTATCAGTAAAATGTAGAAAGTAATTTTTATTATTTCCTAATTAAATAATATATGAGATTTTTATCAGTAAAATGTTGCAACTAACAAAACCAGAAAGAACATATTTCAGATATCAGCACTCAGCACAAGTCAAATGCTTCCTCTGATGATTTTACAAGCGAGGTATACACCTATGGATTATTTGTAAAATTTTAAAAGTTAATAATTGATCAAGTTTAAACTAGTTTTGCTAATCTATATAACTTTGAACAAGTTTCAAATTAGGCTTTGTTTGAAAAATTGGTTTTGAACTAACTTTACATGAAATATTGTTCGCTGAATATTAATGAATCCTTTTTAAAAATATCAAATAAAGTAGGATGAAACAGGTGGGTAGAGATATAGATACAAGAAAATTGGGAATGATTAAGGAAAAAAGTTACTGGCTTAGATACAATTCCGTGTTGAACTTTCTTCCGTACTCATTTTGACCTAAAACTAATCACATCAGAACTTGCTTTACAAAATTTCAGTGATTAACCAACGTGAGATTTTTAAAACCTACTTCTTTGTACCAGTTATCCAGTTTGGCAAACAACGCCAAAGAAAACTACACCCACCATTCAATAACTCAATTTCATGCCATCTTAATTAAATTTCAATAGCCCTATCCTCTCAATCTACTTCCATGACCGACTAAGCATTACCCTGCACCTGAATTCTCATGGAAAGCAAGCAATTCTATTTTATTTGCACTGTTCTGAATTCTGAAATAAAAGGCATGTGGAAATTTGTTTAGACCCTAAAGAAATAATGGCATGAAGAGAGTAATAATTAGTATCCTGTATGAAATTATACCTTTCCCTTGAAAGACTTTGCTGCTTCCTGAAATACTGGGATGAACTTCTCCGAATCATTTGAAGTCGCAAACAGCAACAACTGAAAAAGAAGTTTCAAACATATAACAATGTTTGAAGAATGCTATGATGTAATTTCTCAAGAACATTTTCCTTAAGAGATTACAATATAATAAGATACATGTTGTAAATAATTACCTGTTTCTTGATTGGAGTTTCAAAGACTGATGGGGCATTTTCTCTTGTAAAAACAGTTACCAAAGGAAGCTTGTTCGAGGAGACAAAGTCTGCTATTGCAGACTTAACAAATTGGCCATCTGCAGATACAGAGTGAAAACTCATCAAACCAGAGTGAAGACCCATTTTTGGGCAAGAGAGACAAGAATGAGAAATTAAACAAACCAAAATGGTTCAGTTTTTCGTCCTCTTTCTTGACCAGGATCAAAGCTGGGCGTTTAGCATTAGGGTCAATATGGAAAAGCTTTGCCACATCAGGATCCACAGTTTGATAAAAATTGACATCATCCTCATGTCTTGAAGCCGCAGCAAGCTCATCACTTTCAGGACCCTGCACATAGTGCATGACAGGATTAATGAAGCATACCAAGGAACAATCATTTATTCCAGAGAATGAAATCAACAATGGCCAATCAGCCAATGACCTTTATATTCCATTATTATCAGCTTCATCCAGGACAAATTTTCCAATTGATCAGTAAACAAAGCAGCATGTCGTACTACGAAAAACTTATCTTTTAATAATGAATATCATATGTAAACATCAATCTAACAAATCATTTAAAACAAACATGTAATTTAAGGATTAACAACAACAACAATGATAATCCACTTGCTTTTGGGAATTGGTCTTAGTAGGACAAAGCAGAATGGTGAACAAGAAATCTAAATACTTACAACTAAAGAGTTGAGGAAGCCCAAAACAACTTTACTTTCGGAGGTCAATATGCGTTCAGCATCATCCAATGTAGTTATGTTGTGCACACCAGGTCCCGTCTTCTTCTTAATCCAGGTCACAATAGCTTCTCTGTATTGATTGCAATCAAAAAGAAAAAGAAAAAGAAAAGAATGAGACCCAATGAAATTGAAGGAAAATTCAAATTGAAAGTAGCAATGAAAGTCAAAGAGAGGAGAGGGAAGGTTACTTGGTTGTTTGGCCTTTATAAGGCTTGGGAAGGCCATCGATTAAGAAAAAGAATGCGGGGAAACCCTGAACATCGTACTCCTTAGTCAACTCGTTATCTTCCGTCCCATCCACCTTGGCCAAAATGACACCATCGTCCTTCAACTCTGTGGCGGCGGCGGCGTACTCCGGCGCCAAGGCCTGGCAGTGACCACACCACGTCGCGTAGAATTCAACCATCACGAACCGGTTGTTATTCACCACTTCGCTGAAATTCTTCTCATTCAAAACGAACACGTCCTTCTCGTCCACCTCCATTTCCTTGATAGCCTCCGTATCCTCCTCCAAGCCGGAGAAGTCGTCGAATTCGTCGTCTTCCTCGACGCCGTCGCCGTCGCCGTCGTCATGGTGGTGGTGACCGAGCGAGGTGGAAGTGTCGTCATTGTCGGGTTCGTCGAGGAAGCTGAGATCTTCTTCTTCTTCTTCTTCGCATAGAATGCGAGAGAAGGAGGAGAAGAGGAGAAGGGTTGCGAGCGAAAGCACAATGATGGTTCGCATTGCGATTCAGATTAAAGATTACAGAGACAACCAAGTGAGAAACAGAGAGATCTATGTGATACTGGACTGTGAGTGTGTGTGTGATGTGAGACTCTGTTGACTTTTTGTACTCTGTAGTGGGAATGGATGATCCTTCTCTCTGCGACGCCGTTTTATAGATTCCTTGCAATTAATCCGTTTTCGGTTTTTTCCTCATTTCCATTGACCTGTTTTCTTTTGGTAATAAGAACGTAAAATAACAGTTTTAGGAAAGTGAATTGACTGACTGAAACCGTAAAATAAGCTCTCCACCATTAGTTTTTATTTTTTCAATAAATACTCTCCATCTGGTATTTTAAGTTTTTAACTTACTAACTATTGTGTGTGGGGAGTAAATCACTTAATGGCATATTTTGTTCAGCGTTTCAGACCCAAAATATTAGTTTGACCGAGACTATATTTTCTTGCTTAAGTGAAAATTGCATTGAGACTTGCTATTTCTCTATTCACTGACTCAAAAATTTCAACCAAACTTTTTCTTACAGCTTGTTTGTGTTAATCTTTTCAAACTATCAAACGTAATGAAATTTGCTTTTTGGTGAAAATGTCTCAGAATTATAAATTATACGGGTGCCTTCTATTGTACACATGCAAGTCAAAACCGTCGATGTAGTCTGGCAGAATATCAACGGATAGCATTAGTCCAGGCTACCTGCTAGGCAGGTTACATTAAATGTAAAACTTAATTGCAAATAAGGTCACCTAAATATATAAAATTGCGTATTAAGTAAAATTTAATTAAAGAGAATTTAAATAATCTAATCAGTTAGGATAAAAGAGGAAGAGAATAAATGATAAGTTTTATTTATATTTGCACCCATTGACAAACGTTGGCTTTGTAAAGGTAGGTCAGGACAATTACATTGTTGTTATGTAATATTTAGTTGATAGATTAATTTAATTTAATGTAAATGTAAAATGTAATTATAACAAACGAATTGTGGTTAAGTAAAAAAATATGATTGTTTACTGGTTGCTTCTTCATTGTCGTGTTAGTGGCAGAAGCTGGGGAATATAATTTGAAATGATTTTTCCAAAAAGAAAAAGGGTAGTCGATAGTGCGTTGATTTCATGAACACATGTTAGCAAACGACGTGTGTGCGCTGAAGCGGTAGTTGTTGCCAATGTCATTAAGCATTTGGGCCGGTGATGAAGGTTGGTTATATTATGGATGTGGCTTATTAATGGGATACAAACCTAAAATACAACCTTCCTTGTGGGTTTGTTATTTTGGAAGCCAAAAGCTCAGTTACTCAACATATGTTCCTAAGTTATGATGCAGTTAGTTGAGGGTAGATAGGATTAGTAATGGGCTGAGTTATGATGATTTCGTTACAAATTTTAAATTTTTTGTTTTTTCTACCTAAATGTTATTATTAAAAATATTGGGGTTGGATCTACTATTCATAAAGAGTTCTTGGGTCAATGTTCAAATAAGAATAAACCGTGTCAGAAGGGTATTTTCGGAATTTGGGTATGGTACACAAGTTTCAGACTTGTGTACAATAGAAGCCACCTGTAGTTCGTGATATACATAGATTCTATATGTATACGCATTACTACGATGCTTGCACACATCATGAGACAGAAAACTATTTTTTTTTAAATATTTTTAGACACTCATATGCTAATATATACATCTTAAGAGAGAAAAATAATAAATGTGTGTTGCAAGGCGTTTTAGGCCTTAGTCCATGATCTTATTTACATTTGGCCCTTTGCATTCTGAATTGTTAAACGGTTGTGCCCACGACACAGCACAGAAGATTTTTTTAAAGGACCTATGGATTTTTCCCCCTGTATCATTCATTATTCATATCATATGTTGCTTTCTATGGTGCTGCTCATTTTGGATAATCTAAGTAGCTAGTGAATTGTTAGACAAGATCCAAATTTGGAACTGATCACTATCAAATGCATTGGCCTAACCAAAAAACAAATTAAAGAAGAAGATAAAGAAATGGAACTAATTAATAGTAAGATACTAGAGAAATGAAAGTGGAGAGGGGCAGGGGTTATATATATGCCCTGTTCTAATTATAGAAGGCAACAAGGCACATTCAAACATCTGGTAGGACAGTATTATTGGCTTTGGCTCTACTCATGTTGGCTCGGCGAGTGACCCTAACGCGATACACAGTCAGAGCTAAAAGCACAACAAAAGCAACACCAAACACAATGCCCGCTATGCCACCAGCTCCCAATTGTTTCCTAACTTTGTCTGATGTAGAGCCTTTGCTCTCGTGAATTTGAGTGGCTTCCACTTGAGCTGCTAGAGGCAGGGGTGAGCATTTGGATTCAGTACATGGGTCTTTGGTCTCGGGCTTCCGTGCATTGGGGTGAAAGAAGTCATATGCTGATGGTGAAAAGGCTTCTGGGTTCTGGTAAACAAGCCCATGGGGTGCTCTTTCTTGGGCTATAACAATAGAAACAAGTGCTAGAGAGAGGAGGGAGAAACCAATGGGATTGATCATGTTTGTTTCAGTGTTTAATTTGTCTTCTAGACTTTTTGTAAGCAGAAGAATAAGAAGTAGCTTCTTGGATGATACTAACTTGTGGGGGTGGGGGGTGTACTGGCTTTTATAATGCTAAGGTACCATGAGGAAGCGGTTTGTTCCTTGGGCCTGAATTTTTGTGTTGGGAAAGGGAGGCTAATGAATGGGGAACAAAATTATTGGCTTTGCTTTCAGCAGTGAACTCTTTGTAATTCCCAAAATGCCCCCAGGCTTAATTGTATAATATGTTCAGATCTACAAAAGTCATTACATTTTACTCCAATAAGACATGTCATCTGACTTCAGTAAATACTAAATAAGTTGGCTATTAATTCCCTGTTGAACCATGATACATCTTCCTCGTGTTTAGTGTTTAAGAGTAATAAAGGAAGACTACTCCAAATCCAAAGGAATTTTTCTTATTCATCTGATCAATGAATTTTACTTGTAATTCTGATGGTGTAACAGATGTAACAACTCTAACTAAACTCCTACTAGATTCCAATTAACAACTAGTCTGTACATATCCGGGTCATCTCTACTGCCACTCAACCTATTAATATTTTTCTAATTAATTGAGTTGGTAATCCTTTATCCATGTGGGTTTTTCTTCCTTGATCTTAATTTCTCCTTGTTGGCCTAAGGATTGTACCAAAATGGTTAAACTTGCAGTAAAAAGAAGTGCAATATTGATTGGAAAGGCCAGGGCATAAATGTGAAGACCATACAAATTATTATTGGGTTGCCTTGACGTGGCTCTAAGAATGATGCTCATACTTGATGAGTAAGTAGGGACTAATTTGTGTGCTTGGTTCATGAACTTGAGTGCCTTACTCAATATGCATACATACAACTATGACTCTACGAGTAATTAGGGACTAGAGGGGGTGAAATCATTCAGTAATTTATCACCCATCCTTGCGCAGTTAAAAGATTAATCAATAATCATTCACTTGAAGTAAAACCCTCTGTATGAATGCATATATGGCACGCAATGCATTGGGTGTTGGTATATTAAAAACTTACCCTTCCTCGTGGTCTTGTTCACGTGTTAGTAGTCAAATGGAATTTTTGTCAAGTTTTTTCATCAATAGCTTAATTATGAGGAGGCGCGGCTTTAATTGAATCAATGTCTACGCCTATATTATGTTAATGAGGAGGGAGGTTTATGCTTTGCTTACTCGCTACGTGGAAAATGATCGAAAAGCAATTGAAGCATGGGGTAACCTTAGCTTAGAGGGGCAGCAAAGGTCTTGTTGGCATGCCCCTGCCACATTATTTATTATTATTGCCAAAGCATAAAACGCATGCAATAGGTGAATACCAAATATATATGTTGCTCTTCCACTCGGCCACCCCCACTCCACTATCTATATGTGAATATGATGCGATGTTAATTAAAAATCATCATGTTTTGGTGCATTCCTCCCATAGAGCGATGCAGAGCTGGCTCTTAAATACAGAATAGTAGTATGTGTTTGATTTATGGATAAATCATGTAAAAGGGGAATCTTATTGTTTCATTTTCGCCCCAATCCCAAGCAATAATACACTAGTACTAAAATGTATGTTCACCTCTACTTAGCTACAACAACAATAATAATGTCAGCTTTTGTGTTTTCTCTCCTTAATCCTTATGGGGGGAAATGATGGGTCAAGAAGTTTTTATTTGTTTATAGCCCAAACCACTAAACTTGCTATGGGCCAAAAGTTCGAGAAGCCTGAGCCCATGTGCTCTGTTGTAGACCTCCTAATTTGGGCTTAATAATAATAATATGATATGGGACCCTGATAATAGCTTGTTTCGATTTCCGGTCAAAGATTTCAAATGTAAGTTTTGAGTTATATGAAAATCCAAACATACTAAGTAATATTCATATTTTGCTTAGATACTTAGGCAGCAGTATTTGATTTTGATTATGGTTCTAAAAAAAATCTAAAATGATCCATCGCATTCATAATCTTCAGCCATAGATATCGGTTGAGTAACAACAAGCTTCTATTATGCTCTATTCACCTTTTTCTATCTTTCTATACTCTTCTTTCAATTATCATTTTGACTTCAATCATAGAAAATTTGAGACAACAAAGCCAGACTTCATTTTCTGCAAATCCCATCAACATTAATTAGAATTGCATTCTAGATTTTTGTTGTTGTGAATCTTATGGTTTCTGATTTTGTTAACCACAAATTAAGATTTATCAACCAAAAGTCCAATCACACTTCCAACTTCTAGAAAATTAATAAATTTATTAAAAAGGAAAATTAAATACAATCCTTACTGAAAATTAACTTATATATAGTTATATTCCCGATTCATATATTATGATCTTTGGGCCAAGTTCGTCTCGTTCGTCCCTCTTCGTCCTCTCATTAGATCCTTTGGCCTTCTTTGAACCAAAATCGTCTCGTTCGTCCCTATTCGTCCTCCCATTTGATTCCTTGACATTCTTTGGACCAAGTTCGTCTCGTTCGTCCCTCTTCGTCCTCCCATTTGATCTTTTGGCCTTCTTTGGGCCAAGTTCGTCTCTTCGTCTCTCTTCGTCCTCCCCTTTAATCCTTTGGCGATCTTTGGACCAAGTTTGTCTCGTTTGTCCCTCTTCACCCTCTCATTAGATCCTTTGACATTCTTTTGACCAAGTTTGTCTCGTTTGTCCCT
This sequence comes from Glycyrrhiza uralensis, assembly GCA_030159175.1. Taxonomy (NCBI): domain Eukaryota; kingdom Viridiplantae; phylum Streptophyta; class Magnoliopsida; order Fabales; family Fabaceae; genus Glycyrrhiza; species Glycyrrhiza uralensis. The sequence continues at coordinate 38,945,775 of BRZY01000007.1, read as the reverse complement.
CTTCATCGTCCGATTTGATCCTTTGTTCTTCTTTAGACCAAGTTCGTCTCATTCGTCAATGGAAAAGAGGACATAATGGAGCCATAGTACCAATCAACTCTCAAATTTTACCACATAGATACTATCTACAGTTAGTACTGTCCCAGACATGCACAATCCTATGCTCATATTGTACGATATATCTTATGATATATCTTGCTTCACTTAAATATCTAGTTTTTTCTTAACTTCGGCCTAGGATTAATGAAAACTTAGCTCTTTGCCATACCCAATATTAATTAAAAAAAAAATAACAGAGACAGATTGACAGCCAGAGAGTGAGAGCATAACAAGGAGAGTGGAGAGTGGAAACCCCACAGACACAGAACTAAAACCAACTCTTCTTTTTACCGTATAGTTTCTAATTAATGCTTATGGGATGATGACAAACTTCAGAGACACTCAAATCATGAAGAAATTAATTACCAACAGGATTAGGACAAGGAGTGCACTGCTCCTTCCCTATCTCTGTCTCTAGTCTCTACCATCCCACCCCACTCAGTGGTACCCCACTTCAATAATTCATGCCTAATTGTGACCGTAAATTAAACAACTAAAGCACACCTAATCAGATACATATAAGAAACAATCACCAAATACCAGAGAGACACAAAGTACAGTAAAGATAAGAACATTAGCTGTATTATATTAAAAGAGGGGCACAAAACTAAGGAATCCTGAATCATCTGCCCTACGTGTTACTAGATCTTTCTTTCTTTTCTTCCTTTTCAATTATTGTCTCCCTAGCAAATATAGAATCAAAAATTTCAAAATTCCGCAGCTTTATCTAATTTCCAATACCACCACCACTACAAAAGCCGGAGATAATATTATAAGGTGGGAGTTTTTGACCGCAATTGATAATTTAATTATGATACTAACCTCTGTCACTATATTACATTACTCTCCTCAATAGTTTAATATACATTAGGATAAGCATCCAAACAGAAATTCATTATAAAAGTTTATAGAACAGATGTCAAGATTCGGCCACTTAAGGCACATGTAAAGGTAAGAGAGAGAGAGTGTGTTGTATTTGTTTCTTGAGAAAGCCTCTCCCTACTTTTAAAATGGGTCCACCAAATAATGAATAAAACCCGCATATAGTTTAACATTGCTCACATAAGCGTATTACTAGCTTTATTCTTTTTAACTCTTGGGTTAGTCACATTCACAGCAAGTTTTACCAATTGGAAAGCTCACCTACTTTTGTTATTATCCGTTTTCAAGCCCAAGAGTATGCTTAATCACGTGTGAAGAAGGACCAGCAATAATTAATTACGCGCGGAAGCTCAATTACTGAAGTTAAGGTTGCTGATAAAAGCTTTTAGAACACATACAGCAATGACTAATAAGCATTTTGTGGAAGCAGAAGATGATGAATTGAAATTGAACACACCACTGAAGGAAGAAACGGGTAAAATGAAAATTTGATTAAGGGAGCAGCAGATCATACATTAAATTAAAGCGAGAACACACGAGGAACAACTTAAGGTAAAAAAAGAAAGAAAGGACACAAGATAAAAAAAGGGATACAAAATACACCCTTAGACATAAGCATGCTTATCTACAATTTGAGGACCCCAATGGTATTTTGGCTTGTCCTTCCTCCAAAAACACACACAGCACAGCCGAGTATTTAATTGGGAAGCAAGAGGCCAAAACTCCAAGAGGGACCCGTAGACAGACTTTAACTACTCAAATATGGAACTGTTATTCTTTCGGGACACAGCCCCACCAAAGGATCGACGAGCCATAATAATAATATATTGAGGCGATGATCAAGCGTTGCTCCTGAAGGATCCAAGAGCTTTTATGGCTGCTGCTCTAAGAATGTGTTGGTGGTAGAATGCAGCCACCGCAGCACCAATAAATGGTCCAACCCAGTAAATCCACTGAGAATTAAAAACAAACACAAATCAATCAATCACCAAAAAATTATTAATGTTAACAATTTGTTCTGTAAAAAATTAAGAAGAAAAAAAAAAAGAGGTTGTATTAGTATGTGGAGAAGTGGAATTACTTGGTCGTCCCAGGCTTTCTCGTTGTTGAAGATAACAGCTGGTCCAAAACTCCTGGCAGGGTTAATTCCGGTACCGGTAACAGGGATTGTGGCCAAGTGAACCATGAACACAGCAAACCCAATTGGAAGTGGAGCCAACACCTTTTCATTTGTTCAAAGCAAACCAATTCAAAATAATATTAAATTAAATTTAAATGATCTTCCTTCCAAAATTAAACCTTAAACCCCAATTAAGAAGAAATATAATATATACTTACGGGAACATGGGAATCCCTGGCGTTTCTCTTGGGATCGGTGGCAGAGAAGACGGTGTAGACTAGAACGAAGGTGCCGATGATCTCAGCACCCAAAGCGGTGCCTTTGTTGTAGCCCTCGGACACCATGTTCACCCCACCGTCATACCTGTTGTAGTATGATTTCTGGAAGCCCTTGGCAAGTCCAGCACCGCAGATTGCACCCAAACACTGTGCTATCATGTACAGCAACGCCCTCACAAGCGACACCTTTCGCCCCAAAAACAGCCCAAACGTCACCGCCGGGTTTATGTGTCCTCCTGCAATTAACAACAATCTCGTTCGTAACTAGTCTATAGACTCCATCCATGTAAAACGTAAGTCATTTTTTTTTTTTTTTACAAAAGTAGTTAGTTTGAAATTAAAAGCTAGAATGAACGACACCGTGGAGGTAACATGTGTCACAGTTTAATACACGGATGTTCAATTGATAGATGACTTACCAGAGATACCGGCGGTGCAGTAAACGAGGATGAAGATCATGCCACCAAAAGCCCAAGCGATGCCCAAAACTCCAACGCCGTCACACTCGGTGTTGCCTTCGATTGTGGTGTCACTCTGTCTCCTGTAGCCAATGATGGTCAACACGGTGATGTAAAGGAAGAGAAGGGTTGCTATGAACTCTGCTATCACGGCTCTGTACAGAGACCACTTCGTAAGCTCCTCTGGGTCGAACAAAGGTGTTGGGGGTGGGTCATGGTAGTCCTTTGCGGAGTACTCCCCTTGTTGTTGCTCTGCAACCTCAACGTCTTTACCCATTCTTTCTCTCGGATCGTTCTAGCTCTATGCAAGAGACTGAGAGTTATGTGTGTGCTAGCTACTTGCTTGTTTTGCTGTGTACCTATATTTTTGTGGATTGGAGGGTGAGTGGAAAGATGGTATTTAAGGGATGAGAGTGAGGAAGAAAAACAGAGTATTCAAACCAATCAAATTTTAATTAATTGCTAAGTTTTTTTTTTTGTTTTTGTTTTTGTTTGTTTGTGTGTATGATTATGAACATGACATGATTAATGTAATTTTTTGCCGCCCCTTATTAGCTCGATTTCGCTTGCAATGGCCCCACGTTGCGGCTACCCCTCCCAACCACTCTTAATCCCTTATAATAATACTATTATGAACCATATAATATGACCTAACAACTAAAAAGGTTCTGTAACATTTTTTATCAAAAAAAAAAGGTTCTGTAACATATGTAGCTATGTCTATGGCTAGGGGTGGAAAATTAAAATGAATTGCAAGCAGCAAATACAACGGTCCACGACAGATCCAGAAATTCATCTAAGTGGGGGTTAAAAAATATTACAATATTTATGTGAGAGTTAATGAGATTTTTTTCTTATCTAAAATTTAATTTTTGAGTAAATTTTAGATAGAGTCTTTATTATACAAACACACTTTGTACTTTATCTATTATTATATATGATATTATAATATATACATTAGATTTAATGAGATTTTTTGGACTTGAGATTTAATGAGATTTTTCCTTATTTGAAATTTAATTGTGAATAAATTTTAGATAGAGTATTTGTAATTTTGAAGAATAGATAGAATATTTGTTATTGTCGTAAATTTTTATCATTTATGTTCTATTCTGATTTTAATTAACTCAATTGAAAATATGTAATCCCAATAAATTTGGTGACAACTTAGATTTTTTAGAAAGTTTTAGATTGCTTGGTAAAAAAAAAGGAAGTTTAATTAGATTGGATATATAATATTAAACTAAATATAAATTAAATCTACTGATTATAAATAAGACTTAAAAATAACCTAGTGATTGCACGTTAATTTTTTTTTTCCGGCATCACAATTGTAGATTCTACTTCAGCATTCCAGAATTTTTTTTATACAATTTCTAGATTTTATTTTTATTTCACATTATAAGTTATAGCAATTTAAAATTTTTATTAAGGATGAGGGAGGGGCCGGGGCCCACCCTTGCCCCCCTTGCAGTCTATCCTTTGATTCTCTGTCACTGATTTTGGAGAGATTTTTACATAAATATATTGAACTTCGTCGCATTAAACAAATCCAAACCATATAATTTTGATCTCAAACAATTTAATAGCACACAGAAAATAGTAGTTCTTTAGACGCGAAAAGGATATGCGGAGTTATCTTTAATTTACCTGATATTTTTCGTGTACTAGACATAAAGTAGACTATACCCTGGTAGAACTTTCAAGAACGATCCAAGTTCGTGGCTGAGAAGTATTAGAATAAAAAAATAACAAGATAACCTAAGATATAGTATACTGGCGCAAATTAATAAAGCAAAGCTATCAATCATAATTCTGAGTGTTAAGTATTTGTTGACGTGATTAAAATAAGAGGAAAAGTAGTTGTCACTTTTGTTGGATGACAAAGGCTTGCAAGAGGAACTTATCTGGACATATCTAAATTTGAACCAAATAGGTTCAGAACCAATGGGATTCAAATTAATTAATTACGCAAAATTTAAATCATAATAATAAGTTAATTACTATTTTCATCTGGGTTTTCGGATTGTTATTCCAACAATATTATATTTTCTGCATCTATTTGTACTTCCATCCTCCAGGCTCCAACAAAAAGAATAAAGCTTAAATCATAAAGCAACGAATATTCGAAGTTTCCTGTAATTTTACTGTTGTCTTATGTGACGAATTGTGATTATAAAATATTTATAAGAAGTGAAAGAAAGAAAGAAAGAAAGAAAAGCATTTGGATTGGTGGGAAGGGCTAGAATGAATTTCTAAATCAAACTTCAAGTTTCAATACATAAAAAAAAAAAGGATTTTTTTTTTTTATATTTGCTGTTGTATACAAGTGTAATATAAAATTGACAGTTCCTCATAATATTACTCTGGTTCACTTGTGATCCATATGTTGATTTGCTACCGGTGTGTTTGGAAACTCGGTTAGATGGAGTGAACGTGTGGTAGGTTAATTAGAAGCTATCAGTTGGAACTTCTATGATGAAAGGATTCTACCGTGGGTTTTCACCGCGTTTCTAAACACGCACTTTGTTTATTTTATAGTTAATGAAGTTCTTCAGATAATTTCGGTTAAAAAGTAAGGAATTATTGGACAATGACATGATTAAGCTGCCTTTAGTCCATGATCGATCAAGAACTTTGGCAGTCCGAGTCAGGATGAGCAATAATCATACTTACATCACAAGCCGCGAGAAAATGCTGCTGAAGCGCAAAGATAAGCTAATTAATTTTGTAGCCTTAATTAAAAACTAAGAAAGAAGCAACCGTCCAGTGAAAAGGTCATTCTCATCTTACGGAGGGCAAACAAATTAGGAAGATTTGTTATATAGTATTTTTCAACATAAACTCGGTGCACAAGTGCTTAACACGTGGTACTTTCTCAGCCATAGGCAGCATTGATTGAATGTATTTGAAAATCGAAAATTGATCATTTGAGGATTACCATTCATTCATTCTTATAAATTATGCACATGATGTTTGTTTGAAATATGAGAATAGGGTTAAACCGCAAATGCAGTGGAATTAGGTGGGCGGCAATACATGTCAATTCTGAATTCTTATCGTGATGGTCGTCATCATCATCCCCCTCCACGCCTTTATTATTTTTCTCCATAAGAATAAGATTCTGTTATTAAACACATTGCTTCAGTGGCATATTTGTTGTCCATGCTAGGAGAGTGGTTGGAAAATTAAGACCAAGGGCACATTTATGAATAGCTATTTTGGTCCCATTCGATTAGTCAGCCTGTCATCTATCACTCCCACACAATAGATAATCGTGACAGACTGGAGGCTTCAAGTAATTGTTTAATTTGTTATTCTAATCCTAATTATTAGGGTTTTAAGAATAGTATTGAGGTAAGTACGATTGAAGTTGTAATATCATGTAAGGAAATGGTCATGGTTTTAAGTTTCGGATCAGTGTATGTTTCGATTTGTGGTGACGAGTGTCGAAATTGATTTTGCATTTTATTAATGTGATTTAAGTAAGAAATGATATTTTGAATTAAATTGGTTTTATTTCAAAGTCTATTTTCACTAGAAGTGTATAAAAAATAGTTTTTATATTCAGTTAAAAGATTTACATTAAATTTTACATCAAATTTTGTTTTTTTTTTTAGAAAAAAAAATAGCCATACATAAATAACTTAGTTTCAAACTCGATTTTTACCAAATCAATTTTACAAAATTTTATTCAAAATTACATTTGACAAATGTTTACTCAACCACACACCCTATTGCATACAAGTCAAGGGTACCTATGAAAGCGTGGCACAAGGAATCAAATTTTCTAGTGTTATTCTTAAACTAATTAATTGCTTACGTAAAACTAAAGAGTCATAATATTAATGCAACATATCACCCATGAAAGCGTAGCACAAGGAATCAAATTTTCTAGTGTTCTTTAAAAAAAAATCCATCTTTCTTCTCTTTTGGATGTCAAGTTTTCCTCATTTAGTTAATTGTTAAAATGTTCTGTAATCCAAACAACTTTTGAGAAATATGAATGAAGCGCATTTGGATCAATACTAGAACAGAGCTTAAAATTGTCTCTGTTTTGAAAACACTTGATGAGAAAAGTAACCACACATCTGCCTCAATAGTCTATAGTTTCCATGCTTCTTCACCAGGAGTTGACTTTTTTCCTTTTTATCATACGCTGTCCAAATTTTTACCTTTTACTCTAAACCTAGTTTAAGTCTCTATAATATCAGCCTATAAGTGCTTTTACAACCTTTTACAGATCGACGAGCGTAATTCCAGGGGTCCTGATCGTATAAATGACAAATTGACAAGGTTAAAAAAATGATCGTGGAACAAATTTACGGGTAGTGATAATATTCATGACAGCTTGATGAGTTGAAAAAGAAAACTGAACGCGGAAATTAAATGGAATGTTGCAAAAGATGAATTTCCGCTGTTCAGTCCACCACATCTTATGTTGGTAAATGGTAATGGAGGAGGTATCACTAATTCAATGGTCATCACGCGGAATTCTACAATCTAGAAAAATAGCGGCGCAGCAATTACCCCACTAATTTAGATAAAGCAGTAGAACTATAAATAAGAGTTTTTAACTTAGGTGATAGAGATATTTGTCGCAAAGTACCAAGCAAATCCAAATCTGAGATGCTTGGTTTCACTGTTATGGAATAAAGATACTATATACAAATTCAACTGTGTATGTTGAAATCATAACAGATTCAGAGACAATGACATTAACAAAATTGCATTTTTATCTCTGATAATAATTCCCATGTGCCGCTAGAGTTGTTTTAAGTGACGTATCCCCTATTGAGCACTACCCTTGTTGGGCCTTGCTTGGCTTGCAAGGATGTGTGATGATATCCAAATGAAAGCAGAAAACAAATCAAAAGTCGGCAAGACCATCTTCTTCACCATCAAATTCTTCAGCTGTGTCTTCTTCCAATATGGTCTCTAGCTTGGGAGTGTTGGAGGATTTCCAAGGGAACTCCAAAAGCGAAGGTGCAACCTCCATCCAGGGCTTCATCGTTTGCCTAAGCTCTCTTGCCATTGCAGCTTCTTTATATGAATGAATGAATACAATCCAACGGATGTTAATGTGACGCTTGATGGCTATGACTTGGCGTTACGAAAGCTTTATTTATTATTATTGATCTCTCTCTCTATGTCCTTCAATCAAACACAGAGAGAGGACAAAGAACGAAAAGAGGAACTATCGAAAAAATAATCTGAATGTTTCTTTGGGATATATTTAATTTAACAAAAGCTTTTGACTGATTGAATGAATTTTCAACGAGGAATTAAGAGCACTATATATACATGCTTACAGTGGATAGGGCTACGGTTGTGAATCAAAGGAGAAGAGGAAACTACGCAACAAATGGAGGCGATGAGGGGTAGAGAGCAAACCACGATGAAAATTCGGTGGCCAATGGCTTCAAATCAACAATAAAGAACAAATATAGAGAGGCTGTTCGATACCATGTTTAAAAATGGAAAATAAAGGATCGAGAGGATTAAAATTCCTTGAAAAATGATAACAAAAGGATATGGTATGATAAAATTTTCATGGCCTCACTGTTTTCTTTTACTCTCCCTTTGGGAAGGAATGGAAATATTTTTGTGAGCTCCAATGCGTATTTCCCTATATTTCTACAACAAAACTAAAAACATTAAACATATCTTACAAGCAGAAACTCAATACAAGGGTATCTTCTAAACATATTTTAATTATGCCTCTTTAAATTCCCTGTTCAAGTTTGACCACAATCAAGATAACAACATGCCATAGAGGATGCAACAATGTGCAATAATCAACCCCCTACTACAACAGCTTAGAAAAGAGGGTTGAGTGATGCAGTTATATGACATACAAATGATTTGATCGTAGCAAATTCTTACATCCACGTCGAGAAAAAAAAAATTCTATAATCAGTGAAACCATTTTAAATCCAATGGTAGAGCATTTCCTTGAAAAAAGAAAGAAAAAAAAATTCCTCCTAGAGGAGGTTGGCATTTCTATTTTGTTGTTGTTGTTGTAGTATGACATAATTTCAAATGCAATGAAAATCCAAATAAGTGGACATGTTGTCCCTGTGTCACACACACATAAGCAATTAAGCATCATCCAAACAAATCAATCCTCGGTACATAATAACAAACAAGGCATTAAAACTCTTATTGCTTGCAAATATCCTGGAGTGTATCTGTCAATGTTGTTGGTCGTTTTCTAATAGGATATGGGAAACCTACAAAGTACACACAAGCTGGTTCTGGTTACTCCAATGGGAATAATTTTAAGTAGCCCAGTATTACTATAACGAGAAAACAAACTATAACGTAGTACTTGTTCCTCACTGAAACGGTGAAAAGAAAAACGCATTGCAAATTAAAGGGTGATATACTCGCTAACCATAAAACGAAAATTAAAAAGAAACAACGATACTGTAATTGAAGAGCTGCAAGCAACTGGCAACCTTAACTGGCAGTAAAATCTCTCAAAATCATCTCATGAATTACTCAAAATTCTAAACGTATCTAGCAAAATCTTCAATAGTTCCCAAAAATTATGCAGAAGAAGAATAAAAAGCCAAAAAAGTAAGAAAAACCTCCTCAATCGCTAGGGATTTCAACATCTCCGTCGGCTATCTCTTGCTGCAGGTCCTTAGGGTCCTTGCCGTCGACGGTACACCCAACGGAGACACAAGTTCCAAGGATCTCCTTGACGGTGCCGGCGAGGTCCTTGGCCATGGACCTCGGCCTCATGACCCTAGCGATCTCAGTGACATCGTCGAGTGATATGTTTCCACTGTGCTTGATGTTTTTGGTCTTCTTACGGTCCCGTTCGGGCTCCTTCAAGGCCTTTATGACCAGCGCAGCCGCAGAGGGAACCACTGACACCTTCGCCTGACGGTTCTGCACCGTCAGCTTCACCGTCACCCTCAGCCCCTTCCAGTCCTTAGCTGTCTCCTTCGCAATGTCTTCTCCGATCTTCTTTGGAGACAGACCGAGTGGACCGATCTTCGGAGCGAGTGAACTCGCCGCTCCCACCTCGCCGCCGGTGACTCGCACGTATACGTCGACCACCTGCGACGGGTCAAACTTTGGCGGCATTGTTGTAGAAATCTAACAACTAGGGTTTTTCCGGGTAAAAATGAAGTGAGAACATAGAAATCCTTATATACGACTAGGGGCAAATTATACGGTGGAGCATCTTTATCAGTAGTCCACCGTTCACTACTACTCTTAATTTTTAGAACAGTTTTTAAAATTACAAATATATCCTTCTCTCCCTTCCCCTTCCTCTTCCTCTGTCTTCTTTCTTGAACAATGTTCCTCACTGAGTCACTGATAGTGTTTCTCTGTCTTCCTCGTGAAACACCCAACACTGGCCATGTAGTCTCACGTTGTGCCATCGTGTGCTTCGTCAGAGCTTTCTGCGAAGCAATTCCAACACGTGCTTTAATTTCGACAGTGATATTTGTTTCCAGATTTTGGGAGTTAGAGAAGACGAGTTTACGGTTGGTGTGATGGTTGAAGACAGGAGTGATCTGCAATTTTCAAAACGTTTTATACGAATTGTGTACGGTGAACCAGCTATAGAGGTGGTCTACGTTAGCACTTATTTTAAAAATATAACTATTTACCATTTTGATTATAATTATTCAATATTATAATTATTTATCACAAATTTTGTAAAAATTAAATAATGATAATAATAAATAATTTTAATACATTTTTATTTTTACACATTAAATAATCTCTTAAAATGCACAAGAGATTAATGAAATTGAAGTAGACCAAGGCCCTGTTTGGATAACAAGTTTCTCTACTGCTTATGACATAAGCTGTATAAGCTATTTTTATAATTGAAGAAAAATTATAGTGAAACTTATTTTATATAAGTCATAAGCTGTTTTGATAAGCTATCCTAGGTAGCGTATGAAAAATAAGCCTAAAACAGCTTATGAATCAATCATAAGATGTGTTCATAAGCTCTGCATAAGTCAATCCAAACAGGCCCCAAGCTTGACATGAGGAGTTTTCTCTTCTTTCTCGAAACAGTTTTGTAAATAGTTATTTTACTGCAATAGTGGTGGCCGCAATGTCAACTGGCTAGGCTTTGTTTTATTTTTCTTTTTGTCAAAGAAGAGATATATTGAAATAGGCTGAAACCCAAACATTACACAGAAAGGACCAGTATACAAAGACCCGAAATAGATATGCAATAGTTATCCCATGCACAATAAACCCATGTTATGCTAAAAGAGCCTAACCAACACTCAACTGTCCAAACAACAAAGAAAAACAAAGAACAAAAACAGACAAAATAGCTAAATTAACTAAGGAATACTTTCTTCTTATTAATTTAATAATATATCTATGTCACGGCATGGTCATTTATTCTTGATGCATGGTATGTTTCGGCCTGTTTTGCATGGATTTTGCTAAATTAATAAAAAGCCCAACATATTTAATACCGGTAGATAGGTTTGGGCCATGAAGCTCTATTTTTCAAAGTATTCACAAGCTCCAATTGTTGGTCCATGTATGTTTATTCACAAACTCCTCCGTTTTTATGAAGGGAAAAAAAAAACTCATCATCAATATTTCTTGTAGCAAAGTAACCCTCAATGCGAGAATGATATACCATCCCTCGGGAGTGGAAATGTGGAATATGGATGTTGTCTCATAACTGTGTTTACCTTACCATACGTATGGGTTTTGGGATAAGCATATCCCAGAGGGATGGGGAGGGATGGGGGGCCATTTCAACTTTCAACTGCTAATAAATATCAGAGTTCATAGGTTAAAGCTAGGATGCATGAAAGAGGTGTGCTGATGCATCTCGCAAGTCTATCCAGCCAGCTAGATTAAACGGCTAAGAAAAACGATGCAACAGTATAAATGGGAAACGATGCAACGTGGGGGAAAAAATAGATAGAAAAAAGAACAAAAAAATAACGAGTCCCACCTTGGACGGAAAAGGGATATGGTGTTTAATTTATTTATTTTTTGTCGAAGTAGAATTCATTGGAAACGGGCAAAGCTCGAATCCCAAAGGGCAGTATAAATGGTCCAATAACAAATTGGTCAGAGTCAAGTTACATGCAAAGTTGCAAAGCATAAAAAACCACAAACCAATAACTTGCAGTTGACATGTAGAAAACAGAAACTAAATACAACAGTAAACTAAACTAAACATAGTAGAGAAAAAAATAGAAACCAAGCAGAAAACTAAACAACAACTGGAACACAACAAAGCAACAACGGGGCCCGCCTCCGATATGTCCAAACATTTATTTGAGTGTGTTGGTTTTGACCCATTTGGGGCCCCAAGTCCATCTACCTGAACACAAATCAGCCCACATGTCATTTTTCCAGCAATATTTTTTTTCCAATCGGACCCAAAGACCTTCAACCCAGAAAAGTCTGGCCCAAAAGGAAGGTGAATACCCACCCGAAGAGCCATGGCAGCCACCGCAGCTCCAAGCCAGGTTCCACAATGGAGGAGGTGGGCACGTCGTTGCAGCGGTGATCCAGATAAGCCAAACGCAACAAGGTGGTTTAGGCGGCGACGCAGAGGCGGTTGCAAACTTGAAACGGAGAAAAACATAGGAGCGAAAACAACCAACACAAAACAACACACGACAACAACATCAAAACAGAACCCGAAAACAAAGAAGCTCCAGCAGATCTGGAGATGAATCGCCGGCACCAACTCCACAGCAGCAGCAGCGGCGGTTGCAACAAACACCTTGAGCCTCCACGGTTGAAGGAGAAAACATCGCAAACCAAAACGAGGGAGGAGCACGGCCAACCCATCGCTGAATGCGGCCCCTCTAACCCCAGCCAAGGAGCTCAGGGGGAGCAGCGAAGCCAACCCACCAAAGTAGAGCGGCGGCGCTTCGCAAAAAGACACCCAAACCCTAACCCTAGCATAGCTCTCTAAATGACTCTCAAAATGGCTAATCCTTCTAGTGTGTTTAATTTATTTTGAGTTTTATATAACTATACTATTTTCTCTTTTTTACATCAAAGATGGTGTATTTTACTATTTTCTCTTTATCATATTCCATTTTCACTCAAGGTATTAATGTCATTTACACTTTTTTTTCCATTCTCTGTTTTTCTGCGCAATCAAATAAAAGAAAAGAAGAAATTTAATTTTCTTTTCTATTTTATTTTGTACTAAACAACCAAAAAATCATCTTATTTTTCACATTTTTTCTTTCATTTCACTTTCTTTTTTCTCAATTTTTCCTTTAACTTTCTTATTTTTTGTTTCCAATAAAAAAAAGCGGCTCATCGTGTGTTGATTAAAAAGCAAACCAATCTAACTTGGGCTGACTTCTTTAATGAGTTAGGAAAACAATATAACAAAACTCAATCCGTCTCGTGTTGATGGATTAAGTGGGTTGTATTTATTTAATAGAAATATTTAAAATTTTTAAAAGAGAGTCAATATTAGCTAATACAACTCAATGTTAATTCATTTTGGCGCACATATTAAATGAGTCAGATTAAAATAACTCAAAAAATTGAGCTATTTTTTGCAACTGAAGCAAGTTACATCAAGTATGTTGCTAACATTAGCACTTCTACCCATACGGGTAATTTTTCTAAGAATGGATATCCTATATGGATTGTTTTTTTTTAATAAATACAAAGCCTATGTAGATAATTTCTTTAATTTGTAGATGCCTAAATGGCCATTAAGTTGGACTCTATTGTCATCTTTAGCTTAAACATATGTGCATAATTAAATTAAATTAAATTATGTTTTTTCGACACTCACCTACTTTCAACATATTTATCTTTTTTTATTTTTTTATTTATTATATTACTTATCTATGATACATATCGGCTCTTCTATTTTCAATTTTTATCTCCCTCAAATGACATTTAAATATCCATCTCACTTTTTTCCAATTAAATATGAGCAGTCCACTGATTTGGAGACTTTAATCAACCAATCAATCACATACCCCACATATCGGCATCCTCTTGCAATTGCATGGCGTGAAAAAAAAAATACTAATAACTCTAGGAAGCCTACCCTATGGCTAAAACGCCAATAATTCCCTAGTACTCGTAACCGGACATGAAGGGGCCGACAAGAAAAATAAAAAACTTCTGTTCGACTTCCAACTTTGATCTCTACCAGTGGAATGAAATTGTTAAAAATAAGAAAAATACGATCATAAAAAAATATTGATTATGCTAAATATATAATAAATTTTTTTTGATGAAATATATATTAAATATTTAGTTGTATATAATATTGATTGATGATACTAACAAAACCTTTTCATTTTAATTATTATGCATGTTTGAATGAATTCCTACTTGTACAGTAGGTAAGTTGGAGATTTCTCATTCAATGCGTAATTTACACATATATTAAATTAATTGAGAATGTTTATGTAAGTGGTTAATTTGTTAATTAACGTGAGAGATAAAGAGAGAAAAACTAAGTTTTAAAATACACAATCCTTCCACTTGTTGTCTGATCTCTAAAAAGAAAGAGTAATCGGCCATAGTTTTGAAGTTATATAATCATATATAATCATATTTGGTTTATGAGATCTAGATTTAGATGCCTTTGGCTTTTTTCATATATAAAGCTCTAATGAGTAATCTTGATACTAAATCCCACTAACCAATTATTAACCTTTTGAGAGTTGATTTTAAAGTGGCAAACAAATTTAAAAGGATGTGAACATACAAAATATACACTAAGGAAAGCATGAATTTTTAGTAAAATAAAAATCCAATTAATCATAAAGTTAAATGTGTATGTTAGGTGTTGCACATTATTACGGAGGAAAATAATATTTTACTGATGAGTAATGCTAAATTCTCTTACAAATTATTTTATTACTTTATAAAGTAAGTATTAAATGAAAAAATAAATATATTTAATATCTTAAAAACATAAAAAGTATTTAATTTTTTTAATTTAGTAAGTAAGAGGATTTATAGGAATAAAAAAGTAAAAAGAGTTAGAATTATTTTTTTACTACTACCTTAGTTTACTTTTAAATATTTATTTAGAAAACAATAAAAATAGCAAAAGGGAAATAGGATATACTTTGAAATTAAGAAATAAATTAAATTTTTAATCATTAGTAAAATGAAAGGTGAAAAAAATCATTAAACTAATCAAATAGCCCTGAATGTCTAGTTGCTTTCATTTTACACACTACCAGATGCCTAATTAGTTTATAGTAAGAAAATCAGAAGTAAAAAAGAAAATATATATATACACTTAAAGTATACAATCATTTCCACGTCATCCATTAATTAATATTATAATTTATTTATTTTTTATTAGTTTATACTATTTTAATTTTGAATAAATTTGGATGGATTTAAAAACCTAAAAATAACATAAAATGTTGTTTTAACCAAGGTAGTTAGAAACCGGACCAGTCATTAAACCGGCGAGAGCATGGGTTCAAGGTTCAGAGGTTCGATCGGGGTTCAACCGGTTGAACCGCGATATAATTAAATAATATTATTTTAAACTCTAAACCATATACAATATTGAGCAAAAATTAACATAAAAATCATAAATTTATAAAGAAAAATTAAACTTTACTACTAAATGTCATAATTCATAACATAAAATATTCAAAATTACAAATAATTAAAGAAAATAATATCTATTTCTTTTAAAAAAATAAAAAATTTGAAATTTTTGATTTAAAAAAAAAATCATTGAACCGGTCCAACCGATTTTTAGCCGATTTTATCTGATTTTTGATCAGTTTTCTTGATTTTTGACGGGTTCTTGCGCAGGCCAGTTCTCACGGTGTGTCGGACCGAACTGGGGTCCGGTTCTCGGTTTGACCAGACCGATCGACCAGTCCATTCCGGTTTTAACTACACTGGTTTTAATTAACTCATCATATTATTTCATTTCATGATAATTCATTGTTTGTTTGTGGTTTTTTCCTTTTTCGTCTAGATATTCTAACATGTTTTGTTTGGAGGGGGCAAGAAAATAGGAGGATAAATTAAAATAGGTAAAAAAAATGAAGAGAACGGGAAATGAAGAAAAAAATGAAATGATTTCATGTATTGTTTAGATGGGAGAAAAGAGAGAAAAAGTATGAAAACTTTTTGTCTAAATTATTTTATAAAGTTTTTTTTCTTATTTGGTTGAATGAATGAATAAAATATGTTTATATTAAATAGCTTTTATATATTTTTTAAAAGGAGTGAATAGGCAATGAAATGAGTTAATTAATTTGTCATTTTATGCTAGCTTTTCTCTCTATTTTTCTTCACTCTATAATCTATACCTTATCAGAGTCCTAAACTAACAGTTCCACCGTCTTTCTCCAACTCCCCATCTAGATACCCATACCCAAAGACACGCCATTGCCAACAAATTAATTAGCCCATTCTGCACTGAAATGAGCAAGTCTGAGAGAAAGATGAAGATTGACCAAAAAAGAGAGAGAGAGATGAAGAGAGAGGGCTAAGAGAGAAAAATGTGAAAGAAAGACCGGAAAAGTGTGTTCAATTTTTTCAAAAATTAATTAAAAGACTTAAAATATAATATTTAAATTACAAAAACGAGTCTGCTCACAATAGGAAACATGGCCTTCTCTTCCACCATAGCTTTCGCCCATCTTACCATTGGTAATATTCTTCTATTCCTTATTCGATAGCCTCCTCTCTCTCCTTGATCCACAACATATCAATCCCATGATTTGTCTCATCTTTTATTTTCTTTCTAATGCTACCCAAATTGTGTAATTTTTGTCTTAATGTGGGTTAAAAGTGCAAGCTTTATATATTTTTTCTTGGACACAGATAATATCATCTTGATGCTCGTGACTACACATATAATGTTGATGCTTGTGCTTACACATTGCAAAATATAATTTTAAGTAGGCTGTCATGTATATCAGATTAGATATTAGATATTAAAAAGTGACTTATACTATATAAACAAATCAAACTCAAGATTTTCAGCCCATCTATTTTTATCTACATGTCTCATATCCATGATTAATTAGTAGTGATTTTAATAATTTTTTCGTTTATAATTTATTATACACAATTTTATAAAAAAATTATTATACGTACAAGGTTTATGGGCTCACTAGTCTATTTAAAGACAAGTCCTATAACATGTTTAAAAATATTAATATAAAATGAGTTTTTAAGTAGACTAATAAATAAGGTGTAGTACTATACTAACAAAGATCAGATCAAACTCAAAAAAAAAAAAAAACTAAAATTGTTCAAATTTTGTTGGCATTTGTTCCAAAGCTATATTTGTAAGAAGGAATAAATTGTTACTTTAATTTGACTCTAAACTGAATTTTAATCGCTACCAACGAAAAAAAACACACTAACATGTCAAACTTGATCAACTTAAACCTGTTTCCTAAGCTACTTCCCGTAAGAAAATGTGTCAAAAAAGTGTTACGTAGTATTGTTAGATTGCTCTGCGATACATATATAGAATATAAAAAATAAAATATGTATGAATACAAGTAGGGGAAAAAAAAAAGAAAAAGACAGAGAAATGACCAATCAAGATGCAAGATGGGGTCCTGTGTTTTGTAGCGTCAAATCGGCAATGAGGGAATGATAATTTTGGAGTCTGGAAACGAACGACAAAAAAGTGATGAACGGGGTTGAGATAATTGGCATGTCGCATTTGAGAGGACAAATGATATCCAGTTAGGACTCAGCTGGCCAGGAAGGAAAGAAAGAAGTGCGCAGCACTGGATCCAAGTGATGAATAAAGAGGGAGGGAGGGTCCTGCTTCACGTGCCATCACGCCTTTCTCCCCTCCCACGTGTCACCATCCTCCAACCTCTAAACTGGACCACTTTTGTCCTCTTTTTCTCCGAACCCAACCTCCCCACAATCTCCTCGAAAGAAAGACCCCCAAATTCACTTTTCCAAATTTACCCTCCTCCACGTCACCCTTTCGCAGCAAACGGCGGGGTATGTCAGTAAATTTAAACAATCAGAAAGGAAAAGACACTTAAGACGGTGTCTTACTCTTATCCACTCCAAATTATTAATGCAAAACAAAAAACGCAACCATTTATTTATTTATTTATCAAAAAAAAAAAAAAAAGAGCAAGCTAATGCCAACCTTTATAAAATGCAGATCAAAGTGAATGGGTTGTGATGAACCAAAAACAGAGCACTGAGGAAAGAAGTTAGAAGGGGAACTCGAACTCTTTCTTCACTATCAGTAACGAACACCGAATTGTATTTTTTGATTCAAAAATCGCATGGCGACTACGAGTAAGGGCCACCACATTGGTAGAACAACCCACCGCTTCCTCCCTGCCATGGACAGGGATTATTCCGTTTCCGATTCCACCTTCGAGTTCGACGAGTCCGAACTCTACAACTCAGCCCGAGCCAACTCACCCGAGTTCCGCAGATCCGTTCGCGCCTCTCGCTTCCACTGCAACTCCCCTTCCTCCGGTGGCCGTGCCGGAGCTCCGGCGTCGATGCCGATGAATGTTCCGGACTGGTCCAAGATCCTGGGAGATGAGTACAGGCAGGGCCGGAGGAGGAATAGCGATGATGATGACGACGGCGACGGCGATGACGTTGACGGAGGTGGCAGAGTGCCTCCGCATGAGTTTCTGGCAAGGACGAGGATCGCTTCCTTGTCTGTCCATGAGGGAGTTGGTAGGACTCTCAAAGGACGCGATCTCAGTAGAGTCCGAAATGCGATTTGGGCCAAAACCGGTTTCCAAGACTAGACCCGACCCGCACCAACCGTTATAGGACTCCACGAGTTGATTGATAACTGTGTCTATCACACGAAATTATAAAACTCGTTTATTTTCCTTCTTTTTAGAATTTTCCATTTTGCAGAGTCCTATTTTTTGATTTTAGAGATCATCTTTCATCTTCTACATGCATCGGATCCAAGTTGGATATTTTAATTCGCACCAAGAGAGGTTCTTCTTCTTCTTCAACCGTCTTATTACTGATATCTATCACTGTCAATATCCATTTATGTTCTCTATTCGGTTTTTCTTTTTTGGGGAAACTTCCTTCAACTTACACGATTGGACCGTGTGTGTCCTGATAAAAATCTGAATGGTAGTAAAATGGTGGACCCGTTGTAGAAGTAGCAGGGGTTCAGTGATTGGTGGTGATATTTGGGTTTTGGAGGGGTGGATGCGGTTGGGTTTTGATTTGGGACCAAAAGCAGGTTTTTTTTTATTAATACCACGTCTGAAGAGATTATTTTGCCGTATATCATGGTTTTTTTTAATTAGATTTTTACTATGGTTTGTGTTTTAGGTGAGAAGTCTTATTTTTAAAACTGGACTTTTCACTATTTTTTTTTTTAAATGTCTACGAGAAGTCCTATTCCTAAAATAGGATTTCTGAACACATTTTTTTATTTTTTTTTTCAATTTTTTGTTTAATTTTGATGGTTTAGAGTTTAGTTAAGGTGGTTTATGGTGTTAAGTGGTTTGTAGTTTTAGGGTTTAGGTAGTTTTAGGATTTTGGAGTTATTTAAATTAATTAATTTATTTTGTTTATTAATTTAATTTATTATTTAATAATTACTACAATTAAGTTAGTTTATGACTTAATACTAAATAATAATACAATAAAATGATTACATTAAAATTATAAAAGGGGTACAACGATCTACATTTTCGGTTAGGACATTTATTACCGCTATAGTTACAAATACACCATAAGTTATTCTCCTAAATGGTGTCCTGTTCCACACTTTGGAGGTTTTCGGTTGCGTGCAGGTTGTATACGTCGTGCACGCCGTCACGTTGGTTCTTTTTCTTCAATAACAGTGGTAGATTGCTCCTGTTGCGGCTCATTCTCATTGACATAAGGATTTGCATTAGGATACAAGGAATCTTCTCTTAATTCGCCGAAAATGTAGACCGTTGTACCCCTTTTATAATTTTAATGTAATCATTTTATTGTATTATTATTTACTATTAAGTCATAAACTAACTTAATTGTAATAATTATTAAATAATAAATTGAATTAATAAACAAAATAAATTAATTAATTTAAATAACCCCAAAATCCTAAAACTATCTACATCCTAAAACCACAAACCACCTAACACCATAAACTACCTTAACTAAACCCTAAACCATCAGAATTAAACAAAAAATTAGGAAAAAAAACGTGTTCAAAAGTTTTGTTGTGAGGATAGGACTTCTCATAAACATTTTAAAAAAATAAATTAAAACAACGATGAAAAGTTCAATTTTGGAAATAGGACTTATTACCTAAAACGTAAACCATAGTAAAAACCTAATTAAAAAAAACCCATAGTATATGGCAAAATAATTTATTCAGACTTGGTATTAATAAAAAAAGCCCCAAAAGCAAAGCCTATGTTATGTATGACCCTACGTACGATAATTGACAAATGACGAAGATCCCGCAACTAATCTACAACAATTTTCACAGAAATTTACCAGTAATATTTTCCCATTTCTAGCTAATTAAATTACATCATGGGGCTAGAGGGACATGGCTATTATTGTTGTATACATTCATGTATGATAAACAGACACAAATCACATGGCTTTGAACATTTTGACTGTGATTTTAATGGAGTGAGCTCATTTTTCACTGTTTTTGATAGTATCATAATTTGTTTTACTTTCCACTCATTTTTAGTCTGGTGCAGTTCAGCATTTTTTTTCTATCATTGGTTCTTTTTTTTTTTTCTTCTACTTCGAGGAATATCCCACCGCCTATACGACGGGGACTAATCTCCCGCGGGAGTTTGTTCGGCACCTCTAATGGGTGGCATCCCTCCCAGCTGAGATTTTTTCCATACCCAAGGCTCGAACCCGAGACCTTGGTTAAGGGGCGAGAGGCCTTAACCACTCACGCCAACCTCAGTTGGTTATCATTGGTTCTTTTGGTCCATTCATGTGTCTTGATTTTTATTGAAATAAACTAATTATTATTATGGAGTAAAATTTCTTTTATATATAAAAAAAGAGTGTACGAGTCAAAATTAGTGAATCATTAATTAATATTGGCTTAAATATGTTTTTAGTCCCTTAAGTTGAGGAAATTGTTGCTTTTGATCTTTCAAATTTAAAATGCCTATTTTTGGTCCTTTATTTTAAAACAAATAATACATATTTTGGAAACAAATAAAGCTACAAAATGAAAAATATAAGTGTGAGAATTAATATATGACACAACAATAATACATATTTTGGAGTCACTTTGTTCAATATTAAAAAAAAGCAAGACAACAACTAAAAATAATGCATCACACTCTAATAATTGTCAAATTGCGCATTGGTGTTTTAGACTTTTATGTATATATATAAATAAATAAAACATTTGTAATTTTACTAATGGGTACTGGTACCCACGGGTATGGGTACCTCATTATCCGTCCCCGTCCCCATTCATTGGCGGGTACCTCAAATACCCATTTAATTTATCCGCGGGTATATGTTAAGGTACCCGCCCCGTACCCATAACGAATTTTATCCGCGAATACCCACGGATATGAGTTTTTTTGCCATCCCTACCTAAAACCATCATACATTATCAAAATCAAGTGCAAAACAGAGGTAAATCAATGGATCGCAAACTTTAAACCGAGGGGAAATTTTATAATTTATGACGAGTCTGGAGTCTCTCCTAATTTGGTACACTCCATAATGCAATACCAATTACTACCTCTGTCCCTAAATATAAGAATTTTTTAACTAATTCGCACCTTTAAGAAAATTGGTTAAATTAGTTAATAACAATAAATTTGTCAATGATTTATTATACTTTTCCAAAACTAACTCTAACACTTATTACTATATCTCTTCCCTCTCCCTCTCTCATCACTTAATTAATGCATTAGAAAAGATAGAGTGGTTAGGTGATTTATTTTTATTCACCAATCTTTATAGGAGAGAGAAATAATATACAATAAATATATAATATTTATAGTTTATTGAGTAAACAAAATTGTACAATAAATAAGGATATTTTAGTCAAAAAATAATTAATGCAATTAATTTTTTAAAATTTTTTTATATAAAAGAATTTTTATTTTTTTGTAAATGGTCCTATATTTAAGGACGGAGGTAGTAAATGAATCAATAACAAGTGTACCTAAGAGAAAAACAATTCAATTGGATCTCAATTAACATGTGCAGGCCCTAAACACGTGGAGAGCTGTTAGCAGAGTAATTACTAACGTAAGTACGTGATTCACTTCCCAAATTAAGTTTCAGACCTAAACATTATTTGCAGCTTAAAGAAAGATTCAATGCAAGTAGGATAGATAGAATTTTTGTTATATAGATATAGATATATATATATTTTTCGGTCGAAATAGATATTGATATATGTAATGTAAATGCAATTAACACGGGTGACAAGTTACGGGCTTGGGCCATAAGGAATGTGTGAGCCCAGCCCGTATATCGCCGTGCGTGGCGTGTTGCACACTGGACGTGGACGCATCTTTCAGACTCCGCCAGAAGCAAAGCAACGCAACAAAGACGAGCGACTCAAACTCACTCTCTATCTGTCTCGACACAACTGAATTGCAATGAGTGAGATGAGTTCAGCGGATTCAGGGCACCACCCAGTCTCTTCCACCTCCGATGCTGGGCCTGGGCCTGGGCCTCCAATCCAATTCCACTTGCCTCCCCTCTCGTCGAGCCTCTTCGACGCCGAGCCATCCGCACATGAAGAACCAAACGGCGTCGTTCACGAACCCTCGAGCCCTAGTAGCAGCGGTTACGCTGCCGAAAGGGGTAGCAGCACTGCCACGAGCGGGTCCCAGATCGAAGAGGTGGTTCAACACGAAATTGAGGAGCTGAGTATTCACGATTCCCCAACCGTCTCCAACGATTCCCACGCCTCCTGGTTTCCTGGGAAACGACATCTCGATGAGGTATTTGTATACATAAATGCTGATTCGCAATTTCATTATTGCAAACTTGCTTTCGCGTTGTTCTCGTTGCTAGTCAGTGTAAGTTCTGTTCACGTACTGTTATGAAATACCGATAGTGATTGAGTGAGTGATTATTACAGTTTCGTAGAGAATTGTTTGATAGCGTGATGATACTAACACGTGTAATCTGATGCAATTTGCCCACCCTTGAAAACCGCTTCCTCAATCCTGGTGCATTAATACCAAGCTCATTGTCTTGTCAATTGGTATAGGATTAGTGGGGCTTCCTTTTATTGCTTATTATTGTGTGTAATTTGAGCATTTGGAAATCTAAATTATGATTTCTTCACGCAGCTACTGATTATTTCGAGCACATGCTTGCCTTGATGTCGCACGTTATAATGAATTAGTCTTCAGTGTTTAATGGATGGTTTTGAAAGCTATATCGGCGATTCTGGCTAAATAATTTAGCTTTGCCGATACAGTCATTTATTTTCAAATTCAGGCCCAATGAGGCATTACACTGAAGATACCTGTAATACTGTATCCTGTTTGATTAATGAATAAAGTGCAGGATGATGCTTCCATTTCATGGAGGAAAAGGAAGAAGCATTTTTTTGTCCTAAGTCATTCTGGCAAACCAATATATTCTAGGTTAGTGTTAATCAACTCCCCACATGAGCTTCCATCAATTACTGTTCGTATCTCTCTAGGATTGCTGACTTAAACTTATCCCCCATTCCTCTATTTCCTGTTTCACATTTTTGTTTGTTCCAGGTATGGAGATGAATACAAGCTTGCTGGTTTTTCAGCAACTTTGCAAGCAATCATTTCCTTTGTGGAGAATGGGTATTGTAGCTGTCTTTGTTCTGGTTATTTATAGCTTGATAGATTCTAATTACAACTATATTCTTAAATATATTTGATTCCTTATCTGAACATAATTTGAGAGGGAATTTTTCAAATATTTTTTTCCCCTCTATGTTGTCAGGGGTGACCGTGTCAAATTGGTGCGGGCTGGTAAGCATCAGGTCTGTTATACTTTTCTCTCATAAAAGTTTTTGTTCATGAATATGCAGTTTCATTTGAGCATTATTTCCTTATAAGCCAGTACTTCAAGCCTTCATAACATTATGTTATGCAAAATGATATTTCAATCCTTGCTTAGCTTTATAGTGTAAGTTAGAAATGCTGGATGTAGGAATGGCAATGGGTAGGGTACTATAGTACCCGTCCGCATACCCGCAATTTTAAAAAAAAAAACCCGTACCCGACCTCATACCCGTGTGGGTAGCAACTTTGATCCCCTTACCCGTTGGGTACCTAAGTACCCGTACCCGTGTCCGTTACCCGCACTTTAATTATGAAAATTCAAAAATTAAATTTTCAAATACAATACACAATATTATGTCTCAAGGACGCATAAGAAATTTGCCGGTGAAAGACACGGGAACGAGACTGAATGGTGTCAGTGAAGAAGGCTTGTCATCGCAGATCAAGGAAGCGGGACAATAATAGCGCAAGTGAATGAGGTACAATGAAGTAAGTTTGTCGCCCGTCCACAATAACGATAAAAGACATGGTAAAGGAAAGCAAAGAGTCAAAAAAAATATATCTCATGGGAAAAGAAAAGAAATGTGTCTTATGACTATAGTGTCTTGTGCATGAATTACTTTAGGATTAAGAATTAGTTTATAAATTTCTTTAAGAGTTATTAAATTTAATATATATACACACACACACACACATATACATATATAAATATAAATAAATAAATATGTATATATGTGTGCGGGTCTGAGGCGGGGTGGGTACTAAGGTACCTGTACCCGCACCCGTCCCCATCAAATTTTGCGGGTAATTACCCATACCCATTGAGCGGGTAATTACTCTCCCCATTGTGGGTAATTTTTGCGGGTGCCCAATGGGTATGGGTCCAATTGCCATTCCCTAGCTGGATGTATGTTTTTTTTATTGCTGTGCTGCTCATATTATGTTTATAGTTTTTTAAGGGAAAGTGGATTTATCTCTTAGGCATTTCTGGAGCAATACTATGCTTTGGACTTGTAAAAACTTAGTTTGAAGTTATGGTGCAGGTGGTTTTTCTTGTCAAAGGACCAATTTACTTAGTCTGCATCAGCTGCACAGAAGAGCCTTACGAGTCATTAAGGGGTCAGTTGGATCTTATTTATGGCCAGGTATAATTGAGTTGGATGCTTGTATACCAAAAATAAATAAATCTGGATTCATTTGCTTGCTCACTATTTCTTCTTCAGATTTTATGTTTCTCAATTTACTATTGCATTGTCATTTTTATCATTCAAATGGACTAGTAATGTTGTGACAGTTATATGATATATCCTTGTTGTTGATACATATGCAGATGATTGTTATACTGACAAAGTCAGTAAATAGATGTTTTGAGAAGAACTCAAAGTTTGATATGACACCCTTGCTTGGTGGAACAGACGCTGTCTTCTCTTCGCTAATCCACTCTTTTAGTTGGTTTGTTTCTCTGCTCTGAGCAGTCTAGTCTTATTGTATCAAAGGAGAAAAACAACAAAATATTTTCTCCAAGATAGTGGTGTTTTAGATGCTTTTTCTGTAGTCTTCTGTATATTTCTTTGGTGGTATGGGGAGTGGAGGCTGTTTGTTGGTTTAATATTTCTGGTTTCTGAACACCCTATTCTGGATTTCAGTAGTGATTGTTGTTTGGGTGATCATATCAGGAATCCTGCTACATTTCTTCATGCCTATACTTGTCTGCCCCTTGCATATGCAACAAGGCAAGCTGCTGGTGCCATCTTGCAAGACGTTGCTGATTCAGGTGTTCTGTTTGCAATACTGATGTGCAGATACAAGGTTTAACACTGTACTTACTACATAATTTGTGTAGTTATATGCTGAAATAAAATGATAAAATAACTCAGTTAAAGGTTGAAGGCAGGTAATCAGTCTTGTTGGTGCTCAGAAAGCCTCTCTTCACCCAGATGATATGCTGCTGCTGGCCAACTTTGTTATGTCATCAGAATCACTCAGGCAAGTATATTTGACATTATTTTATCTTTCAGATAGCATCTAGGAGATGGTTTGATGATATATTTTACTCTTCATTCAGCCTAGTTGATGTTTGATGGTATAGTTGTCTATTCATACAGTCTATTAGACTCATTGTTATTGATCCTACAAACAGAAAAATAGCTTAGATCCTGCATGGTTGCAAATAGTTCGGACTTGGATTTATTTGCTTTATCATGCCATTTTACACTTTCTTATTCTATTTTGTTGGACTATAATCATGCAGGACATCAGAAGCATTTTCTCCTGTTTGCTTGCCAAGATACAATCCTTTGGCATTTTTGTATGCTTATATCCACTATTTTGATGTGAGTGAGAATTGCATAGACAATTTGCCATATATTGTACATTTAGCTCATAAATGACAGAGCTTTATATATATATCTGTGGCAGGCTGACACATACTTGATCTTGTTGACCACTAATTCTGATGCTTTTTACCATCTTAAGGATTGCAGGTAAATGATGGTTTAATAATCTGACCACTGCTATTGTTTGGTTCATCATTTTTTATTAAAAAAGTAAAAGAAAATAAAGAGGTAAAAACATAATGGTTCATAGCAAAGAGATCTTGGATATCCATGTACCATATTTTTACTGCGTGATTCAGAAATTTGCCTGCCAATTCATAGGATTCGTATCGAAGCGGTCCTTTTGAAGTCAAATGTCCTTGGTGAAGTTCAGAGATCCTTGCTAGATGGTGGAATGCATGTCGATGATCTGCCACTCTTACCTCGTTCTGGATCATCTTCTCCTTTGAGCCAGCATAGGCTTCAATCAGATTCTCCTGAAAGATTGAGGGAATCTAATTCTGGTGTTGGAGGTGCTGCTGGTTTGTGGCATTTCATATATCGCAGCATATATCTGGATCAGTATG
This sequence comes from Glycyrrhiza uralensis, assembly GCA_030159175.1. Classification (NCBI taxonomy): domain Eukaryota; kingdom Viridiplantae; phylum Streptophyta; class Magnoliopsida; order Fabales; family Fabaceae; genus Glycyrrhiza; species Glycyrrhiza uralensis. The sequence goes on along the minus strand of BRZY01000007.1, from coordinate 38,919,079 downwards.
TTTCTTCAGAGTTCTCATCACCGATTAATACTCCTCAGCAGCAGAAAAGGTAGTAAAGTTATGGAAACTTTTTTTATGCCGCTAGGCCTTTTTCTTTTTCTTTATTGCATTTTTATTCTTTGTCAAAGCATAACCTGCTTTTATTGTTGCAGACTGTATAGAGCTTACCAGAAGCTTTTTGCATCCATGCATGATAAAGGAATTGGGCCTCACAAAACTCAGTTTAAAAGGGATGAAAACTATGGTAATGACTATTTCATTTCATGCTTTGTAGTTATTAGTACATCCAAGAGATGAATATATGTTATTTTGAATTTGATGCAATTCTTCATTTTGAATTCTATGAACTGTGGTTTTTTTTCTTATGTGGAAGTGGAGGGGAGATAAGTTTTTTTTTTTGTGGTATTTGTTCTCAATATTAATCCTGGATGTTTCAGAATGAATGAGGTGCATGTAGCATTTTATGCCAATAAAAGACAGAGCAATCTATACTTTTTTTTGTGATCTGAAAAAGCAACTCTGCTAGGGAAAACTCAACTCTTGAGTGATCTACCTCACCAAATAATTTACCATTTTTTTGTTTTCTTTGTTTTTTGCTTTGAGTTATAAAGTGCCATTGCATTTGCATGCTTCATTGAACGATCAGACTAGTAAGATCATTTTTATGTGGCAGTTCTGCTATGTTGGGTAACACAGGACTTTGAGCTTTATGCTGCATTTGATCCCCTTGCAGACAAGGTATGTTTTGGCTTACCTGCAAGATTTCTCAGTTATTGTATCTTTTATACGAAAAATGTGAATGTCCTATAATTAGATTATTATCTAATATTTATCAATAGCAGGTTTATATTCATCATTAACATCCAATGAAGGCCTGATATAAAAATATTTCAATTTTGAAATCTAGCATCGCTTATCTTATGCATATTAGAATAATCGTTGGTAACCTTCCTTTCAGCATTAGGAATTTAGGCTGGTTGGTTTTAAAAAAAGCATATTGGTTCATTTGTTTGGAAAAAAGGTTCAGAATGAGAAGGAAAAATTGTATTTTTTTTTGCGCTAATGTGGTTGGACAAATTCTGAGTATTTTTGCACAATGAGCATGTGCAGGCCTCGGCAATAAAGACTTGCAACCGGGTGTGTCAATGCGTAAAAGATGTGGAAAATGAAATATTTTTGCTAGGAGCTAGTCCCTTTTCATGGTGATTTTCTATCGAATATTGTAAACATGTGTGAGAAAGTTTGTTTAATAAAAATTCTCTAGAGTTTGTTCTTTATTTTCCTTTCAATTTAAAATTTTGGATGGAAAATTATTATATTATCAGTTGTCAACTGACATGCCTATAAAATTTTATGTTTGTGTCATCGTCAGCGGTGAGATTAAATGAATTAAAGATGATAACATGATTTCTGCGCCTGTATTGAGTATGGCAACTTTTATTTGGATGGAGCCCAGAGAATGGATGCTTAGTGTTTGCAGAAGAACCGCAGTACGGTTGTTACACTTCTTCCTTTATTTTTTGGGGATAAAGTAAACTACTTCCTATGCCGTTAGTTCTAGAGGGCATAGACTGGTTTGTTGGATTAGTGATTCTATTAGAATTTTCTACGAATGATATTCCATCTAAGCTCATTATGATAAAAGAAAAATTGATCTGATTCCATTGATAGTAGAGTTTTTAGAGGGACGGCTTGGTGCAGTCGATTCATTTTAGTTTTGGTGTTTCTTAGAAATTAGAGTTGGAGGAAGGAGAGAACAAAAGCTTGAGATAGAATTGAACTCTGAAGGTGATTTCATTATGAAAAGTTACAAAAATGAAGTGATGCATGTATTTATAGATATTGTTGAGAAACAACTAACTGTAAGTAACTAACTCTAACAGAGACTTAATAATAGCGCATACATGAATCCACGGGAGGGCGACAAGAACTTGGCAAATGGAAATGGAGAAATTTTTTGGTTTTATAATTTTTGATACAAGATGGCATCTGGTGTAGCTAGCTCTTTTAGTGCTTAACTATAAAAAGGACCATTTCCGAGGAAAACAAGACATCGGAAGTACTTATTGGCCATATCACATGGCCAAGAAAAAATGGAGCTTCCTTCCTTCAATCAATATTGTATTTTATTCTCTCCATTCTTTTTCCTTTTGTTTATTTTAATTATATAAGAAGGAAAGGCATTTCAAATCATGATGTATTATATTATTTCGCATGTCAAGTGGCGTGACTTCTTTTTAAATTTTAGATATGTTAGAATACATCACTTTGTTGTAAAATATTTGAAAAATATTTTTTTTATAATCTTTGAAAATGTTTTTATACCTAAATTTTAATGAGATAAAATCATTTTATGTTTTAAATTAAGACAAAATTAAATACTATTTCACTGATATTTGATAAGTAAATTTATTTTAAAGAAGTTTTATCCTAGATATTATATTATACATAAAAAAAAAACACTAGATTGAGTGCAAGTGATTAATGCACTCAATCTAAAGGAACAAACTCGATTGATATCTGAGTTTGATCCTTAAGAATAACTTGCGACTAAGTTTTTTTGGCCGAACACAAATTAATCCATATCTCATTTTCTCTTAAAAATTGTGGGTGAATGCCAATAACTTGTAATGGCATAAGAATGTACGATGCTCCCTTTAATGCATGGATGTCAATAAGGATAGGGTGCGTTCAATTTAGTTGGGTGAGAAAAAATATTAAATAAGAAGGTTTTTTTTTTTGTTGTTGCTGTGAGTCTCTTTCTTTCATTTACGTTGAGGATCTTCATTGTGGATTCGGTGGCTCCAATTAGGTACAATTAAACTCCTTTATGGCAGTCGCGTTATTTTTTGGGGTCAAACTTCACCAATTTCGCAGATTAAGAAAGTTTTTGTTCCCCCACTTATTTCCTGCAACTAATAATGAAGCATAGTGTGCTTTTAATGAGAACTGGAATGACCATAATAGCCTCCCTCCCCCATTCCATTCCATTGCCAAAAGGGCAAACAATACAATAGGCCTGTTTGGTTTTTTTTTTTTTAAATCTATTTTTATTTTGAATTATAAAAATATCACTTTATTTTTAATTTTTTTTATCCCACACTTTATTTTTAATTTGTTTCATATTTTCAAATATTTATATATGCAACAAAAAAAAGGTTAGTTTTACTATTTTCTTTTAAATCATAATTGTGTTTCGAATTGTATTTTATACTGTTTATACTTTCAAAATCACAATCATCCTAAATTTTAAATAATATTTCAATTTTGTAATTGTGTCTAGCGGTGAGAGACATTTACCCTCTTCCACTATACGGGGTATAATTACTACTATGAGTCTAATTCATATCACGTGACCTGTTAACAATAGGGTTCTTCACTGCCTCTTGCTTTGCATTATTCGCGCCATTATGAAAAGTAAAGTCCCGTTGTTACTGTTTGACAATCGTGACCTCCTAGCCGCCGCTCCCTATTTTATGGTTTATTTCATCACATGAATAATATAAATGAAATATTTTAGATATATGCTGTATATAAAAGATGATCCTCCACCAAAAAAATATAAAAGATGATATTCGCAAGACCATAAAAAAAAAAGATAATATCCGCAAGGATTATATTATAAATACTTTAAATGTGTTTAATAATTTTCTAAAAAAATTCAAATTTCACTTGACACTAAAAATGGGCTAATTAAGTCGATAGAAATCGAGTAGTTTCTTAAAAATTAAGGTTGCGATTAGGGTGGTCTACCGTGATGAAATAGAAAAACACTTTTGTAAAACTTTAATAGCCATTGATTTATTGATAAAAAAAATGAATGGCCCAGGTCAATTGAACAAAATCATGAGAGTAAGTGAATACTACCTCACCCAATTTCTCTCCCACCAACACCCCCTTCCCTGGATGTACCGAGAACAGAGAACAAAAGAAAGACCCTCTATGACAGAGAACGACATCTTCTGCTTATTTGTCGCACCGCTGCTACGAGGCCTCTTCCCCCTGTTTCGACAGCGGCATTCTCGCCATTCATTGCATCATGTTCTCTGATGAGTCTGTGTTTGGGGAAAGATGGAGAGATTGGTGTTGTTGCTGTCAAATGGGGTGGTGCACTCGCCAATCAGATTAGAGTATAGCACCGCCACAAGAGCAAGGTCTTGGATTTTAAGGGTGGACCAAATCAACGAAGCTACCCGCAAGAATAAGGCTACCGCAATGGCAGAGCAAAACTGATGGCTGCAACGCTTAAGGAACATTGCGTTCGTGGCGGCGGTGAGGAAGTGATGGCCTCGCACGATGCAGTGGATGGAGACGGTGGTTTGATGGAGGGAGGAAGACGAAGCCGCTAGTTGAGGTGGTTGTTGGGACGGTGGTTTCATCCGGCCGACGATCGGCTTCATGGTTTGGGCGAAGGCCATGGTGCTCGAACTGCAAGTGGCCAAGGCAGTGGCCATGGTGCTCGAAGGTTTGGCTGGTGGCCTTCTCACCGTCGGGGTGTGTGTGGGGAAGGAGGGGAGAGTGATTGGGTGGGGAAAATGTTGATATTCTTACTTTTATCTAAAAAAGATCTGGATCCTTCATTGTTTTTTAAAATGAATCTGACGGCGAACACTCATTTCCATTTTTAAAACTTAGGTTCACCACGGTTCACCGTAGTCGAAGCCAAAAATTAAATATCGATCCAAACTTCCGCAAATAAAAAGATAATGAAAATACATTAAGGTCCGTTCTTGGGTGGACTACTCTTGTGGGTGGTTCATGGTGAACCACTAAGAGTAAAATTTTTACAAAACTTTAATAGCCATTAGATATAATGATAAAAAATTAATGATCCAAATCAATTGAGAAAAAAGAGAGAACACATATATGTTCTCCTACACAATCACACCCTATCCCTCCCCCACCTCCATTACACTGTTCCTCTTCTCCACCACGGTCTTGTCCACAACCATTGCCACCTCCTCCACTACCACCGCCGTTGCGGTTGTAGCCGTCACCGCCTTCACAACGGCCACCACCACCTCCATAACCTCTGCCACCGCGGCTGTAACTGCCGCTGCCACCACCGTATCCACCGCTATCGCCGCCTCCAAAACCGTATCCACCTTCGCCCCTTCCGTGGGACTGAGCCTCGTTCACTGTAATGTTATGACCATCAAGGTCCTGGCCATTGATTCCTTCGATGGCGTCCCTCATGGCCTGCTCCGTACCGATTTGGTGTGTTTAATAAAAAAATCAACATAGTAACACAAGTATCATAGATCAAGTAACAGCAAAACAGATCAGAGAACACATATCAGATGGGATCGCGAAAACGCAAATCCGAATCGTGTCAGATCCGATCCCTGCAACAAACGGACCTTCGATTCGACGATCTCGCCATAGGGAGAAAAAGCTTTCTCGAGAGCATCGTTGTCGGTGGCCCAGGCAAGCCCACCAACAAAGCATCGGTACTCAATTTCTGCGGAAGCCATTGGAAACCAGAAGGCTAGGCTCACGCAACTGTGCAAGTGGGCCTGTGATGAAGGATTTGATGATATAACAAGGCAAACGTGAAGTTGATCGGTGGATTTTATTATTGTGTGTGTGTGTGTGTGTGAGTGTGATATGGAGTTGATCAGTGATTGTTGTTGGGAACCAAAATTTTGTAGTTGCTTTGACCCATGTGAAAAATGCATATACCAACAGAAAATACTTCCTCATGCCTTTTCTAGCTTTGGGACCAGTTACGGCGAGGATGAAATAGAGGGGAATTGTAGGCTATTTGGCACCGTCGCGACCTCGCTTCCAGAGGTAAGGGAAGGGGTGGGGTAGTGATTGTATGAGATAAGTGTAAGGATCTCATTTTTCTGTTCAATTAATTTGAGTCATTGATTTTTTTTTATTAAATCTAGTGGCTATGAAACTTTTGCAAAAGTTTTCTTTTACATTTCTCCATGGTGGACCACTTATTCAGTGATTCACCCTAGACAGAGCCATACATTAATTCAATTTACGTTTAACAAATAACACATAACACATGAATTAAATTTCTTACTCCATTTTTTAAAAGTTGGAGTTAATATCTTTTTTAAATGTTGTAATTTAAAGTTGGTTCTTACTCCATATATATAACAAAGCTACATTTAAGGCTGTTTGGATTGACTTATGCAGAGCTTATCTGGATTTATCTACTGATATAAGCTCTTGTCAGTGTGTTTGACAGAGCTTATGAAAATAGCTTATAACTGATTCATAAACTATCCAATATAGCTTATATGAAATCAGTTCCACCACATTCTTTCTTTGATTATAAAAATAGTTTATGCATAAGTGCTTATTATATAAGTGCGTATACGATAAGTGCTTAAATAAACTATTTTTCCAAATAGGCCCTTACTGTGATTTGTAAAAACTGTGTTTATTTTTCATTATATATATGTCATATTATGAACTTCGCTTAAAGTCCATTTGGACGAGGTGAAAAAATTAACAAACGCCTGGTCTAGATAATCGAATATGCAATTTGTTTGGGGGAATATCATTTTTTTTTTGTTTTTTTATAACATTTGGGGGAATATCATTGATTGTATATGATCAGAAAGCTCTATCTCTCCTTAAGCAGACTTTGCTTTCTGATGTTAAGGGGTTGTCTACTCTTAAACTAGTACTTGTGTAATTTTCATAGACTTTGTCCCCTTCTATTTTCCACAAAAAAAGATTTATGCAATTTGTTAGGTTTTTTTTATCGAATTATTATGTGTTACTTATTCATTTTAAATTGCTGAGACAGATAGCCATTATTTTGGGTAGAAAGATAGATTTTGGGTATTAATTAGTGCAAACAAAATTAGATGAGTGTAATTTTAATTTATGGTTACATTTATAATGCATTAAAACTACATTAATTAGATTTAATCGTTTCATTCAAACAATGAAAAATATCTATTTGAAATTGGTGTACACATTTATGTTAATTATTACTCCCTCCGGTCTAAATCTTTGGTTGTTTAAGGTTTTGACACATAGATTAAGAAATAATTAATTGAATAAATTTTAGACTAAAATTACCCTATTTATTATTCATCATTCTCAACTATCCTAATTATTTCTTCACTCAAAATTTATTAATTATATTGAGGGTATAGTTAGAAAAATGTGATAAATTATCTCTTGAAATCCTAAAACAATCAAAGTTTTGAGACAAAAAAAATTAAAACTACTAAAGATTTAGACCGGAAGGAGTAAAATATAAACAAAACAAATTTTGGGGACGTTTAAAATTAAGAGTATAGGTGCTAGTGAGGGCACAACCCACTGTGAGGGACTGGGCAGGGGATAGGGTTGTCGTACGTTTTACATAAATAACACCGATGGACTAATTTGCAAATATGTTTTCATTTTATGTAAACAGTTACACTTCCAATCCAAACACATGATCCTTCAAATTTTAAAATATTGTTATGTCATACTATAGTCATCAATGATAATTTACATGTTAGACTGACACCTATCATGATACTATTAACACGTTTGATTCCATGGTAAGAAAGGAGATTCACGCGTATTTCAACCGAAATTGTTCTCGGTAGCTTCAGTGTTAAAAGTAGCTTGAGACACTACATTAGCCGTTTCCAAACACACATTACATCCTAGACTTCACTACATATACTTTTGAAAGTATTTATGATTTTTTTCTAAACTCCTGGTTCGAATATTCGTCTTATTAAATTTAAAGTTCATGACCTGCTCCCCATCAAATTTAGAAAAGAAAACCGTGGAGTATATGTAAATCGGTAAAAACACAACAAAAAAATTGTTTAATACACACATTACTACTATACAATAATTTCTTTAGAAAATGCAATACCTCAATAGAAAATGAATGTGACCAAAACGGAAGTTCTCAAAGTCTGCTTTGTCGTCTAAACACTACTGGCTAGCTGTTGTGCGTGCAATGCAGAGACAAGGTTTTTAGGCGACCAAGGCGAGTAATAAGATTAAACAATAATAAAGGGTTAATGAATTTTGAAGCAGTTAATGAAGGTTGGTTACTGGAAACAAGAAACAGTGTGTGAAGTGAATAAAATAAATACTGGCTTGCTTCGATCCCTTCCATAAAGTAGAAAATATAGGAAAAGATCACAATCCATGCAGTGTCTGCAGCCTAACGTTAAGTTGACTCGCAACAACAACGCAATAAATAACCCTTCCAAATATTATAATCACATTTACCAGAAAACCAAACAACATCAGTAATTACTCTCTTCTCTCTCTACTCTCTTCTGTGCTCTCTACTCTCCTCCTCCTCCACCACTTCCGTTTCTTTCTTCTACTTTCCCCTTTCTCACTCTAATCCCTTTCTCCTAATCTCATTCCTCTGTCAGCGAACCCTAAAACGTATTCATCTCACCGGTGACATTTTCCGGCGGCCGCGTCTATTCCCCGGCGACGCGATCTGTTTCCGGCTACTTCCATTTCCCTGAGTGAACTGTGTGAGCGTGTGGAAGAGAGAGAGAGAGAGTGAGGGAGATCGGAAAATGTACAAAAACCAGCTTCAAGAGCTGGCCCAGCGGAGCTGCTTCAACCTTCCCTCCTACACTTGCATTCGGGAAGGTCCCGATCACGCGCCGAGGTTTAAGGCAACCGTTAACTTTAACGGCGAGATCTTCGAGAGCCCTCACTATTGCTCCACTCTCCGCCAGGCAGAGCACTCCGCCGCCGAAGTAGCTCTCAATTCCCTTTCCCACCGTGGCCCCTCTCACTCCCTCGCCGCTAAGATCCTCGTAAGTTCTCTATATCTTCTTCTATCAATGCTGCTTTTAGGGTTTTGCTTTTGCCTTTGCCTTTTCTCACTCCTCTTTTCCTTCTTCGCCTTTTCTCACTCTCCTTAACTTGATAACGGCAAATAGTAGGGGTAACAAAACAAAAAACAAAAACAAAAGCTTTTTGCTAACGTGCGCGTGCTGATGAACCTGGACTCTTTTGTGAGTCGCAGGGTTCTGCTGAGAGAAAGCGCGTGACGGCGTGCTATCTTGCGCCGTCGCACAGATTGGTTCCGCCGACGCCTGAACATACACGTTTGAGTTGGCTTGGGTTGGGTTGTTCGCGGAATGACCAAAGTGCCCTTGTACTTGTTTGATTCTGGTGTATGCCAAGAGAGGGTAGGTTAGGAACAGTGTGAACTGTGAAATGGATCATGGGGTACAGTGCAGGGGAACTACTGCATCTGTTTGCACCTGAAACAATTCTGACGAGCTTTTGTGTCGGAGCTTAGGTTTTCAATTTCAGTGTTATTCAACTCTAGATGCTACTGAGAGTAACAATTAAGAAGTGCTGTGTCTAACGGCGGAAATTAAAAATTGGGAATACTTCCCCTTTTTCCTGTTATTTCGTTTGGCATTTTACAATTTACAACTTGTTTGATGCTGAAATGCACCCACACAATGTGGTGACCTGTTTTCATGTGCCTTGCCTCTGCCGTTTTGCTTTTAGTGACTAGTCTTTGGTATGATATAAGGAATGACGTGTATTTTTGCTCAGTTTCCGATTGCTTAGGCAAAGTGCTACCTGAATATCTGAATTATGTATGTTACTGAATAAAGGTCATAAATATACCATAGCAGTAGGAAAGTTGCCCAGATTCTCAATCTGGTTTTTTATAAGCCAGCAGTCCTGTCATTTACATTTGAATTCTGACATGGATTGATTTACATATATTGGATAAAACCAATTGTTGTATTGATTCAACAAGGGGCAACGAAGAACCCAATTCGTCAAAGTGAGTTTGGACTTTGGATGATAAATGTTGTGTCGGGGGGTGTCCTTGTGAAAATTATGGTGTTTGACTGTTTGCATAGCAGAATTGCCAATATTAGTATCTAACAGTAGTTTTTTTTATGCCCCCATAACATTAATCCTCATATTCAAACTTATTTATCTCTTTTACTTATTATTACTGATGCAAATGTCATCTTTTTTATTTGATTTTAAAGTTAATACATACACTAATCCTGCATGCTATGCTATGAAGCACACACACACACACACCCCAACATGGACAATGTCTAAAATATACGACACCAAGACACTACACACACACACACAAAAGAAGCTGTTAGTTAAAAGTATAAAGAGTAGTCAATCTCAACCATCCATGTATACTTGCACAATTAAAATTATCTCTTCTTACATGCTCACTTGATATGCCTTCTAAATATACACACGTTTGGGTACACAGGATGAGTAGTGGAAGGAAGGACATCCCACATGAAGTGTGTTTGAGACTTTCATTAATATTTTTCAATCTTTAACTATTTTTTTCCATATTTTAAGTTGATTTTTCTAAAAGTTATTTAAAAAAACAAATGTAAGTTCCTTTATATAAGTCATGCATCCCACAAGTGTTAAGCCATAGTTGAGTGTTGGCCAAGTGTCTAAGAGGTGTCCTAGCTGTGTCTGATGTGTGTCCAAGTCAATAAAATATTTTTTTAATTAGACACCCGGTGAGGAGCATTTGACCCGTGTTGTATTGGTTTCGGTGTCGGAAGTGTGATTGACACTCCAACACCTGAAGGAGAAGGAGAAGTCTGTGCTTCATAGATTGTATCATTGTATGTAGATAGGAATAGAACCAATGATCTTACCAATAAATGTTTCTAAAGGAAAGTTGTATTGCTAAACCTAATATTATTAGTGAATTTCTGCAGTTAATATATCATAAGACATGATAAGGCAAGGGAAGCCTGGTGCTGTAAAGCTTTTATCATGGTGGGATACAGGGAAGGATTGGACCCATTACGGATCTATAGTCTTTGTTAGAAACCTATAAGAAAGAGAACATAAATAAATTTGTTTCTGAAACTCTGTTGTCTAACTAGCAAAAAATTTGCTTGCTGTAAACTTGTGCTCTTTTTTTCAAATGTCAATATGTCAATATGCCAATGTGAAAGAAAAGAAAAACAACATTGTAAACATAATTTATTCGATTTGATTCACCATATTATAACCCAAGTATATTCTTTGCAATTTCTTCTTTTCTTTTTTGGGTTTGGGGGAGGGGGGAAGACAGCCTTTGACATTCCCCTTATCTTCTAATGTGGAGCATGTAGGAACCGCTGGGTACTATATTTTCTCCTATGTATACATTTATCTCTCTTGAAGTCTCCAATAAATATTCTATGCAAACTAAAAGAGAATTTCTAAAATAAGGGCAAATTGGTGCTATAAGGCTATCATCATGGCAGGGTCCAAGGAAGGGTCGAACCCATTTTGGATTTATTTTAGGCTGCCTTGTTCAAAATATTTTCTTGCCTTTTATCATTGCTAATATGTTTGTTTGTCCACATTGCATGGCATGTCTTCATTGCACCCTTAGTAGCTTTTTGTTCATAATACTTATCACACTCAATTATTTTTTTAGGATGAGACTGGAGTCTACAAGAACCTCTTACAGGAAATTGCACAAAGAGTAGGGGCTCCATTGCCTCAGTACACAACATTCAGATCAGGCTTAGGACATTTACCTGTTTTTACTGGGATAGTAGAATTGGCTGGAATCACATTTACTGGTGAACCTGCCAAGAATAAGAAACAAGCTGAGAAAAATGCAGCTATGGCAGCTTGGTCATCTTTAAAACAATGTAAGTGGCTGGCTAACTTTTTGTCTGAAAAATTAATTGCTTTCAGGAAATATATAGACATTTACGTCAATTTGCCCTCTGAATATAGCATATACACAGAATACCAAAGGCAATTCCTGACCCAAGCCTGTTTCCCTGATTTTTCTCATTCTCGTAAGACACATGGCCAATGAATCAGGCTGAAAATTTTATCTTATAGTACTGTGGTGATGCACTAACAATCTATTCTAAAAATTCTGTGGGCTTCCATATTTTATTTGTGTCAAGGGCCAATATGATCTTCAATACAGTATTAACAAACCTTCTTGGATGCCTAGTACTTATGTATTTGCATTTCAAGTTAAATTCCTTTAAAAGACAATATTGTGTGTCATAAAGCTTTTTTCTGTCTTTGACACAATCTAAACAACACTTTTTTCATTTCCTGTGTGTCAGTCAGATTTACAATTCCCTTGTAAATGATTGAATATGATTTGACCATAATTTTCTCTCTCACCAGTGGCAAAAGAGACTGCTAGCTCTTCAACTGAACCGGAGAACAATGACGAATTAGAACAGATCACTATAGCACGGGCTTTACTGAACTACCGACTGAAGGAAAAGATGGCAATGTCTAATCCAAATGCTCCAATTCCATTTCAGAAGAAGTTTCAGATTCAAAATCCCAGGCCAGCCAGTTCTCAACCTCCGCCTGCCACCACATCAAAGATCCTTCCTCTAATTTGCCAAAAGACCTCACCTCGATGCAGACCTTCGTTCGCAACAGCAAATGAAAATCCTCGAAGCAGGCATCCCCCAGTAGCAGCAACCAGTGACACCTCCATGGTGCCACCACAGTCTTCTGCACTAGAAAGCCGAGGGACCCGTCCCCTGAAGTTCCCCGCAGCAGGAGCAGCAACCAGTGACAATTCCATGGTGCCACCACAGTCTTCTGCGCTAGAAAGCCAAGGGACCCGTCCCCTGAGGTTCCCCGCAGCAGGAGCATTGCCTTATGTTCCCATTCGACAAATGAGATCACCTTGCCAGGGGATTGCACCTCCAGTGACTGTAAGGACGGCAATACCCGTGTTCTCTGCGCCACCTCTTCCACCACCTGCCTCCGTTCATCCGGTAATACGGGCTCCTCCTGTACGAGTTGCTCCTCAAGTCAATATTCGGCAAGCTGTTCCTGTATTTGCTGCTCCACCACTAAGAAAAGATGAACCTGCTCCCATTCGAAAAGAAGATCTACCTACTAGTAGTACCCCTGTCCAGCAAGAAAAGCTGCCGGCTAAAATTCAAGAGATGGACAAGAATGAGAACAGCCCACCAGAATCAGAGACTGCGCGGAGCTTGGAGCAGCTGAAAATTTGAAATTTGTTGTAATGGGTCTGAATTCATGGGAACACCATCATGTTTTTTGTGCTGATCTAGAGCTTGCTTCTCATCCTATAATGAGTGATGTTAAATCATCCCTTCCTTTTTCCTTCATTACCCCATTTTGTCCTGTTAAATGCGACAGTTGCCACAGGTTAATTAGCATATTAGCAGCTCAATATCTCTGAAATTCAAGAGCACTTTACTTTTTTTTGTGTATGTCATATCTTATCATATTTTCTCAGCTAGTATGCGAGCTTAATTAATGATTATTGGTCGCTTTTTTTTTTGTTGATAAAATGATTATTGCTCGCTTTATCTTGTGATCAGTAATGCTCCCCACAATTGCGTGTTGAATTTCTGCATTTCTTTCCTCAGTACTTACCTGACCATCAAATGTGAATTTGGTCTGAGATTTGAGAATATGTCTGTGGAGAAGAAAAGTCACAAACGCTGCCTAATGCTAGTCCTGTCAGAAGCCTTAACTCATGAAACGGACTAGACGGGACATGGCTCATGTGTCAGGTTTCTAGGTTACCTCTGCGTTCCTTTATTAGCTTTCCCTGTTACTGATGGATACTAGAGCTACATGACTAGAATCGGATTCTCCAGCAGGTTCCGAAACTTTTAGTATCCCTTATTTCCCTCCCGTAGAATTTGGTTCGATGTTTTTGGATTTTTTTTTTTTGGTCATGTTCGATGTTTTTGGATTGAATATCTCTGTTTTCACTTTTCACTTTATACTTTTGTATAAATATTTAGTGTACTGATAATACTAATTGTTATATTTTTCAATTTATTTTAGAGATTTTAATCAGTGTTTTTAGGGCATTTGGCAGATGTCTTTGTCACTCTTCCTTTACAATGTCCTATGGTATCAAGCTGATATTGATAATTTTTTTATGATGAGGGACACTGACATACCATAATTCCATAAAGAAAAATGATTGGTGGACACCCAATGCCAATCTACCACTAGAGAGAGAAAGAGAGAGATGAGAGAAAAGTGATAAAATAATGTGATATGTGATGTGATAGTTAGAGAGAGATAGAGAGAAATGAGAGGTGTTGGATGGGTGGATATATTTTTTAGGTGTATGTGTATCAGTGCTCTTCCATAAAATAGACCTCTCCTGTATTAAACCACTAATTTTGTCGAGGAACTTGCGTTCTCATCCCTTTTCTCAATCATCTTTGTCATGTTGTATTCAACGAATTGAAACAAGCACCCAAGGTGTTCAATTGTGAAGTTACATTAAACCAGAAAAGAAAAAACACCTCCAACCTGTGAAGTCATTTTCATCCTATCCCTGAATTACAAGCCTTCCCTGTATAGTGCATACGATCAGATGAAATACCATTCAAAGACGAGCACCATTTTACTCTGTAAATCACAAAGTTACAATTTCCAGATTCTATAATTAAACAAACAGAGGCTCAGACTGGTAATCTGGAACCTTAACTGTGTCGGAGACTTAAATGGAACTGCAGAACGACTTATTGAGAGGGTAGTTGGTGTTTGTTTAATGCTTGTTTGAATTGGGCAGTGTTTTAAGCTGAAACAACCACGTTTCATCCGGGGTCAATAATTGTTATTGAGGCAGGCCCTCTTTTCTAAAAACATAACGATCAGAAAGTGCAAGCAAATGCCATAATTGAGTCCAGAGATGCCCAAAAACATACAATTGCTTATTCCCGTTCATTTATTGCAATGGAACCCCTTGTTTTGTCTGTGGCTGTTCTTGCGTGTACTACTCTGTAACAACACCTTCCCACCTCTTATACTATCATTCTGCATGCTAATCAATTGCTTGGGCTTATCAACAAAATTAGAACCAAATCCATCCTCATAGATTGCTTCCATCCTTATCTGTAAACTCTGTAAGTGGGGTACCTACAGGGATCAAAGACAGACACAAGACACATGAAAACCAATCCATATGTTCCTTAAGGAACAGTGTTAGATAACCAACCTTGTTCACAAGTTCTTTTTGGCTACTGTTAACTTTATTCTTATAATGATATATATATTAAATATTAATGTCCATAAAAAAATTTAATGGGTGGCTTCGAATTTGGATGTAGACAGGGTATTTTTCTCTCTCTAACTTGATTGGTTTCCATTAACACAGAAAAGTTGAGGTTTTTAAGTGACTAGTGTTGTCAGATATCAGCAAGCAAGCTTACTGAATTGTATATGTGTCTTCCTTTGGTTTTAATGATGTGGAAAAGATGTTGGGAATTCATTTTTGCTCAACCCAATCCAATGTATTTTAACTTTTTAATTAATAAGTTCAAAATTATGAAACTTAAGGTCCATATCATCCAAATTGATCAAGAATTATTCCTTAACTAATTGATTACACTTAAGCTTTTCAGAAGTAATTAAGTCCTTAGTTTACTTGTTAAGAGAGCAAGAATTACAAGGACAATGAGATTCATAGTCAAACACAACATCTATTACTCTAACCCCTAGAAACAACATGATCAAGAAATTTATCATTACACAGAGTACATGCATTAATTACTCAACCAATACATGAACCCAAATTCAATTAATCAATGACCAGTTCAAAAAAGCTTCGAGTACAAAAGAAAAATTCTAAATCTTATTAACATAGGACCTATATCAAGTAAAAATGTTAATACAATTTTAGGATTGAGTTGTATCAATATCCCAACTAATTAAAGGGGTTTAGCTAAAGGAAAGAAAGAGAAATGAGAGAAGAAAATAGCTTTATTAAGAAAAATGAGCGGGGAGAGTGTACTTTGGTCTAATTTCCTCTTCATAAAATAAGTGTCCTAATCTCATCTTCAGAGTGTACTTCAGTTTAGAATTACATCACCAAAAAAAAGATATAAATTTCTTTCCCGCTATCTTCTATAATAAGGGAATTTTAACTCATAGCAGTGTGATGGTGATTTTCTAGTACCAAGACACTATATAAACATAAACATAGAAGTACAATTCATGTGTATCAAGGATTCAAGAGCTAAAGTGCGTAAGTTCGAATCATATATATGGCGCTAACTATAATCGTTTAACAATGTAAAAATATGCGTAAGTAGCCTAATTGCTTATCCCAGCTTACAGAAAATAAGAGAAGGAGTAGCATAACAGTTTATAAACAGATAAATCAATAAATTAAAAGGAACATTTTGTAGCAAAAAAATCTCAGGCATTTCCATCATGGCAGATGAAAACAACAAACTGGGGGCGGGGGGGGGGGTGCCCATATGGATCCCTCCCGGATTCCCTTTCGAGTCTCATTCACAGGTACGATTTTTTAAATTTAATTGATGCTTGTTTGTTTGCACCCTTATTGGGAACCTTTTCTTGCTATGGAGTTACTTCATAAGATCACAAGGATTTTGATATTAAGAATGGGAAAAAAAAAAAAAAAGATAAGACACCCAATACGGCGGATTCTGGTGCTGCTGCATTGATCTTGAGGCTTTAATTTCTCTTGTCACAAGCATTGGCGATTGCATTCATATGAAGTGACTAATGGGTCCTTTTTGTCTTTCACCTAAGCCTAAAAAAAACAGATCTTTATAGCAGTGCCAGTGTATAGGGTTTACATCAGGTAGTTATACAATAATAATTATTTTGCTTGTCATGTAGTGGTAATAATATGAAATTGTCATGTCTTGGCATTGAGGGTTGAGTGTAGCAGTATAATAATAACAATTGGGGTATGTGGCGCCCTCCATTCAAACCAAGTGCATGGCTTTGCTTGGGCAACACCCTCAACCACCAAGACCCTTGTAGTGGCATCTTTGTCCATTTGTGGGTTAAAGCTTTATAGTGAAAAGAACAGAGCATGCAGGGGTGAAATTATGTGAACCAAATATAAAGGGGTACGACACAAATATTAAGTGTACCAAACAAGCAAAGTTGCTGTGAGTATGGTCGAAAGAGAGATAGTCAATGTGGAAAAAAAACCAGTCTTTAGGATGTGCTCTTTTCATTGAAATTATAACACTTAATATGTACATATGATTTTTTATTTTAATCTTTTGGCAGAAAAAGAAAAAAAAAATCTGTAAATTGAAAGCAATTATAGTATTACAAGAATACTAAAAATTTGCTTATCAAAGTGGCTTGAGTTGAATGGGGCCAGGTCTCCACTTGGACAACACCGATGACCAATATCAGCATTTTATATATTGTTTTTTTTTTTGGTAATTTATATATTGATTTTTTTTTTGGTCAAGATTTATATATTGATTTAAGCAACTAATAATAATTGTTAAACAAAAATGAATGAGGGATGTGTGGAGCCAGCCCATACAGGAAGGGGCCATGTGATTGGACCTGAGATGGGGCCCAAAAGGGTTTTTGCAAGGGAGGCATAGGTACTGGCTTTAATATTTATTTTTTTTATATATATACACTGGCTTTAATATTCCATTCCTAAGAGAAAAAAGCAGTGGCTGAAGGAAAAAGGAGATGGGAACCCTCCAGCCATTAGGGACTAGGAAGAAGAAGAAAGGACATCAATTAAATCATAAACAAAACACTAAAGATAAAACAATCAGAGAGAAGGAGGGAGACAAAGTGGAAGGATGTTAATCCCATTATTGTAAAGTTTAGAAAAGAAAATATTCCCATTTGACTTTGGTATATCTCATCATGCAACATTCATTGTACTGTATATTTAGGAAGAGATGAACCATTTTCATTATTCATTCATTTCTTTACCATGCATTTTTCATCCGTATGCGTCACTACTATATATTCTGTTCTTCTTGTTTCTTATCGGGTTGACCAGAATAATTAATTTTGTTTTACCGACATCTCTCCTGCAAATAAATTGTTATTTTAAATATTATTATTGCCCATCAAGTGATCAAACTTATTATTTAAAATTATTTAACTTATTATTTAATCATGAGGTTGAGTGTAAGTAATTAGTGCGCTTTATTTAAAATAATGAGTTCGACTGATTTACAAGTTTGATCTTTAGTAACACAACAATGATCTATTTTTTCTTAGAATATTGTGAGTGAAAAAAAAAAACTAACTTATTATTTGTTAAGTAAAACTATCTAAAAGACATTATTAGTTTAAATGTGTGAGAGAAGTTTATATTTTAAAGCTTGATTTGAGGGTTCATTTTATTAGGTGTAGACTGTAGTCTTTTCACTTTTTCACGGGCAAAGGGGAGAGAAGCTAATTGCCCCCTAAACAGTGCCGACAAAATACAATGGAAGCATGAAAGGCTTTTCCCATGCCGGAAGTCAATTTCACTTACCTTTTGCTACCAATTTGCTATTGGCAAGCTTAGGGTGGAATTAATGCAAAGTCATATAGCCAGGTTGGAGATCTTCTCATATCTAAATAAAGATCTTGACTAATTTTCTTTTAGTTTTCCCCATTAATTTTTCTTACATCCATATTCCTTTGTCTTTGAATCAAAATCGTTTTGCACGGTTCAATTCATGGTTCCCCATCACATGTATTAAAAAAAACAGCAAAATCAAGCTGTGTTGTGTATACAATAATCACAGTATTGTACGAGGATGTACACCCCACCACCTATGTTAGACATTTTCATTTTTATCGCGATTTGTATTTAGAGAGAAATTTTTTTTTCGACTTTGTAATTTGAAAGGAATATATATTTGGTGTCAGGATAAATAAAGTCAAAAGAAAGGCATGAGTTTGAATTCATATGACCAAGCATGTGTCGATCCAAATAGGATAAATTCAAGTTATGACTTTGCGTTTGATTTTGAAATTTATATGTATGAAAAGATAATTATTATTAAAATGAATTTGTGTTTTTTTTACCTAATTGTACCTTGATAAATCAGTTTCTTATTCATCAAAATAACAAAATCCTCTAGCATAGTATTTGGGGGAAGAGAAGGGATTTTTTATGATGATTTGGAGGAGGAGGAAAGTAGAAGGGAGTAAAATCTCCCTTCACACAAATTTGACGTCCTTTTTATATTGAGGGATTTGGAGGATAAATTAAAATAGATGAATTTAAAATATTTAAAATATATTAACATCAATATCCTTGTATAAAATATATATATAACATGGAATGTTTTTTTTAGGAATATAACATGAAATGTTATAAAAGAAAAAAAATTGTAAATTAATTTATAACCTCTTCTATTAAAATCTCTCTATTTTTCAATGAACTAAATAAAAGAGTTATTTCTCATTCACTCAACCAAACAAAATATCTAATTAAATTATTTCTCTCCCTTCCAGCTCCCTCTCCCTCATTCTCTCCATTAAAATTTCTTTTTTCATCTTATATATCTTTTTTAAACTAAACACTGCATAAAAAAAATCAGGAGAAAGCCAAACAAATTAGCAAATTATTAAACCAATATATTGATGTCACACTAACTCCAAATAACTTTTTAAAGTGAGAAATTTCTCATTGAAAGTAAATTAATATGCACTGCACCTGATCACACAATAATATACTTGATTAAATAAAGCAAAATATGTAATCACTGTATCAAAAAGATTAATTTCGACCGGTAGTGTTAAATTTTTATATTATCTTCTGCGTTGCTGCATCTGTTGTGATGCAAAAAAGTGGATTGATAATTGTATAGTGAGGAAAAGAAAGAAAGAATAAGCAATGTTAAATTAAGACGTTTGTGCTCCGTGAGAAACACGTGATGCTACTTTTGGCGCATGCCGAAAGCGAAGGGAAATGAAAAATGCCACCTCATAATCATTTTTCTATTCCCTTTCCGTTTTCTCGCTGAATTTAGAGTTTTGTTTTCGGTTTATTTTCCTGCAACGTTTGAGATTGTGCGCCGAAAATGGAAATCTCATTCACCAGAGGCTAATGTGCGGTGCGCCGACCCACGGTGTGGTCCGCGCCGGAAAATCATAAATTATAAAAATAATTATAAATACAAAAAATATTAGTAATAATCGAGTAAAAATAAAAGATTGAGTAGAGAATAAGCGTTACTTATGGACCTCTTGAGCCATGGTTTTAGAATTTTCCCTGCTTAACCAGGAGAATATCCAAACTGCCACATACATCCCCTCTCAACAACGTTATATTCATTCTTCTTTTAACAGAAATAACAACATTGATTCATAAGCAAAGGCTTCACTACTTAACGGGTGGCAGACCTTTAATTTATTTATAATAATTAAATATATTATTATTTTATTAAATACTACTTTCGATCCAAAATATAAGCAACATAGTACAAAAATACAGACCAATGAATGCCTTGAAAATGTGATAATCTTAATTAATACTCACTAATTTTAATTTTTTTTCCAAAAATATCTCCTTTAGTGTCTCTCGTACATATAAATATTGCATTAAATAAATGGTATAATTGAAAAACTAACATTTAATTTATTTAAAATTAGTGAATATTGCTTATATTTTTAAAAAAAATATTTTTATTGTTTATATTTTGGAATGGAGAGAATAGTTTAGATTAAAGTAATTAAACTATTTAGTTTAGATTAAAGTAATTAATGTCTTTTATCATTCCCACTAATAAAAAAAAAAGATTAAAGTAATTAATTTACCGTATTTATGTCGTGTAAACCAAGTCGCATTTCCCATATTTTAAGTTCACCAATCACCACCTTCCATGTCCAGCCGTGTGTACTGTGGATGGATTCTTTCATATGGAGATCGATCGATTCTCATTTCTCAAAGTGGTCATCTTCAAGCATTTACATTTTTTTTTTGGTCCAAAAGCATTTACATTTTACATGACATTTTTTGGCACAGAGTGGGCTCAGGGAAGGCTTTTTTCTTTGATAGGGTAATTGAATCGATCGAGGCGTGGGTTTTACTGCAGGTGCATTTGGATCTGTGTTGATGAAAGTTGATTTTATAAGAGTATCGACAGATGTGAAATTAAAAAAAAATCTTTAATCAGTATTAAGGGTCTGTTTGGATTGGCTTATGTAGAGCTTATGAAGACAGCTTATGACTGATTCATAAGCTGTTTTGGGCTTATTTTTCATAAGCTACCTAGGATAGCTTATCAAAATAGCTTATGGCTTATATAAAATAAGTTTTACTATAATTTTTCTTCGATTATAAAAATAATTTATACAGCTTATGCCATAAGCAGTAGATAAGCTTGTTATCCAAACAGGGCCTAAGTGTTAGTTACTTTGGTTTCTATGGTAAGAAAAGTAATATTTTCAAGGACTAATATGATAGTAAATAATCACTTTTTAGGGACTAAAGTGATAGTAAGTAATCACTTTTAGAGACCAAAATGACTAACAAATAATAGTTGCGAACCTTTTTTGAATTTCACATCTGTTAAAGACCAAAATAACACTGCTTGACACTCTCATGTACTAAAGTGACTATTTATTCATTTTATAAAGAAACCTCTGAGTTGAGTGAGTAATCGATATGCGTGCAGTGCAAACCTCTCTCTCACTCTCTCTATCCCCCTCACTCACTTTATTCCCACTGTTTCAGCTCAAATCACTGTCTCAATTCTCAAATCAAACCATCTCTCTCTCTCTCTCTCTCTCTCTCTCTCTCTCTTCAATATCAATATTTTCCCTGAAATCCGTTTGAATTGGATTGGATCCCCGTTGATGTATGAATATGAATATGCTCCAGGGTTCCTTCATTGTTGCCTCTTGCAACAGTAGTAGCAGCTAGCTAACTCCATGCCATGCTATGCTCCACAACTTCACTTTCCCCGAGAAAGTGAGCCGCACCGAAACTACCTCTATTCGTTCCTTCTTCCTCAAGCTCCATTCACAACTACTCCCTAACTTCAAGCTGCTGCTTTTTTCTTTCTTCCTTTCATTTGCGGTGGAATCTGGTTGAAAAGGAAAAGCTCTTAAGTTGTAGCTAGAGCGAAGAGGGGTCGGTTCAAAGTTCAAACTTTGAAAGGAGAGGGTATCTATTTTTATGGCTTTCACATTGGGCTTTTGCCCAAAGAAAAGAAAAACACGTAAATTGAGGAGGCTCGAAGCTTAGTAGTTAGAAGAGAAGAACTAAGTCGGTAGTAGTGTTGGGGGAGGGGTGTTTCGGTTTTTTTGGGGAGAGAAGAGAAGAGAAGAGAAGACAAATTCCGGTTTCTGTGGGAAATCAAACAAACTGTCGCCGCTAGTGGTTTTGTTGAAAGCAGGAAGAAAAAAAAGAATAAGAAAAAGAAACGGTTTGTGAGGTTGTAAGAACGAGGATTTCCTGTTTCAGTTTTGGAACTATTCGGGTTTGGGGGGTTGCAAAGGGGAGTTTCGTTTCGTTTCACTTCTGAGTTCTGAGCTAGCTGGTTTAGTAACACTGACACAACACAACAAAATTACACAACACCACTCTGAGCTAGCAATAACGGAGGTTACAAATACACACTTTTTTGTGTTTGTACTATAAACCCATTTGTGGTCCAGAGAAGTTATAAACAATCTCGTGGTGGTTGTTGTTGTTGTTGTTGTTTCCCCTCTCTCAGTTTCACTTTTTGGTCACGAAGAAGAAGAAGAAAAAAGCTTGTAACTTGAGAGCTGAGGTTTTGGTTCTGAGCTTTTGGAGAACGAAGATGGCCATGGCTGTTGTTCCACACAGAGAAAGCAGCATTGACAAGCACCTTGATTCTTCTGGGAAATACGTGCGCTACACCGCGGAACAGGTTGAGGCTCTGGAACGGGTTTACATAGAGTGCCCCAAGCCCAGTTCATTGCGGAGGCAACAGCTGATTCGAGAGTGCCCCGTTCTCGCCAACATTGAGCCTAAGCAAATCAAAGTTTGGTTCCAGAATCGCAGGTAATGGAGGAACCCCCTTTTTTTTTCCCTTTTCATTATGTGGTTAATGCTTTGGTGGTTGGTTGAATATAGATGTGTTTTTTTGTTGTTGTTGTGGTGTGCAGGTGTAGAGAGAAGCAGAGAAAAGAGTCTTCTCGGCTTCAGACTGTGAACCGGAAACTGAATGCAATGAACAAGTTGTTGATGGAGGAAAATGAGCGGTTGCAGAAACAGGTGTCACAGCTGGTATGCGAGAATGGGTCTATGCGGCAGCAATTGCATACTGTAAGCCTTTCACCATTCATTTTTCATTGTAGTATATATATTTTTTTGTCAATTGTCATGGTTGGGTTGAACTTGAGGCAGTATATTATATGGATTCAACTATATTACTTATGATTTGGTTGTTTCAACTGTTATTCATGTTGTTGCTTTCATTTGCAGGTGTCAGCAGCTGCAGCTACTGATGGCAGTGGTGATTCTGTGGTTACTACTACTCCTCGGAATTCTTCCATGAGAGATGCTAATAGCCCTGCTGGGTAATTTTGATGTTCATGACATGAGAGTTTTCCTCTGTCTGTTTTTTTCTTGTGAGGCTTTCTCTGATTTGTTCTCTGGTATGATCCTTGCAGATTCCTATCAATTGCAGAGGAGACCTTGGCAGAGTTCCTTTCAAAGGCTACAGGAACTGCTGTCGATTGGGTCCAGATGCCTGGGATGAAGGTTTCTTTTCTTTTCTTAACAAAATAAAATAAGTAAATTAATTAATCGTCATGTTTCTAGTAGACAATTAAATTTTACTTTTACAATTGTGATACTGTGCTGATTTTGATATTAAGGCCAAGTTCCTTCTGCTGATATCACATATTATATTATATTTATTTTTAAATTCTTTTTGTCAGCCTGGTCCGGATTCGGTTGGGATCTTTGCCATTTCACAAAGTTGCAGTGGAGTGGCAGCTCGAGCCTGCGGTCTTGTTAGTTTAGAACCTATGAAGGTAATCTAAAAAGGGAAATACGGTTTGGAATTTTCAGCAATTTCTTGATATGAAAGTTTGTAAGCTGTCTGAATTTTGAATTTCTGAATCTCGAATTTTTTCATTAGATTGTGGAGATCCTAAAAGATCGTCCATCTTGGTATCGGGATTGTCGAAGTCTAGAAGTTTTCACAATGTTCCCAGCTGGAAATGGAGGGACAATTGAACTTGTTTACACACAGGTTAGCAATCTAATGTGAAATTTAAGACCCCTTAGTTATTTATTGAACCTTGTGAGTAAACGTTGAGTTTGCTACAGACATATGCTCCATTGACGCTGGCTCCTGCCCGGGATTTCTGGACTATAAGATACACTACAACTTTGGACAATGGCAGTGTTGTGGTGAGTATGTTTATTTGTTTATTGTCTAATGCATTACTATTGTGGCATGTGATTATATATGAAACTGCATCCATCCTGGCCTCCTTTACTTGTCGTTTTAAAGAAAGATGATTTAATGTAATTGCATTTGTGCATTTTGATTGCACTTTGGAAGGTTTGTGAGAGGTCACTGTCTGGTTCTGGTGCTGGGCCTAATGCTGCCGCCGCCACACAGTTTGCAAGGGCTGAAATGCTCCCTAGTGGCTACTTGATTCGACCATGTGAAGGTGGAGGATCAATCATCCACATTGTAGACCACCTAAACCTAGAGGTTTGCCTTCTTGACAATTAGGTAGGATATTTTTTATTTCCTTTAATATACATTAAATTGATTAATGTTTTCTTCTAGGCATGGAGTGTGCCAGAAGTGCTTCGACCACTTTATGAATCATCAAAAATGATAGCTCAAAGAATGACAATTGCAGTAAGTTCAGTTCTATTAGTTCATGTAGGATTCTATTGCAAACTTTGGTTGACTAATGTGATTATTGTAAACAATATTAAACTGTTCGCCGCAATTTTTTGAGCAAATCCTATAGTATATCATTCCACATTTGAGTTAGCCTCTGGCATATAGATGTTAGACTGTGCTGTAGATACATCTTCTAGAGGTCACTGTTAATATTGTTGCTTTAAATTTTTTGGATTGAAATATCTTCCTATCTTCCATTATTCCCTTCCGTTTTTACATTCGTTGTGTCAAGTTCAACTAGTATATAACTAGTTTTCTATAACTTTCTTCGTTTCATCTGATTTCCCTCTCCCATGCCTTCTTTCTAAGAAAACAGGTATTGATACAATGGCTTTTTGTGACAGGCACTTCGCTATATCAGGCAAGTAGCTCAAGAAACAAGTGGTGAAGTGGTATATGGCCTGGGTAGGCAACCTGCTGTTCTGAGAACTTTTAGCCAAAGGTTGAGCAGGTAAGCTGTATAACAGAATTTGTTCTCTAGAAAACTATTTCAGCATGCCGTTTACAAAATGATCTGTTGTATTGGCGGAAAATTGATCCATCATACTTGCAGAGGCTTCAATGATGCTGTCAATGGATTCAATGATGATGGCTGGTCTGTAGTGAACTGTGATGGTGCTGAGGATGTTATTATTGCAGTTAATTCAACCAAGAATTTGAGTGGCACTTCTAATCCAGCAAGTTCCCTTACACTCCTTGGAGGAATTATGTGTGCAAAAGCTTCCATGTTACTCCAAGTGAGTGAAAACCCATTGGCATGATGTATTAAATGGTTCTTCTTTAATATAACATTCACATCTTTGAAATGTTATGTGGCAAGTTTTCACTCTGCTTTACTTGCAGAACATCCCTCCTGCAGTTTTAGTTCGCTTTCTGAGGGAACATCGCTCAGAGTGGGCTGATTTTAATGTTGATGCCTATTCTGCTGCATCACTTAAAGCTGGCTCCTATGCCTATCCAGGAATGAGGCCTATGAGGTTCACTGGCAGTCAAATAATGATGCCTCTTGGACATACAATTGAACATGAAGAGGTATTCCCTTGCCTAGGCTTGGATTTAAGATAGAAGTGCATCTTTATTCATGTCATGGATCCATTAGGGAGATTTTTCTTGGCCATGGTTTTCTATTGTTTCTTAGATGGTTGATGCATATTTGCATTGGGCTAAGATTTGGTTTATTATCTGTGCCTTTTATGTTTTTCACTACAATGATGTCAACCATTTGTGGCCAGATCACTTTGAACACTTCTATTTTCAAGCGACATTTATGCTAATTTGTGCTAACATTCCAGATGCTAGAAGTTATCCGCCTTGAAGGTCACTCTCTTGCTCAAGAAGATGCTTTTGTTTCTAGGGACATTCATCTCTTACAGGTGCTTCCTCTGACTTTAGTTGAAATACAGGATATTATCTGTATTATATTTCTATTTCTATTTATTTTGCATAAGCTGAGTGAGATCAAATGTTGATATATCATCTCTGGGACAAGTTGCTGTTTTCACAAGGTTCCAACATGTTGGAACGAATATCATGGAAAAATGCAGATTTCCAATAAACAACACTAAAGGATAGATTGCAACATTAGAAATCTGTGTCATAATAATTCATGATATAGATGGACTAGAGCTGACATTCCATTGGTAAAGGTTATGTTTGAAAATGGTATTTACTATTTCTGTATATTACAAACTGCAACTATCTACTATATTTTTTGGAAGGAAAAAACGTGACAAATATTTAGAGTGGTGGATGATGTTAGGTACACAAAAAGTAGGGGCAATGAAATTTGTCAGGCTTGGCCCATTTTGACATCTCTGACACAAATGCTCCAAAATTTTCTGCTACATGAAATTCTTGCTAGCTGCTCATTATATTACTTGTGCCTGGTTTTGGGCATTCTTTTGCCCACTCGGGATGCACTTTATTGTAGTTCATCTTTGCATAGTCTTATAGTTTATACATATAATATAAGAATTATACATATAAGAATGTGATAAATAGACGGGTACTAAGCAACCTTCTTTTCTCTTGTTTGTTATTATTATTATTATTAATTTGGCAGTTATGTAGTGGAATTGATGAGAATGCTGTGGGGGCTTGTTCTGAGCTCATATTTGCTCCAATTGATGAAATGTTCCCGGATGATGCCCCATTGGTGCCTTCTGGTTTCCGCATTATCCCGTTGGATTCACAACCAGTTGAGTCCTGTTTCTTTGTATTTGGTTTTTCTCTAACTGGTACTGTTGTTCATATATGGAGCCTAGTAATCAAGCTAATGTAATATTATGTTTCAGGGTGATAAAAAGGACACTTTGACAACAAATCGGACCTTGGATTTGACATCTGGTCTTGAAGTAGGCCCAGCAACAAATCATACTGCTGGAGTTGCATCACCATGTCATAACAATCGATCGGTATTGACTATTGCCTTCCAGTTTCCTTTTGAGAGCAGTCTGCAGGATAATGTTGCAGCCATGGCACGTCAGTATGTCCGTAGTGTAATTTCCTCCGTGCAGACAGTTGCCATGGCTATATCTCCGGCTGGTGTAAACCCGGCTGTTGGAGCAAAACTCTCTGCCGGCTCTCCAGAAGCTCTTACACTAGCTCAATGGATCTGCCAGAGTTATAGGCAAGTCTGCGCGCATTTCTGATATCCATGTTTAATACTTCCAACAGAGTCTACTAGTTAATACATGCATGCTACCTTGCCTATTTCTAAGCGTATTGATAACTATTTAGTTTGAAATGTGATTTTTTTTTCTATGGCTCCGATATTTGTGATAAATGATCCACATTGCTATCTGTTCAAGCATTCTAGTTAGTGTTCATTTTCAAAATGTCTAACATGTTTCTCTATTTATCTCTCTCTCTCAACATCTCTTATCTGAAAACAGTTATCATTTGAGGACGGAACTACTGAGATCTGATTCTCTTGTCGGTGATTTGGTACTGAAACATCTGTGGCATCATCAGGATGCTATTTTATGCTGTTCTGTGAAGGTATGCCCATGATCTTATTCTATGGTATGCAGTGAAATTTTGCAATGGAATTTGGAATTGCATAATGATAGTCCTTTAAAGCCTGTAATTGTAAGGTTTATGTATTGTGTTTGGTATTGCAGTCAGTGCCGGTGTTCATCTTTGCAAACCAGGCTGGCCTTGACATGTTGGAAACAACTCTAGTGGCTTTACAAGACATCGCGTTGGATAAAATATTTGATGAGTCCGGACGGAAGGCGTTGTTTGCAGATTTTGCCAAGTTAATGCAGCAGGTAATATCCTCAAGTAAACATTCACATCACATAGTACCAAAGTAAAAAAAAAAAGAAAATGAAAAATTCAATCTTCATTTAACATTGATAATATTTTTTAAGTTAACATAGATAAATTTGTTTTACACCTACCTTCAATCATTTTATACCATGTTGCCATGTTACCGCTTACAGTTTGGCAAGATGATAAATTTTGATTGGAGGTCCAAGTAAAACACTAAAGTCTAAATCCTATTTACACTAGTGTATAATTATTAAACTGTTTATATTGAGATATCAATTTTTGATTTATTTTACAAGTTACAACCTCACATTTCCTCTCTACGACATAGTAAATGGCTGAATTGTTGTATGCTTATATATTCCTTCAGGGATTTGCTTATCTGCCAGCTGGGATCTGCATGTCAACAATGGGGAGGCATGTTTCATATGAGCAAGCCATCGCATGGAAAGTGCTTGCTGAAGATAACAGTGTTCATTGCTTGGCTTTCTCTTTCATAAATTGGTCATTTGTATGAAGAATCCTATTCCAGTATTTAAAGCCCTGCTTTTGTTCCCACTTGAATATACAAGAACAAGGGTGTAAAAACAAGAGAAAATTTTTGAGAGGGAAGAAGAAATCAGAATTTTTTGTTCATATATATTATATACATCATATAAGATCAGGTTTGCATCATTCGATTTAATTTTCTTATTTGGTGCAGAGACCAAATTGATTTAATCTTGTAAATTTTTGTTAGTGCTAGAATCATGTGTTTGGAGACTTGTGACTGACTCCATATCATACATCCATACTACCTACCATTGTTTCTATATTATTATTATTATTATCATCAGAGGAATAACGCCAATTGACGCATTTTATTTAATTAAGTGATATGAAGAAATCCAAAAAAGGAAAAAAAAAGAAAAAAGAGGCTGAGTGTTATTATCTTGATGTGCTAATTCATCAAAAAAAATTATCTTGATGTGCCAAAAAAAGTATAAGGTAAAACTTAAACGCTATTTTTTTAATTAAAATAATTCTTCTGATTACCATCTTTGAATGAAATTCACTTTTTTTTTATCAATTACGTAAAGTAAGCATGATAAACGTGTTAAAAGAGGAATAGGAGCAAATAATTTAATCCAATAATTTATGGGTGTTATTGCACTCAATTATTAATATTATTTATTATTAAAATATCTATTTTTTTGTCTCTCAAGAGGTATTGTCTTCACTGAATTCCCGTTCTATGTCTGATGATGATGTGATATTCTAGTCACAAGATGTTTCTTGTGTAATACTCACATCAAAGTAGGTCAAGCCTCAAAGTTATCGAGCACTTAGTATGGACTAGTGTCCAGGTTCACCACAGTGGGGAATTGTACTTTTGACCTATTATTGTCTGTTTATTCAATTTTTGAGTTATTATAATTTTACTCTCAAAACCTTTGAAAATAATTTTTGTGTACAATCAGTACATACCCCAACACTTTCTAAAATCACCTCTGTTCCCAGTTTTTCCTCCCCCTCTCACTCCTTCCTCTCACAGTTACATTGTTTTTATGAATACTTGTAATGAAAATGAGAAATAAGATTTAATTACTAAATACAATAACTAGCTCATAGTGTTTTGTTTCATTTGATGAAGGAGATATACTAATTTGGAATATTAAGAAATCAGAATCGAGAAATGAAATCAGAAATCAGATTGCAATTTTTCTTGTAATTTTCACAAGTTACCCAAAAAAAGAAATCAGATTGCAGCTACACAAATTTTATTTTTTCAGAACCTTTGAAAAAGCTTATGCATTTAGCTTAGATTTCAATCTCTTTACACCGTGGCATTTCAGGTGGTGAAGTCCCTAAGTGGACCATGATACTCCGGTGGGCCCATCATCTTCTATCAAAGGTAATTGTACTTATTTGAAAAACACCCCACGTGTTGTATTTAATTGTGTAAGTAATCCCAATGTTTTTTAAATTTCTAAAAGTAAGCCACCTAATAAGTTTTTTTACAATTATTAATTTAAGCAATTTTTGTTAAAAAAAATTTGTAATGTTTTCGATTAGAAAACAGTGTTTCGACCAAAAAAATATTAGAAAAAACATTAATGTTTTTACAATAAATATTAATACCGATAAATATTAATATTTTTACAATAAATTAAAACAAATTAAACAAAAAAACATTAATACTGATTATTTTGCTCAAATTAAAACATTAAATATTAGAACATATTTTTCAACAATAAAACCTAAAAAAACCACCTATTACACCAATTTTAACTACTTGGGCAACTTTTGTAAATATGAAATTTATAATTTAATTCCTCTAATTTAATAACTCTTCAAGTCCTTTCCTGCAAATATTAAAAACTTGTAACTTTACCTGTGCAACAGGTATACCATACGCAATCTACACCGTCCCAATAATAAATTATTATATCAACGGCTATAACATGTACTTGTGTATCATGGTCCACTTAGGGACCTAACTACCTAAAATGCCACCCTCTTTACACATTATATTTCATTACTTTTTAGTAAATGATAGGAAAGTGCTAAAAGGTTGCATATATTGGAGGCTTTTTTACTCTTATAACACAAAAAAAAAATTATTTACCAAAATAACACACTTTTTTTTTATTTACCAAAATAACACACTTTTGAATATAATATTAATTTAAATATTTTTTAATTAATTAAATATTAATAGTTGGTTTAAGATTGTGATTAAGTTGTTAATTAAATTAATATTTAATTGTTAAATATTTATTAACCCAATTTGACAATTAATTAATAATATAATTATAGAAATAGCTCAAATTGATTCAAAATTTAAAAATACAAGTACAAAAGTGATACAAACAGAAATGATAAAACAGTGAACTAAATGCAAATGATAAAAAGTTTCTTAGTACTGCGTCTCAGCTCCTGAACGGTAAGGGCAATTTTTCTTGCTATGCCCTTCATTTCGACACAGTCCACATCTCTTGGGATGACGACTGTTTTCCATTTGATCCATTTCTGTACGAATTCTTGTCGACTGTCGACTGTTTCTGTCTTTTGTGACAAAAAAGGAGGGGAGGGGGATGCACCGATCAGTGTGCGGAGACAGAGACATTGATGTTTCTGTCTTTTGTGACAAAAAAGGAGGGGAGGGGGATGCACCGATCAGTGTGCAGAGACAGAGACATTGATGTTTCTGTCTTTTGTGACAGAAAAGGAGTGGAGGGGGAGTGCTCCGATCAGTGTGCGGAGACAGAGACATTGATGTTTCTGTCTTTTGTGACAAAAAAGGAGTAGAGGGGGAGTGTTCCGATTAGTGTGCGGAGACAGAGATATTGATGTATTTGTCTTTTGTGTCAAATTGGGTTAATAAATATTTAACAATTAAATATTAATTTAATTAACAACTTAATCACAATCTTAAACCAACTATTAATATTTAATTAATTAAAAAATATTTAAATTAATATTATATTCAAAAGTGTGTTATTTTGGTAAATAAAAAAAAAGTGTGTTATTTTGGTAAATAAATTTTTTTTTGTGTTATAAGAGTAAAAAAGCCTATATTGGAAGGTACTCGGTTTCAAGACAAGACAACACTGGTAAAAACTTTCCATATAACTAACTCTAATTACACACACATGTATAGAGAGAGAGGCATAAATACATATAGGTATATACTAAAATAACAAACTTTTTTTTGTCTGACTTTGTTTTTGGGTCTAAAGATCTGATGGTATTGAAAGGAAGATACAAGGGTCATTCGGCCGAAGAACAACATAAGTTAGCAACCGAAAGATACACCAATACAACCCGAGGTGTGCTGCTGACATTAATACAGCAAAACACTGCATTTACCCCAAACTAGAAAAAAAAACTAAAACGCAGACCAACCATAAACAACCCATTAAAGGTAAAGCTAAGCTGGAAAACACAAAACACAACAAAGAAACAACTTACAATGAAGTAAATCACAAACAACAGAAAAAAAAACACCAAAACACATAAACAAGCCAAGCACACCCCAGACATGAAGGGTATCCTTAAGATATCATTAAGTGGGTTGGGTTTGGCCCATTTGAGACACTTAGAACCTTTTGTCGTAACAAATAAAGCTCACATGTCATCAATGAAGACCCAACGCTCATCAATCAATCAGGGTCTGGCCCATACAGAACTGGCAGGGTGATGCAGGAAAGAAGCAACAAAGGGTGGTGGTGAGTCGGCGAGATGCACGGTGGCGCAGATGACGAGGGCGAAGGCAGATCGAGCAGAACGGCAGCTGCAGTCGCAAACCAGAACCGACGAAGAAACACATAGGCTAGAAATCAAACAAAAACACCACAAACAGACAGAACAACTACCTCCGACAGATCTGAAGAAGAGACACAATCACGACCTCCTCAGCCTCAGCGGCGGCGCTTGCAACAATGCCATGGACAAACTTAACATTTTTATTTCAAAGGGACTCATTGAAAACCACAAAGCCCAAGGCCCAAAGACCCGGACAAAAGGCCTAATAGACAAACGGGTGTAACAAACTTAACGGTGATTAACGACACTGGACCCAAAAAATGTTGATTAACGACAAAAAAACTTAACGTTGATTACATGGTGAGCAAACACACTTTTCATTTCCGATCCAAAAGGAGCCGAAGAGAAAAACACGTGCCATTCGACCCATTCCTATCCCTTTTGTGTGACATTATTATTTTTAGGCTTTAACGTGAATTAGGTCCCTCTAAATATCGCCGTTTTGAATTTAGTCCTTCTAAAAAAAGTCAAAGTTTTTTAGTCCCTCAAGAAATCAATTTTTTGATTTAGGTCCCTCTTTTGCGTTGACCGCTGACATGGCACATTGAGGTCCCTGTAAAAATGCTGACATGGCTTACATGCATTGCCACGTCAGCTGACACGTCATTCATAGTTATTTAGAGGGACTAAAATCAAAACTTAATATATTTAAAGGGACTAAAATCAAAACTTAATATATTTAGAAGGACCATGTGACATCAATCAGACCACCACCACCACCACTCTCTCTCTCTTTCTCGTTTTCTCTCTCTCACCACCACCACCACCACTCTCTCTCTCTCGTTTTCTCTCTCTCTCCCCACAACCCCCTCCCACCACCACCACCACCACCACCACCACCACCACCACCACCACCACCACCACCACACTAGGCATAGCGTTCATGCCATAATCTACTGAGAGAGAGAGAGAGTGGTGGTGGTGGTGGTGGGGGTGGGGGCTGAGAGAGAGAGAGAGGGTGGTGGTGGTGGTGGTGGTGGTGGGGGTTGTGGGGAGACAGAGAGAGAGAAACGAGAGAGAGAGAGAGTGGTGGTCGTGGTGGTCTAATTGATGTCACATGGTCCCTCTAAATATATTAAGTTTTGATTTTAGTCCCTCTAAATATTAAGTTTTGATTTTAGTCCCTCTGACGTGTAAGCCACGTCAGATGCATGTAAGCCATGTCAGCATTTTTACAGGGACCTCAGTGTGCCATGTCAGCGGTCAACGCAAAAGAGAGACCTAAATCAAAAAATTGATTTCTTGAGGGACTAAAAAACTTTGACTTTTTTTAGAGGGACTAAATTCAAAACGCCGATATTTAGAGGGACCTAATTCATGTTAAACCCTTATTTTTAATTAAATAAGAGTGGGTATGAAATAATAATAACAACATAATACTTTGTTTTTATGAGCATAACAACATAATACATTACAATTATTTAGGGCAGTTTTGGTAACAAAATGCATACTGTTTATTTTGATTTGAACCCTAAAATGAATGCTTTTTATATGTCCTAAAATAATATTAGGAACAAAAAGAGTTATTTCAGATTATGGAATGATAATCTGAAACCAAAATCAGATTTTTTACAATGACAAAATCAAAACCAAAATTCACTTATTTTACAATGACAAAAAAATAATTTCAAATTTTGGAGGGGGCAAACTCAGAGAATTTTTTTATAGATATTAAAACTAAAATTTATTTATTTTATGAAAACTAAACATATATTTAACCCAATATTTAATTTAATTTTTTAATAATAAAGAGTATATCATTGAGAGACACGCGTGTCTTCTAATTTCACGATACATATGCCTTCCATTTTCACAATATAATAATTTAGGCCAATTATACCTGGAATAGCGGTATGCTTGAAAGTTTTTTGGTTTAATGGACGACTATGTTCACAATCAGAGACAAGCATTTTAGAATTTTTATACTTACGAAAAGAGAGAAAAAATAGTCATAAATGAAAAAAACTGACAGTTGAAATTGAAATGTATGAGCATGATAGACAGTGACGCCATATGGCCAACATATGTAGCATAGCATGAGATGAGATGTATATCCCTCCACGCACATTATATTATTTATTTATATTTATATTATTTCATTTATTTATTATTTATATTATTATTAGCATTAGCATTAGCATTAGCATTAGCAATTGGCAAAAGCAATTTAGCATTATGAAGCGTGGGATGTGTTCTGTTTGTGTTGTGTGGCAATTCCGGAGTACATCGTTTGTACTTTAGCGATTGCGATTTATTTTGGGCCTCTCTCTCTCTCTCTCTCTATCAGTTTTTCTCTCTCTCTTCCTCTATCGATCTTCACGGCCTGGTTTCTTTTCGATCTATCTATCCCCACGAAATTAGGGTTTACAGCATCTCCATCAGCTTGACCTAGATTTGCCACCCTCCAATTTCAACCCCTTTCCAGATCCGGCAACCTTCTGCTTCCACCTCTTCTCTTTTTCTTCTCCTTCTCCTTTCTCCCACATGTTTTGGAAGCTCGCCTCTCTCTCTGCTTCCTCCCCCGTGAGTTTTCCTCTTTCTCAATCCCACCTCCACTTTCCTCTCGCTATTTCACTTTGATTGCGCCATTTAAACTGCACTCCATTTCTTCTCTTCCCCACTTTCCCCCTTTTCTCAATAATTTAAGCATCAGTTAGTTAGTTTCCTCATTTTAATGTCATTTATTTACCATTGCTTTCTATCTCTTCCTTTCTTTTTTGCTTATTTTTTAATTACCAATTAATTAATTGTTATTTAACTATGCTAACTGCCCCTTGTCATCTTAATTTCCATTGCCCGGATCGACCTTAGCTGTTCCGGGTTTCCTTACTTTAAATTTGTTTTAAACTATACTATAGCAACTAATTTGCAAACTCCTTTTTTTTCCTGCTCTATCTGGTGTTTTTTTATTAATGAATATACTTTAGTGGATTACTATGTTAGGAGATCCTCTCAATTAGAAACAATTGATGCATTTTAGCAAACTAATTAACATTTTTCTGAAATTTAGCTCTTTGTATTGCTTTCTCAGCAACGGGTACTTTAAAAGGTCCTTTTCTATAGAATGTTAATATGCGCATCTTAAGCAATGAAAAACCCTTGAACTCAAATTGAAGCACATGGTGTTTGGATTTCAGTTTGAAAAGTTCCAAACCGTGGCTTGGGCTAAAGCTTGTCTTGTGTAGTTTTTGCCCAAATCTTGATTTTGGGGGTCCCAAATGAATCCAAAACACACTATCAGTTTGCTGCAAATTTGTGAAAAAGACAACCCCTTGATTCATCTGAAATTTTTGCTTTACTTTTTCGATAGATTTGAATCTGAAGACAGTTTGTGACAACTTGCTTCACTTTCAAGATTATAGTATTCCTTTTTACATTTCTCTATAACGATATAAATTTAGAGTGAAAATTTATGATTAAACGCCCTGTAACTAATGGCCAAAAGTTTTAAGCGGACTACTTAATTGACAATTGAAGTCTTAAGTAGCTCAAAACTTGCATAGCTTATTTTCTTATACCACTATGTCCTCTTTTTGTAACTGTCGAAGTGCATTTTTTTACATTGCTGGTGTTGTATAGGTGGAGGCTATATTAGACAAGGAGAATTTCACTTTAGAAGAGCTTCTGGATGAAGAGGAAGTAATCCAAGAATGCAAGGCCTTAAACAGTCGTCTTATCAACTAGTATGTTTCCATTTATTTCAAACCAATAGAGTTTCTTTCATTCTTCTAACCAGGGGAGGGTTGGACCTATTGTGGGTCTATAACTATTGTAGGGGTCTTATCTTGCATTTTGAAGAGGCTTATTCCATGACTCGAATCTGTGACCTCCTAGTCACAAGGCAGCAACTCCAACTGTTGCGCCAAGGCTCTCTTTTACATCTGTCCTATTTTCATGTTTGGTGATAATTGGAAGTGAAATAAATACATAAAGGCACAGCATGGATAGGCAATTGTATATATGATTCAACAAAAAGCAATTGATAATTTGCTATTTCTTTCCCCTTTTAGTTTGAGAGATCCAGCTCAGGTTCAACAGTTGTTACGGTACATTATTGAAGAACCACCAGAGGATGCTGAAAATAAACGGGCCTTCAAGTATGCAGTTGTAACAGAAAATTTTGTTACAAAAGACTTTCCATTAAATGTTTCAACTTTCTTGTAACCATCTGATCAATTGTCTGTTATTTAGGTTTCCATTCATTGCCTGCGAGATTTTTACATGTGAAATTGATGTCATTTTGAAGACCTTGGTGGATGAAGAAGAGGTTTATATTTCATTCTGTTTGTGACACTTTATCTTGTGTTTGAAGTTGTATAGCGATGCTTTACTCGTATTAATTTCCTCTTCACATTCATGTAATTTCAGCTGATGAACTTATTATTCTCCTTTTTGGAGCCTAATCGTTCACATAGTACCTTGCTGGCTGGCTACTTTAGCAAGGTATATGTTGGTTAAAATTGGAACTTCAGTTTGTATGACATTTTTGTCAATTATATTAAAACCATTTGCTTGATGCTGATTTCTATGCCATTTTACAGGTTGTTGTTTGCCTAATGATTCGAAAGACAGTGCCACTTATGAATTATGTTCAAGTAAGTGAAAAAATATGCTTTTGTAGTACAGTTGCATATTGCATATTCAATTTGAGTTACAATTTTATGGAGACTACAAAAGCTCGACTGGCTATTAATCCCTTTTCTTCCCAGCACCTTTATATGAAGTAGTTTTTAGTTTATACTTTATACAACAAGTAGTCTCCTTGAGAAATCTTTCATTCATGATTTAACATACTTTCTGCAGGCCCATCAGAATGTTTTTCGCCAATTGGTTGATTTGATAGGAATCACATCTATCATGGAGGTAAACTTTTAACTTTCCATTGGTAATTATAACAATACTGAGACCTTGCTGATATGTTATAATGGATTCTGAGATATGTTCATTGGACAGGTTTTGGTTCGTTTGGTAGGTGCTGATGACCACGTGTATCCCAATTTTATAGATGTGATGCAATGGTTGGCTGAGAGCAACCTGCTTGAGATGATTGTCGATAAATTAAGTCCATCTGTAAGTAAAGCATCTATCCAGGTTTATGTTCCTTGAGCCAGCTTTCTCTCGTTAACTGTATGATGCTCACGCACTTAGCTGCATGCCATCTGGACATGTTAAATGAGCTTATGTGAAACCACACTCTTTGATTTGGGTTTTTCTACTCTACGAGCTTTACATTGGTCAGAGTAATGATTTCTACTTGTGTCGTGAGTATGTCCTAGAAAATTCATTTTTCATTGACATAAAAGGAGTGATTAATGAAAAGCCAATGTAGTGATCACTTTTTGTATAAGTGTTTGAATTAATAGGCTCTTTATTGCCTTGAATTTTGTTGCTTATTATCTGACAACCTTTTTATCCCCTATTTAAACTAGTGTCCCCCTGAAGTTCATGCCAATGCAGCTGAAACATTATGTACAATAACCCGAAATGCCTCATCTACTCTAGCAATTAAACTTTCAAGCCCAGGGTTTGTATTACAAGGCCTTATGGTTTTTTCTTTTAATATGTACCTTTGAAATGAAATAATTATTATATATTTTTTCTAAACTTGCAGTTTTGTTTCAAAAATTCTGGGTTATGCATTGGATTCGCAATCGAAGTCTAGTCTTGTGAACTCACTTTCAGTGTGTATTTCTTTGTTGGATCCCAAAAGATCTGCTGTATCATCTCCCCTTTTTCATTCATTCCGAAGTCAACACATGTATGAGCCACCAACAATTCCTGTAAACCCGGAGACTATTGGTGCAATGCTCCCAAAACTTAGTAAGTCTGAATTCATGTTATTTTTTTATGTCTGTTGTCAAGAGTTTATATCATTATATGCTCATTATCAGGGTTTTCAATTTAGTTATATTACTTGTTATTTAGAATGTTATAGAACGCAATAAGATCTGTGACTATAATTAAAAAGGTTATATGTTTTTTAACTTTGATGTTGGAAGTATAATTATTTTGATTCATAAAAGATTTAAAAAAAAAAAGACGAAGTAGGTGATCCCTATTATACATATACAGTATGTATAAAGAGGATCCCTTGAGAAAGGGGTTTTAATCATTGCTGCAATGCTATGGGTCTTGTAGGTTTGGGACTTAAAATATTATTTTCTATTGCTGAAGTAAATTGTAATTACCATTCAACTTTTCTGGTAAATAAATATTATCAGGGAGTTTTCTTTTTTAATAATATTAGGATAATCTGGAGTTTGCCTACTGAAAGGGAATTAAGTACTTCTAGAAGTAAGATTCCTGGAGGTGTACCAATATGAAACTCTGTTTCTTTTTGCTGTCCCTTTCCTTTTTTTTTTACTCTTCCCGAGTCTCCCTCTTCCCATTTCTTGTAATCAACAATAAATATCAAAGTATCGTTGGTTACTTAAGATGGTGTGCACTTTGGTTCTGTTGAGGCTTGTTGGGCGGTGGTGATAGTACTTATGTGCCATTTGTGTCTTGTAATTATTTCATAATTGAATGTTTGAAGGATGGTTGTGCCACTTTATGATTTGTTTGGTAAAAAACTCTTCAATTTTGTTTCAAATATCCATATCATATCATTGCGTAAGATTGCTTTTCTTTCTGCAGGTGAATTGCTAATGCTATTGAATGTATCATCCGATGAAAAAGTATTGCCTACAACATATGGAGAATTGAAACCTCCACTTGGGAAGAATAGATTAAAGGTTAGTTGTTATGGTATCCCCCATCAAGTGTAGGGATGTTGTTATGGTACCCACTGTATGTTGTTACAATTACGTGTATTTCTACACAAGGATAACACTACTGTGAATTTGAATATATGCTATTTTTCTGACTTGTGTGCAATTATTTCAGATTGTTGAGTTCATTGCAGTCCTCTTAAAAACTGGAAATGAAGCGGCAGAAAAAGAAATGGTCAATTCAGGAACCATTCAACGAGTTATTGATCTTTTCTTTGAGTAAGCAGCTATTAATTTTCTTTCATTTGACAGAGCTGTAGATGTTTAGAGATAAGCCTTGCTATCTTCTGTGAATCTGTGGATATTGCTTTTTTTTTGCTGATGCTTTTTTATAACTGTTCTCTGTCTGTTCTGCTAATGCAGGTATCCATATAATAACTCATTACACCATCATGTAGAAAGTATTGTCTTATCATGTTTGGAGAGTAAAACTGATGCCATTGTTGATCACCTTCTTCAAGATTGTGATTTAATTGGAAGAGTTATCCAAGCAGATAAACATTCTATTCTCTCTTCTGACAAAAATCTGGTACATAGGATGCTTCAAACTGATAGATTGGATGTTGGGTCATGGACATTACTATATATTGTTGAGATTAAATTATCTTTGATTTTCTGCAATATTTTATCGAATTAGAAGAGAAAAGAAAACATGCATAAGCTGAAGGGGGAGAACCTAATACCTATATGCAGTGCATAATATTTCATCCCTACACTTCCACTGAGTATATTAGAACCTCTTGTGTTATTTTTCAGCCAACTGTACCTGCTGCTGGAAAACAGGCACCACGGGCAGGAAACATTGGGCATATTACTCGAATTGTTAACAAACTTGTTCACTTGGCACATAATCGGAGCCACATACTGACATGTCTTCAGGTTAGCTATGTTGGCTGTGTTTCATCCAAAAAAAAAGCTGTGCTAGCTGTGTTTAACATATTTAAAGTTTCATGGTTTGACTGTAATTTTTTTACTATTCGTATAAATCCATTAAGACATGTGAATTAAGCCTTGAATTGCTATCCTTCACAAATTTGCTCAAAGACTTATTAAAAAGGCTTTTGGTAACATTCTTCCTTTAAAGCTCATTTTGTTTTGCTTTAAGGATTTGAGTTCTCGATGTGCCTAGTTCACCTTAGTAACTCTTAAATAACAATGACATCAATAATGTACGACATTAGATCCTAGAGGAAGGGGTTTCTCTTCTATACTAGTGCCATTGTTTTGTACCTGTTGTTCAGTTGGAAAAGTGAAAGTTATCATTTTTGACTTGTTCTCCTAGGAGTTCCTCTTTGTTTTTGATAAATAGTTTCCTATGCTATTTTTTTTCTCTTTATTTTGTTTCATATGAAGTTATGGGCAAGCTAACATGTAACAATGGATTACCCTTGCTTCTAAATGGTAAAGGATTTGGTTGTTTTATTGTTCTTGCATCTAGGACCATGAGGCTGAACTTACATGTTGAATTTGTTGGGACAAACTTTACCTAATATACTTCAACTTGATATGCTTAACATCTGCAGGAAAATAGTGAGTGGAATGAATGGCAAACTACAGTTCTTCAGGAGCGTAATGCGGTTGAGAATGTTCACCGTTGGGCTTGTGGGTAAGTTCTGATCTCAATTATCTTGATTTAAATCCTTAGCAAGAGTTTTACTGGGAGGATCAGGTTTTTTTTTGTGTTTAAAGTCTTTGTCAGCAATGTTGCATTGGTTGCAGTAATATAATTGTAAGCGGCTAAAGCCATGCCCTTACATGGGTGGTCTTGTGATCACATTTGATGTTCTTGGCCTATAAGGTTTGGGAGGATTTGATTCTCAGCAAATGACATTAAAAATATAGAGTGGATGTAATTGTAATGTTTTTTATGATTTAGACTAAATGGAAGAGAAGCCATTTAGGTATGGTAATGATGAGTACATACCATGCTTTGGTCAACATCTTTTATGACAAGGCTGTAATAATATCGTCCACTTTTTTCTTCATTTTAATAACTCAAGTGTATTCATAATCTCTGTTTGCACCTTTTACGTTTGAGTTTTATGTTCACTTTGTTGTATGTTCTTTATCGTTTTGATTTGTC
Organism: Glycyrrhiza uralensis; assembly: GCA_030159175.1. Classification (NCBI taxonomy): domain Eukaryota; kingdom Viridiplantae; phylum Streptophyta; class Magnoliopsida; order Fabales; family Fabaceae; genus Glycyrrhiza; species Glycyrrhiza uralensis. The sequence goes on along the minus strand of BRZY01000007.1, from coordinate 38,878,049 downwards.
TCTCTAATTTTCCTTTTCCTGTGCAGACGCCCCACTGCTTTACAAGATAGGATGAGGGATAGCGATGATGATGATCTTCATGATAGGGACTATGATGTTGCAGCTTTAGCTAATAATTTGAGTCAGGCCTTTAGATATAAAATTTATGGGAATGAGGATAATGAAGAGGTTTGTAGTTCTTGGCCTCTTCTTCCCCCTTATGCAATGCATGCTTGTATATATTTGTGTGTGTCTGCATTTTTTAATCCTTTGCTTATTTTAATTTTAGCTTCCCTGATTTGCCTTTTGGGTTGAGCTCTGCAACATAAATGCTTGACTAATGCTTTGATTGGCTTGATTACAGGAACGTGGAAGTGTTGATCGAGATGATGAGGTACTAGTTTCATTTATTATTGATAACTGTTGTAATTTTATTTGGTTGGTTTTGGGGATTTTTGAGAACCAGTCTAGCTCTTCTGTCGCCAAGTGATAGTCAAATTGTATCGTGCATCAACCAGAACACACCTAGTAATCCTTTACCCTTTGTTAACTAATTTGATAGCAAATTTATTTGTTGTATAAATTGCAGGATGTCTACTTTGATGATGACTCTGCTCAAGTAGTCATATCATCCCTAAGACTCAGTGATGATCAAGGGAGGTGAGTATTTAGTTTGTCACAACTGGTAATTTTGATAGGAATTATTGTCGATAAAGTATTGAAGGTTGATGAGAGGAATCACATGAATGTTGCTTAAACTAAAATAATCATCATGTAGCTGTTTGTTATAGTTTTAGACGTGATCTCCATATGGACATGTTTTTGTTTTTGCTTTCATGTATATAGAAAACTGGAAAAGCTTCAAAAGCTTCATTTATCCACTTTTGGAAGTCTGTTGGAGTTTATTTATTTTATCATTTGAATGTCAATATAAGAAATATATCTTTTTTTTTTCTGTAGTCTGTTTACAAACTCCAACTGGTTTGCATTCCAAGACGACAGAATTGGTGATGCAAATGGAGGTACAACATCATCGGAGATGATGGATGAGATAAACTTGAATGGTGCTGCAAATGGTGGTAACAGCAGTGACGATGAGGTAGTGGTTGGAGAGGATGAAGAATTGGGTGAAAGCAAAAACACTCTGAATGGCACATCTAGCTCTAGTACAAACTTCTTCAGTGGATTAACGGGTAACAATTCTGTGAATGGAGGCACATCAAATTTTGAAAGTGAAAAGCCAAGCGCTACGCATGATATGGGTTTCTTCAGGTTTGAGGCATCGGACAATGAAGAGGTGTTCGGTGATAGGCCTATGCCTGATTGGGTGGGATGGGGTGAACCTTCAGATATGCAAGTTGCCGGCTCAAGCATGAATCCCTTTGTGGATCATGATGAGTCTGGTGGCAACCTTTCTACTAAACCTCAATCAGGTAGCCCGAATTCTAGTTCTCCTTCAAGTGGGGAATCTGTTCCTTCAAATGGGTCGCCAACTACTACAGATTCGATTGAGGGGGTTGTCGACTCAAGTCCAAAATCACCACCGGTACCCTCACTATTTGAGGAGGATGTTGAATTTGTAGGTGTAGAATTAGAAGGTACTGAGAAGGCTATGGAACAGGCTCTGAAAGAAGGAATAGTCGGGGAAGCAGGACCATTGAAAAGAAACATGGTCCCTAAAGTGGCAGAAAAGGAAAGTTCGGAAGAGGGTGGTCCTGGAATGAAGGAATTCAATGATGCGAATTATTGGAGAGTTGACCAAGAGGTTGCTGTTCTCGAGTAATGGACATGGTGATGGTAGTAAATCACGCTTCTTGCTTGTATGAAAAGTTGGACCAACAACAGTGGACCCTATTCTCGGTTCGCAGGGGCATATGCAGCAAATTAATGTACAGTATAATTTTGTTTCAATTATGTCCTATTTCTGTTGTTCACGCTTATTAGATATTAAGCTTGTTTATTATTTTAAGTTTTGCTTCTTCCTTTCCTGTCCTGTAAGTGATTTAATTTTATGGGGTTTCCCACATTTATCGAATTTCATCTGCTCTTCATTTTGGGTTCATTTCCACGTTGATTCTATTATGCACTCCTGTATATTGGCTGAACCGAATGTTCGCTAGAATGCGTCAGGGGCTTTTTTTTAATCTTTTCTCTATGAATGCGATTTTGTATTTTTATATGGTTTGACACAATGAATTATTGAATTTGCCGATTCTGCAAATGCTAATTTGGTTCCAACGGTATAATCTTAATTCTTTAAATATGAGAGTTTATGAATTGTTGGATTTATTGACCTGTTTTAATCGGATTATTTTGGTTCATAAATTATGGATCAACTTCTCTGACTGCTGTATGGGGATTTTTTACCTCAGTGGTGTAATCTTATCCGAAATTTGCAAGTGGAAAAAAATTTACTTGCAAGGTGCAAATTGTATTCTGAATTTGAGGACTTTAAAAAGTTCAGTTATAATTTGAATTTACAAAATTTTTGGTTCTACGATTTGTGCATTTTCATTAAACCAACTAATTTTAATTTTTCTTAAAAAAATATTAAGGGAGTGAAACTTGGGTGTACGATCTTATTTTTTATTTTTAAATTATGTCGGTAACATTTTATATAATGTGTTATATTGGCCAGAAGTACAATATTTTGTAAAGGGATGGAGGTGCATGTACTGGGTCTAGAAGTTTCTAATAGAGTTAGAACTTAGACGGGCCCAGGCCCAGCGATGAGAAACTAGAAGGTTCGGAGGAGAGCAGTTGAAAAAGCGAAAGGGGGAAAGGAACGAACGCGGAGAGGAAGAGCGGGAATTAATTGGGAGAAGAGAAGGAGAAGATCATGATGATAGAAGTGGTGCTGAACGACCGGCTGGGGAAGAAGGTACGGGTGAAGTGCAACGAGGATGACACCATCGGTGACCTTAAGAAGCTGGTTGCTGCGCAGACGGGTACGAGGCCCGACAAGATCCGCATTCAGAAATGGTACACCATCTACAAGGATCACATCACTCTCAAAGACTACGAGATTCATGATGGCATGGGCCTCGAGCTCTACTATAACTGAACTCTGACTATGTATCATGTATGCGTGCTAATTAAGTATGCATGATTCTCCCTCTTCAACTTGTGTATCTGAAACTTTCTATTATCCTGTCATGATATAATCATATGGCAATGCTTTCTGGACTATATAATTGAGTTGTGTTGTTGTTGTTTTTTCTTTTCTTTTCAGTTTTGCTGTTAAATATTCCATGACTTATTCTCCGCCATAATCCATATGCTATGCTATGGTATTGGTTGCCATTTTGATGAATCGTGATCTAATGCCTTCTTTTCCGTAACCGTAAATTTTTAGTTCCGAATGAAAGTGCTCTATAGCAAATTATTAATTCCGTTTCTTCTCTTAGAATAGAAGCATAACTGACTTTTATTATCATTGAACTCCAAAACTGTTTTCCGCATATTATTGAAATAAGTAAATAGAAAGTAGTACACTGTTCAATCAAATTTTGTAGAAAACTGAACAAAGGCGGGTGAAATTTCCACCTATATAATATAAGCCAGTCAACAAGATTGAAAGAAGATGTTTGGTCTTCAAGTCATTTCCCTTTGGCTAGGACTTCAAATTTTTATGATTGTTTGGGAGGTCAGGAGTATATGGCAATGATACACGGGTCCAACCCTCATATGCTGTTATAGAACTTAAAATATTATAAAAACTAGTTTGAGATTTAAAGGAATGAATCATACATCTCCAATTGTTTCTTGTAAGGTCAAAATAGATTCTGAATTGGCACATGATCGGATTTTATGAATTCAATAGAAGAGGGAACAAAAAAAAGTAAAAAGGTGAGACTGATTGATTGATGATTTTGGTGAATTATGGCATATTATATTTTATATGTGTATTATTACTTGTAAATCCATTATCAATTCCTCTCCACGAAAAAGAGCTCGTCTGTCTAATTCCCAAATCAATCGCAAGTGTTTGAAAATTTGAGCAGCGTTATTATGCCTAGCTTTGACTGTTTGGGGTTGCTAATTATTCATGCTGTTCATAACAACACATTTGACTAACACAACTTCCATCATTTAGCAGCTGGGATCATTGCCTTTACATGTTGCACACTTGCATGCATGATGCATCTGTTACACATTTGACTAACACAATATGTTGTGCACTTTTAATTCGTTCTTCTTATATAAATATAATTTAGGTTTTTTCTTCTTGCAATCCAGTATTAGTAAGAATTAGTTCCCATTGTATTCTCTATTCCTTTTTTAATGATTGATTAGACGGCTAACTTGGAGACTTGTATTTTGTAAGATTGTGTCGTCTAAATTGAGTAAATTCCGATACCTGTACACATTGAGGCTCTAACTTTCTGATTCAGTATATAAAACTATCAATTAATTAAACATTTGTTATTCAAGAATATGATGACAGACAGTACAAGGCAATAAATCATAAAGGAAGGAGGAAAAAGTAGGTTCGTTAAAAGGAGGGAAAAAAGCACTACCAAAACTAGGAGAACTGATAATTGTGAAGTTAAAATAAAAGGTAGACATACAATAGTATAATATCTGCATCAAATATAAAATTAATTAATGATATCACGTCCTGAATGGTCAATGTTCATCTCCTCAACTGTGTCATCATTGTTTCACACGTTAATTGCATTATTAATGCGATATAAGAAATAGTACACACTGATCGTCATATAGAGCAATTCTATAAGCAGTTTTTTTTATCCTTTTTTTTGTCATTAGTAGTTTTTTTATCCTAAATATATCAAAATTTTGGTTGGAAATGGCCAACCAAAACATATGAGAAATTGGATTTTTCTGGTTGAAATTATAAATTTTGTTTGCTAAAAAAATGCTCACAATTAAGTGAGAGAGATTCAAATTTGTTATGCGCAGAAGAAAATAATTTAGGAGTGGAAGAATAAATCGTCGTTGAATTGTATGTAGTTCCTTCCGTACTTCCATTATATCGTCGTTGAATTGTTGATCATGCAATTTCAATACTTTGTCAAAATTGCAATACTTCCATTAGCAATAGTCCACTTTTCCACGTAATGGGACTCACTGGGCTGAGTCATAATGGGCTCTTGAGTGAGTCCTGAATTCAATTTTCACACAATCACACACGCACACAATTTCAATACTTTGTCAAAAAAAAAAATCCATTGGTTGGGCAAAACAATTATTAAAAAAGAAAGAAAAAGAAAAAGAAAGGGTCCACCGCACGGGTTGTTGAGTCATGCAGGGCTCAGCACATCTGTGTCGCTGTGGTGGTGCCAGCTTAACCCTCGTATTCTTTTCTTTCCTTCCATTATTATCCCTTGACTCCTCTTACTTACTTACGCCTTCCAAATTCCAATATCAATATTCCGTTACCACTTTGGTCATCATGCAAGCCACAATTGTCAAATGCTAATAAGTTTGCATTTGATTTAAAACTTATTTTAAAAAAATGATATTAAAATTAGTTTATGCTTAAAATAATATTTTAAAAGTTAATTTAAAAGAATTGATTTTATTCAAATAAGAAAATATAAAATCATTTATAGGATTTAATTTTAATAAAAGTAACATGCATTTTATTGCGAACGTAATTTTGAGGAAAGTAAAAGCTTCAAAATTTTGCTTTCAAAATAATTAAATCTTTTTTTTTGTGACAAAAAAACAATTAAATCCAGTGGGCAGCATTACCTTTTTTTCCGTTGCAAGTTTAAACCAAATAAGAAACAAAACAATACACGTACGTCAATTAAGCTGAAAGCAAACGCACGTTTGGACGGTGCAAAATCTAGAACAAAACATATTTTTAGTAGTTAGATAGATATACAATTGCATAATGGAAAATAACGCAAATTGAGAAACAATAAAAGTTAATTTTTAATTATTTATAGAAGTTTATATTTCATGGATCTTGCTCCCATATTCAGGGTCGCCTCAAGTGTGAAGTAACTGAAGCTCTTACTTTAGATCCTAATGAAATATTGCTAATTGTAATGCCGCAAAGAGGGAAAAACATGGTGGGAAATGTGGGATGCTGGAAATAGGAAGATGCCTCCCTATTCCAATGCATGCAAAGAAAACAAACTCCATAAACTACGGCCTTGTAACTGAAAACAAGGGAATTCAACTCCTCGGAACGAGTATTCTTTGTCTCTTCGCACTTTAATTTGTGAATTGCCATGCATGCATGCTTGCCTCCCTCCTTAATTTTCTTCTTAAATATATTTGGACACACACTTCCAATGCCTGCTGCACCCCCCCCCTTTGACCATTTGACTCCTATACTCGTAAATGTTTAGCTAAATTTATTTGCCCATAAATAAATTTCCACACAGGTACTTAATTTAATTATATACGCTCAAGCTTGAAAGTTTTGCAAATCAACAATGATATGTTGTACTTAAATGTTTCAACATTATTAATCAAGCTAATTAACAATTTTAGCTGATATAAGTCAATGCATGTGTTTTCAGTTTTGGTTTACAAATTAATCATCTGAATTTTGATTTTGAGGATTATTAGAGGAAGAGAGAGTAGGTGGGGGAGGGGTCAAAATTAATGTCAAACGCCAAAACGGCATCCATGATCCATTAAAACGGGGCAAAAGGCTCGGCCATCAAAACGACGACACAGCACGTGAAACTGTCTGTGAAATTTGGAATTACGGTATTAGACTTAGTATTTCATAGTATTTCAGGTTCAGCCCTCAATCCTCATCTGCTTGGGTATTGGTCCGGTCCCACTCCCACGTGTGGCCATTGGCTTTGGACTCAAACGAAAACACTCATGTTAAGGTGGTTTTCTTGGGATTGGGCTGAACCTGTCTCTCTTCTCACTCTTCAACGTCTCACGTGGAAATAGGATTCAATTCAGGAACCCCATGCATTGCACTCCAGTACTCATTTAATTAATCGAACACACATTAATTTGATCATTGGTGTCATGTAACGTAACAATTGAATAATGGATCCATACTTCTCGTCTCATAATAATTCACTTATACGATGATCCTAGATATATTTGATAAAGCAATTCAAATAATATTTTCTGGTAACAACATTGAACTCTTGCACTACATACATACACTTGCGCTATTTGAAGGTCCAAAAAGTACGAGTTTTTTTCGTAACACATCGTCCCAGCCTAGAAGATAATATGTGTTTCAATTAAAAATCTATTTTTCTTATATAGTAATTGAATTGATGATTAATTTTGTTCACAATTCCCACCAAATAAAACCAAACACACACACAATCCGCAAGATTAATTACAATACACCCCATTCTTCATCAATTTGCCACCACGGCACCAACATACGTACTACTGGCATAGATTTGGATTTCATGACATTTTCAAGTTTTTAATCTTTGACAATTGCTGGATGATTAGGAATTTGACAGTGAATCACTGATAGGGATGGGACTATACCATACCATTATAATGTCTTGCTGGTTTAACCAAACCATATTATTATTATTATTATTATTATTATTATTATTATTATTATTATATAGATATAGAAAAATATGAACAATCTATGTCGATGATATGATTTGCTCTCACTGTTGGCACGGGAGAAGAGGGGACCTACATTCTGACCATTTCCAAGTTTTAAATTGCAGAAGAACTTACTATAAATAAATTAAACACAAAGGGGTGCTTTCATTTTCTTGGCGTTGGTTGAATTTGAAAATTTGAGGCAGTAGTCAAAGAGTTTCACTGTCGGGGTGAGTGGCTTGCGGGTTTTCCTAACTTCCAAATGATTTTAAAAAAAATATAACAATTACATAGTTTCACAAGAGACAAAGTCTTCCTTTTAGTACCTATGTGCCATTAATATTTTATCAATATGCGTCATTATCTTAACATGGTAAAGCCATAAAGGAGACAAAATTTCATATAACACCTACAAAGAGGAAACCAAGAAAGTAGCTATAGCATGCCTCACATTCATCACTTAAAAATTGAAACCCAAACCAGCAACATAAACAAGAGACCAGGCGCAAAGAAAGTCAGAACCTAAAACTAGAGACCAAAAATCCTTAAACACAGAATTCTTAAACCATACAATCAGAAGATGGATCCCACTACGGATTTATTAGCAAATAACAGAGCTTGGTAGGACGTTTAATCTGCTCTTCACACCAACATCATTCAATGAATCCTTCCTTCTCTACGAAAGTTAAAGGATAGATGCATAAAATTTTTCAGCGTGAAACCTGTAAAACATAAAAATAGTGCCCAAAATTGTGTTGGGTTGTGTGAACTTATAGTAGTAGGGATGTGGAATCATCGGTACCCGTCCCAACTGGAAATAAATTAGGTCCGAGTTCGAGTATCAAAAGTTATATCTAAGGTGTTTTCAAGTTATGTGTGTTGATTTGTCCTAATTTGATGTATTATTAAGCTCATGTGATATTGAGTTGGTATGATTTTGAAATTTGTAGTATAATTTGCATAGCATCTAAGTGGCTGTTTGGTTCAGATCATAGTTACCAGGTTCACAGTACTTGTCGGTACGTGATACGGGTACACGTTACGTGACCTTATAAAGTATTCGATACGTGGGGGTATACAGAGTCGGTATGCTATGGGTTCGCAATACTTTATTTATATATATATATATAATATAATTTTCAAAATAAAATATTTATTATCTCAGTTTTTTTATATATCTTTTACCAAAAAGAGTTATTAATATTTATTTAATTAGCACACTTGCTCTCTCTCTCTCTCTCTCTCTACTCTCTCTCTCTCTCTCTCTCTCTCTCTCTCTCTCTCTCTCTCTCTCTCTCTCTCTCCTCTCTCTCTCTCTCTCTCTCTCTCTCTCTCTCTCTCTCTCTCTCTCTCTCTCCTCTCTCTCTCTCTCTCTCTCTCATCTCTCTCTCTCTCTCTCTCTCCTCTCTCTCTCAGATTCAAAATCCTTTTTCATATTGTTTTTTGGTCAACCTTTTCATCTTCTTTTTACCATGTCACTCTCTCACCCTAACATACATTCTAATCGTGTATGATAGTGCTTCTGGCAGAGTCCGCGCGTCCTCCTCACTCTGCTTTTGTAGCCCCAATTCCTTTTCATCATGCCTCGTTCAGTTGTTTAGGTCCCTAGTTCTGCGATTCTGCGGCTTCTTCATTTTTCACCCATCGGTTCTTCTTGTATGAACTTGAGAGAGAATTGGTACGCAAAAGAACCGCGAATTGGTACTTCGCGGTTCTCAAGGTGGGGTGAAGCGAATTATGTTCCTATGGTTCAGATTCTCAAACGGAGGTTTGTGGCCCAAAATCGTGTTTGACTGGATGTGTTTGTTTACGCAAACATAAAAATTTTAAAACGTGATTTTGAGGTCCAGAATCAATTCTAGTAGAAGAAAGTTCTAGGTTACTTTTCCGTTTGCAAAACCACGTTTGAGTGTAAAACCCACAAAATTCTTTATATTTATACATCAAAAGTGATTCTACATTTAGCAGCCAAACATAATCAATTCTTCTAAACACATTTTTAAAATATCATTACCAAATACAAATCAATTCTTTTCAACACAATTTTTTAAAATTATTTTCTTCCAAACACAATTCTACTCAAAATTTAAAACAAATGGACTCTAATTCATTTTGGCGTACACACACACACTAGAGGGGCGAAAATTTGCAGCACCCTATAATAATTAATTTCACTGCAAGAATTTCTTTAACCACGTGAGCAAGATATTTTCTTGGTATGTGTTTGATCATTTTGTCTCACATTTTTTGCCTACACCCTTGGCCTCAATATCCAAAAATAAACAAGAAATCACATTGTAGAATCCAAGACTTGTTTAAGAAAAACCAAAACCAAACTCCTTGTATCTCTCACTTTGACTATACATATTTTTAATATTGTGAAAATGAGAATAATTCAGTGAACCACAGTGAAAAATGATACACATGGCATACACAAGACCCAATCAAAGGTTTCAAAGTAAGAAATGTTTTAGCTCCCAGATCATGGCTTCACCTGATGACCACTGTTTCTGTCCGTGCCCACACAACATATACTCAAATTTCCCCCTGAACTAAATGCAATAGTCTCTAATGGAAACCAAATGTTGGTTAATAAGTAGAATAGCAATTGTCCATGATGATACAGGAATAACATGATTTTCTACAACATTCAGAAAAAACTACCAAGACACCAATATGATTGAATTTGAAGGTCTCTTTAACAAGTAAATAAGATCATGTCCTTCATCAGAAGATGCCACACCATATCTATTAAGCAAATCATGCTAAGAGGGCCTGTCTTATTAGATGCATCCAATCCATGCTCAGCAGTCCGAGTTCCTGTAATCCACACCCTGCAAAACACACTTAAAAGTTACACACAGTTCATGTTGACCAAAAAAAAAGTTACACACAGGAAAACTTGCACAAAAAAAGACTAAGACTTTTTAAAAGAGATCATGAACATGTTATTTTTTTGGTCACACCTTCTAGTATCTTTGCTTCCTGAATCCGTCAGAATCGTCAATCTTTTTGCTGTCTTCATGAAGTCACTGCAATGTGATGATGATGGCAGAAAAAATAAAACCCCCAATGAAAATATATTACTCCAATAAAATAAAATATTCATCTGAGTTAAAAAAAAAAAACATCGAAACAAGAATGATGACATTGATACATACCTGAAGGGTTCTTCACCAGTTTGTTTAACAGCACCTGTTGCGTCACGGTAGAGTACATGACTCAACATCTCAGACCTTTCTATTCCAAACATGTTGGCCAGTCTCCTGTAAAGCTCTTCATAAGAACCAAGACGTGACAGGTCTAAGGTCCTCCCCACATCTTCTGACTCCATGAAAACCTTGCAGTGACCGGTTTCCAACCCAAGTTGCCAACAAAACTCACCGGTAGTAGAACAAGACTTTCCTGAGAGTGATGAAGACTTATATGAGTCACTCAAAAACCACTTGATCTCTTTCTCCTTATTATTATCACTCTCATGATCTGGTGAATCTTTCTGAGAACACAACAACACATCACTAGAAGAAGAAGAAGCCCTTCTAGAGATCTGTTGCTCAGTGAGTATCGGTTGACCAAAAAGCAAAAATTGGTGTGATCTCTTCACATCATCAGATTTCTCCAAACTCTTGTGAGAATTTCCAATGGTCAGCAAGCATGATAAACTTTCTTTGCTCTTATTGTTACTATTGTTATTATCATGTTTGGTTATTATGTTGTTGCCATTAGGAATCCCAGTGTGGTGGTGGTGGATGTTAGTAGTTGGAAGCACCCCCAACTGAAGTTTGTTGTTGAGGTGGTGGAGATCTGAGAGAGATATTCCAATTTGAGCATGCCTGGCTCCCTGTATGCCTGCAGGAGCATCATGATCAGATACACAACACAAGGGGCTGTTATTGGGCCCAAGGGGTTTGTTGTTGCCTGATGATGAAAACGTTGGTGTTGGTGTTGGAAATGGGAATTGAACATCAAGGGTGGGGAAGTCTGGGTGTTGTGGGAAACGAAGCTTCTTCCTTGGTGGAGAGAAGGGTGTGAGATGGATCACTGACATGTTTGATACCAACTCAACCAACCATGGGCTCACACGCTTCACATTGTGTAGCAAATCTGGCTCATCCCATGTAACCTGCATGCAGTCATATTAATTGCCAAAGATCAATCATGGTTGCATTGCATCACAAGCCTTTCTACAAGACTAAATTCAACTGAACTATGGTTAGAATACAATCTGAGTATAAACAATCAAAGTGCATATTTGGTTTTCAATTGAAAAATTGCAAATTCAATTGCAAAAGTAAGTTTGAACTCAAAATAACTATAGAGTTCATAACTTTAGAGTTCCATTTGAAGAAATGTACTTTTAGATCTAAACATAATGTTTGCAACCGAAAACCAGACATACCCAAATACTTCCCCATTAAAAGAGTGGCATTTCAAAACCTGGAACAAGAGTGCTATTTACATAAAAACAACAGAGATAAGTATAACCACAATATTCATGGATTAAGAAGGCAAGCATTTTATTTTACATAATATAATATTAACATAATAAGACTCAAAGAAGTGAACCTTCAAAAGGAGACATCAGAATTGAGCCCCTTCTGGCTCATATAAACAAGTAGTGGCAAACGAGAGGGAGTACCTGAAGAAGTCGCCAAGGGGAATTAGGCCAACGGATAGGGTCGACAACCTGAACAGAAGCAATGGTGCCCATGAACCAGCTGATCCTGGAAGAGTCCTCAGTTTCAAAGGGCATCTTAAACCTCATCCCAGAGCACCATTGAATCCTCATAGCAGCCCTCACAGCTGAAGTCTTGATGCAAAACTCTGGGGTGCTAGCTCTCGGGTAATAAACAACCTCAAACGGTTGATTGCTAGCAGCAAGTGTCATAGCCTCCCTCACAGATTCACCACTCACTTTTGCTCTTCCACCCAGAAGATTATTACCACCACCAGGAACAGAATTTGAGTTCCCACAACCACCATTTCTCAACACCTTGCTCTCCTCTCTCAGGAAAACAGAAAAGGCCCCATAAGGCCCAACCCCAAGACCACAACTTCCAGTGGTGGTGCCGCCGCCGCAGGCACCGGAGCTCCACCCGGAAGGCGCTGCTTCTGGCCCACAACCGATTCCCCTCTTGGCTCTACGGATCCCAACACAGAGATCACCATTCTCAGCCCTCAGAAACACGATGGAATCCCCAGCAACCAGTTTTTTCTGGTTCACGAAACTGCTCCACCCGGTTGTCAGCAAGTGCCTACGTGGCGTGCCCCTATATATGTGCCTAAACTTCCAAACCTCGCCGTGAACGTCCTTTGCTATCACCGTCTGAACCGGCGGTTCCGCCGAGTAATCCAAACGGGGAAAGATGGTTTCTGCCACAATACCTCGGAACAGAGAACCCTCCACCGTTGTTGGCATCGGACTGAGTTAACGTCTTGGCGAAAGACGCGGGCTTTTCAGAACTCTCTGACCCATTACCATCAACAGCATCATTGTCTTCGTAATCAAGCTCTGAATTACTCAGTGGAATCAACCTTATCCTTGCATAGACTTCGTCGGTTTCTGGGTCGGCTAGGAATTTCACAGCAGCCACGCGGCAGAGGATGAGTGGTGGAATTCTCAGGGAAGCTCCGAAATCAACATTGGACTGTGCGTGTTCCGCGTGCCCTTGTGGAAAGTAGAAGACTTTGGAGTTAACCGGAGGCATTTGAACCATTCCTCCGGCGCATGCATGCCATAGCTGTGGATCCAAGCTACTCTCAGCTTCCTTCATTGCTTTTTGGTTGTTGTGGCAGCACAGAGCAAAGTGATCGAACAGTGGCAGGCAGAACACAAGTTTTTTTTTTTTTGTGTTGATGGTTCTCTATCTTCAGTGAATGCTGTGAGATCAAACGAGAGATCCAAAATGGGTTGAAAGAACAATCAGAATTCAGAAGCGAAGCCACTTCTTCGTTGATTTGCCTTTTAAGCCAAAAAAAAAACCATTGAAATGGAACAACAGTGGAAATGTTTTACCTAGGAGAGTGAAAATGTGGCGTAGAAAATTGGGATTGCTTGCTCTGCTTCCTTAGTTCCACAGCGCGAATCTTCCAACCCCACAAAGGAAAGACTGAAACTTTAACGCCCCAGAGAACAGTTTGGATTGCCCGTTCAGTTTTCAAACCCCATCAAGTTTTTGCTGAATTCTACTTTGTCAATTGGTTTTTCTTCTGCTTCACTCAATCATAACAAAGCCGCCTTCGTTTCTGCAGAACCTGAAACATGAGAAGATGAGAGTGAGACTGTGAGTTTCCAATTTTACCAATCCGATATTCTGCAGCAGCTACTACAAGAGATTCTGAATCACACACACCTCCACTCCACCAACAGGGGTCACAAGCTCCATCACGCAAAGACCTCAACTTTCTCAGCTGATTTTTTTTTTCTTCTCTCTTCTTTTTCCTCTTATCTTTTGGTTTCTCTCAGATCTCAGAGAAAGAAGGGAAAGAAAGGGACAACTTTTTTCTCTTCCACACACACACACGGGGACACAACACAAGACTCTCCGGAGCCTATTAAACTAAACAATCAAACCAAGCCTATTGCTTTTTTTTTTTTTTTTTTATGGAAGAAACCAAGCCTATTGCTGAGCCAGCCAAACCAAACATTTTATCTATTTATTTAATTTAATATTTAATATTTGTACATATAAATAAACTAATAAACTAATTAGAACAGGAGGGATAGAATTGATCTGTTTTTGATGATCCAACAACAACAAAAAAAAAAGGATAATTATGATGATATGACGTGATATGATAAAGATAGTGGGTAATTTCCGAAAAAGAAAGAGAGTGTAGAGGGGGTAATTACGATTATGTCACGGTAGCTTGTCAGAAAATGTCGCGAGTTAAAAGGGGTGTGTGTGGTGGTGATGTTACTTAAAATTGCCCGGACTGGTGGTGGCAGCGGTAATTGATTTTCTTCATTGTTGTAGGAGTAGTATATGATATCAGTATGACACTGCACAGTGTTAACTGCTAACTCTAACTCAACATCCCTACCACTGACTATATGCCTGTGCCCTGCAATAAGTCATAAGCTGACAAAGTAACGCATTTGGACTTTTACTTTACTTTATTTAATGATGATAATGATAATATTATTTATTATAATAATATTATTTCATTCTTATTTTTTCATCCTTTTTCCTTTCAAACCAAATATAGGGGGTTAATATTTATAAACAATTTGTTTTAAATTGCACTAACGAAAAAAACAAACATGTTTCTTACTCCTTACTCCCTCTGCCCCTGACTAGATGATATCGAGACTGTGGCAAGTGACAAAAACAGGAAGAAAAAAGAAAAAGATTCTAAAGTCCCACTTTGGCAGTGGCAGTGACGCGTATAAGACACGCGTGATGAGGGTGGTGTGGGGTGGGAGTGGTGGCCAGGGAAGTGAGGGCCCGCGATTTTTTTGTCGGATGAAGTTAATGTGAAAGCAAGCCTTCGTGGAAATGGTTGGCCTTAGGTGGACACCTCCTTTCTCACACACTCACTCTAGACTCTAGCTACACTCCTTTTGTTTTATTTACTTTAATTAATTAATTAATTTATTTATATTTATATGTCTAATCTACACTTACATTGCACATAAATACTAAAGGAGAAAATTATTAAAATAAATAAATGATAAGAAATAAAGTGAAAAATGTGGGCCTCCTATTCTTGGGCATCATGGCCTGTTTCTTTGATTCTTTCATTTTCCTATTGTATCGGTCATGAAAGTGAGCACAATTTCTTTTTTCTTTTTTCGATAAAAAAAGTGAGCACAATTTCTACTAAGCCTTATCAGTCAAAAAAAAAAATGTAAGCATGAACGACACAGGCATTTTTCGCTTTCATCCCTCATTTTTGTGTGAATCTTTTCGTGCTCAAAAGGTCCAATTTTTTTATCATTATCATTATATTATACATATGGAATTAATCAAACAATTATAAAATTATTTACAGTAAAATAAGATATTGGTAACATGCTAGAAAAGATCATGTCACTGGTAAAAAGGACAGTGATCGGAGCAAGCAAGGCAAGATGGAGATGTCCACGTTGGTGAGGTTAGTCTTTTATGTGATGTAATTGGTGACGGTGATTGTGCTAATTGTGCTAATAAAAACGCTACTCTAGCTAGTACCCTCATGCCAAGATTAATTTGGATTTCGAAAACCTCGTTTGGTTATGACAAACAAATGAGGGAAACGCGGAAAGTTTATCTTGTTCTTGCCGACTGCAGGACACCTAATTCCTTTAGGGCCTATTGACTTTATAGAAAAATTAACACAGAAAGTACAGAATAACTTATTAATGTGCTTACATACATATGAGTCTACAAATTCTTCCATGTATGCATAAAGAAGATACGTTTATCACCATAATTAAGAACTACAAAATCATGTCCCTAACACAAGCATTTGTGATATAATAACTTGCAAGTTACTTGAGTGATATTTTTTAATATGACAATTGTAATTTAAAGTAAGTTCTTATATTCCTACATCACTTTCTTCACTTTTTATTTTATTTTCTGTATCGCATCACCTTACATTTTTCATTTTCTCTCTATTTCATTTCTCTGTTAATTTTTTTTTTCTATATGTCTCTCACAGCTTCTACATGTGTGAGAGCATCATTTTTTTCCAAAGTATGTTGCTCAGTCCATAATTAAAAATACTTGTGATGTATATTGCAAACCACTATTAATTTTTGATTTCAAGGAAGCTTCACTTGAAAGCAAAAATAATAAAAAGCATATCATTAATGAAAGACCATTTTTCTATTGTTGAGTAATAAAGGTAAAAAAAAAATCCGGGATGAAAAAGTAATAATAATTGAAAGTAAAAAAAGATAGTTTATAATAAGCAGGCAGAAGCCGACAAAATCAAAATCAATAGGTACAACTACAAAGGGAAACCACCGGCACGAACGATATATATATATATAGCCGATCTTAGCAAGTATTTGTCAGGGCACATACATAATAGTCATAATATAGGATAATATATAGGTTTATAGCATCCTGTAGTAAGAGTTAAAAAGGAATAACATTCTGAGCTGCTGAGGCATAAGCTTAGGAATCAATCAGACTTGGCTTTACTAACAGGTGAAGCGAAAAACGTCAGTGTAGTACCTGCAGCTTGTGTGTAACATCAATCTATTCTATTCCATTCAATCAGGGTCTATTGTTATACAAAAAAAACATTAATGTCATTTAAAAATAAGTTTAATGTATGCTTTTGTACATTTAATACGAAGAAAGAAAATAACGACAACAACATCAAGATTAATACATCAAAGAGAAAAACAGAACAGTTTTTTAGGCAAAAGGATGTGGTTTGGAAAAGAATTGGGATTGGTTGGTTAAGCATCAACATTGATACCGACACACAACGTCGAGACAATTAAAACACGAAGATGAAATGATAGACACATGGAGGGAAACTATTAATGTAGAAATGTTTATTTGGATATATAATAAATTTATTAGGAATTGAATTGGATAGCGCCAGCACCCACCCTGGCCCTGGCCCTGGCCCTCAACCAATATCTTTCTTATCTTGTAATCAAATCAAAGGGGCCATAACTTGAACAGATTAATGACCCATTTTGCCGTCCCACAACTCAGTCCGTTTTGTAGTCTGTTCTGAATAACTTCATTCATTCAATCATGCTTATAGTAATAGTTGGGAATTGCTGGCTTGTTTTTTAGTCTTGCAATTTTTTCATTAAAAAAAAAAAAGTTGTCCCTGCAGCCCTTTATAACCAGTTGACCAGTTATTTTCTTGATTAAATTAATAATCTCTCCGAAGCAGAATCTGTCTCCTCCTAATCCCATAAACTCTTTTCTTCTCTGTTATATATAGGAATATTTGTTTAAGCGGGGGGGGGGGGGTGGTTAAGTTAATTAGTACTTAAGGCTAAGGCAATTAAGGTGCTCCACCAAAATTCACATGCATATCCCAAAGGGCAAGACAAAAGTATCCATTTTGGTTAACTAACAAAAATTGTGAACGAGTCTCACCGTTCCATTTCCAAAGACCAAATCGGACCCAGCTAGTATATATGAGTGAGGGGCAGAAGGAACTGGGTCCCGAGAAATAAATTGACAAATGAACATAACTTTCGCCATTTGTTTTGTGACTGCTGTCCCAAACAAGATGTCACGATGAGAGAAAGAAAAAAAACAGAGAAATTTAAACCAAAGGAAGCCAAAACAAAAAAAAAAGGGTGTCGCTGTCCTCTCCTCTGATCTGGTTCTGGTTCTGAGCCCTGACAAGTAAGCTATTATATATCCATCATCAATTAATCCATGCCACATTATTATTATTATTATTTACAATTAATGGACCAGGTCGAACGACCCCATCATCCCCACCCAACTACTGTTTCATTTCTTTGCTGTTAATTTGCACTGGAATCGAATAACACTGATCAGTTATGTCTCTGTGTGTGATGAATTGAATTAGCAAGGAGATTAGGAGAGGTTACTCTGCTCACGGTTTGTTTGTAATAAAAGAAAGTGGAAGGAGAGAAAGGGAAGGAAAAGAAAGTGAGCAGAAAAAGTGATTTTCCCTCGTTTGGTTGTGCAGAGAAACGAAGAGGAAAGAATAGAAACATGTGGGTCCCATGCCTTTTATCTTTCCTTCCAATTTGAGAAGAAAACCGTGTGGAGACTGGACAAATTTTTAATGGACAACATTGTCCTCGTTTCATTTCTATTTGTATTTTCTGTTTTTAATTGTTTGGTGAATTTGTTTTAATTTTTTTATAATCTAAATTATAATCAAACTTAAAACGTGGCAAAGCAATGGACTATGGCGACGGATATTTTTTTTCTTTTTGTTTATTTTTTCGTTTTTCATTTTTGTTATTTTTAAAGCAACGGACATATTTTATTTTTTCTATTTTTTTTTTCATTGTAAAAATATTCTGTTTTTTGATTTATCCACATTTTATAAATTTTTAATTTATTTTAATAGTTATTAAAGTAATTTAAGAACAATTTAATTTTATTATATTCATTTATTCATAAGGTTATTTTTGTCATTTTACAAAAATACCTCTTTCTTTCCTCTCACTTTATATTCAATCAAACAAGGGAAGAGAAAACATTTATCTTTCTTTCCTTCCACTTTCACTCAAACCAAATAACTAAACAATCCTCTCACTTTCCACTATCTTTCTTTCCTCTATACTATCTTTCCTTTTACTTTCTTTCCTTCCACTTTCACTCAAACCAAATAACTAAACAATCCTCTCACTTTCCACTATCTTTCTTTCCTCTATACTATCTTTCCTTTTACTTTCTTTCCTTCCACTTTCGTTTTACACATCTACAGTGTGTGTGACACAACACAAGTGAGTGGCTGGAGACAACAATCCCCACGAGCAGGAACATGTGGCATTACAATTACACGTGTCAGCATCAGAGAGAGGGCTTATTGCTGTTCCTCGTTGGCATCCATATTCATTCCACACTGAATCACTGATGAATGAATGAGATGAAAGGACGCAACATAACGTAACATAACCCGAGGGCCCCCACTCCTACCATCATGGTGATGAATGATGACGATGATGGATGGGGACACATACTCTCTCTCTCTCTCCCTCCCTCTCTGAGGAATCTCTGTCGTTGTGCTCTCTCTCTCTCTCTCTCTGTGTCAGGGGGAGAGAAGGGAAGAGAGGGTGAATGGGTAATTACTAGGGATGGCAATTGGACCCAGACCCGATGGGCACCCGCAAAATTTACCCGCAATGGGGAGGGTAATTACCCGCTTAATGGGTACGGGCATGGGTACGGGTAATTACCCGCAAATTTTAATGGGGATGGGTGCGGGTACGGGTACCTTAGTACCCACCCCGCCCCAGACCCGCACTATATATATATATTATTTATAATTATTTATATATATGAATCAAATTAATAAATATGAATCAAATTAATAAATATATACGTATCCTCCTTCAAAAAAATAAATATATATGTATCATGTGTTGTTTATTCTTTTTTGCGTTTTTCTGTTTGCTCTTTGTTGTTAGCATCCAAAGAAATAAATATGTATTAATTTAATACATTTCTACCAAAACTAAACCTAGAATGTTCCCACTTTCCAAATCTCAAACTAATTAATGTAATACATTATTTTTAAACAAATTTTGGATAGTATTAGCTCAGCCTCAGCACCTGCAAGTTAATGAATTTATTATTTTAGAAGTTTATTGTAAAATTTATTTAATGTTCGTGTTTGATTTTATGTATTGTATTTCAGAACCTTATTATGCATTGTAATATGTACTTAATTTTTATCATATATAATATTATGTGTTACCTTTGAGAAATTAATTTTTCATTTTTCATCGTGAAAGTGCGGGTAACGGGTACGGGTACGGGTACCGAGGTACCCAGAGGGTAAGGGTACGGGGAGCAAAGTTGCTACCCACGCGGGTATGGGGACGGGTACGGGTATTTTTTCAAACTGCGGGTATGGGGACGGGTACTATAGTACCCTACCCATACCCTACCCATTGCCATTCCTAGTAATTACCTTAGTCGGGTCAAGACAGGCGTTAAGGTTAAAGTAAACGGAGTTTTGGTTTTGCGTTTACCTTTATCATTGGTAGTTTATTGTTGTCTGTTTCTGTTTCCATGATTGAGGGTTTTTTTGTGTGTATTAACTCGGTCGGTTGTTGGCGGATTTGATTCGAGTGTGAAGGAAGAAGGTGCCACGTGTCGTGGGAATGACCCAAAAGGGAATGTGAATTGTGGTTACACATGCCACCGTTGATTCAAACCTTTGAGATACCAAGGCCAAATTAAAATGGAGCCAGCACATACACATTCGGTTCCTTCTTAATTTATCTTTGTTACTGGACAAATGCGAATGAGTAATCTGAAAGTATATTATATAAGGAACAAAAATTAAAAAAAAATATTGATAAAAACCTTAATAGATATTTTTTATTTCTTGATATTTTTTGATATAAAAACACTTGTTATTATGTCTTTGGCATGCAAAAAGAGAAGAACGGAGTACTCCCTCCGGACTCGAATTAAGAAAAAAAATTATGTTTTATGGTCTAAAATATAAGAAAATTTAACCACTTTTATTCTCTTTAATGAGATTATTCAAAAAATACCCTTATTTAACTCTAATTGTATTTCTAATATTCCTTTGAGAAGATACAAAGACACATTTCTCTTAATTTACTATTGGACTATTGGTTTTAATTGTCCTACACTAAATATCCACTAAAGGGTAAATTTGGAATAAAACTTATTTTTTAGTTGAAATCAATAAAATTTAATGTAATTAACCAACTTTCTTAGTTAACGTGATTTAGTTTTTTCTTCTTTTTATATTCGAGTCCATAAGGAGTAATAGATAGAGCTGGCAAAATGGGCCGGGCTTGCCGGGCTGGGCCGAAAAAGCCCAAAAAATAGAGGGCTTGGACACACAAATTTGAGCCCGTTTTCAATCCGGGTCTTTTTGGCCCGGTGGAATAAAACTTATTTTTTAGCTAAAATCAATAAAATTTAATGTAATTAATTAATTTTTTTAGTTAACGTGATTTAGTTTTTTCTTCTTCTTATATTCGAGTCCGGAAGAAATAATAGATTAGTATTTGTTGGTCACTTTAATTGTCCTCAACAAAACAAGAAAACGACACCATCAGTATAAATAAATATCATGAGATGCATAGAATTGAACTAAATGAATGAAGCATACTACCATTACAACCAAAACACTATTTATTGGTTTGAATTGAATAGAATTGCATCCAAAAAAATTCTGACACAAAGTAACCAATTGACTGGACCGACAGAAACAAAAATAGGAAGAGTAATTAAATTATTTCGATCGTAGCTCCTTGATGATTTTTTTTTTGGTGAACGCTCCTTGATGATACCACAAGAGGAGTAGGATATGATGCATAAAAGAAAAGTAATTGCATCTGCTGTCTAAAAATAGAATGTTACGGTACGAAGAAGGCTGGGAAGAAAATTAAATAGAGAAATACTATATCCTTTTACTAATTTTTTTAAATATTTTTTTATTATTTTATAAAAAAAGAAAGAGAATACAATTAATATCTTGAAAACATAAAAAATATTTAATACTTTTTCTATTTAATAATTAAGAGAATTTATAGAAATAAAAGGTAGAAGAATTTATAATTATTCAATTAAATAATGTCCCACATGAATTGGATTAATGCACGTTTTAAAGTTTTACATTGCGCAATTGTAGTTACATAACAATCTTGGTAATGTTGTATACAAACGCCTTTGATGGCAGAGATCCCAAAAACATTAACGCTATACTAGCTGTGAATTGTAATTTTTTTTTTTATATACAGTTGTGAATTGTAATTTAAAATCATGAGATTCTTTCCTTTCATTCCGAACAAATTACTTTATACATGCAGTTAAACCTTAGTTATTGGAGCATAATAATAATTTTTTTTTGATATACAAGAGCATAATAAATTTAATGGCGAGGTAGATTGATGTTTGGTAAGTAAATAGGCAATAGGGTGGGGATGCATGGAAGACAAAAAGGCCAAACACCACGCTAGCTCCTTTATTAAGACTACGCATATAGGACCACACTACAAATTCATGGACTTTCCTTTAAAATAGGGGCATGTACTAACGCGGCAGCATCAACAGTAAGCAACAGATTCAACAAATCAATTAACGTAACCACTATTAACCCTTTTCATTGAATGAGCACAGGCCATTTGCGATAATTAGAACAATGCATAGTCCTTTTTTTTTTTTTTTTATAATAGCAAGTTATATTGAATTTCGAATGAATATATAGAGATATTTTCACACTATTAAGGAGGAAAGAAAGAGTTAGAAAAGAAAAATAAAAAAAATGAGAAATGTAATAAATGGTGTGATGGAAAAATAAGAGTGATAGTAAAAAGTGTAAGATAAGTGTAAAGATTGAGGTATAAAAAAAATCTGAGTTTTAAAACCCAAAAATGATTGTGAAGAGGAACCAACAACAAATGCACGTGTTTAGGTAAATCCTTGCTTCAAGTATTAAAAATTTGAATTTAAAATGTATGACAACTATTGAATCATGAAGAGTTGTCATACACTCCTATTTAAATCACGAGGTTTGGCGCAAATGGTTAATGCGATTCATCTAAAAGGATGGACTCGAATGGTACCTGAGTTCGATCTTTAGTGATGGAACAGTTCATGACTAAGACTTTACTTACCTCTTAGCTAAATACAGATCAGACCAAAGACTCATTTTTCCTGGAATATCGTAGGTGAAGACAAAAAAAAAATACACTGCTATTTAACCCCACTACAGCCGAACCAAAAACACATATTCAGACGTTATGTTTGGGTTTGGGTGTAGTGATGGGGCAGAAGAAGAAAAAAGTGTGACTATGGGCTGCCTCTGAAATGTTGGTGGCTTTGGGTACGTAACTTACAGGCCGCTAAGAGAACTAGGGCTAGTCTTCTCCATTGGGCTAGTTAGTCCACTTTATATTTGCATTGGATCCAATATGATGGATGAATCTTCACTAGTTCATTCACATGAAAGGTTGAATATGTTGGAAAAAAAGTATCAATTAAAATGGAGAAGGAAAATTGGACAAAAAAAAAAGGAGAAGGAAACATGTCGGCTCAATATAATACTTCTTTAAATATATAAAACATAAATTACAAAATTCATATTAAATTATAAAAATATAAAACAAATTTAAGAACGGATAATTTCTTTAGAAAACAAATTTTTGGTCATCCCGCAGCTACCACCAGGCTTTAGTAGGAGCTAGTAGCTCCTCAAACTATTTATGCTAGAAACAAATTCTTCTAGTCTGTTTTGGAAGGGTAAATAACCAAAATCCATTTTGAAATCTGTCTGGAAACTGGAAAAGGCAATATTCCAGCCTACAGGGGCAGCCCATAGAATAGCCATGCATGTGCTTCCCCACTATAATAATGTTGTGCCATGTTACCATGCATGTGATATATCACTGTCCTTTGTCTATAATTTAATTAATTGATCCTTTGACTTCATGTCCTCGTAGCATATGCAGCAAGCAATGCCACGGATTCTTGCCCCTAGTTCACTCTGCCATGCATGCCATCCAGTTAGACATCTACATTACCATTCTCAACCTCTACTCAACTTTCAACACCAACAATGTTTCCTGAATGCCTAACAAGCACTAATCACTCATCTGGTGCCAAGTGCAAGTGCAACTACCTCTTATTTAACCAATCAATTTACATTAAACAAATGATGTTAAGCAATATAACATGAGACTAAAATTCAAACAAATAAACAAGGAGGATCCTGTCTGGGACTACCATTTCTCCCTCAATAAAAATCAAACACAATGTTATCCTACAGAATTTCCAGGAAGGTTTGAGATGAAGCCAACATAGAACCCCCTAACAGCCCCCTGGATGGCTGCTTCTCATCTCCAAGACCTTCTTGTGACAATTCGAATGCAGTGATGCTACAAAAGTGGGGCTAGCTGCGGGCCGGTATTCAGGAAAGAGGCGGCCGGACCTGTACCGAACACCACAAGCATTGCATAGTGTCTTGGGACCCATAGGCCCCTCTCTCCATTGCGGGGTCTTTGTGACCTCGCAATGCATGCATTTTCTGGGGGCAACTGACTCCTGTGATGATGATGATGAGGATCTCTTCATCTCAACATCACCTGATAGCAGGGAGAGATCCCCTTTTCTCTGTTTTTTCACTCTGTTTAGTAGTTTCGTTTCCGAATCTGATTCAGAGGTCCTTTGAAATTTTCGCAAAGCTGGAGGATTAGGGATGAAAGGAATTGAGAATAGAGGACTGAAGCTTGAAAGACGCCGGCGTTTACTTCGAGCACGCTTTACTGGGATGACAGGTAGATCAAAGCTGGGATTCTCAACTGAGGAAGAACTACTGCTTTCAAAAACAGAAACTGGGCTGTAGGTCTGGAATTGATGCAAATCTTTTTCATTGAAAGCGGCATTCTGGTTGGGAATGGTTTTTCCATATGTTGGTCCAGCAGTGGTTGCCTTTTGTTTCACTGGGGAAATCCCATTACACTGCAATGCCAAACAATCATCAAACGAACATAATAGGAAATATAAAAATCAGATGCAACATCAATGAAAATGCTTATTTGAATTAATAATCAAAAGGGGAATCTGGATGATTTGTTCCAGCATTTATATCTATACTCATAGCTAATCACACAAAAGCACTGCGACTTTGCTAAAACACATAATCATATAGTTATCAATTATCAGAAGCTGTCAAGTCAAATCATCATATCAGGGACCAAAGAACCTTAGTCACTCAAATTACATGCATCTTTTTGCAATTTCAGTTTGCAATACTGCAAATAGTAGTAATAATTTATTTTTTTTAATTTTAGAACCAAACAATTACGATTAGTAACTCTTTACCATTACATTACTAAAAATCAACCAGATGACTCATTTCCCAACCTATTTCTTTCTGTTTTCTGTTTTCTGTTTCTCTCTTTCATCTTTTTCTTTTATAAGCCTTCAAATGCCATCCAAGAATGTATACCAAGAGAAGAAGTTTCTGCAAATTGAATGGGGGAGGAAAGAGATTACTACCGGCTTCCTACCTTCCTCCTCCCTTTGTCGTGCAACCCCTGAAAAGTTCCAACTTTAGGTGCACAATAGGCTACAAACTACAGGCAGAATAATAGTAGCATCTCGAGGACAGTTTGGGTCAGTAGCAAATGACACAAAGCAACTTCCCTCACAAATTTGCTAACTATAATATGTTCTATCACAATTTCCTGTTACTGCCAAGAACGAGTAAGCAACATCAATAGCACACTTCCAAGGGAATTCAGAGTACTGCCATAAAATCAGCATTGCAGCTTCTCCTAGTCCTTAATGTGGAAACAGCTCAGCAGTATACATTAAAGCATGCAATATGCAGATAAATTTGCCCAATAATCCTGCCTATTAAGTAAACACATGAAAACTGAATCTCTAACACTTGAATCATCCACTTTTTAACTCCAAATCTCCTAAATCAGTCCAAATTTATTCTACAAATCTCTTCTTTTACCCATGGATTAGTTTGACTACCAATAATTTTTTTGTCAATCTGACAATATTCTTAGAGGCAAACATCCTAGTTTTCTTTAATATGTAACTGGTCCTGCAAAAGTTCCCACTGTAAAAACTCATAGTCATCCAAGTATCAAGAAGACACAGCTCCAAAAATTCCAACTATAAAAAATTAGTTGTACACGTAACAAGCATAAGTGCCATTTCATGTCGATGCATTCATGTCATTTCAGTTTCACATGATAAAAGCATGAATGCAGTTAATTCATCAAATATAAGTGCACTGCATTGAAGTATACTCGTGATGGTTCATGCACATAACCACCAGAAGGGTGGCAATATCCCAGGAAACAAGTTAAGCAGATAAAAGACATCAAAGTCTGGATTCCAATTCACCATAATTATGGACAGAATACTCACACTTACAGAAGCAGAGAAGCCCTTTCCACTTTGGGGCTTTTCATTTTGGGTTTTGCCACACAGCCCTGCTGATGATACTGAGAAAGCATCAAAAACTGGCACTTCAAGGCGTTTAAACTGAGCATCCCAGTCTTCTTCTGCACCATTGCCTTCCACATCTTCCAATGGGAAATCAAAAAACTTAAGGACATCATCGAAAACCTCATCTGACAGACCATTAAAGTTCTTGTCGAAAAACCAAGAGTCCTTCATATTAGTAATGTCCTGTTTCAAAATATCACAGCACATAAAAAGGCATCAATTATCAAACATAGACATTGTCACCTTTTACTTGCACACAATAGAAGACACTTCAAAATGAAACGAGACAAACAAACTATGAAGTATGAACACCATTGGTTCAAAATCACCCAAAAATTCAGAATTTATCTGGCCCAATTTGGATAACCATGTAATTTACCTTGTCACAGTGAGATTATGCACATTGTATTTTTCCATACGGCAACAAAATCCAGTTAAAAGCCCCAGTATTTCTCATTTTCGTCCATTTTGGAGAGAGAGAAAAAATACCCAGAAAAAAAAAAAGAAAGGAAAATGCATGCAATATCCAGTGCTAAAAGAGAGAAGGGTAAAAAAATAAAAAAATAAAAGGTTTGAGTTTGAAGGACCTCAGGCATAGCTGTGGTTCAGTGAGGAAATGGTGCACATTGCAGTGATTCGAACAGAGAGACGAAAATCTGAGGATGAATTGGACACAAGACAGAGCAAGGATCTTAGGAAACGAGAAGAAATCTGTGTGTCTGAGTTTGGTAAATTAGGTTTTATTTTTCTGCATATCTGTGGCGCTGCTACTATGCGGAAGCCCTCATCCTGCTCTCGTGACTTAAATAAATATTTTTTCTTTTTCATCAGTTTCATACTAAATTTTCATTAACATTAAAACAAGTTTCTCTACGTTTATTTAGATATATAATTATTATAGTTTTATACACTTAAAAAGGTGATGTATACCTTTATGACCATTTTTAAAATTGTTGTATTGGAAATAAATCGTGAAAATAGAAAACTTTGATACAAATCCATCGCCATTTTTTTTTTTACAATGAAATATGAATCATGTATATTTTATATTAGTGTGCCAACAAAAACGATGAGAGGAATGACCAAAAAAAACGTTGAGAGGAGAAAAAAATACAAAAAACATAAAGAAGGTTGGTCAAATGAGGTGGTAATGGTGATGGGGCATGAGATATGGATCTAAAAGGAATTATTTAAAGCAAAAATAGGTGGATCTCAAAGAAATTAATATTTATTTGAATGATTGTATCACACGCAGATTTGAAACAGTGATTTGCACAAAAATACAAAAATCAATTGAGCGATCACCGACGGTCGACACGGGACCAATGAGAATTATTTAATTACCTATTTCGATTTCAATTTTATTTTTTAATTATTTTTTTGGTTTAAATTTGCATCACTGGAAATATTATTACGAGATTAGGAGGCACATAGATAGATGTTAAAAATATTTTTATAGATGTTACAAATATTTTTATGATATATTTTCAAGATTTATTTTTTCTAATTTTTGTGAAAAATGTTAAAATATTTCTTAAGTTTTATAGATATTTTTAGTTAAAGGTACCCTTTTTTCAAAAATAAATAACATCTAATCGTAAGCAACATTGTTACGGGTTAATAAGCCCTTCCGACAATTATTTTCTCTAACACTTAAACTTGGATTCTTCTATGTACCAAAAAAGCTTGGATTCTTCCCTAAAATGCTATGAACACGGCAATTATTGACTTTGTTGCCAGAAGAAAAAGAAAGAATTCAGTATGGGTTCTCCAATTGATGAATCATGGGACTAATATTCGATGTGCTGGCAGATCATGCAGTCGATAATGGAATTGGAATATTGGAATGCTATTTAAGCAATTAAAAAGATTAACAATGCAAAAAAAAGGTTCTTAATAATAGTAAAACTTTCATAATAATATTTTGTCAAGAAAAACTTTCATAATATTATGTAATCTACTAATTATAAATATTCACAGCGTTAAACTTTTTTTTCTTTAATAACCATTAAATAATATTATTTAACACAAAAAATCGACAAGTTCTATTACATTTTTTTTATGAAATTCAATTCAATTGCAAAAACCAAATGATGTATAGTACTCCATTTGGTCCAAAATATAAGCAACAAAGACACTTTTTTCTTGGCCCAAAATATAAGCAATATTCATCAACTTTCATATAAATTAAATGTTAGTTTTTCAATTATACCATTCATTTAATGTAATATTCATATTTACGAGAGACATCAAAGGGGGTAATTTTTGAAAAAAAAATGAAACTAGTGAATATTAATTAAGATTATCTAATTTCAAAGCATTCATTGGTCTATATATTTTTATACTATGTTGTTTATATTTTAGATCGAATAGAATATTTCTGAGTAAAAAAATCCCTAGAATTAAAATAAAATAACCGGCAGAAATTTTTGGGAGGCGGCAAACATAAATGTACAATTTTCACTGAAAATAAAGCTAATTGATATGGCAGAAAAAGAAATTGCACGGGAAAGAAAAGGTTCAACCACTAGAGTGAGACAGAAGGGACCAAGACAATTGGCCATGAAAGATGGTAGATCTGAAAATATTGAAACGTACTACGTACTTATCAGATCTACCATCAATAAGGTAGAGCAAAAGCAATTATTGGGAAGCATGCTACGAATTATTTAGAAAATTGGAGAACATAGAAAACTATATAAAAAAATAACAATAAATTACGAGTCAAGCTGACACAAACACACTGGTTAGTATTTTATTTTTGGTCAACAACACACCGGTTAGTATATATGCCAAGCTTATTCAATTTGTACTCAACTTGGGCTCACGGAAATAGATCCAAATCCAAAGGTTAGAATTTAGAAATGAAAAATAATTAATGCACACCCATGTCTTAATCTACCACTTGAGAGAGAAAGAGAGAAATGAGAGAAAAGTGATAAAATAATGTGATATATGATGTGATAGTTAGAGAAAGATAAAGAAAAATAAGAGGTATTGAATGGGTGAATATATTTTTGGGGTGTATATATATTATTGTTCATTAGAAATACATAAGATAAAGGTATATTGACAAAAAAAAAAGATAAAGGTATATATCCTCTTGACAAAAAAAAAAGGTATATATCCTTTTGACAAAAATAAGGGGTTTTGCACGAAAATCAAGTGACATAAAAAGATTTTAATATTTGACCAAAAAAAAAGATTTTAATAAAAATTTTCTTATCAGATATATTTTTATTCAATTATTATTTTTATGATACATCTTTGCATTTTTATAAAGGATGTTTCTTGGGTGTTTACGTTCAACTGTTTTGAAAACTTTATCTTCATATTACAGCATATTAAGAGTTGCAAATTACAGTTTAATCTTCGTGACTAAATCATAAGTTGATGTCACAAGGTGTTTCGACATCCATGGAACCGGATAATTCCATGGCCAGGTATCCAGTGTGCTTACTCCGTGCACCAGAAATAGCTGCAACCTCCGTTGAAAATTCATTAGTACTAAAGTCCATTAACAGAATGTGTAATCGAAAAAAAAGTCCATTAACAGAAGTTCTCTCCCTCGGAAGTTTACATGTCATGCTACTAATCGTCACAGGTAACTAACAGCCCGCACTTAGGTTTAATGCAAATTCAAGAAAATAATAGAAACTAATCAGTAAGCAATGTTTATCTATAACAATTAATAAATCTATAACAATTAATAAAGGGGATATCCCTTTTTTGTGTACACATTTCATAGGACAAAATTGCTCTTTAACTCTTATTAAATCAACTTCTGCTAACTGCTAATGGATAGCCTATACGAAAGTTAGTGCGGCAATGCATTATGTCTTCGACATTTGAAAATCTAAAGTTGTTTGTCTCTTTCTTCTCCCTCTCTCATCTCACGGTTTTTGACTTTTTTTGTGCAAGATATATTTTCACTAAAAAAAAATGCAAGCTTCATATATACAAATTGACCATCATTTCTTGGTTAGAGGTATGTTTTCAATAAGTAGTTAAATTGTTTATATATTATGTTCTTTATTGCTTTGATAGTGGTTGTGTGAGTGAGTGAGAAAAAAAGAATTGTCACAATAAAGAAATAAAATAGTAAGAATCAGAATCAAAATAACACATCAATATATAATTTCTATAGTTAACAATAATAGTAAAAGCGGACAGACAAGCACGGTAGTGGCAGTCTGGCCTGTCATAATTTTAATGTAGGGTGTGGCTTTTCAACAGCAGATTAGAACCGTTCCATTGTGATTGTGAGAATGTTGTGAGTTGTAACCTTTAGGAAGCGGCTATGCTCCAGATGCTTCGAAGAAAAAAAAAACTGCCATGAGGAACTGTCACAATTATGTTGAGTAAAATGGCCACTGTGAATTCTGAGGATCTGTCACAATGTTGTGACCACTGGGACTCCTTCACTCCGAATCCGGCTGCTCCTGTCTGCACCCTTCTTATGACTACTGTGGGATGGGTCATCTAAATTAGAAATCGCCTATCAAATATTGATTATTTAAAATAATAAATAAAACTCAATGCTTTTTTTTTTTGATGAAGAACTCAATGCTTTTTATTATAATTAATTAATCTCTCGAAAATGATTATTGACACTGTTAATTACTTCTCAAAACTCTTCATTATTTATAACTTTTAATCAACTTGAATAAATGAAGACTATAAAAAAGAAAAGAAAAGTAATTCAATTATAAACAGATAGACATGCATATGCGTTGCCCTCTTTCGCACCGACAGTTGTGAGTGTGTGTCTCGTCGGTCAAAGTCATCACTAGGGATTTGGGAAAATATTTCAGTTCGTATTATTATTTTTATGGAATAATGCTACAGCTTAACCTAAAATAATGTTTATAATTTTGGATTAAATTGTGTAATTATTTTACCAAAACAACACGAAACAAATACCAAGATTTCCTTGCCTGGATTCGGCCTTACGCAGACGATACGAAAGGAGTGAATGACGCAAAAGAAAAAAAAAAAGAATCAATTCTAAGGAACAAATGAAATTTTTATTTTACAAAGATTCTTCCCACCACACCACCATCCATCCAAACAATGCTCACAGCACCATAAACTGCTGCAAGATTCAAATTGATTGAACAAATAATGACTTCTGAAAGTAAAAGTTTAAGGAGACAAGAATCTAGAATTTCAATTATCTACACTTGCAACTAGGACATGCCCTCCTCCACAACGCACTTGTCACGAAGTCTCATTGAAAATCACTGCTTCAGACAAACTGATTTGGAGGCATCCAGATGGTTAAGGCGGCAGGTTCCAAGAAGAAACTCAGGGAGCTCTTCACGTGTGTTTCCCTGAACATGTATTGCAAGTATTAATACATGAGCATAAAATAAGAAATTCGTTCAGAAGGCAAATGGCATTGTCATTAGGAGAAACTTTTTCATTAGATCAGATCATGCAAAAATATACAGGAGTATATACTTATCTCTATTGCAAGCATATATTTAGAGCTTGGTTCAAATCTGAACTTTTGTGAATTTTCAATGATAAATGATTTCACCAATTTTGGCCCAAAAGTTAATTAAAAGGAAAGAACAAGAACAAGACCATTTTACCTGTATTAAAAATGCCATCTCAATAACCAGATGGTTGAGGTACCCAAGGACAAGACTCACAACACCTCTTGCAACAGTTGATGATCCAATATCAACCCCAAGCTGAAATGGACGCCATGATTCCAACATAAGCATTACACGAAAGATGACCTAGATTTAAATGTTTGATGCATCATGCATATCCACTGAGCCCTATTCTTTCTTAACACACGACTCATTCTCCTTTGCTTCACATTTTTTTCCCGCAGACCAAAACATAGAGTTTCAAATGCATCAACTTAAAATAGCAAACATAATAATATATTTACGCTGATTATATTGATTTTCCTAACGAGTTCCTATTCCACTGATGGTCATGAAAAACTTACTTCCAAATAGTTCTTTCCCTGGAAATAGTTGATTTCCAGAGCTTGTCCAACTAAGCACGCCTTCTTTCCCACACTCTGTTTTACTATCCACGAACCCTGAAACAGGAATGTCAACACTCAATCCATGGGCTAAACAAATGAAGAATAAAAGAGATTTTGCCTTCTTAACGTGGACCACATAAGCATATAGAAAGCATTTCTTATAATTTAGTGATCAAGTTAATCAAGCCAACTACTGAACGCAGAAAGGGAAAAAAAGCATATTCCCATAAAAAGATGTTCCTAGAGACAAATGAGGTCAGGGAATTGGTTAGGGGAAGATGCAAGGAAAGGAGACAGGATGCATTGCAAATCAATTGGGTGATTTAAGAATCTTATATGGATTTTTACAACTGGGAAAAAGATTCGATTTATCAGTTTGTTTTGTTTATCTTGTAATGAAAGAACCAAAGTAGGGGAAAGAACAATTTCTCAGCTGCAAAATATGATAGAGCTATTAGGGTGCAACTTAGAGAGCAGATCACAACAGTGATTACTTTTACTAACCTTAGATATGTATGGTATAAGTTTAAATCTTGAATTTCGAAAGGCATCATCACCCTTAATAAAACTCTCAAGCAAAGGGGCATTTTCCACAGGGGTATTCATCATATAGTATAGCGCTAGGCTATACGTAGTAGAACCTGGAACCTGGTTCAAAGAAACACCTAGATCAGTGTTATGCTAGATTTTATGTAAGAACAACTAAGCAGAGGACTATTGATGAACCTGAATGTTTACAATAAAGAAGAACTCAGGCCCACCCTGTGCTGCATATTTCTGCAAATAAAAACATTCATCAAGTTGATTTTTCTTTATAATATACAGCATAAGTAGCTACTTGATGGCTAAATATATCCAAAGTCAAGAACCAAAACTCTAGGTAAAAATCAACCTGGACAATGCTCCCAGGACGGCCACCAAGATCATCTTCCCTTTTGTCAGATCTCAGCCAATCTGCAGCAACCATTTGCATCAAGGTCCCCTTTGCTTTAACCTAGTAATCAATTGCCCCAGATGTTTGAGATTAGTGATGAAGTTAATGGCTAAACCATATAACAACAAAAAAGATAATTGCATATAATGTGGTTAACCTTCAGTTAGTATCTTTAATAAAAGCAAATGATTTTGCAATATAGAAGGAAAAGACAAAATTTAGTGCTTGATCAGCCCATAATAGATAGACTACTGAAGTAACAGAGAATAGAGAAAGGTGAAACAAATGCATGCACGAGTGGGAACAATGAAAACCAAAATAGTTTTTTTCCCTCTATGTTAGCAAATAATACCGTCACAAAAGTGACAGTGCATTGTTTCTACTTATACCTTCTGGTGGTCTTCAAGATAATTTTCTCCACGAATCAGGAAAGTAGAGGGATCTGCTTCTGTCAAACTGCAAGGTAATGTACAAGTAGGATCCTTTGGAAGAGTGGATCCATACGAGCATGTGATACTCTCTTCCCTGACCATCTCTTGCAAGTCCACATAACCTCTCTTCTGAACTGCAGCAATTGTCACTGGGAATTATTAATAAAAAAAGTAAAATCATGGATAATTACCACATGCCATCAAAGAGTATACAAATCACCTGCAAGGTCATGCAATCTTTTCACAAAATTAGCAGCAGTTGAAAACTTCTGGTGCCGAACGTCCTGAAATTCTCAAATTCACAGGCAGCCAGGAAATACCAAATCAACCAAAATAAAAGTTTAACAATGATTCCAAAGCAAAATGATAAAAATATAAGAATATGAGATGGGCAGTCCAGCGTCATGAAAATGCAATTAGTAATATATGCATTGTGAGGTATGCTGTTAAACTGTGTACAGATGCAGCCATGCCTCTGAACGCACCTCTTGGAATAATGTCATGAGCAGTGATGACAATGCTTGCAGTAAGCACCCAATGGGTTTTGACAAGATAAAAAGCTAAATTGCTAGACGATATGAAATATGCCTAAATACAGCCCTGTCTTTAAATGCAACTCTTGGAATGTCATCAGCAGTGGTGAACATGCTTGCAGTCCAGTAAGCACTCAATGAGTTTTGAGAAGATAAAGATGCTGAATTGCTAAACTATTAGAAAAATACATAAAACTATATATAAACCATCTAAGCAGGTGCATACAAAACCAGATCTTATAATAAAAGAGAAGAGAATCAAGTGGCACAATTTAACAACCTCAAAATGTAAGCAATTGATTGGAAGTCCGACTATGAATAAATTCTTAGTAAATTAATAAACATGATCCAATATCAAAAGGATCATGAATTCAGGATCATCTCTAATTGTTGAACTTGAAAACCCACAAAAATAAGATTTCCAAATTATGCATATAGTTTGTCTGGTATATTCCCTCAATATGATGGTTGCCTCAGGGTATGTTTGGGAGTTTTCAAGAGGATAGAAGGGAATGGTTCATAATGGAATGGAAAGCCAAGAAATACAATCGACTAGAACATGACACTCCACTGTGTTTGATTGTTTAGTAAGTTTAATAAGGGAGGGGAGTGGAATTTATGCCATTCCCTCCTTGGGGGAACAAAAATTTAAGACTTAGAGTGGCAACGGAGTGACTGAGTCCTTCCATTGCCATTCCATACATTCCTTTTAAATACCTCTCGACCAACCTTTTTTTTCTTCATTCCATTCCTTGCCATCCTTCCAAAAAACCTCAGGGAATGTTGTCAATTACAGACGCCTTTTCCTTTTTTCATTTTAAGAAGTTGAGATTCAACAGTTATTTACCAAGTTTACATCATCTTAGGAATCAAAGACACATCTGTGGAGGAGTCCACCTCCTACTCCTAGTATAAGACTTGCATCCCCCCCACCAAACAACCACCACTTTAAGCCTTTTAGAGTCATATCAGAGACCCCATGAACATAAAGTTGGCTGTCTTGACTCAAGAGTCTCAATACTAGATTATGGAGTAAACAACACCTTAAATGTTATACAAGTTTAGGTCTCGGAAAAGATTCAGAGCCAAAGCAGTGTTTATCAACTAGTAGGAAAATTAAAAGTGTTTTACCCCTTAACAAACAGACATAAAGATCAGAGAACAATAAATGAGATTTGAAAGCCCGTTTGTGGCACTAACTGATCATTGCCAAACAGATATTGAAAGAAATATCTAAAGCAATCCCTCAATATTAATTTTCAAGACAAACTGCATTCTGAATATGACTTTGGACTGTTAATTTCTTTCCAGTGCAAAAAAAAAAAGCAACTATTTCGAATTTTTACCTGAGACTTCTGGTGACTACATTCAGTCATCCATCCATTTTCTGACTCATCACAGTCTAATGGTTCCATAACATCATAAAACTCGTCATCAGCATCATTTAGACTAACAAGGCTTGCATGCTCTGATTGTGTTGGATCTACTTCTCCAATTGAGTTATCATGATTGTTCTCATATGCCTGAATTTGGGTATCAGAGTTGATGTCTTCTTCCTTCAGATGAATCCTGCTGCTTCTTGTCAACTCTCCAGATGAATATTCAGACAAAGAGCAATTCCCTTGTCTAGCTCTAAATAACTCCCGTAATGCTGCACATGCAACAGAAATCAATAAGTAAAATATAATCTAAAACATTAATCTTCTAAGTAAGTACATTAATATCCAGTGATATAAAATAATTGTAGGCCAGTAGGCATATAACAGTTATGTCCAATGATATAAACTTGTCAACAAAAGAAGATTACCAGCAACTCTCTCAAGCATTTGAATGGTTATAGAATATGCTGATGAAGATTTAAGATATGATCTCCAGAATTTCCAATCAATAGCGAGCATATGCTTTACAACAGATTGCTTTCCTTTGTTCACTGGTGATATAACATACCCTCCACCTACAAAAGAATGTAAGTTGTCATCATTCAACTACTCCCACTCATGACTTTTTCTTTAAACTATCTATCTAACGACTTGCAGAGGAACTAGAACATCTAAAAGAACAAATTTGGAAATCTTGAAGTATACATAAATTGGATATTATGACGCGACAGTGATAAAATGAAGGAAAAGGATTCAAGAATCAGTGAACTGTCATCAAAGTTCAGAATAAAGATGACTGAAAGCAAGAACACCATGACTCCAAGCTACTAACACTAAGTTATATACTATATAGTATCAGGTTTATTTTTGAGATAAAGTACAAGACCAGCTAATAAAATATTAGAATGGACTAGAAATGTTTACTGTTTCTACAGTTTAAGCATACATTACTTTTAAGGCAGGCACGGACGTAGCCTTTCTGGGGAGGGCACTTTTTGTGAAACACGGAATGGTAAAGAATAACTGTGACAAGGAAAACCAAAGAAGTTAATTTCATTCGGAATGTGTATGTGTGTGTTTACAATATATTTTCTTCCATAATTCACTACTACCATATGTTCCATCATCTTCTCTCCTCCAATAGCGCCGCAACAAGAGATCTCTTCGTTTCATTCCCCTGTAAAATACATGATATGAAAATAATAAAACTATTACCAGAAAAAAGACCAGTGAGATACTGCCATAAAACAAGTGGCAGTACATGATAAGCACTAAAGGGTTGGGTCTTACCAAGGCAACCAATCACTATATAGCTGCTTGTGAATAATGTCGGTGTGACCATCCAGGTGCTCAACTACATTCCCCTGGTAGAAACAGAAATCCCATCTGCAAACCAATATTTCATGATAAT
Organism: Glycyrrhiza uralensis; assembly: GCA_030159175.1. Taxonomy (NCBI): domain Eukaryota; kingdom Viridiplantae; phylum Streptophyta; class Magnoliopsida; order Fabales; family Fabaceae; genus Glycyrrhiza; species Glycyrrhiza uralensis. Next base: position 38,841,225 of record BRZY01000007.1, on the reverse strand, counting down.
AGTAGCAAAATAATATAATATGTAAAAGGCACTTGATAACCATGGTATCTAAAATTTCATCATAATTGCACTGCTTACCCACCCCTTGCTATAACCTAAAATGTTTATGACTAAGTTTTTTATTTGCAATTAATGAAAATTTTAAATGTAATAATATATGGCCCAGATTCCTACACACTATTTTTTTCAAACAAAGCACTCCCCTTCGCCTTGGTCCATGGCCATGATTGTTGACCATAAAACTAAATGATCATGTGTTCAATGATAGACCTGGTGATATAATTTGTAGCCGTTTATCACGTGTCATTTCACAGGTTTTGGGGAGTGAAGTGAGATGCAATTTGGCAATGTGCAATTATGCTGTTATTTTATTCAATGTTAATGATGGTGAGGAATGTGATAATTTAGATCAATTTTTGTCATTGCCTCTTATTGGGATAAAGTGGTCTTTCTAGCTTTGTTTTGGTGATTGGCTAAATTTGGCTATCTTAGACGGGACACATAGAGACTATTGGCCAATGGCTATCCAAGATGGGGCATGTGGAGACTAGTAAGCATTATTCAGTTGATTTTCTTTTCTTTGCTCTGGTTTTTATGTTCTTTTGCTATTATGCTTCTAACATTCTCTTCTAGAATAGTAATTCATCTTTTATCCAATATTAATAATAATAATAATAATTATAATAATAATAATAATAATACAGTAAAATTGCATAAAAGTAATATGCCATGACAATGTAATGTAATACTAGCTATCACACTTAAAAATCCAAGTCAATAATCAATAAAATGAAATTATCCTAAGACAAGATATCTGTATGCCAATTAAAAGTTGCATGAAACAAAAAATACAAACATTAAATAAGAAGATATATTATTGTCAATGTAACAATGCCATTGTGGAAGATCACATGCCCTTAATGGACTTACTCTGATCTTGAAGGACCAAGTGACATAAGAGTCTGGAAAATGGCTTCTGAAGTTCCATCTACCACACCAACAGCCATTATTGCAGGGTGATCATCCCATTTCTAGAGATAGGACCATATTCAACAATTAAAATTTTCATTACAAAAGTAAACCAATAATTACTGAAAGAAATTTTGCCAACCTTCCCACGAGAATCCCTGTCTTTTGCTTCCTTGAATAGTCGTAAACCTACATTACACCCATAAAAACACATGTACCAGTTTTAGCTAGGTCTTTTACTTATGTGGAATGTGAAATTATAAAACAATTTTTTTTTAAAAAGCAACAACCGAAATAGCAGACAGTGAAAATAAAATTTTACCATTTTGGCAGCCAAAGATTGTCCAAGGTGACGGGGCAATAACATCAGAAGAAGAAAGTGTCCAGTCTACAGAATTTGGGTGATTTCTACTGGAAGATCCACTTAGGCTGTAAGCATGGCACCACAAAAAGAATAAAGGGTCATGCAGAAGATATATCGAGAAAACAGCTCAAAATAGCCTCAAATAATTGTTAGCTCAGACAACTGAAAGTTTCTGTTGAAGTAAAAATCAATTTTAGGTCAGATAAAAATTGAAGTTACTCTACCTAAAAGATTGCCATCTCCTCTTGGAACAACCTATAGCTTCTGGGGCACCCTGCTCAAGTTTACAGCAATAGTATCATCCTTCAGGAAAAACAGTTCCACAGCATGCTAAAAAACAAAGCATCAGATCATGTATGTACCTTCAAAGATGCTTCATGAAAGGACTGAATCCACCTCGCTGCTTCTTCAGGACGGCTTGCTCCTAACTACAACACTCACGTTTTGTAATTTCAAAGGCACAATTTCAAATTGGAAATACCTATATTTTCAAACCTAAAATAGTGACCTGTCCTCACCTTTAACTGATCATTGTGATTTGAAGTGTTATAGAGTGTAAATATGAAAAACACCTGCAATTCGTGCAAAAAATGATCATTCAGCATGCCACCGGCAGCAACATAAAAACCAAAAATCATCCAAAAAAAATTTCGAGAGAGTACGCATATACTTTTCTGTTAATGCTCTCCCTCCCATTATCCATAACCCGAATGCAGGAATCCACAATAGCACTTCTAACAGGATCCTGATTAAGAAAGGTTGCAGAAAACAAAAACAAAAACGTTTCACACCTTACATTTTCTGATCAAGCACAACAAGAACACAATCAGAGAGAATCTAACACGAAAGCCAACGCTAAGCTCAATTTAGTAATAATTTCACCAACTCGATGTAACATAATATTCATTAAAAAAAAAAGAAAAAAGAAGATGAAGAACATAATCGGTGAAATAGAAAAAACATGAACCTGGTCATTGGAATTGGGAACGGATTTGAAGCTACGGAGAAGGTGACCATCGAGGACGAAGTAACGCTTCCGAGAGAACTGAAGTCCAATCCGGTTCAACCGTATAAGGTATAACCATCCCTCCATTCTACTACTTCCATTGCTTTGCGATGCCGATGTAGTAGTAGTAGTAGTAGTAGTAGTAGTGCTACTACTCATTCTCTTCTCAAATTCACCTTTCACCTTTATTTTTCACAATCTCAACCCAATCATTGCACACACAAAAACACACAGTCGCGAAATTAATCAAAAGAAAAAACAAATGGAAACGGATGAGATGTTAAATTGATTTGATCCTGTGAAGTAACGCAACTCTTTGAATTTGCAGATTGCAGTTGCAACCACCCAATGCAACGCAACTGTTTCTGTTTCTGCGTCTTGTGGTGCGTGCCTTGTTGGGTGTTGTTAACTCGGTTGGTTTTGGTTTTGGTTTTGGTTTTGGTTTTGGTTTTTGCATACGAGACAAAGATTGCTCACTGTCGAGTAAATGCAAGTTCACAGCATCTCAAATGACGTTATTACCCTCCCTCCTTCTTCTCCCATACTCTTTCTAGTATTATTAGTTTATTTATTCCTTTCTTCCCAACGCTACAACGACTATGCTTTCATTGGATTGATTTAATGATAACGCCAGCTAAAATAAACTTCACAAAAATATTAAAATTTTAAGATTAAAAATATTTCTAAACTGTGTCTTTTTCGCTTCTGATCTGATTAATTGAGAATATATATAACCGTGTTAATCTAATAAGTGAATCCTCAGTTTTTCACTCTGCTTGTCAATTGTTTTTCTCTTCCTAATTTCTAATAATTTTTTAAACAGCTGTAGGTACTGCTATAAATCTATCATATCCTATTATTATTATGATTGGTTGTCATGCGGCTATCTTCGTAACAAAGCCACAATTACCTATCCAGTTTATCGGCTTATTAAAAGGTAAAAACAACGATTAAATGAAACCTGGGTATGTTTCTTTCCTGAATACAAATCATTGTTAAAAATTGAAAGGAATATTCCTGGTGGCGACAATATGGCATAGTATATATCAACATATCATAATCAATCTATACACGGTATACTTTGATTTTGAGTTGATTACTTCAAGAGGCGCAACGAAAAAACATACTAAAGTTAAGAATGTAATAATTGTATTAAAGAATGTTAATGTTAATTAATTTAAAAAAAATACTGGACAATAGAAATGAATACAACTCTTGCAATGAATTTATATTTTTTTAATCAAAGTGTGTCTGTCAAGTAAGTGAAAAGGTAAATTTTAGTTTAGGGCTAATTGTAGAAAGTAGATTTTATTTTAAAAAGAAATTGCAATCCATCCTGTCAAGAACCCGTTGTTTTCAAACATGGGGAGAATGAAAACTAGGTGCTCAATTTTATCTCAATCAGAGGTTGGGGAAATTCATCTTGTTTACGTTTTTTGTTTTTTAACTTAGTTCTACTCACTTATATTTTTTAAAATAAATAATATATCGAATATACATTAATTCAAATAGTATATAAAAATCAAATGAGATTTTTAATACAGACATCTTTGTTTAATTTTATGATTTAATCATAATTATAATTTAAATATTTTCAGATTGGGTTTAAGTGCAGAGTAAGTATTTATCTTTCAAAATCTACGCCTATCCTATTTTTTACATGTTGAGAAAATTTTGACTCCAACCCAACCCCAATCAAGGTCACTTTTTTCTCTGTCAAAGGCGAAGCGAGACACGATAAGGACTCGTGTGCACAATTTTTCCACCCTCTATATTTTTCACATATTAGAATTTCATAATTAAAGTCACAACTATATGCTTAGATAGACTATCAGCGGAGTTTAGGTGAAATGGCACAAGTTTTTCTCTGTTTAACAGGAATATAGCAGCCTTAAAACTCGTGTGGTAGGGCTCTATCTGGCTTGAAGGGATTAGTCTCCACATGCGCGCAGGGGATACCTGGTATAGACAAAAAAATATGCTTAGATTGACTACATCTAGAATATGGATAAAAATGAATGAAATGAAATAGAAACGTAATAGGATTCATTCATTGTTTGAATGATTTAAAGTACAATAAAATGAAATAGAACATGAATAATATTGCATCTCATCTCATCTCATTTTATTTAATATCCCATTTCTTCATTCCTCCATTTTATGGGAAATGAGTGTAACAAATAGTTCTATTGCTAAGATATTCAAATAATTCTTATTCCGCTTGATTTCATCACAATTGATCACTTTGGTTTATCTGGTTTCATTACTACAATAATACGATGGGTATACAACTAAATTTATCAACCATGATTTCTACCAAATCACTCACCATGTGTTTTCACTCTGCATGGTGAGATATTTTTACGTTTTTTATTCATGCTAGACAAATTAAATTACTCATATTCCAAATACAGATTACAAATTTGAGTCTCTTTTTGTTCTAACCAACAACACAAAAAAACAACAGAGTGATAAGGAGGAACATAAGGAGATTAGGGGAAAGAATATAAGGGTTAGAATGATGAGTTGGTCATGAGTTCAAATCCTCCACTAATGAAACATACTAAATTACTAACATTTGTATATAAAAAAACACAAAAAAGCAATCATATCTTATTGGTTATAATTAAAAGTTAGAAAAATGAATATGAACCTCATCACTTGTATATATAAAAAACACAAAAAAGCAATCATATATCATATTGGATAAAATTAGTTAGAAAAAATGAATATGAACCTCACCATGGTCATCTCCCATGTCCATGTCCATCGCATGAGACATATGGGCCAAGGCATCTCGTTCACTCACTGCCGCAGCAACCCGTCACCGCCGCAATAAGAAGAGTAGTCCTGGCATGGAGTCATGGTGTGCAAGTGCTAGCGTTTCTACAAGGAGAGGAGAGGAAGACCCTCCTGAATTGAATTCCTAATAATTTAAGATTTGGAGTGAGAAATAACCGCCTCATGTCGATCTCCATCCATACGATAATCGAAATTTTCTTACCACAAATATTTGATTTGATTACCACCGGCCGCCATTGTACTCAACTAGTATAGTGCCCGTACAATTGTACGGGTGACGTTGGTTTTTATGCATTTCTTTAAACTATGATTTTTATAAACTTTTTTTTATCATATACGCATTCTATTTTATGTTAAGTATTCTTTGAGATTTTTCATAAAGATTAAGAAAAATAATGAGTTAACAAAAATTGTTTTATACTGCCTCCGTCCTTAAATATAAGAACTTTTTAACTAATTCACACTTTTTAAGAAAATTGGTTAAGTTAGTTAAAAACAATAAATTTGTCAATGATTTACTATACTTTTCCAAAACTAGCCCTAACACTTATTACTATCTCTCTTCTCTCCCTCCATCTCTCATCACTTAATTAATGTATTGGAAAAAGGTAGAGTGGTTGGATGATTTGATTTTATTCACTAATCTTTATAGGAGAGAGAAATAATATACAATAAATATATAACATTTATGGGTTATTGAATAAACAAAATTGTACAATAAATAAGAACATTTTAGTCAAAAAATAATTAATGCAACTAAATTTTTGGAAAAGTTCTTATATAAATGGACTTTCATTTTTGGTAGTAATTTATTAATGAATGTATCATTAACTATTAATTTTACATTTCCAAATATTGCATTGTCTATAGACAAAATTGAGAAAAATTAATGATGCATTGAAAAAGTAAAATGGCATTTAATGTTCATTTTCTAAAATGACAATAAAAAAATAAATTATAGAAAAAATATTTATCACATAAACAATAATAAAATTGCAGAAAAATATTTCTATTGTAAAAAAAATGTTAACAGGAAATATAAATTTTTTACAATGATATAATATTGTGGTAATATATTTTAATATGTTTTTAATAAAATATAAGAATTTTATGTTGTAACATAATATAAAAATTCCCTTAAAAATAGTATATTAAAATTAATATTTGTTAAATTTTAGGCTTTAACATGTTTTTGGTCCCTCTAAATATCAGCGTTTTGAATTTAGTCCCTCTAAAAAAAGTCAAAGTTTTTTGGTCCCTCAAGAAATCAATTTTTTGATTTAGGTCCCTCTTTTGCGTTGACTGCTGACATGGCACACTGAGGTCCCTGTAAAAATGCTAACATGACTTACATGCAGAGGGACTAAAATCAAAACTTAATATTTAGAGGGACTAAAATCAAAACTTAATATATTTAAAGGGACTAAAATCAAAACTTAATATATTTAGAAGGACCATGTCAGCATTTTTACAGGGACCTCAGTGTGTCATATTAGCGGTCAACGCCAAAGAGGGACCTAATTCAAAAAATTGATTTCTTGAGGGACCAAAAAACTTTGACTTTTTTTAGAGGGACTAAATTCAAAACGCCGATATTTAGAGGGACCAAAAACATGTTAAACCCTAAATTTTATTATGTGTTCAAGAGCATGTATCTATGTACGGCTCCTTGGTCTGTCCATTTCTGTTCACCGTTTCATAATTTCTTTTATCTTTTCTCCCTCACGCGCTTTATCCCTTTCCCTCAGCTTCTGCTTGTACTAAAATAAAAAAAGAAAGAAGAGCGCATGATACTGTGTGATGTCCTCATTGCATCCGGAGCCAATGAATGCTGACACGTGTCCAAACAATATTGATTTGCTAAGATATTGACACGTGTCTAGCTATGGGCATAATTTTTTTAAATAGAAATAGATAAAAAGGCATATAGGTGACACATGTTCTAACTTGAAAAGTAACCCATGTCTCAACTAAAAGTAGAATTTAAACAATATTTTTTTATATAAATCTTGACCAATACAACAGTAATTTTAATTTATATACAATATAAAATTTTTACAGTGATATAATAATGTACAATATATGTCAATATATTTTTATAAAATAAAAAAAATATGTTTCAGCAATTTATTAAAAATTAAACTAAATTATTTTAGAATTTTTAATACATGTTTATAGAATTTTTAATATAGCATATTATATTTTTTATTCAAGTTTTTATTTTTTATTATATATAACAATTTTTTTACCAAACGCATGTGAGCCAAACTACTGTAGGTTTGCTTTTGCTGCATCTACATGGACGTCTATCATCAAGGTGCTGCAGTGCTGCCACGTGGAGAAAATATGAATCCATGGCCTATTTGTGCTGGGTCTCATTGTGTGCTGCGTCGTTGGAACTTGAAAGCCAAATGCTGCCACGTGTTCAATTTTTAATGTTTTAATGATTCTTTAAAAGTCTACACATGTCAGATTAAGGGCTTAATTTTCATAAATAGAAATAGATTTAAACATTTACAAATACGAATTTGATTCTAAATATAATTTTAAGTTGTCAGTCTTAATATTCCGGTAATATATATCTAGACCTAAGAGAATGAATTATATTTAGCGTGAAGTATAATACAAAATTCTTAAAGAAATAGACATAATATGATTTTTCAAATATATATAATTTCAGTTTAGCTTAAATTTATTTAATTTTATAATTTGTTTTTTTTAATGTTTAGTTGATTTAAAACACTCCTATCCAACTATCCGGATTGCGGCAATGAGCGATGTGGCGAAGGACAGTTGGTGTAGTGTGATTGCGAATGCGTGATGAGTTTGGCGCATGATCGAGGATGGTATAGGTTTTTAATGTAGTTGTTATAATAGAATAGTTAAATTTCTTAATATATTAATTCTTAAGAATAATAGGTTTACTTTATTTTTTTAAATTTAATCATACATATTTTTTCACAATTATAAATATTTATTTATTTTTTTGAAATTATTTATAAGTATCTCATTTATTATTTGAAATATATTTTTCAAATATTTAAATTTAAAAATATCTGTATAATATATATTTTGTTAGCTTTTTAAAAGATGAATTTATCCAATGAGCTGAACTTACTTCTACCGTATTACTACTATTTATTTAAGCGCGCTAGCTGTATTTCAAAAGACCCAAATCCTTTTGGTTATTGTTGAGAGCCAAATTTATCGCACAACTTGGATCACGAGGATATATATAGAAATATAATAAACTCATTAAAGTATAATAGCATGTATGTTAAATAACACAAGATAATGACTATTCCAAAGAACAAAATTTTTGAGAGGCTTAAACTTGTTAATATTGAATCAGTTATAATCCCCAGCAATGCAAGGAATAGGTGACCATTTTATCCCTTATATATTGTCATTTATTTTGATGAAAGGACAACAAATTGTATGGGAACTAGATGACCAAAAAAACACACGCACATACGTCTTAAGATGTCAAATTGCCAAATGCCAATCCCACTACCTTACACTTTGTTAATTGAAAAAATGAACGGACGAAGTAAAGTTGTTTTTGCATGTAACTCACATTAACACGTGACTGTGACTAATTAGCGCTAGAATGTCATTAAAGCACACATATCGGGGTTTTTTTTTCCTATTAGTTATTTCTCCATCTCCACAAATGACATGTGCGAGTAAATGAAAATATGCAAATTAATATTATGATATGATTGGTCTGATCCTTAATCAATTTATACACAACATCTTTAATATGCTCGTTAATCAAACTATTAAATAAAAGATGGAACCCAAAAGAAGACCAACAGTCGTTTTCATATATCTATTCTGGTACCTATCTTTTTCTCTTATTTATTGGCTTCCCACCCATTGATGTCTATTGTAAATTAGAACAAAGCGTCAAGGAAAATACTATTCTCTGCACCGAATGCACCACTACGAGAGTTTGATTACTCCCTCCGGACCAAAACAAAGGCAGTTTTAGTTTTTTTTTTTGTCCCAAATCTTTGGTTGTTTTAGATTTTTAAGGTATAATTTATCTTTTTTTCCAACTATACCCCTAGAATTAATTACAAAGATAAATTAATGAAATTATTTTTTTAATAAAAATTTATGATGGACAATTAATTGTTATTGGTATTGGTATTGGTATTGTGATTAATGAATTACACCAATTACCAACAAGTAACTCTTGCCTTTTTCTTTTTCGATACAAGAGTGCACATTTCCATATCACCTTTCAATAAATTTAATAAGGAGCAATTAAAGTAATACTTGAATACTACAAAAAAAGAAAAAATTTATAAAAAAATGAAATAGGGGTAATATAGTCTAAAATTTACATACTTAATTATTTCTTAATCTGTGTGCCAAAACCTTAAACTACTTTTGTTTTGGATCGGAGGGAGTAATAATTATGCATGCGGAGTGAGGAATCTAAATTTTATTATCAAATGAAGCGGAATTGTTGTGTACAGAATACTTTAGAGATAACTAATACAGATTAGACTTTCATGCAATAGGAATATTCAGTTGCGCATTCATCAATTTTATTCTCTGTCCGTGACCTAATCCATTATCCATTAATATGTACAAATCAGAAACCCATTTAATATCCGTATTCATTAGAAAATGAAATTAAGTTGTAAGGTGATTCCTTTTTGTCAATAAGTTGTAAGGTGATGAATCCATCCTTCGACTCTAAAAAGGAAGTTTTTTCCCCTTTTTTTTTGGGTCATGAGTTTTTTTTCCTTTCCTTTTCTTTTTTTGTCAACATGAACAAGTTCATAACACGAGTAAAATCCAGCCATACGGCATCTACAATAAGAGACAAATCAAATAACATAAGTAGACTCTAACTAGATACAACAATACTAACCAAGACACGCCGCTGAAAACAAACTACAGATAAAGAAAACAACAACAATAAACAAGCCAAACTCTGTTTTTTTTTTTTTGGTCAACGCCAAACTCTGTTTAAAGCACAATATTGTTTTTGTCAAGGGCTTACAATATCAAGTCAAGGCCCAAAATACACCAATATCATCATTCATCGGCCCAGAGACAGCCCACAAGTCAGCAGCCCAGAGTCACAACAGACAAGATGAGAAAAGACAAACCAAACAGAACCGAGTGCTAAGTCCTGAACAGGGGCCAAAGGCCTTAACAGTAGTTTAATTAAAACTGAACCGGATGCTAGCCTATTTAAGGTAGGATTCAACTCCTATAAAGTGACAAATTAATTTTAAAGTGTAAAGTAGGTAATCTCATTCATTGATGAACAAATCAATGTCTTTTTTTTTGTTTGGTAAAACTACTGTTAAGGCATTTGGCTCCCGGTTTGGGGCTTAGTCACACTTAAAGCTCCTCACCCCTCCCCAAGAGTGTGTTTTGTGGAGATCGAACATTAGTTCTCTCACCCAGTCATTCACAAATTCAGCATATATTGCCAACTAAGCCACACCCATTGAGTTGAAATGTCTTATTTTATCCTCTAAAGTGAGCACTAAACCACTAACATGAATTTATGTTATAATTTTTAAATTTCTTCGTGCCCATATATATCTGTTCCATCATATTTGTGTTCCGAGTCACATGCATGTTTTCTGTCTCAACTCTTAAGGGTTCAAGCACTACATGTGCAACATTTAAGATTTCATAAATGAGAATCATAGACAATAATAACTTCAGAATGAAATGCAACAGTTACCTTCTGTGACCGTTATTGATGACAATACAGTGATGAATCACAAAATAATTGATGTTGTCTACCCTTTCATTGACACAGAAAAAAGATTACAATTTATATTTCCTGTAGTTTAACATATATGATTTGGTAAAAGATAATGCACTGACTTAAAGTTACAGACAAATTTATTAACAAAATTTGATTTACACTCATTGCAAGTTCTCTAGAAATTGAAAGAACCCAAAATATATGAAATATTAAAAGACATAGAGCCTGTTCTTTTAAATAACAGAGTCCTTGCTTAATTTCTTAGGCTCATGATTTTCCTCGTCTTGATTACCCATGTTTTTCCCAGCCAAAAGTGGTGAGTTATCTTTGTCTTTAACCTGTAAAGCATAAAAATAAAATATTGAATAACTGAATTCTTATAAATACTAGGATGAGCACATAGATCAAAGAAAAATTCAAGAAACAAAGGAAGAAGGATGTGAAGAAGATAAGTACCTGAGAGGCCAATGGAAGATCGCTTAATAACTGTTTCTTTTTGTTCTCCTCAATGCAGAAATAAGAGTACAAGCCCATCCCAAAAATGGCAACCAGTATTCCAATGATGTTCCTTCCAGTGAATGGGTCATGGAGTAATGTGTAGCCAAATCCTAGAACAAGGCAAGTTTTGAGGTGGCCTAGCACTTGATAAGTTACAGGGGATGTTTTGCCTATAACTAGAAACGTGCTGAAGTTCACAGAAACGGCAATCAAGCAGGACAGGATGATGAATGCCTGTGTTTTTTTTGTTACCAAAAAAGAAAAAGAATCACTTGAGAATATCAGTCATGTTCCATATGATAATTTTAGCAGTAGTACTGCATGCATATAATATATGTGTTTAATAGCTATGCACTGAAAATCTAAAAAAATTTTACACAGATATCCAATCACATCTTACCAAGGCAAATATCGTAACATATCTGCACAAATATCTTCATGGTGAGATGTGGTTCGATATATGTCATATGTGTAAAACTTTTTTTGAACTATTAGTGCATAGTAATTAAATTCATAACACATGCTATAACACATATATATAGTGAGGACTGAGGATTGAGTATTACCAAGACTAAAGGAGAATATTTGTAGGCAAATACATTTTGCTTGGTGAGCATTTGATCCACTACAGGGCCTGAAACAAAAAGAATTGCTGCTTGGAATGGAGCAGATTGGTAGAGCAACTGTGTGGAAGAGACATTAAGCTTCTTCTGTATTGTGTTGGTCAGCTAAATTGAGCAATAGGTTAAGAAAATCCAAATATATCCCTTCTTCCTCAGCTTTGAGTCAAGACTAGTGAGTCTAATTAGCCATCATAATTAATTAACAACAATAATTACATGCTATTAACTGGAAAAGAAAGCAGTAAATAAAGGATACAATTTGACCAACACATGTAGTTATGATTGCTAAAATGGAAAGGACGGTTCCCACAAAATTGAGCTGAAGGTCCGTGATAGAGGCAATGCCAACTCCAACAAGTAATAGGAATAAAGAGAATTTTATTTTCTGGCTGCATGTATTAGCATAAAGGGTTTACAGTAAGTAAGCACGTGACCATTGTTTAATCTGAATATAACTAATTAGTACTGTTCTTTTCATTAAATTTTTTTTATTTACCTGAACTGTTTATTTAGGAAAATAGTTTCTAACAATACGGTGAATGGTATGATCGCAAGTTTTGTCATCTGCAAAATAATCATTCCAAAAGGTAAAATCATTATATGCATCTGCATCCTGAAATTCAAAAAGAAAAACATTTGGTTTCCATGCTATTAAGGGTTAATGCTATTATCATTATATAGTCTTCTAAACTTAATCATTTGACTATGGTAGTAAAATAATATTGTTAACCTGGTAGAATCCAACAGAATTGAAGCCAAGGCTCAAGTTGAGAAATCCAATGGAAATGCCATTTAGAAAGCCAAAAAGCATGACCGTCTTCAAGTCAATGGACTTGGCCACGAACAGATTTAGGCGTTGAGCCGCATGAAGGGTGCAAAATGTGACCATCAAATGCCAACTAGTAAGTGTTGTGGCTGGCCAAAAATGAAAAAAATAATAATTCAAAGTTAGGAGAATAAGGTATTTTAGATACTAATTACTAATGATTTGACTTTGGATGATCACTGAAATTATGCAATTTTCAAATAGGGGACAGAAATGATTATCACCGAAGGGGAAGCCAAGATTGCTCATCAAGGCTTTGTTGCATATGACAATGGAGACAGAAGAAGCCACCGAGAGAAACAATGCACCAATAACACCCAATTGGAAGCCCGACATCTCTCCCATTTTTTCTGTCAAAGTATTTTTTCAGGATAACAATGGAGGATTATATAATTAATTTAATTTCATAAAAAGACATGAAAAGGATTATATATATAGCCATTTTCGGAATTGTATTCCAGTTTAGCGTCATCACAAACACACCCCTCACCTTACAAGCTAGTTTTGTGAGGTTGAATTAGACCCTAAAGTATAAATCTAAGATACAAAAACTAAGACACACACTATTTTTCCTTTTACTGAATCACATTTTTAATATTGTTTTATTAAAATTTAATTTTGGTTTCTTACTTTCCTCCCCCCTTGTTATACTAATGTCATGGTCATGATTTTCAAATTCATACAAGTAACTTCCTATATCAGTTTATTGTTAGGTGTAAAAGCATAATAATAGTTAAGTAATCAGTACAACATATGCTCTTTGCTTTTACTCTATGGTTGGTACTAAAAGGAAATTCAATAACACGTACCTTATTATTTAATTTAATATTGATAAAGAGGAGTAAATGATATATTAAGTTGAGATGAACCTTGGAACTAGTGCGTGGTAGGAGCCCTGAAAAGTGACCGATCACCACAAGAAAAGAAAACCAATTAAGTTCAATATGAAAAATGGTCATACTCATAACTCATGGCATGGTGATCCAAATAGAACTGAATTGCTTAATACTATTGCTTTTAATTAATCACATACCTTAACTTGGGAATGGTGAAATGGCTCAGCAAGGTGTAAGGGCTCCTCCTACTACTCCAAAAGACCACCCCAAGTTTTCAGCTTAAACGGCAGCGTTTATAGGCAGAGAGAGAGAGAGAATGGTTGGAGAAGAGAGAGTGATGGTGGCAGTGGATATTGGAAGGTAAGCTTGTATGGGAATGCAGCTTTAAGTGGCCTTTTATATTTTTTTGTGTTAGTTGGTGGTGCCTAACTGACGCCGTTAACTTGAGGGGATGGCGGGAGTTTAACGGCCATTTGAAGCAATAGCGCTAGCAAGACAGTCAAACAGATCGAGACACCGTTAACACAAAAAACTTCGGTTTGTCACGGTCATTTGAATTACCAAAAGGCCCCTGTGTAGAGTGTAGTCTTCTGCACAAGAAAAAGAATGTTCTTGCAACTGTTAAAAAAGGAAAAAATAATCACATTTTAATTTCCTTTTAAGTTAAAATGGACAAAGCAAGGAGCAAAGAGGAAGATTGGACAGATGAGATGTTAAAATCACAAGAGGGTGTTTTGGTCCAATTGGATGTAACATATTGTATATAACAAATGTCATTACCAAACCTCTTTTGTCCCACATGGATATTTTCATTTCATGAAATGGTGTTTCTGAAACGAGTCTTGACTCACAAGTCAGGAAGGTGAGTGAAACCAACATTTTCTTTTTGGGCTAGAAATCTGCCATTTCAAGCAAGACCCTCCAACCCCATTCAACAGACTTCAACCGCACTCTCCAACCTAATTCCTAAACCACGCTTTAATATATATATATATATATATATATTTTTTTTTTTAAGAAATTAAAGTTATGTTTCCTTCTAGTTACTACTTTATTATTTTTTTCTTCTAAAATATATTTTGTGTGTAATTTTTTTATCTGATGCAAACCATTAGATAATTGACATTCTACTAGTATTTCTTGCTCAAATCTCATTCCTGTTTGACAATCCTTTTGAGCAGAGACCAATGAGAAGCGATGATACATCTGAACATGATGTGTCGCTATCTTATTATATATATTGAGACGATTTTTTTTTCGGTTTTGTTCAGGCTTGTGTGTGTCAGATTAGCTTGATCGCTATATCTACGTCCGAACTAAATACATACACAACAAAAGAACACCATGACTCATGAAATTGACAAAATATGTGTAGTTATTTTGTAAATTTATCACATTTTAAAAAGTGTATCGACTTTTTTAAAATTACATTAATCATAAAAAAATGTTTCAAAGAATATGTTTAAAAGACTTTATTGTTAAAAGTTTTTGAACTTTTTTATAAAGGAAATTCTTGAATCTAGAAAGGCATGCACATGCCATTCCTGCATATTACTGCAATTTCTGTCTATCTTGGCATGGAAGAGGATGCTGCTAAATATTTATCAAAAAAAAATTAGCATTTGTTATTATTGCTTGTTAGATCACATCATCACTCACGCTTTTGTTTTGAAAATGATTTTTATTAAGCAAGTATGAAACGTATAACTTAATACCATAAAGGTAGGTGACGACTATGGTGGTGAATGACAACTTCACCACCATGGTAAAGGGAGGCCAAGACAATTACTGTCCATTGATTTAATGATTATTATATTCAACGGATGAGACGTAAGACCGGAAACTTGGACATCAAGTTTAGTTCTATTTTTAATAATATTGCAAAAAAGGTCAGCAATTAATGCAAAATTACAGAAATTCTAAAACTTTAGTAAAATTACAAAATTTTCCCATTTCTTTTAATAACTTAAAAAATATGATTTATGAAAGTGTAAAAAAAAATTCATTATAAAGTGAGATAATATTATTATAATATTTTATAGTCCTAAAAAACAAAACAAGATCTAAAACAAAATCATCATTTAAAGCTAAGTGGTAACTCGTAAGTACTGCACAAAACAATATTTAAATTTAAAACAAAATCATCATTTAAAGCTAAGTGGTATAAAATAAGATGGGTTTGGTGTGTCTGAATCAATTGACCTCTTTAGAGACAGAGAAGTAGTTGGGGCAGTGTATGCAAGGATGAGGTAGCAGAGTAGAAGAGCTATAGTTTGGGAACTGGAAAGACAGGGATTATATTGAAAAGAAAAAAACTATGAACATCGTCTCTTCGAATCTCAACAGAGAATTAAAAAATGTGTGAGTCCCACGTCATTTGTTCGAATCTCAACGGAGAATTTAAATAGCTATAAATCCCACGTCATTTTATATCTCTTCTGAATTTACTTGATGATCTCTTTACCAAAGACAGGGTAAGAGTAGAATAGTGGATAACATTGTGGTTTATTAATTATAAATTATTTTCAAGACACGGTAATACTGATTAGTATTTTTGTTGTAAATAATTTATATTAATTATAAAATAATCACTAAATGATGTTAAATTATTATTAGGCTTAAATATATTTCTGGTCCCTATAATATAAGAGTATTTTGTTTTTAGTCTCTATTAAAAAAGTCAAACATTTTTTGTCTCTATAAATTTTTCTTTTCATGAAGCTATTAAGGCTAACGTGGCATCCTACGTGGCAATGTTTTTGGCACGTAGGCGTGTTGATTAGGCTCAAAATGGACACATCAGTGGTCAACCCACTTAAAGGACTAAAAGCAAAAAAAATTATAAAGACCAAAAGCGTTTGACTTTTTTAATAGAGACTAAAAACAAAACATCCCTAAATTATAGGGACTAAAAATATATTTAAGTCTTATTATTATTATTATTATCAATAACAATTTAACGTAATAAATTAATGAACATTTATCAAACGCCCCAAATCATTTAAAAATAGTCGATATTTCTGATTTCATTAAAAATTAAGAGGGGTGTACAGATTTTATATTTAATTTATTTGTGGGCACATTTTCATATTATCAAATTTTATGTGGAGGAATTTATAATTTCTGTATAAATTGGACTACTTATTATCGTAGGTTATAACTCTCCCTTTACCACGGTGGTAAAGTTTTGTCCTTCACCGTAGTCGTCACCTTAAAAAAATATGATGATATTATTCTGACTCGCCAAGTAGACACGATTTCCACAACCATGACCGACAGGCATAAATCCTTGTTAAAAAAACCTGGTCATGATCAGTCTTCGATGTCCTTTTCTTATGACCTGTCTATCATTTTAAGTTGTCCCTTTTCTTCTTTGTTTTTTCACTACGAAAGAAAAGTGACAATATCACGTTCAAGAATCATGCCAGACTCACTCAGAGCTGTTGTCAATGGCAAAGGTACTAAATTTCTATTTGGCAAAAACTAGTTGATAATAAATGAACTTATAGTTCTTTTTTTAATTTTTTGATTAAAATTATACTTTTTAACCAAATAAAGGTACATTGACAAAATTATAAAGATATATACATGCCTTTTTATGATGTATCCTTGTATTTTTTTTATTACAAAATATATATTACAATCATATTAATTTATGACTTAAATATGTTTTTAGTCTCTCATTTTTCATTAAGTTTTGTTTTTAGTCCCTTAAAAATAAAATGCGTCTTTTTAGTCCCTCATTTTTGAAAAATGGTCTCTTTTAGTCCCTGGGACCATATTTTAAATTCGAAAAGTTTTTTTTTTTAAATTTATACTTTGACCCCTCCCAAGCCTGATGTTCACCTTAACCAGTTTTTTTCGCTCTCCTCCCCCTCCACTGATGCATCGCGGCTCCCCCATCCCCGCTAGGAGTAGTTCCAACATCCTCCTTCGAAGCCATCATGAGATGCGGCCTCTCTCGTTCTCCTCCCTGTGCGATCGCGGTGGTCGCCTCCCTTCTCGTCATTGTGAGCAGCCTCCCTTGGCCGCGCGGGAATGGGGGGAGCGGTGCATCAATGGAGGGGGAGGAAAACGAAAAAACGGGTTAAGGTGAGCATCAGACTTGGGAGGGGTCAAAGTATAAATTTATAAGATACTTTTCGAATTTAAAATATGGCCCCAGGGACTAAAAGAGACCATTTTTCAAAAATGAGGGACTAAAAAGACGTATTTTATTTTTGAGGGACTAAAAACAAAACTCAGTGAAAAATAAGGGACTAAAAACATATTTAAACCTTAATTTATTAATATATTAAAAATTTATATTTAATTATCACCAACTCAACGTACTTTCACTAGTTCACGGATCTGTTCGATTCTTTGAGCATCCGCAGCGGGAGTTCTTGCTGCCTTTTCCAGTTAAGTACCCAACTTTTTAGCGATGGAGCTTTGACATACGCTAGTACCAAATAAGCACCGGTGCTTGTGCAAGCACCGAGTGCTTACACTGTTTGGTGGGGCCTCGTTGCATTTTATAGATAAAACTGAGTGATATGTAATTATTGATGGGATCCATTTAATAATTTTTTTGAAAGTGCTAGATTGGAGGAGTTGAATACCTATTAAGTACTTGTATTAAAAAAGTAAAAATAAATGACGTAGAAAAATGGAATCGATTTAAGTACTCAAATAAATTTATCCACTAAAGATGCTCTTAAAACATTGTTGCCTCAGAACAACTGTGACATTTCCATCATTACCCTCTTATTTTGGAAAACTATTCTAATCAAAATCACATATTAATAAATGCTTCAAGAACCGAATTTGATAAAAGAGCCTCACATACATGATAGAGCTGCGACAAGAATTTAATGACAACCATAGCTGGTGGTGGTTAAGCTGGTTGTAATAATAAAGATAAGTTATCGAGTCCCAAAGAGTTAAAAAGTGAACTGTGTTGAACTACCTGGCTTACAATGATGACAAGGGTGAAACACCATGTTAAGTATTTCACTATAGAGGTGGGAAAAAATTGTTCTACTATAACATGTTTATAAATCAGTACTTTAAAAAAAAAATGAGGGAGGGCCGAAGCGCATTATAAATCAGTACTTAGTTTGATAACAAAATGGTGCAATGAAATATTCAATAATTTTTTAAATTATATGAAACTGTATAAATTTAATCTAATATATTATTAAGAGGGTATTTAAGCAAACCAAAAGTTACACTCAAGGGAAGAAACCAATACACAACAAACATCCCTCGAGTGTATTTTAAACATGTAACATGTACAATGGGAAGATGGATCCATATATCAACCCTTCTCAATCCGCTTAAGTCCTTCGAGATACCCCTTATCAGCATTGGTTACGCGAGCTTGAAACTCAGCCCATTCACTTCTGCATCTGGTTCGGACCTAAAAGAGTCACCAGACAAACAAGAATAAAATATTTGTTTGTCCAAAATGAAAAGCTTAAAATATTTGTTTTTTTAGTTTTTTAACGGTATTGCAGAGGGTGAAAGAATGTCAGAGATAGAGTAATGCTACTAATACCAGTATACAACTGATCTTGCATTCACTACTCTACATAACTTGCACATGTAGCTCTAATAGAACATAAAAGAGAACTTGCAATGTAGAAATGCAACTTAAAAGAGAACTTAATGTAGAGTAATAGAACTAGCAAAAAATGTCTGTAAAGTCTAGCACAAATGGTTAAATCCATCTTGCGTTGCTAGGTTGGACATGGTTCGAACCCCGGTTGGGGCGCTTGCATGTGTGTGTGTTTACCATTTCTACTGGATCAAAAAAAAAAAAAACTAGCAAAAAATTGTGCCGAGTTACATCATTAGATAGGAAATACACATACCGCATCCCGTGGATCTTTTCCGTTGTCGGCCTCTCCCTGAAAATTATACGTGTACATCTCAGAGAAATTATATTATAAAATTAATACAAAATTTCTTGCAAAACAAGTAAAGGCTCAAATGGACTGTTATGGTGAGTGGAAGCAACTATTTATTGTCTTGCTCCCCAGAATGATAAATTCTTTGACTCGATAATATACGTTTTGTACTTCTGCAACAATACAAATGAATATTCTCGACAACATAAACATGAAAAGGATCAGCATTACTTCGAGTAGCTGTCCTTTCACATTCATCTTTTCATTTTCCTTTAATTGCCCCTCCCCCGAAAAAATGGAAAAGCATAAACAAGCTTAAACTTAAAAAATCAAATCAATATAAGAAAAAGCTACCATCTATATATAAAAACCAAAAGCTAGAACCAATTTACAAGAAAAGTCTTATCATTCTCCCCAGCATAAGTGACAAAAATCTAACCAGTAGAGCCTCGATTTTTTAACACAGATGTCCTAATCAATAAAAAGATAAGTGAAAAAACACTTGCAAAAGGAATAGCTTGAGGGATGCATTGGGGTTCCAAGGATACTAATTGGTACTTGAAAGGAATCATGCAGAAATATTATATTAAGGCAAATTCATAGCAACACTGTTAATCCTGAAGACATCTCTCTATTTATAAATGCATCTCTCTATTATAATAAATGCATCCTGAACTCCGAAGGCAATTTCGATGGTTCTTCCACTATATATTGTAAGCCAGAGATGACTAACCTGGTTCCCAAGAGAAGGAATTACTTGATGAATGATCCATTGAGAATCAATTACACCAATTTTTTCATGCGCTGGCTGCTAAAATTATGCAAAAAGAATTCAGATTAAAGCAAGGTAAACTAAATCAAATTTCTTGTTTTAAGAAGATTTTATTTGAGTGATGAGAATGTAATGCTGTATTGAGCACAAAATATACAGATTCCACACAAAAATAGCTCTTGGAAGATTCATAAACATGAAAGGGGCAAAAGACATGGAACTGTCAAAACCTCTTTGACTAATTCAAGAATAAATAAAACCATAGAATACATTTCAAGATTTACAATTGGCCATAATACTGATAATCTATATAGTAATTCAAGAGAGCGAAAAAAAAACAGAAGCCAAAATTCATTACTATGAACACAAACACAAATATAATACATGCTTACCAAACCAGGAAATTATGTTGTGGGATAAGTTCAAAAAGAAAAAAAGAAAAACAAAAAGTTATGCTTGATTTGAAATCCTTTGATTATATTCATATGGCTACTTATGAGCTTGGCATCTGAAGCCACACATGACCAACTGAAGCCCTAGGTATCAACAAGGCTAACGAAAAGGATACAAAGTCCGAGCACTAGGAATGAGCAAAAATTAATAGATAATAGAATTGCTTACCTCTACACATCTTCTGAGAGCAAAGTCCAATCCCCATCCATGCACTAGATCATTCTACCAGCATATATTTGGAAAGTTCATCAGGGTAATTAAAAAGTTTTTATATATCACACAAAAGAAAAGTTCACCTATTCATTATGTTACCACCACCATCATACGGGACATCAAAATGAAATATACCTGAATCATATGCCACACACAACGCCATGCTTCCCGAGAAAAGACAGGTGCCATAATTTCCACAAATCTAAAATAACACAAGAAATAATAATGTTAATAACATACACAAAGAAAAGAAAGTCCAGGTAGTGATATTTCAACACTAATTCAATTTTGAACCAGGGTGGAAGAGAGAGCATACGCAGCACAAGGAGGCAAATGTGGATCACTACACCATCCTGGTTTCTCTTCTGTAACCCTATTTGCCAATACATACATAAATGTTTTCAGACTTAAGAACACATTTGAAGTCATGAAAAAAGCACCTATTACATCAATGTTTAAAGTTAGAAAGAAAGGAAGGCCAAATTATTACGTGTGAACTTCGCTGTCACCCCTTCTCTTTGTCATCTCCCATGTCAATCCATTATTGGGCTCAAGACCCGGTTGAGAGATCTCCAAACCATGTTTCTTGACTAAATTAATATACCTAATGAATAGAATATAGTAAATTAATCAAACTAAAAGTTGCAGTTAAGGTCAAACTTGAGTAGATTAGACAGTTGAAAATAATACTTGTCTCCATTCAAATGTTCCACTCCAAGATCTTCATCCCAAATAAAAATATATTCATAAGCTGATACTATATCGGGGTGCAAAAATCTTTTAGCATACCACCTGTATGACATCAAGTTAGAAAGTAAATTGAATAAAAGTAATGGACTAATGGAGTGAAGCAATAGGATCATCACTTCTGATAATGATACACTGTTTTATGAATTCTTAAGTTAAATGTTAACACAAAAAATTGGTTTCCCACTGCTCAATAGGTTGCTCATGAATTCCACAAGTTAAATGCAAAAAAGGATAAGAAAAGGTTATACCATTTCGTTTGTTTCCTTGCACTAACATGGATTGCATTCTTTGACCACTCAAATTGATCCCATTCACTAGTTCGACCATCATAATGAAAGAGCAAAATTGCAAAATCATCAGAAAACTACAGAACAATTCAATAGTCAGTACTTTTCAAGAGAATATAAAATGGTAAATATAGAAATAAATTCAAATATATAAATGTAGTCAATCTCTGTAACCTTTTTTACTGCAGCATCGATATTATGCCTCTGATCATAACCAACAGTAAATGTTAATAAATACTTCGGCTTTTTCTTCAGGTCCTGCAGAATTCAGGGTTTCATTATAAGATTTGCCAAAATAAATAAATAAAAAATACCATGCCTAACATGTCAGCGCTATCCATATCAGCACAACAGATTATCAACATGCATGTCTCCTGGCACAATCACATGCAACTGCCCTAATGCATGCATAAGAGGTGCATGAAGACAGAATTGAGATAAGTGCACATTTATCTGTAGCCAATTTATGCATCAGGGGATATTGTTATGATTTGTCTTGTATGTCCTGTGCAAGTGAGGTTGAAGTATTAAAGAAATACAGCTAAGCATGGCTCTCTGTTTTCCCGTGACACACCCGACATTACAACCCAAAGACAACACATGCAAATGAGAGAGAGTGGACATGGGGGCTTGTTTCAATTTCAGTTAGGTCAAATTCTGAGTCATATTTGTAGTAGTGTAGTACTATACGAGAGCTAAAACCTATAAGCCACAGATAATTTCTTGCATAGTAAATAACTGTTTTTGTCATGTACTTCACTAGGTTCACCCCATAGTCTGCGCAAATAAAGATCAGATTGTGATACAACAATTCCTGGGGGTAGTGATTCAGCACCACGAGGATTTGATGGAACATTTATCTGCAAAAGTAGCAGTTTCAAATCAGACTTGATTTGCTTGATTCAACAATATGCCACTAACCTAAAGCAGGTATAATTCTATGATTACAACATGCTAAAGAAATCTATAGCTTCAATGCAACAAAAATCAACACAGGAAACAATTCTAGAAAGCAGCTTAACTGTAACAAAAATCTTGACAGTCCCTTATGGACGAGAGCTAAAGCTAATGCCTGTCAGATTGAATAAGCAATGAATTGTTAATATTTCTGAATCACTAGTTTGCATCTTAAACATATGATGTCAAATTTCAAAGTTGATAAACTCCTTATTCTTGAACATCGGCACCCAAATCATTGTTCCACAAACAACTACAAAATTATGTTGGTTCAAATAATAGTCTATTTCATCTAAGTATATAAATTGTTTATCATTCTGAAAACTTTCTTAGTTGATAAAATCATGAATGCTTGCACCTAATCATTGTTTTATAAAAAAAAAACATATGAGCTTAGAACAAAAGCTTACTTTCACATATATTTTTTGATTTTTTTCAATACAAGCAGATGTTTACTTCCTTGCTGGAATTAAAGTTTGTGAAATTTTTTCTATCTGGTATATAAATATTATCAATTATGGAACGAGATCATAAATAATCAGCCACAAATAAATTTTAAAATACAAATAATTTATATATAAAATTTTAGTAAATCAAATATTATTTGGCACTTCAATTTGTACACCTAAAAATCATAATAGAAAAGAAGGTTTAGTTGTTCATGATATTTTCAACGCACAGCAATTAGCCATGGAGAAAGATTATTAACGCAATTTTCCAACATATCTTATGTAAGATAAAACCATGGCCAGGAAATGATAATGGTACACATTCTGAAAAGGAAAAAACAAATGTCAAACTCAACCTTTCAAATGAACAGTTTCACCCATTATAGTAACAACCAAAGGATGTTCTCTTGGAAAATAATAATTGATCAAAATCTGAAGCTTTACATTTCTGAGAATATAACTGCATGTATGCAAATCCATATAAAGAATAAGCACGGAAATTACCTTTGGTAATCTAATTGACCCTAGGGCTTCAAGATGTTTGGTTCCAGAAGATTGGTCAATAACAGCATGGGATCTGTCTATGTCAGCTATAGAATCAAAAGAATTCTTTACACCTGAAAGTAAGCTAATCTGCAAAATATAACCAAAAAAAGGAAGGAAAAAATTAAAAGGATGATAAGTGCCTGATACAAAAATGAAGAGTTATAGTTGCAAATATTACCTTAGTCAAATGGGCGGATGAAATTGAAATACCAATAAAAAATCCAAAGGTAATTCCCATAATTGCTGTGATGATAATCCTGGCACTACCATTGGATCTTTTAAGTGCACTAGAGAAGAAATAGTAAACTAAGTTCAGGCATTTTGGTAGAATGGACACAAAGAACTAGTGCAAGTAAAAGGAAAACAAAATATTTATTTATATTAATATATAGAGCAAAGAAAGGTATCATTACTCTGTTAAGCTACAAAACAATTTTGTTCTTACCTGCGCTGCATTATTCTCATGCAGTTAGTATCTGCCACAATCAAGTCAAGATATTTGTCACCCAGAAAGTGTTCAAACTTCAAATCCTTATGCAAACTGTGAAGCAAATACATTGCCCTTCAACAATCAAAAGAAAGACAAATTTTAAAACATGATAAGTAACCAGGCTTGGTGTGCATCTATCTACTTATTTGTCAGTCTGCCTTTCTTTCCATCTTAGTGAAGATAGTCATGGATGCATGTATATCATGCGAATGTTAGATGGTAGTCATGGATGCATGCATATCCTTGTGTCCAAGTGCATGCATCTGCATTTGTGTGTGTGAGAGAGGGAGATGATTGTGAGAAGATAAAGATGTCAAAATATTGTAGTTTATCAGTAACATGTTTTAATACGTTGAGACCAATAACTTCCAAAGCAAAGAAAGTGTCAAGCATTTAAAGCCACCTCAGTGATAGGGGGTTAGGGTAGTTTATATGCCATCGTATATTCAAATTCTAACTGAATGTTGGGTGGTAAAAAGTCAAAAAGAGGTATCTTAGTGTTACAAATATGAGAATGTTACGATGGATAGGTGGTTACACACGACAAGAGGAGATTAGAAATAAGATCATTAGAGAGAAAATTGGGATAGTCATCACAATATAGAAGATGGTAGAATCTCATTGGGCATGCATGGAGAAGAGCCATTGAAGAATCAATAAGGAAAATAAACCAAAATAGTCCAATAGTTTGAGACAAAGAGAAACCAAAGCAAACAGCAAACTATTATTCAAATCATTAAATGTTCTATCTTTAGACCTAATACATGATAGGACTATATAGCATTGATTGATCAATTATTCAAACCCCCTCACCAACATTGGATAAAAAAAATTAAAGGATCGAGTGTTTTCAAGAGCAAAGAGAAACCTGATGCGGATTTTAGCAGCTAATACTCGAAATACTTGACTACACTCATTACTAATTGTAAGCATTTCTAGCTCTGATACTCTAAGTTCGTATCACAAGTCAAAACTTAGTCATAGCGCAGTTTTCCCCAAAAAGAAAAGCAAAATCCACTAAACGAACCAAATGAAATTGAAATGGCGATGAATTACCATTGAAGAAGGAAATTGTGCAATTTCAGAGCCACATTGCATCGTTGATCTGCAAAACACAACACAACACAACACCGAATTCAGTAAATTACCGCGGAGTATATATATATTTTTTACAACATCTTTCGTGAAGAGGCAAAAAGAAAGTTTCCATTGAACTTACAGAATCGATTGGAGAAACACTAAGGTTGACGTTCTTCTTCGATCTCGATCGAATTAAGAGAGAGAGCCAGAAATTATATACTGAGAATTTCACAGGAGCAAACAGGCACTTGACCATTGTTTTGTTCAGGTGTGAGGTCAGGTGTGTGAGTAGGTTGTGCTGCAGAAACTGAAAATACGAAACTACCCCCACCTTCGGTTTTTTAATTCCCTTGCCGCATTTTTTAATCGCCTGTAATAGCGTGCCAAGTTGTGGACACGTGGAAATGATACTCATGACTCATCAGTTTTGATTCTGACTGTGACTGTTCCGCTCGCACCATTAGATTGGACGGAAGCTGTACCATCGGATGGTCCAGAAAATTCAGAAGTGGTTGAATGATTAGATTTAACTATCCCATTTTATTTTATTTTATTGTTGTGAATGGATCAACACGTTTTCTGTTTTTTAATTACACATATGGAAAATCCTTAAATTTTGCATTAGCTTAATCAGGTGAACCATTATTATTTCCTACTATAACTTAAATAATATATAGTTAATGATACATAATTAGAAAAAAAATCATACTTAAATAACACTTAAGAAATTCTTTCCCTCATTCACATATGTTAAAAATAAGACACGAATTATGTTTTTAAAAAACACGATATCATGATAATATAGTTAGTAGCTAGGTAATGAGTCATACAAGCTATTGAACCTTTGTTTTCTTGGGTGGTAATGACTATGAGAGCATATTGATAAATGATTGTCGATATCATCTCAGATATTTGCTATTTCCTTCATGCAATTTTGATGTCCTTCCTTTAAGTTGGTAAGTTGACAATGCCATGCCAACCTATCGTTTTTACAGCGAACGTAATGTATGATTGCCTTGTCAAGTAACTGCCAGACTATCCCCTTTTTTTTTGGTCAAGGGAGAGCCTATTACCATTTTAACAAGGGCAATTTCTATATGTACATACATAATTTTCCATGTGCACATACATGTCTATTAGTTCCGCGGGTTTATTTTTTTTCAACACACATATGTCCGCGGAACTATTAGTTTCGCAGGCATGTATGTGTTGAATTACAACCCGCGGAACTAATAGTTCCGTGGAGAATTATAACCCGCGGAGCTAATAGTTCTGCGGACATGTGTGTGTTGAAAAAAAATAAACTCGCAGAACTAATAGTTCAGCGAACATGTATGTGCAGATAGAAAACTATATATGTACATATAGAAATTACCTTAACAAGTGTTCAAGCCTAAGGGTGGGTTTGAACACTTGTTTATAGAAAAGCCCAAGGTTTGACCAAAAACAAGAAAAGCCCAAGGGTGGCAACAGATGAAGCCCAGTGTTTATAGAACATTGCAGTAATTGACCTAGTATTTGTGGTTGACAAAAAAAACCTAGTATTTGTAGTCTTGACCAAACAAAAAAGAAACCTAGTATTTGTAGTCTGACTGAATGCAAATATGCAATCCACAATATTAATAATTGATAATATAAATGTTTCAAGCGCAAAAATGAGTTGACAAAAAAAATGTTAAATCTTGTCATTTTTTTGTATTTTATCCAAACAATTCAAATAAACAACACTTTGCTATTTCAAATACAAATGGCCAACAAGGTTGTAGTTGGAAACCAGCTCAAGTATTTAATATTTAAATATAAACAAGTTAAAATTTTAGAACTCCAGTCCTCCACCAGATAATCCTCCCGCATGGCGCATGTAACTTAAAATCATAAAAGAAATATCCATTTGTTTTTACCCTTACACGACATGAAAGTTGCTAATAAAGTCTGGGCGATCCTATTATTATTATAACAAACGAACAATTAATTTATCTGAGACTGAGTCTTTTGGGTGAATTTGAACTTGCCACTTTACAATATCAACAATTTAATTACAAATTTTCCTGAAGAATGATATTGATATGAGTTCCATCATCACCTTGTCTTTTTGGGAAATACGAGGGCAACTCATTGCTATTCCCCCTAATCCCTTGACAACAAAATCGTGGACCCAATTTCCCACTTAATTTTAAACAAGACAAAAAGAATTTAAAATAATATATAACGAATTAATTAGATCAATGAAATTATTCAGAATTTGGAGCAGCGGTGTGGCAGACCCGTATCATGATCCACAATCACTATTTCTGTGGCATTGTCACACCTAAGCACATCCTGACCCAACTTAGCTGCAGCAGCCTTGAGGCCCTTGAGAGAAACTGGCTGATTGAAGAGGTTTAGAGATGGCAATTTTGAGGCTGGGGGAAATTTCATTCCTGGCAACAAATTTCTGAAGTCATCCTTCAACAATGGCACCTCAAAGTCTTGTTTGTCATGCCTCACCACATTGTCTTTAGCACTAATGTGTGCCCCTGGTTCCATATGGTTGGTTGAAAAGCTTGCCTGCCCTGGGAAATTTGGGTAGAGACTAACATACCCTCTAAGATACATCATGTCTATAAGGAACTTCTTCCATGAAGCCTGCCACCCATTTGTCCTAGACCTTGGGATCTGAACTGGGTTTGCCTTGGCATCCTCGGTGAACCTCGTGTTCATGTAAACATAGAACTCTCTCCATTGCTTGGGAAAGAATACTGCTCCCCAACTGCAGGGCAATTGATGGAGGTAAGGTGTGTTGGGATGGATGTGTTTGAAGAATTCAGTGGCATTCCATTTAGGCCTTTCCTTGACAACTTCAACAAGCTTTGGGGTGTAGAGGGAAATGGAGGAGAGCTCAGGGAGAGAGACCTGGGGGTCATAGTGGTAAGACAATAGTGCATACTTGATCCACAGGTAATAGTAAGGAGAAACTTCAATGTCATCTTCAAGTAGGAGACCAAAGTCATCATCAGAAGAAGGATACCAACTCTCACTCACAGCTCGGATGAGCCCTCCTTGGATAATTCTCCTCCTCAGGGTCTTGGGTCCATGAGGCCACTCAAATGAACTCACTAGCCTTATAGTTGCCTCATCTACCTTGCTGTCCATATTGAAGGTGATGGGAACTTCATCCCCAATATAGTAGGCACTGCTCAGGGATTTGAGAAGCCTTGTCAGAGAATTGGCTCGGTTTTGGGTAATTATGTTCACAGATATCCTCATCCGGTTCCAATCTGTGCATGAAAATGAGACACCTCAATCAATGATTGCATTTAGTATTAGCTTAAATTTTATTTGAGTTAGGTGTTGTATGGCTTATCATTTTTCAACGGATGAACATATGGGATATGATATATCCGCAAATAAATTGCATAAGATTTTTTTCTTACTTGGCAATGCTGTTGAGCGTAGATCAGCCATCCAAAGAACTTTTGGCACTGTGGCCCTTGGCAAAAGAACCAGAGTGGTGCTGTTTGAAAGGCTCTCCGATGCCATCTCGAGAGCTTTCCTCACATTAGGGTCAATGTCAGCTACGGTGATTATGACACTGGGATTGTGAATTTTGATCAAACCCTTCATGCTGGAGTATATTGCTTGTATCACTGGCACCTCAGAGTTTGATGCCCCACTGAGTGCTCCAATTGCCAAATCAAATATCTTGAAACGACGCTCTTTGCAGACCAATACAGGCCATCTCAGTGCTCTTGCAGCATCTTCACAGGAGCAGAATTTGCCTCCAGAGACAACAATGTAGGCCTTCTTGCCAACTGTGGACCTGAACTTGTCAAGAAGAGGTGCAAGTGCCTTCACTTCCTCCATGGAGTGAGCATAGAAGAGTGCATCGATTTTCTGAGGATACATTGCTGCCCATTGGGTCACGTAACCAGTTGAGAGTGCTCTCCACCATTGGTCATCCCTGACTTGAACCATGTCTTTGAAAATTACAGTGGTTTCGGACACGTAGGCAAGCCTGTGTTCACTATCACCCCAAGTTTCCTTGTCATTAGGGTCAATCGGAAGAACAAACGAGCCAGCATTCCTGTATTTCTGAAGTTGATAGCTACAATTGAAAAAACAAAAATCAGATGAAATAATTAACGTGAAAACTTGGGACAAATCAACACACTATAATACTATAAAAGGGTGGAGTAGTAACAACTGTTGGATAGATTAAAAAAATTTATTTTTATATATTATATACGAGATTTCAACACAATGTAAATTAGTACTAATTAGCAGCCTATTCTGTTTTTCTTTATCAGACAGTGCTAAAATATAGGAACGAACGCATTCTTAACCAAGATCGTATAACATTAACCTGTATTATTTTGTGAAGTAATCCACCGTGTCTTCAGTGTAAAAATATTGAATTTAGTAATTATGGTCAATTTGTAAAAAGACACGGCACAATTCTTTTGGTAGCCTATTGAAAGAAAGTCCAATTTCTCATTCTGAAGTCAAACACGATAGTATATGAATAGTGCAAGTAGTGCTACTTATTAGTGTTTGTGAACCTAATAGCGCCAACTAATTGCAGACTATGTACTTTGGCAAAGTCAAATAACGATTGTTTGACTCGTATAGTCAGAGTTCAAATAACCCATAATCATAATGTAAACCATTCGATAATGACTCCATTTGCTGATTAAAGTGACTGTGTCATATTTTTACTACACCTTTCTATTTTCACCAACTAAGAACAGAACATGTTTGGTTTTTAATTAGATATTTACATTTGAGTTTGAAGAAATGTTTGTTTAGAAGGAATTTTATAGTTAGCAGCATGCACTAAAATATAACTTGACAAAATGGTCAAGTAAAAAATGTAAAAAAGTAGAATTTGAGCACATGGGGCATTCCATACCTGAGGTGCAGATCTTCACCAGTTGCGAAGGTAAAAGGAGTCTCAATGAAGAGCGTCTTGACAAGCTCAGCAGATAAAAACCATGAGCTAGATAAGAAATCCACCTGCACAATCCTATCAACCGTGATATCATAAGCAGGATCTGGCAAATACAACCCTGCCTCTTTAGATCGAACCTTCCTGTAACTCGGGAACGTGAAATCCTTCTGCCTAAAAGGCAATATCCTCCCTATACTACCCAAAACAGAGTTTCTGTACTTCTCTGTCCCAGCCACGTGTGCCAGAATCTGCAACATCTTCCTACCAGGAATCATGTCATCATCAAGAACGTAAACCAAATCAGCTTCCGTCTGAAGAGCCATTTGGAACCTTCCATAGTACTTGAAATCATAGCTCGAGCTTATAAAACTGATCCTCGAATCGTTGTAGTGATCCACGATTCTCTTCAGAGACATCTCATTGGGGCTCCCGAATGAAAGCACCCAAACACGATGGAATGGGAGGGTCTGTTGTAGCAATGAATCAAGCTGAGCACAAAGTGTTTTCCTCTTGAAGTGGTTCAGCAAAACCGTTACTTTTGGTCTGTTATTTGAGTCCCATTTGGATTTCATTGCCAATAGCTCAGCTAGAGTTTCTGTGCCAGTGTTCTCACTCTGGAACTTCAGAATCTCTTCATAAAGCTCTCTTTTTGACTTGATCATCTGCAAATCACTCGACTTCTTCTGCATGAAATCTATCTTCTCACTCTGGCACACTTCTTCATCAGATGGAAGAGTAATGGGCTTGGGCTTGATTTGGGCCTCTTTGATGAGAGATGAAGAGGCTTCTTGGTAGTGGCCCAATACGTGGGGTCTGATCATGAGGTGGTGCTTCCATTGTTGTGCGAGTTGGGTAGCCCATGTGAAATCTGGCTTGGTTGGTAAATCTATTGAGGGGCTTATGTAGTACAATAGGAATGTTGCATATGCTGCAAAGATGAATTGGAAACATGTGAGTGCTGCCACAAGCTTGGTGTTAGTGGAGGAAACTTTTTGAGCTTTTGATTTGGCCTTTCCTCCTCCACTAACAACATAGTCGTTAAGCATACCTTCCAAGCTATCCCCGCTTCTCCCAGATGAACTTCGACCAAAAGCCATTTTACCTATAGAAAGATGAACACAATGTTATGCACTGCATGCATATTATATATAATGTATTATATTGGTGGAGTTTGGGAGAAGTTAAGTAATATAAAGTGAAGGTGAAGTAGACATGAAAAATGCACCAAAGGTCACATGGGCTAAACGCTTTGTGCTAATTAAGAAATGCAAGGTAAATGAGTTTCCTTTTCGTTACTAAAACCTCAAGACACCATTAAAAAGCCTGATTAAGTGCCGCATAAAAGGCCTACCCCTGCTGTTTTTGGCACTGCATGAACTCCTTACTCTCATATTTGATCTTTCATGTGTTCTGTTTTTTGACCCATTTTATTTTTCTTTCTATATTTTCACTTTTATGTATCCCACGTTCAAATTCTTGAAACCAAATATACTAAAGAAATAAAATAAAAAAATGAACAAAGCATGATCTACTGCATTGGTCAAAACTCAAAATCAAATCCCAAGGTTAAGAGTATCTCCTCACTTTACTTGGAAAGCGTCAAGTAGGAGGCAAAACATATATTAATTAATTAATATTGTTTAACAATTAAGGCACAAATAAAGAAACACGAGAAAGAACATGGGGGTGGATGGAGGGCATGTATGTATGCATTACTCACTAGCTTGGATACAAAGACAATGTGCAAAGGGTGAAGTCAAGAAACAGAGCCTGCCTTTTTCTTCTTCAGCAAAACAAGGCTAAGCTAGAGTAGAGACCTAAAGCTACGTGAGGCCCTGTAATATATACAATCTCTCTCTATATATGTATATATGTATATGATTCACACAATTAGTGGCTGATTTTGCTGTCAATGGTGAGGCCTCGTTTGGTTACCGTAACAAAGAGTGCAAGTGTTGGCTAGGAACAAGGAAGATTGAGTATTAGAAGAGATAAACTAGAAATGTTTATATATTAGGTATATTTGACTTTTTTGAAGTAAAACGCGGAATTGAAGTTATCAGCAAGCTTTCTTAATGGCTAATCGCCGAACTTGGGCAGGCTGGATGCATAAAATTTATTGCTTGGTTCGTTTGAGAAAGAGATAATAATTCAAATAAATATTGGTCGTTTAGGCAAGAAAAAAAATGTAATGGAATAACAACAATTAATGGGAACACAATGTTTTTTTTCTCTCTCTGATTTGGCCCATTTTCATTTCTCTTTTCATTTTTTTTCTGGTGATTTTCCATTGGAGTAGCAGAAAGATTGAAAAGAAAAAAAATAACGGACAAATGGGTTTAGATGTTAATTGAGTGGTCAATTACAGCTCGCATGCAAAGTTTAGACTTCACAACATAAAAAGATTAAAGGTTAAATATGTTTTTACCCTAAAAAATATGGAACACATTGATTCTACCCTTTTTCATCATATTTTGAACACATTTTTTATGATTACATTATTTTTTTTAAAAGTCAATATACTGTTTAATAAATATCAATTTAAAAAACAAGCACAAGTTGGACATTTTAAAAAAATGAATCAAGCATAGATTGTATTGAAAAATGTATTTGAAATGTTGCGTTACTAGCTAGTTGCTAGTATTTTCTATTTTAATAAGTGATTTTTTCACATAGATCTCATTTTTCTGTCGTGTTTTTTTAGTGTTTTTCGGCATTTGCATGCGCTGGTGTTTGTTTTTCTCATCTTGGTGCGGTGTTTTGTTCTCCCTTCTTGGTGAGTGTTCGTTTGGTTCAGATTGACTGATTTACTTTGTTTCACTACAGATTCTCTTATGACTGAGTCATCAACGTTGCAGATCTGGGACGTGGGTACTCCGGTCAATATGAGTTTGTCATTTTTGTAGGTATTGTCACTTTTGATGGCATTTTGCTATGTTATGCTATTAACTTGGGTGTTGTGAGTTTATTTACAGGTTCATCCCTTTCAGTTTTTAGCGATGTTGAATTTATAATGCATTCGATGTATTTTACCAATTTGAATGAATGAATACCTTTTTTTGTCAAAAAAAAAACTAGTAGCTAGTATTACTCAAAACATAAAACTTTTGACATTTATTCCATAAAAAAAAGCATAAATCTTACGATCCTCATCCTACACTGATTCTCTAAGCTCTGCTCAATTTTTCTCTTTTTGATCAACGGATTGAATCTCAAAAGAAAAACAGAACTCACATTGAAATTTGAACACAGTAGTTAGCCTTCATAGCAAGATTCCAAATCTACAGTTTACACTAACAATTGGAAATGTAAGAGCACAGAAAATCCGGCTCTAGGAAATTGTGATCTTCATTCTACGATAATAGTTCCTTTAATTGTATCACATTCTGATTCTGATGCACTAACAATTGGCATCTCCACAAACTTCCATCACCATCTAATCATCTCTAGATTTCACAATTTGAGGACTACTACTAATCTAGCTGTGTTCACTTTCCCAGCTTAGCTTGGAGGCAACTTTTTCATGTTGTGGGAAATATTCCTATATAAAGGGTGAAACCAAATCTCATCAGTTCCAGTAAAAGAATGGTATTAGACAATTAATGACTAAACTAATACATTTAATAATTAATTGTCTAATAGATGGCATGGCAATTTTACCTCCATATTTTTGACAAGCTCTTTTGGTGTTGGGGCTGACACAATTATATGGCGAGCGGTGGGGCTGATGAACCCTTCTTCCACAGCTTTGTCAATGAAAGACAAAAAGGAATTGTAGTATCCATCAACATTCAGCAACCCCACCTTCCAAATTGAACCGAAACTTTTTCATTTATACATATTTTAAATTTAAGAGAGCAATTTTTATAATGTACAATTTTATAAGATAATCTTGCAGTATGGGGAAGGACTTTACCGGTTTATCATGGATGCCAAGTTGAGCCCATGTTATCACCTCAAGGAGCTCCTCAAGTGTCCCATAACCACCTTCATACACATAAATACATCCACTCATAAAAAAATACACAAAAATACATGTTTTTCAAAAATTATCGCACTACTGGTAAAAAAAATTTATCTCACTAAAAATAGAAAAAAAAAACCTATAAAATTTGGCATATCAAAAAAAGAAATAGAAAAAATAACTATTTTTTAATAATTGCTTGCTCTAACATGGGGCTGGGGCAAACAGGATGCCATCATTCTGCTTCAATTACATTTACATGCTATCCAAGGAATTTGATAATTTTATTTTATTTACTTGTTTTTTTTATTTCTATTTCTATTTTTTCTTTGTAATATGCTTTTCTTGATTTATTATTTGCACATATTAATGAAAAACCTAGAGAGGAGTCCTAATCAATGGCTCTAGGAATTTCCTAATCAATAACCATCGACAGTGAAAAAATTTGCATATAGTAACGACAGTAAAATAATTGGGCCCCCTTCTCAGTTTTTTTTAATTTCAATATTTGAACAAGACATTATTATTGGACCCAAAAAAAAAGGACATTATTACAGATATTTTTATGAAATTGGTCCTTTTAACATTATGTGGAGACCCTCCCAGTAATTTGAGTCATAAAAAATGGAAAGAAGACAAGATGCCCTTATCCTAAAGGATTTGGATAGTTTTTTTCCATCAGAACAGTGAACTCTATTTGTTTTTTTTTTTCCTTTTTTTTTGTTTCTAATAAATACATGAATTGTTAGGTTACCAAAAAAAATACATGAACTGTTAAGTGTTAAGAGAGAGGGAGAAAACTTGACCAAAAAAAATAAAAGAGAGAGGGAGAAAGCTGCCCATATCATGGGCCCCCAGTTTCTTTGGGTCTGAGTGCATAATGCCAAACCGAACCAGTTTGATAACCATGCTAAAACGGCACGGGCTCACAGCTCACACCCCAAAAGCTAGCTCAAGGGGGGAGGGACTCCCCATGCTTATAAAGACTTCACAGGCCCCCTGACCATCCAATGTGGGACTCCCAACACGCCCCCTCAAGCTTTGATACTATGCTAAAACGGCACGGGCTCACAGCTCACACCCCAAAAGCTAGCTCAAGGGGGGAGGGACTCCCCATGCTTATAAAGACTTCACAGGCCTCCTGACCATCCAATGTGGGACTTCCAAAACGTGCCAAACCAGATAGGGATGGAAATTCCAGTATTATTCCGCCCATAATTATTATGCGTATTCTAAAAATTATTTTTTATCCAATTAGAGGTGGGTATTGATTATCGAGTATTGAATATGAATTATGAGTATCTGTGCAAAGTGATATGTCCGATGGGGATTATAATTTTACCTAGCAACGGATGGAGCTGGAGAAGCGGGAATATGGATGGGTACTTTGTTACCTTACCAGTTCTCCCATTCCTTCTGAATCACATATATAATTTAGAGGGAATTTTCTTGTTACATGGTGCAATGTTCTAGGGTGAAGCAAATTAGTGTGAATGTATACTATGGTTTGATAATTGGATCAATGATATTCTTTTTACATTTCCTTTTTATCTCTCTTGTTTCCTATGGAGTGTACACATTACAAAAGGAGGTCACACAATCTTTATGTTCTGATATTTTTAAATCCGAATCTTATCTTAGAATTTTTGTCATGTAATGCACAATTGAATTGAAGTGGTGCATCAAGTAAGTTGGAAAAAAATAGCTTTTTGGACATTGTACGGACTTCGTCCGAAACATGTCCGAAACATGCTTAGTTTTAGTTTATGGAAAGGTGTACCACTCTCCTAAATTCTAAAGAAACTTTAAGTGAGATTCCACGAAAATATAAAAATGAAAAAATTCATTAAAAAAAAAAACATGAAAAAATAAATACATTTTTATCATATCATATATTTCATAATTCTTATAATCAATTTATTTTAATAACATCTAAATGTTATATTATTCTCTAATTTCAAGACACTGTGATGTGCAATTGACACGTCACATGTAAAAAAATTGTGTAACACTCTACTAAAGAAAACTGTTTTAGTTAAAGAAAAACATTAACAACACACTTTCTAACACATTTTTTACGTTGGGTAGAATTCACGTGGATCGTGTTAAAATCTCATCATTTAAATCAGGTGGC
The DNA here is from genome assembly GCA_030159175.1 of Glycyrrhiza uralensis. Taxonomy (NCBI): domain Eukaryota; kingdom Viridiplantae; phylum Streptophyta; class Magnoliopsida; order Fabales; family Fabaceae; genus Glycyrrhiza; species Glycyrrhiza uralensis. The sequence goes on along the minus strand of BRZY01000007.1, from coordinate 38,804,642 downwards.
TTCCTTCAAGTCAATTTTATGCGAATTCTTAATATAGGCATAACATGATGATGATGACAATATAGAATCATGTGAATGATGTATACTCATAAAGTGTCCACGATAATTGATAAGAAATACTGGAGGAAGCAGGTATGTACCAACCGGGTAAGGCAATAAAGGCATCAGAATTCCTAGCCATCTCTGCTTTCCTTTGATGCATGTCTGCTACCGCCTTCACTTCCCCCACTGTCTCTCCAGTGAGCTGCAGATAACCCAAATCAATCCAAATTCTCACTGAAACAGATAGTAATTGCAAACAGCTTTTGCGCGTGTGAGAGAGAAATAGAGTGAGTCTTCCAAGAATATGCATATGTTAAATATGTTATGTATAATTATAATCAAGGGAAGGAAGAAGAAAGAGAGAGGTGTAATATGTAATGATGAGTGTTTACAGTCATTGCAGCAGAAAAATGGGCTCAATTGGAAATCATATGGCCAGGCTTTTATCCTTGGGAGAAGAAACAAATAAGTCAGAAGAGGGACAGTTACTTCCTCAATGATGAGAAAATGGGGATGGGGTGGATAATAAAGATAAAAGCAAGGAATGCCAAAAGAATCTAAAGGGAGCTAATATGGAACTTGGGAGAGAAGGACAAAATGGCTCAGAAGGAAAGACCCCAGATTGCCAGGTGTATTGATGGATAAGTTTGTAACTCAAACAAGGAGAAGCAACCACAAGTCCCACTAAGAACCGCACATGAATCGCAAGAAAGGACAAAGTGTGAGACTCAGATTTTGGGATAACAAAAGTATGGTGGAAATTCACTTAAAAATAGGCTATACCAAAGCATTTGAACAAGGGTGTGAAATGGAAGATGAAGAGCATATATGATATATATTGGGGTAGAAAGGGAAAAGGATGTTGATAATTCTCTCTGTCTCTCTTTCCCGGTGTTTGTGTCCCCTGTCGGGTCATTTTCTTTCTTTCTTTTAATTTGCAATTATTATGATTGATGAAATACTTCCAAAGCACCTTAACATTACCTCTCTTGGCATAAGTGTTCTGGGAATCACTCTGCACACAAACACAAGACAAAAGTTATAAGTTGAGTTTGAACAAAATATAGAAACCAATAGAAATCACAACGAAGTAAGATGCTCTCACCCAATTACATGGCGACCTCCATTGTAAACAGCCTGAGAAATCAACCCCATCAATCCAATGCTGCCTCCTCCATAAACTAGATCAATATTTCTTGACACCTACCCAACCCCAGAGTTAAGGATTAAAGACTATGGCCCCGACAACTCTAGTTCTTAATTAAGAAACTTAGAAAGATATGTGCATGTATGGACCATGGACAACAGAAGTACAAGAAAAACGAAAAACTCGTGAAAAAAGCAGCGAAACTGAAATGAAAACTTGAGAAAAAGGTTAGAGTTTAGATGGTGTCACAAATGAAATGTTTTTTCCCCACTTCAGATGAACGAAATGACGAGACGTCATGTATTGACTATGCCCGGATTGTAAATACTAGCATACGGAAGTAAAAATTAAAAAGGGTATAAGCTTAAACAAATTAATTTTACATGAGAAACTAATAATACAAAAAAGAAAAAGCAAATTCAATTTAAATTTAAATTTAAATTTTAAGCAGTACATGAGAAATCCAATTTGTGGGAAGAAAGGTTGCATGACATCAAGCAGAAGTTTAATTTGTTTGAAATTGAATAGAATTGTGTTAGTGTAGTGGCTTAATGCCTCCTTTGTACCCAAAAAGAAAAAGAAAAAAAATTGAATAGAATTGCTACAAAGAGAAGCAGAGCTAATAAGAAGAAGAGAGGGGGCATTACCAATTCCCTTCCAAGCTCAATAGCAGCGTCCTTATAACTAGTTTTGTTCCCTGGGCTACTGCCACAGAACACACAAATCCTCTTGAACTTGGATTGCTTCATCTCTGTTTCTCTCTCCATGTTCCTCTCTCTCTCTCACACACACACACAACACTGTGCGAAGTTAAGAAAGTAGCCTTTGTGTTTGTGTCTCACGGTTCGGCTTGACAAATTGGATATGAGCGGTTAATGGTACATGAGCTTGTGCCTATGCTATATATAACAACGGCAACACAACACGGGTATACGTTTGCACACGTCCTCACCCACATCATCGAAGATCACGCTGACTCACCCCTCCCCCCAACCAACTTGTAACATAGGGAGGGAGGGAAAATTTGATCCAATGATGTGTGTGTCTTTCTACTTTACCATATGGTCCCCTCTATCACCATTCAATAAAAGACAATCCGTGGTCCTATCCTATGTCAACATCATTGTGCTTTCTTTCTCCTTTTTTTTTTCTTATTCGGTAAAATGGGTACTCTTGTGTCTCAAATTTCAATGACTAATGACACCCAACAACCTGTTTTAAGGATATCCTAGAATTCTCCAATGCCAAGTTTCAAGTGAGCTTGAGAATAAAATGTAACTTCAACTTGTGTAAGCCATAGAATGCAGGGGAAGTTGACCAAGCATTGGTTAATCAATCTAGTAGATTTTAGATTCTTTTTTAATTCTTAACGCACAGTTTGGAAGGCACTGTTTGAGATGAGCTCGTGAAAAAAACACTTTCCCGCTCCACCGTCCTTGCTTGAAAAATTGGTAAATTCCTTTGGGACTAGCTAAACCATAGGTATCTTCCATCAGGGTTGACTAATTGTAATCAATCTTGTATTAGTACTTTATCACATTCGCTTGGTTTTGGCATCCAACTAATCGTGGCCACCCACCAACTCCGATAATTTCTCTCTCTATCTGACACTGTTCACTGTATTAATTCTGTAAGAAGCATGATGATATAAGACATTCAAGCATTAATCACAGACACGCATTGGTGCGTTTGCCAATACATACATGTACATCATGTGGTACCATAAATTATGTTCATAGTGTCTAAGATATAAAAGTTTGCTTTTACACCCCAGACAAGGTTTACATTTAAGCTTACATTGCCATGGTGACCCATCACCCACACTTTGTTTAAGTATGTACCCTCAGCCTTGTTGCTTTACAGGACAAGCTTGATGCATGCCTAGGAAACATTCATTATTTTTATTTATCAATTAGATTCAATGCATGTCTGGGTAGCCATTGGGAGGCCCCGCATACTTAAGCTATGGTTGTCAGTTCAAATTACATTGAATAAATTTCAATAACAGAATTTGTGAGAAGCAACAAATATTGTAAAAAAGCAACAAGATATATTCTTTTGGTGCAAATTGAGTTTGGTGACCTCCCAACGAACCCCAAACATACCCTCAGAATTAGGTTAAATCGAAAAGGGTTCACTCACCTCCATTTCTATTGTACGTAGGCCAACTTTGTTGTCCCTATATTATTTCATACTTGCCCTGCTACCCGTGATTAATTATTTAATCTAACTCTTATAAGGACCTTTTATTTTAGAAGGTAAAGTGTAAGACATCACAATCTCGATAAGAAAATCAAGAGTTGATATTCTGGTACATTCATAAACTGTTATGTATGTATTCATAATATCAAGTTATTAACCATTATTTTTTCGTTGAGATTACTTACTTTACAGTAAATCGTTCACTTTAGCGAAACTAGTTCCTTAATCATTAAAATACAAGGAATATTTTAAATTATTATGTGAATTCATACTGAATTATTAGTACTTCTAAAACATCAAATTGCTCTGTTTGTTAGATCACCTGCAGACTCAATTGGTCTGAACAACGACGTCATTGTGCCATCTAAAAGGTGATTTTAATTACATGTACATCTCATATGGTTAACTAATTACAATAAGGAATGTATCCAACCCCCTTTCTTTGTATTTTTTTCCATATATTAAACAAACTTGGTCTTTAAGATGGATTAATTAAAATCTCAAGTTTGTATGGTTTTGGTGAATTCATCCGTGCAATAATAGAGGTTCAGCAGAGCTTCAAGAGAGGACAAACAGTGAATGCGTACTTCATTAACACCAACATTGCTTTGCTCTGCTCTATATAGGATAGGTGATGAGAACAAGGATAAGCCATTCACTCCCAGCCATTCTTTGTGAAGAAAATCATGACCTGCAGTCACCAAAGAGTCCTTATTGGAGATAACAATTCTAAGCCAATAAGAACTCGATACCTATGAAACCCCATGACACATTGGTCTAGCCAAATTTGGAAACGTTTCATCTGTCACAAACTCGAGTGTGATTTTTTGCACTTTGTCTCCTTCATATATAACAACCAGCCAAATTCTTTGACTATGTCAATCAATTAGCAACAAGTTATACGTATTCCCACTTTCCCATCTTTTCTCAGATAAGATGTGTGGCATTTTATTGACAAACAATATTGCAAATTAGCCTTTATACTTTCTTTATTCTTTGTTGGGGGAAAGCATTACACTGTGTTATTATTAAAGAAATAAATGTTCAATGGAAGAAAGAGTGGTAGTGGGGTAATGGGGTTGTCATTTAATGCTCCAAGTTTGTTAACTAGACTTTTCAATATCAAATTAAAATAAGTGACTCAAACAAAAACTGCTCTCAAACTTATTTCATTAGTCAAATCTGGATTGCTGAGTTATATTATATTTATGTATGCCAAAGTTTTTCTTTGCTGGAGGGATCAAAGAAGTGTTAACACTTCTGTTTGCCCTTTTTGTTGGAGTTGTCAAGGATTTGAGTTGTGCCATCATCTTGTGCATTTGCAGGCCACTGAATCATTGAGTTCTTTCCGCAACTAACTGGTGGAATCCTACTCAGATAATCAATCATATTCATTCCCGCACAAGTTAAGAACCCATGTATGTCCGTCCGTCCCCTAGCCTCTTCATTTCATAGGTGATTTTCTCACACCACTTTTTTATACTCACTTTGAGCATATCTCTATTTCTTTCTTGTCTTTTTATCACATGTCCAATCACATTTTTCTCTCTTCCTTTTTTTCTTCTCACACTCACGTTTACATGATTGTAAAGACGAAAAATGATTTTCATGCACATCATCTCCATTTAACACATAGATAGAGATAGGAATAGGAGTGATCCATAAATGTGATTAATGAGTGATGTGACAAATACGGAGAGATAGAAAGAAAAGAGAGTATTAAATGGGTGTTAGAAATTGATGGTTGTTCAAAAATAGTGTCAAACATTTATTTCCCCTTTTATAGATTACTCCCTCCGGTCTCGAATATAAGAAACAAGTTATTTTTTTGGTTCATTGAATAACTCATGTATCTGGTCTATAATATAGTCCAGATACATGAGTTATTCAATGAACTAAAAAAGTAACTTGTTTCTTATATTCGAGACCAGAGGGAGTACATCAATAATGTGTGAAAAGTAATTTAATTTCAATGCTATAAGGGTGCACCTGAGTCAGGTGGGGTTTCATCTTAAATTGAACCCAAACCAATGCATATATCCCGGGTTGGGGCAATTTTTTGTGTTTTTTTGTCACATAAACCGATCTGAACCCACCCGACCACCAAGGTGTTGGGTCAGATCAGGTAACTGGACCCAACTTTAAAAAGAAAAGGGCAAAATAGGCCAATGAGTCAATGCTAAATAAAAACATAGAATTCACGTGGAGCTCAAAAAATACATATTCTTATCATTTTTTATAATAACAAAGACAAAAACGTATTAATTAAATGGAAATACTATACAATTAGACACTAAAATAATTTTTAACATTTGAATATAATTTTGGTAAACTCGATACCGAACTCAATTTAATCGAGATCTAAATAATATAATATAAACCAAACAAACCAGCGAGCCCAATCCAACTTGATTTTTGCGTTTGGGTTGGGTCAGGTTGTATGGGTTGACCCAACCCGTGATCACCTCGTTTGCTGAGGTCAAGATTGTTCACCTATAAGGATGGAGAGCTTATATAGCTTATGGGATTTTGCCACGAATAAACAAATTAAATTCCTTTGTCTCAAAACAAAATTCCTCATGTGCATTAGAATATGTTTGAGATAATGGATTCACATGATCGAGAACTACGAGCATCTCCATTGGAGTACCCACTTTTGGGTACTTAAGTGGGCCCTACTTGTACACATCACTCATTTTTATTTTTTTTAATTCAAGTACCTAATAGGTACCCAATCCCTCCAACCCAGCAACTCTAAAAAATTTACTAAATGGGTCTCATCAATAACTCTACATCCAATTATAACCCACAAAAACACATGGGACCCACGATGAGAGAGGAGAGAGAGGGTGATTGTATAAACACCCCTCCCCATTAAGTACCCAAAATTATTCTCCCCCATTGGGGATACCTAATAGGTACCCATTAAGTACCCATAGGTACCCACCAATGGTGATGCTGCTAGTTCTTGGTCACTATTCCCACAAGAGTAATTACATATTATGGACAGAAAACTGATGAATATGATTGCAGAGGCAAATTCATGTCCTCATTTCTCTGTCACATTCGCAAGAGCTTAAAAGTGTGTCCAAGAGTTGCCTTTTTGGATAAGGCACACATCTCTTTCATCGTATTGTTCACGCAAGTAGTACTGTATTAGCCAATCCATGCAATGCAATGCATACTGCTAACCAGCACTTGTTACAAAATAGGGTCGCTTCCTCTGTTAATGAAATGGACTTGAAAGGAAATATTGCGACCGTGTGATGCAAAAGTATGCCTAACTGTAAACATTTCAAATTTCAGGGTTTTTTTCAATGATATGCATGGATTCCTCATGCAGTTAACGCTGTTAAGCATCTTGGATGGATTGACATTGAATGATTCATATTTTGAGTTTGAAATCTCAATCTGATTTATGAAGTTGAAACGTGAGTCATTTGGTTCCGATCCAATTGTACAAAGGATTTGGCTGTGACAATTGTGTGGTTTTTAAATTTTTAACTCTTTATTTACTTAAAATTCTCAAATTCTCATGAGTTATTCAAAGTTTTCACAATTTGAATTGATTGAATTGTATTAAAACTTTTCTTTTGCTTAAAATTAACCAAAAAAACAAATTGCACTCAAAATAAAAAAATTCCCAAAATTTTCCTCTTCAAATCTTGATCTCATATCCTACAAAATTATTCAAATTTTTATCAAAATTTCACTAAACTTTTAACTTGTAGATATTTAAAATCATTTCATATCTCAAATGCATCATAAACCCCTTTTAATATTTATTTTGATAAGAAAATGATAATTTAAAGATATTAGATAAAAGAAAAATGATGATGGGACCAAATTTGTTTGATTTTAAAAATAGATAGACTTAATTTAGCTTAAAAAAAATTAAAAGACTAAAATCGTACACAATCCAAACTAAATGGACTAAAAATATAATACAATTAAGCATTTTACAAAACATGAGAAAAATATAAAAAGGCATGAGAATTAAGTTAGGAAAAGTACACTAATGAAGGAGAAGGAAAAACGTGCTTTGAACTTTGAAATGAATTGAATATGGTGATATTCCTACTTCTCTTATATGGTACTGATGGGTATATATACTAGTCATCCTTGGAGCCGGGTGTTCTTTCATTAATTTTTTCGTAACAAAAAAAATTGATCAGGCATCATTATTACTGATCTACTAGTTAGCACTTCTTAACAAACTCCAATTATATAATTAAGACCCGCGCGCATCAAGCGAATAGAACTAGCTAGGTCAAAGGTTCTATAACTACTTTCGTTATTGATAATTCAATTAACCGAGGTCAAAACTTGTAAAGGAGGTCAGGGACAGTGTTGGTGAATTGAAGAGTAGCAACTAGCAAGCATCATTAATCTCAATATGAGGGACGGTAGTGGTTGTCAACTTCGCAAACAAATAAATAAATTAAATAAATTATTGTAATCCTGATGAATTGAACTACACACCGAATTCCCATTTGTACGTCCTGTGAGGAGTTTGTTGTGTGTCACGTAATTTTCTCGGGCAATCAATGTCATGGCTTCCTTCCACTACTAAACATCTCTGAATAGGCCATATATAATAGATATATAGGGTGGGAGAAGCTAGCCAAGATGTGTACGTCAATTAATGTAATTACGGGTAGTTTTGCAACCTGTGTCGCGCGCAATAAATCGATACATTCTTTTTTGTCGTTGCTGTTTCTTCATATTCTTAATTTCCAAATTACGTAAATGTTCCCCTTTAATTTGATTGATTGATTAAAAAGAAAGAAAACTAGTAACAACTAAGCAAGGCATGCATATGGGAAGCAGCCCCCGAAACATTAGTGGTAATGTGTTCATCAACCAATTCAATATTCTGATGCAAATTAATTACAAAAATTAAACCGAAAATTTGATAACTAAAAGAACCCAAAATTAAAAAATTGAAAACTGAAAAAATTGATTTTTTTTCTCATTGAATTGGATTAGTTTTCGATTTTTATGTTAAAAGCCGATTCAATCCAAACCGAACCGAACTTATATATGAATATTGCATTTATTTAATAATTAGCTACATGTATTCAAGAATTCATTATTTGTTGTATATTTTGAGAGATTTTAATATTATCTTCAATTTACAATTTATATTTTAAATTTTTATTGAGTTATATATGGGATGTGATGTTTGATATTGGATTAATTTGTGCATTCAATAATTAATTTTAATATTTGTAACATCTTTTTTTTGACTAAATTTGTAACATCTTTGAGAAAACAAAAATCAATCTAATCCAAATTAAAATTGATTTAATTTGATTTTAAAATTAAACTCATGATTAGATGGTTAATGAACAGAATTGCAGGAATTGAATCAAATATTCTTCCCCTCAAAGCCGATCTAATCCAATTTGCGAACATCCCGGTACATTGAGACAAGATTGTGACTTGGCAAGGTATCTTATTGTCCTAGGTATTTTTACCAAATTAGTCATGTGGTGTAGTGACTCTATTAATGTATATTTGCATTCTTATGGTCATGGGTTAATTAAGCCTTAAAAGTAACATTTTTTGCATTTTCCAAAGCCCAAAGTTTCTAAAGCAACCTAAGCTCTACATGTATTCACACATGTTAGCGCTAGCACTCCAAATTAATCCACATGCATCAACACACCATGTCAGCACTTTACAATCACGTTAGCACATCCATGCATGTCAGAACTACCACGTCAATATTCTCGTTAAATATTGGATGTCAAGTTAACAAATAGACCAAAATTGCATATTTTGTAAGTATGGAGACCAAAAATGAGTAATTAGAAATTAGGAGATCAAAATCGCTCAACCACTATAGGGTGACAAAAAATGCAATTAAGTCTATAAATTATTAAAAAATAAGTAAAAACTAAAAAGTGTGTTATCGACATTTATTCGTAAATTTTTTTTAGATAGTCAAATGTTAGTAAATTAGTATATTATGTTAGTGGGGGATTTAAACCCGTGACCTCCTTATCACTCCAATCCCTATGCTCCTCCCTCAAACCACCTCATGACTCCTATATAATTATGACCTGCCTTGACATAAAATCATAAAGCTTCAACATTTCCAGTTAAATAATATAGTATTAATTTACTCACATGGTCCCCTCATCCGGTTGCATGCAATCTCTGCTTTCTTTCTTGATTTGGCTTACAAGGACTACGGGGAATAATATGCCAGATCACCATCTGCTTAATTTGACAATTCAAAAGCTAGCAAACATATATAATTAAACACTTTTGACTATCATTAGAGTAATTCAAACCCGCGAGCTTAATCATAGCTAGCCTTGCATGGTGCACGCACTCATAAACTCGTAATTAATCCAATGCATGTACTACTGTACATATACTATATAACAACCAATCAGGTTATTTTGAAGAAAAAAAAGGTAACTACCCATTAGCTTTTTCTTTTTTCTTTTTATGGGGCGGGGGGTGTTGAACGTAACAACCATTTTGATAGGCGGTCTAATATTCACTTTTCTCTTTCAACCGAGAATTAAATTCCCCCAGTCTACAATGAAATGTGACAAATCACCACACCATGGGATGCATATAATATAGTCCATTTTGGACTTTGATACCCTTCACATGCTGACGGCGACTTGACGCGTAAGTTTTTCTCCCTCCTCATATTTTTGGTGCTTTAAATTAGTTTTAGTATACAGATTAAGAAATAATTAATTAATCAAATTTCATATTTTTTATTATTTTTAACTATTTTAATTATAATTACTCTATTTAAAATTTATTAATTATACTAAAAGTATAGATGAAAAAATTAATAAATTATATCTTGAAATTCTAAAATCACCAAAGATATGGGACATGGTGAGTGTTTAATAATTTATTATTTGTTTTTCTAAATTATTAAAGAATATTCACAATCATATTTCATTTTTCTTAAATGATTTAATTTTATACATTTTTATATGATATGTCTATCATCATTTTTTTCAAAAAATTAATATATAAAAAACAAATAAGTAATTTAACGGGGATTTCTTTTTGTGAGCTGCTGCCGGGTCTCAACATTGTTGCATTCCATTACAAAGATACTGACAATGTACCCATAACTGCTAATTATGATCATAGACACTTTTTTTTTTTATCAACTGGGTTCCTAATGAGACATGGAATTTCATTCTCTGTCTGATCGATGAGCTTGGAGAAAGTGTTTTCGACCGTATATGTGCACCCAATTGGAAATATATATGAAATTCGGTTAATTAAATAAAGTGAGTGCAAATGCGCAATATCCAATAAGGCATAAAAAACGTTGCGCTCTGAGTGCTGAAAGTCGAGACTGATGATAACATTTTGGTGAGTCAGCTTCCGTTGAGGTCAAAATGGTTTGCCACTTTTGAGACAGTTGTCTGCCTGCTATCATGATATTGCATGTTCTTTTTATTGCTGCTGTCTTGGACGTTTTATTGCTATGATGGTTTTACAATTTTGACAGCTACTTATGGAAGCATATGCTTTTTAACATCATTCAATATGCAATTTAAGTATACAAGAATGATTTGAATGTTTATGATATATTTACTTAATAATTTCTATTTGTGTTAATGAGGTTTTTCTGTTCAAAATATTATAAAATCAATCGCACACCTTAATTTCCTTAATTGCCAATCACATAATGGTTGCTAGCTTTGATAATTAAAATTGTTGTGTTTTTTAATTGACAATGCCATGAAAACGTAATTTGACTTATTAAAAATTCTGGGTGTTTGCAATAACTCGAATGTGTTCACCCTTTGAAAATACAATGATGTTTATGCAAAGGAATGTGAATGTAGAGGGGAGTTGCAAATTTGTTGAATGTATACGTTTCTTATAGCTTTTCATGTGACTAACTCAGTTGATAGTGCTTAATATTTGTAGCTCCTGACACCCAAGTTTGAATCCTCTATTCCCTATAAATAAATTCATGTGCGAAAAAAACAATATTGACGTGCATGAAAAAGGCCTAATTGGGTAATTAATCAAATGATTTAAAGTTCTAAACCATTTAGCTAGGGAAAAAAACAAATCAGTCCAATATCCAAAATATGCATGGCTTATTCTTTTATTCATCTTTGGTCAGGAGCGGAAGGACACCTGGGATTATTAATAGCGAGCTTTAAGGATAATTTATTCTATCAGAATAGATCATAAGCTTAGGTTAACAACTCTTGTTTTCTTTTCTTTTTCCTTTTTGTTCTTTTCTGCTCTATATATTCCTTCCCCATCCTGTCGGTTAAGTGATTGCCCAAGGTCAAGGATAAAACTCACATGCATTTACAGAATTGTTACGATGAATGTGGCTTTCAGGCTTTGAATCATCATTGACTTTATTGGGAGAAAATAGAAAAATAATAATTATAGTTCTAGTATGATTTATACTATACTGTAAAGAACTAATTTCTCTTTTTTTGTCGTGTAAAGAACTAATGCTCTGTTTGGTTTACATATATAATCTTCAACTTTATTATTGTGCATGTTGTATCAACAATAAAAACTTTATCATTGTGCATAAATATGTAAAAAATATATAAAAAAGAAACCCGCTTTCTAATAATTAAATATTTGCGTGCATAAATTATTAATCAGTAAATTCACAAGAATGGCGTGGGTGTTTATTATTTTGGTTGGGCTTTAGTTTTGTAGGGATCAAACATTGGTCCTTCTACCTACAAATTCAGTATGTATTGCCAACTGAGTATACCTATTGTGTATAAATATATTTTTTTGTTTGATTAAGTGTATGTATTGGTATTTTTTCATTTTTCTAATTTGTTTAAAATAACAAATTTTTATCTTGAAAGAACATTAAGAGAAATAAAAAGTATACCGCCTAGTTAAAAAATTATTCCTTTGTAAAAGTTCTCATAGAAGGCCCATTTTTTGAGTCAAATCTTGTCAAAAATATCTTTTCAGAAATCACACATTTATTCAGACAAAAAAAAATCACACATTTACACTATCGTACATCCATACATTAATTCAAAAAGATTACTCAAATGTGTTTAAGTGGCAAGAAGTCTGATTTCTCTTAAACTAAGATGTGTAAATGAAGATAATAGGCACTGAGAACTTTGCCCATTTATACGAGTCTGCTCAACTCGACTCAGATTAAATCGATATAAAAAATGATATTTCTTAACTAAATACGTAAGATTACTCAACGGTTGAGAGATTTAAATAGTAAGAATATTTATAGTGTTAATTTATTCTAAAATATATCATAATAGTATTTTTATTAAATTTTAAAATAAAAATATCTTTATTTATTTTGGAGACAGACAATCATAAGACTTTTTCGAAACTATTAATCATATTCGTGGGAGAACCCCAAAAGAAGTTTTTTTTTTGGTCAATAACCCCAAAATAAGTTTTCCAATCTCAATTGAAACCAATGGCCAGGCCAATATTCAAAGTGGGCCCATTTTAGAGGTCCGGGGACAGCATTGAAAGGACAAATGGCCCATGAAAGGGAAAAGGCCCTATACAGCGCTGCAAAAGATTATCCACCAACTAAAAAAGCGCTGCAAAAGATTATTATTGGCGTCCAACTCTGTTTCTCTTTCACTGCTATTGTCCCCCTTTTGTATGTTTATCTTATATTTCAACCATTAATATGTCTATCGTCTTTTCTCTTATCCTAAAAACTTCATGAGTTAGGTTTTTTGTAAGGGTTTGAAGGGATAAAAGTTAATCACCCTGTCTCTCTTTTTTAAAAAGACAGCAATACAAACATGTTGCTTTTCTATTTTTCTTTCTTTTTTGAAAAAAAATCTTTTGGTAACAATAAGGTTATGATAGACGCACATTCTTTTCCTTCCAAATTGATAGAAAAAACAAAATAGGATTAGGTTTGCATATAAGAGCACTAAAAGAAGCCTGCAAAGAAGTGTATAGTGGCATATTGGCAGGGTCGACATCATTTTTTAATGCGTTTCCTTCTCATCGTGTAATAAATTAATATTCGAATAAATTTCAACAATGTTTTTCATAATAAAAAATTTAGATTAGGAGAAGTATGCCTCTATGCAAGGTCAATAATAATTACCTACTTCAATGAAGATTTATAGTAGAATTTACGTATAGCTTACCAACGGAAGAATTCAGAATTCAAACCCAAGTCACAGTTAATGCGAACAGAGGGTCTGATTATCTATGCCAACTCCTTTGGCTAAATTTCAACAAATTTAGCAACAAAATACATTAGTTCTTAAGAATAAAAAAATCTATTTTAATTTTTAAAAACTACAAATGTCAGTTAATCCAATGTTTAAGATTTAATATGATCAAATAAATTTTTTTATTTATTTTCAAAAACTATGTCTGCTCTTATTTTTCAGAAACAATATTAGTTAGAGTTTTACTTATAAAAATTCACACATGAATCTCACGTGGTACTGCTACACCATCGTGGTATGCACATTATGAATGTTTTGTTGGACACGTTCATATTCATGATTCTACCAAGCAAATAATGCATGCAACATATACAAATTAAGTCAGGTATTCTTGGTGGCATACACCATGAATCCATTTGTTCGTACGAAAAGAACTACACAAACAAACAACAAAAATATAGCGGAACGAAAAGATAATTGATTGTTCCCTTTCATAGTTCGTCCTAAATTTCTGGGAAACATGTAGAACACTCAGAAGCACGAATTGTATAAAACAATCATAAACTAGGGAAGATCATAAACTGACTAAAGGTACAATATATATCATAAAATATCTCTTGACCAAAAAAATAATATCATAGCCATGTTGGGAAATCAACGAACCAAAAATTCTTCACACAAGCGGAAGCACACCTATACAAGAAGCATAAACAAAAGACAACTCACAAATTTAACGTGGTTCGGTACTCCATACCTACATCCACGAACTCACAACAAAATTTTATTACTCAACTTGCAATTTTTATAAGGAGAAAATTGCAAACCCTCTCACACAATTTTTGCACTGAAAAACTGCAAACCCTTTCATACAATTTTTGCATGGAAAAATTGCAAATCTTCTCAAAGACACACAACTACCCAAGCCCCAATACACCCAAAGGACTAGAATTATTGTGGTAAAGAAAACTCAAACTAGCTCTCCATATTTATAAGGACTCTCTACTTTTTTTTTTTTTACACTACTCAATGTGGGACTTGGATGAGTACCCACTTTGGCACAACATATCCTCCCTTCATCCAATGTCTCACATTTCTTCATTTTGCCATCAACTTCATCCTCATAGAGTAAAATGTCATTCTCATAACTAACCACATTTGCAGAAGGAGCAGTCTTCAACTTTTCTGTCTTCTCCTTTAGGCTTTGCAAATCTTCCATGAATATTGGACATTTAAATTGTATGTGACCAAGCTCTTCACAATAATGACACTTGACAGTACTCATATCTCTTGGTTGAAATCTTCTACCATGTTGATCAACATATTTCTTCTTTCCTTGCTCACCTTTAAATACTAGTATATGATTGTCTTCAGAAGATTCATTACCACCCATCATTTGTTGACTCTCCTTCAACGATCTCATCACCTCATCTAGGTGTAGTGTACTCTTCCCTGCTAACATTGATTGCACTAGTGGTTTATAAGATTTGGGTAGTGAAGCCAACATAAGTAACGCTTGCTCTTCATCTTTGATATTTTCCCCTGCATTCATAAGTCTAGATACTAGCTCATTAAACTTATTAATATGATCAACCACATTACCTCCATCTTCCATCTTCAGCGAGTACAAGTTCATTTTCATCATCAAACGATTAATTAATGTGGTTGATGCAAACTTGCTTTCCAACAAATCCCACAATTTCCTTGGAGAAGTTTCTTTCAACACAGTCACTTTAATTTGTGGAGCAAGTGCCAATTGAATTGTGCTCACTGCCTTTTTCTGTATTGTACACCACTCTGAATCTTTCATCTCAGTTGGTTTTTCTTCTTCTAAAGCACAATCAAGACCTTGTTGGACCAAATAGTCTTGGATTGTGCATTGCCATAAGGGGAAGTCCATCTTCCCATCAAACAAAGACATCTAACTTCAATGTAGTCATATCTAAAAAAAATAAGATGAGAACTAACCTCTCTTCAAATGAATGACACAGCGCACTGCTTCTCTTCCTCCCTTGATCAGAACCAGGCTCTGATGCCACTCTTGTTGGGAAATCAACGAGCCAAAAATTCTTCACACAAGCGAAAGCACACCCACACAAGAAGCATAAACAAAACACAACTCACAAATTTAACGTGGTTCGGTACTCCATACCTACATCCACGAACTCACAACAAAATTTTATTACTCAACTTGCAATTTTTATAAGGAGAAAGTTGCAAACCCTCTCACACAATTTTTGCACAAAAAAACTGCAAACTCTCTCACACAATTTTTGCACGGAAAAATTGCAAACTTTATCAAAGACACACAACTACCCAAGCCCCAATACACCCAAAGGAGGCTTTTTTACCACTATAGCATCTTTTTTTTAATTATTTCCCAATCTAGTACCCTTTTTTTTTTATTTCCCAATCTAGCACCCTTTTCATTAAAATATTCATTTTTATTAATTATCAATTAATTAAATATTAAATATTAGTTTAAAATTGTAATTAAATTGTTAATTGTTAATTAATTAAATTTTTAATTGTTAAATATTTATTAACCCGATTTGTTAACTAATTAATAATATAATTATAGAAAATAACTCACATTGATTTAAAATTTAAAAATACAATATTAATTGTTAGTTTAAAAGTCAAGACATATTCAATGTCTCTGTCTCTGCACACTGATCGGAGCACCCCCCTCCACTCTTTTTCTGTCACAAAAGACAAAGACATCAATGTTTCTGTCTCTGCACACTGATCGAAGCACTCCCTCCACTCTTTTTCTGTCACAAAAGACAAAGACATCAATGTTTCTGTCTCTGCACACTGATCGGAGCACCCCCCTCCACTCCTTGTCAGTCACATCGGAGCACCCTCTTCACTCCTTTTCTGTCATAAAAGACAAAGACATCAATGTCTCTGTCTCTACACACTGATCGGAGCACCTCCCCCTCCACTCCTTTTCTGTCACATCGGAGCACCCCCTCCACTCCTTTTCTGTCACATCGGAGCACCCTCCTCCACTCCTTTTCTATCACAAAAGACAAAGACAGGTTTGGGAGATCAGAAAGCTGAATGAGCCCCATACGTGTGCATCAACACGACTTTCACAAGATCACCGCCAGCTATCCTCAAACGTTATATGTGAAAGCATTCTGCAGCTGGTAAAGGAAGATCCCACAATATCAGTTCCAGTGTTGATTGCACATGTACGATCACGATACACATATACCACTACGTACAAGAAGGCATGGATAGCAAAACAAAAGGCTATTGAAAGGATATACGGGAACTGGGAGGAATCATACAATGAGCTTCCACAATGGCTCCTCACTTTGCAAACTTATGGTCCAGGTACTATTTTTGATTTGAAAACAGTGCCAATGTGCGAGGATGGTGAAGTAGTTCCTGGCAAGGCTACCTTCAATCGCCTGTTCTGGACTTTCCAACCGTGCATCGATGGGTTTCCTTACTGTAAGCCCATTGTTTCAATTGATGGAACGTGGTTGTATGGGAAGTATCGAGGGACGCTCTTGATAGCAATCGCTCAAGATGGGATGAATAAAGTCATTCCCATAGCATATGCCCTTGTCGAGGGTGAGACGGCAGATGCATGGTTTTTCTTCCTCCAACGCTTGAGAATGTGGGTCACACCCCAACCTGACCTCTGCTTGATTTCAGACAGACATGAATCCATAAAAAGTGCCGTTCGACGTCTAGACAGTAATTGGCATCATGTCTTTTGCATTCGACACATCTCACAGAACTTTATGAGGGCTTTCAAGAATGCGGAGATGAGAAAGAAAGTCATTAATATGGGTTAGTATACCTATCACATACATTGATAATTTCTATGTTTTTATTTCGTCCTTACAAACTCTGCCTTTTGCTTCTTCCAAACAATTCAGGATACTCAATGACTCAACCAGGCATCAGACACTATAGGAACGAAATTAGTCAATGGAGCGAAGAGGCCCTTAGGTGGGTTGACAATATCCTAAAGGAACAGTGGCTCCAAGCATGGGATGAAGGGCGTCGTTGGGGGCACATGACGACTAACCTTGCTGAGTGCATCAACAATGTATTAAAGGGGGTGCGCAATCTTCCAATCACTGCATTGGTCCAAGCAACCTATTATAGGTTGACCGAACAATTTGTCAAACGGGGAAGGCAAGCTGAAGCAATGATGGCATCTGGTTTGATTTACACAGATGTTCTCACCGAAAAACTTGATATGCAACGAGCAATATCCAACTCACACCGTGTTCATATCTTCAATCGAGAACAAAGTATTTTCACAGTTGAGGAGTTGATTCGCCCACCATCGGGTCGACCTACAGGGACATTCAAAGTAGACCTACATAGACAGTGGTGTGACTGTGGTGAATTTCAGGCACTACACTATCCATGTTCGCATGTCATCGCTGCTTGTTCCCAAATTCACCACGACTACATGATATATGTGCCTCCCCAGTACACATTGCAAAATGTATACAATGTTTACCGCGAAGAGTTCAAACCGGTGCCTCACCGTTCATATTGGCCTGACTACAATGGAATTAAGTTGTGCCACAATCCAGCAATGCAGAGAGATCCAAATGGCCGTCCACAATCCACAAGGATTCGTACTGAAATGGATCAAATGGAAAGGAGTCGTCATCCCAAGAGATGTGGACTGTGTAGAAATGAAGGACATAACAAGAAAAATTGCCCTTACCGTTCTGGAGCTGATACACAGCAGTGAAAAATTTCTATAATTTGCATTTAGTTCATTTTTATATTATTTCTGTTTTTATCACTTTTGTATTTGTATTTTTAAATTTTAAATCAATGTGAGTTATTTTCTATAATTATATTATTAATTAGTTAACAAATCGGGTTAATAAATATTTAACAATTAAAAATTTAATTAATTAACAATTAACAATTTAATTACAATTTTAAACTAATATTTAATATTTAATTAATTGATAATTAATAAAAATGAATATTTTAATGAAAAGGGTGCTAGATTGGGAAATAAAAAAAAAAGGGTGCTAGATTGGGAAATAATTAAAAAAAAGATGCTATACTCATCAAAAAGCCCCCAAAGGACTAGAATTATTGTGGTGAAGAAAGCTCAAACTAGCTCTCCATATTTATAAGGACTCTCTACTTTTTTCTTTTTTACACTACTCAATGTGAGACTTAAATGAGTACCCACTTTGGCACAACAAGTCCAATTGTATCAATTTATGGAAGCTTTTCAACTAAAATAAATATTTGATTCCTAATTTATGAAAAAGCTTTTACGATTTTATAGGTACTAATTATATAAAAGTTAGATAAAGGAGTTTCTGAAAATTAATATTAAGGTGCATAAATTAATTTGTGCTTATACAAGAAATTATTATTTAAACGACTCAAAAGGGGGCATTTGGAAGATCTTTTGTTTAGAGCTTTTTTGACTTTATTTCTTAATATATTTTTTTGATAAATCAAATTGTATTAAAGTAAGATTGGAAGCACAAAATGTGCCTAATCCAAAACCAAACAATACAGGGACAAATGCATTATCCAACCAATCCCTACCCAACAACCAACAAGGTGACCAGAGTGTTTGTTAAAAAGTATTTCCTCAGTAACCTACATGGTCTCAAATGGGTACCAACCATGCCAGGATTTCCCCAGTAACCCATCTCAAAGGGGTAACAACATTGGTATTTCCCCAGTAACCTACATGGTCTCAAAGGGGCCTGATCAAATGGAGGGTATTTCTCCAGTAACTCATCAGTCTCAAAGAAGTACTTTTTAACACACCAAAATACATCAAAATTCCATCAAAAACATCCCACTGCGTTAGAACACCAATCTGAATATAAAAACCCTCTATTCCTCCCCCTATTAACAAACCAATTCCATGACAAAGCCTTGATGTTTGCAACTACATCAATTACATTAGCAGACCCGTTCCTAAAAATAACATTATTTCGCGTAATCCACAAGACCCACACCGTAGCCATCCAAATTACATGTCTACTTCTGCGCCTTTTCCTGCCTTTTATTGTTCCTGCAAACTCCAAAAAATGGTTAATGCCACAATTAAACATTGGTCCCAAAGTCCCAGACCAAAGGTTTACTGCCTTTTATCTCTTAATATTAACATGCATTTATATTATTAATTAGTGCTAGCTTAATTGAATAGTTATTTTTAGCTTATTTTAATGAGTTTTTTTTCTTCTTTTGAATAAGCACAATTAAACTCTCGAACCTAGGCCATGAGAATACAACAGTCTTAAAACTTGCATGGTAGAGCTTTGCCACCTATAAGGTTCTATCCGACTCAAAGGAATTAGTCCTGCACGTGCGCGAGGGATATCCTGATCTAAACAAAAAAACTCTGTAAATTAAAATAGCTAATTGCATAAATAATTGAGTTATCTACAAATGCATCCGAGATCGAAGACTATTTCTATTGATAAAAAAGATTTAAGACTAGTATTTCTTGAAAAATTTATCCAAATTAACTCTTAATTCTATAATTAACCCATGAAAATTATGGCTCTGAAATTTCGCCATATATATATAATTCATAAAGTTTGCTTTAGTAGCTTTTTGCATATTAACAAAGCAAGCTGAAAGCATACTAGCATAGGGGTGATACGGATAAAGTCCCTCCTGCACCCTGCCCTTGCATGTATTACGGACACATTGTTTTCTGTGGCAAATTTAGTGAAAACAAAAATATTGTGCTAGTATGCGTACAAACACATTGTCATAAATCTAAAATTTATTAATGTTAAACATATTTTTAGTTTCTATAAATAAAAAAATATTCACTTTTAATCTTTTAATTTTAAAATATATCATTTTATTTTTCTATTTTTTGAAATAAGTCACATGTAGTCTCTATTGAAGGTATTTCAACGGACTATATGTAACATATTTTAGAGAATGAAATAGCAAAATGAGATGTTTTAAAATTGATAAATAAAAAACAAAAATTTTTCTATGACTAAAAATATATTTAACTCAATTATTATTATTTTGTAAAAAATTATATGAATATATATTTATTTATTTAGGTTGTGACAAGGTTTCTGTTTATGAATATCATGTTCCACTAAATTAAAAAGTAAATATTTAATGTGTATAAAGCACAAACCACTATCCATCCCCCATAGGTAGGGCTGAGCACCAGTCAATTTTGGTCGGTTTTGGGCTGAAAAATGCCAAACCGACCGAAACCGAGATGTTTGAATCTAAGTCCGCTGCAGTCCATTTGAACCTCGGTTTGGTCGGTTGACGGGTTGGTCGGATGCCGGTTTTGGATGGGTGGGTTGGAATGGTTTGAATAAAAAACAAGCAATATGATTTTTCAGTCAATCCCAGAAACATACCAAACTCCAGAATGAGAATGAGAAGAAGTAACATAAACTAACATAAACAAACAGATAAAAATCATCAAAAACTTTCAACAAAATCACAATAAAACCCAACTGTAACAAAAAAAGAAATGAACAGATCCACTAGATCCCAAAATCTGAAACCCTAGATATCAAAATCTGAAACCCTAGATCTTGAAAAACAATACATGAAGCTAGAAGGGGAAGTGGGGAAGGGGATGGCGGTGAACTTGGCCACGCATAGGGGATAAGTGCGGCGGATCTCTAGAGCGACGGTGGAGCCACTTGCAATCCCAGATCCATGGCGAAGCGGTGCAGTTCTCGCCTCTGTCTCTCAAACACCTCTGTTCATTGCTTCCTTTGGTGCAGCGGCGGATCTGCTGGAGTGACGCGGCACGAGAAAAAGAAGCAGCTGCCGCGGAGCAAGGAAAATAAGTCGTTGCGACGGAGCAAGAAAAAGGCACGAAGCCGCTAGCGATGGCGGGGCAAGAAGAAGAAGACGCTTGCAGTGGTTGAGCTTTGTGAGTGGAGTGAATGAGAGCTTGAAGTTACGGTGGTTGGTGATTCTAACTCTTGAGAGAAAACAGAGACTAAGAGGAGAGCAGGGGCAGGGGCGTCAAAGATGAGGATGTTGTCACTGTTGGTAACGGCGTCGTGTAGGGGGTGGGAGATATGGAGGATATGGAAGTAAAATCTAGAGGTAGAAGAAAAGATTGAGAGAAGTGTGGGTGAGGGGTTGAGAAGTGTGGGTGGGGGACGGAAAGCACAAAGGGTGGTGCTTTCTGGAGAAAAGAGAAAAGATGAGAGGTGAAGAGAGAGAAACAAAAATAAAAATGAAGGGAAAGTGGGAGTGGAGTGGGGGCGCTGAAGTATTGCTAGTAATGTTAGGGTTAGCCTTGTAATGATCAAACGACTCTGTGCCTTTTTAAATTTTTTTTATATAAAATTGATTGGACAATTGAAGCAAGCACATATATCACGTCAAATATACTCTATGTCTCTGCTTTGGTCTGTTCGGATACCGACGAAAATTTTCTAACACACTCGAGCTCGACCGCATGAAACTGTGCAGAACTGCGTTTGCAAATTTTTGACCCGATAATCCGCTACAACCCGCCTGCGTCCTTTCCTAAGTTACCGGGTAGCTCGGTTTCGGGTCGGTGGCAAGTCCTTGCCCACCCCTACCCATAGGGTTTTCGGAGCCTCTTTAGTTTAATTGGGTCACAAAAAACCATCTTGAGTTTGGGTTTTCCTTGAAACTTGCATCTCCATGTTGGTTTGGGTTTCTGCAAACTCAAATCTTGGGACCCAAAGCCCACGAGGAGAGTTACAACAAAAGTCGATTTTTTTTCTTCTTCAAATCACTAGTAGTAGTGAGCAAAAGATAATGGGCACTGCCAATTTTTCTTCTTTGTTCAAACCACAAATGAAATTATATAATCTCGACCTTAATTACTCTTTGACCATAAAAAAAAGACCTTAATTACTCTTAACTTATTCAACGTCCACAAATGTGCACGCACTCTAGTAATTAAACACGGTTGCTCAAGTTGTTACAAGAATTCCTACACATCTCTGATTTACATGAACAAATGATCCAAAATTAAAATTACACGTGGCCAAGAGACTTAGGATTACAATGTACATAGTGCATGTTTGATTTTTAATTGAAAGACTACAAAATTACGTTTAAACTCAAAATAATATAGAGTTCGTTTTGAATAAACATGTTTTTAGATTAAAATTTATATTTGTAATTGAAAACTAAACATATCCTTATTCATCATAAAAGTCTGGTTCTGCAGGCTTCTGCAAAGAGCTGACTACCCCAGAATCTGTCCCAGAACGCACATTGACACCTTTCCTAGTGTTCCTCAATATCGCCAACCTTGTTCCTGAACCAGATGTTGGTGTTTGAGGCTCATCAAAAGCTGCGAGATTATTATTGTTATTATTATTCTCCCTACTAGCCCTATCAGCAGCTTCCTTCCTTTTCTTGTGCCTTCTCCATGCAGCTTGAATGAAACAAGCAGCCCATGTTCTCCATTGGTGTGAGTAAAACCTGAACTTATGCCTAAGCTGTTTACTATGTAGTCTTCTGAATTGAGATGCAACAAATTTTAGGTCTTCGGCTATGAGTGCAAAGGCCTCTACTTCTGAGATGGCTTTGACTGTTCTTGTGGATGAAGGGAGTATCACACTGGGCCGTGGGTCCAAGGCCCATGTCAACAGCTCTTCACCACAGAAATCACCCGGCCCAATACGACAGGAGTTGAAGAACCCAGCGCGGCCTCCGTTTGTGGTGTAAGAATCGAGATGGCCTCGAATTATGAAGAGCATCTCATTCACTGGATCACCCTCACGAACAAGATAAGTGCCCTCTGTGCACAATGCAGGCTTTAGCCTTTCACATATTGCGTCCAACATCCTCTCATCCATTTGATCAAACAATGGAACCTGTTAGAGGAGGACTGAGTGTTCAGTAGTACGTACTAGAGGAGGATTGAAAAATTTGTTTTGTGTTCTTCAATGTAATCATGATATGGATTGAGAACTATCTTATAAAAAAAAATATATATAAAAATTGATGTCTCTATGACTTACTCCTCGAACTAGTTCAAGACAAAGGTGGCGTTTGATGTCTCTCCTAAGATCCACTGGAAGTCCTTTGAGAAGAGTTTCTTCATCTACTCCCCGTGTAGCCACCCATTTATATTGATTATACTTACGCACAGACTCTCTTAGTTCTGGAGGTAGTTGCCTGTGATGCATCCATTGTTCTGTATCGGTTCTTTTCACCCTCCACTCCTCTAGGCGAACAGTTATTGATTGGAGGTATGTCTGCAAAATTCGAGTTCTATCAGTATATAGCCTTATTGAATAATGCCAAATTCGACTGATGAATTTTTTTTCATACAATTCAATTTTTTTGTAGAAGCCCACAATGCATTCATCATTATGTAATTTTTATGTGAGACTTCCCACTTCACATGTTCTACAGCTTAACATGTGATCTCTGATCTCTAACACTAACAAATAACAATGTGTGTATGTGTAACACACTATGTATATGCAAAGCAGTTCAAAGGCTAAGAAAAGCTTTCCTTTGGGTCAAGAGAAATAATTTAACTGCGCTTACCTGCATATTACCAATCAGCAAAGCAAAAAGAACCAATCCAAGGGTTGCAACAACAATGGCGACCATTATTTCCCCAACAAAAGTGCTAGTAAGAAGGCCTTGTCCCAAAGAACTGCACCCACCAATCAGAAAAACTCATTAATGTACTAACACGAGAAAATCTTTGCTAGGGAGACTAAAATTAAAATGTTTTGAGGAAAGCAAGGTAATAATATCTAATTCTTAATGTTTGACTTCAGGTGTTAACAGGGTAGAAATGTTCCCATAATGCTTACCTCAGATTCCTTAGGCCCCACCAGAGACAAAAGAAGTACTTATTAAAGAATGCCGAGGATGTAACTTGAGAAGTCATGGCATCAGCATATATACCAAACGGATAAAAGCCAGCATTTGGTGAACACAAATTTGTGATATTGCTAGCTATAAACCAGGAGAGCCTGAGGGTATCTTTAACCCTGTGGCAATCAAAGTATCCATATTGACAAAATGACTTCTCCAGATCGCAGACACTTCTCCAACATGCTTCTTGACGTTCAATTGATAGAAGGTACCAGCAAGCTCCTAAAATCTTTATAGAACATTTCCCATTAGAAAACAAAAAAAAAGTTATATAATATAAACCACATTCTAGTTTAGCTTGGTAAGAAAATAAAATTTGGCCTCCCATCAAATACTTTCCTCTTAATGTAAGACTTTTTTGTGTGGTCAAAATGTAAGACTTAATTTCCTTAATAAACATTGATATAGAAAGGAAAAGGCTTTCAGCTGGTTGAGCAATGATGGAGATCTGTAGTTTTTCATTTACTTACATGGCTGGCCAGCATGTAGAGCATGAGGTTGTAAGCAGCCCCTGCCCATGCTGTTTCTGTCACAACCCCTGTGGCTTTTACAATTTGTGATGAAAGTGGAAAAATCAAAAACAGCCTCGGAAGGTATTGGAAAATGATGAAAAAACGTAGGACGTTTTTTGTGTTTGCCATGGTTGAACCCCTAAGAGTTGGGATCACAATCCAAATCAACACCTGGAACAACAAGCATAACACAAGAGAATAGCACATATTTAGAGTCTCAATAATTTTTTTTATAAACATGTATAATACTAGTTTTCTAACTAATATTTTCTTAGATGAGTGTGTGTTTGGAAAAAACAAAAACCACGTTAGGAGGTGCAGTTGCCGCAGAAGCTACTGAGAGGAGCTTCACGCTGATCGCGCGTTTAGAGGCCTTCCACCGCGGATGCAAACACAGACTAAGTCGAAATCAGTTTTTACACTTCTATTATTTTAGAACCTCTCTTTTTTAACTTCTTAAAAAACATAATCTATCTATTTAATAGTGATTATTTAACGGTTTTTTTCTCTTTTTGATATATACGAGAAAAATAAGAATGTAAAGCAAAACTAACTTCTCTATAAGCTAAAAGCTGGACTTCTGAACTCAAATAGGACCTTAGCATGCTAAAACACCACCATTTGGCTTAACAATAAAAGAAAATCTTTCAGTAAGGTACCTGAGGAAGAGGCAAGGCAGCAATGAAGTCTAACCAAAAACCCTTGCGGAGGTACCTAACAGCAATCTGAGAATAGCCTAGAACAAGCTCTCCCCTCCCAAAAACCTGGGAAGAAGGAGCAACATAAGCTGTACGAAACTTCATCAAAATCTGGATCATGTAAAAGACATCCCCCACTGATCTCACAGTTGTGAGAATAACCTCAAGAGTTATACCAATGTCAATGCACACTTCATCTCGAACTACCGGCAAGTAAAAGAAGAGAGGATCCACAAACAAAGACACTAAACATGCTACCAAGAAAATCTTGTTCCAACGGTGGATGGTTTGTCCCCTAGGATCTAATATCCTTCGTTTTACTCTGTCGTAGTCCTCTGAGAATACCCTTGACAACACTCTAGCTTTCAGAAACTTCTTCCCTGCCACTGCTTTCCTTTGAACCGTTTTGGAACTAGCTGGCTCAGGTATTTGTGTTCCATCAATGTGGTATTTAACCTTAATAATCCCATTGTCTCCGTTAGCTTCAGGATCATCTTCAAACCTATATATGAAACACACAAAATGAAAAGCTTATAAATTATGAACAACCATATTAATTGAGTTACTCAATTTCAAAGGATGCATTTGATTTGATTGTTGAAGACCGACATTGAAGTAGTAGTAGTAGCAGGAGTAGCAGCAGTAGTAGTAGTAGTAGCAGTAGTAGTAGTACTAAATAAGTTGAAAGCTATGCAAAGGAACACACCTTTCAGATCTTGGATTACCAAATCCCATTAGTATCAACTTCTCTTCAATCAAAAGTCAACACTATGAATCTGGAGAGGAAGGAACATTGGGTTAAATTATTATGAAAACATTGGAATAGAAGAAAGATACACAACTTGGAGGTGAAGCAATAGGGAGATTCTCCAATTTACTAGCTTAGTATAAAAATAAATTCGTTATGCAAAGGTGGAAAAGAAGTCCTATATCTTTAAAGAGAACTCTCGAATCTTAACTTATATGCGCTTGTCACGTCAAATGTAAACCAAAAAGGCAAAACCGGACCCAAATTTTTAAACATTGACACTCATGTTCTTATCAAATATTAACAGTTGCTCATGTTCTTATCAAATATTAACAGTTGAACTTGAACATTCAAAAGCAGCTTGCAAAACTGGTTACAGCAAGAGAGTACAAATCACCAAAAGCATATACTAAAGATGGCAACAAAGTGCAAACAACAAAATTTGGTTTCTTACATCTATTCCAACAAAAAAGGAAGGAGCACCAAGTAAAGTGAGATAGATTCCAAAGCATTTCCCTCTGCTGCAAGCAAAGCCATGCCCACATTAAACCAATCCAGTGTAGCTCTGCCACCGACGAACTAGAAACTACTTCGAGGATTGAAAAACAGAAGATGGGTCATTCGGGCAATGCAGAACGAGTTGCAGAGTGAGAGATATGAATCGTGAAGAGTACATTCATTTCCTTGTAGATGTCATGTCACTCTCCCCTTAATAATGGGGGGTCGTATCAAACCAAGATTTTGAATAAAAAAAATGCATTCATAATCCTAATTAATGGAAAATATCAAAATATAAGGAAAATTAAAGAAGGAACAGCCTGTGGCAAGGAAAGTACTACATATAAATAGACAAGTGTAGCACTAAAAAAGAATGCAAGTTAATTTGTTTTATAGTGTGACTTTGATGTTGGACATGATGACAATTGGCAAGCATCCCACTGATGTGGTCAATGAGGATTGAGTAGAAGAAGAGAAAGAATATGCTTTATTGATATACTTATACACACTTTCCTTTTTGATTAATTACACTTATACACACTTTACTTAAACTAGTTTATTTACCCCATCGGTATTAAATATGAGTATTTTTTCTAATAAAAACAGAAAAAAAAACAATAAATAAATTATTTTTAATCATCGATTACTATATAAAAAAAATTAAACTCGATCGGTTTATTGTGACACGTGTCACTTTTTTAATTTTTTTTATTTTCAACCAAAATTATTTTATTCATTGAATTTTTTACTGTTTTTATTAGAAAAAAAATATATATTTTATACAGTTGGGTTCATAGATTAGTTAAAAATAAAAAGAAATAAGGTTTAAGAAATGATACATGTCACAACCTGTAAATTTAAAGCTTAAGTTTCTATAATAACAATAGAAGTAACATATGGTAGAATATATTAAAAAAAATTCATCGTCAATTTGTCTTATTTCATTTTCTAATATATTTATATTTATATTTATATGTTACAAGTGGAGTAAATATATACACAAGTGATGTGTGAAGGAAGAGGTTCGTCCGGCAGGTAAGCAGGGACGGGGCCATGCCCCACATACACCCATACCTTAAAGGCGTTAGTTTCCCTTTCATTTCAACCAAACCAAATTGGTCTGGTCGGTTGTAGAAAGAGCGGGAGGGATGGTTATTTTTCTTTTGAGTAAATCATCACTTTCGTCCTCCATTTTATAACTCGTTGACAATTTTGTCCTTATCTTTAGGAAATAGGCAAAATCATCCCTGACATTTATCACCGTCTGTCATTTTCGTCCCTCCGTTAGTGGGTGTTAACTGACGCTATTAACGGTGCTGATGTGGCACGTTAAGTGCCACCCAGGCATTGACATGTGGCAGGGACTAAATTGACAGTATCTGGAAAACAATAGTTCAGGGACTGATTTGATAATGAAACAATAATAGAGGGACTGAAATGTAATAAAAGTCTGAGGGTTAAATCAATTAGTTTCTCTCACACCGTTTCTTCTTCAACCTTTGAACCATTTCCGTCTAAGAATCCCATTGAAGAAGAAGAAGAAGCCTTCACCTTCCCAATGACACCAACAATGACCCTTTCACGCTCACACTCGCTCTCTCCCTTGCCGCCATTTTCACCACAACCGCCGTCCACGGCCTTGGCTCAGCCTCCACCACCGCCATCACATACGGCACCATCACCGTCTGCGGCATAGTCGCCGGGGAGCTCAACCAGCGAATCCAATGCTACCGAGATGGAAAACCTGTTCCTTTGATCCTTCCCAACGTTTCCTTCCAGTTCATCTCCGGTGGCCGGAATTTCTTCTGCGGCCTCCGTTCCGGTGGCCTCAGCCTCCACTGTTGGGACACAACAACGTCTTTGTTTCGACCCAAGAGGTTGTACCACAGTGATCGAAGTGGTGCAGTTGAGTGATGTGGCAGCAGGTGACGATCAAGTTTGTGCCAGAGAGTTGCACTATGGTGTGGCAAGGTGTTGGAGAGGTAGTGGTGGAACTGCAAAAAGGTTTGGGTTTGAGTTTCCTTCCCCTGGTGAAAAGTTTCGTTCTCATTTGTTGGGGTAATGGTTGGTCTAACAATAATAATAAGCTTCATTTTCCTAGTGATGACTTTCCATTGGGTATGATTCTTCCAGGTCCATGTGTTAAGGGTGATGCTTGTAGCTCATGTGGTATGTCCCCAAATTCGGATTTGTCATGGGTCTGAAAGTATTTGCTATTAATGCCACACTAAGGTTCCACTAGCTGTCCTTGTGCCATTGCTACCACCACCACCTAAGAAACAATCTTCTTCTTCTGATTCAGAATCAGCTCGTGAAGGAAAAGACTCAAGGGAATTGTTGGCATTTCAGTCCCTCTATTATTGTTTCATTATCAAATCAGTCCCTGAACTATTGTTTTCCAGATACTGTCAATTTAGTCCCGGCCACGTGTCCATGTCTGGGTGGCACTTAACGTGTCATATCAGTACCGTTAACAGCGTTAGTTAACACCCACTAACGGAGGGACGAAAGTGACGGATGGTGATAAATGTCAGGGATGATTTTGCCTATTTCCTAAGAATAAAGACGAAATTGCCAACGAGTTACAAAATAGAGGACGAAAGTGATGGTTTACTCTTTTTCTTTTTCACATATTTTATTTAATGTGCGAATGATCCGAGGAGGAGTTGACTGCGTTAGATACGCTGCTTTGGAATCTTGACACGTGTTGCTTCCTTCTCACTCACACCGCCAATCAATGGCCCAGCTCAGGTTCCCACAACTGGCGCTCAATGGTCGCACACTTTTTGTTTTTAACTAACTTTTGTTTTAAGGGTCCGGCAGGGGGGAAATAATCCAAAAATAGTTAGCTTCAATTCAATAATTGCAACTTAGTTTCAACTACCTCCTTCTTCAAATTTTAAAACAATCAAAGTTTTAGGATAAAAAGAAAAAAAATTAAAATCACTATGAGACACTTTGTAATTAATTTTTCCTTGATGAAATAATTAAAATTAAAATTTAATTATAAATTCATAAACTCATTTTGAATTTTCATAGCATGCGATGCAGTACGTTTCGGGTACAATGCACAAAAACATGACTATTGGATAAGCTATCCTATTGCATCAATGTGATATGATCGAGGTCAGAATTGGAGTGAAATAAATTAGTCTCCCCCCCTATTTCGGTGTTGAAGCACAGATTGTATAGTATTTTTTTTTTGTCAACGTAAACAATGTCATAAAAGGAAAAAACTCTAGCCATACGGCATCTACAGCATATGTAGAGTCACAAAAAATACACTAATGCTAACCAAGACACGCTGTTATAACCTACATCAAGCTGTAACATACTACAGATAAGGAAAACAGCTAAAACTAAAAAAAGCCAAAACACAAATAAACACATAAAAAACCTACACCTAGCACCCCAAAAGAAAGATACCAAAAACGATATAGACATGAAGGATATTCTTTAGTGAGTTGGGTTTGGCCCATTTAGGGCATTTAGAACCATTTGTCTTAACCAATATAGCTCACATGTCACAGATCCAGAACCCAACACACATCAATCACTCAAGGTCTGGCCTAAACAGGACCGACAGGGGCGATGCAGCAAAGGGTGGTGGTAGTCCCTCATTATGCACGGCGGCAAAGACAACCAACAACACCAGAACAAATACCAACAACAGACAACAAAAACTACAAAACGAACAACAGAAGCGCAATAATAGAAAAACAAAAAAAAACAACAGGAGAGAGGGAGTGTGCAAACTAAAAAAAGGCTTGAGAAGCAGCCCTTGTGATCGCATTAAATGAACACGTGCGATGGTTGTACCTTCCGGAATTATATCAAATTGTTAAACTGAACTACAGACTGGATCCATACAAGAGGGCCCATCCCAAGGATTTGATTTGAGCATCCGTAATTTGATGCACTAGTGTTGTAGCCCCGCACGTTTGTAATTTGCATGTTCATATGAAATTAAAATAAACAAAACAACTCCTTATAATAGATTGTGCATCGAGTGAGTGGCATACCAGTTGCATGTTTTGAACAGGCTTTTCGTTCAACCAAACAGACCCATTTACATTTATTTTTGCAAAGTAGTATTTGCAAAATCATGGTTGTTTGTATCAAATTAATAGTTTTGTTCTTGAAAATACGCATGACTAAGGCTCTCTTTTGGCAAGTCTAATTTACTATTTATAGCTTAAGGAGATATTTGGTAATGAGACTAACCTATAACATTTTTTTAATCACCTTTCCTCACCCCGTTCCAAAAATACAGAAAAAAATCTACCAACACTAGGGTGGGGTGCACTCAATTTTCTATAGCATTTTATTGTTTTTTGTAATAAAAAAATAATTCAACACGTGTTTTTTTTATTTACATTTTTCCAAACAAAAAATTATATAATTTTTTGCCTATAAAAAATTATACAACAATGTCATTTGAAGTACAAATAACATAAACCCCTTTTCCAAAGGAACGTTGCATTTCACGAATGAGATTAATGGGATGTTTGTTCAGATATGGGCTTTAATTAGTAGGCCCGACTTCTAAAGAAAAATAAGCGCAGCCCAATATTTTGGACTAATTTTGAATTGGATCATGATGGTTGTAACAATAAAGCCTCTCCCAAAAGCGCCTTGAGAGTTGACCAAAAATCTCTGGAAGGGGGGGCGGGGTGTATTGGATTGGATTGTAAAGGATTTTGATAGATTTTTTTTGTGATGAAAAAATTTTGTGGTATTCAATTAAGATTTTTTAATAATATAAAAAATTTTTGTGGTATTCAATTAGGACTATCATGACTTTTTAAAGAGAGCAATGAAATCTAATGGTATTCAATTAGGACTATCATGACTTTTTAAAGAGGGCAATGAAATCTGGTGGTATTCAATTGAGATTTTTTACAACTTAAAAAAAGTCTCATGGTATTCAAAAATATAAAGATTTTAAAGGATTATTTTGCATGGTAGATTTCGTGGGACTTTTTAGTATAAAATATAAAGATCAGACTCATCCAATAATCTCACCCAAACCCTCAAGACTTTTCCTATTTTCTCGCAGACTTTTTTTTATGTCATTGCAGCAGTGTCATACTCACCAAGTAATTCTCCTTTTCTGTTCTTCTTGTTTCATTTTCCTGATTGTTTTTCTTCCTACATTCTTTCTATGTTGAATGTACTTGGATGACAACATTGTAAATATATGAGTGTACATTCTTTATGTACTGTACCTCCCCAAACGCTATAATAACCAAACTTGATCTCCCCATCTTTTTATTTCATAATCTTACACTACAGTTTCTAGTCAAATGTGATCTTTTTATTTTTTTTACAAACTCTTTGTATTTACTAATTTAATTAATATAATTAATTTATCATTTTTTAAATTTCAATTATTTTTCCATTCTTACCCTCTTTTTTATTTTATAAATATAATAATTTTCTTAACGGGTTTCATTCATATTTTTTGTTTCTATAAATTTTCAGGTTGTAATTTTTTTAATTTTATTTTTGATAAATATAATAACGTTTCTTAAAAGGTTTCATTCATATTTTTTATTTTTATAATTTTAGGATATAAAATTTTTTCTTTAATTTTATTTTTGATAAATAAAAAGTATTATTTACTGGTTTCTCATTTATTTTTATAATTTTATGATTACTATAGACCGGAAAACTATTTCATTTATATATATATATTATGTGGTGTGTTTAACATAAGAAGAATTTGTGTTAGCATGTGCAGCATTACATAACTTTCTTCGCAAATAATGTCGTTCTGGTGAATTTCCAATTGAGCCAGCAAACGAATCTTCACCTTCGGTATTACCAGTTAACGAATACTGTAATTTTGAGCCAACATACGAATCTTCACCTTCAATATTACCTTCAGTATTACCGACTAGTATGACTTATGTGGGGAATTATTATTTAGGAGAAGATAAGATACAATCAATTTCTTTATTTTCGTTTTTATTGACTCTTGTTATTTTGAAAGTTTGTTAAAAATTCACGAGGTCCTTTATAAATTCATAAAGTCATTTCAAATTTTATAAATTCTTATAATAAAAGTCATTTAAAATCCACAAGACTTTTAAAAAAAATCTGATAAGTTATTACATTCATACGTAGTCTTTTAAAAGCTACAAAATCTGCAAAACTTTTTTATGACAAAATAGTCTTTTAAAATCTCAATCCGATACACCCTCCTAAAATTAAGACCACTTTATAAACTTATCATAAATTATTCTTATAAACTCTTCAAAACATTCACATAAACACTTATGTAATAAGAAAAGCTCAAATAAGTTCTTCCAAACGCACCTAATATAAATAGCTGTTATTTCAAACAAATGCATAACAAATTATTATTTCCCAGTTTCCTGACAGTGGCTCATACAAAAAAGAAAATGCTAAAATCGAAAAGGTTTGAGTACAGAACAATATATGCAGCAAGCATTAGAGAGGAGGAGGCCCGGATTCGAAGAGGGGAGGAAAGCAGCAACTAAATAGACCACAGCAGCATAGAAACCATAAGCTGGAAGACATAAAACCAAAAGAACAAACAAAGACATGGTCAATGACTCAATATTAGTCACCTTTATTTATTTTTTCTTCCTATTGCGTATTAGTTTAATATGCAGTTGCAGAACTTAAGCAAAAATAAGTGTCTTACCATGTATCCAAGAATCCTATGCCAGGGGGAGATTGACCCATCAAGGGTGTGCTTGGAGGGGGAGGTGGATCCATCACCTACTTAATACAATACAATGGTTGCTTCCACGGGTCTAACTTCTACTATCACTCAATAAACAAGTCACATACATTTCTTCTTATGTAAAAGTTCAATACCGTCCCTTCCTCAAAGTCACGCCTCTCTCATCATCTACCATTCAAAGGCGGATTCAATATCACAAATGCCTCCCCCAACTAACATACAAACCCTGTTAAGCCAGTCCTAATTAGTTACACCTTAAAAGGCACTCACTCACGGGTAAGCATCAGGATACAGAATGTATAGGTGATGTAAATAATAATCCCATGTGTGTTGTGTCTATATGTGTAAACACGTGATATCTTTGATTGGTTAACACTCACTCCAACCAATAACATAGGCATACCAATATGCAGAATATATGACAAGGGCCAAAACTGTCTTTTGAATCCAAAATGGATGAGACATTGAAATATCTTAACATCTTTCAAAGTAAGTGAAGAAACCAAAATTTGGTTTATCTTTCAATTGTTCAGTGCCCTTGCCAAATATCTTTACAGTTTACATATTTACAGTGATTGTACAAGTATCACATTCGATTCCTCACCAAATAAAGTAGAGAACAGGAATCACGTATGCTTTTCTGTGCAACAATACAAGTTGTATATATTTCTCTGCTTATCTAAAACAACAACCATGTTCTCTTACAACCAGTGCACAATGGCAGGTTTATGTTATCAAGGGAAATGGATGTTTATTGTTTGTCATGTAAAAAATGATTCAAACCGAGGCTCGGTTAGGTCCACCATTTCCTCTTCTGATGCATGCCAGTTCTCCCCTTTTGATGTCAAGAGGATCAAACTCTTCATATACTCAGTTGAAACTGTATCTACATCATTATCTTCTTTTCCAACACAAAGATTGTGGTGATCAATACCAAGTGGCAAAGAATTACGAGCTGGAAATCTACTTGATGGAGCTTGTCTTTGCTTCTCTGCATGCTCTGGTTCCTTTACACAATCAGACAAACAAGATATACAGCAAACAAAAACTTAGAAAAATAAGAAGCATGATCAAACTAGAATGCTGCAGTTAAGAACTGAGGGCACAACAGTGAATGTGTTTTTACCTGAAAAAGTCCCACTGGGATGTTTCTTCTTCTTCTGGATTTGCCTGGGGAAATACTTGAAAGAATTTGAACAACTTCACTCATACTTGGTCGTGTATCAGGATCCAACAGTAAGCACTCCTTTGCCAAGTTTGCCATTATCTGCATTTCTTCTTCTGGGAAGTTTCCTTTCAATTGTGGATCAGCCAACTCAGATATTACTCGCCTACTATCCTGTAGGCGAGGAGCAGCCTAAAACATAAGAAGTTCGTCAAGCTATATCAACATTTGACTGTCCCTGATCTCTTTCTTAGTAGAAATCAATAAGAAAGCTATATGCAAGAATGAGATGCATTATAAGCGGAGTTTAATAATTGTGTAAAAAGATTTTACACATACATCCAATCATATCTAACCACGGTGTCATTTAGTAACCTTATTTCCTAAAATATCTACACAAAGATCTACATAGTGAGATGTAATTAGATATCTGTGTAAAAAAAATTCATCAATACATACTAATTAAATTCTTATAAGTATGTAAAAGATATGATGATTAACAAAAATACAACTTAGGATGTCTGAGGCTCTGAGCTATTATACAAAGATGTAAAACTTGGTCATAGTCTGAGCACCAAAAATTGAGGGCCTAGAACATCCTCCAAAATGTGAATAGATGCAAATTAAGGTTAGTGTAGTAATGGATGAATGGTTTGCAATATACCCATACAACAAGGCTTTCTTCTTTGCCTGCAGATTTATGGATGGGTTGGCGACCACTGATGAGCTCAAGAAGGACCACCCCAAAACTGAAGACATCAGACTCAAGAGAGGCTCTCCCAACAATTGCATACTCAGGTGCAAAATAGCCAAATGTCCCCTTCATTCTTTCTGGAGAATCTGAACAACTTGGGAGGTCATCAGATCTCAAGTTTTTAGCCATACCAAGATCAGTTATCTGCAAATTGATTTTTTTTTTTAAAAGATTGTAATAAGTATATATACTTCATGATTTAAGTGACAACTACCACCAACAGTTTACTAATTAAGTAACTAGCTACCCATTTGTTAGAAGTTAGAACCATATATATAAAACAGCCAAGGCTCATACTTTTGCTTGCCAATTTTTGTCCAGAAGAATATTTGTGGACTTGACATCTCTGTGCAGAATTCTTGGAGCAGCTGCTTCATGAAGATACTCCAAGCCCCTTGCAGCTCCTAATGCAATTGTAACACGAGTAGCCCAATCCATATTCTTTCCAAAAACTCCATCTAAACGGTCCCTCAAATTCCCATTACTCATGTAGTCAAACACTAGTAGCCTCTGAACATTTTTTCCTTTTAGTTCTGAGCAGTATCCAATCAATGGCACCAGATGGCAATGGTGAAGTCTAGACAATAGTTCAATCTGAACAAACAAAAATATGTTTAACTAAAATGAACGCTTTAGAAAAAGAAAAATGTTTCAGGCTCATCTTTTTTATCTAGACAATATGGAACATTATAACATGGCATGAACAACCAAAGATAACCGAATCTATAAGATTAGCCAATTAGGCACACTACAACCTCAGTGAAAAATTCAGTGTCTGCATCAGGTCCTCCTTGATCCTTTAGTCGCTTGACTGCCACATTACTACCATCTTTTAGTCGACCACGGTATACATAACTACTTCCACCTAGTCCAATCAGGTTGGAAGCTGAAAAGTTTTCAGTGGCATTTTCCAGTTCTGTAAACGAAAATTGAATGATGTTTCCATGAAAAGTTTCTCTTTGGCTCCCAAACAAGAAAGAGGCTTTTTGAAAGCATCCTAGAGAGAGAGAGAAAAGAAAAGAAATAAACAGAAAAAAGGTAATTAAGTAGCAGCTGAACTATGGAGTTTGTGTATAATCCAACAGTTTGAACATTTTAACTAACAAATTAGACTCAAAAGAATAGTGAACACAAAACCATCTTACCTTTAATATGACTAATAGGAGAACTTATAGCGACTTTTGATTCGGGCACTAAGGAAGTCCTGGGACTAATTAAGTTGGTGGTAGTTGTGGTGGTACTACTTGAACTCGTTTCCTTTTCTGATGATGAGATCATTGGTGATTGAAATTGAATAGGAGGACATCTCTCTCTTCGGCAGACATAACATACAACTGTGGCCAGAAATGCAATAGTTGTGCATGTAGCACAAATTATCAGAATGACCATTACAATCTTGCTGGAAATGTGTTTCTTTGAACCCACTGGCATCCTAACAGATCCTGCAGAAAACACTCAAAATCATTAACTTCTTCCAAGTTACAAATAAGACACAAATAAGTTGGAAAGAAAATCATTCTTCACAGTAAGAAGCGATCTGTTACAAGAAAAACTTTTACATATATGCACATATACATTCTTGTTCCATGCATAAGTCAGTTTTTGGGAAGCATCAATTAGTGAACTTTAAAGATGGAAGAAAAAGAGACAGAAGAAGAGATACCCCAGATGCAGTTGCAGGCAATAAAGCAATTAGGATTATGGGTATGGCCATCTGATGTCACTTGAGGAAATCCATTGGGATCACATATGCATGTCCATATGGATGCACTCTCTTCAGCATCTACATGGAAGGTAAAGCAGTAAACAGTGTTCAGGATGTGATCACTGTCTCCCTGTTTCACCTAAAATGGTGAACACATACAGCATTCCTACCTTAAGCATATCAATTATTGAGCACAACAGTACCAACTCAAAAATGTAAAACACTGGTTGAAAGAGTTCTTCATGTTAAGTGACAATGTTTTTAAACTTGAAATTCTACAACATTACATGTGGGGAATCCTTGTCCCATTCCCTACGTACATGTTTTATTCAATTAGTTTTTGCCTTTTTGGAAATCTACCTTGAGTTCTGCCTTCAGTAGATGTAAATTGAAATTTATTAGTAGAGGTGACTTTTGTGAACTTAAATAAATGTAAATTGAGCTCGGGTACTACCAGGCAAAAATTTATCTCAAGGTATTCATGCCAACAAAAAATTACCGGGATACCTGAATGACAATCACATGACTTAGAACAATTAGCAAGAGAGTATCTCTGGTTCCCTTGGAAAGAAGAACACCTACATTTCCACTTGTTTAGGCCACTATCAGAAGGTTCATCTGCTAGTAAAACAAGAAGCAAAAGGTATAAAAATGTATTATGGCTCATTTGGTTATACCTATGACTGAGAAGAAACATGTTAAACAGAACCTCTATAGGCTTAAAATTACTAAAACAAGATAATGCAATGCCCCATATACAGAACACAGGATGCAGCTATGTTCTCATTTTGCTCAGTTTAAATAAACAGGTAGGCGCCTAAATATAAATATACAAGGTTTGCAACTACTGACAACAATTGGAGAATCAATTACCAAATGTTTAATAAATTGTGATACTAACCACAAAATGAGTGTTGAATCCATAGCAAGCTAATAACAAGAGTGACAACAACTTTGAGTTGATGCTTCATTTATTCCAATCCAAACACTACAAGGAAAGGAAAGGAACATATGTAAGAGCCTTGCAGCTACATCCAGTCATGGATAATGAGAGAGAGATTTAACCTATTAATGGCTTCAATATTTTTAAAGTATGAATATACAAGAGCCACAAAGGATTCAATCTGAAAAATAAATACTCCAATCCATATAATTTGACAGTGTTTAGATGGTGGAGCAATCAAACTACAGAAGTGTACATGAATAACTCCAGAAGTATATATTAGCCCTTTAACATGACACTGAAACAACTTAAAAAACTTGTCTTAGAGTAGAATCAATTGGTGAACCTGTTAAAGGGGACAGAGTTAGACTTCAAATTCTCCTGGATCCGATAATCATCTGTGGAAACTAGCTAAGAAAAAAATAACAAACAAAGACAAGCTGCAGAGAAGCAATCCAGAAACAGGTAGTAGCACCCTCAGTTTTCAGTTTCATCTTTCCCTATGCAGCAGCAAAAAGAAAATGAATGACAATCATTTCATACTGAATAAGGTAAAAGAGTAGGAAGAAACAAATGAAGGTGTAGCTGACAAACACCTGACTCAAGGTTGAAAACAAAGATGAGGCAACTTGGGTAGGGACTATAAACTAAGTAGCATAGGATAGTTAATTGTAGTCTGAGGAATTGCTAGTGTAATGGACCCATTATCCAACATCAATCCACAAGTGATAATGTGATGTGCTTAAACATATATAAAACCTTCAATTGAAGGAGGATGAATACATGCAGTGATGCAAATGCTCCGATAGTTTGTTTACATCAGACAATAAATATAGGCAGTGAGCTGGTAAAACTTCCTTTGCGGACAGCTTGAGAATTAGCTTCCATAATGGTATTCAAAAATCCTATGAATGGAATGAAATTAACAACTACCAAAAGAACCTATCCTAGTTTTCCCCCTACAAACTCTTGACAATGAGGAC
This sequence comes from Glycyrrhiza uralensis, assembly GCA_030159175.1. NCBI lineage: Eukaryota > Viridiplantae > Streptophyta > Magnoliopsida > Fabales > Fabaceae > Glycyrrhiza > Glycyrrhiza uralensis. The sequence goes on along the minus strand of BRZY01000007.1, from coordinate 38,765,516 downwards.
TTTAGCTGAAGTGTTCAAATAAATTTCTCATATGGAAATGAAATATTAAAAGAATATTACAATATGATTTTACATATTAGTTGAAATTAGCTTCTGCATCTCAATTTTTTCTTAAGTTTTTCTTAATTGACTTTTCCATTGATACACATTATTTCATAAATTAAGAACATATATGTATTTTAATTGAAAAGCTCTCATAAAATAGGAGTTAATCTGACTAAAAAGTTTGAAGTAGTTTTAGCAGAAGCAGTGAATATTATAAGAGAGCTTGAAATAGGGGAAGTCAAAGCAGATTGAGAAAGCAAAGGCTAAAATATCTTCTGGAGTCTCTGTGTGTCTCTTTTATATCTTTTTCTGAATTCCTTGATTTGGAAAGAACTACTAACTAGTTCAACTAATAACTGAAGTGAAATAAAGCGAAAAGCAGTGAAATTTTAGAGTAATGGGAGGGAAGTCATCTTCACCAACCTGCATGTTCTAATCACGTATACATTGCATACCTTTTCTTTCACTTTCAAATGCAATAAGAAATGAAAATACTACCTAATTCCTTAGTCAAAGTTGGTTAACAGATTAGAAATCATATTTTGGAGAATTAAGAAAGAGCATGGTATAAACAGGCAATGGCAATGAATAGCAACCCGACCTAGTAACTTTATCATTTGAAAAACCACATCCACACAAAAGAAGAAATGATCCATCAAGTCTATCACCTCTCAGAAAACAACCCCTTTGCTTACTCAAAGGGACCCTTTAACACCTTCCAATTCCACTCAATCCGAAACTAAATTTAATATTTCCGATGTGAAGGTGTGTTCATCTTCAACACAAAGTCATAGCAAAATTAGAGGAAAGCAATAAACAGGACTACTTACTTTTTCAGTATTTGATTAAGAAAAAAATTGAAAAAAGAATATGTAAATAAGTCCCACGTAAAAATGTTTTCCCCCACTATTGAAAAAATGGGCATGAGAGACACTTATTTTTTTATTTTACGTCGAGGAGTATCTCACCGCCTGTACGACGAAAACTAATCTCCAGTGAGAGTTTGTTCAGCACCTCTAATGGATGGCATCTCTCCTAGCTGAAATTTTTTCCATACCCAAGGCTCGAACCCGAGACTTGGTTAAAGAACGAGAGACCTTAACCACTCACGTCAACCTCAATTGGTGCATAAGAGACACTTATTGACAAAATGTCCAAATTACACTTCTTTTACTTCATTTAAAAGGATATAAAAGTAGTTATATATTACTCATTTTTTCTTCCCTTTTTAAATTCATCAAACAAGTGAATAGAAAAATTTGTTTTTCTTTCCACTCATTTTCTTTCTATTTTCTATCAATCCAAATAATATATAAATTTTACTCATTTTTTCATTTTCATTTTATTTATTTTTTTCTTTCAATTTCTTTTCACTTCCAAACAGAGCCATGAAGTAAAGGGTTGGGTTAGTTTTCTGAATTTGTCTCGTCGTCTAAACTAAAAAAGTAAGTCATTTTAACTTTTGATTTAACAAATTTACGATTTGTTCATCAATTTTTTATTTTTAGTTGAAGATGTGTCTTATTTTATTTTATAGAGTGGGAGTTCTGAGTTTTTTTTATAAAAAAAAAAAAAAAAACCGACCTAATCGTGTGTCGGTTGTCGGCTAACTCGTGATTCAGAGTGTCCCAGTCCCGCAGCAATGGCAGTAGATGATGAGAGTGAATTAATGCCGCTCCCTCTCTCCATTATGCATTCCTTTGAGAACTCATCAGTTAAACAACGCAACCATTTCTCCTCAATTATTTATCAAGGACATGGCCCCTTAAATTTATGCATAAGTGAGTACTTCGCCATAATTTTATTGAATTAGAATCCATAACTGATTTCTGTATTGTATCAACTATAATAAAAGTAATAATCAGATTATATTTATGTGCGGCTGGAATTTGACACCCCATGCTGCGTGGTGCAAACAAAATCAACTGAATCAGGAGACTATTTTGTTTGTGAAACCTGCCAAGTCAAACATACATCAATATCATTTAGACATGTAATTGAAAAGGGAAAGCAAAAGGATGGGCACCACTAATGAAAAGAATCAGAAGTATACATTATATCATATATGCAATTCAGTGAAGAAATTCCCCCAACTATCTCCACACTTACATTCCTATTTCCCTCTTCTTCTGATCACTACTCAGTCACCACCATCATGCAACCCCATGCATTTACAATCATATAGGATTAAAATTAAAATTAGCATGCCTAAAATTCATTCCCTTCCTATATATCCAATGTTGACAAAACAATAAAGAAATAAAGAAAAAACAAGAAAAAAAATAATCTCCACAAAAGTGCATGTGCTTGGCTGAGTAAAACTTTTCAAGTAAAGTTCCCATTGTCATTTTTTCCGGTGCCGTTCATGAAAAGATTTGGCGGGTCGAAGAACATTTCCAGGTGGTGGAGTCCTCAGAAGCATGGTTTGGGAACGGGTAACCATGTCAACCATGGAAGGAGTTTGGTATGCATGCACAAAGCTGGTGGTGTCTGTGGAATCACCTCTTGCAGTTGCTCTTTGCCATGAATGAGAGCTTAATCCTGATAGAACATAAGCCCTTCCAGAATGTTCATAAACGCGCCGATTCGCCATCCTCTCCTGCATCTCCTTTAGCTCAGCAAAAAGAGCAACACATAACGGATCGCCAGCTTGAGCAGAGATAGTTTTGGATAATGCCTCGAGACATCTCTCCAGGACAGAAATTGCAGCAGCCAAATCACCGCATTCCGCTTTAACTCTAGCCTCAGCCATTGCCTCAGTAGCTTGAAGCCTGTTTCTCTGCCTGTCTACTTCCACTGAGACAACTAGTTCTCTGGCCACATGAGGTCTCAGAATCTTCACTTCACTAGTTACCTCCAAACCCTCCATTTTTGAAATGGGGTCACTATAAAGGCCTCTAACCATCAACAATGGCATCTGATCACTGGATTTATCAACTGGAACATTGACTGTCACCAAAAAGTCTCTTTCCTCTTCAGAATAAAGATCTCCTACCTTGATAGATGCCATTCTTGCATTGTTAGTCAATCTACTTTGGTAACTTCCTGCTTTTACTGAACTAAGTTGCAAACGAGGGTGAACACACTGAACTTCTACTCGTAGTTCTTGAACCACCACACTCAAGAGTCCTCCAATACACTGAGCAAATGCATCCTGAATTACATCCTCAGCTTCAATAAAAGAAAATGTACCACCAGACATCTCAGAGATTGAATGCATCAGAGTAGCATCATGGTCAACACCAAAACCAAATGCATGCACTGCTATCTGCATACCCTCACCGTTATTGCGATGAATGGAGTTTGGGATAAGATACCGGTAATCGGCTCCAATATGTGGCCTGTTAGTAACTGAGTAGGTATCTTGTCCATCAGATAGTAAGATAATACTGCCCACTGGATTCTTCCACCGGCGGTCAACAAACACCTTGACCCCTTTTCTCAAGCCTTCAGCAATGTTTGTTCCACCATTTGGAACCAAAGAATTAACTGCCAGCAGTGCCTGTTGTCGCCCGGCATCATTCATCCGTTGCAGAGGAAAGACGCGACGGGCCGTTGAGGAAAAGACAACGACGGAAAGCCGGTCTGATGAGCTTAGATTCTGTATGACAAAACTCATAGCTCGTTTTAGTAATGCAATCTTTGAACCTGCCATGCTACCACTTATGTCAAGAACTGTAACAAGGTCAATTGGAGCACGAGAATCTGCTAGCAAAGATTCGCTATTGTTCCTGTCACTCCTAGAATGAGGGGGAGCTTTAAGATGAATCAATACAGCAAAGTTATCATGAGAGGTTGACTTTGAAACAGCTGAAACTTCAGGATATGTTCTGATCTCCATTGTATTTTCTATGTTGCGATCAACCTCATTTATTTGGTGAGTAATTGAAGGTTCTTGATCCAAGGCTTCATCATCATCGAATATTGCTGGTTCGGTTACATTATAAAGTGGTGAGTTTTGCCGACTTGTAGCAACTTGTGGTGATGAAGGAAGTCTCCGTAGCATAGGTGTCCAAGCATTATCTCTTGGTCGAGACATGTCATGGGATACATTAGATGAGAGACTCTGAAAAGGAACTTCTTTCCACTTTGCTCTGCAAACAGGGCAAATCTGATTCCCGTGTTTCACATTGGATGTGATGCATTGGAAATGGAAAGAGTGGGAACATTCTGCAGTAAAAATGGCATGCCCTTTCCCTGGTTTCATTGTGTTCAAGCATATTGCACATGTCCCCTGCAAATGTTGTGAAGAAGATGTGAGAAAAATAAAAGCCAAAGTGATAATATGGCATTCGGGACAATAGATATATGGAATATATTAAATTTTATCAACAAGTTCCCTTGTAGACATTAAACAACTATACAAACTCTGTACTCTCCAACAAAGATGGAAGAAAGAAAAAAGAATTGTGTCGATATCATTTAAAATACTGTTTAAGAAGGTGAAACTCTACTAAACCTTATTTCAACAATGTTTAGCTGAACCAACCATGTTGATGTCATCCAGAGCACTAGTTAAAATGTGATTTAGACAACATGCTAGTTGTTACGAAAGATTTTTGTACCAAATTGTTACAAATGCTTAAAAAGTAAACAAGTGACTGATAAAAAACAACAACATTTTATTTTATTTTTTTTCATTTGTAAATTGGTTTAAGAAAACTTGTTCGTATCATTAAGCATTTTCTAACATTTTTAGATAATAATTATCATACAAAAAATCAGTAATGGAAGTCGAAAAAGATGCCACACAATGACTTCACGGATAGGGGACATGGATCCAACCAACCATCATCTACATTAACCAAGCTTTTTAAAAAAGGAAAAAAGAAAACCAAGCAAGTTAAGGTTTAAAAATAGTTTCTTAATTTTTATTAAATCAACTTCATTATTTAAAAGAAAATATAAAGTATTTTTTAAATTTTTAAAATATTAATTAAATATTATTATTGTTAATTATGTTAAAATATTCCGCAAATCTGAGCAATGTATCAATAAAGTATTCATTGATAAATGCAAACTTTGCAATAGTCACTACTAGATTATTTTGTCCAACACTGCTCCCCTTCTGTCTTGACGCAGGTCCACCACAAACCAGTGCATAAAAAGATGAAATTAGAATGCTACCCATCTTTACCACAGACGCCAATTTACTATTTAGATGCCTAAATTACCAAAACTAGAGGATTCCCTGGCAAATCTACAACTTGTGTATAAAAGATTTTTTTAAAAAGAAAAAAGTCAACGTTAGGTGGTCAAACACAGTTTGGACATCAAGGTAAAAATAACAACAATCAGCAAACCACTTTCAGAAAAGTAAAAGGCAAATGGCAACTCTAATACTGAACATTTGAACCTTTCGAGAAATCAATTAATAATAAAATAAAAATATCATCAAAAGGAGGAGAAATCAAAGATGATTCATTCATTCACTGCTCAAGGAAAGTAATGGAAATAGAGTAAAATGAAATGGAACTAATAAGGTGGAACACTATTCATCTCATTCTGCCTAATACCCCAGTTTTTCTTTGGACCCGGATTCCTTGCCATCGGCGATTCCTTGCATTCACGAAGACAGTAGATCGAAACCGTTGGATCAAGTTCGAACGGCTCATGATCTCAGCTCATATTTTAAACCTTTTATCCATGAGATCGTGAGCCGTCTAATCTAAATCAAACGGTCCCAATTGTTGACTACGTGAATGCAGCGAATCCATTTCCTTTTTCTTCCCTTCCAATTCGGGTTGAAGGGAATAGAACAAGTCTTTTTATCCAATCATAGCCACGTATAAAAATCCCAACTTTTTCATTGTTTGCAGCTGGGATTTTCACAATCAACGGTTAAGGGGTGTTCGACTCTTGTGGGGTTAGCGCTTAGCAATTAGCAAAAGCATATACAGTGAGATCATGAAAAGGAGAATGAAACAGGGGCACCCATTTAGTTGAACAGCACAAAAAAAAAAGAAGGGCCTCCTCAAATGCAATGCAACCCCTTTTTTTCAATAAGCTAAGCCACTGGTCCTTAAAGGGTACATACAGTAATAATGGAGATGAAAGCAACACCTCCACCACCACCACCACCAATAATAAACAGTTTTCACAATAGTCAGACACGTCACATTCTGATTGATATACCCACTACTATACCCCCAAAACAAAAGCAAAAATTAACAAGTGATTAGAACCTGATACTTATGTGCAAAAATTAAATAAGAAAGAAGAAAAGGAAATGTAACGAATGAGCCTCAGCCCAAGTAGTGAAAATATTCGATCAGAATCTACTACGGAGATTCAATGGTGAAGCTGAAGCAAAAAAAAAGGCAATTTAAAAAAGGGTAAAATAGTAATAATAAAGACTATAGCTTTTCTATTGTGAATATGCAAAAGGATTAATAAGGAATAATGGATATGGCTTTTATACCTTGGAGGATTTGGATTTGGATTTGGAGAGGCGGAGACCAGAGGACGAGGATGTCGGAGTGGCAGGGCGGTTACCCGATGCATCGCCGGACGGCGAAACGCGGTCGGAAAATGTGGTGGCGGAGCTGAGGGACGAAGAGGAGGAACGATCCAATGTCTTAGGAAGGTGAACACACGTGTTGAGCCCGATAGCAAGCTTCACTTTTCTCCATTTGCTTCCCATTTTTTTGGTCCAAAAAGGGTTGGCAGAACGACGATCAGATCCTGAAGTCACGGAGCTGCGAAACTCAGAGCAGAATGTGTGAATGAAAGGTTCCAATGGCTTCGGGCATTGATTGAAGAAGCCAAGGAAGGCGAAGAGAAAATAGAAAACATGGGCAGAGAAAGGAGAAGAAAATGCAGGAGAGAGAGAGAGAGAGAGAGAGAGAGAGAGGGGTGAGTATGTTGTTATGGTACTAATGGATGAAGAATGAAGATAGAGGAGAGATAAGTGGTGGGATAGAGGCAAAGTTTGTTGAGAATATAGAAAGAGAGATCGCAAAATTGTAGCAAATCAAAACAATAACCAAAACTGAAGGCTTTATCATTAAGATATGATAATATTACTATAATAATAATAATAATATTTAATATTATTATTATAATGCGTGAGTTTTTTTTTTTAATATTCGCTATCAATTATCCACCGCAAGCTTATCTACTATTAATTAGTTTAAACTACTTTCTCTTAGTTTAAATTTTTGGTAATTTTAATTTTTTATTTTTATCTCAAAATTTTGATTATTTTAATATTTTAAGAGATAATTTATCTTTAATATAATTAATAAGTTTTAAGTAGAAAAATAATTAGGATAATTGAGAATGTTGAATAATAAATAGGGTCATTTTAGTCTAAAATTTAATTATTTTTTAGTCTATGTACCAAAACCTAGGGTGTGTTTGGTTCAAAAAAAGGGAGGAGAGGAGAGGGATTTTAATAGAGGGGAGAGGAGGGGAGGGATTTTAATGGAGAAAAATTTCTAATTTACATTTTATGCTCTTATAAATCTTTTTGTTAGTTTTTAAATAGGATTATTTAAGTCAATATTTTAAAATCCCTCCAAATTCTCCATTATTGGAGAGGAGTCAAAATCAAGTGAGGAGAGATTTTGCTCTCCTCCCTTTCCCTTCTCTCCCCTCCAAAAAATTGAACCAAACATAAAAGTTTTAAAATAATCTCTCTCCTTCCCTCCACTTCCCTCCAACCAAACAGGGACTAAACAACCAAAGATTTAGACGGTGGGAGTATAAGGCTCTGTTTGGATAATAAGTTTATCTACTGCTTATGGCATAAGCTGTATAAGTTATTTTTATAATTGAAGAAAAATTATAGTGAAACTTATTTTATATAAGTCATAAGCTGTTTTGATAAACTATCGTGGGTAGCTTACGACAAATAAGCCCAAAACAACTTATAAATTAGTTATAAATTATATTCATAAATTCTATATAAGTCAATCCAAATAAGCCCTAAGTTATTCGCTGGCTTATCTATTTTTTTACTTTTTGTCAAATATATCTCAAGTCAGAGCTTCCCTTCTGTGCTCTGCTTTATGGCCATCATCATTGATACATTAATTTGCTTAAAAAAACATTTATTTATTAATCGTTTGATGGTAGTAATACAAGATAGTGCAATGCAACAATGCATCGAGAAAATGTTACAGGAGTAATTTGAGTTTTTTGTTTCAGTATTTATAAAGTCGGTCAAGCTACTTCGTTCTTTTTTCTTTTATATGGTGGACACGTGGTATTTTTTAAGACATGTTAAACTTTATATTAAATTAAAATTAATTTAATATTTATCAATTTTTAAATAATTATTATACTGAAGATAAGATATTACTATTTTTAACTTTTTAGTTTTTTTTATACAATAACTTAAATCTATTTTAGTTTTATAATATATTTACAATAACTTTTCCACGTTATTTACACGTTATTTTTACAATAGCTTTTTAGTTTTATACTTAAATCTCTTCCATCAATGTATATTTAATCAAATGTGATATTCATATATCATTATTAAATTGAATTAATATTTTTTTTAAAATAAAGTTGATAATTTTAAATATTTATATTTTAATATATTTTTAAATTTAATTTCCTATATTTTATAAAAATAACGTGTAATTTTTGGAATACTTATCACTTTAATTTAATATTTTTTATTTGTTGCACATGGCATACCGCATACACCAATCGTGAGACGTGAATCGGTGAATGACCCATTCCATTGCAATTTCCCCGGCCCCATATTTACATGGGATTGCCCACGCTCATTAATAAAATCATGAAAAAAGTGTGCAAGTGTAGCATTTGAATTGAATGTCATGGACTTTTTTTTAACAATTTCATGGAATATATTAGGGGAGAGTTTGGTGTCACCCAATAGTGTAGGCTCAATTAGGGATGAAAACTCATATATAAGCCAAAAAAAATTAATTCACTAGTTAAAAATTAAATAGGAAAGTTAGTTAAAAATATTTAATTTTATTGATTTTATCAAATAAATGAGTTTTATTATCTAAATTGACCTTAATAAAAGAATAATTGAAATTAAAATTTACATTAATGTGGACCACCGCATTTGAGTTTTTTTTGTTTGTTTATAATCGAATTCAGAGGAAATATCTACTATTACCCATAGATAAAATTTGTTATAGGCATAGGGTAGCTTGACTAGTATTCATATGTAAAATAAATTAATATTTCTTTTATGCATTGATTAACGAGGCGAGATGGGTATCTTAGTAATGTACACAAAGAGAGCACCATTTGGAGCCATTTGCTGATGTGTCAACTCCTCACACCATTACCTTCTTAAGCACACTTTGAAGTAAAACAACCTGTTTATGGAAAAAAATTCAAAATCAGACACAAGAAGAAGCAAAAAGCGAATTGGAAGAAGCAATTGTATGAAGCTTGCTTTTGAAGTTGATGGGTCCAGAGAAAAAAAACTTCCAGCAGAAGTTTGGGTCCTTTCTTCGATAAAACAGTTGAGACCAACTGGCCCAGGCATTCTGGAGGAAAAAAATTTGGAGATGGACCCATTGGGCTAACACATGAACAAGCACAATCCACTGGTTTCTACCAAACCAAAAAAACCCAACGGTCCCTTCCTAGAAGCATGACTAACAAACAAAACATTTATTTAATGTAAGTGAAAAAGCAGAAGAGCATTTAATGTGGTCTGAGCAAACCACCTAACTCTCTCAAATCATTTAATGTGAAGGAGACACTTTGGAGCTCTTTCGGCGACCTTCCACACGAGAAGTCTGCATACTCCTCTCAAAACATTTAATGCGGAGGAGACACTGTGTTAAGTCTTTCTGCGAGCTTCCACACAAGAGGAGAGAAGAGGCGGAGGGTCGATGTGCTTTCGGCGTCTTGCATCATCCCATCGTCTGCTTCTTGCCATCTCTCAATGTCAAAATACATTTTGACACACAATTTAGGTGCCAGTGATGGGTGTGCATGGTTTCAATGAAGACAGATTAGGCTTTTCCCTTTAGCTTTTGTGGTCCATCGTACGCCAAGCAGAGAAGAAGAGGGGGACAAATAGCCACCCTCACATTGGACTCTGAAACAATCTTAGCTATTTCAATTTTATAATTCATATTTTTTAATTTTTAATTTATTTCGATTTCCATTTTTTTGTTGTTTTTAATTTCCTTTTTTTTACATGCATTATACACCAGTTAACACCTATATATTGCGACGTAGGTGTCATTGGTTTCACATTGTGTTGTGCAAGATTCAAGTGTAAACAAACATTTTCTAGGTTAAATTTCTGGGTTGTGATTGTGTTAGAGAGATGGCGTTGGTGTTTACCCCTATTTCTGAGATAACTGGTGGGAAAGATAGCTGGAGCATATTGGCTAAAGTTGTGAGGCTGTGGGTGGTATCTGATTTGTCCAAGCACAAGATCCCATTTAGCATTGAAATGGTTCTCATTGATGAGCAGGTTAATGGCATGTTCTTTTCTATTGTTTGCCTTATTTAAATTTTTTTTACCATTATATTAGAAAACTTATGAAGTTTATTATGTTTTGCAGGGTAGTAAGATTCATGCCACAGTAAAAAGGACATTGGTGTATAAGTTTCAGAACCAGTTGAAGGAGGGTAGTGTCTACTCACTTCATTATCTGTTGGTTGAGCCTATTGTTGGTTCATTTAGAACCACTCGACATGAGCAGAAGCTTATTTTCCAGCTGAACAGCAAAGTTCAGATGATGGATAGCAATCGTGTGAAGGGTGATGGGTTTGAGTTTGTTCCTTTTGACCAGATTTTTGAAGGAGGATTGAACATGGACTTTTTGGTTGGTAAGTTAGAATCTTGATATCATTCATATTGGCTGTGTTGTTATTTTTTCAATCCAAGAGGAGTTGTTTATGAAGCTATTTACTGTTGTAGATGTTATTGGAGTTCTAACTGGAGTTGGCAGTGAGAGGGAGTATGAAAGAAATGGATCAAAGACTAAGCTGAATGTGATCTGTTTGGAGGCTTATGGGTAACTATTAATTAGATTTTGCATGTTTATTGAGTTCAAGCAGTTTAATGGTGAAGAAAAATGCAGTTGTATTTTGTGCGTAAATTTAATTTGTTATTTAGTTCTATCTGAACTTTTGTTATATTTGACTCTTTTCTATACTATTTTTTGAGACTGTTGGTTTTTTTATTTGGGAGTTTTGTTGTTTGATTTTTATTTTTTGATGTTATTATAGTCATAGAATTGAGTGCACCCTCTTTGGTCAATATGTTCATGAGCTGAACACATTTTTGGCTTCTGGAGAGTCTGAGAATGCTGTGGTGATAATTCAGTTTGCAAAGCTAAAAAAATTTCAAGGTATTTGATGCCTAACTCATACTTTCTAAAGTATTTATGTCTTATATTATTGTTGAAATGTTTCAATTGTTCAAATGTTTAAATTTAAATGGGATTGGACTATTGTTTTGCATTAGTTGCTGTATTAGTTGATTTAGTTATTTAATATTTGACTCTGTTGCAGAGAAATTACATTTGCAAAACTGCATGAGCTGTACAAAGTTAATCTTCAATCCAGCATGTGAAGATGCTGTGAAGCTGAAGAAGAGGTGATTTTTCTATGTTAATTTTTATGTCAGATATAAGTTTTATTTGATAGGTTGATAGTCATTTTCTGTGACTAATAGATGCTTTTCTGTATTCCATTTTGAAGTTTGACAACCACTATTGAATCACCAAGCCAAGGACTTACTCAGTTGACTGAAACTCCAAAGATTACTATTGAAGAAGAATTCCTTGAGTTGACTCAAAGGAACACTGTTCAGGGACTTAAGCAGTCAAAAGAGGTTGACCATTTCATTTATCTCCTTTAATTTTGAAAGTGTTATACTTATTTATTTATTATTGACATTGTGTTGTTTCTAAACTAACATTCTTTATGGTTCACAAATCTTGGTTCCAGCAAGCTATTTTTGTGGTTTTTGCAACTGTGATTAATGTGGTCTCTGGAGTGCCTTGGTGGTACACTGCTTGCCTTTGTTCAAAGGCTGTTTTTCCAGACTCAAATTTATATTTTTGTGAGAAGTGCTATAAACATGTCTTGAAGGTTGAACCAAGGTAAAATATTTTCTTTGAATGTCTACTGTTACAAAATATAGATATAGATTATAGATTTTCATCCGAATTGAAGCCAAACTTAAGTGTTTCTTCGAATTTTGTTTATGGTCATTAGGTATTGCATCAAGGTGAGGGTTCATGATGCAACTGGAGATGGTGTATTTGTGATTTTTGATCGAGATGGGAAGGAACTTTTGAACAAATCAGCTGCTGATTTGTTTGAGGCTGAAGATAAGGTCTGTTTATTTCATTTTGTTTATGGATTTTTATTTGTATATGTATATTTGTATATTTGTATTTGTATATTTGAAGACATTTGATTTGAATATAATAGTTCATATTAACGTACTATTTTGATTGTTTAATGTTTATGTTACATAGGAAACTGGGAACCATGCTATTCCAAAGGAAATATGTGATCTCATTGGGAGGTCTTTCCTTTTTAAAGTTGAGTACAAGCGTCCTTCCAACTCTAACTTTGAGCAGTCATTTGTGGTGAAGAAGATTTGTAGTGATGTGTCTGTCATTAACAAATTCAATGAGATGATTGAGAAGGATGTGGTAAGACCATCATTAAGTGTTCATTCCACAACTAAATTCCTTTTATCAAATTTGATTGTTACTCATTATCCCATCATTGGATTGCTGCTTATATAACTTCAATTGTGGTATTTATCAGGTTGGTCCTGTTGGTCGTGGAAGAAGTGCAACTGCTGTGGGTTCTGAGAATGCTATTTCTGAGGTTTTTTTTTCTTCAAGTTTGATTTTTTTTATTTGGTAGTTCGAATATGTATTTAGAGATATTTAATATAGTAAGGAAATATATTGAAGATTGAATATTGATTATTGAATTGAATGTTGAATTGAATTGAATATATAGACATAGACATGTAAATATATAGGTAGCATACTTATTATCTATTTGTTGTTGGTAGGACCTGATGCCTAAGTTTGCATCTGCTGGTATTGATGATTCCCCCCAATCTGATAAAATCAAAGGTAAGCAGGTGTTGGTTGTTGGTGGTTCTTCATCTGAGGTGCCTAAGGAGGAGTTGACCCCTGTGAGAAATGAAACTATTTGTATTGAGGATGATGAAGTTACTCCTCCCAAGTCTTTGACGGTAACTCAACTAACCATTGATTTGTCCAATGACTTGGACAACCTCACTCCTCTCAAGAGAGAGTCTCCTACAGATACCACCAGTGTTGATCTGAATCTTCCTTTAAAGATGTTGAAGAAAACAATCAAGATTGAGAAGGAGTGAAAAATCAGTGGACCATATTAATGTTGGTGTCAAGTATTTTCCATGCCTTTTGTTATGTGTCTGTTGTTTTTTTTTTTTGTTTTACTTCAAAGTCAGTGTGTTTTATGAAGGAGACTTGGGTTGCAGTCATTGTGTTTTTTGTTTTTAGGGAAGCCAAGTCATTTTGAAGGAAGGTTGAAGCCCGTTGGGGGTTGAGATTGTTGGTCAGACAACCTTCCTGTCAACTTTTAACATTATATGTGATGTATTTGAGTAACTATTTAATGTTTAGTTTATATTAGTAATTAGTAATTTGTTGTTGTTATTATTATTATTATTTAAAAAAATAGTATTCAATTTTAAAAGTAAACTATTTCAGAAGTAATGATCAAAGAAACTATTTCAGTGTTTACCCAAAAAAAAAAAAAAGAAACTATTTCAGAAGTTGTTTAGTAATTAACCATATTTACTGTTTAAAATCAAACATGAAAATTATTTAACATGCAATTATGTAGATTTCTTAAATAAATAAATAAACTAAAGAATGTGAAATGCAATTATGAAAATTATTTAGATTGGACTTTAACAGTTACATATTAACCTAGAAGCATTATCTAACACATATTTTATGTGAAATGCAAAATTAGTAAGATACTTGACGATGAATAGTATTTTGTTTATATAATTAGCAATTTTATTTATAGATAAGCAGATCACTAAAATACTTAAGCATGATCACATACACTAATACTAATAATATATGGAACTAATAAAAAGAAAATAAACCCACTGCCATGTAGAGCAGTGAGAAAAAAATAAGGATGAGACGTGAATGTAAAACAAATTGCACAGGGACTTGCCCCATAACTATAATGTATTATTATTATTATTATTTTGTCTATATAATTACCAATTTTAATAGATAAGCAGATCACTGAAACACTTAAGCTTGATCATATATACTAATGCTAATAAGAAATTAATAAAAAAGAAATAAACCCACTGCCATGTAGGGCAGTGAGGAAAAAAATAAGAAATTTAGTGTAAATGCAAAACAAACGTGAAAAATTGTTATTTTTAGTCTTTCGTATTTAAAATGTGTGTTTTTGGTCTTTTATTTTTAAAAATGTGTCACTTTTAGTCCTTGAGTCATTTTTTAATTTAAAAAATATTTTTTAAGTTTAGAATTTGACCCATTTTAAATCTTGATTCTCACCTTATCCCTTTCCCCTAACTTCTAAAGATTTTTTAAATTTATATTGTTACCCTTTTTAAATTTGAAAAATACTTTTTAAATTTAAAATATGACTCTAGGGACTAAAAGTGACACACTTTTAAAAATAAAATACCAAAAATATATGTTTTAAATTTGAGAGACTGAAAGGTTAATGAACCCACTGCCATGTAGGGCAGTGAGGAAAAAAATAAGAAATTTAGTGTAAATGCAAAACAAACGTAAAAAATTGTTATTTTTAGTCTTTCAAATTTTAAATGTGTATTTTTGGTCTTTTATTTTAAAAAATGTGTTACTTTTAGTCTTAGTGTGAATTATTTCACACTCGCGGTGTCAAAGTATCAGGTTTATTTTTCTATTTACGTCAGATCAGTTCACAGCATTGATATATCTCACACCTGTATTGTGACAGTGTCAGTTTTTTTTTATTTAAGCTCGATCAGTTCCCAACAATTAAATAGTTCACACCCCATAAGCTCGATCAGTTCCCAACAATTAATAATATTTTTTGCGCTCTTTGTTACAGAATTTAACTTCTTAATAGAAAATTAGCACTAAGAATTACATATGCATGTTGAAAAAAAAATAATTATATCAAATTTCAAATCAAATAAAAAACAATGGTAGTTTAATTAAATATAATTATTTATATATTAAGTTTTCAGATTTAGACTATTTGTTCAGTGAATTAATCATATGTGATCATATTTTTTTTTTAAATTTCAAACAAATATAGAAATATTACATTTGAAAATTGGCTTTCTCAAAATGAATTTTTGTTATTTCAAACAAGCACAGTCTTAGTATTTTTCATACTTCGCAACACAGGAAAGTTCATTATCAGGTTTCATTAACAATTTATTACTTAGAATTCATTTGATAATTATATAATAACAACTAATTTCATCATTTTAGTACTATTTAATTATTTAAATTTCATATAAAAATGAGTTTTCTAGCCCGTGCATTGCACGGGTCGCACATACTAGTTAAGCTACATATACCCGCTATTAACATTATAATGATCAGTGTAATGTAGAAACGAGATACACATTTTTTTTATAGAAGTACAGATCATAATGAGGTACAAATTTTTATAGAGGTACAAATTATTATGATTTGTAAAGTTATATATATATATATAATGAGGTTAAAATTATGTTATAGAAATATATATTTTTTTAAAATAATAATATTCATGTATATATATTTACCGTGAATATTCGTAAAATCCACTAAAAATTCAAATAGATTTTTTTAAAATAATTATATTTTTTAAATTTTTTCAATATATTTTTAAAAATTTTAATATATTTTTTGACATAATAATGATACTGCTAGGTCGCTATTCAAAATAGAGAGAGAGAGTGAACAAGCTATTTTTTATTTTTTTTAAATAATTATATTTTTAAATTTTAAATATTTTTCAATATATATTTTTTGTCGTAATAATGATACTGCTAGATCGCTATTCAAAATAGAGAGAGAGAGAGGGGGGGGCGGGGGGAGAGACCGGAGAGAGAGAGCGCGCGAGAGCAGATGTGAAAGTGTGTGCATGGCCATGTATATATATATATATATATATATATATTATAATATTATATAATATAAAAGGGAAACTGATCAATATAATTCTGGGATAAGATCAAAACTTTCTTTCATTGTGTCTTTGTTGGGTTTTTTTTACTCGTCCTGTTTGAAAAATTATAGATCGTAATGACTTTTTCTTTCGAAGCAAACCTCGCAACAAATTCAGGAGGAGGCAAACGCAAGCGAAAGATCGAAATCAAGAAAGTGGAGCAGCTGAACAAGCGTCATTACTGTTAATAATAATTAATTTATTAGTGGATTTTAACGATGAAAAGTTTATTATTTATCACTATTCTAGTGGTCACTATTTTAGAGACGGTTATAAATTTTATATAATTCTCGTAATTCATTTTTTAGTCTTGTTAATTTATTTTCTCTTTTATTTAATTTATTTTGATGTTTTATCAAAAATTTTGATACTCTATCAATTTTATTTATATTTTCATGTTCTATATGATAATCTAAATGTCCACAAATTAAACTTATATTTTCTCTAGTTATGTTTAGTTTGTCTTTTAATTCATTTATTTTATTTTCTGTTTAAATTATTCTGATTTGTATATCTATAATATCCATTCAAAAATTTGAATTTTTCTTTTAATCTCAACAATCCTAATTATTAGGTTTTCAAAAATTATGTCAGTTTCAATAATTTTAGTAGTTATTATAGTTTTTCTTATTTTAGTGATCTTAGTGCTCTGATACCAATTCGGAAGGGGTGTATTTTCAGGATTCATCAAGGTTATTATTTTCTATATTTTTCATTAATTGTTCATAAGTTTTATCTATTTGTATCCTAGATAATGTTAAATCAAATTCATAATCTAATTCATTATTATAAATTATTATTTGTGCGCATAATTTTTCGTATTTCTGACATATGTTTCTTTTTAATTCTTTTGGTAGGTTTAATTTCTATATACAATCTAGTTTTTCATAAAAATCTTTTTCACGGTTTTTTATTTCTTCTATATATATTATGTTGCAAAAATCTTTTATTTTTACCCATACTGTAATAGTTTTATCTTTTATTATAAACTTAGTAATATTTTTATCTGGTTTATCTTTTATTATAACCTTAGCAATATTTCTATCTACTTTATCCATATTTTAATCTGAAAATTCATTATTTTCTAAAGAATTTAATAGTTCTTCAAAAATATTTAGATTTCTTCCTAAGTTAAAACTTCTTTCTAACTCTTCTTGTTCTTCTTCTAGTTCTAATTTTATTAAAGTTGTGGTTAAAACATAATTCATTTCATCTTCATATAGTGCAATTTGTCCACATATTTTTCCATAATCTTCACATAATTTTATTTTTATTTCTTTTGGTAAATCTAATTTCCAAATATGCTTTAGTTTTTCAGTAAAATCTTTATCGATATTTTTAATATATTCCATATATATTTTTTGAAAGGGATTTCGTTCTTTTACCCATATGTTAATAATTTTATTTTTCATATTAAATTTTGCAATATTTTTAGTCATATCTTATTTTTCAAATACTGAGTTAAATCATTTACTTGATTTGTTAATTTATTAATTTTATCTTCTTCAATATCATTTTCAGAAATAATTGCTAGTAATGGTAATCTACACATTAATAAATTTGGTTTATTTATAAAAGTTCCTAATTCTGTTATTTCGTTTCTTTTAAGATAATAAATTTTTCTCATATTTTCAAATAAACTTGGTACATCTATTCTGTCATTATTTCTAAAAGTAATACTATGATGTGAGTTTGTTAGTGCATAATTAACACAATAGATTATAGAAAATATTTTGTCTCCTGTTCTCATTAAATTTTTTCTTAAAAATTTATGTTCAAGTGTTAATGATTATTCTAATCTTTGAGTATTTAAAGGTATTCCAATATTTGGGTGAATTTCAAATTTTAATTTTACATAAGCTAAATTTTCTTCTATTACGCCCAATATTTATTCTATCATCTTTTAATATTAATTCTATTGGTGAATTTATTCCTTCTTGAAAAGTTGTTTTTATTAATATTTGAATTGCTCCTATATGTATATATCCAATTTTATTTCTGTGTTCTTCCTTTTTTATATTCTTTTTTAATTCCATCAATTTTTTCTTATTTAATAACTGTATACTAGTATTTCCTTGAACTTCTTCAATATCTATTGGAGCTTCATTAATCAATTTTCCATAATATATAATATTTTTCTTTTTATTAAATCTTTGCATAATTTTTTCCAGTTTTTTCTTACTCTTCATATTAGCATCTTTAATTAAATTTAAATCTTCTTTCTGAATTTTTCTAAACAAAGCTGAATCAATTAAAATATTTGCTTCATAGTAATCATCTTGTTCAGTAATTTGTAAATGTTCTATATCATTATCATTATTACTAATTTTTTCACATTCCATAATAAATAAATAAATTAGATGTAAAATAACAACATACCCGATTTAGTTTTGTGAGTTTTGTGCCCACTGTTGCTTCCGCAAATAGACTAAGTAGTGTAATAGTTGAAGTCTAAATATTGAAATAACTCAAGTGTATAAACTGAAATAAGTAGAGATTTTATTTCTGAGTAGTAATAAGTTCAAAGCGAGTTTTAGGTACACTCTCAAGTACCCAACTAATCCTACAGGACTAGCACAAAGTTTCCTAAGGAAACATTTTCTCTCGAAGAGAAGGATGACAACTTCTTCTGTTTTCACTGTGTTCTGCTTTCTGCTTCAATCCTCTTATTTATAGACGCCTAAAGTCACTATTCTTAAGTTCTGATCCTACGCTACAGTAATGTACATATAATTGGTTTTTTACAATTTACACAGTAACTTATATAATTGTAAGGCGGCTGATCATATCTTCATCCGCATCATCTGCTTATCTCCTTTTCTTCACGTATCCTTCCTGCCACATTTATTCTAGCTTTCACTTTTCAACTTTTTTTTATATTTTTTACTTGACACGTGAACTTAACCTCTTTTTTTTTTACACGTAGCATATTTACAATGGCTTTTTACAAGAGGCCTTACATACTTACATCAATTCTTACATTACTCTTCTACAATTATTTCATCTGAGCTGTTGTCTTTATCTTCTTTCTAGACTTCTGTTTTTGTAGTACATCTTTCACATGTATGGTTCCCGTTCTGCCTTATCTTTTTGTAGAGTTAGTTGAGTATATCCGGATGGTACTCCATCATGGGTCCCTCAAGTGCATAGTATGGGTATTCATATCCTGTTAATGTCCTCATATCATTTTCTCTGATTATTTTCCCATTTGTTTTATTTAATAATATCATATGAGGTCCTCTATACATCATTCTGACGAAAGATTCCTTTCCAATAATTTGGCATTGGTTGTAAATACTTGCCAACTGATTTGCAATTATTTTCTTCATAAACTCCTCAGTATATGCTTCCTTCTTTGGATCATCTAACAAAAGAAAATTATTGTTGCTGAATCCTATAAACACAAAATGTTTTGCTTGTTGTCTAGTTGAGAAATCTGGGTATGCTGAGTAAAACTTCAAGAAAATAGTCCTTTCTCGGTCTATATTATTCTTGAAAGCCTGAACTGCATCTTTGAAACCATGTGAAAACAAACTGATTTCTTTAAGATTAGTACTTAAATAAAGACATTCAATCATCCCAAATTGGAATAAATTGAACACCAGTAATTGAGGTGCTCCTGGCGTAATAATTGTTTTAACACGATCAATATTTCTATCAACTATGTAAAAACAGTTGATCTTTTCAGATTCATTCCAATTAATTAATCTTTGGATATGTTCTTCGAATTTTTCATGAGAAAATTGAACTCGAAGTTCATGATCCTTTCGGCTAATTATTTGAAAATCATCTAAGGAAGAAGGAATTCTTCCTAGTATTTTCATGTCTGATTTAATTGGTGGTGAAGTTTTTGCTGTTTCTGAAAAAGTTATGGGTCCAAGATAAATCTCTTTCCCTTTTTCTTTCTTTCTTCATCATTGTATTCCTCTAGAGCATTTTTTGCTTTTTCTTCTGATGAGTATGATTAGTGGATGATTCCTAGGATTTTTGTGCAGTGTGGTGCTGCTTTGTACCAGTCATCATAAATTCCTGGAAATGGTCCATTAAAAATTACGTACTATTTTTTATTTTCTTCTTCATCTTGATTCTTCAGGTTTGCTGGAACTGCTTCCATCAATAATCTCAATTCTTCAATTTGTAGCTCTATCACTTCCATGTCCTTTTTGAGTAATTCTGCTTCTTGCATCTTTTGTTCGAAGAGTACTTTTTTATCTTTAAATTGCTCTCCAATTTCTTCAAGTCTTGCTCCATTCTCTTGACAATATATCTGCAAGAACATTCTTTTCACCTTTAATATGAGATATTGTATAATTATATTTAGCTAACTTCATTTGCCATCTTATTAGCCTTCCCTGTTTATAAGTGCCTTTATGGTTAATATTTTTAAAACCTGCAACATAAGTACTATTAGATCTGACAATAAATTCTTTATCTAGCACATAAATTCGATGCTTTTCTAACATTCGAATTAAGGTCAATGTTTCTTTTTCATGAATAGGATAATTAATTTCACTGTCTGAAAAGGTTCCAGACATGTATCGACATAGTAATCATTTCTTTTGTCCAAGGGGTTTTGCCTTCATAACACCTCCCCAACATTCATTAGATGCATCTGTTTCAATAATAATTAAATCATCATCCGAAGGATGATATAGCTCAGGAAGATCCTGACATAAGTGCCTTAATTTTTTAATAATCTCTTCATCTTCTTCGGTCCATGACCAAAGAGCATCCTTTTTTAACTTTTGCTGGAGTTTTCTCCTTTCAGCTGCAAGATTCTTTATAAAACCTTCATTTGAAATATAAGTTAGTAATCCAAGAAATCTTTGTAATTCCTTTTTATCCTTTAATTTGGTTGGAAAATTCTGAAGTTTTTCTAATACATGTTTTTGCATTACTATTTTTCCTCTTTCTATTTCTAATGCTAAATAGTTAATTTTGGTCTGAGCTAGAACTACTTTTTTCCTACTTAAAACCACTTCATTTTCTAAACATCTTTTAAGAACTAATTTTATCTTATTAAAATGATCATTTAAATCCTTATTAGTAAAAACTAATATATCATCAATATATATAAGGCAAAAATCTTTATAATCCTTAAGCACAGAATTCATTCTTCTTTGAAAAATACCTGGTGATTGTTTCATTCCCATTGGTAACACATTCCATTCATATTGTCCTTGAGGACAACTAAAAGTTGTTAATGACTTTGATTCCTCTGTGAGTCTTATTTGGTAAAATCCTGATTTACAATCAAAAGTACTAAACCAATTCATATTCCTAACTCTTTCAATAATTAAATCCTTCCTAGGCAAAAAATATGCATCTCCTTCCATGACATCATTCATCTGTTTATAATTTATTATCATTCTCCTTTTTTCTCTTTTAATTTCATTGTGGTTTTCTACGTAAAATGCTGGTGCTGAATGTTTACTTTTTGATGGTCTTACTAATTCTTTTTCACACATTTGTTTAATATCTTCTGCAAACTCATCTCTGTCCTGTTTTGTATAAATCATAGGTTTACATTTTATTTCTTTTGTAGGATCTTTTAGTTTTAATTCTACTAACTCCGTATTTTTATTAATTTTTGGATCTAGTGGGTTTTCACTACATACCTTGTCTAAAAGTTCTTCAATATATGCTGGAATAATTCTACCTTCTTCTGCATTCATTAGTATATGTCGCATTTTTTTACATACTATTCCTATTATCTCACCACGTTTCAGCTAACTAAACTTTGAGTAATGACACTTTGTATAATGAAGGATTGATATCTTAATTATTTCTCTTATTTGTTTTCCTCTAATATAAGGGGTTCTTAGAGTCATACAATCTAAATATTGGCAAAATGGTGCGTATAATCTAAGAAAATTATTTCCTAATATTATATCTACACCTGTTTGTTGTTGATATATTATAGGTATCATAAATAATTTATTTTCTATTATCAAAGTTGTTTTCTTTACTATCCAGCTTAGAGAATGTACAAATCCATCTGCAATTGAAACTCTTGCTGGGTTTCTTACTTTTTCCCATTTATCAAGTAATGTTTTTGTTGCTATACAAATACTTGCTCCAGTATCTATGTAAGCTTCAGTTTCTCTATCATTATTTTTAATTATTATTTTAATATAAGTACTATTCTAATTCTGTCTGTGAAGATAATTCATCTTCTGAATATTCATATATACTCTCTTCAGAATTACTTAATTCTTCTTCTAATGGTTCTAAATCATATATATATTTGATATATTCTTTCTATTAGTTTTGACTTTTCTTTTACATCTCTTTCTTTTCTTTTTGGACACTCATTTGCATAGTGGCCTTCTTGGTTACATAACCAACACATGCATTTTTTCTTTCCTTTTGGACAGTATTTTCTAGGGATTTGTCTTTTCTTTCTAAAATATTTTCTATTTCTATTTTTATAAGCTCTTTTCTTTGGATATGTTTTTCTTAGTTTAGGTTTCTTCCTATAATATTTTTTCCTTTTTCTAGGTTGTTTACAATCATAGTTTCCTGGTAATTCTAATTCTGGTAGGTCACAACATATTTCATTTCTTTTTCTATTTAATTGTCTAATTGATTCTCTAGCTAGGCATTGATTTCTTAATTCTTCATACACTATTTGTATAATTCCTCCTAAGGTATTAGCTATTTCTCATATTCTTGTTTTCCAAATGTCTTTTATCTTTGTATTAAGAGGGTATGGTAACTTATCAATAAATAATTCCTTGTACGTATTCTTTGATGCATTATCTAGTTGATAATAGTATTTTTGATATTCGCAGATAAAACTCTCTATGACACATATCATATATTTGCATTTTATTTAAATGTGACTTTGCATTTTCATGTAAAAAGTTATTTATTCCTATTTTATTATGAAGATATTCATATCCAGTAAATTCTCTAGAAATTAGTTCACTAATTAATCTAGCAAAATCTTGGTTAGTATTTACAGTAGCTGCATATCTATATCACATTTCATCACTGATAGTTGTTAAATATTGTCTAACATTTCCTGCTGTTTTCATTAGAATTAATCCTTTTATGTTATCTAAAGAAAGATTACTAAATCTATCATCTACTGAAATTAATAATATTATTTTATTAACCCATTCTATAATTGCATCTTCTTTATTTCTAACACAATCTAGGTTTAATATATTTTCTGCTTTAGTATATTCATGATGAGGTTTAAATTCATCTAGTATTTTTGACCATTTTCCATCTTTTCTAGCATAACCTTTATTTTTCATTGTTTCTTCTTCGTATTTATCCTATGCACCATCTTTATTATAATAATATTCATCCCATTTTCTTTTTTCTTGTTTTACTCTGCTTGTTTCACCTTTTTCCATAAATATTTCATCATATTCAGAATCTGATGAATTAGTGTAAGCTAAAATTATTTCTTCATTTTCATTTTTCTCTTTAGGGTTTTCTTTTTGCTCAATCTTTTGTATTTGATTATTATCATCTTCTATTATTTTTAATTGTTCTAACAATTGTTGAATTTCTTCTATATCATTTGATTTCTTTAGATTTTCCAAATATTCCTCTTTTAATTCTTCCATGTAGATAATGGTTTACTAAAATTTATAGGTTTCTGTTCTCTCATTTTTAATAAATCTTCTAAATCCTTTCTTGTTATACATCTATTGTTTTCTTCGTATTCTAATAGATTTTCAAGTTGTTGGAGAATTTCTTTAATTCTTTCAATTTCATTATTTTCTTCAATTTCTTTTTCTTCATTTATATTATCTAAAGTCTCTCTTATATTTTTTATATCATTATGCCCTTTTGATATTCTCATATATGTATATTCCATAATTTTATTAGTATTTTCTATTAATAAAACTATGTTTTTATTCATTTCTTCTAATGTTTTGATTATTTCAAAAATTTCTTCTGATAATTTCATTTCCGTCGCCATTTAATTCTTTTATAGTAGTGCATGTGACCTTCTCAAAACGCAAGCCAGGGCTCTTTAACAAGGTCACTGAAACTCTCCATCATTTGCCAAGCGAAAACTGCATTGATCGTCACTTCCCCACATGGCAAGCTCTACACCTGTGGCTACCCCACCCCTGACGCTGTCATTCGTCGTTTCCTCTCTGGTGGGGCCCCACTCGAGAATGAGAGAACAAAGATGATAGAAATTCAGGTTTGATGTATTCATATTAGTGTTGTAATCGTTTTCTGCTTGCTAAAGTTGTAGGTGTATATATGATATGTAATGGGTTGAAGTACCCCATGTACTCCTGTTAATATATCTTGCTTATTAAAAAAACAGGAGGAGGCCATTGAAACCTCAGGACAAGTTGAAGGAAGAGAAGAAGAATCTGCAAGCGATCATGGAGGCACAAAAGCGTAGTGATAGCTCCTTCTCTTTCCCTTGTTGGTGGGATCAACCCATCGAGGACATGGATTTGGAGTGTCTCGAGAATTTCAAGACTTGCATAGAACACTTTAGGCTTAACCTAGCCATGGCCATGGAGGAAAAGAGAGTCAATTCACTCCCACCCAGGGGTGGCCCTGAGGGTGGGCAAGAGGGGTGACCGCCCAGGGCCCCATTTTTAAAAAGGCACCAAATTTCTTTTAGTTAGTATATATATTAAGCAATTAGGCCACATAATAGAATATTTGAGTAGTATAAGCATATATAAGGAGATTTTTGGATTTTTATTTAGTATTGAAAAATTTAAATCATTCTCTGATGATTGAAATTATGTTGCAAACATCTTGAAACTTATATAAAACATGATAATTCTTATGATCTTGATGGTGAAATTCTATTTGAAAAATTAAAAGTCATTAGAGAGATTTTAACAGTTGAAGCAAAATCAAACTTTATGATATTGAGTTATTTGAAAACATTTAATTGTTTTCCTAATGTATATACAACTTATATAATAATATCAACTGCCCCTGTTAATCTATTATTGTTGCATTTGCTGAAAGAAGTTTTTCTACATTGAAATTGTTAAGATCTTATTTGCGATTTACTATGTCCCAAGGTAGATTAAGTAGTCTTGCTTAGATTTCTATTCAAAATAATATTTTAATGAACCTCGACAATGAAAGAATTATTAATGATTTCGCAACAAAAATTGCAAGGAGAAAAATATTCAAATAATTATTAGGGTATATTTCTCTCGGTTCGCCCAGGGCACCTAAAATCTCAGGGCCGGCCCTGCTCCCACCGTTGCCACTTGCGATGGTGGCTCCACCACCAGCCTTGCCAAACTGGTTGCTGTTGAGTGAGTGTTACGGTGGGCAACAACCACTACAACAGTGGCAAAGTGAAAGCACATGTGATAGTGGTAGTTTCATGGTTCCAGGTTTTAGCCAATATTATTAGCAACATGGCTCGCTGGCATCTTATACAGTTCGTTAGTATATTTTCAATGGAATATGCATTTATTTTTCATAATGAATGTTTGCTTTGAAAACTGAATGTGACATTTGAAAGTGTTTTGTTTTTTAAGAAAATATATAGTATACTGATTTTATTTTTTTTACTCTGCGGCTGTAGAAATAATTTGCTACTGTGCAGTTTGGGTACAAAATATTATTCGTGAGATGTTCTTGCTTGGTTTTTAATTTGGGTTATTTGAGCGATTTTGTGTCTTCTTTAGAAGTTAGAGTTGATTTTTATCCTACTTATTTTTATTTTGTTATGATATCGATCGAATATCATCTTCCTATGATCTCTGTGTTCGGATCACTGAGCAAGCCCCTGTAATGTCCTAAAATATTAATTAGTGATGAGAACAAGCATGGCAATTGGAAGAAAAAAAGCATATTTATATCTTTTTTTTTCAAGGTATGTAAAACTAGTATCGGGAAAGTAAGCTTGGGATATGTCACATTCTCATGCTTGTTTCAAGTTTGAAAAATATATTCCTCGATATATTTGATTCCCTGAAATGTTATTTAGTCATGCATGTTTAATTTTTCCACTTTTCATTCCTATGTGGGAGGATGGGAATGTTATATTCTCATGGGAATATAAGTGGTTATAAAACTCTCCTAATTATAACTTCTCATTATATTTCACTATATTTTTTTGAATTTTTTATTTACAAATTAAATAAATTTTAAAAGTATTCCTAGGAATACTAAATACCTACCAAACACTTTCAGAATTATACCCAAAAATATTATTCTTGATAATAACATTCTCAGCAATACCATTACAGGGAATATAATTTTATAGCTGAAAGAGACATATCAATAAGCAACTTGGGTGGAGTTAAGCGTGAATTTTGTGGTTTCTTCTATTTTGCACCATTTTTCCATTTGTTTTTTTAGTTTCTTTTTTTTTATACATGGGAAAGAAGAAAAAAAATAGAAAAATAGTGAACAAGCCTCAAAGAGAAAACACCCCGTAAATCAGTAGCAAGAGCTATTCTTTCTGTTTTTTTAATTGTTCATTTTTTTAGAAAAAAAATGTTTATATTTATTTGTCCTTTTGATAATTTAAGATTATATTTTATCAATTGTACCCCTTACTAATGTAGAAAGAGAATAAATAGAAAAATAAGATAATGAAAAGACAAGATAACAAGAATTTTTTTTCAACAATGTTATTCCTTGGTTAGTGTAAAAAAAACCTTAAAGAACATATATTAGAAAAATGGAGGGAGTATTTTGTATATCTTTTATTTTTAGGAAAGTTGTAAGGCTTTAAATATCATATAGTATCATTTATGATTAGATAGGATTTAAGATCTCTTACTTTATCTAATTAGGATTTATTTCTTTATTTCAAATAAAAATTAAATAGGATTTAATCTCTTACTATATTTAATTTTGATTTATTTTTTCTTTCAGACTAGGGTTATTTAAATAAGTTTTACATAGAATTCGATTCCTCCTGTATAATGTAATCAAATCATTGATGAATAACTGATTATTGATTATTGTTATTCTTGAGTGAAAAATCTCTTATTGTCGGATCTTCCATCTTCTTGTTATTACACTCATTTTTGTTATCATAATAATTAATGGGGTTGATACTTGACTTGATATCAAGAAGAAGAAGAGTGCTACTAACACACTTTTTCAACACACTCTTTATGATTAATTGAATACATATAAATCTCATTAAATCATGTGGGTCTTATGTCCTATTTGGTGTGACCTATTTCCAAAGTGGTAGAACCCACGTAGATTTGAACCAAACACAAAGAATGTATTGAAAATAGTGTGTTAGCATTTCTTCGAGAAGAATGGATTGAATGGCCAAGTAACCCGAATCAAATCCCAATTAACTTGTTCAATGTGCTTCCGTGGACTACTTCATGGTATTCATATGTGATATTGATCATTATCTAGATTCAATTTTGTGGGTTTCCTAGTATTCAATTTTGAAGGCTGCGTTGTCTTTTTATCCCTCGGACAACAAGATTTGTAAAACTAAATTAACTCTCATCACGTGTTGGTTTTGCTTTTGAATAAGCAACTTGAACACTTCCTGCTGCGGTGCTCTACAAGAAAATTTAAAACCTGGTTGACTTTTTTTTTCAGATAAAAAACCCGGTTGACTTTATTTTTATAAGATTAAAACATTTAGATACAATAAAAAAATTTCCACTATTAAGCTATGTACACTGTTTTACTAATTAATAAATTTCTACCGAAAATTGAAGATCACCGACAAAACAGAAACATAAGTGTTTTTTTTTTTAGTGCGATGATAATCTCAATCAACTGATCAGCTAGTTTTTTTTATATTACAACTGATCAGCTAGTTATCGTTTATTTCAATATATTATTTAATTTGATGCGTTTAATATGTTAAAAAAATAATATTAATTTCATGTTTGTTTTTTAAAATAATGATATAACAAAACATAATAAAAGATGAAGTAAATTACAAATTGAGTATAAATAATTCTATTTAATAAATTAATAAATAAAAGGATAACTTCTTTTTTTTTTTACGGAAAAGGGATAACTTCTTGTCTCATGCAAAATACCATTATTAAAGAAATACTCATTAATTTGGACAAATCCCATTGCGACAAACAATGGCGCTTGGAGCTTAGACTAAAAATTTGGAGAGTCAAAATAAGATTTAATGTATAAATCAAATATATATCTAAGTGTTATACCAGTGTAATTTGTTCCCTCGTCATAATATTATATTAAATATCTAAAATTTAAGTTAGTACAATGTAAATCCAAAGTTGATTATAAAAATAATATCAAAGTATGTTTTATATTCTTTAAGTGACTTGAAATCATCACCATCAAATAGACGGAATACGTAATCGGTTCTCATTCCAACAATTTCAACTAGCCCAATTTGGTCTGATTTTCAAAGCCACAGTGTAATGGTGGATTTGTGCGCCTCCTTAATTTTCTTTCCCTTTGACTCTCCATCTTCCCTCTTCAAGTTGGGCTGCTGAGAAGCCAAAATTAGTTCTGTTCCTTAAATCCGCTGTGAATTAATTTTCAACCCTCTTTGGTGTATTTGGGTTGAGTGGTGGTTAGTAATAGAGATAACCGCCTAGCTAGCTAGTGTACATAAAACAATGATAAGATAATAGGTATTGGGTAATATATACTAAAAGAAAAGCAGACCGAAGTGAATGGTAAGAGGTAATTAACTCTTAAAGTGAGTAATTTATTTTAAATAAGTAATATTAACTATTGATATATAATGATAGATATTATGTAGATGTGCATAATTAATTATGAATATATTAAAATATTAATCATGATTTTTTTATAAATAACTAAGATGTCTAGATCATTTCATTTTTTTTTAAATGAGATCGAACTTAATTTTAAAAGAATCAAATTGAGGTACGTATGAGCTGGTAGCCAAAATTAAATGGATTGTTAGGAAAAAGAGTGACCAAAATGAATGGTAGGGCGATAGTGTGGTGGTTGTCAATTTTAAGGGATTGATAAAAAAAGTAGGCAAAGACGCACGACATATAGTTTATTAATTAGAGGGAAGTGTGTGTCCTAAATGGAAAATGGAGAGTCAATTCATCCGGCAGTAAGGTGCATAATGATAATAACCACAGAACAGAATTGGCATGGAGCAGTACGGAGCAGTATTATGCACCGCCAAAGTTGCTTGACATCCCATATTCCACACTTTCATACATACAATGTACGATTTGTCAGTTATTTGTCCATTTCAATCTTTTTATGGTATCCTCCATGCATAACTTTCAAAATACTGAGATTCATTTAAATACTCTATGGTCCAGATGCATGTATTTTTTTTCTTATATTTGAGACCGGAGGGAATAGTTGATTAATTCTTTCAATAAATATTCTTTCATACAAACGGTAGGATTTATTAGTTTAGTTGGTTTAAATAAAATAGAAATATTTAGTAAATAAATTTGTTTTATTAATTTATAGTATTTTTAATATGCTATTAAAATAACGTCTAAGTTTATAATTTATAGTTTTTTTTGACAAATAATTTATAGTTTGTTACTTTTTTACTTTTTACCTTAATTATTTTAATAGAATTCCTCATTTACCTCCTCTTAATTAAGAAAAAAAATCTTAATAGACTCTCTCCGTTTATACATTAAGATCTATAAATGCAAACTTGAGAATTAATTTAAGTGAATGACTAATTTGACTATATTACACTGTACTATTCTATATTTTATATATATATATATATATAAGTATTACTCAATCCTTAAGGCAATTAATCATGAGATTCAAGTTCAGCTTAATCTTATCAATTGATTTCATTTGTGTATCTTGATTTTGAACAATAACACTATCATATGATTTTGCAACAGTGCCATCGCAGTAATGATACCGTGTGCGGTTTTTTAATGGTATGGCTGAATTCTCATTTTTCACTATTGGAATTAATCCACAATTTTCTCCAATCCTATAGCCCTTAAGGTATTAATATATTATCAATACTGTAGATAAATCACATCTGAGTCTATTAATGCAAGGTTTATAAGAAACCATGTCATCTAGGATGTGAGACCAGAAATAAACAATCAATTGATCGAACTAATATGGGACCCACTGAATAGACACAATTTGAAAAATATCACAAGCAAAGCTTTTGTAAGTGTCCAAGCACGTACTCATATAAGTAGCGTGCCAAGAAAGTAGGACAAATGTGCAAAGAGTAATGCATAATATATAGACAAGTTCAACGATCGATCAATTTATGAAGGAGAACAAAACATGCACACTTCGAAATAATCTTGATTTGAAATATTCTTCTACATATTTAAAATTCAGAAAGTTGATTACATTTGACACTTCAATTCCTGATCAAAAAACACATTTGACACTTCAATTCAAATCTTCTTCTAGATTATTGACATGTTACCATTAGTATATTTAATTCTTTTTGCTTCCATTGATTATATCTTCCTCCATAAAAAGAGGGAGAAAAAAAAATTAAAGAAATAAAGTGTTGCCTGTTCGAATTCAATCTCTGCTTTTTTTAGAAATTGGATATCAGAGTCTGCTTAATCAACTCACATTTAGGCTCTTTTAGAAAAAGTATTAAAATAACTTTTTCAAGTTTAATTTTTCTTAGAAATTCACATAATTATTATAGTTTTTAATTAAAAAATAAATGAATCTTTAATTTTTTTTAAAGATTGCATTACATGGAACCTGCAGGTTTTGGATTTGTTTAGTTTTCATTTTGGGTTTCTATAATGTTTTTTTTGGCCAATGGTTTCTATAATGTTTTAACGTGGGAATTGGTAAATACACTCCACACAAATTGTCATACACCTCACATTAATCATGAAATTCTAAAAATATCCCCTTTTAATATCGTGTTTTGCTTCTTGAGATTCCGATTTCACATTTTTTTCAGGAAACTGGAGTTTCTGGATGCAGTTTTTAGAATACAAACAAATTTGTATTTCGAAAACTACAGTCTCCATACAATTTGTATTCCGGAAACTCTAGTTTCTGGTAAAAATGCATTTTGGAAATTGGGTTTCTGGTAAAGACGCAAAACTAGAAAGAAAAAAAAAACAAATCGATGAGAGTATAATAGTAATTTTTTGTGTAAATATGAGGTGTATGGTAAAAAATATGATGTATTTACCAATCCCCTTTAATGTTGCCATTATTGATTTAAAAGCCCATGAGCCCTAAACATGAATGGCATTTGGACCCAAGTCTAAGTAACAACAACTTGGATCCATTGGACTAGGAGATACTATGAACCATGACATTTGACCAAAAACAAGGGGAATTGGTAAATACACCAATTTTTTTAGACATACACCCCACATTTAAAAAAAAAAATACCATTATACCCTCATTGATTTATTTAATTTTTTTTTCAATTTCGCATTGTTACCGGAAACTGAGTTTCCGGAATGCATTTTTGCATTCCGGAAACTCCAGGAAAAATTTACATTCCGGAAACTCCAGTTTCCGGAATGTAAATTTGTATTCCGGAAACTCCAGAAAAATTTACATTCCGGAAACTCCAGGAAAATCCAGTTTCCGGAATGTATTTTTGCATTCCGGAAACTCCAGGAAAAATTTACATTCCGGAAACTCCAGGAAAATCCAGTTTCCGGAATGCAAGCAAATTTGCAAACTCCAGTTTCCATACAATTTGTATTCCGGAAACTCCAGTTTCCGGAATGCAAATCTGTATTCCGGAAACTGGGGGTGTATGGCCAGTTTCCGGAAAAGAAGCAAAATCAGAAAGAAAAAAAACCCAAACAATGAGGGTATAATAGTAATTTCCTGAATAAATGTGGGGTGTATGGCAAAAAAGTGAGGTGTATTTACCAATTCCCAAAACAAGGAGGTATGACAACATCTGGATTTTGACCAAAAAAAAAGACAACATCTGGATTAGTTCAGTACAATAATGATAAAGATTATGGTCCATAGTATATTCTCTAATCTCTATTTCACAGAAACTACAGATATCAGTTTGATGGACTCATATTTTATTGTGAAACAAATCAAGTAGCTAATGTTTTGGCTTCCCAGAATTGTGATCTCAATTATGTTGATATATATTCTTTCCCTTCATCTCTATATATCCCTCTGTTTAATTTCTAACCTTTCGTCTCTGGTGGTTTTTTATTTTGTTTTTTTATGGACTATTGGCCCATTTTGCACAAAAACATTTCATATTTAATACTTTAAGGAAGTAAGAAGGTACAGGAGAATTTATGTCGCTTGAAAAGATATATAACATCATCCAATGTTTGCATCTAATTAAAGATCCATCGGCGCAAATTGGCACCTTTGCTTTGATTTGGTAAAACAAAAAGGGGCAGCCCTAACTCTTGAAGCGGTCCGTGACGTGGTTTGATTGTGTAGCAGTACGTGGAGCTTTATGTTTGACTTCACATTTAGGGCGTGTAGCTTATTCGAAGTTTGTTTGGTTTAATTTATCTCAGAACATAAACACTCATAAGTTAATATAATCGGATACACTTGTAAAAACAACTTATAACATACCCATAAATTCTTTTAAGTTGTTCAGGATAGCTTATAAATAAATGTTTAATTAAATTATCAAGCTGTTTATCAATAGCTTATCTAAAATAATTTATTGAATTTAAAGTAAATCTACTTAATTAAATTAGTTATCCGAAAGCAGCCAAATGCATGCATCCTATAATGACATAAAGATATTGCAGATGAATTTTGTGCTCTAATGCTCCAATCCATCCTATCTCTTTAAAAAATTTAGCGTGCTAAGATATCACTATAGAGAAAAACAACCAAACTATGTTGTTGGCACCCAATCCCTAACTATCATTAATTAATTTGCAGCACCTGGCCAAATGAATACACGTAATTGAAACAGGCTAATAATAGACACCCCCAATCTTTAGAAAAGAGAAATGATATATCTTTGTACAAATTCTTCTATACATCCTTCTACTATTTTATAAAATAAGAAAGAAAATACAACTAATATATTAAAAACATAAAAAATATTTAATACTTTCTTCATTTAGTAATTAAAAAAATTTGTAGAAATAAAAACTAAGAAGATTTAGAGTTTTTGTTAGAAAACTAACCCAAGACAAACAAATGTATCAGCTAAACATGACATAGGCGCTAACCAAAATGGACGCCACACACCAATAAATGTGTCGCCCTACGCATAAAACCTGTGGATCATTTCATTTCCTCCATCAAAGCATTGGCCCACCTATCGGGGTCATAATAAAGGAATCCAGTAGCATAATATGTGTGTGTGTCCTAATTTGATAGCTGTAGCAATCCTTATTTATGCTCCAAGATACTTGTTTTTATACTAGTTCCGATAAAAAACATAGGACAAAATAATCAAAGTTAAAGAAATGTATTGAAATGAGTTAATTATAATTAATGATGCTATAATTTTTTAAAAGTATCTTTTGTGGGATTTATGTCTTTTTATATTTTTTTGTGGGTCTCATAATAAATAAGAGTATAGTTAGAAATGAGCAATTACTATTGTTAAAAATAAAAGACATTGTTTCTTATAAAAAAAAATCATAAAAATGACTCTTTCTATTTTTTATAAAAAAGACAAAAGAGAGTAGATTGTACAGGGCATTTGTAGTCTTAGACTTGGATCGTAGATTATCTGCTAGCTAATTAGCAGGTGCAATTTTGGACTAATTTTTGAGCAATGATACTCTAACACCACACACTCACACCACACCTCACTCCACCCCAATGAGTAAAATGAGGGAATGAGGTGTGTGGTGGGAATTGGGATTTCCTGCCGTTGCTGATCTCTATCTCTCTCCTCTCCCATTTTTTATTTTTTTTTTTGGGTAAAACAAGTCAATGACCAGGATTCAAGATTGGATAGAATCAATGGCTCAGAGTGCGTGACTGCGTGATTGCGTGCTTTTGATCGACGGCAAGGAATCCTGGTCCGTGTGGTGGGTGTGTCATGGGTGTGTGTGTAATATTATTCCTAATTTTTCCATATCCAACCAAGATGGACACACATATTAATAACAACAAACCAGCAGCATCAACCAACCAACATTACGTTTGGCCTCGGATCCTATGATTGGGAGAAGAGACCCCACTAAAACTGGCCAGCTAGGTTTTACGGCGAAGATTAGTCATCGGCAAAGCTGATAGATACTTCGCCCGGTAACACGATTACATAAAAAAAAACCAGCAGGATCAAAGACGCAACCTATCGATATCACCTCATTCCATACATATATATTAGTTACATGTGGTGATTAATTTGTCTTGTTGGCAAGAACAATAAAAGAACTTTTTTAAAAAAAAAAAAGAGAGAGGAGATTTTGTGTGTGTAACAGCAAATGATCAGTAAATTCACGTTTCCCTGAATTTAAGGACAAGACCCCTTGGAAAGGGAGATCGTGTAGTAAGCACACTATATATATGAATGAGTCTTGTTTGTTTTGCTTTGCAGGGGGTACTGTGCTGGCTGGGTGGGACAGAAATTGCAGAAGCACGCACACACACATACACAGAGGCAGAGAGAGGAAACAAGTCGATCTCATGCATTAAATCTCTCCTCAATATATATTCATGCATCCCTCATTGGCATTGCTGCCACACCCACACCCACACCCACACCCACAGGAGCAGGGCAGGGCAGGGCAGGGCAGGGCTTCCCTCGTGTCGTGTCAATATTCACATCATCATCTCCTTAATTACATAGTATACATTTCTATTTAAGCAAAGCAAACATTCCATTCATCATATATATTCTTCACATGATCACACACATACATACATACATACATGTAGTACAAATATATAAATATATATAAGATATATATTCTAATTCTAATAATTAATAACGTGCGTGCGTGCGTGCGTGCGTATCGTTCATTAATTCAATATAATAATAATCATAATATGATGACGATGATGTTACGGCGTGAGTGTGATGAGGGAGAGAAGGGGGACCCGTTGAAGTGGGGGGAGGCGGCGGAGGCGATGAAGGGGAGCCATTGGGAGGAAGTGAGGAGGATGGTGGTGGATTGCCGGAAGGAGGTGGTGAGGGTGGGAGGGGAGACGCTGACGGTGGGCGAGGTGGTGGCGGTGGCGGAGAGGAGGGTGGCGGCGGTGGAGCTGAACGAGGCGGCGAGGGAGAGAGTGAAGGGCAGCAGTGAGTGGGTGATGGACAGCGTGAACAGGGGCACTGATTGTTATGGGGTCACTACTGGCTTCGGTTCAACTTCTCAAAGACGAACCACTCAGGGTGTCGCCCTCCAAACCGAGCTCATTAGGTACTCTTTCTATTTCTCTATCTCGTAATATTTATTCACCATTAATTTAATTTCAAGCAATAGGTGTGAGTGTGTGACCTCTCCTCTCCCAAAGTGGCACTTTTTAGTTTTTACCAGATATAAAAATTCAATCCCATACAAACATGTTTGAAGGATTCAAATCCCTTTGGTTTAGACTAACATATATTGGGTGTATGTTGTTGCATACATATAATTATGCCAAGTCTGCATTAACTTTTAGTTTATCAGAGTTTCACAGCTGCATTTACAAAAAAATAAAATATTTATAGATGTTTATGGAAAAGCTAAATAAGATAGTTTTTTGAAAGAATTGAGACGTAATAGCTAATTTCAACTTATATGAAAAGTTCGTTGTTTAAAATACTTATACAATTATTATAAGATACTTTTAATATTTCTTTTTCTATTAATGCTTTGAGAAGTTTATCCAAACTACCTCTTAGTATATCATGTTAATCAATATGAAAACCACATTATGATTTTGATTCACAAATAACATTTCTATTCAATAGTATCAATTTTCTCGTTTGTGCGTTTCTTTGACCCTTGAGGGGATCACAGGAATAGGTGGATCATGCTTCATGAATGAATTCCTATGTAGTTAATTATAAGGTCTAATGTTAACTAGTTTCTAGTTATGCTCCTCATAACACTCAAAACAGGTGGCCTTACTTGTGGACACTTTCTCATGCAAATTTGTGGTGGAATTAAATCATGTTTTGTTACAGGTTTTTGAATGCAGGGATTTTTGGGAATGGGACAGAAGCGTGCCATACTATGCCACACAGTGCAACAAGAGCTGCCATGCTGGTAAGGATCAATACCCTCCTTCAAGGCTACTCAGGCATCAGATATGAGATACTAGAAGCCATTGCAAAACTGCTCAACCACAACATCACACCATGCTTGCCTTTGCGTGGTTCAATTTCAGCCTCAGGAGACTTGGTCCCATTTTCATACATAGCAGGACTCCTAACAGGGAGGCCTAATTCCAAGGCTATTGGTCCCAATGGTGAGTCCCTGAGTGCTGCAGAAGCTCTCCATCTAGCTGGTATTGGTGGTGGCTCTTTTGAGTTGCAGCCCAAGGAGGGTCTTGCACTTGTTAATGGAACTGGGGTTGGAGCTGGTTTGGCTTCTATAGTTCTATTTGAGGCTAACATCTTAACCATCTTATCTGAAGTCATGTCTGCTATTTTTGCTGAAGTCATGCAAGGGAAGCCAGAGTTCACTGACCATTTGACTCACAAGTTGAAGCATCACCCTGGCCAGATTGAGGCTGCAGCATTGATGGAACACATCTTGCATGGAAGTGCTTATGTTAAAGCAGCAAAGAAGCTACACGAGATTGACCCTTTCAGAAAGCCTAAGCAAGATAGGTATGCTCTTAGGACTTCACCACAATGGTTAGGTCCTCAAATTGAAGTTATTCGGTTATCAACAAAGTCCATTGAGAGGGAGATCAACTCTGTGAATGATAACCCTTTGATTGATGTGCCAAGGAACAAAGCTTTGCATGGTGGGAACTTTCAGGGTACCCCAGTTGGGGTATCAATGGACAACACAAGATTGGCTTTAGCTGCCATTGGAAAACTCCTATTTGCTCAAATGTCTGAGCTGGTTAATGATTTCTACAACAATGGTTTGCCTTCAAATCTCTCAGGGGGTCACTGTCCAAGCTTGGATTATGGATTTAAGGGTGGTGAGATAGCAATGGCTGCATATTGTTCTGAGCTTCAGTATCTAGCAAACCCTGTTACTAGTCATGTGCAAAGTGCAGAACAACACAATCAAGATGTGAATTCACTGGGACTAATCTCTGCCAGGAAAACAGCTGAAGCTGTTGAGATACTAAAGCTTATGTCTTCCACCTACCTGGTTGCTCTTTGTCAAGCAATAGATTTGAGGCACTTGGAGGAGAACCTGAAAAACACAGTTAAGAAAACAGTGAGCCAAGTGGCTAGGAAAGTCCTAACTGGGGGAGTGGTCAATGGAGAGATCCATTCTTCCATGTCTTGTGAAAAAGATTTGCTCAAAGTGGTGGATTGTGAGCATATTTTTGCCTATATTGATGACCCTTGCAATGCCACATACCCACTTATGCAAAAACTAAGGCATGTGCTTGTGGAACATGCATTGAGGGGGAGTAGTAACAATGGTTTGAAAAGTGTAAATGCTTCCATCTTCCTGAAGATAGGTGCCTTTGAGGAGGAACTGAAGAGGGTGTTGCCCAAAGATGTTGAATCTACAAGGAATGCCTTTGAAAAAGGGAGTTCAGCAAGTCCTAACAAAATCAAGGAATGCAGGTCCTATCCACTATATAAGTTTGCCAGAGAGGAACTGGGAACAGAATTTTTAACGGGAGAGAAAGTTAAATCCCCAGGAGAAAATTTTGATAAAGTTTTTAATGCAATTACTCAAGGGAAGATAATAGACCCAATGTTCGAATGCCTCAAGGATTGGGATGGTGCTCCCCTTCCTATTTGTTGGAGCTCCTCATAGACCTTCATTAGTATACAATGTTTTATAACTAGTTTTGCAATGTATGTCCCTCGAATAGTAACATGGTATGCTTAGTAGTTTCTTTTTGTTAAGGAGAAAGTAACTGTGTTAATATATCTTGTATCTTAATATATAATTTTAATTTTAATTATGTACATGGAGAAATGCAAAAATAAAATAAAATTATAACCAGTCTCAAATGTCTCAATTACTACACAGTATCTGGTTCCCCAATCATTCACGTGTACAGGACAATATTTACATAGACAAAAATATTATTAGTATTTTTATTTTCGTGAAATAAAACTGAACACATTAATAATAATTTTAAAACCTACACATTCCAATAAAAACTTAGTAACTTGATTTGCCATTTTAAGAAAAAGGTTCCTCGCATAATCGTTTCTGAAGTACAGCCAGTTCATGATTCACCATGCATCCTCTTAACCGCCAGTTTTTCATGCACGCCGTAGAGAAAACCAGACAAACAACCGATTACATATATGATATATGTACATTTTAATATCAATAATTAAAAAAAAAAAAAAGACCCTACTGGCACTGCCATCAGTCCAACAATCTATCCCCTCCAAACTAACGGTTACATAAAAAGCTATATCATGTTGAACAAAAAGAAACGCTTTATCATGGCCTGGTCACCTGATGTTACTGTGTTAGGACAAATGCAAAAGACTTATGTGGTTAGTCATCATCTGATAAGCAGACTAAGTCCGGAGGTGTAGCTTGATGCAATGAGTTAGGTAGCACGCTACTACTATTGGTGCCAAATCTGGATAGTTTTGCTGAAGCCACACCTGACATGTGTGAAAGAACATTTGGGAGATTCATAGTAGGCTGACTGCTAGCATTCCCACGTAAATCCATGGCAGGCAAGTTAGGAGTGGATAACCCACCTGCACTATCAGACCAGCGTCCCATTTGAGGACCAGACCGATAGGTTGTCGGTCTTGGTCGGGGCGGGCCATGAGAAAACATGGGAGAAGTTGCAGGAACGTTACTAGGTGGTTGCTGACTTGGCATCCCCTGCGGAAGAGGAGGGAGACTGGAAGCTGGAACAGATGTTGAGGGCCTATAAGACTGGAGATGTGGTGCAGGGGCACGTATCTCACCACCAGCTTGAAAATCTCCTGGGGATGAAGACAAAGAGTTGATAAGAGGAGGTCTTGCAGTTGCAGGAACATTGGAGAAAATTCCTGACACACTGCAACCAGCCTGTATAGGTGGTACCATATGCTGGGAGCTAGCAGCAGTGGAGAGACTCTGCAGACTGGTCGCAGGAGGCTCACGGGAAGAACCAGAAACCAATAAGGGCCGAGCAGCACCTTGCTGTCTTGAAAGCTGAAGCAACTGCTGTGCAAAACTTGAATCTGACATTAAGATAGTGGTTAGGAAAAAAAAAAAAGACTCATAACAGAAAACCCAGCGCTGCAAGCATCCACATTTAGTGATCTATATGCCTGCTACTGAGTAGAATACGTAAACATGAGATGAATGCACATACGTACATTTGTCACCCTTTCCCAATGATAGGGTAATTCAAACAACCAAAACAAAAAATCACAAAAACTGCTGATACAATCGGTATATGACGTTCATTAACTTCAGTTTTCCCCCCAAAAATTACATATCTATAATTTAGTTTATGAAAAAGAAAGGAAGCAGGTGTCAACACCAAAATTACTGATGTGCATTGTTTACTTGAGGGTTGGATTTGATAATGCCCTCCACATCCCACCAAACGAAGGAAAACTCAGCCTCAGCCCCCTCATATACTGCAGTAGTGATCAATCCACATTCTTTTGTGCGGATTTGTTTTGTATTTTTCTTCATAGGTTTTTCTTGGGGAGAGAGAAGGGGGAGGTTTAAAAATTGGCCTATGTAAAAGAAGATAAAAGAAGCACAATATTGTCCTCTTTACCTTAGCAGCATCTGCCAACGCAAGCTTATTGGTTAGGTTGAAACTTGATCAGTCAAGAAAACAATAGAAGGCAAGAAAAAAACCACTATAACTACTAGAAACATAGTTGGAAAGGAACTGAAGTGAGATTGGGTTTTCTTAATAGATTCCAGTCAGGGCTGTAAAAGCAATATTAAAACTTAGATGTCTCTAAAAACCAACATACCTTGCTGCATTACTGATGTACCAGATGCTTTAATATCCAAGCATTTAGACCTAAAAGCATCTGCTAAAAACTTATTCATATACAGTGTGTTAAGATTGGCATCCAGGGTCTTCTTTGTTAGCTGAAATTCAACTTCAATCTCTTGAAATTTAACATCATACTTCCTGCGAAGTTCCTCTAATTCCTTTTCAAAATCAGATTTCAACCGCAATTTCTGCTCCAACAAAAATAATATTATAGTCATCAGAGAAATAGAAAGCTAGAATATATATCATCACAGTAAGGTAATATAAGTCAACCAGAAACTAACCATATCATCATGGTTTTTAAGAGTTTGTTCTTTTGCTTTTTGTAGTCTTTCCAACTCATTTTTAAGTGGATCATAACACAAATGCGGAAGCATTCTGGAAGCTGAATGGGGTGCAGTTTGCAAAGGATGATTATTCATCTCCAAAGGAGTTGACAAATTTCTTGGGTTGGAAGACTGTACTCTTACTCTACCGGCTGTTTGTGAATCAAGATCAGAATTTGAGGCAGGGTGCATAGCAACTTGATGTGAATGCGTATCAAGTACCGAATTTGAGTGAGGTTGCACAACATCTTGATTTGGAACCACAGTTGATGCCTCGGGATGATGCCTGGGGAGATCACTTACATTGATTGGCTGTTGTTCAACTTCAGTTGCTAAAGGAAAATTAGATGAAGCCAAGTTGGAAGTGAGCTCTGCAGCTGGTAACTGATGCACCTGCTTGGGTTGAATTGGTTGATTGGCTGGTAGAACATCTTCTGAACCAGATGCTAGTTCAACTTGTTCAGAGGAATTCAGCATTTCCCCAGCTGAATCCTGGTTAGAAGGGGACTCCACTGATGATAATTGCTGCCCTCGTTCTAGAGGTTCCATGACATTAACTGAACCAGATGCCAGAGTCTCCTCAGACAATGTGTATTTGGTCACGGTTCTAGGCACTCCTTCCTCCTGGTCACATGTGGTACTTTTATCCACCAACACTGCATTCGTTGATGGCTCTGTATCCTTATGACAATCAGCCACTGCATGACTATTTTCTGGCACTGTAACTGGAATATCTCCATCAGGTATTTGTTGCTGCAAAGGTGGATTCAAAGGGGAACAAGGCCTTGATGATAAAACACTATCTAATACAGGGATATCTAATGAACTTCTGCCTGATATTTGATCCACAGATGAAGGGGGATTCAGAGGAGTTGCATTCTGCAGACAATTAGTAGAATTGACCGTCACAGGCATTTGAACAGGTACCTGTCTTTCTAGTACACTTGCACAGTCCCCTTCATTAGTAGTTTCTTGCACTTCAACTGGAAATTTCCCTTCAGGTACACTTGATGAGACTCCATCAGAATTCCGGTGCTCTACATGTGGATTCAAAAGGGTAACGTTATCTGGACCATTACTTGGACTAGCAGTTCCACAGGATCTTGACAAAACTTTATCTGGAAATTCATTTACAGCACCTCCATCAGATATTTGCTCCATGGATGAAAGAGGATTAACAGAAATAACATTTTCTGCACGATTAGTAATATTGACAGTCCCAGGCATCTCCAAAGGTGCCTCTCTGTCTAATGCACTTATTATGGCCCTATCACCAATTCTTTCATCAAACAAAGGTGAATTCACATTGACGGAATTATTTGAACCATTACAGTCAGCCACATGGATTTGGGCCGCGTTCTCACAATCTGGCGAGCACATGGCATCTAAAGTAGGCATATGTTTTTCAGGTGACTGTGAATTCATGGAAGCAATATTTTCTGTGCCATCACTTAATCCATTAGCCTTGACTTCTAGCAAGAAACCACAACCAGACATGCTTGACATAGTCCCACCAAGTTTCCTCTGTGTAGAAGAATGAATTTCGTCCTCGCCATTTGGACTGCTGGTTTTACAAAATTCACGAGCCCCCTCTCTGTTGGGAACATCTGATGTTTCTCCAACACATATCTCTCCATTTGATGAAGGTGGAACCCGTATTACAGTATCATCCCTACAACCATCTCGAGATCCATGGCTAACATTTTTACACCCATTATCTTCATCTGTCATGCTCATGGCACCATCAGAATTTTGTTCTCTGGAATGAGAGTGTTTAGAGATAGCATTTCCTTGACTGTCACATCGATTTTCAGTTATATTATGGTCCTCACTTCCAGAAACCGGTCGATCTTCTGAAACCATAATGCCCATTTCATTAG
The DNA here is from genome assembly GCA_030159175.1 of Glycyrrhiza uralensis. Classification (NCBI taxonomy): domain Eukaryota; kingdom Viridiplantae; phylum Streptophyta; class Magnoliopsida; order Fabales; family Fabaceae; genus Glycyrrhiza; species Glycyrrhiza uralensis. Next base: position 38,723,155 of record BRZY01000007.1, on the reverse strand, counting down.
CACCAACATGCTTGACCAGAGGATTTTGCTGTTCAACTGTGCTATTACATAATACAACTGCAGGGGAATTGGTTTCAGGAACCCCAGTCCCAGTCTTTGTCATGGATTCGACCATATTATCACGACCCTTTACTCCAGCAAAATGATTCTTTGGTCCATGGGGAGCTTGATCACACACCTGCAAGTACTCAACCCCAGTCCCAAGTTCCATTGAAGCATCTATGTTTAACAATTCATTTTGCGCCCAAGACTTAACTTCTTCCACCCAAGCGGCCTCCATATCTTGAAACTTTAGCATTTGAGCTAACTGCTTGTCCTCAAGAACCTTGAGACATGTTTCATGCTGAGATTTCAGTTCTGCAATCCTCTTTTCATATTCACTATTCAAAACCTTGAGCTTTTCTGTTCTCATCACATCATTAGAAGAGCAGGAACGAATGAACGCTAACTCTATCTTGTACTTTCTCTCAAATTCAGCCTTTTCAACCTCAATATCTTCTCTCAACTTTTGTTTCGCTTCCTGTTGCTTAAGGGATAGCTTCTTCAGCCGCTTTTCACACTTCTTCCGAATTTCTTTAATGCTTTTGGACATATCTTTTTTGAACAATTCGACCACTTGTGCCACTCCTGTACAGGAATTAATCCTGTTCGATGATTTAGAAGCTTTTGGAGAACCAGAATCATTATAATTGCCTGTGCGATATAAAAATATTTTCTTTAGAGACCGCAACATAGAATAAATGTAGTCCACCTCTCCTTTCTTACAGTCAAAATTCAAATAATGTTTTGCAAGTGTAAGAGAAGCATTGTGGTCGAGTCTGTGCTTTAGCAAAGAAGCAGCAGTCCAAGTCTGAAATTTGCACAATACAAGGAGGGGGGAAAACTTATCATTTATACATCCTAAATGCAATTATGGAATAAATGTATTTATAAGAAGTGGGAAACAAAGTCTTAAACCAGTTTACAAGACTATTTTACATACTGTTAACTAGAATATACTAGAAAATATGCATAATTGCACTAAGAAAAGTGAGGTATGAAAAGTGATGTGACAATAAGATTTTCTCTGTATCAAATGGGTTATGGTAACCAGATTGCAAATAAGTCAAGAAAAAATAGAGCGAGAATTTCTTGATAAAAATATTAAATAGACGGGGGAAAATCATATTCAGCTTTGAATCCATCCCATGTTTTGTCCTTTTCTTTTTTCTTTCTTCTATATTATCTTCCACAAATATGTTAACAAAATTACTACAAGCCATGCTTATTTGATTATAATACTTATGCCCTACGCTAATCACTATGAGGCTTCAATCTAGCCGCCTTGTGAACCAGCTCACTGAGCTACCCAGAGACAAGAATCTCAACTGAAACAAAAATTTCAAGGCATACATTAAGTTGACTAGCCAGATCAAGTGCAAAGGAAAAATGGCTTTGATTTTTGGGTTGCAAGTTTGCAACAGAAAAATGTCAACATGTGAAAAAAAATTAATTATTAGACTTTTCCAAAAATAAATAAAAAAAATAAGCACATAATACACTCTTATAATTTAAGGAGATTGGGTATGACACATTCATATCAAATTCCACAAGATGCTACTGAAGGAAAAGAATAGGAAGCCAAAATTATTAACACAAAAATCATATATGACACAGACTATGAAAACAATCAAGAAATAAACAAACAAACAAACAAAAAAAGACCAATTTTATTTAAGAAAGCATAAGTCATATTGAAAAGAATGATGCAAGAGAGAAGGGGGAAAAGGATGTAATATAAGAAAATGCAAGAAAATATTCTGACCAGAGATATTTGAAAAGCCTGTAATATCGACACTGGTTCCCTATCGACATGGTGATTGTTCATAACATATTCAAGAAAATTATCAACCATCCTCTTGACATTATCCTGCATTATAAAAATATGTCACCATAACATCAAATTCAGACTCATAGCAACATGGTAATCACCAAAATTAAGGCAGGTTTAGTAATCTATCCCAACATCAGAACTCTGAAGGCCTTATAGGTTAAAAAATATTTCAGAAGAGCCTCTACTTATATACAATCTCTCACAAGTCACATTTCATTAACACAAACAATCTAGTAATTAAAATGGAATCTTGTCAAGGGACCAAAGCAGGACAACAAACAGCAGGTAAAACTTAACAAAGAGAAAACATGCTGCATACTGGGAGTAGAAGAATTTCACAGAGCTTTGTGATCTTAGGCTTCAACAAAAGATGTAAGCTCCTCTGCTCACTATGCACTCTACTTTTTTTCTCATATTCGACGTCATTACCCTGAGGTCTATCTGACATTTGATCAAGAAAACAATTTGAGTAACGAATGTGATTCACATGGAGTGATTACCAACACAAAGAGTTGAACTAGGCAAGAATTAAGAGACTTTACCCACTAGATCGGCAGGTGTTCCTGCAGAAGTATGTAATGGTTTCAGAGAATACCATAAAAAACATCAAAGATGCTTACTATTTGTCAACCTCATTGAACAATAAAAGGTCATAACGAAGAGAAAGTAACGAGCGTAACCACTAACCTGCCTTGATTCCAGAGGATAACTTTTCCCCTTCAGATTTCGAAGAAGGCTGATCAAGGATATTGTTGCTCACTTTCTTGCGCTTCTTTGCTATGCCTATGCCTTCACTCACAGGATTAGGCCCATTTATTGAACCATCAAAATGCTGAACTCTCTTCCGGCTTCGCTGAGATGAACTACATGAATACTTCCATTGAAACTGTTTTCCCTCCAAGAGTTTAGTCCAAAAATATTGGGGTGACTCTTCATCCAGTGACCCAAGTTTCAGCTCACCAAGCAAAGAAAAATTTCCATGGTATGCTGCCCCATTTTGCTGGACTTTCAATAAAACTGAGCAGTTGCTTGTGTGAGTATCTTCACCATCCTCAGATAGAATGGATAAGAATTCTTGGATCGCTTCTTCGAAAAGTGGCCGTCCAAACAAGGATTTCAGACTTGATGTAGAAGTTGATCCATCTTGGAAAACTTTCAATTCATCAAAGAGACAAGCTGCACCCCACATCAGCAGCATATGACTGGTACCCCGGCTCATGCTCAGTAAATTGATGTCAACTGTCTTCTCTTGCTTAGCAAGTATTAAGGCGTTTTCTTCAACAGTGAAAGCTGAATATAAACGGAACAGTTTTATCAATTCAGACTGTGGATCAAGTGTTATCCTCTGAAGGTATCTTATATCATTTATTGGATTCCAATCACTATCAAATATAATAATAGTATCAATTGACGACAATTTGATGCTTGGAAGGCATGCACATGTTTCCAACAGAAAGACAAATCGCCCATTGTTCTTGTCGTTAAATTTCTTCATGGCAGCTTGCTTCTTGGAAGGTGTAAGACTTTTATCAATCCTTTCATATGAATCTGGACCAAATCTTTGTCGTAAAAAGTCATCTAAAATATCTCCTATTGAAAGCTTTCCAGAACCTCCAATATACTGCAAATTCAATAACAATTTATTATAACTCAATGACCTACTTTCCTCAAGTGAATGAAGACATGAAAGAAGCGGAGGATCAGTCCCTAAATACTTACTGACTACAGTGAGAAAATTAGAAAAAGCGGCTTAGACAAAGTAAAAATAAAAAACATAAACCTTGCGCCTTAGGCTACATTTCATTTTCTAAAAAAGAAAAGACTAGACAATACAAAAATATATACCTGAAAAGAAACTTATAGATGATATATAGCTAGTCTGCAAAATGAATACCTGAAAAAGAATGAGTGCCCTTAAATCATTTTTTCTCAACTCCATGAGCATTGAATCGAGAAGTTGCAGCTTGCCACTTGCTTTTATACCAACATCCAGATATTCGGCCTCTTCAAGGCCCTCGTAAAGCAAAGGTTGCAGGGATGGATCAACAACAAAGGGATGACTACAACACTGTCAAGAGATACCACAACCAGAAAATGAAACCATCAAGAAAATTCACAACCACTTGACAGCTCTGTAGTTAATTGAAAAAGCAAAGAAACACCAGACCAACTATTAAAAGAAAATACACAGTTGTTAAGTTGTTTACAAATTCGTTTAATTTTCAGTTAGGTACACCATCACAAGATTTTAATATTAAAAATAAATATATTCAATTTAACAACACGAATCTAAATCAAATTTATTTCTGACCATTGATATATCAAGTGTGCATCGAATTGATTAAAATTGCCGTGCCATATTCAAAATTATAAATCTTTTACTTGATACTATTAAGGAATTATTTACAGTTTACCAATAACCATCAAATAATAATAAAGGCAAATTAATTAATATGGTACTAACCAAATATTGCATGTTTAAAAAAAAACCAAATATTGCAGAAAAAATAGCTAGAATCTAAACAAAATTTAAAGTAGTGTTCAATCTCATGCCATCTAAGCAACTAATTTGAAAATTACAACCTAACCTTCCGGTTTGAAATAAGGACATCACGAATGGCCCCAACACTATCAGTCTTTGATGATGAGCGAAGAATTGAAGCATTTGAAAGTAAAGTAGCACAATACTGCTCAAGCTGCACATGAGAAATTTGTACAGGAACCCAATACTCAACAAACCGAAAGGATTCAGACTTGCATTTGTATGCAATATGACTTGACAATCTCTCCTTCAGTTGAACAACACTGTTATTGGAATTAGATATTAAACCATCTTTTTCGTTATCACTTTGACCATCAAGAAGAGCCAGAATATTAATGTTTTCCACAATGCTATCCTGCAAAATCGAGTAGGATTACATAGGGCAACAAAACAAGTTTGAGTTGAGGGAGAAGCTGAAGCCTAAGCATCAAAAGAAACAAACCTTTGGTTGGCCACGGAAAAGAAGAATCCTCAAATGTGTGTTTAACATCTTAATTTGTTTGAAATAAGAAGACATTTTAGGGGATTGGCACTCATCCACAATGATTGCTTCCCATTCTATGCCTCCCAAAACATCCATATCCTGTAGAATAACATTGATTACATTGACAAGCATCACATAATGATTTTGAGAGCAGATAAAACAGACTAAACATGAAAAGAAAACATAAATCTAAATCAACCAATGAGACTACTAATCCAACTGTCCACTTCCTGAGGGCCAATCCCAAACCAAAGGTAACATTGATAGACCCCATTTACTGGCAAACAGCTTCTTGAACATACCTCAACAAGGACCTCTGGAGCAACTATGAGCACTTGGAAGAGTATACAATGTTCTTCATCATAAAATTCAAGTCTCCTGATAATGTTACGCATCTCTTTGTTTCCATTGTAAATAACAACATCTGTAGATGGGTCCAATTGGTAAAACTCATCCTCCCATGAATGGAGAGAAGCAGCAGTTGAGACGATGAGGAAAGGTCGATAAGTATCAGAGTGCAACGATAAGATAAATGCAACCACCTTCGAAATTCGGTCCTGAAACTCATTAAGCACAGACTTAGTTCTAGGAATACCAAATTACACAACTTCCGGCACAAACAATTTCAAATGACTATCCAATGTGTATGATGAAATAAAAATATAGCACAGACTTAATATAATCAAATTAGTATTGACAGACAAAGCTCATTAAACAACAAATATATAAATAAACAGACATAATTTAGATGCCAAGCCAGAATTCATGATGAAATAAAACTAGGGCAATGCAACACATAAGGAGATGGGAAACCATTAATTAAAATCATAATAAAATACAGAGATATTAGAAAAACTAAAGCCAAGACATTTGTTGGTCATTCCCTTTGCTTGGGCACAGTACTTCCATCTGACAACCAGACCCCATCATTTTTTATTTTATATATGGATATAAAGATTGATAACCAGACACCAAATCATAGTTAATAGAACCAAAACGAATCTCTATTGAAAGGCGCAAATGAAAATCAGAATTAGTCATGCTCACATGGTCATCGATTACAACAGCATTCTGACCCTTGTGCCAATGCTCACGTAGTTTGTTAACTGCATCCAAATTGTTGTTACCAAATCCAGCAGAAACTCCACCAGGCATCTGAGGTAATTTGTTAATAGAATTTCCCCGGTCTGGTTCCTGCAGATGGTGGAGATGAAGCCAAAAAGACCACTCAGAATGGAGGAGAATTTACTAAGTAAGATTATCAGGGAACAAGGTTTTAATTCAGGTTGAAACATATTATAGATAACAAATCCAGGATAGTATCTCAAATCAAGTTCAATAATAATATGAAAAACATAGCCTGATTGCCCCTGCTAAAAAATATATCAGTTATTTATGGTTAGGCCATATTAATTGATATCAGCTATGCTGTCTATTGATTCATTGAGAATGCAATAGAATCTAATAAATGTTGAATCAGTAGGTACATCTCTATTGCAATAATTTGGTTCAGAATTCCCAACTTCAAGCCAGGCTACCTCAGGATCTTGCACAATCCAACTGGAAAAATGGCACGTTTTTCCCCTTTCTTGGCATTGTTTTTAGATTTTAATGGAATAGGGAAGCGTCAAAGGATGCCTTTTAAATCAGAATTCAGAATAAAGACAACCCACCTCAAAATTCACCCTAATTTTTTCATCCCTTCAAACCCCATATATATCGTTCTCATCCTTTAGTGTAATGGCCATGGTCCCCTACCCTAATATCTAGGATTAGATGATTATAGATTACAAAATAGTGATTTGTGTTCTTAAAATTGATCCAATCGACCATTTGACTTGAATATTGGATTATTTTAGAGTTTACACTTTTAACTTTTGAATACCTGATGAGATGTATGGCTTTGAATATTGATGTTTGGCACTATTTAATAATTGTATCATGTATTATGTAGAAAATGAATTCTATGCTATTATTAACATTTAAACATGAATATTATCCAATTCATAATTCAGAAAAATTTATCAGATCCATGATTCATTTCACAATTTGGCAGTTACATTCATAATCATACGTCTGAGGCACCTTGTCAAATTTGGAGATCAAGGAAATTCTCTTTGCTCTTTGGAAACGCCCTTCATAGCCTCTGATTAAGCTCTGGCCTTCGGGTGAACAAAGAAAAGAAGCATTGTCCAACTCCCATGTAGCATGCTCGTAACCAAGGCCACGCCATTTCACAAGCCATTCATGGCAACAGTCAAAATTATCAACTGCATGGTTCTTACTGTGATCATGCTGTTTGCCAAAGATTAATGCTCTCTTCTGCAGCAGACGATGGGGTAAACTCCATTCCGGCTTCAACCTTGGGGTCTGAAGTAATGAAACTCTCAGGAACTATACACTCATTCTAGCATAACAGTAAAGCTTTGGGTTACCTAACATGATATGCAAAGCAAAGACTAAGAATTAAAAAACCTGATCTTTCTGATTAAATTTCATAAGCAGCAAAGGGGCTTCAAGAAGTAACTGATTTTCTGGCACCCAACGATTGTGAACATGAGCAAGGCCTTTATATTTCACAAGAAATTCCTTCTGAGATGTAAACCCTAAAACAGTTACCATTCAACAGACAATTGATGTCAGATACCAGAGCATGCACCATATATTGGCAATATGTAAGGGGAAATACAGATGAACTTCTAGTTGATTCAAAATAATAAGGAAACCATCCATAAGAACATTTCAAATAGTGATATATTATTACTGTACCGTCAACATTTGAAAATGAAACTTCTTTGACATCGCAAACTAATTCTACTCCCTCTGACACTGAATATACACCAAATTCAATCTTCTTCCTCACACAGAAATGGCAATGCCAAACTCCAAGGGGAGCATCCAGCAGGGGAGGTTCAAGACAAGAAAGATGGTAGTATTTATCGCATCCTTTTCCACCACAAGACCTGCAAAAAGCAGTCGAATCTAAGATTGCAGAACCAAAGCATGCACTGTAAACACAATGTTGAAATGCATCATGCACTGACATTCATTTGTCTAATGAATGCACAATGTAACATTAAATTACTGGTACAAGCAAGGTTTAAAAGAAGGTCCAACTGGAGACCAGCCATGCTAGAGTTGAGGTCGGACATGCCAAACCTGGAGTACAGGATCCAGGTACTACAAACCGGCAGCCAAGTATGAATTCAGCTTAGTTCATTATCGGACTTACACCTTGTTGGCCAATCAATCTGGACCCAAGGAAAAATTAAAAACTATCCCCAAAAAAACATTAAAATTATTATAACTGACATTCACAAGTCAACAAAAGGCTGGAGCACCTGCATAAAATAAGTGTCTCCACATGCCTTGGAGATGGTGCATAGCTATATATGGAATTATGGATGCATGCATGAATGCATATATGTACATACACACACACATGACAAGAAAAGTTTTTTGTGTTTTTGGTAATGAAGAAATGTTTGAGGGTGCAACAATTGTTTTGATACATTTTTATTTTGTATTTCAATTATCTATTAAAATTTAAATTTAAAAATAAAAGAGCACCTTACAAAGTTATTAATTGTAATTATTTTTGGTTTGGATAAGCCTTGTATTATGAGTCCAACCAGCAAACCAAAAATAGACCTAGAACAAAGTTTATAAATTTATAAGCTTTAGAAAAAGTTAGTATATGTTACAATAAAAATGCATGCTAGATTATAATCTCATTCCAACATTATCTAATTCCACGGGCAGCCATTTAAGACAAACACATGAATATACACGCAAAGAAAATGTGACAAGTCAAATATTATTAAGTACATGCCCCTATAGTGAGTTAACAAAAATAGAAATTTCATGGGAAAGGGGTATTCAGGGAAAAACTTGACAAAAGACTGATGTATCAGTTCAGCACATGAAAATCTACCATGAATTCTAAATGAATACACAAGAACGATACACAATACTTGCATAAACAGACCAACAGATGCAACAAGTTTACTCACAATAATTGCCCTTCACTCTTGCAAATTAAACATATATTTTTAGCAACGTTCACTGGACAACCCTTCTGTGGCATGCTTGCATTAGTGTCATCTCCATCCTGATGCTAATGACAAAAGACAAAGAGATCAGAGACTTACCACGGATAAACATAAAAAAAACACTAAAATATAAATGTACATGAATACACATTGTTATTGTTTTCAAAATATTTTACCACTTCAATTTAAAGAAACAGGTTCTATTGTGTGGCCACCAGAGCATTGCTAATTCTAATTAATTATTTAACGGCAATATATCATTAGTGTTGTTTCACCACATATGATTTTGTAGCACACATGCGTGCTGGATGTTAATTTGTTTGAGCTTCATAATGTAATGCTTTTTCTGACAAAATTGAAGCAAATTGAGAGAGGGGGAATGATGAGTATTAAAGAAATCCAACCAACCTCAGTTGCAGAAGGGTCACATGAATCATTGACTGTTGGATTATAATCCAACCTGCAAAATAAAGAACCACTTATTTATGCCTGAAAAATATCTAATAGGTCAAAATGTCGATAAACTATCATGGACTGGTCAATATATATAAGGGAAGATGGTATAATTCCTATCAAAATATACTATCCAGATATTTATACATATTTATGCAATCAAATATAGTATTAGTAAGGGTTTGGAGTTTAGACAACAGTAGTAGTAGGGACACTTCAGAGTTGCAGATGATTTGTGCCAAAGGAGAAATCACTTTTGTATTGACTGGCAAGAATATCCAACAGGCCAACAACACCCAAAAGCAACATGTTTGACTACAACACGATCTAAAAGGACAGAAAATGCTTAAAATAAAATAGAAAAGATAATTTGGTACAGGGGAGGGGGACGACAAAGCCAAACCTCTTAAACACAATAAAGCAACAGAACACACCAAAAGACCTGAATAAAGAATGAAACAGAACTCCTATTTCATTTTAATTCAAGAAGTGATATTATTTCCTGTCATTTGCCAGCACGTAACAAGTACCTTATTCGTTTGGAACATGACCCATCAGTGCCCAAAATATTGCCACCTAGCTTTGAAGGGCTACCATCAGGAATTAAGTTGCAGTTGTCATCCTTCGATAATGTGGCAGAAACATCTGAATCCATGTCCACCATGATTCCCTTCCGCTTAGAAGGTACCAATTTTTCACCCCCGTCATGCCCAACACTGTTCCTGACTAAGTCCTCATCTAATATTGAATTCCTTGAAACTGACATCGGCAATGTCTCCTCTCCACAGCAATCAGGCTGAACCCTTTCAGGTACCACACTACTCTCATGAGTTGGGGCATTAGATGGTATAAATGAACCTGGAGTCACATCATTTCCTACTAGACCTGTCACAGGCTCACTCAACCTAAAGTCTACTCTTGTCTCTTTTGCTATGGCATCTTCAGATGATAGTGTACCATTCTTTGAGACTTCTTTACAATCTGAACAACTCCCTTTAGAGCACTCATCAATCTTGGCTCCACTATTGTTGTCACCTTCCTGATTTGACTTGCCAATCCTATTCAGCTTCACAAGGCAATCTGAAAGTCAAACAGTTAAAAAAATGGACAATATAATATAATACCTAACAATAATTAGCATGCCTCACTCGGAAAAACTTTCACTTATCTTCAATTTGATGTGTAAACAACATAAAAAAAAAGCCACTGAGAGAATTGAAGAAAGCCCCGCCATTAGTAGCCACCTTTAACTACTTTTTTATAACATGATGGTGCATTTAACATTAACCACCAAACTAGCATTGCTTTTTTATTGAACTTGCATAAGTAAGTTGTCAAAATAAGAACAGCACTATGCAACCCGCTATATTACCTTTCTTTTGTTGTCTAAAGATAGACCGATACATACGGGCATCCATTCTCTTTATTTTAATCTGGGAAGTTCCCAAATCGTGTTCCTCATTTTCATTCACTTCCTTAGCTTCAAATGTCAACTGTTTCACACTCTTCTCTTTCTTTCGCTTCTGCCTTGATCCCAATGACCCTGAGCTTTTAGAATCTGAAGGACTGGAAGAAGAGTGACTACTGGTTCTTCCAGATCTTGTCAAAGGACTTGGCGTCTTCTTTTTCTCAACCCTTTCAGATTTCCTTCTAGCTGCAGGAGCAGGAGTTGATAGTGTTCTCATCTCAACTTGCTCGGACTTCCGACTACTGGAAGAGCTTGCATTTATCTTCTTTGATGATGTCTCTCTGGGAGACTTTCTGACACCGGTTGTATCCGATACATTAGGATGTGACTTGATTTTTCCTTTCTCACTATTTCGTGTCACCCTCCCATTACTATTTTCTTCATCCTTAGCCGTTTGACTAGATCGGGTACTATTTGCCATTTGTTTAGCTGAACACTGTGACTTTTGAGACCTACAGAATAAAACTTCACATCAGTATATAGACACAGAAACCAACACAAAATACGCAAATGTTATTTGGCATGTGGAAAACTTCATCAAGATTAGGTGTACAGCAGATGGAACGGATATAATCAATTGAAATCCAAACATTTATCCCTAATAAGTCTGGTGTTGTGACAAGGAAAAAAGGCAAAAATAGTAACACTAACAATTTGCCACCAGGAAAAGAAAAATTATAATTTTTCCTCTATGTTTGCTCAAGTAGCTCAAGGAAAAAGACGTTTATCTTAAAAACAAACACAGCTAACACGAATGAGTAATTGTCTATTTCTAAGGGATATATCATTCTCCATAAGAAAAAGTGTTCCAACCTACATAGATACACATGAATCCTTCTAGCGCAGATTGAAAGATAATAAGCAAATAAAAGCAACAATTGGAACATGTGATGTGAATGCAAGAGTGATACTGGCACACACGTGAATAAGTGATATGATATCGTGTAATCGTTTCCCGTCATCTCATCGAAAATCGAGCATTTGCTTTATTGCTTAAATTCCCAGAAATTCCATAGGTCTGGGAAAATAGGGAACTGGTATTTGGAAGCTTGCAGGAAGAATGCTCGAAAATCGAAAATGCCAGCCAAATCAACTAAATGGCGAACGCATGAAGAGGACGGGATTTTCGAAACAAAACAAAATATCGACGCAATGATGCAACACCCAACCCTAACTCACCAACAGCAGAAATTGGAGAGACGTGATCTCACAGTAATGTAGAGTTCGCAGAGGGGAAAACGAACTGAGAAAGAGAGAAAGCGCAGCGAAACAAGTAATAAAAATATTGAATAACCTTAATCAACCAACCTACTTACCTGCATGCATGGATCGTTTGGGAAACGCGAATATTTCAGAGGGACGACGGATATAAAGAGTCGGTTTGTCAATCGCGCTGTATCGGAAAGATTTTAATTTGAGTAAATCGTTATTTTCGTCCTTGAAATTGCAACTCGTTGTGAAATTGATCCTTGAAACTAGTGAAATTAAAAAAATAGTTCCTGAATTTGCTTTCTATTAGTTATATTAGTCCCATTATTTAACACCGTTTACATTGCTGATTTGGCCTGTTAAATGCCATGTGTGATTCTACGTGTACGCCAAATGGACAAGGATTAAAATGAAAACCCTATATTCTCTCTTCAACTCTTCTCTCCCACCATCACGGCACACCTCCCATGGCCACCCCCACCCCCATCCCATCACCACCACTGTCATCTTCCCTTCCCCTCCTCCTGTCGTCACCCCCTTCCTCAGGTCCTCCAATAACACCAAATGGAGTCGTTGATGCTGAACCACCCGTTGTGGGTTGGGGTTTCCAGAAAATTGTTATTTCCCAAATGAGTCTCCCGTGACGAACATGGCAGGCGCTAGAAGAGGGATTGCCATTGCAATTGTAGTACTATTGTTGTTGAGGAGAATCATCTTGGAATTGGGACAGAGCTCTTGATTCTACGGGTATTAAAGATAGAGCAATAGATATTATTAGGTACACAATAATACTTGGGTCTTGCTAAATACACCCCCAAGAATTTACCATCCACCCCTCTTAAAAATTTTAACACCATTTTGCCCTTCGAAAATTGGTATTTCTGGGAAGTTTAAAAAATTTAATTTTTTGGAAATTCGAATTTCCGGTAAATAAAAAAATTAAATTTTTAACCAAAAATGTGAATTTTCGAAGAAAAATATGTTTATATCTTATCGGAAATTCGAATTTCTGGTAGTACAAAAAGTGAAAATTTTGTACTACCGGAAATTCGAATTTCCGATAGTACAAAGTGAAAAATTCAAAAATTTGAATTTTCGGTAGTACAAAATTTTCACCTTTTGTACTACCGAAAATTCGAATTTTCGGTAGTACAAAGTGAAAAATTTGTACTGCCAAAAATTTAAATTTCTGGTAAGATATAAATCTATTTTTCACCGAAAATTTGTATTTTTGATTAAAAATTTAATTTTTTTATTTACCAGAAATTAGAATTTTCGGTAGTTTAAAAATTAAATTTTATAACTACCGAAAATTCCAATTTCCAAAAAAATAAATTTTTAAATTTTCCAGAAATTCCAATTTCCGGTAGTTATAAAAAGCTGTGGAATGTATGCGGAAAATAAAAAAACAAAAAAGGATATTTTTTTATTTTTACCCTTTAAGTGGGGTGGATGACAAAAATCTAAGGGTGTATTTACCAATTCCCTAATACTTACATCCATTATCTTTCTCGTGCTCATTGCCCATGGGTTTTTCTTGTTGCTGATGCATCATGCACTCATGAGTCATATCCCATCTTGGACATTGAGAAATGTTGGGTTTCTTTTTGGCATTTAACGAAGGTATTTTTTTTGGGTCAAAGAATAGTGCAGCTGTGCAGGCTGTTTCTTATTTTAGTGCTGGCCCATGTTACTAACAGCAATTGTTTGAACCTGAAACAATTCATTGCAGATTCTCGATGGGGAAAAATGAGTTTCTCACATCCAAGGCAATCGCCAATCGAGTCAAAGCAAAATGACTGCAGAAGCTTCGGTGATATTGTTAAATGTGTCAAAAGCAATGCCGGTGGGAGGAGGGGAACGAAGGGAAAGGGAAAGTGGTCAATGGTCATGGTGGGTGGGGGTGGGGGTGGCAATGGCGGTGTGGTGTGGTGTGCGGTGGTTGTGGGAGAGATGAGTTGAAGAGAGAAGATAGGGATTTTCATTTTGGTCCCTGTCCACTTGGGGTACACGTGGAACCATACGTGGCATTAACAGACCAAATTAGTGCTATAAACAGTGTTAAGTAACGAAAGTAGCATTAAGGACTAATATGACTGACGGAAAGCAAATTCAAGGACTATTTTTTTAATTTTATTAGTTTCAGAGATCAACTTGACAGCGAGTTGCAATTTCAATGACGAAAATGACGATTTACTCTTTTAATTTATTTCCACGTTTAGCTAAATTAATATGTGATTTCTGTTTGGGTCCCTACACCATTAGTGGGGGGTTTGATTCCCGACTTGGAAATTTATTATTTGGGAGAAGCAGCTCTTGAATGCGCTTCAGATCTTTAAAGGGATTAGTTTCCACAGTTATGCGCGGAGGATATTCAGGAAACAAAAAAAATGAGATTTCTTATAATTTTGTTAAATTTTTAAGTAGGAGATTTTATGATGTTATGTCAAAAAAAAATATGATGTTCTTTCAAGGTCTTTATTTTAATTTTTTCACATTTAGCTAAACTAATTTTAAAACAAGTTATATGTGATTTCTTATTATTTTGTTAGTTAATTTTTAAAAAATTTAATTACTATGCACTTACAATGTAAAAAAATTTGTAAAACGTCAAATCATATCTCATCACGTACACATTTTTCATATTTGTGTAAATATTTTAGAAAATAATGTTATCATGCTACGAGTAACACTAATTAGATGTCTGTGTAAAATATTTTACTAACAAAATTTTAAATACTTTTTTATAATTTAATATTTAATTATATATAAACTAAATGGATCCAAACCTAAAGACATCTATGAAAATATTGGGCATCAACAAAGAAAATCATAAGCATTAATGAGAGAGATTTTAGCAGATGAATAACTAATATTTGCATCACATAGCCTCTCACAGTCACACTAAAATAAAAAAACATTGGTTCAATTTTCAGTGGCTATGTTATATTTACATCTATTAATTCTCTATAATTCTCCTTGATTTGATTTTCCCATATCCTAGGTCGATCTCTCAGGGCCTGTTTGGATAAACAATTTATTTGAGTACTTTATGGCATAAGTACTTATCATATAAGTGCTTATGAATAAGTTATTTTTATAAATACTTATGATACAAGCGGCAATCATATAATTGAATAGAAAATGTGATGAGATATGATTTCATATAAGTTGTGAGTTGTTTTGATAAACTATTATATAGAGCTTATAAAAATAAACCCAAGACGGTTTATAGTCATGAGTTATTTTCATAAGCTCTCTCCGTCGCAGGTTCTTATATTAGTAGATAAGTTATGCATAGCTAGTCAATCCAAACAAGTTTAATCAATGATAGATCGAGCACAAACATTTCTCACTTGCATATAGTCGACAACTAAGAGAGTGATAGTATACGACTGGTACTAGCTTGTTGAACTTTTGATTAACAATGCAACAACAACATGAACTTGTAGAATCGTAGCAATAGCATAAATAGTCTAAGATGTGAGGAATCACACTACTCTTAAGGGCTTATTTGCTTAGAGTGGGAAAACCCTCATAATTTAACAAGCCCCCCCCCCCCCCCCCCCCTCAATGAACAATCGAGGTATCAAATCAATGAGAGAAAACAAAAAAAAAAACACAAAACCATGAAGAAAAAAAGGTTACAAAAGAGAAGGGGAAACAGAGAAAGGACGAATTTTTTTGATAGGTTTAAAAATGTGTTAGGGCGCTTTTTTATGCTTGAAAAACTAAAACAGTAGCAAAATTAATCAAGAAGGTACATGTAAACGTTTAGCTGATAAAATGATTCAAATGGTAATCAATTAGTATAAATGTGACTAATTAGCATTAGTATAAATGTGACTAAATTGATTTAATAATCAATCAATAAAAACTTACCTGAGATTGTTGTATTTTTGAGTCAGCAATAATGCAGCAACAAAACGAACGTGTGGAATCAGAGTAACAACACAAATAGCTTGAGACGTGTGGAATCAGAGTAACAATACAAATAGCTTGAGACGTATGGAATCACACAGTCCTCAAATATTTTTTCGCTTAATGCGAAAGCCCTAGAGATTCATCATGCCCCTCTCAATGAACAATTTAGGTATCAAAACAACGAGAGAGAATAAAAAAACGCAAACCCAAGAAAAAGAAGAGAAGAACTGACATATGTGAAGCTGGAGAATGCAAAAATTATGAAAAGTTTGAAAACATGTTAGGGTGTTTTTATATATGTTTGAAAATTCGAAACGGTAACAAAATCAATCGAAAAAGGTGTATGTAAATGACTCGCTAAGAAAATAGAATGGTAATCAATTAGTATAAATGCGATTAAATTGATTTCGATATAAATCAATAGATATGAATGCTAATTAAATTGTATTACTTAAATATGTTTTCAGTCTCTCCAAAAATCCGAGTTTTGATTTTAGTCCATTAAAAAAAAGTCAAACAAATTTAGTACTTTAAATATATATTTTTGGTTTAGGTCCTTTTAGTGAATTAACCATGTAGTGTGTTGATATGGCGCTGATGTGACATACGTATAAATTTTTTTTTTAGTTTAGATCCTTTTAGTGAATTAACCATGTATTGTGCTGAAATGGCGCTGATGTATTGTGCTGATATGGCGTTGATGTGACATACGTATGTCTCTGTTATCACTTGACACGTCATTTAAAATTTATAAAGACCTACTGACTAGGACTGTCTTCTTCTTCTTCTATTATGCAAATGAACAAAGACGGAGAAGATCGAAGACGATGTCGAAGACGATGTCATTGCTGTTGTTCGTCAAAAATCATAATTTTTATAGAGACTATGTGTACTTTATTATTTTTTATAGGACTAAAATCAATAATCATAATTTTTATAGGGTCAAACCAAACAACTTAAAATTTTTATAGGGATCAAAGTACATCAACTGAGTCCAAATTTTCATTGATACATTCATCAAAAAATACGAATAGCAGAAACCCAAAACTCACAAATCACTTCCCTGGAGGAGAAGGAGGAGGAGGAGGAGGTTTGAATTCAGTTGACATACTTTAATTCCTAAAAAAATTTAATTCAGTTGATATACTTTAATTCCTAAAAAAATTTTAAATTGTTTACTTAGTCCTTATAAAAGTTATGGTTTTTTATTTTAGTTCCTATGAAAAAATAAATTAATTATGTTTCACCTGATATGTCCATATATAAATATGCCACGTATAATTAATGACATGACGTCACCAGTGCCACATTAGCACATTAATACATGGTTAATTCACTAAAAGAACCTAAACAAAAAAATATTTAAAGGACTAAATTTATTTGACTTTTTTAATGGACTAAAATCAAAACTCGAATATTTAGAGGGACTGAAAACATATTTAAGCCAAATTGTATTTAAGACTAGAATTAAACTCAATTAATTTTGTATTTAATACTAAACAATGTGAGATTTAGATTTTTGAAAAAACATTCAACAATAATACATCATTCCGAACTAAATTTATATCTGCAATTTTACTTTTACTTTTTATTTGGATTTTTAAATGACAGCAGGTTTTTATCTTTGGATTAAACATGTTTTTGGTTCCTGTAAAGTGAATGAATTTTGATTTTGGATCTCTATAAAAATATTCTTTAATTTTATTCCCTCCAAAATCTTCTTTGACTTTCTTCCCTAAAAAAAATTCTTTTGATTTTCTGTTTTTGTAGTTGTAATTCTACTTTTATTGTTAAACAGACAACAGTTTTATATCGTTGTCTTAAATATATTTTTTGTTTCTGTAAAATGAACAAAATCAGATTTTGGTCTATATAAAAAAAATTAGGGAATTTCTAATAACACATACATGGTTTTCTATGTGCACATACACGTCCGCGGAACTATTAGTTCTGCAAGTTTATTTTTTTTAATACACACATGTCCGCGGAACTATTAGTTCTGCGTTCCGCGGAGAATTATAACCCGCGAAACTAATAGTTTCACGGAGAATTACAACCCGCAGAACTAATAGTTTCACGAACATATGTGTGTTGGAAAAAAATAAACCCACGGAACTATTAGTTCCGTGGAGAATTACAACTCGCAGAACTAATAGTTTCACGGACATGTGTGTGTTGAAAAAAAATAAACCCGCGGAATTATTAGTTCCGCGGACATGTATGTGCACATAGAAAACCATGTATGTGTTATTAGAAATTCCCAAAAAATTATTTGATTTTCTTTCATCCAAAATCTTAAATTCTTTGATTTGCTTTGCTAACTTTGCTTTATGCTTTTATAGCTTTACTAGTACTTTACCCGTGCGTCCGCACGGGCGTGAACTATATAGTATCGACATAAAAGAAATCGAATTATTTGATAGCTAAATTTGTTAACGTTGAATATATTATTTTTTTTAAATCACTCAAACAAATGAATGTCATATTTAATAAAAATCAACATGGACAATTTAAAAGAGAACACAACACTACTACGTGAATTTTATGGAAAAAACTATTCAAAATTAGTATAACAAAAGTTAATCAAAGAAATATTTTTTATATAGTTAAGGAATTCAAATAAAAGTTAAATAGTAATATTATTTCATATCAAAGATTCAATCCCCATGTAGTATATATCCATCAAACAATAATATAAGAAAAAAAAACTTTTTTTACATAAATCAGAAATAGCACACTCTAATAGAAAATAAAAAGAACCAACCTTTCCCTCAAAAAAAAAAAAGAATCAACACAAAATCCTGTAATACATAGGTCTATAGCACATTATATATTAAAAATTAAAATATAAATTTTATACTAACAAAATTATATTAAAATGTAATTTCTATTAAAATAATTACAAATTTTAAGTAATATAGTAATGTTATTTCATGTAAAATATTGAAACCAAACTTTATAATATGTAGGACTATGTTGAGCACAATGTATATTAAAAAAATATTATTTTATATTAAACAATTTATATCACTGTGAAAAATGTATTAATATATTCATTCACGATAAATTAGATAGTAATGTTATTTTAAGTAAAAAGTTTTAATCAAACTTTGTAATATATAGGTTCGTACTATGTACGGGGCATATTTAGATATGTAAATATAGGTGAATGGCTAACAGAAGTGTGTAATCCCGCGTAAGTGTAATGTGTTTGATGTGGGATTAATTGTGTAACAGACTTGCTCCATATAAGTGAATAAAGTGCGTGGTGTGATCAGTGTGTGATCACCCTCATGTGTAAGAACTTGTTTTTCTTTCTTCTCCCTAACTCCTGGTGATGAGCTCTGCGTCCAATAATAGTGTTGTTCTCTGCGTCCAATAATAGTGTATTTCCCTGCTTCAGCCTATTTCACCAGGATGCAAACCTTGGTGAATTTAATGAAGCAATGTGGTGAAACCTTCACAGAGCAAACTCGGGTTGAAAGTGCTTCGTAGTCTGACTTTAAAGTTTGACTACATTGTGTGTGCAATTGAAGAATCCAGAAACATGGAAGACTTGAGGATGGATGATCTTCAATGCTCAATTGAGGCTCATGAACAGAAGCTGTTAGCAAGAAACAAAGGCAAGACACCAGAATAGTGTTGTTCTCTGCGTCCAATAATAGTGTTGTTCTCTGCGTCCAATAACTGCGTCCAATAATAGTGTTGTTCTCTGCGTCCAACAATAGTGTTGTTCTCTGCGTCCAATATTAGTGTTGTTCTCTGCGTCCAACATTAGTGTTGTTCTCTGCGTCCAATATTAGTGTTGTTCTCTGCGTCCAATAATAGTGTTGTTCTCTGCGTCCAACAATAGTGTTGTTCTCTGCGTCCAATATTAGTGTTGTTCTCTGCGTCCAACATTAGTGTTGTTCTCTGCGTCCAATATTAGTGTTGTTCTCTGCGTCCAATAATAGTGTTGTTCTCTGCGTCCAATATTAGTGTTGTTCTCTGCGTCCAATATTAGTGTTGTTCTCTGCGTCCAACATTAGTGTTGGACGCTGCGTCCAATATTAGTGTTGTTCTCTGCGTCCAACATTAGTGTTGTCCTCTGCGTCCAATATTAGTGTTGTCCTCTGCGTCCAATAATAGTGTTGTGCTCTGCGTCCAATATTAGTGTTGTTCTCTGCGTCCAACATTAGTGTTGTTCTCTGCGTCCAATATTAGTGTTGTTCTCTGCGTCCAACATTAGTGTTGTCCTCTGCGTCTAACAATAGTGTTGTTCTCTGCGTCCAATAATAGTGTTGTTCTCTGCGTCTGCGTCCAACAATAGTGTTGTTCTCTGCGTCCAATATTAGTGTTGTTCTCTGCTTCAGCCTATTTCACCAGGATGCAAACCTTGGTGAATTTAATGAAGCAATGTAGTGAAACCTTCACAGAGCAAACTCTGGTTGAAAGAGTGTTTCGTAGTCTGACTTCAAAGTTTGACTACATTGTGTGTGCAATTGAAGAATCCAGAAACATGGAAGACTTGAGGATGGATGATCTTCAATGCTCAATTGAGGCTCATGAACAGAAGCTGTTAGCAAGAAACAAAGGCAAGACACCAGAATAGTGTTGTTCTCTGCGTCCAATAATAGTGTTGTTCTCTGCGTCCAATATTAGTGTTGTTCTCTGCGTCCAACAATAGTGTTGTTCTCTGCGTCCAATATTAGTGTTGTTCTCTGCGTCCAATAATAGTGTATTTCCCTGCTTCAGCCTATTTCACCAGGATGCAAACCTTGGTGAATTTAATGAAGCAATGTGGTGAAACCTTCACAGAGCAAACTCTGGTTGAAAAAGTGCTTCGTAGTCTGACTTCAAAGTTTGACTACATTGTGTGTGCAATTGAAGAATCCAGAAACATGGAAGACTTGAGGATGGATGATCTTCAATGCTCAATTGAGGCTCATGAATAGAAGCTGTTAGCAAGAAACAAAGGCAAGGCACCAGAATAGTGTTGTTCTCTGCGTCCAATAATAGTGTTTTTCTCTGCGTCCAATAACAGTGTTGTTCTCTGCGTCTCTTCTTTTTTCAATTTTCTTCTTTTCTTTTTTCTACAACCCATCAGTTTGTGTTTATATTTAATTAATTTAATTTCCTTTCCTCTATTTATTTTATTTTTTATCAATAGAATGATGTTTGTTTGACATGCAATATGACCAAGGGAATATCATTGAATGGGCAGAGCCTTCTGATCAAGCAAGGAGTCAGCTGTAAATTTGGACCCATGTTCCTACTTATCACATATGCTACTCTGTTTGAGTTATGAATTGATCACTTTAGTAAATACTGAAGAGTGGATAACGATTATTACAATTTGGCACATGATTTGGTTAAGTAGACTGATACTTGCACATCCAGTTTCCAAATTTCATACCTTTAGAACTTCAAAATATTTTCACTTTTGCTTTCAAAATAGTAGAATAGTCACCATAAACACTATCAAACTCAAGATGTAAATAAAATATGATCTGAAAATAGATCAATTACAAACTGGTTTTCAAATACTTCACAAACACAATATATAAACCACTATCTGGTTTTGAAACCACATTCAGAAACCTAGCATAAGTTGAAGACCCAAATGTCAAAACAAAGCTAAAACAAATATCACATGATTAGATTAGATTAGAATACATTCAATCAAATGCATCCTTCAAAAGTTTAACTTCATGAGAAGAAAATAAAAGCAAATGATCTAGAAACTATTGGATAAAACTCAGGAATAATATTAGAAGTCTTGAACTAAATTCCTACGCTATCTAGCCAATGCCTTTTTTCCCTGTGTATCTAGCATTGGATCCTTTCTTTATCAAATTTCCAACATAAAGTGCTCTCATGTTGGGCAGAGAAACCTCGCTCTTCAATTGAACACCACCAGCATCACAAAGAAGAAAAGCAAGGGCCAACTCTACATTTGCTGTACAGTGCCTTCCCTGTATTCCTACAAATGCATACAATATTTGAAAATCAACTTAGAAACAAATAAATCCAGAACCAAAACAACGAATAAAATAGGCATAAACCAAGGACAATTGAATCCAAAAGACCAGAACCAAAGCAAAATATCAGATGAATCTACTACATCTTCTTCCTTGTCAACCTCCTTCATCCGAGACCCCTTCAAACACTGCAAAATCCACACAATCTATTGATCAAACCATCCAAAGTGTACAGTATTTTTGCAATTGACATTATTTGGATGATAAACCAACTTACCTCCTTCTTTTGGTGAAGAATATACGATTACTCTGTATCATCACTGCAAAATAAACAAAATTTGAAATCATTAGCAACAAATCAAAAACTAACAAAATAAAATTCAAGAAATCAAAATACGAAAAGTGTTTAACTCACCATCATCATTCCATCAATTCGTTCTTGTAATCCTTCTTTTCCTGCATACATACAAACAGAGAAAAAATCATTACACAAATTCATGTAATCAGCAATTCTATTTTGTTTATCATGAATACAAAAATAGATCAGAGGATTAAATTACCCCGTATAAATTAAACCCAGATTTTCCTCTTCATCATATTCCCATAGTTCGAACAAAAGAAACAGAGGAGTGGAGGCAGAATATCCAACCCCTCCACCGCCTTCCAGCCCAGCGAAGTAACCCAGATATCCCTCCTCATCCCACGACACTCGGAAGGTAAAGAGGAAAAGAAGAACGGAGGCGGAAACACCTCCTTCGAGGCAAGCGAAGTCACCCCCCGATATCCCTCTACGTCCTTCAACACTGTCAAGATAAAGAGGAAAAGAAGACCGGAGGCAGAACCGTGGAACAAAGAGGAGAGAGTGGTGGCGGAGAGATCGGACACCGAAGAGAGAGAGAGGATGAGAGATGACAGTGGTAGGGGAGGAGTTTTTGGAGTGATTGGGGTTATACATTGCGTGATTGTGTTATACTGATTTGAAATTTGAAATCTAACATTTGAATTTGAATTTTTTTTCAAAAGACACGGAGAGAGAAGATGGAAGATTGAAATCCGCTCAGAGCAATTCCTCTAATAGATCAGCAAGTTTACCAAATAGCCCTTAATTGTACAGGTGTCAATTAGCTAAGAAGGAGTTTCTTGTCTTTTCCAGAACAATTTCTATCCTTAGATAGATAATAGATTTTCATTTTTTTATTTGAAAATTTTAAATTGTTAGGTTATTTTTTATCTTGGTCTTCAATATATTTTTAGTTTCTATAAAATGAGTTAAATTTGATTTTGGTCTCTATAAAAAATTTATTTGATTTTCTTCCTTCTAAAATCTTAAATTCTTTGAGTTGTTTTGCTAACTTCGCTTTCTATTTTCATAGCTGTATTTCTAATTTTATTTTATATTTGAAATTTTTACAACAAAAAACTTTTGCCATTATAAAAACTCTGATGGTACAACTAAAAACTTCTGCAATAATCTGATTATGTTTTTTTTTTTGCAAACAACTTTTTTGATTTGTTCCATATTTATAGAATCAATTGACGTGTTAACTCATGAGACACATTGATGAATTTACACCGTATCGCATATTAAAGCTAGGCACAAGTAACTTACTAGTTATTCAGTAAAAAACTCCAAACTTAAATGTATGTGTTTATATATAGGGTGGCTTCTAAGGTGAGGGGCCTTGCAAGGCCCTCACCGGTGAAGGGGCAGTTTAACCGGACATAGTACGTAAAGAGGGGTGTGGTATGTAATATTAAATAGTGTAGTGCTAAAAACTAGAAACTTACAAAATTGCCAAACAGTCTAGTGGCACAGAGGAAGAAAAGCTTTGATTTATGAAGCTTTTTCCAATCGATATCCAATGGGACATGAACCTCTACAGACTGCAGTAGATTCTTCCTCGGGCTCAACCAAATTCATTTTAACCACTTTCTCAAACCCCAAATCCCTTAATTAAACAACCCACAATCATAATTTGATTTTCCTCTGTTAAATTCATCTGCACTTCATCATCTACATTCTACAACCCTAATTGCACAGTTTTGAGGAAAATGGAAAATTTTAACCATACAATTTGCGAAAAAAATGTGGAAGGGGAAAAGGATCAATGGAAGTGAAGCTGCAAAACAAGAAAGTAGAGAAAAGGGTATAATATTGCACACCCAAGAGGAAAAATTCCATTTTTAGCATGTGAGCAATAATGGGGTCTGGAAATACATCACCATCTTCTTGTAGGCGCAAACTGACATCACCAACTAGAGCTAGAAAATTTGACACTAACCACACAACCTTTCAAAACATAGAAATTCTCCACATTAGTTGTTATTAAATCAAATGCGTGATGTAATCTATAGGTTCTAGGTTTTTATTGTGTTTTCCCAGATTTCTTACACTGTGTTTGTTTTAATGGAAAGAGAGGGGAAAGAAAGAGAGAGGATTGATTCTGGGCAGAAAGTATACTTTTCCCTCGTTTGGTAGACGCAGGAAAGAGGAAGGAAAAGAAAACAGAGGCATGGGACCCACCAAAAACCTTTCCATCCATACTTGCGCGGAAAACTCATTTTTCGAGGATCACAATGTTTAATTACATGGGTACCCATACATTTCTCTCTCTTGGATTCCTTTTCTCCAATATATACATGTTATGTTATTTTATTTTATTTTATTTAAATCTATAATATAAGGGTACTCATTAATTAATATATTTATCACCTTAGAAAAATAAGATTCAATTAAAATACTACCTGTATCAGTAAACTATGAAAACTTGCAATGGATTTTTTTAAAAAAAAATACAGGAGAAAATAGTTGATTTATTAAACTTATCTTATCATAATATCCTAAACATTTTATTAAAAAAGATTACTAATGTTTTTCTAATTTGTCTTTGAATCAACATAAAATATCTAATTATTGAATTTTTTTCCATCTTTGAGATATTTTTAATTTATTTTGTTTTTTATTAAATATTATTTCTCTTTATTACATCTCATTTTTATAAAGGGTATTTATGTCATTTGATAAATATACCTCTTTTTTTCTTCTCACTTTCTATCCAAACAAACAAGAGAAGAGAAAGTTTTTACCTTTCTTTCCTTTCACTTTCACTCAAACCAAACAACTAAATAATCCTCTCACTTTTCACTCTCTTTCTTTCCTTCATACTATCTTTCCTTCCGCTTTCTTTCCTTCCACTTTCATTTTGCAACCAAACATAGTGTTAGTGATTGAGTTTTTCTGTTTGCTATTTTCATTTGTATGGTTTTTCTGTTCTAGGCTTACCCCGTTTCTTCTGTGTATATGTTTTGAAACTTAGGGATGTAGGTTCTTATTCACCCCCTTCCCTTAGCTCTTCTTTTTTGGTTGATTTTCTGGATAAAGTGTTGCTCTTCTTTTTTGGGTTGATTTTTTGGATAAATTGTTTATAGATTGTTATTTATCTAGGTAAAAGAATTTGGGGAAGAGAGAGAGCAAGAGGAAGATAGAGAATAGGTTCCAAGAGTGAATTGCAGCAAATCGAGGGGCGAAATTGCAACTTTTTGGCAACCTGTAATATCAAGTAATCAACAGGTCACTCAAATCGATATCAACCGTTGGTATATTTTATTATTATATCTAATGGTGATATTCCCTCACTGGTGAGGGGCATGTTTGGTCCCTCATACTAGAAGCCACCTTATATAGAGCAGTAAACAATCGCATGGTCCATGTGAAAACACATTCACTGGCCAACCATACAAATCATCCTTTATTCCTTTATTTTATTTCGAATCCTTTATTATTAAAAAAAAAATACAATCCTTTCGGCCGGTTTAGCACTCGAGAATATCCAGAACTTTAGTGTAAATCTTTAATCTTTGGTCTGTAGAGTTGCAGCAAGCGGTCGTTTATTGGTTGCAATGGTCTTGCATTAGTATCTGATTCCTGCAAAGGTGCCAAGTTAAACGCAAAAATTTGTTAGTCTGTACAACGCATTTCAAAAATCTAAAAACACAAAATAATGAAATAATGAAACATATATGATTGATAAGTAATAATAACTACATTGATAAAAAAGTAATAATAACTACATAACCATTTTTTTAAAAGTTGAGCTTACCATGTCGACAAATTATAATCTAATATGAGCATATTTTCTACTTTTCTTTATGAGAGATTACTCAAGACTCTGTCCTGTTTCTCTTACTCAAATTGGTGTAGTAACCATTTGATTGTTTTAAGGTTATTTAAGTTGTATAACGATGTAATAGGTTAGAGTATCCTTATACTATAATATATTTTTTTGCTTAATAAAAAAAAGAGTCCAGTGATTAAGGAGTTAAATTTAATTTAATGCACCGATTGACATTTTTTTTAATTCAAGATCAAATTACCTTTCTTAAAAGAATTTAAGATAGCCACTTAGTTTGACTATTGGTGCGTTTATATTGGCTTACGCAAAGCTTATTTGAACTTATATAGACATAAACACTTGTGAGAATGTTTGTGAGAATTTATAAAAATAATTTATGATTAGCTCATAAGTTATTTTGAGCTTATTTACTTAAACTCTCTATGCACTTTTCAAAACACAGTTTACAGCTCATCAAATCAGTTTAATCATGTTATATTTTTATATTATAAAAATAGCGTATACATAAATGCTTAAATAAGTTGTTTATCCAAACACACCCTAATATGCATTAGAAGAGATTATCCAATTATTTGCTTGTTTTTTATAATGATTGTATTTAATTAAGCTAATATTCACCATATTCCTAGCTTAAATATGATATATCCTTGATCACAAGTCATGTGTTCACAAGGAGGGATTTGAGAGTTTATAATCCATCCATGTTTTTACATTTATATCCCTTGGTAATTACGTGAGATATTTGAAATTCATATTTATTAACTTACATCATGAACAGCAACTCGAAGCAATCTGACTTGCTCCCTTGTAACAGATCTTATCTGATCAATTAAACAAGATTCAACACAGTAAAATTATCACAATATTTCAGAAAAAAGTTAAAAAAAAAAAAAACTAATATCGATCGTTAAACAAACTCAAAGCATATAGCTTGCAAATATATACACTACCTCTCTAAGGATTGTCCAAGTAACGTTCTCGGTGCAAGGGGGAGTAGTCAGCGAACCAATGTACCTATAATACTGCCTATAGATAATTTTGATCTGCCTAGGATCAACTATACCCACCACTCTTTCTGCTTCCGTCGTATTAGATATGGCCTTTATATCTTTTGTTAACTATATATGAAAAGAAAAGCAATATTATTGTCAAAGTATACTCCAACACGTATTAGATTATTGTATTGCTGAAGGTTACATAAATAGACGTCATTTATAAGGACAATTAGTCAAAGACATAAACACACACATATATATTTAATTAATTTACCGATGACAAGAAAGAATCTGGTTCTCTTCCAATCTTGTACAGTATTCCAATCACCGCAATTTGTCCTGATGGAGGAGTTTCATGCACCATGTGTAACTCCAGATCAAACCTGCAGTGGGCGCAATTGAATCTTTAACTATATATTTCTGATGCTTGTAATTTTATGTATAGTTAGTGTAAAAGGACGTAATTCTTCCAGTGATCTGGGTTTGCCCTGGGTATAAAGATAGAATGAAATTTTGAGTATATATTATTGATGATTAAATTCTTTGTGAAAAAAAAAATGTATTTACCTTTGACCATTTATGGTGTGCTCAGAGGGAGAATGCCAGTGACATTGATTGAGCTCGTACTTAGTTTCATTAATTTGAAGATATCCTGCGCCTGACACCCATTCTAGCTGCACTCACAATTGTTAAAATCAAACTTAACTTAATCATTATTAGCTAGTACACATTGAAAAACATACTTGGTGATTACAATAATTATATAAAGTGCGCTAGTTAAATTGAAGTCGTCAAATATCTAAGTATATTAACCATGATATCATGGCCCCTATTGTTAATAGTGGCATTGGAGGGGTGGTAGTTCAATTGAAGCCTCCCTAGATTGGGTACTATTTCAACCCTCTCATTCAGTAGATCAATTGGTGACTGCATTGTTCCATTATTACACAATCTCCATTCGGGGTGTAAATCTCCCCAATTAGATGGTCCATTCTCGCTGTTTTCGTCGTAGCTAAACTCCCTTTCATCTTCTGTACTTGCAATAAAAGAGAAAATTAATTAATTAATATATATGCAGGCCATGTAAATTAAGCAAAGAAATTGAAACTTCCGAATTTAATTTAGAAACTTTCAAGAATGATTTTTGATAGAAATTCAAAATCACTCAAAAAGAAAATAACTATATTTTGAATTCATAAATGTCATATGCATGCGTAAATATAGTCATAATTTTCTGATAATATAAGCATGCATGCAAATTAAGAACAAATTAATTAAGCGACCAAGCAGTTAGTCGATCCTAACCAACTTCTTGAGACATCACTGGCAAAGAGAGGAAAACAAGTGCTGTAATTAAACTGCAAATCCAAATTATGGTAGCAAGCTTCTCCATTTTAATTGCCATTTTCAGAGAGCTGTTATACTAGAAGTTTTCGATTTGCTTATAGGTGTTGGAGGGAGAGTAGTGCTGGCTCGGGTTTCTGATAGCTACATTTATAAGCGTTCATTGTGAACGCAAACTAAATACGAAACTGAAAATATTAATTTTGAGGAGGTGGGTCCCAAGCTTTGAAATTGGAGAAGGTATTAATTTGACCACGTTGATAAGGCATTCTGTAAGTTTTCCATTTTCAAACTACTACTATGTTTAGTAAATTTTGCTAATTTTTTTAAACAAATGACGTAGTAGGTATACGTTTGGTAATTCATAAACAAGACAAAACGTTGTACTGTTCTGACACGCCTCAGGTTGCACAGTTCTGGATCGTCTATTACCGTAATCAGCCTACCGCAACAACAAAAAGAACCTGAAATCATGGGTATCCACCCAAATTTATCTCGACCTTAATTATTAATGGAGAAAATATGCTCTGATGGATTTGAATTTGAGTTTTCCCCCTGTTTTAAAGGCAGGGGCGGGATACTAATATTATTTTAGCTTAAATATTTTTTTTGTCTTTGCAAAATGATTAAATTTTATTTTTCATCCCTGTAAAAAAATTTTGTTTATGATCTCTGCAAAATAAAAAATTTTAATTTTAGTCATCGCTATTTTGTTTTAGTCTTTGAAATATTTAAATCATGTTGAATTAATTTCTGTAATATTTAGATATTCGTCAAATTAGTCCATATAAAATAAAATTGATATAATATTATATGGACTAAAAATAAAATTGTCCACATATTACCAGGACTAATTTAGCATAAATTGAATATTTTAGCGACTAAAACAAAATAGCGAGGACTAAAAATAAATTTTTTTATTTTATAGGGATCATAGACAACAACAAATATTTACAGGGACGAAAAATGAAACTCGGTCAATTTGCAGGGACGAAAAAAGTATTTAAGCCTTTTTTTTTTTGGTTTGTACCCCAAAGACTAATCTGTGTTCGGTCGATAGGTAAGTAAAGTCTGGCTACAAATTGTTCCATTACCGGGGATGAAACACGAGTCCTAGCCAAACCTGTCCTTTTAGATACAACACATTAACTACTTGTACCAAACTTCGTAGTTTGATATTAATGCTATTTAAAATATTATAATAATTTAATTTTTTGTACTAGTTTTATCATAATATAATTTACTATAAATATAAATTTTAAAATAATTATTTGATTATAATTTAATAATATTAATTTATTTATTTACTGAAATATTTGATAATATTTATATTGCTCTCTTCTAAGTTTGGTGACCAATTAATACGCCGTTATATTAATTTTACCGGCCTTTTTGTATTGATAAAAAATTTCTTATATTTAACTAAAGGTTTCAGTCTAATAAAAAATGAGAATAAATGCTAAATATATATAATTAACGTATTATTATTACTATTATTATTCTTAAAAAATGTCACAAATTAATAAAATTAATAAGTCAAACAGGAAAAAGGTAATTAAATTTTAACTCGTTTAATATATATACAAGTTAAAAATTAAATCGCGTAACTCGCCTTGTTACTAGTCCCGTGCTCGAGAGCGACATTTTTTTAGAAATTAAATCGATTTCATTCCCGTTTGTTATGACGAATCTAGGTTGGAAGAATGATATCTTATATTCTTAAGCGCTGAACTCACGTGTGTAGATACCCAATTTTGTCTGAATTCTTATTCATTTTTAAAATTACAAAAAAAAAAAGGAAAAAGAAGAAAAAAAATAGAAAAAAAAGAGAAAAAAATGAAATTACAAAAAAGAAAAAGAAGACAAAAAAGACAACAAAAAAAAAAGAGAAAACAGAGAAAAAGAAAGGAAAAAACGCTCCGCATCCCCACCGTAAAGTTCGTGTGCCCGCGCACACCGTAGCAGTTCCAGGAATGAGACCAGCGGCCCCCCCCCCCCCATCTTTTCTTCCATTTTTTTTTCTCTCCCTACAACTTATTGTTTCATCTTCCTTAAACAATCCCTTAGCCATAATCATTACTCTTCATCATCAACCTTTCACAAAAAGCTCCATTCTTCCTTCATTATTTTCTTCCTTCACAATTCCCTCATCCCTACCATCATATACAAACCCACCATAAAAAGTTCTCCCGTCTCCATCACCCAACCATGAAATACCAACAACAACTCCACTAACATTCACCACTGTGACTGCCGCAATCTCCGCTACAAGGTCACCACCTCGGGCATCGGTTTTGTTTACAGTGTTGTGCATAGCGTATTTTTTTCTCTTTAACCTGTTATTTCTTTTTCTTTGTTATGATATATTTGTTCTTTATTTATTTATTTTGTTTGTTTTCTATTCTTATTTTGGGCTTTTTATTTGTTTTGATCTATCGTTTTATTTACTTGTTATTTGTTTGCATTTTGATTCATTTTTTGGGTACAAGAAAAGGGAACTTAATTTTTTTATTTTTTATTTTTTTGCCTTAAATATTTAGTTGTGTTTGGATTTGATCTTTGGTATTAGAAAGGGTAAAAACAAACAAATAAAAATCAAAATATCATATTATGTGTTTAAGTTAGTGTTATTATTTAATCACGTGCGTTTTATTATTGCACTAATACAATATTTTTTAAATAAGGGAACCTTTAGACGTGACGCTTTTTGAGTTCTCTAATAAATAAATTCTCTTCTCTGGTAGATACCTTCTAAGCGTAACCCTTTGTTTGGTCTTTACTCGATTAAAAGTAATTTTTAGTACTTTACATAAAAGGACTATTTGGACGTGATGTCCTCTTAGTTTAATTTTTTTAATAGGGACTTTTGTAGGCGCGACGGCTAATGAGTTTCGTCAATTTGATAATAAGATTTTCTTTGAATAAATTAAAATCAATCAACCCACAAGTATTTTCTACTAAATAACTACGAAGCTTTGATTTTCTCATTGCACCTGAGAATACGTAGGAGCAGGGACCTTCCCTGTCGAGCGCCAAAAAACAATTTTTTATAATTTTTTTCCTTAATTTAAATTGCATTTTGTATATAAATAAGCAAGTATTTGTTTTGGGGGTAAAATAAATAATTCTAAAAGCTAACAAAATTTGCACATTTAATTAGAGGTAACTACTTTTTTAGCGGACGTCGTAGGGTGTTAATACCTTCCCTAGGCGTAATCGACTCCCGAACCCTAAATCTGGTTTCCAAAGGCCATTTTTCTTCCTAAACGGGTTTTTCCAATGTTTTCCCTAAAAATAAATTTTGGTGGCGACTCCTTCGTAATTTTTGGGTTGCTTCAATGTGCAAGACTCATTGAACTAAATTGGGTCTACGTACGTTTAACATGGAATATTAACAGAGAATTCCCAAAGAAAATCTGAGCAGACCATTAAAAGTTAAAACCTATATACTACGGTTATTCTTGAACAGTTCCTTGAATTTTGATCAATTATTATTTAATTAGTTTGGTTTTTGGTAGGAATGCTAAACTAATTTTAACTCGTCTTTGAATAAATCCAAATTCAAATTAAATATAGTAGTTTAATCGTCAGTTTTGACTACTATGTAAAAAAAGAAACGCTTACATGCGTGAACACTCCATGTGTAATAAATCTCTGGCAGAACTATGTCATATAAGTTGAAAGAAATAGATAGAATAAACATAAGGTCATGTAATTAGTATGTACAGTAAATAATTGACTCAGTTGATGGACGAGACGTTAAGAAAAAAAATCAACTGCTTGAAGTTTAAAGGATATTGAATATTAGAGCTTCCCACAAGTCAAAGGTTTTGAAAATTAAGTCCATCATTAATAATAATCAAAACCCTTAAACCAAACTAATTAACGAATGGAGAGAGATTTCTCGCATTGTTGCATAAGCCAACGACTAGGCTACACCAATGCCATAGGCTACACTCGAAGCATCACAATTTTTCACCAAATATATAGTTGCGTAAATTAAATTAATTTCTAAGTAATATTTTAATATTGAAAATTGGCTTAAATATGTTGTTAGTCCCTCATATTTGGCTTAAGTTCGTTTTTAGTCCCTCAAATACCAAGAATATTATTTTAGTTTTTAATCTTTTGAAAACCAGTCACTTTTGGTCCCTCACATGATTATTTTAGTCTATAATATTTTAAAAATGTGTCACAATTAGTCCCTCATATTTCAAGAAAAATGACCAAAAGTGACTGATTTTCAAAATATTAGAGATTAAAATAATATTCTTGATATTTGAGGGATTAAAAACGAATTTAAGCTAAACATGAGAGACCAAAAATATATTTAAGCCTTGAAAAGTATATGATGGTGTAATTTGTTTGTTAGCTAGGCGTAGACAGAAGATCTGTCCAGTGTCCCCACAAGGTTTTCTCCATTCTAGAAATCCACTAAAGAACGTCCGTGTTCATGCCGCTGGTTGAATGCAAGGTTCGCCTCTTTTTATGAGCATTACGATAAACGGTAGAAAAGTTGTTAAAATTTATAATCACCTAGTATAACTAAAGGGTCTGTTTGGGAGTTTGGAGTGGAGGGGAGGGGAGGGTTTTGACATTTTAAGAAAAAAATGAAGGGGAAGGAAAGAGGAGACATCTCTTATTTTGCATGGATTAGTTTTTAATAAAAAAAAACCTCCAAAAATTTCCAATTTGGAGGAATTCCAAAAATGTATTAGAGAGAGGTTTTTGGATGGTTTTATAATGCTCTCCACACCCCTTCTCTCTTTTTATTAAACTAAAATATTGGTATAAACTATCCATTCTCTTCCTCTCGAAAAACCCCCTTCCAAACAAAGCCTAAAGAAACAGATCCCACAATAGCTCAAAATCCATGTTGCAATTTTTTTTTCCTTTCAGAAAGTAATATAGCTAGATTGGGAAGGATTGTATTAAACATGAGATCGTCTTTAAAATTTCGATTAATTGAAAGCATCAAATTAACTTTGATCACTCATGTTTGGCACATATCATTAGGTGGGTAAAAAAGAAAATATAAAATAGTAATAATTAAATTAATAAACATGTTCTCACAGAATTAAATAAATCTATAATCAAGGAAGACTTATATACGTGTCGCTCTAGGAGCATTCCAAGCTCAATTGAATTGAATTGAATTGATTTGATTTGAAAATATTTATTGATTATCAATTGTATTTAAATTGATTCTTATAATAAAGAC
Organism: Glycyrrhiza uralensis; assembly: GCA_030159175.1. NCBI lineage: Eukaryota > Viridiplantae > Streptophyta > Magnoliopsida > Fabales > Fabaceae > Glycyrrhiza > Glycyrrhiza uralensis. The sequence continues at coordinate 38,689,497 of BRZY01000007.1, read as the reverse complement.
TTGATTCTTTTTAATTTTAAAATAATGTCTAAAGATCTCATAAAAATAATCTCATTCCTCCTTTTATTGGTTTATTTTTAGAGAATATTTTCATACTTATCTTTCTACCTATTTATTTTGTAAGATTTTATTCAAATTCTCCAATTTTCTATCGGCAAACTTTTGTGTCTCTTCAATTCTACTTTCGCCGATACTCATATGACTTTTCTATCTTCTCTTTCTTTTGCTCTTCTTCTTTCATTTCATATATATGTTCATCTTCATTATTCTCCTCCATTGCAGTGATTATCACTCTTGAAACTTTCGATTACATGTTAGTTTATGTTTTCTTTTTCATGCTTAATCATTTATACGTTTCATTTTTTCTATTTTGTATTTTTAATCTTAGATCTTATTATATATACATGTATAGATATTTCTGATTTGTTCACTTTGTTTTAGCATTTGTATTATTGTCATTCCTATGTTCATCAACACTTTCTCATCTAAGGTGAATTCATAATTATTGCTATTTTTTTATTTTACAATTAATCATTTTCACTTATTACTTTTTATTATTTATTTATTTTCTTGATATTGTTAGTTTTTTGTTTTGATTTTTCGAAGACCATCGTTATATTTCTATATATTTGTCAAGTCAAACTTCTCCTGTAAGGCAAGTATATTTTATATTAATCATTTTTAGTTATTGTTTATTTTTTAGAATTAATATTTCTATATTTTGCGCTATTAAGTTTTTTATTTTCCATTTGCTTTTGTAATTAGTTTTTTTATTTTTTGCAGATACATTATTCTTCTTTATCAAATAAGGAGAAGTGTTATCGTATTTTCCGAATCACCTAATCGTATCACACGAAAGTGGTCACTCGGGTTATCGTATCCACAGGGATGTTGGAACCAAATTGGTTAAAAGTGGTTTTAATACAAAAACTCCCTAAGTGATTTTATGGTTTTGATGATAACAAAATGTATTAAGGTTTTTACAAAGGATAATCAAGTTGTATTAAGCTGTACAATGAATAAATGCTGCACTAACTAAGCTGATTGCAGTCTGCGTCCAATAAGTTCTTCATGAGATTGGCTGGCATTCAAAGTGAGCCTTGCGTCCAATGTTGGCACTGAAATGGACACAAAAGTTCTGCGTCCAATGATTGAGCAGAAGGAAGAGTTCTGCGTCCAATGTTTGAGCAGAAGTTCTGCGTCCAATGTTTGAGCAGAAGGCATTGAAGTTCTGCGTCCAATGTTTCAACACAAAGGCAAGCAATGAAAAGTGCGTCCAATGATAAGCACAAGGCAATACTGGCAGAGTCCAATATTTGTATGAGAAGCAGAATTGCAGTAAGAGTCCAATGATTTTCAAAGGAACAGATTCAGTGAGCAATGAAGGATAAAAGTCCAATGTTCAGTGTGAGCAAGAGTGCAACTCTGCGTCCAATGAAACTGAACAAACAAAAGAACTGCTCTGCGTCCAATGAAGTCAGAGTTACTCAAGCACTGTTCTGCGTCCAATACATAAGAAGGACAACAATATTGCTTTGCGTCCAATGGAGCACAAGGAAGTAGATTGACAAAGGTACATCAAACAATTGTTCTGCGTCCAATGGAGCAGAAGAACAAATGTACAACAATCAACCTTGCGTCCAATGGAACTATAGGGAAATGGCAAAAGTCCAATACTGGCTTGCATTCAAATGGAATAGATTGGTAAGCATCAGGTATGCGTCCAATGTTTGCATGAGTTCTGTGCAAATTGGTAAGTGCAAAGGTATGCGTCCAATAGATTCTATATGCTGTGTCCAAAACGCAGAGTCCATTACATGCTATTTACTGCTCATGCATTTAATATGAAACATATTTATTGAGCAAATGATTTGAAATAAATAGCTGTACACAATGCTTTCTGTACATCTTTGTCAACGTATGTGAATGTACTTCTGAAAAGCATAAAGTACTGTGGAAAGTGTACTAAGAGAGAGAATGTACTTTTAACTACTCGATAGATCTCTGAACACACCTTTCTGTTTTACACAGTGTATTCTCTCTGTCTCAATAAGATATTATTATTAACCACTGTACAATTGAGACTTTGAGTACAGGTTGCTTCTGATTTGGGAGAAAGAAACGCAGACATGCACAATGAAGTAGATCTCCTCAGAGCAACGGGAAAATAGCATTAAATGCTATTTGAGAACGGTAACTTTTATGAGAGCTGAAGTTGAGCAACTGAAGAACAAGTCTGAAGCTTCACTACTCTTATAAATACCGAGAAGCAAGAAGAAGAATACAAGGGACTGAAAACTAAAAAGAAAGAGCTGAACTGCTGTGCAATCTTTTATACTCTGAATAGAAAAGTCTTGTATTTCTTTATCTTCTTGTAAAAGAGAGTTTGCTTAACTCTCAAAGTGCTTTAGATTTCATATCCTCACTTGTGTGAGTTAGACAGCACTTGTATCAAAACTCTGCTGAGTTGTTTTAGCCTGAAGAGGCTGTGTTCAAAGAATACTTGGGATTTAGCCTGGAGAGGCTGTGTGCAAAGAATACTTGGGAATTAGCCTGAAGAGGCTGTGTGCAAAGAATACTTGTACCTATCTGGTTTGATAGTGAAATCTCTCTAGTTTGAGGGGACTGGACGTAGCTCTTAGGAAAGGGTGAACCAGTATAAAAACTTGTGTTATTTCTTCCTTCCCTTATCTCTTATTATATCTGTGCTTATTACTAACCAAGGGAATTGAATTGATTTTGGTTAAACAAGTTTTTAAACCAAGAGGGAAAGCCTCAGCGTCCAATCTTTTGTGCGTCCAATATTTCACATTTCTGTGCGTCCAGTGTTTTAAGCACTCTGTGCGTCCAATATTTCATAAAACACTGTGCGTCCAATATTTGAACTAAGCTGTGCGTCCAACGTTTTTAACAGCCAGCGTCCAACTTTTGCGAAAAGTTTTAAAAGCTTAGAAACACAATTCAACCCCCCCTTCCAATATTCAGGCATGGTCACTTTTATTTCATTCCAACATCATACCCACCAACCACACTTCAGACATATCAATGGGGAAAGCTTACATAATTTGGTGCATCCTTAGGAAAATGAAGGTGGATATTGCAGCCATTATTTCTGAGGAGATACTAAGTCTTGTTTTATTAGAAACCTCAGAAACAGCTACAATTCAAAAACCTTTGGGATTTCCAGCATTAATCACAGGTCTTTGCGAATTTCAAGGAGTTGAGGTTCCATTTCATCCCTACACTAAATTGAGGCCTCCCATGAACTTAAAATTCATCCAGAAAAATTGTATGAAGGATGTTCAGGGACCAGCACCCAGACCTAGACCTCCCCAACCAACTTTATCTCCAATGCAGCAACACCAGAGCTTGCTAAGCCATCTGATTCATATTGAGCAGCAACAAGTTGCTAATCATCGTGCTTACACCTCTTTGAATGATTCTTTTTACAGGTTTACTATTCATCAAGGAGGCGCAAACCCATTTCCATGGCCGACGCCAGAAGCTTTTGCTGCACATGTTTCATGGCCTGGGGACAGCCCAAATTTTCAGGAGGGGATGGAACCTGAAGCTCCTGAGGAGCATTATAGACCGGGACCTCCAGACCCAGATGATGGAGATGGTGAAAGAGATGATGCTGGAAATGCTGGAGATGACTTTATGGAGGAAATCATGGGACATGGAGGAAATCATGGGACATGACTGAGTTTTTTTTTTTTCAAATTTTATTTAAAATCAGTCATTTTCTGGCATGATTAGATACTTGGATTTGCTGGGATTTGGTTATTTTGCATGTGAATTGTTGGGAATTTGGTGTTTTGGTTTGGTCTTGAACATGAGTTTTGTTAATTAGCTGTTGATATGCTAACTTTGTTAGAGTCATGGTTCTGAGTCTACAATCTAGTTGAAAATCAAGATAGGACTTAGAAAATTTATTTTGAAAGCTAATCTTGAAATGACATGGTTTGTGAAAAATCAAGTTAGTAGCATGTTTGTTATGAAAGACAAAGCATGAATGAGTTGGTTCACAAATTAGAAATTGTGGTTGTACTCAATGTTAGCTTAAACCAAATACATTGCATAATCAAGTTGGGTATTAATGAGAAATAACATGAAGTTGTTTGAAATCAAGAAAGTACACAAACTGTGTGAATTGAGTGTTCCTTAAACAGTTTAATGAAGCCTTTACTGTTTCACATGGTTAGTTTTGTTTGAGTCTCCTGTTGTCACAAAATAAGGAATACATGGAAAGGATCAAGGCATGTTCTTTCTTATATAAACCACTGAGCCAAACAGCTTACCATGAAGAATATCCTTTGCTTACCCCATTTGAGCTTAAAAAGAAAAATTTCTTTCTTGAATGTCTTATGACCATGAAACTCAAAACAAAAGGAAAATCTCTCCCATACCTTTTAGGATAAGAGAGCAATTCTTGGGATTATGGTTGTATCAAAGTTGGGGAGAAAAGTTGTGTTTGGTCAAGTATCTCATGAAGGGTGTAAATGTGTATCTTGTAAATGTAAAGTTGATGTATATAAAAAAAAAAAAAAAAAGAAAGAAAAAGAGTTTGTTTATAACTTAGTTTGTTTGTAAAAGTAAAATAGTTTGTTATAAACCATCTCTTAAAGAAAATTTCTTGGTTGCTCTCTTAGCTTATAAGGTATCTTTTGCTTATCCAGAAAAACCAAGATTTCTTTGTAGCCCAGCCACATTACAACCCTAAAAAGACCTTAGTGATCCATGATTGAACTTGTTTTTGTGACAACTTGGGAGACAGGTAACAAAATTGACTAATGATGATTCAGTGAATGGAAAGAGAGAAACACTTACCTTATCCTGGTTAGTTGAGAGAAACAAACACTTTGAGGTGAGGATTGTGTTTTCCTGATTGAAAGACAATGGAATGTATGCAACTTAATTCTCATAAGTGATAGTGCAGCTGTAAAGTGTTTTTGTTTCCAATTGTGAGCACCATATTTCTTTTGTGCAGTGATTATTCTCATTGGAAATATTATAAACATGCATTTTTGAAACACTTGATTGTTTACAAACCATGATTATTTTCTGAATTATGAATCTTTTTGTTGACACCAACTTTTTAAGTGATTATTCTTTTTGAAGATTAGGACTTTTGTTTGAGGACAAACAAAGTTCTAAGTTGGGGAGAGTTTGATAAGTGCCAATTTTACTTGAAAACAATTTGATAAAAAGGCATTTATTGAATTCATAATAGTAGAATTTGCGATTTTAGAACCCCAAATCATAGAAACTTGCTAGATTGTTAATTAATATTTAATATTTAGTGAATTAAATAGAATTATATTTTTAATCCCAATTTTTGTTTGTTTCAGAAGAAGAGTTTTGAAGATGAAGAAATGGAAAGAAAAAGGCTAAGCAAAGATCGAGTTACTGCTGCAATTTCGCTTAGCCAAAACATTCTGGCTAAGCGAAAATTCCACAGAAGGAAGGAGAGTTAAAGATGCAATTTCGCTTAGCCAAAATATTCTGGCTAAGCGAATTTGTCACAGAAAGATGCAGTAATGGGAAGATCAAATTCGCTTAGCGAATTTGGAGGCGCTGAGCGAGTAGCTTTCTTCAAGGAAAGGTTTTGTCAGACTTTTGAAGATTGGCTTAGCGAATTTACTTGCGCTAAGCGAGTAATTCACGAATTCAGTGCCCTGCTTCAGATTTTGGGTGATATAAATAGAAAAATTAGAAGCTTTCAAAAAGGGGGAGCTGGGAACGAAAGGAAAACGAAGAACAAGAGAGGTTTCCACCATTGTTGAGCTTGGAAAAGTGGTAACAACATAGGTTCCTTTTCTTTTCTTCATCTCTTTGTATTGTTAGCTACCATGGAAATGGATAGCTAACTCACCCTTTGTTGGGATTAGATGTAATCAATCTTTTCTTAGTACCCTATTGATCATATGCATATAGTTCCTCTATGTATCTCTATCATCATCATCAAATCACTCATTCACATTAATTCCTTAACATGTTTGAAATATCAATCTCTACTCCTAAAAGTTGATTCCTCTAACAATTAAAAGTAAGATTGAGTTTAAGCTCAGATGATTTAAAGACTAATGAATTAAACTCTATTCCTAGATATCAAACTCATTAGATGATTCATCTTAATCAAGGACTCAAAGATGATTTTCCAATACACTTTAATTCCAAAAAACAGGTTATAGTTGATCAATCCATAACAAGCATGAAGAACAAGAATGAATCATTGATATAAATGCATAGTAGGAGTCTATATATATATGAATCAAAAGGAATACATGAGAGTTGATTGATTACATCTAATCCCAACAAAGGGTGAGTTAGCTATCCATTTCCATGGTAGCTAACAATACAAAGAGATGAAGAAAAGAAAAGGTACCTATGTTGTTACCACTTTTCCAAGCTCAACAATGGTGGAAACCTCTCTTGTTCTTCGTTTTCCTTTCGTTCCCAGCTCCCCCTTTTTGAAAGCTTCTAATTTTTCTATTTATATCACCCAAAATCTGAAGCAGGGCACTGAATTCGTGAATTACTCGCTTAGCGCAAGTAAATTCGCTAAGCCAATCTTCAAAAGTCTGACAAAACCTTTCCTTGAAGAAAGCTACTCGCTCAGCGCCTCCAAATTCGCTAAGCGAATTTGATCTTCCCATTACTGCATCTTTCTGTGACAAATTCGCTTAGCCAGAATATTTTGGCTAAGCGAAATTGCATCTTTAACTCTCCTTCCTTCTGTGGTATTTTCGCTTAGCCATAATGTTTTGGCTAAGCGAAATTGCAGCAGTAACTCGATCTTTGCTTAGCCTTTTTCTTTCCATTTCTTCATCTTCAAAACTCTTCTTCTGAAACAAACAAAAATTGGGATTAAAAATATAATTCTATTTAATTCACTAAATATTAAATATTAATTAACAATCTAGCAAGTTTCTATGATTTGGGGTTCTAAAATCGCAAATTCTACTATTATGAATTCAATAAATGCCTTTTTATCAAATTGTTTTCAAGTAAAATTGGCACTTATCAAGAAGCATCATAGATCACAAAAATTTAGTTATTTTTTTAATATTTCTCAAAAAATTATGTAAGGGATAACAATAATTATAATTTATATATATTACTATGTTTATTTTGAAAAATATGTGTAATACTTTATTAGTAATTTTAATTACAAAGATATAAATTATTTAAATTTTCCATTCAATGTTTCTATTTTAGTAAATTCAGTTTGATATAAAATTGTATGTTCTTAATTTGTAATTGTGTATCAAGCTAATCATTTGTAATAGTAAACTAAATAGAACAACATTATAACAAGCAAATTAAAAAAAGAAAGAATTTTAATTTATAGAAACATAGAATGTGGAATTCAAAATGATGGCTATGTCATAAGCGAGGATTATGCTGAAAATTGAAATAAAAAATTACAAAGAGAAACATGAAGGAAAAAATGGCAATATAGGAATGGAGCATTAGAATGGTTTACTTAAATTAGAAAGAGAATTGTGCAATTAGAATCACACGCAATTAAACACATTAATTGATTCATTTCCTTTATCGATTTTATTAGGCTTGTAATGAGTATTTCAAAGAATCACAATCAATTAAATATTAATTGATTGATTTCCTTTATTGGTTTTATTAGACATGCAATGAATATTTTGAAATAACAAATAGAATATAGATAAAACACATTAATTGCTTAATTGATTCCTTTCTATTTTTGGTTTGTTTATTCTATTTTTGGATTTGTTAGTCATCCAATGAATATTTTGAAATGAAAAGAAGTATGTAAATTAAACACATTAGTTGATTAATTGATTCCTTTTTGAGGTTGAGATTGCTGAGGAAGTGAGAATGTGGTACGTGTAAAAAAATGGACAGATATGAATCGCATGATGATACCTATGTTTATGCTCTGAAATTAAAGCGACACCAGTATTGAGTTTTTTAGCGGAGAAAAATATTTGATGAGTTCAAATTTGATTATTTTAGGATTAAAAAAATTAAAATTTAAAAAGATTTATTTTTTAACGTTTAAGATTATATAATAATCTTATGATATCAAAAAAAGTTTAAGATTTGATTTGAGAATGTGAAAAAAATGTTTAAAATTACATAAATAATCAAAATGATATCTTCAATCTTGATTTCATTTTGATTTAAAAATTTTGAAATTAATTTTATTTTATCTTATCTTCATTTGAATTTGATTTTTGTCAAGATTATATCATATAATAAATAAAAGAATGTGGTGTATATTTTTTTGATACAATGTGGTGGATGCTTTGCACTAATATGGTCACAAAAAAATTATCTCTTCAAAATTAGTATGAATTTTAAATTTTATTTTTTATATTTCGGAACAAGTTATAAAAGATATAAAAAATATTTTTTCATCTTATTCAATGTTATAATCATTTTTTTTCATTTAGCATTTTTATCTAATAAATTAACTAAATATTCTCTTTTGTCCAAATAAATTTGAATTTTCTCCCATTAATGTCTAAAATTAAATTGATAAAATAAAAAGTATGAATAAAATACAAAAAATGAGAATAGAAATAAAAATGAGAATAGATATTTCTTTATTTATTTTTATATTACCATCTAACTAATTTATTGATCATTTTATTTTTTTGAGAAAATTTGAATCTTTTATATTAATATCTGTAAATTGATTAATGTAACAATTAAAAATAAAATATAACACGCGTGATAAACATTTTACTTAAAACTATATCATTGTATCAAATATTTTACGCGAAATCTCATTGACATGTTAATCAGTTAAAGAATTAAACTGTATAATATCATTTAAATATTTTTGTATTTTACTTTATGATAATTTTAGTATAAATACATTTTATTATATTTTGTTTTATCACCAACTAATTTATTAAATACTTTCTTAATCTAAGAAAAATTAATTTTTATTTTGCACAAAAGTATCTATATTTATGGGACAGAAGGAGTACATTGTGTCCAAAATACATTGTGTTTCTCTTTGTTAATTATTAATTCATATACAATAAATTCTTTATTATTAAGGTTAATGTGATTTTGATTATTACTTCATATGAAAACATCTTATTCATTTCTCATTCACATACAAAAGAAATTATCTATCCCGTGCATTATACGGGTCACATGTACTAGTTAAATAAATAAATAAACATGCATGTTACTAGATTGATGTGGTTAGTTTTCTTACGTACACGAAGGGTAATCACCCACTACTGACTAATTAATATCAGCCTTTTATTGTTTTTCATGTTTGACAAGTTACTCTCTTTGCCCATACAATGTTTTGATTTTGGGGATACGGTGACTTTTCATTCGTCTTGGGTTAAGCTTTTGTAATTTCTCTCCCTATTAATTGGTGATCTCGGTCAAAACTTTTGGAGTGGCTACATCGTCATGTTTCTTATACTTCTCTTGAGTTTTTTTTTTGGGGTCAACTTTAAAGCTTGAGATAGAGGGACATTATTTCTCATCTATCCGATTTCTCATCAAGTTGTCGGTCAAAATATTTAAAATGGGAAATTTATATATGCATATACATACGTTGTTATCTACACATATATTACTGCGGAATTATTAGTTTTGTAGGCATATTTTTTTCTAACACATACATGTTGCGGAACTAATAGTTCTGCATTGAATTACAACGTGCGGAACTAATAGTTCCGCAAGTGTATTTTTTTTCCGAACACATACATGATGTGGAACTAATAGTTCCACATATTGTAATTCAAAGCAGAACTATTAGTTCCTCAAGCATGTATGAGTTCAAAATGCCTGCGGAACTATTAGTTCCGTATTGAATTATAACGTGCGGAACTAATAGTTCTGCATCATGTATGTGTTCGGAAAAAAATACACCTGCGGAACTAATAGTTCTGCAGTCATATATGTGTAGATAGCTATGTATATGTAGACATAAATTGCAATACCATTTCTCCAAAAAGGATATTACACCATAGTAACCATGTTTTTCACAATATTTTCCTTAATAACCTTTGATTAAAAACGAGTTTGGTTCCAAAAATGCGGATAAAATTTTTGCCTTTTTAAAAGATGAGAAGAATGGGGAGCTCATTCTTTCCTTTTCTATCACGTGGTAAAACAAGAACAGTATTAGTAGAAATATTGAAGTAGAAACAATCTCCTCAAGTATATATATCAAAAGAGCTTGCAGCAGTACAAGCGTAGAGTTTTCTAAAACTACTGTACATCAAGAAGTAGTAAAAACTCTAAGCAGACTAAAATAAAAAGACTGAAATAAAAAGCTACTAAGTAATATAAAAGCCAGGTTCAATCTCTAACATCTACCCGGATTAACCACCCACCTCCGAAAGTATAATAGTAGACGCATCCTCCCTACTCTAAAACGAAGGGTACATCTCCATGCTGGCTTCCTACGCCTCCCATAAAACGATATGAATGGTGCCTCCAGAGCTGGCACCTTCCTCATCTTCCTTCTCTGCAAATCGGAGTAAGACTTCCGCTCCTCCATTGTAAAAGGATGGTTAACAGACCTCCAACCCGTACCCGATCTAAACCTCGGCAACATCATCTACTCAACCACATATGGACAAAATATGGAAAGTAGGCAGGGTGAAAAACTTGCACAAGTTAAAATGATAGTTTAAAAGAGCATACACACAATACTTATACAGTATATTTTCAGAAACTTACCACAGAAATCACACTTAGGAATAAAACACTGAAAACCAAGAAACAACCAAGAATATATCAACAATCACAGATGTCACATCAATCACAGATAAGTCATCAATCACAAATATATTATCAATCATATCTATCTCATCAACCATAGGATATTTATGCATGATACTTCAATCTCTCTACTAATACACCGGTGTGCTACTCCAAGGAGACTTTTCCCACCAAACTCCATTGAGCGATAGGCCTGCGACAAGACCTAACAGAATACCCAGAATTCACTCAGATTTCCTGGATAAACATTCAGTAATGCGCATCTCAACCATATCATGAAATAGGTCCGTCAATCAGATTTATCCAAGTCGGGTACACGACTCGTCTCAGCTCAAGGGCTATCACCATGCAAGGCTATTGAGACTTTTGAAACCTGGATAATCCCAGAAGGCAATTGTAGCCCAACCAGACTCTATTCTCAACCCGTCCTCTAGGTTGTAAGCTCAAAAACCTTTATGCAAATGATAGCTTAAATATTGTCTAAAATCACTTTGGTTTCTCTTGTAAAACCTTCTCTGTTTTACTGTATTAAATCTCTTAATACAAAACCACATAGAATACTCTTATTCTATTACCACAGAAATACTCTTGAAAACTTAACCATTATATTACTCTTTTCGGCTGTACTCATTTATTTTAATAATAATTACACTGTGATAGAGTCAAACGCGGTAACGAACTTAACCAGAATAGTATTAACGAGAATTATTACTTAAGTTCATTCTTTTTGGGAAAGCCCTTTGGAAGCTAATCAAGTAATCTTCGCCACGTATATACAAACTTATTAAGATAGGAAAAATAGCGCACCGGTATGGTTCCCAGGAAAGATCTTGGTGAGCTTTTGGGCTCCTTCAAAGACCTTTGTCTTTCCTAGACAGATCCATACAAATGAACTACCTTAACTCATCATCAGTCTGTATATAAACAGTAAAAATCACAAGTTTTATATATTTTTGAAAAGAACATGGAAATGGAAGAAAAATATCGGTTTTGGAATTTTTAGCGTATTTAGTCACTTGCTCTTGTCCCAATTGCGTAATAGAGATACGGCTCCTGAGCCTGATCGTATGAGTACACCGAAGATGCATTCTTACGCCAAACCAAAGCACCCCATCCATATCCATCAAAAGAACTACAGAGGTTCAATTTTACAATTTCTTAGATTTATTGATCACGGAGGCATAGCCCACTGGGTGATCAAGCCTTTATCGTTAAAATTTCGCTAGCGTAACGGTACAATTATTAAACTTTATAATTAAATTGGGCAAATTAAATTGGGCATTATAACTTTACTATTTGAAAAATCACATTTTAAATAAAAACAAAGCATAGTATAATTTTTCAAAACCATTTTACAAATAAATAACAATTATTTAAAACATAAACATCCAAAACACAAAAACTCATCAAAACAAAGATCAAACTAACTTTAGAAGAATTTCCCCATACCTTAGCCTTATGAAGATGGAAGAACAAGTCAAGAACACAAGAACAACAACACAAAAAAACTTGATTAGTAACAAAGAAAACCAAAGGAAAACTAAGGAAAAGAAAGAAGAATTTTGGAGTGATTTCTTCAAATGAGGGATGAAGAAAAATGAGGGCAGCCCCCTCCCTATTTATAGGGAAAATTTCGAGCTAGGGGTGGTTAGGAAGTCACCATGGTTGGCTTGGAAAGCAGCCATAGTTAAAGTTAAATAAAAAGGAAAAATAATTAACTAAAAACCTATTGGTTACAACCTATGACTCACAATCAACTTGATCAACTTGGACTCCTGCACTTGCATGCATGAGGCGGCCAAAAGAGAGCTGAGAAGAGGGATAAGTGATTTGACCAAAATACCGCTAGGCTTTGGATGAAAAAGAGTGAAAACCAAGGGTAAAAATGTCTTTTCATAAATCAAAAATTTAAATAATTAATTAAAAATGATGAGAACCAATGAGAATGCTAGAAAATGCCAAGACAAGCTTAAATAATTTCGTGGCACTCATTTTTGAAATTTATTGATAGTGCAAACTCTTCGGTTTTCATTGTTTCGCAAGTATAACCCCGAAAATGCAGAAAAATAGGGTTTTTAAAACTTACACAGAAATAATTTTAAAAATCATAAAATAAATAATTAAAAATAAAATATAAAATAGTTATGGACCTTTGTCACGAAAATTATACCTATTAAACAAGGTTTTTGCGTTAAAACGTCCCCGGGTAGCGTAGTTTTTGGTATTTTTTGAAAGTTTTCCAAATATTCCAAAAAATCTAAAACAATAAAAGAACCAAATTTTGTGAAGTAAGTTTATTTATTGAGTTGGTTTAACACACTCAAGCTATTTAAAACATTTTCTGTCAATTAGACGTAAACCGTTTTCTGTAAAAAGGCCCAATTTTGATCGAAAAGCTACCGTTTCAGAAGTATTTCGAAATACATGTATTTTATTACTAATTTTAAGCCAAAAATAAATTATAACACATTTATGGAACAAAAATTCATATAAAACAAAAAAAGGACGAAAAACGTTAAGATACGGATGTTGTAATTAACCCTAACGGAAGCTGACAATCAACTACTTTCAGAAATATTTTTAAACATATATATTTAAATACTATTTTTAAGCTAAAAATAAATCTCAAAATATTTCTATTGCAAAAATTCAAATAAGACGAAAATAAACAATTAATCGCAAAAAATGAATGTTACATAAATTGCCTTTAAAATAAAACAAAGGGGATTTTTAAACACACATACACACATTTCTAAATGCACATATACTCAAAACTAAGAAGACAAAAATACCCATTTATTTTTAAATACCCACACTTCCGCATTGTCTTCTTCTTACAGTTCCGCGCATCGCCTTCGTCACAGTTCCGTGCTTCACCACGGTCATCTTCCGTCCCTGCACATGCACACAATCGTCATCACCGCGGTCACGAGTTTGTGCAGAACCGATGCTGGGACCGTCGCAGAGCATCACCATGGTCGCGAGTTCGTCGTCTTCCGTCACTGGTAAAGGTGTTCTGCCCAAGCTTTTAGTTCGTCATCTGTCCGCGGAACTATTAGTTCCGCGTATAGTATAAATCAGCAAATATAATAGTTCCGCATAAGTGTATGGTATGTGTTGGCTATTGTGTTTCGAGCGCGGAAGTAATAGTTCTACCGACGAACAATAAGGCGCGACAATAATACTTCCGCATGAGTGCATGGTATGTGTTGGCTGTTGTGTTTCGAGCGCAGAAGTAATAGTTCCGCAGACGAACAATAAGGCGCGGAAATAATACTTCCACATGAGTGGACGGGAAAAGCACCGCTGAGGAAGTCGAAGAAGAAGGGAGCTGTGTTGTGTGTGTGTGTGTGTGTCGAAGGGAACTGTGTGTGTGTGTCGAATAAGAAGGGAACTGTGTGTGTGTGTGTGTGTGTGTGAGGGAAGTGAGGGAGTGAGTGTGTGTGTGTTGTGCGGAAGTGAGGGAGAGGAAGAAGATGGCTGGCGGAAGTGTTGAAGTGTGAGGGAGAGAAAGGGATTTAGGGTATTTTGGTCTTTTCTTATTTTAATGTATATGCAAATAACAATTGGTGTATGTGTATTTAAAAATTCCCTAAAACAAAAGAAAATACAGATCCAGCCCAATCCATGTTAATTAGGCCTGGCCAATTATATATTTTTTGGGAATTGGTAAATACACCTCAGTTTTTTGCCATACACCCCACATTTATTCAGGAAATTACTATTATACCCTCATTGTTTGGGTTTTTTTTTTTTTCTGATTTTGCTTCTTTTCCGGAAACTGGCCATACACCCCCAGTTTCCGGAATACAGATTTGCATTCCGGAAACTCCAGTTTCCGGAATGTAAATTTTTCCTGGAGTTTCCGGAATGCAAAAATACATTCCGGAAACTGGATTTTCCTGGAGTTTCCGGAATGTAAATTTTTCTGGAGTTTCCGGAATGCAAATTTACATTCCGGAAACTGGAGTTTCCGGAATGTAAATTTTTCCTGGAGTTTCCGGAATGCAAGAATACATTCCGGAAACTAAGTTTCCGGTAACGACGCGAAATTGAAAAAAAAATAAACAAATCAACGAGGGTATAATGGTATTTTCCTTTTTAAATGTGGGGTGTATGTCCAAAAATATTGGTGTATTTACCAATTCCCTATTTTTTCAAATATTGGACAAGCGGGGTAGCGTGGTCCTTGATAGGCCAGCTGGTATTGGGTCGATTAATTAGGCCTGGTATTGGATGCTTATCGAAAGTAGGCAACATCTAGTAAAAAAAAAAAACAACGTTGACAAAACAAAATAGTAATTGACCAAAAAAAAAAAAACAAAACAAAATAGTAAAAAAAAGCAACAATATATATATACACACACATATTACATGGAGACTAATTAATATTATACATGAGCAGTTAGTATATTATGTCATGACACAGTATGTCCACAAAAAAAATGTCATTATACAGTACGAGATATCTTTCTTAAAGAATTTTGTGCTATCTAAATTTGATTTGAATTTAATGTATACGAGAATCCAAATGAACAATTCATATTATACCAAATTACAAAAGTAGTACAACATCAAAATAAAATTAATTTATGGAAATAGTAAATATATAGGCAATTTCTATGGTCTCATTATGAAAGTAACGGTTTCGGTACCGTTAGTTTTGTAACTAAGATTTTTGTAAAAATATTTTACAATTTATTCCCTAAATATTAAAATTTTATTTTCAAGTTTTCATTTAAAATTATACTTACCTTATTTGAAATTAAAAATTATGGATAACGAAGAGCATTTGGTTTCAATACGAAGTGTGAAACGTCTTGGTAGCCTATCTTGGGTAAGTGAAGTAAATCGATGTAAAAACATGAGGGAGTAGCCATAAAATTAAAAAGATTAGGGATTACGATGTAATATAAAATAATTGTAGTCTATAAAACAAATAATCTGACGTGACAAAACTCCATTTTGTCATTGGTTAATAAAACAACAGTTCCAAAACTGTTGTTTTATCAACGGCACCATAGATGTCTCCAAATATATATCATATTGATCAGGTCATTTTCCCTCAGAATAGAAGGTATCTTTTTACTTTATTATAATTTTATAGCATTGCTAAAATTATAATATATCCCTTTATGTATAGAATATATTTTTAAATAAATAAAAATATGAAACGATTTTAATAGTAATAGTCACCCATTAAACAGGTTGAGTAAGGTGAAGGTTGATCTAGATTTGTTCTTAACTCAATGTTACAGGTTATAAATTGAGACATATTTTACCCAATAGACATGACTCAATTGACAATACATGTTGAGCTTATAGGTGAGAGAACCAAATTCGATCTCCACAAAACTTACAATATATTAATCTTGACGTATAAACTGAGACATATTTCAACTCTAATTTTATGTGAAACAGGGTCAAATTAGACCTTGAAAATATAAAATGAATACTCCGTCCGGACCAAAACAAAGGTAGTTTTAGCTTCTTCTTTTTTTGTCCCAAATCTTTGGTTGTTTTAAATTTTCAAAGTATAATTTATCTTTTTTTTTCCAACTATACCCCTAGAATTAATTACAAAGATAAATTAATGAATTTTTTTTAATAAAAAATTTATGATGGACAATTAATTGTTATTGTTATTGGCATTGGTATTGTGATTAATGAAATGCACAAATTACCAACAAATGACTCTTGTCTTTTTCTTTTCCTGTACAACAAAGTGCACCTTTCTATATCACCTTTTAATTAATTTAATAAGGAGCAATTAAAGTAATAATTGAATACTACAAAAAAAGAAGAAATTTATAAAAAACAAAATGAGGGTAATATAGTCTAAAATTTACATACTTAATTGTTTCTTAATCTGTGTATCAAAACCTTAAACTACCTTTGTTTTGGACCGGAGAGAGTAATATTGTATTTTGTGTGTGTGTATATGCTTTTGATCATATGTACCTACATAAATACTAGACAAAAATAATGTTAAATTTACTGTATTATCTTTTCTGTTAATTGGATTTATGTATGACAGAGTATGATTGTTAAGGAGAAAAAAATATACTCCCTCCGGTCCAAAACAAAGGTAGTTTAAAGTTTTGACACACAGATTAAGAAATAATTAAGTGTGTAAATTTTAGACTATATTACCCCTATTTCATTTTTTATAGATTTCTTCTTTTTTTGTAGTATTCAATTATTACTTTAATTGCTCCTTATTAAATTCATTGAAATGTGATATGGAAATGTGCACTCTTGTATAGAAAAAGAAAAAGGCAAGAGTTACTTGTTGGTAATTGGTGTATTTCATTAATCACAATACCAATACCAATAACAATTAATTGTCCATCATAAATTTTTATTAAAAAAATAATTTCATTAATTTATCTTTGTAATTAATTCTAGGGGTATAGTTGGAAAAAAAAGATAAATTATACCTTAAAAATCTAAAACAACCAAAGATTTGGGACAAAAAAAAAAAGCTAAAACTACTTTTGTTTTGGTCCGGAGGGAGTATATTATACCTTTTAGGTATTGTCTTTAGGACAAGAATTGTTTCTCTTGATTTGTTGAGTCGCAAAATTTGTAAGTTTTGTCCTTTACCTTACTTTTAGTTTTGTTCTAGCCAGTATCATCATTTTTAAAAATCAAAATAGAATAAAATTTTGATGTAGTACTAATCACATCTACCGACTGATAGATATTAATCGCACTACATTATTTGTGGGTGGTTGACTTTGCGTGATGATTTATCTGATTCCATCATATCATTTAATTTGCAACTTTCCTGTATGGGTGTGCCAATTAATATACTAAACCATTTTAGAATTTTAATTTCATTTAGATGGTTACCGGGCAATTATGGGTCAATTTTTTTAGTATATAAGAGAAAAGAGGTTTTAGACTAATCTGTGTTTAATTGAGATCTATATAAAACCTGGCCATGAATTGTTCCACCACCGGGGATCGAAACGGGTCTTAGTCAAGCTCATTCCCTTAAATAGAGCATATTTATCACTTGTGTCCAATCTCGTGATTAATTAAGGGCCAATTGGTTTAAAAAGTTGTTTCTTGTTTTTATTTTTTATTTTTAATTAATTACAAAACTATTATATTGCTTTTAATTTGTTTCCTACTTTTAAATATTTGTATAAAAAATAGTGGAAATAACTTTTTTTTACTGTTTTTGTACAAGTATTTAAAAATAAAAAATAGATTAAAAATAATATGATAATTTTGTAATGATAATTAAAAATAAAAACAGAAAATAAAAATAGGAAACAATTTCTCAAATCAAACAGGCGGTTGTTACATAATTATGAAAGGAGTAATATAATTATAAGTTGTAGGCATGTATTTTGCTACACCGAACACCACAATATAAGTGCAGGTGCACTATAATAGATGTTGTATAGTACTTAAAGCTATAAAATTAGTTCAACAAGTTTATTCATCTTCTTTCATTCAATTAATGGTATCAAATCGTGTATGGTCTATTAATAATTATGGCAACTCCATGGTTTTAGTGGTCTTAAACAATAAAAAAAAAATTGATAGTTTGGGCATCCCACCTAATCTTGCCTCATTTAGTGGGGATTCTAAATATATATTTAATATTAAGCTCTAGGTTGCTTCTTTATATATAAGCTCAATTTCTGCTACTTAATTTCCTCGTTAAGTCAGACACAGTTTTTTAGTACATCGCCAGCAAGAAAGGTAAGGTTAATTAGCTCGAAATTTATTATATATCTTGACGAATTGATTAATTCATGCTCTTGCCACAAGCTTTGATTAACTTAGATAGTGTTTTGTATATATGATGATATTGATATTGATTTTGTAGAGGCAATTAGGCAAAACAGAATGAGGCCTGCAACCCTTGCGTTGATACTCCTTATGATGTTGGGCATATCAACATCGATGTGCTCTGCTTCGGGCATGGTGATGAATGTGAAGAATAACGAGCAGCTTCCAAACCAGGATGATGAAAACAACAATCCGGGTTATGGGTACGGTGGAAGTGGAACCGATGTGAACAATCACCACTACATCCCGAGGCAGGACTATAACAACAATGGTGGTGGTGGTAATAATTAAATATGAAGATGGAAGCGGCTAAAAGAATTATAATTACTGTTATATGATCTTGTTGTTGTTGGAGGCAGAAGATATAGTTCATTATTAATTCTGCAGGTTTAGAAATTAAATAAAAGATACTCAGGATCTCTGCAGCTGTATGCAGGGTTGTGACTTGTATATGTGATCTGTATAGCGAAATACATATAAGTTGTACTCCCTCTTTTATGTAAAATATTAAATATGGTTATATGATAAATGTTTACACATTTCATGTCACTTCTTCGACAGGCTTTTTTACCAAAGTAGTGCAATTTCTTTTCGTATTTACCGATTTGGTGCAAGTTGAAATTTTTTTACTGATTTGGGGTAAGTCGTATTTGTCATTGTCAACTTTCAAAGTGAAGTCTACAATAAGATTGTAAACTTGCTATATTTTTTTATTTTTTCTAGAAAAGCAAAAGTCTTCGATGCCATTGTAGACTTCTGTTTTTTTTGCCATTGACAACTTGGAGAAGTTATTGCCAATGGCATTGTAGACTTTTGTTTTTCAGAAAAAATAAAAAAAAATAGCAAGTCTATTGTAGACTTCACTTTGAAAGTCGACAATGACAAGTACGACTTACCCCAAAACAGTAAAAAAAAAAAGTTAACTTGCACCAAATCGATAAATACGAAAAGAAATTGCACTACTTTGGTAAAAAAGACTCTTCGACGTGTATTTAAATATTTGCTTTGCTGTATAGGCAAGGGATGGTATTACGATTAGTTAGTTAGTTACATTTCAGTTGTGTTAATTAATTAGTTAATCTCTGTATGTGTACTCGGGTCACTTTGTAAAGTAATGTAATTCATTTTTCACATTCGCCCAATTCTGATCAATGAGAATTTCTCTGCTCTCTGCAATTCTGCATAGGTTCGTTCATGCAAGTAACAGATAGCTGTGCATATGGATTTTTTTCCATCTCCCTTTTCCCCTCTAAATGGAAAATCTTCTAGTTCTGTCTTTGTACACGCAGAAGTTCTAACACCTTTTCTTGTTTTTTTTCCCTAGCATATTCAGCTCTACTCCACTGTCTTCATCTTCTTAATTACTAACACATACATGCGCAACAAATTATAGGTCACCTTTTCCAATTAAATCTGGAGATTGTAGGATCAATTTCACAAAATTTGAATAATCTTTTTATTTTTCTTTTTAATACGGGAAAGGGTATTCTTCACCGACATCGTGCATTTTGTGGCACACAGCCAGTTAATATAGTAAAATGATGGGAAATTTTGGTTAAGTATAAAAAATTTACCAGATAATAAAGTGGATAACTCTAGAATTGTTTCCATCATATACTACAAATAATTACCATATTACTCTTACCTTAATTTTGTTTGGAAGAAATCCAAATACAAAACATAAATCAAACTAAGCTTGAAAGAAAAGGGGGAAAACATATAATTTGGTCCCACACGTTGTAATATGCTTTAGTACATATAAATAATAAAATTAAAATTAAAATCCTAAAACTATAAATTATATCAATCACTTTAGACCAATCGTTATCCTAAATAAACATTAATTGTTGAAATTAACTACTAAAGAATCCATGGTTCAAAAAAAAAAACTACCAAAGAATCCAACGAATACTTAACTACTAAGTTACAATAACTCAAATAAAAGTTTTTTCTTTAAGTATATACAAAGTTTTAATATTCAGTTTATGTTAACAGAACTAACTATATTATTATATGTGTACACTTAATAATTGATATGAAACTGTCTAAATAAAAGCTTAATAATTAAATCATTTATCTACCCGCGCCTTGCATGGGTGTTAGTCTGGTTATAATTAAAAATGTTTTACTATCATAGTGACCACTTTTAGAAGTCCATTTTTTTAATTTAATGATGTGCTAAAACATCATTGCGTGATAAAAAATTAAATAATTACATTGCATCAAATTAATTTACATTAATCTTTCAAATTTATATATGCACTATGTTAATTATTTAGCGTGTCTACTGTCTAACCTTATGCACAGAAAAAGGGGCCAGTAATATCTATAATCTATAACTGTAATAAAGGGGATATCCGCTTTTGGTGTATACACAATTTTTGTCCAATTTTTTCCCTATAACCACTAATAACTACTAATTCACTTTTATTTTTTCTCTTTTAACCATTAACACGTAGATTTAAAAAAAAAACTGCTAACTTATATATATGATTTTGCTGTTAAAAAAAAAATAAAACTTACATATCAATATATAATTTTATGTTTTACATAAAAATAAAAAATACGGACAGAGCCCATTTGTCCGCTAGTGATAGTAGAAACAATATAAATCTGTATAATACTTTCTATAGTGATACAAATGCTATATGTCATTATTCTCATCTTATGATGTTTCGTTTACACCCTTTAAATGTGAGACTAATTCGTTTACTGATAATGAAAGTAACAAATGAAAGATACACGTAAGTTTGACCAAAGAAATATTATAAAGCTACACAAATTTGGAAATGTATATGATATGACGATTATCTCTATTGCACTAGCATCATGTCCATAAAATCTTTTTTTCTTCTCTTTGAGTACAGGTTTATATGCACTACTATCGTTTCTTTCAATTGAATCAATGATGAAAACACTAATATCTCCCAAAAGAAATTATATGACCACTTTTCTTATTAGTTAAAAATTTCTAAATAAGTAGTTAAAATCACCAAGAAATTAAATTTTATACATGAGGAGAAAACACACGGATCCGCATTGAAATTGAGATAAGTATTAAGTATATATACAAGTTGAAGTGACTAAAATGATAATGGTGGGCTATAGGTCTAGGTGAAAATGATTTGGGTGGAATTCGACCCTCAACCAGGTAATCCTCAAAATGATATTTATCTGAATCAGTCTTTTCCCAACAATTGAACACCGCGAAAATTAATATTTTGAAAGAAGGAATTAAATTGGACCAAAAAAAAAAGAAGGAATTAACGATCGGAAATTACTTTGACATCAATCAACAGAACCCATTAATACTCGCGAATCAGTAGGTGGAACTTTCCTATTTAGTCCACATGTAAATCCAAATGGAGCATTTCATCATTTGATCTGGTTGAATAGCAACTTTAATGGGCATCGCACTTGAGCTAATGACAACCCCACCATTATATTAATTGAAGTTGACTTCGAAATTCCCTATTTCATTAGCCACAGCCCACAGCATTCCTAGCTAATTCTCCCCTATAAAAGCGGCTTGAGCCTCTCATCTTTCTTCTCCATACACGATCATACATACATATATAGCATCCAATCATCTGGTGAGTTAAGTAACTTGATGTTTATTTTTGAAATTATAGTATATTTAAGTTCATGGCATTACTCCCTTTGCTTCCTCTTTCATATTTTTAGTCATATATATGCCATTGCTTATATAGCCAACATGGATAAATTTCTCAACAAATTATGAAAAAAGAAATTTCTCAACAAATTATGAAAAAAGAAATATTAAAAAAAATATCTTGCATAGCCATATATTTTATCAATATATAACTACTCGTATAAATTGAAATTAAGTTTCTCAATTTGAATCAATTTTTCATAAACTCTTGTTTAACTTCTCCATATATGAACACCTAAATGAATTTTTATAAGTGAATAATTATATATTTATTTTAATTGAGAAATTCTTACAAGCTTGAAGCTAATCCCAACTAATCATAATAATGGAAAAAGTGCACTCACTTTTTCTTAAATGACTCATTTAGCGTCTCTATAATGTATAAAACATTAACTCTCCTCAATTAAATCATAGTTGAGGAGATGAGAGTGTAATATTTTCCGACAGATAAGGAGATAAATTACTACTAGAAAAAAAATTAAATTAACGAGAGAAAATATGTAATTCATCTCTAAATCCGTCACTAAATTTTGTGGCACCAAACATGGTACCTAATAAGTTTTTCTACTCACCACCCCCCTTTTTTTTTTCTAGTAGTGAATGTTTGTTTAATAAATCCCTCTAATAATATTGTTGTTAACTATAAAAAAGTGCATAAGCAAGCATGCATAATATATATGAGTTCACCTCTTTGATGACCTTTCGCTTTCCTGAATAATTAAAGTAAATCCAGCTGCTACCAAAGTAGAGGCAGGAAGTGGGGAGTGGTACCATCACTGTGTGTCCCAAATGAGGCCTCTGGCAATTGCACTAGTTTTGATGCTGGCAAGCTCTTGTATGAGCATCGGTAAAAGGAGTTTAGCTGCGGACATCCCTGGAAACACGGAGCAAGCAGCGCAAGTCACAGATGACAAACAACTGAGTGACCAGAATGATCACCATTACATCCCTCGAAAGGACTATGGCAAACCTGGCTCCGGCCAGTTTGATGTCACTGATGATAATGATCATCATTACATCCCTCGCAAGGATTATGGCACGCATCCTGGCAAGGAATGAAATAGTTTTTTTTTTTGTTTTGATATACAAGGAATGAAATAGTTGGCACAATATATGAAGAATACTATATATATGTAGTTATATAGTTATATATGCACAAGCTAGGCTTGTAAGTAGTTGTCTTGATATGCGTAGGTAAATTACGAGAAATTCTTGGTTGTTACTTGGTACGCAAGAGTTTCTCAGTAATCGATAACTAAATATATGACATCTGTATATGATATCTATATCTGTATCTATAAAGAACGAGGGTAGTAAATAATTACAATAATCGTTCTGTTAATAAAGATCTGATACGGGTTGCTTCTATATTTTGTCAGTTTCCTATTATTTCTTCAAAAAACACACATGCTTTCATGCTTGAAAACCAGCAAGCGTAATAATAATTTTAGAATTTGCAATATTTATTTGACAAAAATAACTGATAAGCCAGCTGATGAGATAATTAGATGGTTATCTTCTGTTGGTTATGTGGGGTGTACATCGTTGTCACACTACTAACCCAAATGACCCTAGCTGTTAGATGGTTATCGTCTATTTCTACATTAATTGTCACTTATTTTTAGAATATCCATCAACTCATTGTAATAGTGAGATCAAAGAACAATATTTCACTTCACTTGATTACTGTTTCACTCTCTGGCGAGAAAGGAGGAAATTTTTTCCATCATATGTATGAATATATATATATATATAATTACCACGAATCTAACCACCTGAAAATTTTCTTCCTTTTTCCATGCTCAAGACCACACTAAGTTAATAAAGAACTGATGTTAGAGTAGAAGATAAAGAATGCTTAACCAAAAGTTATTCTGCGTACCCCATCTTTTTCAAAGTGTCCTCACAACACAATTAATCGAGGCTGCTAGCAATGCCCTTGTGGAACTGCTTAATTGTATCTGCCAAAGTTTGAACATTTGGCCACCCATACTTTCCACCCTTCAATCCCAAGCAAATAATAGGAACTGCTTAATTGTATCTGCCAAAGTTTGAACATTTTCTTTTTCCCTCCTATTCCCATTACAATCAGCTAGCGTGTTAATTATCAGCCTACAAAGTCATGGATCATCATTTGCCCTCCAAGGTGATGTCTAAGTTGCTCCTCTTGTAGCTGCTGTTGTTGGTGATGGTGTTGTACACTTTCAACACCATGCCTGAGACCCAATGTCAATGATACAGACCCAAGTCCCTCAATTCCACCACGTCGGTATGGCAGAAAACCCATCAGAGTCCCATCCATGCTTGTTGGAGTCATTTGGCATTCCAATTTAGACCGCTTCTCTTGACTCCATTGTTCTGAATTTAACTTGCTTTCCTCTGCTGAACTATTGGCATCTATGGATGACCCCAGTTCCATACCCTGAAATTGTTTTTCAGGTATTGAATGCATTATGCCAAACTTGCTTAGACGCTTATCCACTCTAGGCTGGCTGGAACCACCTTCAGTGCCAGAAGTTCCCTCATTGGCAGCACCTGGTGTTTTTGTCTCAAGCGTGTGTATTTCTTCAACCATGGGCTTCCACACGCGAACTCGAGCATTGATAAACCAATTTGATACCTACATTAATCGGTTACACCATTATTTTATCTGTAAATAACACGAGTATTTGAAATAGGAATCATATGTCCCCTTTTTGTCTCCTTCCCTGTCCCTCCAACAAAATACCTAATCAAAAAATTGTTCTCTCTTTATTTTTGACTAGCCGATTGACCCATATGAAGTACTAAACACTGAAAAAAAATCTAACAAAGGAATGACAAGAAATAAAAAGATTTAGGAGATGACGTGTCCCCAACTTGGGAGGTGACACGTATCCTAGCCAGGGACCTACTTTTCTTATATAGTGATTGATATGAATTATGTTTTTATTGAAAGAATAGATAAGGGTCTAGAAAAAGGAGACAGTGATTTTAATCCATAGTTAGTCAAAGAGAAACAGCCACACAGATGACAGATCAATCCCAACCCTTAAAGCTAGCGTGGCATGAAAAGATGAAGAAATTCAGAAATGCTAACTTTATGACACTGTTTAACCTTTAAATAAACTGAAAAAGTCTCACGACCCCTCCCCCCCCAAAAAAAAACCCATAACACAAAATAAAGACTTGGAAGGACCACATGAAAACACATAGTTTTCCAAAATCAAAAAATATATTTAAGTAATCGACCATCTCTACGGACCCATTTAAGAGCTACCAAAGTGAAAATATCTCAATTATACAAATTCAATCAACGGAATCAAAAGGCCAACAGGTATAATAATGAATTTAAAGGAGTAGGGCCCCACCTGGTTCCGTGAAAGCCCTGTTTGAGTAGCCAACATGTGTTTATCAGTGTCTGTGGGGTACCTGAAAAGAAATTCAACAACAAACAAAACAAAAAAACATAATTCATTCTCAATTTCTTTCATTTTTAGAAATACACAGAAGACACGTAGCTATAGAAACAGAGACAGAGAGACAAACATACGGATGAAGAAAATGTGCAAATAACCAAGCTCTGAGAATTGCCACTGAACGTTCTGGGAAGCCTCTCTGGGGCCTCCACACGTGCTGTTGCGGGTCAAGAAGACCTGTTGTACTACCCCTGCAAGGTTTGTTCTTTTGAAAGCTTTGGTCCATTCCCCTTAGCCTTGCCATATTAGTGTCAACTTTACTACTAGTACTGGTGTTGGGTATTGACAAATCCTCTCCCAAGACTTCACTTATGAGATTGAGCTGACCCGAGATAGAATTGTTTAGGCACCTGAAGTGTTTTGACACCGACTTCAGAGCCAAGGAGATGTAAGGAGTAGCTGAACTAAGACCTGATACTGATTCAAAGGATGAAACAACCATTTGCATTTGTTGATGGTACTGCTTGTATCGCCTGGTTACCTATTATAGATAGCCCAACACAACAGTGTCAAAAGCAATCCTTTAAACGAATTAATAAAAATGATAACTAGTAATAGCATAACCCCAAGAATCAAATTGGTTTTAACCAACAAATTGAACTTTACTTGAACAATTCATCACAACCTAATTTCAGAAAAGGAACAGTAGTATACCTTTAAAAATTACATAGCCAATTTCCATGGTGAAGACAATTAAGGAGCTAACTTGAATTTTTATTTGGGAAAATTACAAAAACAAAGAAAAGGTATATATATCTTGATAAATTAATAATCCATATATTGACAACTAATAATATTCTTAACTAACTTAACTACTCAAGTGGATAACTGTTCGCAAGTTGAAGATATTTTACAAGGAATTCCTATTTTATAATTTCCCATATTATTTTTTGTCAATATACAGCGATTAATTCAATAAAATCATTCAAAATTTTATTCTTAGAACTTACAACATATGAAATTCACAAATAATATGAAGACCGACATATTACCAAAAAAAATGGAAAAGCATGAGAAGGAATAATGAAGTAACTAAGTAAACACCAATCACAAATTGTTGGAAAATAAAATAAGTCACACATTGACAAAAATTAAGAAAAAGGAAATGTGTATATAAGGCCTGGAGTGCACAATGGCAAGAAGCCTTAAGGCTTTTGGACAAAGTTGCAACTCTCAAGCAAGATACCAGAAGTAGACTAGCCCCCGCTCCCTCACTACAAGACTTATACTGGACCCGCTCTCAAATCTCAACACAAATAAAGAACATAACAATAAACATTATGGATGACAAGGAAATTAGTCAAACTCAGAGTCTATAAACAAAGCCAAGAACTATAACTGTCATATAAAGTTTAATAAAGAACTTGTTTCCTCATCATTGCACAAAAATGTGTGTCACCTCAATTGAAGGCTTCTGATTATATAACATCTAATAGAAATGTTAGAGCACTAGAATAATACATATTAAAATAAATTCATTTAGATGTATGAGTGAGATGATCAAGAAGCAATGCCGGGGTCAAAGTTCGAAGAATCAAAGTCAAGACATCACCAATACTGAGAAAGAATACCATATATAAAATGTGATGATACCCTTGTTCTTTTGCCCTTTGTTTTTCTCAAGGAATGAACAATAACTACTCCAGTACCCATTTGCTAAAGGATACGGGCATGGCTGATTATTTGTAAAACATTTCTCGTTTATTGGTTTATTGATTGATTTATTATATTATATTTATTAGATTTAAAAATTTAATAATTAATGATTTAAAAAAATTATGATTGAAATAATTAACACAAATCAATCTAACTATGGTACCTTTATAAGTAACATAGCAAGTTAAGGAAGCTATAAACTGCAAAGTAAAGTGGGAGCACATGGATAAATGAGTTGACAAATTCAAATGTAAACAAGGATATACAATGTTGTATCCCCATATATTCTCTAAACAGTGAGACATAACCAGGTTTTATCTTTGCAACTTAAAACTTTTCAGAAACCAAGACACTTGCTGGCTACTGCACAAGGCAGTGTAAAAGCATTTAGCCTTTTCCTTGCAAGTTATAACAGTAAGATTCTGACAGATATCGTGCCAAAATAAATAAGACATAAAAAGCATATAAAAAAGGAGTGAAAAAAATCAACCTCCTCTTGCATGTACAGGAGCTTTGCTTTCTTCTGTTGATAATCTGGCTGCAAAGAAACACCGCCATGGCTACTTCCGGCCCCCCAATCAGCACTATTCTCCTTTGAAATATACAACATAGATGATGAAGAACACGAATTACTACCTCTTGAAGCAACCCCAGTTTCATTGACAGTAACAGTATCAGCAGCAGAAGCAGAGGTAGAAGCAATACTAACTTCTCGAGAGACTACCCTCTCTGAAATATCACATGTTTTCGCAAGTTTTGGACCAGATATACAGCAGAACTCATCTAACAACTGTTGGCAAGTCTTTAAAAATCTTGAACTTTTGAGAATAGTAGCATACCCAGTGAAAGGGCCAAGGGGACCCACATTTCGATAACATGTACTCTTTGAATAAGGCATTATTCCCACAATGTCTTGAAGTGATTTCCCATCACAACCTCTAGAAATGATGGACGGTTTCATGAAAGATTTCATATGCTTCAGACATTGAAGGTCCTGATCTGATGCAGACCCCTCTTCAAACTGAGAAACACAAACCTTGGATTGCGCATTGGATGAAAGTGATAAGGACAAGCTCTGGGGGTTTGAAGAATCACTTCGATTTTTCCACCCAAAACGCAACTGATTCATTGGCTGATTTTCATGGCTTGGCTGAAGTTCAAGCTCAGTAGCAGTAGCATCCCCTACCCAATTGCCATGGCCACTGATAGAAGCAGACTTGACAATATCCTGCAAAGCATTCTGATACAGTACTGGAGTATGATGCATTACACCTAATTCACCATATGCATTGCCAAACTGTTCATTGTGACTATGCTTCTCATTGTGATGGTAAGTACCTACATTGTTGAGCTCATTAGCCAATGAAGGGTTGGTGTTGTTGCTTCCATAATTTACAATCCAATCACTGACTTGATGGGGGCCAGTACTGTTCCTCCAATTTCCCAGATCACGCAGTTCTTCACACTGTTCTTTTTGGGGAGAAAGAAAGGTATGGGGAAATGAACCATACTGGTACTGCTGATGTATCATTAATAACCTACTCGGTTCTGCTGCACCTACTTCCTGATTTTCCAACGCGTTCCTTGGAGCAGGCAAAGGATTATTCTGGGTTGAAAAGTTGGGCATTTCTGATGATGAATAAAGAGGTGGGTGATCATCGATCTGCATAATGTTATTGGCATTTCTAACGCTCCTAACTTGAAGAAGATCCAGGTTGAACTCTGGGTGTAAGGACAAGTACTGTTCCAGATTATTGTTGGGGAATTCCTGAAAATGCTGCAGGGAACTACTACTACTGTTATGGATTCTCAACTTATCACGCCGAATTTGATGTGCTACATCAGACTCAGGCCTTAAGCTATTCATTCCAACCCAGCAAAGCCTCTAATTAAAGCCTTCCAAAAAATTGCTCTCCTGCGTGGAACATATATATATTCAATTCAACATCACCTTATATTAGTGTACTTAAAGAACAATAACGACCTATTAAGAAGGGGGGAAAACACACCCCCACTATAATTTTCAGAAATATATTTTATTGCTGAAATTTTAATTTAATATCTACAAATTGCACTACGGACGCGCAGAGAGACAGAAAGAGAGATAAACAAGTGACTGAGTGAGAGGGAGGCAGCAGCAAACTACCATAATAAATAACATAAAATAATTGCGTTAGAGAAGACAAGACAAAACTGAGAGTGAAGAAACAGATTCAGCTTCGTTATTCTATAATTATATATATTCTCACCTTGCACAGGGCTGAAATAAAGCTACTTGTTCGTGTTTCCTTTCTCAATTTTCTTACAAGTCACAACCTTCATCTCACTGTAACAAAATTCAAATTCAAATAATGCTCCTCCCCTACCAAATACCCAAAGTATCAATGCTTCACTCACTCCAAACCAAAGCAGCTCCATCCAATATTATGGTGGTGAAAGTGAACGCTGAACAAGAAACCACCCGATTAACACTAAGAAAACAACAACGTTAAAACAACTCTCAGTGGCATGTGTGTAGAGACTAGTGAGCAAAACCCTAGCTGTTAAGGGCTCCATATTCCAATGGATCTAGTTGCCGATTCTCACCAAACAACAACTCAAACTAGCCTCGCCCCATTTCATAGCAGCAGTAGCAGCCACCCCTTTTTTTATATAAAAAAAAAAAAGCTGAGGCCTTGAGAGAGCTACAGTGGAGTGGAGACCGACACCTTGAACTTGAAAGCACTACTACATGTGCAGAAACAAAAAAAAGACCAAGAGAAACTGAGAAAGTAATTAAGAAACACATAAAACGACGCAGACCCCTAAACGACACATAAAAACTTAGTCGTCATGTACGTGTTTCAAACGAGGGAGGGGAGGGGCCAAGAAAAGAAAGAAAACGTGAAGCTCTTTATTGCCTTAGTAGGCGTGGACAGCTGAAATGAAACCTGTGAGTCTGAGAGAGAGAGAGAGAGAGAGGGGTACCTGTAGTAGCTGTGTTGCAACTTGGAGATGGAGACACCGAATTCCGGGGTGAGGATTTCAGATCAGGAGTTTGATTTGAAGATGCTATTGCTACATACACCACGCTTGACTACACTATACCAATTGTACGTACTACCAATTAACCTCGCTCGCTCGCTCGCACCTCCACCATCCTCAAATACCACAATCTTGCGCGGCCGTTAGCTTTGACGTTTGAATTTAACGTAAAGTGGCAGTTAAAAAGTTAAATATCCGAAGAGCGACGCGAACGCGAGAGAGCACCCGCAAAATGGGGAGCTGTCCTCAACATTCAACACATGTGTGGTTGGGGCCCTCTCTCTCTTCTCCTCTCCTTCCACCATCGACCATCCGCTCCTTCCATTTCCCCTTGTGTGCGTTTTTTCACCTTTTTCACACTGTGCTTTGAATCTCTGTCCCTTTCTCTATTTGATGCAATGCGCAATGGAGCTTTTTTTTTTATTATTTATTATTATTATTAGCTTGCTCGATCTTTTTAACCTTTTCATATTAAAAAAAAGTGCTTGTTTCTGTGCTGTTTTAGTAAAACATTTTGAACTATTTCTGAGTAACTTTTAATAATTTGATGTGATGTGATCTGGTCCTTCTGGATAAAAACTAGTCTTTACGCCAATGCATGGGGAATATATGTACTTAGTAAACAAATATGTATTGTGGTTATATACACACACGGCACACGCTATACTTCATTGTATCGTATTTGTATTGTATATTGTATTGTATATTGTATATTGTATATTATTGTATATGTATATATGTATATATGTATATTTGTATATTTATATTTATATTTACATTTAAATTCTGCAAATACAAATATTAATTAATTTTTTAGAATAAATTTCAGTAGAATAGAATAAAATAGAATAAAATACAAATAGTAAATAACATCAGTAATTAACTAACACTTTTATTTTGTTCAAATAATTTTTTTTAACTAGCTAGAAAGAAAATTGTATTGATATAAATCTATCATCTAGTTATGAGATTGAGCATAAGTGATTAATATATATTCGTTTAAGAGACAGATTCGGTTAGTACCTGTGTTCGATTTCCAGAAGCAAAACAATCAATGACCAGCTTTTACTTACCTCTTGGTCTCTAATCAAACACAAGGAATACAATATCACAAATATTGTATAAAGATAATAAGTGATCTCACTGTGATGCTATATGATAATACAGACTTCTCAATTTAGACGCTGTGAAAAAATTCAAACCTCTAGTGTGAAAGTGTTATACCCTATCCACTAAAATACAGACTTCACATGTCAGAACCATTCACAATAGAGAAAGAAAAACTTCACACCCCCAATGTAAAACCGTTACACCCAATCCATAAAAATGAAGATTTCTCAATACAAAACCGGTCACAAACAGAAGTGATAAAAATTTATTTATTGTAAATACACAAGAATTTATTTATTATTATTATTATTATAAATAGTAAATTATAAATGAAAACGGGTTTCATAAATAAATGATAAAAATATATGAGGTTGGGCGTACGAGGCAACTGGAGATTACGTCACCTGCAGATTGTACCCTGTTATTTTCAAAGGGCTGAAGGAAGATAGAGATAGAGTGAGAGTTTTGGGGGTTCGAACCAAACAGGTTGCAGTGGAAGCAGATATTTTGCTTAACGGCAGTGATAATTTGCCATTTACCAATAAATTGAAAAGCTGGGTCACACTAAATTCCTAGCCCAGAAAGCCTGTGTCATTATATTCTCTTTCCTTTCCTTCTCCCCAAACAAAGCTCTTTTCTTTTCTCACCATGTATTGCTCCCCATTAATCCCTCACCCATTTATGTATTAGTCACCGAATAGAAGATTATGTCAGCTACTAGTACTTCTAGACTAGATTTATTAGGTTCCAAATAATGACGGAGCACTGCGAGAGTCTAACCTCCCTTGTGTCTTGTAATCTTGGGATCGGTATAACCTGCTCGTTAGTATTGAAGTGGTCCCTAATAGCAGTAATGTATTATGATATTTTAAGCATTAATTTAAAAAAAAAAAAATTCTTCCGATAAATTTATATAAATAACTTAATGGTACGTAAATATTTTCCAATCGAAGAAATATATAAAAAGAACAGATCTGTTACGGTTTCTTTTTCTTCCCCGATTATTGTTACATATAATTTGCAAGCAGTGACTCTTGGGTGTTTATGTGCTGATGCTCCATCCAATCTCCAATCACCATAGATATTGGACCCGGATTATAATTAAGTGCAGTCATCATTTCAGTGTAGCATTGGATCGAAATTGAATATAGCCGAGGACTTTATT
Source organism: Glycyrrhiza uralensis (assembly GCA_030159175.1). Lineage (NCBI taxonomy): Eukaryota > Viridiplantae > Streptophyta > Magnoliopsida > Fabales > Fabaceae > Glycyrrhiza > Glycyrrhiza uralensis. The sequence continues at coordinate 38,656,856 of BRZY01000007.1, read as the reverse complement.
TAATTTATATTTTAAACTCAATTTTATCTTTAAATACTAAGTCATCTAATCTCAATATAACCATCTCGAGACTCGAGTAGTGTTTGCACCACTACACCCACTCCATTTCCACGGATATTGAATAGTAGATACACTAGTATAAGGTAGTAATAATCACTTACGTTCAGTTTGGATAAACTTCTCGATAAATATTTTTAGTATATATTTTTTAACTAATAATTTTTTACATCAGTTAAAATTAATTTTTATTTTTTATATTTTTTAAAAATTATCTTTTTAACTTTTCCATAAACACCTATCCATTTATTAAAGACTCTTTAACAATATTTTCTCTTTTATATATATAAAAAAAATAAAAAACAAAATAAAAATAACTTTTCCATAAATCAAAAATTAAAATTTTTGCATGCAAACACAACCTTAATCTTGTAGATCAGGGCGGTCTCAGTGTCACTCTCACAGACAAATCTGACTGACCCACGTGTTGTTTATCAGATTTGAGATTTCTGTTTTGAGGCATTTCATCTGTGATGTTGTCCGCATTAAATATGCCAAACATGATTTCACGTTAGTTGTAGCAATAATCCATGGATACGGCCACGCTCATGCCCATGTTATTGTGATTTTGCCACTGCGTTTGATTTATTTTAAAAAAGTATAAGAATGTCTTATGTCTCTATGATTTTCCAAACAGTGAATAATAATTAATTAAAAATAGATGAACGAAAACAATGAAAAAAATGCCATACAGTTGATAAAAGAACTATGGCACATTTCGTATTAAACCAAGCATTAGGAATAGATTAATGGCACATGTCATTATATACAAAAGATAAAATGACAATATCACACTCACTTTTTCCTCTCACTTTTATTTTCTATAAATTCAAACAATTGGAAAGAAAAAGTATAGTTTTCTATTTTAGTCTTTGGTCTTGTTTGGATAACAAGTTTATCTACTGTTTATGGCATAAGTTGTATAAGTTATTTTTATAATTGAAGAAAAATTATAGTGAAACTTATTTTATATAAGTCATAAGTTGTTTTGATAAGCTATTCTAGGTAGCTTATGAAAAATAAGCCCAAAATAATTTATGAATCAGTCATAAACTGTGTTCATAAACTCTGCATAAGTCAATCCAAATATGCCCTTAATAAAATAATTCAAAAGTTAACTTATTTTTTTCTGTTATTTTCATTTCTCGTTCAAATATAACATAAGAGATCTTGTTTTCACATATCCAAATATTTAATAAAAAAATAAAATTAACCATTAAAAGGAAAAGACTACAAAAGGAACAATCCCTAATAAAGTGGACTGGTAAACCTCTTAATCGTAGATAGGTGATACGATCACATCAGTACAGAAACGCCTTGATGGCTTGCTATTAGAGCTAGCAAAATGGACTTTTGAGTCGGACTCGGGCCGATCCGTATTGGGTTTGGCTTTATCAGGCCGGATCAAAAAAATTTGAATTAAAAATAGGTTCGAATTTATGTATCTGAGTTTTTTATTTTTTTGACTTGGGCTCGGGCTTTAGCCTATATTTTGCGGGTGACCCGCTTCGGGCTCAGACTTTTCCGAGTTCAAGCTTTGTCGGGCCGAAAAAAAAATCTAAATTAAAAACGGACTCAAATTTATATATCTAAGCCCTCTATTTTTCGAGTTTTTTCAGCTCAGCCCGACAAACTCAACCCATTTTACCAACTCTAACTGCTGTATAGGTTCTGTCCTACAATTTGCAGTTGGAGGGAGCACGCACCGTATCAAACCATTCCGGTTCCCTCGCTCTCGCTGGTTTGGGTGCGTGTGAGTGACCATAGTGTAACACTCAGTACGTGTCACTGTCAATCTTTCTTTTCTTTTGCCATCGCTTCTGCCACTCTACGTCTCTACCTCGTGTGTCTTTGATTAACACCATGTTTGGTCGCAAAAGGAAAGTCAAAGGAAAGAAAGTGGATAGAAAGATAGTATAAAAGAAAAAAAGGTAGTGGAAAGTGAGAAGATAGTTTAGTGGCTGTTTGTTTAGACTATGCAACGGACGTTGGGGGGCCAAAATCGTGTTTGACTTTTCAAACACAATTTTGGCCCAATTTTGGTGCATTTGGTTACTCAAACGAACAAATTGAGAATTGATTCTGGGTGGATATAATTGATTTTGATGGAAGTAATAATTTATTAGTTTTTTTGTTTGTCAAAATCAATTCTAGGTGTAGGATTCATACAATTCTTTATGTTTACACATCAAAAATGATTCTACCCTTATCATTCAAACACAATCAATTCTTCTGAACACACTTTTAAAATATTATTACTAAACACAAATCAATTCTTTTCAATACAATTTTTTTTAAATCAATTATTCAAACACAATTCTACCAAAATCTAAAACAAACGGACACTTGGTTCTTGGATTTGAGTAAAAATGAAAGAAGAAAAAAGTTAAATTATTTCTCTTCCCTTGTTTGTTTGGAAAGAAAGTAAAAGAAAAAAAAGATATTTTTGTAAAATGACAAAAATGAACTTCTATACAAATATATTTCAAAGAAAATTTATTTATATAAATATTTTTATACAAAAAAATAAAAACAAATAATAAAATAATAAACTAAAAATCACTATTTTATTATTAGTATTATAATATTTTGAGAATTTAAATAAAAATAAAGTACTTACATATTTAATTTAAAAGGTGTTACATGATAGCTAAAAACTTGCACTAATTATGAAAGAGTATTATTGAACTTTGTATCACTTTTTTTTTTTCCTTTGTGTCAGTTTTCTTCGCAAACATGGGTGGAAAGGATTCAAACGTGGACCCCACCATTTATTCTTCTTTCCCCTCTTTTTAGTTGCAAACCAAACGACTGAAAGTTTTTTGAAGTTTGTGTTTTCTCTCCTCACACTATCTTTCCTTCGTTCCAAACAGACGCTAAAGTTCATAAACGTCAATTTAGAATAAACTCATTTTTGTAAACTAGACTTGATTAAAAATGAATTTATTTTAATGTGATTTATATTTGGATATTTTTTTAAAAAAATATATTAAACAATAAATTTTATTTAAATAATATTAATTAAAAATATTTTTAAATATATAATTATTATTTATTAATAATCTAAAACAAAAATAAAAAATAACTCATTATTCTTTTTACTTCAAACTAGATTTTGTTACCAAAAAACTGGATTTGATCAATTAAACTTAATTTTAAAACTGAAAACTAAATATGACGCAAATTTATACTCACACGAACACTACACCTTCTATTCTTCTTCTCTTTTGCCACTCGGGTTTCCATGTATTTACGCTACTGCCACTCTGCTTGTTCCTCTGGGTCTCAAATATGGGTCCCGACGTGAAAGCCTGTCCCTTCAGGAAGTCATTCACTATTTGTACTATTAATTTGTTGAACTTTGAAAGAAAAAATGAAAAATGAAATACTTCATAAGGGTGGCGTTTCCAAAGGAGAAGTTGTTATCCTTCTTCAATGTGAGGAAGTAGGACCTGAATCAATATCAACCACAAATATACTATTAAATAATTGAAGGGCTGTGATTTGTTGATGGTGACCTGGATACAAGGTTTTTGTATTTTTAAAACTTATTTACATTTGAGGGCTTGTATTGCTAAAGATTTGGAATAGTTTCCATGAGATTCTAGGATTATAAATTTTGACCCATTTTAAAAATAAAAAATAAATTGGATGTGTACATTATTAAATTGTATTAGAGTAAATATGATTTTATTTTAAAATGGGTTTATTTATGACGTAATTTATTTTAAAAATCGTATTGATTAAATGGGTTAATAATTAGTTTAATATTTTTTTTAAAAATATAACAACACTTGCTCTTTTTTAATCAAAAAAAATTGGCATGTCTTAGTGAAGAGAAATACACACCTCAGTACCATCCATTCCAACAACATTTGGTTCCAAATCTAGCTGGCCACCAGGGATGCCTGCATTGCATATCTTCTTCTCACTTTAACTTTTCGAATGTAATCCCTCGTATAGCTGTTAGAATCACACATTCATATGCATAAGAAACACATCACAACACCTCCTTCTGTTTCAGTCTTTGGAATATTTTACATAAAGAACCATTGCAGATCTAGTAATGGAAGTATTGTTCTATAGACAATGGGTGCTACTAAACGAAATCGAAAAAGGTAACATGAGCTAACTTTTCGCAGATGTACTCTGATAATTCGATGCACAATGGGTGGCTCGATAACAAAAGCTTCGAGGTTCTCTGATCTTCTTCGAAACACCCGTATTCCACGATGGTTCGAGTGAAGAACAATGGTGGTCTTTTCTGGTTTGCTATCAACGATGGTGGTCCCTTATCAACAGATCGTAGAAGCCAGGCTGTTTTCCTTGTACGTTATTTAACAATATACGTATTTAACTGAACAATTTTTAAAGCCTATGTAAATATTAATTAAAAAAACATTTTTTGAAATGTGTGTTTAAATATATATCTCTAAACTTTTGGGATTATATTGTAATTTTGCTAAACTTACTGGGTCTATCTATGATTTATCCTAAAACTCAGTTTACAGGCTATTCTAAGTTAATGGCCCACATGGGCCCACCTGGGTCCCACTTCCTCACGTTGAGGAAGGATAACGACTTCCCCATGGGAAACGCCACCCTCCATAAGTAGTAGGCCTGTGGCCTCACACGCATTTTAGAACGCACGTGGTTATCCGTTATATGTCATGTAAAATTAACTTCTTTTCATTACAGGTAACGACCCTGGTGGTGAAGGACAAAACTTCAGCACCATGGTGAAGGATGAGTTATGATTTATGATAATAGGTAGTTCAGTTTATACAGAAATTATAAATTCTTTCATATGAAGTCTGATAATATGAAAATATACTTACAAATAAATTAAATACAAAATTTACACACCTCTTTTAATTTTTAATAAAATCAGAAATATCGACCTTTTTAAATGATTTGGGGCATTTAATAAATGTGGAATTAAACAACCCATCCCAAAATAGAGAATAAAAAGCTGAAATGTTTGTCTGTTTCATTCTATTTCTAGGACAGTGAATTGTTTACTCCTTATGAGTAAACATGGATCATTATGGCTTGTGCTGAAATGTCTTTTGACTGACTTGTATTACGTATGCCTTTACTAGCTTTATGGCCTAGGGCCTTCTAATTTTGCTATTTTTTTTATTTTGCTTAACTTTAATTTTGCTGTTTTTGTTTTGTCATGTTGTAATTTTCCTCTGCAATCCATGAGCATTTCCCCTGCCAAATTACTACCGGAGCAAATACTATGTGTATAATCAATCTATGTCTCTTTGTTTAGAGCTGACTTGGTTTATCATTGGTAAAAAAAATAATAATTATTTTATTATTGTGAAAAACAAAAGCAAAACATAATTGGTTTATCATGGTTAAAAAAATGTTCATTAATTTATTAAATTAAATTGATATTGATAATAATAACAATAATTTAATATCATTTAGTATTTTTTTATAATTAATATAAATTATTTATAACAAAAATACTAATCAAAATTACCCTGTATTGAACATAATTTATAATTAATAAACCACAGTGTTATCCTCTGTTCTACCGTTAGCCTATCTTTGATAGAGAGATCATCGAGTAAATTCAGAACAGATATAAAAATGACGTAAGATCTACAACTATTTAAATTTTCTGTTGAGATTCAAACAAATGACGTGGGACCCACAACTTTTTAAATTGTCTGCCGAGATTCAAAAAGACAGTGCTCATTTTTTTTCTTTTCAATATTATCCATGTCTTTCCTGTTCCAAAACTATAACTCTTTCACTCTGCTATCTCATCCCTGCGGACACTACCCCAACTGTTTCTCTGTCTCTAAAGAGGTGAATTGATTCAGACACACCAAACCCATCTTATTCTATACCACTTAGCTTTAAATGATGATTTTGTTTTAAATATTATTTTGTGCAATGCTTACGAGTTACCACTTAGCTTTAAATGATGATTTTGTTTTAAATCTTGTTTTGTTTTACACTTTCATAAATCATATTTTTTAAGTTATTAAAAAAAATGGGAAAATTTTGTAATTTTGCTAAAGTTTTAGAATTTATGTAATTTTGCATTAATTGCTGACCTTTTTTACAATATTGTTAAAAATAGAACTAAACCTAATGTCTAGGTTTTCAGTCTTACATCTCATCCGTTGAATATAATAATCATTAAATCAATAGACAGTAATTGTCTTGGCCCACCCTTCACCATGGTGGTGAAGTTTTGTCCTTCACCACCATAGTTGTCACCTTCATTATATATTATGTTAATTCACTTTTCTCTCTCTTCCCAACATATGTAAAATAAGACAACTACTATATTATTTCAGGGTGGGTTTAATTTGGAAAAACCCAAAACTTTCTCAGCAATAAGAAAGTTGACTTTTACCTGATATTGGTAATACTTTCATCCACATCAGAATGTATAAATTACGTTAGGTATTTTTATAAAAAAATCTTCCAAAAAATCGAGTGCGACTGCCGAAGAGGATATTCACCAGACCACCAACCCGAACATGGGTTTAATTCGTGTTTGCCGAAGTAACGGAAGCCATTAGTTATGCCAATTTACTAACCCCCTTTTTCATGCTATTCTTCTTCACACCCACCACCACGGTTTTTGGGAACATTCCAAAACCCAAACGCAATCGATGCAATTACCACCTCTCTTGTTAATCACTGTTAAATAGGTCCCGTTTCCATTTCCCCCTCTCACCTTCTTCACCTTCCATGCTCAATTCACCACTCTGATCACTCATTCTCTTCATTCACTCGATCCAAATCTAAAACCCCTTTCACTCACTTCTCTTCAATTCTCTCCCTTAAGTCCCGTTGTCTGCTTGTTGGTGGGTAAAGTTGTGATTTTTATATTCTGGGTTTGTCTGATTCAGCTTGATCAATGTCTTGTTCTTCTAATTCCTATGTTATCTGATTCTCTCTCTTACCTTTAATATAAAATTATCAATATTTTAGTAAGTGTTAAATTTAGTTAAGTTATTTTTAGATCCCGCAAATAATGTAAAATATGTATATAATTGTCTAATCAGGTAACCGGTATTGCATCTCAACCATTGCTTTGAAAGTCATCCATATCTACGGTTAAAAGGTCACTTTTCCATTGCTGGAAAAGTTTTTAGCTTTCCCAAATTAAAAGGACCCATTATTTCATTGATTGATTTGTTTGTTTGAACACTTGAACTAATTTCAATTTTAATATGGAAAATGTTGGTATAGACCCATTGCGTGAGAGGTCATACAATGACACTTAAATTACCACCATTGATGAGAGAGATGAATGAATTGAAGTTGGACTGTCCACGTGTACAGCCAACAAAAATAAAAAGGAGTTATAACGAGTTATACATCAATCTAAAATTTCATATTTGTCATATCGCTCAATGGGAGAAGATTCTCATGTCTGGCTGGCAAATAGAGTCTTTATATAATGTATTCTAGCTTAAAGCAGGAATATAAATATAAATAAAGAAGAATTTCACAAAAAGGCACATCGATCACCTTGACCATTCATTTGCTCAATGACGTGAAGGCATCTAAAGGAGTGGTGGGGATTCTTGTATAAAAAAAACCAAGAGAAGTGGTGGGGATTCTGAGACAGAAAAAATGCTATTCTGTTTTTCGATTCGCTAGGGACCGGACGATTCAATTCACATAAGATTACTGAAGCTCAAAGCTATGAATCGAAGGGTTGTGAATCACAGTCACTAAATTTTTCTTTTCTTTTCTTTCATTTTTTAAAAAGAGTTTCAATGAGAGTAGGTTTGTTGATTTTTTTTTTGTTGGTCAATGGTTTGTTGATTATTATTTTTTGGTCAATGGTTTGTTGATTTTCTTTTGTTGGTCAATAGGTTTGTTGATTGTTAAAAGGCGAGCATCGTAATTCGTAGCGTCATTATGTGTTCTGGCCCAATATTGCAAGAGGGCCCAATAGAATAAAGATTATGATTCATGTCTTGCAAGAGGGCCGAACACGGTTCGCCACCCGGCCAGCTAATATTAAAATCCAACTAGTACAACATTCATTGGTGTGATTTGCAAAACACACAGTACGTGATCACATTAACATAACGCTTCCGGCGCACATTACAGAACTTGAACTCAACACGTTAGGAATGCGGGGTGCATGCCCCGTTGCCCGGCATCTCGCAGATAATGAAAATCGAGTTCAAGATCATCACGGAAGCTCCCATTTTTTATATATATAGCAAAACTGATACTGGTTATACGAGAACGGAGATTCTGAAATTGGGTTTCATTAATATTTTTTGTCCTTTGGTGGTTGCTATTAATAGTAATTTGCAGCACTTCTTTCGGTTCAATTTGGCCTTCTCTCGTTTTTGTTTTTCTTATGCGGTTGTATATTGTAAGTTTGTAAGGTAGCACGGTATAGCAGTAGTCGAGCCGGGTCTTTTTTGATCTCATAATTAATTAAGATGTAATTGAAAATGCGCTTGCAGTCAGCAAGAAAAGCTTTTACATTTGAAGAACGGGCGGGCGCGGCAAATACTGCTGCCAGTGAGTGCCAAAGAGATCGATGCGCTTAAAAATGAGTTCCTACCCCGTCAATCAAATGGATCTGGAATAAATGATCTCTCCACAAGTACTAAATTTTCTTTTAGGGTTCAATTTAATGTTTTATCAAATCAAATATAAGCGGCCCTTCCATTTTTCAATTTAAGGAAAATGATAGTTTTACAATGTTGTATATCAGGTTGAGTTTTGATAAAGTTTAATTACCAATGAAAATTAGAGACGTAAAAAAATGAAATTCATCTCTCTTATTTCTAACCCTTAGAGATGGAACTAGACATAAATTTTATTTTCTATCTATAATTTTTTGTTTCAATTCAATTTTTTCTAGCGAAATACGTAACACTATCGTTGATCATTAAAATGTCTTGCTCTTTTCTCTAAAATAAGAGCTTACTACTTTTTAGAGAGGTTAAATCCAAACGATATTCTATTCGGAAAACAAGTCCTATTTCTTTGTGATTGCAATAGCCACCGCACACTTTAGGCTGCAAAGTAACAAATCACCTAAAACTAATGAAAGTGATCGAACCGGATGTATATATAGCGGATAATTAACCACCATCTGGATTCAGTTCTTAATTTATTCAGTTTGAGCACTCCCATCCTTTAATTTATATATGTCCTTAGTCCTTACTTTAGAAAAACAAAAATAAATAAGAAGCGGAGCGAAGCGAAATGAAATGTAGCAAGCTTTTCATATCCAAACTAACCTAGCTTGTCCTTATTAGTTTGCGACTTTGCGTAATTTCAAGCCATGGACCAAGTAACATGCTCAACGCCCACATCTGTATTAAGCCCCAACGCATCCCAAACAGCTTTGGACCCATCCACAACATTGTTACGGCAAGGTGGCTGACCCGCGTGCTCCGAGTCGCACCCGTTCACCGAGTCACACTCGTCCACCACTTTCGCCGTCACGCTCCTTCCGTTCCTGGCGGTGATCCTAATCATCCTGCCACACCTCGACCCTCCGTTGTACCACCCGGTGGACAGCGCCACCACTCGCTCGGAGTTGTCATGGTACTTCTCGTCACACTCAGAGGCACCCCCTCCGTCCCCACCTTCGCTGAAATCGTTCAAGGTGAGGATGGCTTGTGTCGAGGACGAAACTGGTGGAGAGCACCTATTATAGTTGTGTAAAAATGAATCATATGTTATTGATTGAAAAAGTTACAATATCTATATATATATAGAGAGAGAGAGAGAGAGAAATAACTGAATAAATTATTATTTTTACAGACAAATGTTAATAAAAAAATATATTACAGAATGACTTTTCTAACAAACTAGTAACAGAAAGTCAGTAAATAACTAACTTAACCATTGTAATAGCACCTGTATTGAGGGTATGAGTTTCCCTGACACTGCAAGGTGCCAGAGGACTGGCAGTTTCCACCGCCGCCACTTGGTGGCGACGGTGTGGTGCCACCGCCCCTGCAAATGTGGGTCCCGATGTCGGGGTCGTCGTTGCATTTGCCGTTGATGCAGATGAGTTGACCAGCGCAATCGTTGAGGTCGTTGCATGCTCCGTTGCAGGAGGAGAGAGCTTCTGCGAGGAAGGGAAGGTTAATGGTGTTGAAAAGGCTTACGGAAGCTAGAAACACAAGATTAATTGCCATGTGACCCATTGATTGAGAGTAGAGAACTAGAGATAGTTTTGTGTGTTTGCACTATGAGTTTGGTAGAGGGCAAGCATATGCTTATATATAGAGTTCGAAAAGCGGTACAGAACAGGGGCATGCACTAAGAAAACAAATTAAGCCGCCTATTTTGAAAAACGAAAATGCTTAAACTTACGAAAAACGGCAATACGAATCCACATGGCCCAATATCATCCCAATACAAAATGAGGACTGATTTTTTTTCTTTTCACTTTCTTTATTTAATTAGTTTCATATCAATTTAATATAAAATTGTCACTAAGGTTGGTATTTACATGTATATATAAAAGTTGAAGTTTCACTTTTATCCATAGATTATTTCATTAATTGCACGCGTGATTTTGTGTGTTTAAGTAAATAATTTATCACATGAGATCTTGCCTCGTAAGTCTTTAGAGATAAATCGCTTTTTATTAAGTTTATAATTATATGCTTAAATGTGTTTTTAGTCCCTCAAGTTTGAAAAATTATTGCTCTTAGTCTCTCAAATTTAAAACGTATATTTTTTATCTCTAATTTTTTAAAATGTGTCACTTTTAGTCCTTAGGACCATTTTTCAATTTGAAAAGTATTTTTTAAATTTATATTTTGAACCTTCTCAAATCTTAATTCTCACCTTACAGGCTTACCTCCTTTCCCTAACTTCCAAAGGTTTTCTAAATTTATATTTTGACCTCTCCTAAATTTAGAAAATACTTTTTAAATTTAAAATATAATCACAGGGACTAAAAGTGACACATTTTTAAAAATGAGGTACCAAAAATACACGTTTTAAATTTGAGAGACTAAAAGCAACAATTGTCCAAACTTGAGAGACTAAAAATATATTTAAGCCATAATTATATGAGAAGCTGAGTCCAAATGGTTTCTTTGGACAGTTTTACATTTTTTAAAGCAAAGTGGTCGTGTTTGAAAATTGAATGCTTAATAACTCATTTTGAGAGAAACAAATTCTATTTTCAACTTTCTCACAGGAAACTTTTAATTATTTTGTTAAATAAAAAAAGTAAAAAAAAATCACTTAAAATGTGAACGGCATAAGATTTTAGCGTAAGTATAAGAACATGGGCAAGGTAAGGAAAGGATAACCTATACTATCTACATTCATAGAAAAACATTTAACATTGTCATTTAAAGTTTCTCCTTCTAGTTCAAATCTTTAGTAGTTTTTAGCATTTTATTTTTGTCCCAAAATTTTGATTATTTTAGGATTTTAAGAGATAATTTACTATCTTTTTTCAACTATATCCCTAGGCTAATTAAATATTTTGAGTAGATAAATAATTAGGATAGTTAATAGTGATGAATAATAAATAGGAACATTTTAGTGTAAAAATTATCCAATTAATTACTCCCTCTATTCCTTTTTATCTGTCATGCTCGTATGAGAAAAATTTTGTTCCTTTTTATCTGTCATTTTGATAGTTTAAGGTTACATTTTGACAATTATATCCTTAATACTATTAATTATTTTACATGTTTCTCATAAAATTGATTAATATAGTAGTTGAGAAGTTCAAAGAGTAATTAAATATGATACATCTATTTCTAAAAATTATTTTACTTCCCAACACATGTGAATGTATCTACTATTAAGTTGTTTCACGTTATGGTCATATTAAAAACATTCCACCACTTCCAATCAATATTAATAGTTGAAGGTACCAAAGACTCAATGAAAATGAGATAGAAACGTTTAGAATGATGAAACACTTTAATGTAGAGAGATAAAATGAGATAGTGAAAAATAAAGATATAATAGAAAAAAATTATAAATTAACTAATTCTTTAGTTATTGTAAAATAACCTTAAACGATAAATAAAAAAGAATAGAGGGGGTATTTCTTAATCTATGTATCAAAATTTTAAATCACTAAAGTTTTGAACGTGAGAGAGTATTAAGGTTAGAAAAATGATTGATGGACTCCCCTCCACACCCATGACACACCTCTCACTTCATTGAAATAAAGTATGAGAGGAGTGACAGAGTATCCATCTATCATTGCCCTTAATGTTACGCTGCCCTTAATGTTACGCCCTTGACTTGAGAAGTCTAGTCTTCCCACTTGCCTGCCGAAACATGCGTAGCCTGTTTGGCCACATTAACTTTTTCGTCCCTCTTTAATCAACAATCTTGAAAATATTTTTCTATAGTGTGTACGACATTATATTCACTTATAATGTTAACGACATAAGATATTTTTCTATATTTTTCTAACGCAAGTACAAGAACTTGGGCAGGAAAGGATAACCTACTTACTTACATAGCAAACTTTTAATTTAGTTTTGAACAACCTTCAGTGTTGAAGTATAGCTCTTTTTTTTTTATTACAGAAGTATAGCCCATTTACAAATTACTGAAATCTAAATGAATATGGTTTGGTGGAATATTTGCTTAGTTGTAAGGACAAATAAATGCGGACTTGAAAGTGTAATATTGAATCAGAAGTTGAGTTGAAGTTGTTGTTAAGGCCATTGATTTGACTTGAATTGAGAAGTCTAGTCTTTCTAGTACATGAAGGAAATGATGTGCTAGTTGTCATGATAGTTATTGTTACGGGTCACCGGTCACGCAGCCTCCTTGGACAAATTAACTGATACGCTATTCAAAAAATAAAAATTAAACTGGTATGCTGATAAGAAACTACTAATTTTAGGGTAGATATCCAGACATATAACGGAGAAAGACGCTATAAATAAAAGAAGAAGAAGAAGAAGTCGATCTTATTCCAATGGACTAAGGCTCTGTTTGGATAATAAGTTTATCTATTGTTTATGGCATAAGTTGTATAAGCTGCTTTTATAATCAAAGAAAAATTATAGTGAAACTTATTTTATATAAGTCATAAGCTGTTTTGATAAGCTATCCTGGGTAGCTTATGAAAAATAAGCCTAAAACAGCTTATGAATCAGTCATAAGTTGTGTTCATAAGCTCTGCATAAGTCAATCCAAACATACCCTAATTAACAATATTGCTATTTAGTTTAAAGAGAATTGGTAAAATTAATACATGAATTTCACCGGTAGAACTGTGAATACGGTGGTCAAAGTAATTAAACACCGCGGGTTTGGAAACACTGCACATACCCTTCACTTCACTTTGGGGAAAGTTCCAGGAAAAGCTCTAGCTTTATCGTACAAACCAGCTTTTTCTATCTTTCCTCTTCAGTGTTGCTGTTGGTGCCCTGTTTCTGAGTGATTCCGCATGAATAGTTGAAGTTGGATAACCATTTAATTGGCAGTATCAATTATCAAATAGTTTAAACACTACTACTTGAGCACAAAAAATTTGTCAATAAATTTTCTCCTTTTGTATTTTTCAAAATGTTGGGTGGTTCAAATTCTTCCATTTTTAACCATTTGAAACTGCACAATTTCAATTAAAGGTCAAAAAGTTTTTCAATTTTTCACTAGCTCATTGGCTCATATTCATTCCAACATTAGAGATGGTTTTGAGAGAGCAAAGTGTGCTAGTGAAGTAGTATCAGAGCACTTTTGAGAAATTGAAATGTCCACATTTTCCATTTAATTTTGTTTTGGTCGAATACTGTTACCAAATTTTTTTTTTGGTCAATACTGTTACCAAATTTGACACGAAGAAGTTTGATGGCAGAACCGCGGAATTGGTTTTTCCATCCGGCGAGTCTTAACTTTGGTCCAATTGCCTCAAAAAAAAAAAATTGGTCCAATTCATCGTGACGCATATATCAGTTGGCCCAATGTGCTTTAGCCCGTAATGGGTTGGGCTAGCTCGTTAATCCAGTTTATTATTTTCTTTAATTATTTTTATCTCTCTTAATAAAAATATTATTTTTATCTCATTTTTCTATAATTATTTAAGTTATAAGAACACTACATAAGTTTTTTTTTTGACAACAAAACAAAAGGTATTCATTCATTCAATTTGGCAAAATACATCGAATACATTACAAATTCAACGTTGCTAAAAACTAAAATGGATGAAACTGCGAACAAGCTCACAACACCCAAGTTAATAGCATATCACAGCAAAGTGCCATCAAAAGTGACACTGCCTACAAATCTGACACATTCAGGGTGACCGAAGTATCTACGCCTCCGGATCAACACTACATAAGTTATTAATATGCATTTAAGCTAAACTTTTCATCCATATTAGACTTTTTTATTTCATTACTTGTTGGCTATTAAAGATAAATAATGAAGTATCTTTTAGAGAGCAACATTGTAATATATTATATTTGATGTTATTACTAAAGTTATAGGAAACATAAATAAAAAATATATTAAATTTATTAATGACTAAAGTTATAAGAAAACATATTATATTTGATGATTAAAAGATAGTATTTTATTAGTTTGCTACATGAATTAAATTATCTTAATGAAAGCTTATTAATTTAAAACTATTAATAATTGATCACTAAGTCAACTTTAAGTTCAATTAAATTACATTGGTTTCAAATTTAGAATCACTGATTGGATAGTAAAATAAGAAAACTATTGAATATTTTTTTCTCTCTTTAAAACCTATCTAATTTAATTAATGAACATCTCTGATCTAACACAATTTCAATTTGTTTGAAGGATGAGGTTCTAGGGCAGTTCTTTTAGGCACCTCTAACAATTATCATATTTGATGGTTGGAAACATTTTTATCATAGTATAACTTTAAAGGCACTATAGTTAGTTATGTAGTTTTTCTTTAAATTGTAAAATTTCGTGGTTTTTTTGTTGTTGGAAAAGAGTGAAAAACTGATTATTATTTTTATACCGAAAGAGTTCTCCGAAACCACGTCGAGAAATTGGAATGTGAATGGTGAAAACAGATATACCCAGCATCCAAATCCAGTCAAAAAAAAAAGAAAAAAAAAGGACCAGTTCACACTCCACAGAATGAAACAAAGAATAATGCGGGCGAAAAAAGCACCCATACCCATTCTACCACCAACGAAACTCTTTGATTGGGACATTAATTCCCGCAGTAAGGTAGAAGAAAAGAAAATGGTATATCCCCTGTAAATCGTTCTATATATCTTTTTATTATTTTATAAAAAAATACAATTAATATCTTGAAAGTATTTTTTATAACAGGAAAAAAAATACAACTAATATATTAAAAATATAGGAAAAAATAAAAAATAAAAAAATTTAGAATTATTTTAAAAAAATGTCACTGTCAGTGTTAATTAAGCGCCGAAAATAAAGCAAATAAAAAAAAAGAGAAGAAAAGAAAAAGTACTACTAAGCTCGGGAGGCACGGTAAGGGGTGGCTGGCTAGTTGCGGTGGCGCCCAGCCCACTACGAATCGCAACTGCAATTGCAATTGCAACTAGTCAGTGAACCCATGCGTTGCACGGACAAATAATTGTAGGGTGTAAAATTTCAAATATTTATTTGAAAGAAAACTAAATCATAATATGAATTGCAAAACTAAAAACATTTAGTTACGTTAATGGCACAAAATATAAAAGTGTGCAACTGTTGCCTTAAGGTCGAAAAAATACAATGTGTTGCAATTTGAATCGGAAAAACAACAAAAAAAAAGGTCCAATAGCATTAATGGCACAAAATATATAAGTGTGTAAATATTGCCTCAAAGTCAACCAAAAAAGGCAAGATAGGAAATGTATTAGAATTTGAATCCCAAATATATAGCAACAAACTATCTTGCACCTTCATAATTTTTTGAATAGCATCGAAATCTGAAAAAAAAAGCACACAGTTAGCAAAAAACGTGAAGAATTTTTTAATTAAAACAGGCTGGGTGAATTTGTCAAAAGCTTATCAAATATACACAACAATTTTTGGCAGCCACGTATTATTGTTATTATTATTATGGTACGGTCTGTAATATATCGTTTTTCAAATTTATTATTCCTTATTCACTGTTGACTTCTCAATAATGATGTGTTACATTATCAAAATCACTTGATTCGCTATAAAGGACAATTCCAAGGACTGTCGGCACATAACCCAGCATTTCAATGACTATATATAACTGGGTTTCTAAATATTAGAATTGAAACTACAACTACTACAACCCCTTTACATTCCCAAGTACCTATATGAGCCAATTCTTGCCACCATCATCTTGAATTCCACTAACACATACCAACAGATATCCCAAATTCATAACCAAACTATGTGATGCATCCCATAAAAAAACCATGTTTAACACATACCACTTATACTGAATTTCCTAGGCCATTTTCAATCTGCAAAGAAACCTTTTTTAAGCCTCCAAGTCCTAACTATTTATTTTCCTCCTCCTAGCAAATATTTAGAAGCATAACCTTCTTTTCCTACTGATTATAAAAGTAACAGTGAGTTACTAAGGTAGAGAAATTATGTACGTGCCTTAAAAGTAATGCACCATCAAATTCAAAAGAAAAAATGATTAACATAAACTTTACTAACTCAAATGATAATAATAATAATAATCATATAAAAAACTTATGTATAAAAATATGTTTAAATAAATTAAAAAAAAACTTCATCCTAAGGCATTTTAGATAGTCTATTTCATAGTCATGAGATAGAAAAAATCTCTGCTTGTCCATTTAAACATTTACATATTTAAGTAATGACACACAATAGCCTTCAACGTAGACAGCAATGATGAGACCTCCCACATTCAATAGTCCAAGCACCACCCTGGGCTATCTCCTGCACCCATTAATACAGAGAAAGTTCAACCAAAATAATTTTAAGTTCAAACAAAGATCTTTATATTCATCCACACAACACGTACAGTACACATATATGTGTATATGTTTATACTTACTCTCTTGGCCCCAAGCCTTTCATCAGCAAGCACAAAGGAGAGATGAAGTTCAAGACTACACCACCAATGTCAGTGAACCCGATATGCAGCCCCTAGAACAACTTGAAAATACAACTTGAACACCAAAAGTGCAGCAGCAACTCCATGAAATTATCAAACCAACTTGAATAACATATAGGCAAAGTATCCCAAAAAAATAGTAACTCGTTAACTGAATAACATATAGGCAAAGTATCCCAAAAAACCAATTGATAGAGGATGAATAATTGTTTTCAAGTATAATATTAGCATAATTTAGAAAATTACAGATTTCAAGCCAGCTGAAAAGCCTCTTCAATTGCCTGTACTATTTGAGAGCATATTAAAAAAAAAGCATCAAGAAAAGCACCATAAAAGTCTTGTGTTGTAAGTGATATCAAACAAAATAAACATGCTATAAAGCAAGTTTTTAGAATCATACTTTACACATACCAGATGAGTTATATCAGAAGAGTTATGGTCATACTTTACGTATGATTCTAATAAATCATTGTGAAACAACAATATTTAATAATCCACTTGAACCAATTAAAAAAAAATCCACTTAATCAAACTTTACGTATGATTCTAATAAACCATTGTAAAAACTTGAACCAATTAAAAAAAACACAGTTGAAGATCCATACCACAGCCGCTGTTGTCGTATCCCTATAGATTCAGTTTTCTGAGAACGGAAACGATGAAGTGCAGTGATATAATCTTCTCCTTTGTTTGGGCATCCTGGAGCTACAGAAAATAGAAGTAACAATAAAAAAAAAAGGGGGGAAGAATTGAAAAAAAAAAATGGCTTGATTGGAAACAGTATGAATAACCGGTCTGCTCAGACCACCGTGGGTCTCCCCGTAACAGCCGCAAGCCTCTTCGCTTCTCAGTTGCGGTGAAGCACGGCGCTGTAGACACTGCAAAAGCAGCAAGTCGCTGCCGAGCTGTCCTTCAAGGCATCGCCGCCATGCGACCCTTCAAGGCACCGCAGCCGCGTGACATTCCACGGCCGCTGGAGGCTTTCCCAGGTTCTTCTTCCACCTTTTCTCTCAGCATTCGACGGAGGTCGCCTCCCATGGCTGCTGATAGCGGCCCCTTCTGCCGCCTCTTACTCCTTCTCGGTGTCTTCTCTCTCTTTGCCACTCGCGGCGTTTTCGGGTCCCAGGTTTTATAGAAAGTGATGGAAGGATAATTGTTTCATTCAAAATTCAACTGAGTTGTACAAGAGATATATATAGAGATACAAGAGAATAACTAACTCCTAAGATATCTACAAATTGATGAATTTAAATTACATAAACTTGAATTTTAAATTACAACAACATCTAACTAGGAAATAGGAAGGAGATTAGGTGAGTAGTCCAACACGCCCCCACAAGATGGTGGTGGCGGAGACAACACCAATCTTTTCCGTCAGTAATTTGTGTCGTGAAGAAGCAAGAGCCTTGGTAAGAAGATCAGCGAGTTGGTGGCTCGATGGGACATGAGAGACACGAAGTTGTTTCGCTGCTACTAGATCACGAACAAAATGATAATCAATGGCAAGGTGCTTCATACGTGAGTGAAATACTGGGTTTGCACATAAATACGTAGCACCTATGTTATCAGAGTGCACTGTGGGAGAGGGATTGGGTTAACCCGAAGTTCCTTGAGTAATTGTTGAATCCAAAGTAGTTCAGTGACAGTTGTCGCAATTGTGCGGTATTCAGCTTTTGTGGAAGACTTAGCAACAGTTGATTGCTTTTTGCAACTTCAGGAGACAACATTTGGCCCAAAGTAAATGACATAGGCACCAGTGGACTTCATGTCTGATGAATCACCAGCCCAGTCCGCATCACAGAATGCTTGAAGGTGTTGATCAGGGGAGGATCGGAGTTGAAGTCCAAAATCAATTGTACCTTTGAGATATCTGAGGACACGCTTGGCAGCTTGCATGTGTATTTCTGTCGGAGCTTGCATGTACTGAGATAGCTTGTTGACTGGAAAGGCTATATTCGGCCTCGTGAGAGAGAGATGTTGCATGGAGCCTACAAGTTTACGGTAGGCAGTGACATCACAAGAGGAAGCATCACCAGATGCAAGGTTGCAAGTGGTGGATAATGGGGTGCTGACTGGTCGGGCATCATGCCTGTTGTTGGCATGGAGGAGGTCACAGATATAGTGATGCTGGCTGAGAAATAGGCCATGTGATGTGGGAACAATCTCAACGCCTAGAAAGTGTGTGGGTACACCAAGGTCCTTCAAGGAGAATTGTGAGGCAAGTGCTTGTTGAAATTGCTGAATGAATAACCTGTCATTTCCAGTGAGCAACATATCATCAACATAGACAAGAAAATAAGCTGAAACCTGGTTAGATGTTGTTGTAATTTAAAATTCAAGTTTATGTAATTTAAATTCATCAATTTGTAGATATCTTAGGAGTTAGTTATTCTCTTGTATCTCTATATATATATCTCTTGGACAACTCAGTTGAATTTTAAATGAAACAATTATCCTTCCATCACTTTCTATAGGTTCTTCCCTCAACCTCTTTTCTCTACCGCCGACGGAGGTCGCACCCCATGGCCACTTAGGCATTTTCCCCCACCGCCGCCACTGTGCGCTACTTCCCCTCCTTGTCCATGATTTCTTCGGCGGTGCATGTGTGAAAAGGGCCACCGATTTGCCTCCCAGTGTGCTCCTCTTTGTTGCTTTGGCTGGTGAAATGGTTACCTTTGCCTCCCCCTCTCTATTTTTTTTTCATCTTTTCCGTTTGTTTCCCGAAACTTCCGTCTGTCACTTTGTTTCTCATTTGAGGGTGCAGACTGTTACTGTTGGCTTTCAGTGGAAGCCACAGTAGATTGCCGCTTTTGTGGCCAATAGGGAGTGATTTTTTAATGACTAAGGGTGTGTTTGGCCCAGCTTATTTTTGGCTTAGCTTCTCCTTAAAAAAAAAGTTGGGCCAAACAGATTTTAATCAAAGCTCTTTTAAAAATAAGTGGCTTTTTTTATAAAGAAGAAAAGGAAAAAATAAGCAGCCTTTAAAAAAGCCCATGGGAGGAGCTTTTTATCCTCTTATGCGGAGCTTTTGCTGAGTGACCATGTTTCGAAACCCGTGTCCATACAATTTCGTTATTTCCCCATTTTTTCATCTTTTTTTCTTTACCCTATTTTATATGCCTTTGTTCTTCCCGCTTTTTTCTGGTCACGTTCCTTCTTTTCGCGCTCTTTCTACTATTCTCTGTGCAGTGCAGTTGTGTTCTAGTTTTCTCTAGAAAAAGGTACGATTTTTTTGCACTTTATTGTGCTTTTCTCTCTGTGTTCGTATATTAATTGTAGTGCACTTTCTTATGCTTTATGTGTTCTTATGCTTTCTCTCTCTGTGTTTGTGCTTTCTCGCCTTTGTGCTCTTTTCTGCGCCTTAGGATTTTCCTTTTGCGCCATCATTATTATTCTGTGCCACTGCCACTGCCACCTATTTAACTTTTGTGTACAACTACCATGATAGGTAATATTATATATATATATATATAATATTGTGTATATATTGACAAAAATGAAATTGTGGTGTCCCAAAGACAAGTGACCCGTCTTTGACCCAAGTAGTATTTTAAGGGGGAACGGATTCCCTGCCTTTGAGGCGGGAAAGTCATCCTACCTTTCAATGTGTCTCACCCGTTGGATAAATCGTGTGTTCCAGACTGCGCCACATGGGTTCCTTTTGAAAAGAAAATTAAAACACATGCGAGATTTTGCTTGTGCTTCGATTCTGCTCCGACGTCGGATGCCGCTGCGATGCTGCTGCCGACACCGACGCCGCTGCCTCTGCTCCGACTGCCGTCGAGGTGAACCTCTGGATTTTTTTTAACTCTTTCCCCTCAAACCACTCTCATCCAGTTAGTCCCACCTTGTCCTGTTAAGTCTCAGAAGATCCATTTAGTTCCTACTTCCTACCTCCCACGAAACTCTTCCATTGATACATCTCTTTGCTCATAATTCACTTGCGGCAAGTTCTCCATATTTATTCCACTATTAATACCTTGAGCAATTGAAATTGCAGCATATTGAGTTAGTTTGATCTGAAACAGCAGCATATTGATGAGCTGGAAATGAATTGTCACCACTAACAGCTGTTCAATCATTTGCTTCAATCAATTGTATTCCCAAGTGCTTGAAAATTGTTTTATTCCTTTCCAAATTCCAACCAAATGCCACGCCATTGCTCTCTACTTTCCATATTACATTTAGGTAAGTTAGAAATAGATTTTATTTTTTCATCAGGGACAACATATTTTATGCATTGTTTCATCAATTAAATTTAACTAGCATTATTTCATTGTAATGGAACACTGTGTAACTTAGAATGTCCAGAGGCCCCAGTAAAACCTCTTCAAATAATGTCCCAAAAACTTGTTACAGACCCCGTGTTCTCCATCTATCTAAAAAACATTCTAGTGAATTCAAATATTTTGAAATTTAGACATGCAATAAAAGACAAACTAGACGGGGGTTGTTGAGACTGCTTCTTTATGTCGAAGAATCAGAAGGATCCTACAGAAAAGGAAGCAGCTATCGTTTGACTGTAGCAAAAGATAGAGAGTTTCATAGAAATGAAGGCAGAAATCTTTATATCAAAGGAGTTTTGGAACCAAAAGACCCTAAAAATCTATGGCGGTCGGGGTGGCGGTGGCAATGGTGGGGCGGCAGCAGGAGAAGGTCCTATGCGATTGCGTAACGACGTTTTTGGGTTGGGTACTATGCTGTGCAATTGCTTTTCTTTTCTTTTTTAAAAAAAAAAAATAAAGCCATGTGGCTGATTTTAGACTGCATGACTTGTCTAACGGGTGAGACAAATTAAAAGGTAGGATGCCTTTCCCGCCACAAAGTCAGCAAATTCGCTCCCATTTTAAGGGGATAAAAAATGAGCACTGACGGTGGAGTACATTTGGATATTTATTTGTTTATTTAGTTCTTTATTATTTGTGCATTGGGGTGTTGATACTTTTAGAATTTGTTTGTATTATGTTTTTGATTTACTTTACTATTAGCCATGAAAGTTAACGAGTTACTGATTCTAGCTTTATTTAAACAACTTTTTTGTTCTTTCCTATGGTACATATATATATTTTATGATTTTTTAATACACTACAGTCATAGTTAGCAAAGAAAGCCTTCCAAATAATTGTGAAATTTTAAGCAAAGCAAAATGGGATCCAATTAGTACCAAAAGTTTGCTTGACGTTTGTATGAATGAGATTCATAAAAGTGAAAAACCAGGAATTGCATTTAGGAATAAGAAATGGGAAGAAATACGTGAAGAATTCTATAAACGTGCTAATAAAAACTATACCCAAAAGCAATTGAAGAATAGGTTGGATAATTTGAGGATTGATTGGACAATATGAAAACAATTGATGGGTAAAGAAACAGGCCTGGGATATTGCCCACAGACAGGAACTATCCAAGTTGATGCTACATGGTGGGATGCTAAGATAAGAGTGAGTATTATGTTTATTTTAATTATATATCGATTAAAAGTTAATTAACTGCCATAATCTGGTTTACTAAAATCTTATTATTGTTTTATGGTTATGTAGGAGAATGCAAAATATGCAAAAATTCGATATCAAGGATTGGAATTTCGTGATGAATTAGATTTCATATTTAGGGAGACCGTGGCAACAAGTCAACGTGCTTGGTCAGCGGCTACGGGTATGCCAAATGAATCCAATGGCAAAGATATTGCTTCAGATGTGCCACAACAAATTATTGAATCTGATGATGATGTAGTCAATCTTGACGATGATTTTAGTCCCGTAGAAAATACCCAGCTGAAAAAGAAAAGAAAGGTGTCACACGATGCAAATGAGAAAGTGGCAAAGGGTAAGGGGAAAATTGGGAGTGCAACAACTTTGAGAAAAACTTTAGAACGGTTAGTTGATGCAGCAGAAAGTTATAATGAAGCTGAAAAATATGAAAATGCAGTCATGTCTCATGTCCTTGGACAATACTCCATTCCAAATTGCATTGAAGTCTTAAAAAAAATAAAGGAGAAGGGCGTTTGAGTGATCGATAATTTAGTTATGCTTTAAAATTACTGAAAGATAGTGAAAATAGAGTCATACTCATGTCCTTAAAAGATTCAATGGATGCTTTGGTGAATTTTATTGTGTATAGTTGTGATTGATAGGAAATCTCTAATACTTAGGGTAAGATTTGATTTTATCTTTTAAGATTTGGCTTTATCTTTTAGGATTTGAGTTTATTTTTTGTTTTCCATATTGACATTTATGGTTATGTATTTGGATTATTTTTATGAATATGCATTTATATTTGGTGATGTTATTTCTGTCAATTTGTCCTACAGATGACTCCTAATCAAACCATTGAACATTCAAGGAAAGTTAAAAAAAGGAAACACGCGAAGTTTTATAAAATATGTTTTAGTGCGGCAGCAATTGCATGTATATACCATATGAAGTATTGCTTGAAGCAAGGTAATAGATTTCTTTATTCTCATAGATGAAATTGGGTTCGAGAAACTCTTAACACTCCAGGTGAAAGTTATAACATGTTCAGAATGAAATCTCATGCCATATTCAAACTTGAAAAGTTATTAGTGAGTAAGGGTTGGTTACATCCATCTAAGGAAATGACATCACTAGAGGCACTTGCCATGTTTCTCTGGAGTTGTGGACATAGCGAGACAAATCGAAATGTCCAGAATAAATTTGGAAAATCAGGAGAAACTGTAAGCAGAAAGTTTGGTGAGGTTTTAGATAGTTTATGCTTATTGGCAAAGGAAATTGTAAGGCCTCCAGATTTTAACTTTGTAGAAATTTCATCGAAAATTAAAGATGATCGTAGATATTGGCCTTATTTTGAAGGATGCATTGGTGCTATAGATGGAACACACATCCCTGCCATAGTTCCCACAAAAGATCAAATTTGTTATATTGGTAGAAAGGGATATCCTACACAAAATGTCATGTTAGTGTGCAATTTTGACATGTTATTCACATTTGTTGTTGTTGGTTGGTCTGGTACAACACATGACACATGTATTCTTTCATCTGTGATTGAAGAAATGAAGAAAGTGTTCCCTCACCCTCCTGAAGGTACATGGAATCCTATTTTTACAATTACTTTTTTCATTTTTATTTTTCTGAAATTAAATTTCTCGTACAAAACTAACAATAAATTTATTCTAACATTTTAGGAAAGTACTATCTAGTAGATGCTGGATATCCAAACATGAAAGGGTCTCTGGCACCATACAAGGGTGAAAGGTATCATATTCCTGATTTAAGAGATGGCAATCAAGCTTAAGGTTTACAAGAAGTATTCAACCATGCACATTCTTCACTAAGAAATATTATTGAAAGAACGATTGGGGTTTGGAAAAAAAGGTGGCATATCTTATGCGATATGAGACCTTTTCCAATTATCAAACAAGAGAAGATCATAGTTGCAACAACAGCGCTCCATAACTTCATTCGAATATGTGGTGTTGAAGATGAGGAGTTTAACAGATGTGATCATATGCCTGGATACATGATTGAGTGCGAAGAAGAAAGGAGTACTAATGAATAAACGAGTTCATATAATTCTAGAAGAGTACTAGATGGTGGCTACATGGACAGAATTCGAAATCAAATAGCAGCTGCATTGATAGAAAATAGAAATCGTTGACTTATAAGTTATAAAAATTTTACATTTTCTTTAATATGATTTTATTTGAATTTTTATTTGTATAACTTTATTTAATATAAGTTTGAATTAGATACTCTTTATGGTAATTTTAAATCAAATTAGAGATTTTATAAAAATATTTTACCAAACAACTTGTAGCTTAAAAGTAACTTTAAAGGTAAAAAAAAGTAAAAATACCAAACGACTTTAGCTTAACTTTTAAAGCTCTTTTTTTAAACTTTAGCTTAAAAGTTACTTTTAAGCCTAAAAAAAGCTAGGCCAAATGCAACCTAAATTGCGGTCGCGGTTGCGGTTGCGTTAAGGTTTTCGCGATCACTGCGGTTGTCGTGACGCATATTGCGGTTGTCGCGACGTGAATTATTCACACTATTGCACAAATTATATTAAAATTGCTTTTATTATTATGCAATCTATATTAACTTATATTAAAACATATATATATATAAAAGATTAATTTATTTAATAGATTACAATTAAAATAAAGAGAAATACATATCATATAAATGTAAAAAATAACGACTACACACAACGGTAATAACACACACATTGCGTAACTTCCAAATTAATTAAAATGGATCCCAAATCACGTCTGAAAAAAATAAAGTCACGCTCTTCATCCCAAATCAATTTATTAAATCCAATTAAAAAATTGTAGAAACAAATATCCAATTAAAAAAATGGACCCCAAATACAACTTAAATCCAATTGAAAAAATGGATCTCAAATCCAATTAAATTCCAATTTGTTTTTTTCTCCTCAATCACGCCACTTTCTTTCTTCCTTCATCCAACCCAAAGGCTCCAGCCCCCATTTTCACTTTCACACAAGACGTCCAAAACTTCAGCCTCCCTCAACCTTCCCCCAGCGGCCAGCGCCCTATCTGTCAGCCTTCAATCCCTCGTTCTCGTTCCCCCAGCCCACTTCTTCTCCTTCAACCACACCGCCACACCACAGGCTTGTTCCTCTGCAACATATATAGACACCACTGAACCGAAACGATGACATCGCCCCACCTTCGCACCTGGTGGCACTCTTGCTCCACCACTTCTCTGAGTTTGATGGAGCTCTGACATTAAGGGAAGAGTGTTGGAGATGCTCTTAGATCTAAAACGGTTGCATCTTTATTCTCTTCCTCTGTTGCGGTGTTCTGTTTTTAAAACGGCGTTTTGCCGAGGTTGTTGCGGCCGCAACACCGTTCCGTCGCGGCCGTTATACGCCATTTTTTGGCACACCGCTATTGCGGCTGATTTCGGTTTCGGCAGTGACCGATACCGTTTTGTCGCGGCCGCAATACCTGTTGCGGTCCGTTTTTTAAAACCTTAATTTTCAGAGTATCCCAATTCACAGGTCGTTGTTCTGCAGCCACGCAAGTGTGAGGTGATATAATGGGTGATCCCCGAAAGCATAGAATCCTGATGGTCTCTGATTTTTTCTATCCAAACTTCGGTGGTGTGGAGAACCACATTTATTATCTCTCACAGTGTTTGCTCAAGTTAGGCCACAAGGTCAGCTAATAATTATTACTATGATCACTATATACATTTTTGGGATTCAATTTGTGCTGCTTCCTTTCCCTTTTCTAAATGTATAAGGCTAATTAAGGGTTGCAAACCAGCAATAACAATAGCTAACGATTTAGTTAACTAATTTATTAGGTTTGGTAGCATTTGGGATTCGTACATGATAATTCTGTGTAGGTGTTCATTATAGATGGGAATGGCAGGTTTATGATTATGTAGTAAATGCAAAATATAAGGGGAGGATCAGGAGAGTAAATTACTTTTGTTTTCCCCTTACTTATGCTGAGGTTGTTTGTAATAATGTGAATTCAATGAAAACGGCTATTCAGGTGGTGGTTGCAACTCATGCTTATGGAAATCGATCTGGGGTCAGATATATGACTGGTGGTCTGAAAGTATACTATGTTCCTTGGAGGCCATTCGTTATGCAGAACACACTACCAACCATTTATGGGTTATTACCAATTATAAGAACTATTCTTATTCGAGAAAAAATTACGGTAGTGCACGGACACCAGGCCTTTTCGACATTTTGTCACGAAGCTCTTATGCATGCAAGAACCATGGGATACAAGGTTGTGTTTACAGATCATTCACTTTATGGTTTTGCTGATGTTGGAAGCATCCACATGAACAAGGTGTTGCAGTTTACCTTGGCAGATGTGAGTCAAGCCATATGTGTTTCCCATACAAGCAAGGAAAACACGGTGTTGCGGTCAGGTTTGCCACCAGAGAAAGTTTTTGTAGTGCCTAATGCTGTTGACACTGCCATGTTCAAGCCAGCAGCGGATCGTCCAAGAAGATTGGAAGAAATTGTAATTGTTGTTATCAGCCGATTGGTTTACCGGAAGGGAGTAGATTTGCTTGTTGAAGTCATTCCAGAAGTATGCCGATTACATCCCACTGTGAGTTGATAAAAGCATTGTTTGTTTGTCTTGCATAACTAGGAAATTTGGGTCTCGGGTTCTGTCTAACATGGAGACAATGCTGTTAAGATATGCCCCCTTTGGGAATGTTTTTGCTTTTTATAATGGTGCTTATAGTTGCAATTTTTGTTTGGTGAAATTTCTTTAGGGTGCTTACCCTGATGCTCTGTACAAGTAATGGATGCTTTTGTGAACATCCCAAGGGATGCTTTTCAAAGCTGCAGCTGGCTATCAAATATATGCAATACCAACTAAAGAACTTGTACATTGTCTTAAATTCTAACTTTCCTAATTGTGCTATCTATTAAATAATATCTGTTTTGTAATTTTTGAGAAATTTTACAAGGATTTTTACCAATCACATATTTGATGGCACTTCGGAGAAGATTTTTAATATCAGTGCTGAACTAAAACTTGATTTGAATTTCTCTAGTATAACTCAGTACTGTGATGTAAATTTTGTATCTGTTGACAGATAGCACTGTCTTTGGCTTTTTTTAACCATACATTGTTATTACTGGATAGATGTTCTTATACAGGAACCATACTAAAACTGCTCCAATAGAAATATGTAATGCTACAGGAGTGAATTGGATTTTTTTTCTTCAATTGTACACTTTCAAAGGCATAACTTCTGTATCCATTTAAAGGTTCGTTTCATTGTTGGAGGCGATGGACCTAAGCGTGTGCGGTTGGAAGAGATGAGAGAAAAGCATTCTCTACAAGATCGAGTTGAAATGTTGGGAGCTGTGCCACATGCACAAGTCCGATCGGTACTAATATCTGGGCATATCTTCTTAAACAGGTTCAGCTTTCTTAACAAATTTCTCCTTTTATTTTAAAGCTTTGCAACAGTGAGTTTATAATTCTTCTGTCTAATTCTGGAAGTTGAGCAGTTCTAGAAGCTTGAGTTTCTTTCTTACGAGATGTCAGGGTTCATGACACTAGCGCCAGTTATGGAGCACATCCATTTTTAGTCATTAATAATGTTTTCACTGTTTCAGTTCCTTAACAGAAGCTTTTTGTATAGCTATATTAGAGGCTGCTAGTTGTGGATTGTTAACTGTCAGCACACGTGTTGGAGGAGTTCCTGAGGTAGGTACAGCAGATTTTCCTTCTATGCATGTTAACGACGAGGAAAAAAGTATATTTTTATAGTTTGTCTGAGAATTTTGTTTATGAACTTCAATGTCTTTCCAATTCAGCGATTTTGAAATGCTGACTTGAGAGGCTTAATATGATTCAACTCTTTGCTATATAGGTTTTGCCAGATGACATGGTTGTTTTGGCAGAACCTGATCCTAGTGATATGGTGCATGCAGTTCAAAAGGCAGTATCTATGGTGCCAAAAATTGATCCACAAATCATGCATAATCGAGTGAGTTTGTTGTTGAAATGGTCTTTTTCTGATGCATTTAGTGGAGAAACTAGTTCCTTTTTGTTTATGTGTTTTCTGTAGATGAGGGAACTCTACAACTGGCATGATGTTGCCAAAAGGACTGAAATTGTGTATGACCGTGCTTTGAAGTGCTCCAATCAAAATCTGCTAGAACGTCTCTCACGGTACACTTTAAACATCATAGGTTCAATTTTACAGCAGCAGATAGTTGAAATACAAAGTCCACTGTTCAAGTTTTCATTCAATTATGTGGTTTTGTTAATTACTTGAGCATAACATTATTTAATCTGCTTGTAACATAAGCTGGTAAGTTGAGACTTGGTAAAGCAATGTATTTGGTGATCTTTATCCGACAGCACTACAATCAAGGTGATTCATTTTTATGGGGATAGTAGTTCAGGTGTAAAATTGATACCTAATTTAGAAGGAGGAACGTGAATCTTATTATCATTTATAGGTTTCTGTTTTTCTTTATTCAAAGATTGATGTCAGTTTAATATTAGAGCATACTTGCTGTATCTTAAATTGAGGAGCTACTTGTACTAGTGCTGATTTTCTGTGTTCTTTAGATACCTCTTTTGTGGAGCATGGGCAGGCAAGCTGTTCTGCTTGGTTATGATTGTTGGTTATCTGTTATGGCAGCTATTGGAACTATGGCAGGTAGGTCGATGATCTTGGATGCGTTTGATGTTTTCAGCATAATTATGTTTTTGGTAACCGTATTACTTTACTTGTGTATTTCCATTATTAGCCTGCAGATGATATTGAGGAGGTGCCGGATTTCACTCTTCCACACACCTGTGATGATGAAGAGATTTTGGAGAAAAACACAATGAAATGAATGGCAATGGCATGATACATTATTTTGGTGACCCACCGAGTTTTGTTACATGCCATATAAAGATTAGTGCCAGCAGTAACAGCAACCTGCTTGTACTCATTCCTTGTACTCCTGCATCAGATAACGGTTAATTTCACCTACCTTCCTAAAATGCACAACCGTGTCTTCTCTGAACACATCAAACATTGGATTGAGTCTTAACGAACTAAGTCTCAAATCGATGGCGCCAGATGCTCTCGGGCTTAATTACCTACCACATCATGGCATGGGTACAATAAGAGGCATTAATTAATGACTTTAGTCACTTGACTGTACTCAGTGGCAGAACTAGAATTCAAGCGCAGATCATGTACTGGCCCAGATGAGTATACTTTGTAGGTTTTATACATAAAATTAATTCTATTCAATAGAAAAGCTATTTGTTTGGTTTCTGTTTTTATTTATTTTAATTTTTATTGACGATACTCTGTATGATGTAAATTATTAAATGGATTGATATAAAAAATATAAAATATATTGCTTTTATTTCTTATTTTCACTTTAACACTATATTTGAATAGCATGAAAACAAGAGGAAGGAAAATGATAGAGAAGAAAAATAGTGGGAAAACCAAGTTTTCCCTTGTTTGGACGAGACCATAAAATAGGGATATTCGAATCAATAGTTCAACACACCCTTTCCATCCAAAGACCAATCATGACAAATTGGAAAACCAACACAAAAAATCATTGCTAATTTTATTCTCCGTGTCTCTTATCTAGTCAATGACCTGTTATTTTGATTTAACTAATAGGAAAATAATTAAAAAGTGCCGTCATTGATAATTATAATATGTTTTTGCTATAAAGAATTCTGTGAGGAAATGTAAGTATTAAAACTTGTGACAAGATATTTAAAAAAAATTAAATCATTAAATTATAAACTCAACAACAACAATAATATACCCCTAATTGTATAACTTCATAGCATAAATAAAATTTTCCGAACGTGTTTTTGTTGGCAAACTTCATGTATAATCTTTCCCTTTTTGTACGGAGACTATTTCAATAAATCCTTGAATTTATTAAGTTGGCAGCGTTCTGTATCAGCCCTAAAAAATAGTTGACTTTTTTTTTCTTCTGATTTTTAATTTGCAGAATTATAAACTTGAACTGCTTTTAGAAAGAGATCGATTCGTTAATCATTAAAATAAAGGGAAGATTGCTCAATTCTTCAACCTCCAAAATCAACACCACCTCATCTCAGCTAATACCACCTAGAATACCTCCTCAGCCCATGCATCTTTGATTAGTTAAACACATATTAACGTGTCATCCTACAATACTCCACCGTTGAAGTTCCAAACAGAAAGCGAAGTTTCTGGGAACAAAAATCTAAAGAAATGGATGCTTCGTTTTGTAGTAACCGTACCTATGATAAATTCCAAATATAAAACTTCTGCACAACTTACCCAAATTAACGTTGTTTATTAAATATACACATTCCACAACTCGTGTCACAGTCGAATCATCAAACCCAGCCATTCTATTCTATCCATAGACCAATCATCCCCAATTAAAAAATGAAAAACACAAAAAAAAATCCCTATTAATTTAATTTTTAATTTACTCTCTACAATTTCTTCTCTTATCAATTACTATCAATTATCAATGATCAGTTATTACTACCGGGAGAAACAAAACAATTAAGAGAAGAAAACCGCCATTGAAATGAAACAGAACTCACTCATCGTCACCGAGGAGCCAATGAAAAAGACATGTCAGGCAATTTGATGTTGTCAGACCAATTCTTTGACTTCAAATACAGCGTGGAGATCTTCCCAGCGACGCGTCCCATGTTGGGCCTCTTATCTGGATCCACGTCTACGCAATCCAACGCTACACGTGTCAGCTTCTCGGCCACGTCCACGGGGAACGAGTCCCTCAACCTCCTATCCACCCAACTCCTCAACCTCCCCTCGCCGCCGTCCACGGCGGCCCTCGCCGTCTCGATCACCGATATCCTCACGAATTCGCGAGTCTTCTCCTCGAACTTGAACCTCAACGGCTCCTCGCCGGACAAAAGCTCCAGCATCACAACTCCAAAGGCGTACACGTCGGACTTCTGCGTCCCCACGCCGGTGGCCTGAAATTCCGGCGACATGTACCCACGGACTCCCTCGAATTGCCCGTCGGAGCTCCTCAATTCCCTGGATCTCGTCGGCGGCGGCGACTCCTCCGTGATTTCCCCCAAACTTTTACCGGCGATTTCTTTTTCCCCCAAATTTTTACCCGCGATTTCGTTTTCTCCCTCGACGATCTCGCCGCAGAGCTGCGCAGCGCTGAAATGGCAAACCCTAGCGTTGAAATCGGGCTCGGTGACGACGATGCCGCTGCTCTTGATGTGGTTGTGGACGAAGCTTATGAACAACCCAGTCTTGTTGTGGATGTAATCGAGGCCGTGAGCGAGATCGGTGGCGACCTGCATTCTCGACATCCACGTGTTGAGCACCGTGAAGTGAACGTTCCTCGCGTTCCGGAGACAATCCGAAAGGTTGGCACCGTTGACGAACTCGTACACGAGGTAGATGTGGTCGCCGGAGACGGATGCGCCGAGGAGCTTGATGATGCTGACGTGGTGGCTGCGGCACACGACGGAGAGGAGTTCACGGAGCTGTTGGGTCTGTAGCTTGCGGCGGAACTTGCGCTGGAAGACGATGACGTCGGCGCCGCGAAGGGTGCAGCGCCAGCAAGGGGTAGAGGAGGAGTAGCGCTTGGAGAGGAAGTTGTTGGTGGCGGAGCGGATTTCGGAGAAGTCGTAGATGTTGGGATTCTCCGGGAGGGTGTCGCGGAGAGTGCCGAGAGAAGCACGGCTTGAGGTGGAGGTGTCGGAGGAGAGCCTGAAGCCGGTGGAGGCGCTGCTGGGGGCGTACGAGGAGGTGGAAGGGTGGTGGTCGGAGAAAGAGGCGGTGTTGGTGGGTGGCCTCGAGAGGGAGGATGACGAGGTTGTTGTCCTTGGGTTGTTGTTGTTGTTGTTACTGCTGCGTTGTGAGCGTTCAGCTGCTGTTCTTCGAGGGCTTGATGTGGGGTTGGCGGCGTCGATCGCCATTTTGGTCTTGCACATAGGAAAATAGAAGAAAGATAAGGTGGGCGTTCAGCTGCTGTTCTTCGAGGGCTTGATAGTGCTGAGTTGGGCGTGCAGCTTAGGACAACTCCAATGGTGTGCTTAATGGGTGTTTATTGGGTGTTTATTAAGCATTTTTATTGTAAGAATAAAAATATAGGTGCTTAATAGGGAGTGGTGTTTGCACAAGTATTTTTTTTCTCTTTTTTCTCGACGGGTCTTACATATATTCATGGGTTTTAATTGAATATAAAGTTATTGGTAGGATCCATTTAATAAATTTTTTAGAGTTGTTGGGTTAGAGGGATTAAATACTTATTGAATATTTGCATTAAAAAAAATAAAAATAAATAATATATACACATAAGACCCAATTAAACATCAAAAAATAAGTGCTATATTGGAGATGGACTTAGTTCGCTCGAGGCTCATTAGCTTTTTTTCAGATTAAAAAATTAGAATTAGATTAGATACAGCGGTCGGCGGGCTTATCTGAGTCAGGAGAAAAACAAATTGGAATTTAATTGGATTTGAGATCCATTTTTTCAATTGGATTTAAGTTGTATTCGGGGTCCATTTTTTTAATTGGATATTTGTTTCTACAATTTTTTATTTGGATTTAATAAATTGATTTGGGATGAAGAGCGTGACTTTATTTTTTTTCAGACGTGATTTGGGATCCATTCTAATTAATTTGGAAATTACGCAATGTGTGTGTTATTACCATTGTGTGTAGTCGTTATTTTTTACATTTATATAATATGATGATATGTATTTCTCTTTTTAATTGTAATCTATTAAATAAATTAATCTTTTATATATATATATGTGTTTTAATATAAGTTAATATAGATTGCATAATAATAAAAGTAATTTTAATATAATTTGTGCAATAGTGTGAATAATTCACGTTGCGATAACCGCAATATGCGTCACGATAACTACAATATTCGTGATCACGAAAATTTTAACCCAACCACAATCACAATCGCAACCGCAATTTAAAACCTCTCTAATATCTTTCGATGTCACCAATGATAGAACTGCGACAGTCCAAAAGGCGTAATTTTGAGCCTCTATGCTGCTGGGTGTGAAAGACACGAAGGAACTGGCGATGTGTGAAACACCCTGGCTATGATTAAATTAATTCGATTTAAATATATTTTTAGTTTTTTAAATTTAAAAAATTATTGTTTTTAGTCTATTAAATTTAAAATGTGTATTTTTTCTCTCTTATTTTTAAAAATGTGTCACTTTTAGTCTTTGAAATCATATTTTAAATTTAAAAGGTATTTTCAAAATTTAGGAGGGTTCAAAATATAATTTTAAAAAATACTTTTCAAATTAAAAATGACCCCAAGGACTAAAAGTGACACATTTTTAAAAATAAGAGACCAAAAATATACATTTCAAATTTGAGGGATTAAAAATAATAATTTCTCAAACTTAAAGGACTAAAAACATATTTAAGTCATAGATCTACTTCTTTAAGATAAGTGAGTGATGCCATATATATATATATAATTACAAATTTCATCCACTAGCAATAGTCATATTGACTATTTGCACACTACAACTAATATAAGGTCTGTTTGGATTGACTTAGAAATAGTTTATCTGGGCTTCTCTTGTCAGTGTGTTTGACAGAGCTTATGAAAACAGCTTATGAACCAGTCATAAGCTATTTTGAGCTTATTTTCATAAGCTATTCAGAATAACTTATCAAAACAGTTTACATCTTATATGAAATCAGTTTCACCACATTCTTTCTTCAATCGTAAAAATAGTTTATACATAAACGCTTACCATATAGGCGTTTATGCTATAAGTGTTTAAATAAGCTATTTTTCCAAACAGACTCATAGTCTTTAGCTTTCAATATCAGGTTCATTACAAAAACGAACATTCAAAACACATATTCAAAACGATTGACAACTTTGCACTCCAAAAGAGTTTGAGTATCGAGCTTAGGGATCCTCTAGTAGGCTTACACATGTTTCTCTAAAGACATTAAAAATAAACCAATGAGAATAAATCTCAGTGAGTGTTTAAACATACATATACCGGTTTGGTAAAATAGAATATCACAATCCTCATTCCTCAACTTCATTCAAAATACATCAAATTCTTTATAATTTGTGGTTAGTGAGCAGATTAGAGCTCTTAATCTATTGAGAGTCATCCCTTTTACAAATTTGTGGTTTCGTTTTTATTTCTCAAGTCAACCGATAACCAAATATTGCGCTTAAAATTAAGCAGGTAGAATTGCAGCCCCACAAAAACTTCAAATCAGAGCGATTAGAAATAATGAAATCTTAATTGACTGTTAACACTGAATGCTTTTCTCGAGTTAGTTGGTGATATAATGTGTCAAAATGTGTCATTCGTGGTCCCTGCTGTTAACTTCTTTAATGGAGCTGATAATCTGTCAAGCAAATGGACACGTCAACAGTTGCCATGTAAGCAACTTGTCTTAAGTGGCATCTAATGTAGAAAAAAATGCCACATCACCCGACCCGAAAATTGGAATCCCTAACTTACCAATTTGGGGATCTATTATTGCTTCTTCTTCGCAAATCGATAAGGCAGAGGAGAGCAGCGTGAATTTCTCTCATCTTCATTGTTTGCTACCTTGTAATTGGGCTTGGTAGGGTGGCGTTTGGATCTGTAGAATTATGCAGCTTTGCTGTCCTGCCTTCCATGCGTTTCTTGTTTCTTGTTTGTTATTTTTCGTTTTCCTGCTTTGCTGGGTTTTGATCTGAACTTTTGCACTACAATTGCTTTGTCTTCCTGGTCACACCTTGTGCCTTTGGGGGATTTATTAATTCATTTCTGTTGTTGTCTTTTAAAAAAAAATCTTGTGGATGGTGAAGTGAGATTCAACATTTTGCCACCTTTATTTAGTCAATTTTCTTGTGTTTCTTATATAAAAGAATTATGAGCCAGCTAATTGCATTTCAACCGACACGCCACTATAGCCATCTCATTTCATCTATCGCTGTTCCACTTTTTCCATTGCGCAAAGAGAGGAAGCAGGGTTCAGAGGGAGAGAAAGAGATAGAAAAAATTAAAGAAAAAAATAAAGCCTCATCATTATTTTTTTTAAGAGAGAAAGAATACTCAGAACAACCAGTGATGGCCCTTGCAAATGAAATGATCATGGGTTCTGCTTCGTCTTCTTCTTTTCTGCTGAGAAACCAGTGAAATCTACCCCTTTTTTCACCATGCGAAGAAGAAGCCATTTGGGACAAATTTCACACAGCGAATTTCACTTGCTGCTGCTCTGCCTATCGATCTGCGAAGAAGAAGCAACTTCAACGAGGATAGATCCCCAATTTGGGAATTAGGGATTTCATTTTAAGCCTTGTGTGTCCTGGTGATGTGGCCCTTCTTTCCTACTTGGATGCCACTTAATTTAAGTTGCTTACATGGCAACTGCTGATGTGTCCATCTGCTTGACAGATCATTAGCTCCGTTAACGGAGTTAACAGCAGGGACCACGAATAATACATTTCAAAATTTGATGACCAAAAAAAGACGTTTTAAATTTGAGAGACCAAAACTAACAATTTCTCAAATTTGAGATACTAAAAATATATTTAAGCCTATTTTTGTTATGGTCTTTGTAACATGTTTGGGTTTGGACATAGGATGGTCCCAATATATTAACTTTAATTTGAAGATTCCACGATGGTGCTTTTTATAATGTCCCGGTGTCCCACGTTGTTAGCGATGACGAGCATGTCAGCCGGATTATGCATTGGCGGGTCGACGCACTTGGCACTTGACAAACAAGCCTAATATTCATTAATCATTATCCATATATCTTGTAGTATGAAATCGGGAAGGATTTAATTTATCTTGTTATAACATTTTCCGTTGTTTTATAAATTTAATTAATTTATAATTATTTAGGATTGTCTTTATAGTAAAATATACATTTGAAATATTTTGATAAAATAGAATAAAATCAACAACCACAATGTAATTGGTAAATTAAAATATTGAAATTAACACGTTAAGAAATAAAAGATAATATAAAAATAATAAAAATATAAACACAAAAACTAAATTAATCGTACAGATATTCTTTAATATATATAATTTAGCAAGTATACGTATTTATAATCTAATCTAATACAAAAATGTCAATATAATATTGCGGAACTTAACTAATGAATTGAAAACAATAAGGCGAATTTTGAAAGAAAGAAAAATGTGCAAGTAATACATTAATATCAAGCAATAATGTCTATGTCCTACATTATCAAAAAAAGAAAAATGTCTATGTCGACCTACACATATGACTGACATTGTTTATAGCGTACGATCATGTGCATGTGATTGCAATGCATTCTTTTTCCTTTTGTATGCACTGATTAGTCTAGAAGAGCCTCTAGCTAGATATATATATCATCTAGGATGACAATTGGATTTTGTATACAAAGTCTAGAAGAGAATCTAGATATCTTTTATTTGGAATGACAATTGGATCTAGATATAAATTACTGCTTTACATATGTTATAAAGAAATTATTGGTTAATTTACATAACTTAATATGTTTTTTTAGTTTTTATTTCTTGCAATCTTTTTGGGTTTTATTTCCAAAATATAAAATATTTTGTTTTTTTATTATTGTTATTTTTTTGATATAATATTATTGTTGTTATTTTATTACACTCCATATTGAAATTAATTCATATAATATATAGATCATATTAATTTTAATCCTTGAAATAGAGACTATATTCCAGTCTAAATAAATATTACATAGACTAAAATTAAAACTATAACATAACCAAAAGTAAAAATTTTAAAGTGGGCTAAAATAAAAATTATCCATATTACAAAGACTAAATATTTATTTAAACCTAAATTATTCATTATAGATAAGTTTTTATCCATTTATTTGACAATGCCTCAATTTAAGTGAAGGAAAGGCGCCCCATGCTCAAAGAACACTTACAAAGGCTCGAAACCGATGACCCATATAGTGTGACCATGTTTTGCTCTGCTTGACCAATTCCTTGAGGTCTAATTTAATTTGAGTATAGGCATGTGCAATTACTGGTAAAACATTATTGAGCAATATGGGTATATAGTATCTGATTTACCTCATACTCGCATAATATATTTATCATTTATAATTAGAATTTTTTTCAAAAAGATTTAGTTACACTTTTGGTTTCTCTAATTTGTGTGATTTTGATCTATCAATCTTTTTGAGCCAATTAAGTTTTTCCACTTTTTAAATTAAATTAATTTGGTCTCTATTAAATTTTTTTGCTTGGATATCTTAAATTCTTATTTTTGATCCAATGATTTTATGATGAATTTAGAATATGAGGTAATTTTAAAAATTTAGAAATAAAAAAATTAGTAAAAATTCATTAAAATTTAAAGAATTTTATGGATATAATATAAGGATTTAAAAAATTAAGATTTTTTACGTCAAAATAAATTTGATATTTTACCTTTCTTTTGTGGATACACATGATATTTTACCTTTCATCAATTATTTTCTGTTGCATAAATGTATAGGCCCTGTGTGTTAATTCTGTACATGATGAGGAATCTTAACAGCCAACAGAAGTCCCTCGGATTCTGCGCCTTGTCTCACCTTTTGTCTTTATGCAATGGTCCAGTTTCCACGTGTTGATACTATTATGCCCGAAAAGCAAACGCATTGCACACGTGTTCAATCACGGAATAATAATAACACAATAGTAAACTTGAGTCCGTCACCGACTTGATTGAAGTACTAGATCAATGAGTTATCAGTAAAATAAAATGAGCGAATTCCTACATACACACTTTTTGGTCCTTAGCCCCATTTTAATACCAAAAAAATTGAAATGAGGGATTTAATTTTGGGTGGGGTAAAGTAAGTAACTGTATATGTATAAAAAACAACAACTATTTGACCAAAAAAAAAAAGTAACTGTATTACATCCAATTTTCATGAGTTTCCTTTGTTAGCAGATCTCGCTTGCATTAGTTTTCAGATCGTGCGTTTTTCAGTTTTTGCAGTCGAGCCTGCAGCTCCTTTTTCCAAAAGAAAAATGACTCGGTTGTTTTGGACACATTTTTGTTATCAACCTGAGTCAACAATTACAATAGTAATACAGCCTATTAAAACCGTAAAAACTATGTTAAAATTTATCTGACATTCAATATATACCAGTATCAATATCATTGTTTAATCATTTGTCATCTAAGGTGACACATATGGTGGTCAAGCCATTAAATTTGCCCATAATGGTGAAGTGACTCAAGACCATTGATATATTAGTATAATATTCAATGGTTGAGATTTGTCATTGATACCTGAAGGACAAGTTTATGTGTACTTTTAATATATTTCCAGAATAGGCCATATAGTATTTTTTTAATTATGAAAATAGCCAAATAATTCTCGTATTCAAAAAGTGGGGCAAAACTTTTTCATAATTACACAATAAAACCTTTTTTTGTCCTATTATGAATATTTTATCTCTCTCCCTCTCCCCCTCTCCCTCTCACTCTCTCTCTCACTCTCTATCTCTCTCTTTCCCTCTCTCTATCTCGCTCTCACTCTTCCCCAATCTCTCGCTTTTTGAAAATCTCTCTCTCTCTCTCTCTCACTCTATCTCCCACTCTCTCTCTAAAAATCTCTCCCTCTCTCTCACACCCCTCTCTCCCCCTCCCCCTCTCTCCCTTTCTCTCTCGCTCTCGCTCCCTATCATAGGGGGGAGAGAGAGGGGGATGGAGAAAGAGGGAGAGAGTGGATAGGGAGAGGGAGTGAGAGCGAGAGAGTGGGAGAGATAGAGAAAGATCGAGAGGGGGAGAGAGAAAGTAAGAGAGGGAGGGGGAGAGAGAGGGAGAGAGGTGGAAGAGAGAGATGGGTGGGAGAGAGTGAGAGAGGGAGAGGAGAGAGGGAGAGATATAGAGAGAGAGCAAGGAAGAGGGAGAGAGGGGAGAGAGAGAAAGAGAGAGAGCGAGAGAGGGGGAGAGCAATAGAGAGAGAGAGAACGGAGAGGGGAGAGCGAGATGAGAGGGAGAGAGGTTGGAGAGGGAGAGAGCAGGGGTGAGAGGGAGAGAGAGGTTGGAGAGAGAGAGAGAGGGAGGAAATTTTGGTAAAACAAGGAGTTCATGGTCAAAGTTACAATTATGTCATCTTCTAAAGAGAAATTTATAAATATAGAAAAATTGGATAACCTACAATTGTAAGTCGTGAGCTCACTTCACTATGATAGTCAAATTTAATGGCTTGACCACCATATAATTCACCTAATATATACATTGCTGCAGATTGATTATTGTTGAAGAGTATGTTTGGAGGGCATAAGAAAAAAAAAAGAGTATGTTTGGAATGACATTAGAATATGTTGTAACACTTTTCTAATGTCGGTGAATAAATAAGTTACAAAGCAAGTATTTCTCCAAACAAAGTTTGGGACTACTTGAAAATAGTCCTAATCGGTTTACAAACATGCATTGATAATATGGTGCTAGGAGCCGAACTGAAGTTTGTGGGGTTAAATACTTAAATATGATTTGTGTTTTATATGAAAGAGTTTGAAATATATGAAAGAGTTTGAAATTTTACGGTAAAAATAATTCTATTGTTTATAATTGATTCTACTTGAAGTTGGAATTTATAGCTTTTGCGTTGGGTTGAAATTTTTATATTAAATTTTACCTTAAATTTATTTTTAGAATAAAAACACTTAAACATAAATTATCTTACTTCAGACTCAATTTTAACAAAATTAATTTTATAAAATCAATTCAGTTAACATCAATTTTTGTCACTGTTAAACTAAACACACACTAGTTGTTGGATACCGTGACCACAAGTTCTATAGATTGGTACAATATATGGTGCCGTCTAGGGTGATGAAGTAAGAAAACTTCACCACCATGGTGAAGTGGGGTCAACAATAACAAGGGCCATTGATTTAATAATTTAATATTTATACGGATAGGATCAATTACCGGATAACTTGAGAACAGGTCATAGGTGAAGATAAATGGAATTGCAAAAGAGGTCACAATGTGTTACTTAATTAAAATAGTGGCAGAGTATTTTTTAAAATTTGATGCAGTGGCCACTAGTTATTATAATTACAATATCGCCCATAGAAATTTGTGAATTGTATTACGAGCCATTGAAAAATAAAATAAGGTCTAACAGTACTTTTTTTTTTGTTCCAAAATAAGGTATAAACATACAATTTTTGTGACAAAAAAATTATTTTTTTGATTATAAATAAATTAACGCTTTCACACTGGGTGTGGGAATTTATCCACAGTTGTGAACTCATCTGTTTCGTACTCTCTACTTTGGCATATGGGTCTAACGCTTACACACCGGGGATGGGAATTTATCCACAGCTGTGAACCACTCGGACTTTTACACTGCAGTTTCGGCCTTTGGTCAGACGTCCTCATACCAAGGATGGGATTTTTTTTCACAATTGTGAATGATTCTGACTTTGGTTCCTGTGTTTTTGGTTAATTGGGGGAATCTTGTTTTTGTTGTGGAAACTTTTGGACGTAATGCAAATGATAGATAGGGTTTGGGGTCCGAACTTAGGGTAGGATGTCTTTTCCTATAGTGATATTTTTGCATGCTAGCTCTCTATATATAATGGTAGGAACTCGATCGAATTTTGTACAAGACAAATTCTTTTGCTTTTTGATGTAGCTAATTGTGGGCATAATTTATGGTTAGATATAGTTGTTTTCTGTTGATTAATATTTTTTTGCTTATCGAAAAAAAAAAAGTGAGACAGTATGACTTTGGTCTATGACATATGCAAAATTAAAAATAAAATTGTCAACTGGTGTTTGGTGTAAGTGAGTTTGACACTGCATAACATTGTTCGTGGCCAAAATTATAGTTTACTCTATTTGAAGTTCATTGTTAAAATATATTTTACTTGATTAACAGTGTCACTGATTCTCTTTAATAATAATTTGGTGTAAGGGCCATGTTTCATATTAGTAAATCCAGTAAATGAATTTGTAATGGAAAAAATTGTAGAAGATTCGATTTTAAAATTATATTGACCAAACAATTAGATGGAAACATTATGGAGTATTAGTTGATATAAAAATTAATCAAAGAAAACAAAGTTTATTTTTTTAAAAAATAGTTTAGAAAGTTTGACTCTCAGGAGAAGGAATGGTATTGTTGTTCAAGCAAGTATTAGGTGTACTTAATTTTCTATATTTGTCGTCAACATAATACTTGTCATATATGATTGAAAAAACGTAACATTTAATCTGTGAAGAAAGAACACTATCATGTTAAATTAAAATTAACACTTTATTGTTGATGGAGCAACTATAAGGTGTTTAATTATATGAAGAAAATTTATTATGTTGAAAAAGAATGATAGGAAGTTAAAATAAAAATAAAAGATTATGCAGTCATAGGTTACGGGATCTGAAACCCTCTCCATGACACAGAAATGTTTGTTGTTTGCATTCCACAATATCTTGTTTTTTCTTTCAGAAAACCCACGAGCACTACCATACCAGTTATAAAACAGAAATGCCACCCCCAGATCTGGAAAATGTACTCTCAATATATCTTCTCTTGTTATTTCCTTGGGTTTGATTTTACCAAAGTCTTCAATGCAGTTCATTGCATATTCACCATCAAACTCATCTCCACCTTCCTCATTGCCCTGCCCTCCTCTCTCTTCTTCATCGCTTTCTTGTTCAGATGTCTCACTATCATCATTCTCAGAATATACATTCTCATCAGAGAGCAAATTATGATCCAGACCATGAATATTATAAAAAAAAAGCTAATTGTACACCGCACAAAATTTTTAAATCTAAAACAGACAACAAGTACAAAATCGCACAACTGATAATGCACACCTGGGTTGGCTGATTATTGCTCTGGTTTGTTGTCGAAATATCTCTACTACCACTGAACTGTGACTCGTCCATTACGGTCTCTCAATAATATGTATTCGTTGCCTCTATGTTGCCTTAACCCATACAAAAAGTGCGACATTAATATCAGTAATCCACAATCTGTCTACAAATATTTATACTTTAAAACCTTTCACAAATTGGTTCCTTCTACTTGTCATTATAACATACCAAAAGTTATAAATATGGTTCGATTTAATGATTTACGCTATGACCATCTTCGATTTACAGATCTGAGCTACCTAAACCTTAACTTTAACACACCACACTAACATTTACTTATTCACTTATTAAGTAGACCTCCAACCTACAATAACGACAACTACTACTTCAACCCCCACTTTTTTCAACAGCAGGATGCCCACCGAAAACTATTTCATCCACCATTTTCATAATCACTAAATACAAATTATTCTTTACTTTCTTCAACAAAAATCATACAAAATCATAGATCCACCGACACTAACCTTTTATTTCTGCGGAAAAATAGCCTTCAAACTTCGCCAACTGTAGACCTTTGCCACCTCGTCAAGAGTCCCTTTCTGGTCCGCCTTCGATGATCTTTCTCTCCACAGTACAGATCTTCTAACTTTAACACCACACACTGGGATACTAACTTCACTGGCCTTCTTCGAAGCACCGATGTCCAACTTAGTGAGAAGTACTCAAACTCCTCAGCAAAGTATGTGTTTATCCATACATGTTTGTCTCCAAACTGAAACAAAAGCTAATTAACCAGATATTTTCTATTTTTTTTATTTTATTGTAACTTTTATCTTTCCGGTCAAAAATATGATTAAACCAAACCCAAGGATTTCTCCTATATTGTGTGCAACTATCAGGGTCTGTGTGGATATAAGAATTTGTTGGGTAATATCTGAATTTGTCTTAACTTTGGAGGTCATTGTATGATAATGCATAAACCGGGACCACCTATTATTGCAGGTCAAGGGCCCACTTCACCATGGTGGTGAAGTTTTCCTACTTCACCACCCTAGAAGTCACCACAATATATATAACTCTTCAAAGCATTTGTTTTGGATTCCCCAAAATCATATTTAAAGTTCTCGAGGCCAAAACTACACAAAGATAGCTTTTGAAAGCTCCGTTCAAACACCCTTCCGACATGTTTTTTCCACGTTTGCGTTGAGTCAACCAAACACACATGAATTTTATAATTAAATCGACATATTAATTAAACTTTAAATAAATATTTCATATTATCAAAAAAATTAAATATTTCCAAACATTTTCCTTAAATACGATGTCATGATGATTGACGGGGAGTTTGGGCAATTAAGGTTGATTAGGCCAAAAACCACAGGGACAAAATTTATATACAGTGCGCTATGTGCTGTTTTTGTTGTTGTCCAATTAAAATAAAACATGTGGAAGGTTCACAGCAAGTCCACTAAAAATAAAACACCAAATCCCGCCCACCACAAATATCAAGGACTACCACCATCAACCGGAAGAGGAGCAACACTAACCCTTTGTTTGTTATGGGTGAAATAGAGAAGAGAGAGTTATAAGAGAAATAGGAGTTTTTCCTTGATTGATTAGAGAAATAGAAAAAAGAGAGAACAAAACTGTGGGACCTATGCCTTTTTGTAATCTTCGCCGAAATGCGAAGAAATAGAGAAGAGAAGCATCCATTTTTTTCAATTTCCAGAGATGCCCTTCTCTCTCATGCGTTGTTCTCAAGCCTACGCTGGTCTCAAATTCAATTACATAACAGTAGACTAAAACTTCCAAATTCATTTGTCGTTTGTGAGTGTACTCAAATAGGAACTATTTTGGTGGAGGATAATGGAGGAAAATCAGGGCTAAGCCGGTGGGTATGTTGGTGTAATGGTGTGCTGAGGAAGTGGCTGGGTAGAAGGTTGCGATTAAAATTTAATTAAATCAAAAACTAAAATTATAATTTAATTATATCCAACTAATAAATTCAATTATTAAAATAGCTTAAATAAGATAAACTAATTTAACTATTTAGAAAAATAAAAATTA
Source organism: Glycyrrhiza uralensis (assembly GCA_030159175.1). NCBI lineage: Eukaryota > Viridiplantae > Streptophyta > Magnoliopsida > Fabales > Fabaceae > Glycyrrhiza > Glycyrrhiza uralensis. Next base: position 38,612,381 of record BRZY01000007.1, on the reverse strand, counting down.
CATGTTGATTTATTTTAGTTGAAGGGTATTTTTGACCATTCAGAAAATATATCATTTCTCTCTTCTCATTTTCTCTCAAAACAAATGAAAGAAGAGAGATAAACACACTTTTTTTTTCTTTCTTTCTCTTATACCAAACAATACACTAAATCTACTATATTTTTCACCTCTTTCTCTCTTCTCATACTCTTTCCCACCTCTTTCTCTCTTCTCTATTTTTTTCACAACCAAACATAGGGTAAAACCCGCGTCAGTGTTTCTTCATCTTCCAGCACAACAATCTCCAATTTTTTCCCCTTTTCCTTTTTAAATTTTTCTTCACACACATAGCGTTATTGGTGACTCGTATTCTGCAGTTATGGGTTAGGTCTTTTGTCCAAGCTCGCCACAAGGGAGGAGATTACCTTTCTGAATCACAAAAAAAATGTTACCTTTGGATCATATGGGATTTTGAGGGTCCCATTATTTGTAATTATGGGTCTCTATTTGTTTTTGCATTTGGGTAATCTACAATTGTGTGTTATTTTGTAACTTCCTCTGTTGTGGTGGGGGGAAGACGGGACTCACGGGAGGGAGCCGAGGGGGGATGTGGTGGTGGGGAGGACGGCGTTGGAGTGCGTGTGGTAGTGTGCTGGCGTTCTACAAGGTGCGGCCCTGCCGGCAAATGCTGCGAAAGAGGCGGTAGAGGATGATAAAGGGACTTTTTTAGGAAAGTACCGTCATTCCAAAAATTAATTTGGAAAATACCAAGGTTTCATATTAATTAGCAATCTATTATTGTTTTTTTAGGTGAAAAATTCTCTCTCCCAAAATCGACTTCTCACAATCGTTTTTTCAAAATTTCCTAAGGAAAGTCCCCTTCCCCAAATCCGACTTCTCACTATTGTTTTTATTTTTTTTTTCAAAATTTGATATGGGAAGTCTCCTCCCCCAAAACTGAATTTTTGCCATGATTTTTTTATTTTATTTTATTTTTGTTTTATTTTAGCGGTTTTAGGTTTTTGTTAAAGTGGTTTATGGTATTATGTGATTTGTGATTTTAGGGTTTAGGTGGTTTTAGGGTTTTGGGATTATTATGAGGCTCCTCCACAAATTCCCGTGTTCACATGTCATCGCTGCTTGTTCATCAGTTTCCCACGATTACATGATATATGTGTCTCCTATGTATAAGTTGGAAAACGTCTTCAACGTTTACCGCGAAGAGTTCAGTGTGTTGTCCAACGAAGAATATTGGCCACAATATACTGGACCTCAAGTGTGCCACGATCTGCAAATGTGAAGGCTACCATAGGATCGTCCACAATCTACCCGCATTCGCACTGGGATGGATCAGGTAGAAATAAGTCGTCACACTAAAAGGTGTGGATTGTGTCGAAATGAGGGTCATACTAGGAATATATGTCCTAATTACAATCTTAGACATTCCACAAAGTAGGAAATGTGGATCGTTGTACCCCTTTTGAAATTTTAATGGTAATCATTTTATTGTATTATTATTTACTATTGAGGTTCTAGACTAACTTAATTATGGTAATTATTAATTAATAAAGAAAATAAGTTAATTAATTTAAATAACCCTAAAACCACCTAAACCCTAATACCACAAACCATTTAATACCATAAACCACTTTAGCAAAAACTTAAAATCGCTAAAATTAAACTAAAAAATGAAGAAGAAAAAATCATAGTGAGAAATCGGTTTTGGAGGAGAGGACTTCCCATAGACAATTTAAAAAAAAAACGATGATGAGAAGTCGGTTTTGGAAGAAGGAATTTCTCACATAAAAAAACAATAATATATTGCTAATTAATCTAAAAATCGTAATATTTTCTAAATTAATTTTTAGAAAAATGGTACTTTCCTAAAAAAGCCTGATAAAGGAGGGGTTGCATGTGCAGCCGCCACTCATCGGACCTTCACTTTGCTATGGCGCTTCGCGGGTGGAGTTAGAATCCTTACCATTTATTTTTTTTTTCTATTTTTTTATTATTATATTTTTAAGGAAAATAAATTATATAAATGTGATATATAAGTGTCATTTATTTTATTTATTTCTCTAAAAATATGGTAATAGAAAAAATAAAAAAAATAAATAGAGAGAATTCTAACTCTTTGTAATGTGGGGGTGGCATTTGGTGTTTCATTTTTAATGGACTTACAGTGAACCCTTTATGTGTTTTATTTTAAGTGGACAACGGTAAAAATAGCACACAAGGCCACTGTATATAAGTTTTGTCCAAATCACAGGATCTGCCATTCCTTGATCCCCGTCGGTGGTGGACCCATCCTTTTCCTTTGGGCTCGATTCCAAACCGCGCCATCACGCTCGCTCGGCAGTTGATATTCCCGCACAGTCCAAAGGAGAAACCCGTCACTTCACGCCCTACATGTTTTTTCTTTAAATATAAAGGGTCAGAGAGAGAGATACGTGAAACAGAGGTGAGTGAGAGAATGGCGAGATCGCCAAACCGCAGTCGCAGAAAACCGCACTGGAGAAGAATGACGGATCCTGACGCTTCCAACAAACCCTTCCCTCCCCCTCTATCCCTCTGATCCACTTCGACTCTTCCACACATACAGACACAGCACGCTCCATCGATCGCTTTCATTGCCTCCAGGTTTGCTCTCCCCTCCCCATTGCATTTTCTGCGCTCTTTTTTAATGCGGGGTCAACACCGCGTTTTTTGTTATTGTTCTCTCTCTCTCTCTCTCTCTCTGAATGGCGTGTGTGTGATGTGATCGATCCTGGATCGTGTGTTACAGGGATGGCTGAGGTGGGGAAAATATTGTACATGGTGGTGGTGGACGAAGCTGAGAAGAAAGACAAAGGGAAGGAGTCCTTTCGCTATACTCGCCCCGTTCTACAGAGCACACTCCAGCTTATGGGATGTAAAGCGCGTCATGCCTTCAAGGTACATACACGTGTATCCATATCTTGTGTTGTTCTAATTCTATTCGATAATTTAGTTATGCAAATATCTGTGGGTTAGACAATCCGCTCGTTCATTAGGCGAAGCGAGTTTTTAATTAAGGTTAGGTTGTTGATGTTGTGGATCTTAATTTATCTTCTTAATTTGTCTGGATTATCTGAAAGTGAAACTGTTGGAATGGACCGTTTTGGTTGTGTACCGAGCGAGCGCTCTTTGTCCTATCCTGTCTGCACTTGTGCTTTAACATTTTGGCATTTTTCCGGGATACAATTTGGTTGACTATAATGGTGTTGTGCCGTCGTTTTGGACTGTGTTTGTCATTACAGGAATGGTTTTCTTCCACTGGCCGATATGCGGCCGATCAACCATGTGAACTGTTTTGTTATCCGGTCTTCATGTCTTGTGCCTATGGAGATGACGAGAAGAATGTCTGATGTGTTGTGCTTCATAAAACTATGGAAGGGTTTGACATGCATATAAAATCCATCTTTTTCTTCATTCTTCGTGTGTTATTTATTTATCATTAAGTTTTAAGTGAAAGATGATGCGGTTAATTGAGTTTTTCATGGTTGAGTAACTACTGTGGCTCAAATTCGGATATTTTTTTTTCCAGTATTATTCACTTCAATGGACCATAGTGGGTTATGTTTATTCAGTTGTAAAGGGAAATTTATGTTGCTTATGATGCAAAGGATTATTCGGGTTTTTTTAGCTGATATAATTTGGTTAGTCATTACCCATTATATCTTTATATGTCTGTCTAAAATTTACTTCTACTGTTTAATGTCTTGTACGTCTAAATGACCCTTTGATTGAAAGTTATTCCTCATATATCTAATAACCATGACTTTTTTCTGGACCTTTGTATATAAAATTATTCTGAATATGTTTTCGTCTTTTCAGATCAGCCAAAGAGTTTTTGAACTCACAAGGAGTGGGAGTTCTACTGATGCTTTACAGACTGAAGGAATGGTTTTCTCAGGTCTCGATCCTTCTAAAGGAAATGTGAAAAAAGATTGTCATGAAGCTGCTGGTTGCCTGGGTAAAACAGATTTAGGCAACCATTTACTGTTAGGGAAAAACTATATAAGTAAGAGTGTACCATTTGAGTTGTACAAAAGGCGTACAACTGCATTTGTTCGGAGAGAAACCTTTCTAGACATTGTCTGTGATGTACTAGCTGAGTACAAGTATGTAGGTCCCAACCAGAGAGCAGATTTGATGCAAGCTTGCAGGTATTTATAATTATAACTTTATGGAAACTAATTTGATCTACAAGAACTCAATAGAAACAAAAAAAAAAAAATTGATTATTGTTGCGGCATCTGCTATGATGCAATGGAACCTGATATTTAGATGGTTAGAGACTGTTTGACATGATTTTTTTTTTTGTGGCAAGGTTTTTAGTGAATATCCAATTTGTTTATATTCATATTCATTCTCAAATCCATGAGTTGTTTCACCAAAGTCTAAAGTGCTTATATTTGACAGAAGAGGCAGAAAATCTGCTGTTGAAGAGAAGTAAGGAATTGTACTTCTTCAAAGAAGCAACAGTAGAAACTAAAAAAAAAATTATATAAAGTTGGTCATTTTTTTAATGGAAGTGTTTTGAGAAAACGTCAAAGCGATTTTCAAGATAGTGGCAATCTCACAGTATGGCCAAATGCGTACATTGAAATATGCAGGGACTATTTTTAAGACGAAAAACTTGCTTCCATTTTGGGTTACTATGCTTTTTTGTTCCCTCATAGTGGTGAAATAGTATTGCGTATCTGGATGTGGTATTGTGGTTGCAGTTAGGTGTTTAACTTGCTGCTCTATCATGCTTGTATAACACTACATTCCTTTTAATATCTTTAAGCTAGTTTGGGGTAATTTGTTGCTATTAACATGTGAATTATATATTGAATGAGCAATCAGAATCATTGTTCAAAGCATATGGAAGCCCATGATATGCTGCTTCATTCTTTTATCTTGCCCTGGAATATTCTCTGCAACGCTTAAATTGCTGCCACTCTTATTGTATTTGATCTCTATGTTCAAATGACAGATTCTTCACATTATGTGGAATCTGGATTGATTTGCAAGAAACTTAACAATGGGAGAATGATAGATCTCTCTATTTTTCATAGGATAGGCAAGCCGATTTGATTCTAGTTGCCTGAATAAACAAATTCACTTTATTTCTGCTGTTTGTTTTTGTAATATTTTCTGCCTCCATTTATGTTCTATCTAAAAACAAAATATTGAAAGACTAAATGTACCTTTGTGGTTGTTTTTGTAGAAAACTTTTTTCCCTTCTGGGTGAAATTACTGAGTTTTAATACGAGTACACCATGCTAACAGTTGTAACTCACTACAATTTAGTTAAATTTTATACTCACAATTTGTCACGGGTTTGTAAAACAGTATAATTTTCCCTCTTACATTTGTGACTATTTTCTTTGGTGGCAGGATCCGGGAACGGAAGGAATCCGTGACAGTGCTGTTGTGTGGCACCAGTGGCTGTGGCAAATCCACATTGTCTGCTTTGCTGGTATCTTTGCATACAGAAGTAGTTGTCTTTTTGCAAGAACAAATATGTAGTGCTAGTTTTTTACTTAGTTTGCGGTAGGGTATGTAACTTGTAGTGATTAATGAAATTGAAACTTAGTTCCATTTATATCTTATGGTTCAATAACTTCAGTTCTATTTATATCTTCACTTCAGGGCAGTCGGTTAGGAATCACAACAGTGGTATCAACCGATTCTATAAGGCACATGATGAGAAGTTTTGCTAATGAAAAGGAAAACCCATTGTTATGGGCCTCTACCTACCATGCAGGCGAGTGTTTGGATCCAATTGCTGTTGCAGAAGCAAAGGCCAAAAGGAAAGCAAAAAAGCTGGCTGGTGTGTCACATTCACTTCCCAAGGACGAAGTAACTGAGGGTCATAATTCTAGCAAATCTGATATACGGACAGTGGAGGTGGGCTCTGGTACTACTGAATTGCTTAATGCAAAACAAATGGCTGTTGAAGGATTCAAGGCACAGAGTGAAATGGTGATTGACAGTCTAGATAGACTAATCACTGCCTGGGAAGAGCGAAAAGAGTCTGTTGTTGTTGAGGGTGTTCACTTGAGTCTCAACTTTGTTGTATGTCTGATTCTCTTTTGGGTCCTTCGATATTTCTTCTTTTCTTTTGTATGTCGATCATGTGTTATTTTCATCTTTACATAACAGCACTAACTTAACGTCATGCAGATGGGGCTCATGAAGAAACATCCTTCAATAATACCATTCATGATATACATTACAAATGAGGACAAGCACATGGAACGATTTGCTGTACGCGCAAAGTATATGACCCTGGACCCAGCTAAAAACAAATATGTAAAGTATATTAGAAACATACGAACAATCCAAGATTATCTCTGTAAGCGAGCTGACAAGCATTTAGTTCCCAAAATAAACAATACAAATGTTGACAAGAGTGTAGCAGCCATCCATGCTACTGTCTTCAGCTGTCTTCGTAGGCGTGAAGCTGGGGAACAGTTATATGATCCTATTAGAAATACTGTAACTATTGTTGATGAGGAATATAGAAATCAATGTGTGGCCAATTCTTTGAGCTCTAAAGGAATGTTTCAATTGATCCAAAGAAAAGGTTCTTCAAGGCATCTTATGGCTCTTGTAAATACTGATGGATCAGTGGCAAAGGCTTGGCCTGTTAATACAGTGGACAGTAATGGAAAGCCTATATGGGGCCACGGACAAGAGAGTGGAATTGGAAATCCAATGTACGGACCCTTGTGGATTGGTAAGGCAGAACCTGTAAACCTTCAGTTTGGTTTATATGGAATCAGTGCTTGGCCCAGTGATGGTGGCACTAGTCGCGCTGGAAGTGTTGATGAGTCAAAAGCTGATGGGACTGATACGGGTAGTAGATATCTATCCTCCTGCTGTAGTTCGCCAAGGCTGTCTGATGGACCTTCGAAGGAGGTAAATTTGAATATTTTGTTGATCTCTCTGTTCAACATGAAAATTAATGGCTTGTTAGTGTCAAATGGGAAAATATTGACTATTAAAATTTATTCCCTCATTTGTTTTTTTTTTTCTCTTTGGTATAATTTTTTTAGCTAAAGGAGGAGGTTTCGGTGCATGGTAGTGATGAAGAGATTGATGATCAACTAGAGGTGGGCAGTGATGATGATTTCAGTGACGATGGTGACAAACATATTCATGAGGAGGTAGACTTAATTAAGTATATATGTTGGACCTAAATGATTTACCTATTATAATATAATGTCTGTATATTTGACGAATTGACTCTTGGTGCTGAATTTATTACTAAAATAGTGAATGACTCGGTTGCATTGCTTAAATTTGTGAAATTTGGCAAATGCCAGAGCTTATGGTATGGAACTATTCTTTGGGTCATTCCTAATTTTTGTATCATTGTTGTGCAGGTGGGCTCAGTCGATGAGGAATCTACAAAGTCTGATGAAGAGTATGATGATCTGGCAATGCAAGATGTGGTGGAAAATGGATATTGGTCAGACGATGATGAGGAGTTCAGGAGTAAGTTTGGTACTGGTCTTGGGGACCTAGGAACTAAAATGCATGGGAATAACAAGTATCGTCAAAACCTGGATCTCTTCCTTAGAACTAGATCAAGTGACCCAGTGCCGGAGCCCTTGTGCTCATATTCCTCTTTGCTTATGGAAATGGAAAAGGGTGAAAGGAGATTGCCACCATCTGGCAAAGCCAAGTTGAGAAAACGTTCTCTTAGTATTTCGGCATTGGGAAAGGGTAGTTCAGCAATCCAAGATCCCATTCTTTCTGGTGCTCCTCAAAGGTAGCAGGATGTCCAAGTTCCCACTCTTTCTGGTGCTCCTCAAAGTTACAGGGATATTCGTTCTTTAGTCCAAGTCCTGACAACTATCCCACTTTGTTCTCCTATGCATTTTGACTTGAGGAACTTTGTATCTCACGTGTCCCATTGTCTATAGTAAGGTCTCTTGAGTTTTTTTTTTATCAATACTATTTTATTTGGTATCGAGGAGCAATTTTATTTAGATTGGGTGTTGCGAACACTAGTGAGATTTTGCTTACAGTCTTTACAATGGAATTGGCAGAAGCAAACGTGTGCTCGAATTACGATGCATAGTTGCGGTTTTGTAAAACGATATTCAATTTGCAGTTTTGTTAAATGATCAAGTTTTTCCAATCTCCGGGCTCAATATTTTGGCAATGAATTAAGGATTTAATTTATATGCACTATCAGTGTAAAAGGCTTTTACACACACAACCAATGAGATTTTACTATTTGTCCATGTCATCTTATTGAATAAAATAAATTAATTGAATTTAAATTAAAAAACCTAAAAAGAATCCTAGTACGTTCAGCCGTTCAGGTCGTGCTTCTTCCCTGTGTCTCACGCCAAAAAAGAATCCTAGTACGTGCTGGTTGTGCTCCTTCCCGGTGTTGTCATCTTATTGAATAAAATAAATTAATTGAATTTAAATTAAAAAACCTAAAAAGAATCCTAGTACGTTCAGCCGTTCAGGTCGTGCTTCTTCCCTGTGTCTCACGCCAAAAAAGAATCCTAGTACGTGCTGGTTGTGCTCCTTCCCGGTGTCTCACGCCACCTCCTCCTCTGTAGTGCTCTTGTGGAGGTGAGTTAATGTATTATCGTTAAGCACATCGTTCTCCTTCCCACGGTATATATCTTTTGGTGTGTCAAACAAGTAGTGTGATACATATATTATTGGGTGAGTCAAACAAACTACTAAAATTCATGAATATATAACAGAGCCGTGTAATACATATCATTGGGTGCTAAGGCACAATATAAGTGTGATACGTCGTTCCTTTTTTGCTTCCTTGTCATTATTATTTATTGTTTCGTTGTTATTGTTTGTGTTGAGAAAGTCATATGCTAACTTATTAGAATTGTTTGTGCTTCTATGATAGGTCTAGATATGACAGACATGAATGGAGATTGCTCCTTGATTAGCTCTGATGATATATTGGAAAGTGCTATAAGTATGGACCCTCTCAATACTGAAGTATCATTACAGCCCCCCTTAGAGCCCTTTGAAGGAATGGAGTTTGCATCAATTGAAGATGCAAGGAATTACTACACAAGGTACGCAAAGAACAAAGGTTTTAGCTTTCGCATGGGTCGTGTTACTAAATCAAGAACAAATGGTATGATAATTGGTCAAGAGATGCTTTGTTCAAAGGAGGGGTTTTGAGCAAAAAAGTATGCAAAAAATAAATAAAAATAGAAGCCTTACAGCACATGATGAAACAAGGGTAGGATGCAAGGCAATGGTATATGTAAGGAAAAATGAAGATAAATGGATTATTTCTAGGTTTGTAAGGGACCATAATCATGCACTATTTTCTCCGCGAAGTTCACAGTTTCTTCGAGTGCATAGAAAGAAAACAAGAGTACAAAAAAAACTTATTGATGTGCTTGATGATTCTGGTTTGGGCCCTAGCAAAATAACATCAGTTTTATGTACTGAAAGTGGTGGTGTTGGTAATGTTGGATTTAGTCAAGAAGATATTATTAATTACCTAAGTGTGAAGAGACAAAAGCAATTAGAAAAAGGAGATGCTCAGTTGATGTTATCATATTTTAAGAATTGTCAATTGAAGAATACTGGATTTTTTTATGCATTACAAATGGATGCAGAAGGACAATTGGCCAATTGTTTTTGGGTTGATTCAAGGTCTAGAATGACTTACAAGTATTTTGGTGATGTGGTGACTTTTGATCCAACATACTTGACAAATAGATACAAAATGCCTTTTGTTCCATTCACTGGAGTTAATCATCACCAACAATCCATTCTTTTTGGTTGTGCTTTGTTATGGGATGAAACTGAAGAGAGTTTTGTTTGGTTGTTAAGTACTTGGTTAGAAGCAATGGATGGAGTTTGTCCTAAAACTATTATCACAGACCAAGATACTGCTATCACCAATGCGGTTGCAAGGGTGTTTCCAGAGGTCAATCATCATTATTGTATGTGGCACATTGAGAAAAAAGTTCCGGAGTACCTAAACTATATTTATCATGAGCATAGTGAATTTAAAAGTCACTTTTTCAAGTGCATTCACAATTGTATTACTGTTGAAGAATTTGACTCTGATTGGGAAGCAATGATAGACAAATATGAGTTGCAAGATAATAAGTGGCTACAGAAGATATACTCTATTCGAGAAAAATGGATTCCTGCTTATATACGTCACAGTTTTTGTGCTGGAATGTCCACTACCCAAAGGAGTGAAAGTATGAACAAGTTCTTTAAGGATTTTTTGAATTCAGGTACTCCATTGGGCAAGTTTGTGACACAATATGAGAAGGCTCTTGATGCACGTTATAACAAGGAAAGAGAGAAGACTTTCAAAACAATGAATTCGAAACCACTTTTGCGAACTTTATATCCCATGGAAGAAGAAGCTTCGAGAAGTTACACAAGAAAGATGTTTAGGATATTTCAAGATGAGTTGGTTGGCTCTCAAATGTTTATTGCAGAGAAAGTTGAATTTTCTACTGAAGTGTCCACATACAAGGTTCATGAAATTTACAAAGAGAAGCCTAACTATTATGTGACTTTTCATGTCATTTCAAAAGAAGCAAATTGTAGTTGTCACATGTTTGAATTTTTGGGTATTCTCTGTAAACATGTGTTGAATGTATTCCTGAAAAAAAAGGTCTATTCTTTACCTTCACAGTATATTCTACGTCGATGGACCATTAATGCTAAGAAGGAGAAAGTTAAAGGATTGACAAGTGAAGACTTTCAGGAAGGCAACAAAAATGGCTCTAGTACTTTATTGTTTAATAGTGTTATGGTTCAATCTCTTGAACTATCTGAAAGAGCTTCCCGATCAGAAAAGCATCATGATTTTGCAATCCATGGTTTGCAAAAATTAATTGAAGAACTTGATCAATTAGAAATTGAAGAACCAAAGGAAGATTTTGGCAATTCGACATCTAAGGTTATTCCTAACATCTCCAATGAAACTATAACTTTGCGTGATCCTCCACTTGTGGCAACTAAAGGGCGTCCACGAACTTTGCGAATGAAAGGTAGCTTGGAATTGCTCAAAAAAGGTTCTTCCACTTGTGGTTATTGTAAGAAGAGAGGTCATAACAAACGTAAATGTCCAAGTTTAAACCAAGCAATGTATGTTAAATTAAAACACAAAATACATGTAAATGTCTTGTTAGTTATTGTTTTTCATTATTACTACGTTAAGGTGGATGCTTAATTGACACACCATCCTTTTCAGGTGTGATATTATTAATGGTCAATTTCCAAACTCTAATATTGAAGCTTCTAGTTTGGTTGATTCAAAGGTAACAATATTACTTCATTATTTGCAATTATTTATCATTACTATTTTTATTCTAACAATGTTTTGTTACTATTTTACATTGTAGGAAATTATGGAAGCATAATAACCACTCTCAATAAGGTCTGAAGATTCATAGTGCAGTGGATAGTACCTGACAGCTGCCATTACTTTATGTTACAAGATACTATAGTATTTAGGTTTTTTTCGGCTTTATATGATACAATGTTCTTGTTTTGGGATTTTTTTTTTGGTCAAAGGGATTTTTTTTATACATATAGATATTGATTTTGTATTGATATTGGGCTTTTTTCAGCGAAGATATTGATTTTATATACAATACAATTGATTGATAACTTTTCTACTTAAGATCGTTTATTGACCAGTTTATCAAAATAAAAAAAAATTTAATAATGCAAAGCTGCTAAGAAAAAGCATATTCAGTGCAAAGAGACTAACAAAGTTTGTTTACTATAAATTCTGCTTCTCTCTTTTTATAAGATTATTAAGTTGTCTTTTCTTCCCTTCTATCTTGCAAATTGTGCAAGACACAAATAGCTATAATACACATTTTTTTGAAAAGATAAATAAGTATCTATATTATTAAATAATAGCAATACCAGCACAAGATATGCTGGCTGCTATGAAACACCAATTACATGAACATGTTGCAACACCAATTACAAAGCAACTTTGCCACCCCAATACAAGCAAAAGGTCACAACCCGGTTCCTTAGGTGAGGTTAAAACAAGCAATACACATAGACAATGAATTTATATGTAAATCATCCAAAACCAACAGCATCAGCTTCTGATAAAATCGCTCCTATGCCCCTGTTATGCACACATAGACCTGATTCTGCATTTTAAAATCCACCTGTTATGCAGTTTATGTATCACCAAAACTAAGTAAGACAAGCAATGGGATTTCCATTCCAGTAAGCCAATGGATATGAAAACCCCTTCACTTCACTTCTTAACCAATTCCAAACTTGAACTTTTGCAGACTCCACTATTTCAGCAACTTTGCAATTCTTTGTTCTGAAAATTAACTTGTTTATACTCTGACACCATAACCTGGATTAGAGACAAAGTTGAAAACGAGAAGGTGAAAGAATTAAAAAGGGGAGTACTGAGTAGTAAGTTCAAATTATAAGCTGCAGTGAAATGTACATATTTACAAACAAAATCATTTTATAACTTGCATAATAGAACAAGTTCTTTATTCACAAGTAGCAGAAATATCAAAGCACCAATATTGCATGAGTGAGCATCTAGGTGCGTGATTATTGTTGTACTGGAAAGACAATAAACATCTTCTAAGGCAATCATTGGATTTTTCTACCAATAACAAGACAAAAATCATTAGAGTAAGTGGCAAATTACTAATAACAGAACAAATAAAATATGGCCTATTTGACTATTGCTGGCTTTAGAGGATGATCATTATCTATCATATTGACTGTTCCAATAATCAAAGGGGACCAAAAAGTACAGTAATAGGCTACAATAGCGAAACCTACAAAAAGAGTATCGTCGGGCAATTTTAAAGCTAAAACCCCACAAGAACTAACTTAAAAAAATAGACCCAAAACAGAACAAGGCTAACAACAGCCTCTAAACATCATCCATAAAAGTCCCTCGAAGTCTCAAACCCCCCGAGAAGTCGATCTCTGACTTAACTTTATGAGGAAACAAAGGCAAAGATCAAAACAAATAACAAGAGGAATATGAAATACCAGGTCATCGAAATCATAAAAAATCATAGAGAAATTGCAAAAATTTGATAGAAATCAAGAAAGCACCGCAAAAAGGGTGACGGCAGGGAAAACCGGAAAAGGGTGAACGTGGAGAGAGAGAGAGAGAGTCGTGCTGGTCGCTGAGCATAATGAGGATTCCTTTTAGTTTTTTTTTAATTTTAATTCAATTAACACCTTTTAGTGGATATAATGATGTGGCAAAATTCTGAAACCTAATTGGACATTCGTGTAAAGCGCGTTTACACTGACAGCGTATGAATATTAAACTCATGAATTAAATAGGGTGTATAAGAAATAAGAAATGTAGTTGAATCTAGTCCTTCCTTTGAGAATGAAAATTTTTTTTCATCGTAGATTTTTACGTGATCAGTTGATTGATATTGTGTTTTTTTTTATTTTCTTTATAAACTCATCGTTTTAATATATTATTATATACGTTTTTAATATATACAAAAAAAATACATATATTTAGACTATATTTAGTCTAAATACATATATTTTTTTACTTATATTTAAAAATGGACAGAGTTTCTACTGTCTACAAGAGGAATAGACAAGTAAAAGAATCCATTGTCAAATATATATGTTGATTTCATTTATTCATTTATTTATTATATTTATTCGCGGTCTCCGGTGGAATTTTCCAACTATATATACATTAAAATTAAATGCGTGCTATAATTGGGATTATTACAAGTCCTTTGCACAAGAGATAATTGTAATAAAGTTTGCAAACTTTTGATTTTTTTTCCTAATTAAACTCTTGATGGACCTCATCTTTGCAATTGATTCATTTCACTTCTATAATTAGTGAGATAGATGACCGTGCATTTGTAACACAACAATTCAGTACCAAATATATAAGCTAAAATTTAAGAAATATCATTTATATATATGTTATTTGCAGGAAACCACCTTGGGTTTCGAAACTTGCTAACATAACTCTCTAAATTTTAAAAAACTGGGAGATTTTCTTTTTTCTTTTTGATTAAATACGGGTAAAACAAAAATATTAAGGAAGGCTACAGCCTAACACATCTTCAACCCACCAAAAAAAAAACGAACACATCTTCACGAAGTAAAAGAGCCAACTGGGGAGGAGTCCTCTCTAAAATGTTCCAAGAAAAAGAACTCGAGTGGTCGAGATATTGAGAGGGGTGCATCAGATCTGAGCGGAGCGTGGTACAAGAGTTCCTTAATGATTTAATTATTGAGCTGTTCAAAGTTAGGAGGGTTTTTATTTTTATTTTTGCAATATTTACAATTCAATGACTAAATATTTTTTTGGTAAACCAAATTGCATTTTAATAAGACAGTAAGCACAAGAAGTGCCATGTCTAAAGATGAATACATAGAATTGTTTATGAACGCAACTTCCTGCCTTCTCAAATGAACAAGTCCCACACTTGAATATATCACCTCTCTAAAAAACGTCAACCCAAATTAAAAGGTATTTATAAAACATTTTTCCAGTAACCTACATTATCTCAAAGGAGAATCAAGTCATATATATGAATGTGATCAATTAAATGTGTTTTTTGTGATCAGTCAGATGAGTCCGATATTTATTTGTTTTGTCATTGTCAGTTTACAGCTCGAATTTGGTACTCATATTCAGTTGGTTGGGTGTGGTGTTTATTGTTCAAGAAAATTTACTTGAGCTATATATATGTGTTCAGAATTTGTTCTGGTCTTAGCAGGTTTAGGGGCAAATTAGTTCGGGGATTGATCTGGAATGCATTAATTTGAGCTATTTGATAGCATAGGAATGAGATTAACTAACTGTAACTTATGTTTATACTTGGTACTTGAATCCAAAAGAATGTATTGCTATTATGCATGATAGGCTTATTATCTTATCATGTATGTATCTAAGATAACTAGCTCTGTATATGGATAAAAGTAACCGGCCTTTTATACTCTCTGTAGTTCATTTTCCTTTCAAAATAAATGATTATATATGGATATTTGAGTAAGATATATTTTTGTTATGATTATGTAAATATGCTACGATATCTTTTTTACATTGTATATAGGATTTGTATACGGGCTTCATAGAATAGGTTAAGGAATTAAAGATAAAAAAAAAAAGATAAACGAAAAGAAATGATATCTTGAAGAATAAATAATCATTCAGTATATATTTTCATTTTTTAAATAAATAAGAAAATTTAATAAAAATAATAAATGTTTCTAGAAGATATTGAACACTGAGCGCGAATTACAAAATAAACATTTTTATAATTAAGACAAATTTTCTATGCTCAAACTAATTAATCAAAATAATACAATCAGGAGAAATTAATTAAATTAGATAATCAAAATCCGGGCTACAGCTAAATGAAAGTGTATTTTTTTTATTATTCTGAAAATTGTGGGGGGGGGGGGGGGGGGATGGGGTGACTTTGCTGTCTAGGAATGACAACGGGTAGGGTACTATAGTCGTCCCCATACCTGCAATTTTAAAAAATTCATACCTGGATCTGTACTCGCGTTGATAGCAACTTTGATCCCCGTATCCTTACTCTCTGGGTACCTAGGTATTCCCGCACTTTAACTTTGAAAATTCCAATGCAATACATAATATTATGTCCAAAGGACGCGTGAAGGAATTCGCCGGTGAAGGACGCTAGAACAAGGCAAAACGATGTCGCTGCAGGAGGCTCGTCGTAGCCAGTCAAGGAAGCGAGACAATAACAACGCTCGATCTTGAAGGAGACTCATCGTCGCCAGTTAATGATGGTGAAAGGCACGGTGAAGCAATTAGCTCGTCGTTGTCAACAATAATAGTAAAAGGCACGGTAAAGGAAAGCAAGGAACCAAAAAAATGTCTCATGGCGAAGAAAAGTAAAGAAAGAAATGTATCTCACAACTACAGTGTCTTGTGCATGGGTTATTTTAGGATTAGGGATCCAACTCATCTAAAGTGTGCAATCCACTTTAGAGTTTAAAATAAGTAATATCAAATCAATGTTTAATATTACAAGTACATGCATAACAAATCATGAATGTGTTGGAATATTAATCTTTGATTTTATTATTAGTGGTTAATGTTACTTAATTTACTAATTGCTCACTTTAGAGGAGTCAAATCCTTAGGATTATGGAGCTTGTAGGTTTCATTAAAAAATTTATTAAAATTAATATTATATATACATATAAAAATAGAACTATAAATAAAAAACATGTATATGTATGTGCGGGTCTGGGGCAGGATGGATACTAAGATACCCGTACCCATTCCCATCAAAATTTACGGGTAATTACCCGTATCCATGCCCGTATCCATTAAGCGGATAATTAGCCTCCTCATCGTGGGTAATTTTTGCAGGTACTCAATGGATATGGGTCCAATTGAGATCACTATTGCTGTCGAAGGAGATGGTATGCATGGGCCCCAATAGTCCTTGAGTTGCATGTACATCAGTATGGCATACGCTGGAACGTACGATACATATTGGGGACCAATAGCCCCCACTTAATAATAACCAAAAAACCAGGAAGGAACCGCTAGGTCCACTTCTCAAATTCATTTCAAGTTTTCTGACTTTGTACAGACAATGATTTTCTTGGATAATCTATGTAGATATTTTTGTTAATCAATTTAATTGTTTTCTTTATTAGCATAAAAGAAAAACTAATTGACGTTCTTCTAATTAAGATCACAAAAGGGATAGAAAGAAACTAACTCATGTTGAGCTAGCTAAAGGATCGATCGGGGAATGCCAAATTTGCAGAGAATTTAAGCAGCATTATTTCTAGTTAGCTCAAATTAAGGTTTAGAAAAGAAAACTATAACACATTAATCCTGGCGCAGGGTACGTACGAGAATTAAGTTGTAAAATTCAAACTCCAATCGAGAGGCATCCATTAGCTTGGCATTCATCATCACAAAATGCAAAATTGCTGTCAAGCTTACTCTTTCATACATATCAGCAGGAAGATATTGGAACGCAAATTAATTTATTTGAAAGAAAAATTCATATCATGTTTCTTTTTCTGACTACGTGCAAATTGTGCAGAAGTATAAAGTTTTTGTTAAAAAGTAGTCATGATATTAGAAAGAGTGTAAAGTTTTTGTTAAAACAGTGTAAAGCATATTATAGAATAGTTTCAAACCATAGACACCAATTAAGCAATACAAGGTAATATGTAGGATTAATTAAACCAATCAAAAAATAAACAGGGGTCATCCGATGATTCACCTAGCTAGAATATGGAAAACCAATGTGGACCTCATCATCATTCCCACTTGAGACGTTGTATCGATGAGAATCTCAATCAGAACATTATTTTGTACGAAAGGATAGAACTTATTCAAACAAAACAATGAGCTGAGCATCCCTACTTCAAATATGGATCCCTTGATAATAGTTTAGATTCTAGACAGACTGAGTGAATCCCATTTGCCCGCCCTTCGTGCTTTGCTAAAGGAATATATATATATAGACATTGGATGATGGAAGAAGCAATATGTAGTACATGGTGGAGGCATGTGATTGTGTCCGTTTTGACGCATAAAGTTACCCACAACTTGTGTTAGAAATATTGGAAACGGGGAAAAAGTGACCTTGTTTTGCATCTTTTTGAAAATTATAACACAAGATAGGTTTGATATATAAATGGGAAGCTATATAGCATCTATAAATGTACAACAAGTCTTAAATATTGTACTTATATTATTATTGAACTACTTTTTAATTAGATAATGTAATAAGTTGAATCTAATTATTAAGTTATTTGATATTATATAAATGATCAGGTATATGTATTAAATTTTAGATAATTCATATAAAATCAAACGGTTGAAGTTATAAAATTCATTATTTTTGCGTGTAAAAAGAAGTGATCCTTTAATCGGAGTTCCCTTTTATATTACAGTGCTTATAGCACAATATTATGCAATATGGCGTCCCAACATTTTGTGTTTTTTTAATCAAAAATTATTAAGAGTACTAGAGATACTCTAACCCATGTACACAAATGACAATTAAAAAAGCCCAACACAACTGCAAAATGGAACACACTGGGGATTACTGAACCATTCTGCATAATTACAATCTTCCGGCCTCCTCCTAGTCCCAACATTATTTGTATGATTAGATATACCGCGACAGCTAACAACGTAAGTTTAAAATTGATGGAATGATGTTGTTTCTGTGTCTAATTGAAGAATATTAATGATATTCTTTCAAGCTAATGTATATCATGCGCGCGAACAAGCTGGAAAACCAAGGAATTATTGCATGAAATGTATACATCCTAATATGAATTAAAAAGTAAGTGATAACCAAAAGTAATGAAACGTATACATAATCTTAAAATTGAGATCAAGCTTACGAAAACAAAGGCATCACCGCGTTTGAATTAAGTTATTTTGTATTTTAAAAATGTTTATAATCAAAACCAAAAGAAGTCAATGCCCCAAATAACCAAACATGACTTAAATTGGCCAGGAAAAAAAAAGAATCATTATACCTTTATATAATATTAGTATTTTTATAAAAAAAATATATGTTAATTACAATTGATCTGTGCATCATCATATAAGAATTCAAAGAAATCAATAACAGTACTGACAAACAATTCTGAGAGGAAGATGATATATTGGAGAGTGGGGGTCTTTTTTTTTAGGAGGTAGCATGTTGGTTCATAAACAATTCTTTGTATTCACTCTGGGCACTCCAATTGTGTTTTCAGTCTTGTGTAATGTAATTTGGTTTATCAAAAAAAAAAATTATCAGTCCTGATAAAATATACTATACAGGTATAAGAAGTGCTGCTTCCTGTATATATACATAACATCGTGTATGGAATGAATATTTACCAAAGATCAATGTGAACCAGGAGCTATTGTACTATATGACCAGATTGAGTTGGTTTCCATATTGTACTAACTACATTATCTAATATATGAATTTGGTTAAATTAAAGATCAATTATAGGTTATCCTGGATTGAGCTTCATCAAGCTTCATCTAATTAATTAGCAGCAATATAACTAATAATAACTAGGTAATAAAAAGAAAAAGGGATCAATCAAGAGACACCCAATCCAAAGTCCTAGCTTGTTAATCAGAGATATATATCATATGATCATATCCTCCTTAATTTAAATTAAATTTTGCTAAAATGATGAATTTATTAGGGTCACGGGAAAAGGCCGGCATCACCTGAATAGTGAAAAAGAGACACTACTGTCTATATGTCAGTGGAAACCAAAGCAAAATAATGGCTCCTTATGAATTTCCCTACCAATTGATCAGAGAGAGAGAGAGAGAGTGCGTAGGTATAGTACAATGAAATAGGGCAAGACGGTGATATATGTTGGGCACAGAAGCGAGTGGGATAACCCCTGCATAATGAAGTGGAGTGAAATATGTGAACCAAGATTGGACAGCGATGCCAGCACACAAATTTCCATGGTATAACATCTTAAATACACACTGAATCATCACTTTCATGAATAATTAACATGTTGGATATCTAGTATCTTTTTTTTGGGGGTGGAAAAAAAAAGAATATTTACTTTATCACTGAGAGCAATAGTAATTTGGTGAATATATAATTGATGGGTTGAAATATCTCTGCAATTGAAATGACTTACCGATTGCAAGACATAAATATGCTGTTGCTGTTGGTCGACCAATGCTAAAGCCAAACCTTGCATTGGGTACATGAAAAACTGACACAATGTCCGTGATTTCGCATATCCAATTCCCAAGCCAGCTTCAATTTTCAGGATCCTCAGATGCAAAACCACTTGGAAGAATATTATTGTCTTAGATTAATATATTTAATTAATTCCTGCTTATATAGTAACAAGGACAAAGCGCGCTTTCTGGACACGGGAATCCAATTTCCACCCCCCCCCCCCCCCCACCAAGAAATTAAAACTATTTGGCTTTAAGATTCATTCAGTATATGAAGCTAACAATTCACAAATCATTTCACTTAGGCACCAAAAAACAGCTGGCCAATAATGGTCTTTACAAATCGATAGGTAAAATTGTGTTGTTATGGCTCAAATAAAAGTTGTATCTTGGAGATGGTTCATTTATAGGGAAGATAGAAATACATGGTATTCTTACTCGGATTGGTGTTCAAGTCTATCCATGGGATTGTCTAAGTGGTACTTTATAGGATTTTTTGATGCTTTGATGTAATGAATTAGAGTACCTTTTGTACTCATTTTTAATATATTTTTTCCTTATAAAAAAAATAAATGAAATTGTAAGGGTTTGTTTGGGGAGGGAGTTTTAAGAGGGGAATGGAGGGAAGGAAAAAGGCCATGGTAAATGGAAAAATTTTAAAAACTCTACAAAACTCTCCTTTACTCATTTTTTCAGCTTTCTCCAAATTGCGGTATTTTTTTTACATTTGAACAAGGAAGGAGTGCATGTCCTCTCTTTTCTCTTCCTTTCTTTCCCCTCCCTTTCTTCTCAACTCTTCCCTTAATTCCTTTCCCTTCCAACTCCAAAACAAACCCTAGGTTATATAATTTGATAGATTTATATGATGGATATATGGATCAACTTAAGCCAAATAGTACTGATCAAAATATTAATTTCTCTCTCTCTCTCTCACTTCCTGTATGTGTATGTATGTGTGTCTTTATTCCCTCTAGATTGGATATATATATATATATATTAAGAAACAGAAGAAAAGACACCAATTTTCTTCACCTTCTGTTGAAAAGGAATATTCATGGATAGATCTGTGAAATCAGCACACATAAAGGACCTAACACAACAGCTCAGCCCCCAATTATAGCCCATCTTCGATAACCTAGGATTGTCTGCAAATGCAAAACAAAAAGATCAAATTAGTGTATAATATATATAATAGTATTTAAAAAGAAAGCAAGTACACACAGGAACAGGCCATGACCATCCAGCCATTAATGAGAAGAATAAGAATTTCACACTGAAAAATTGAAAACAAAAAGATGAAAACCCACCTGATGACAACAGAAAAATAAAAAAGAAAAAAAAGCAGCAGAAAGAGTCACCTCATCATTCTGAACAGTAGTACTTCAATATCATTCAACTTTTTAAAGTCGTTTATGGCTGATGCAGCATCATCAAGATTCTCACTTCAAAAGATCAAATGGATCATTGATTGGCAGAGAGCATTTTATCCTACCCACTTGCATTTGCATGTGAATCTTGATGATGCTACATCTGCAAACAACGACTGTGTGTACAATCTGTCCCATGTCACAACTTTATAGCTCATAAAAAGAAAGGTTAATTATTGATTATATATCAATCTCATCCAAACTTATATATATATATATATATATATATATATAATGGCTGGAATTGCCTTATTGCACGCTTACTCAAAGAGTACTGAAGACCAGTACTCATGGAGAGTTGTCCAGAGGTAAAAAGAACAACATGAATCGGAGAGAAAGTAAGAGGGGAAAAAATATTAGAAAAGAAAATTGAAATTTTATGTGCAATTTTTAGTGGCAGGGCCACGAGGAGCTGCTGATGTGGCATGCTGCCAGTGGTTAGAGTATGTTTGGCACACGAGGCCCGTTGAAAGGAATCTAGCTTCCACCCATATGAACTCAATTATATTCCAGCCTCACCAAAACGAAAGCCAAAACCCCAATTTTTTTTTTTTGAAAGAAGAAGAAGAAGATTCAACTTCTCTATAAATTAAGAACAACAAAAGGGTAACTGATAAAAAAAAAACAACAAAAGGGTATACCTTGAGAACATCCTTAAAGATTGAACAAATTGAAACTGAAACAAACGGGATTCATGGCGAGTTAATAAACACCTTTTGAAATCTCCGGTTTTGCTTTGTCGATCGATTTAAAAACATAGTTTTCGATTCCATCTAACTAAGGCAAAAGCCTTTCAATTCCCAGAAGGAAGAGATTTAAAAAGGAAAAATAAATAAAATAAAAAGTCAAGGTATGAATCAAAACCAAACAGTGATCCCTCCAAGAGGGGAAAGACCTACCTTGCCAAATCCTTATAAGAAGGAATACAAAAGAAATTATATATATATATAAATGGATCAGATAAAATCTAAAGGAGCATATATAGATTAAATAATAATATGTGTGTGTATGTAGCAAAACGCCTGAGATCTAAACCTAAAGAAAACAAAAGGAGAAAATAAAAAAAAATAAAAAAGGGTGAGAAGAGAGATAGCCAAGCATGACTTGAATGGTAACAGTAGATGAAGGTTGAACACCATTATATATAGAGAGGGAGGAACGCGTCTTTTGTATTGGTTGAAAAATATTGGTGATGATTTTGCTTTCTCTCTATATTCCCATTGGTTGGACTTAGCTGTACACTAAATGTTATGTTACGCATTTTAATCTTCCCTAAACCCTAATTTTAAGCCCATTGTGGGGGAGGGTTGATGCCATCAAGGATCACCAATCACGTGCATGTTTGACTTATGGTTAAAACTTTTGAATCATAATAATTTCAATAAAAATCAGTCTTTTTGTAACTGTTTTAAAACTTTAGAATTTCAAATAGGAAGCAAATAATTATGTGGCCAAAAATATGGCTCCAGATCTTTAATTTTATGTTTTAAAGTGTCACTTCTGGGAAAGGTCCACGTTCCTCTCAATTGAGAAGATTCCCCTATTCCATCCCTTTCAACGGTGGTCAAAAACTCATATCTTTAGCTTTTGAATAATCATGATCAAGTAACGCTATAAATTCTATTAAAAATTATTGAAAATAATTTAAATTGCAGCATAAATCTCGTAGAATTCAGTATTTAGTATTCCAGATACTCCCTCTAGTTCAAATCTTTAGTAGTTTTACTTTTTATTTTTGTTCCAAAATTTGGTGGTGCGTTTTAGGATTTCAAGAGATAATTTATTACATTTTTCCAACTATACTCTTAATATAATTAATGATTTTGAGTGGAGAAATAATTAGGATAGTCGAGAGCGATGAATAATAAATAGAGACGTTTTAGTTTAAAAATTGTCTAATTAATTATTTCTTAATCTATATATCGGTCAAAACCTTAAATCACCAAAATTTTGAACCAAATGAAGTAATTACCAAAAAAGTGCAATATTAGTGATGTTAATCATGAGGGTGGTATTGATGAATATGATTGTTTTAAAATAAAACAACGTCTTTGGAGGAGAAAAGTCTTTACAATTGGACACATGAAATTATTGTGGAGCTTGATCATAATAGATTAATTTCAGTTTCAATTTCTAGAAAAGATGATAAAATATGGAATTAGAAATTTCATAATATTGGTTTGTCTTATGTTAAGTTTAATTATTTTTTTAGGTTTAGTTAAAATTTTATTAAAAAATTAAATAAAACAGGCGCACAAAACACGCGATCTGAATGTGTTTAAAGTCTTATAAAAAATTTAATTTTTCTGTTAAGTTTAATTATGATTATTTAAAGTCTCGTCTTATGCATCATTCAGTTATATATGTACGTCTAAGTTAGAGTAACATCTTTTTGTTGTGGAAGAGTTTGAGTCCATCAAAAGTGAATGTGTGTTAAAGGATGTTATTGTATAAAATTTTAACTAGAGTATACTTGCTTCAAAAAAAGGTTATTTTAGATGCAAATTTGACTCGTGGTGTGTGTTTTGTGCTCAACATAATGAATTCGGTTTGCACTTGTTTTGCCTTAGCGATTTCTCGTCTCAGATAAGGTATTCTGTTTTTGGGTGGCCAGGTATTTTTTGATAAATCAAATTGCATTAAAAAAGACAAAAAACACAAAAAGTACCCCGTCTATAGATGAATACAAAAAATTGTTTAAAAACCCTGCTCATTGATATGGATATTCTCAAGAATTTGTTTCAGCTGTAGCATTGTTCAATTGTGAGTGCTTCAGTGGGTAAAAGGACATGGGCTATGATTTAGAATGCAATTATATATGGTATAATTGGCCACAGAAATGAAGTATCTCTTTAATCGTCCTACAAATATTGTTTTACTGGGTACTGGATTAAAGTCATTTCCTGGAAATGGTTTTTGGGAAAATCAAAGAGTGATTCTTGATCTCTTCTCTATATGAAGGTGTACTAATCCTGGTCATTCATTAGTTGATGTTTTTAGTTAATGGTGCGAAAGTTTGATTGTCAACTTATATTAATAAAATTTTCCTTTGCCTTTCAAACATTAATCAAAGTATTATTTTCTGAACACTAGGTGAGTTGATCTCACTACATGGATCAAATGACTCCATGATGTCATATCATGAACCATGTTACTGATAGATTGTAATTCAAATCAAATCTCTGTTAAGAAGTCAACATAGATCAAGCAACACACCATGGTGTCATATATTAAGTGATAAATTATTCAAATTTAAATTTCTCTTAAGAAGTTGTTTTGCAGTTTCCCCACCTCTAACTATTGGGTTATCCTCTATATATTCGTTTTATTCTCCTTACTAGTACTTCGATAAATTTTCTCTACACACATGCCCACCAGTTGTAACAAGAAGCTACTATGAAGTAAAAACTACAAAACTTCTCTACACATGTCATGCGATTGGCATTGACACTATGTCTTGATAATAAGAAGAGGCAAGTTACCTTTCTCCTAAAATGAGGAGTTTTGACTGTGTTCATGACATCACATGCCATGCTATTG
The DNA here is from genome assembly GCA_030159175.1 of Glycyrrhiza uralensis. Classification (NCBI taxonomy): domain Eukaryota; kingdom Viridiplantae; phylum Streptophyta; class Magnoliopsida; order Fabales; family Fabaceae; genus Glycyrrhiza; species Glycyrrhiza uralensis. The sequence goes on along the minus strand of BRZY01000007.1, from coordinate 38,587,718 downwards.
TACGTGACATCCTGGATAAGGAATTTCTTTTAAGTGGGAAACAAATTGGAACTAAAAAACTCTTTCTTGAAACTATTCTGGATCAATAGGGTGCCTTTGATGGTTAATGATTTATAGCTTGAAAGGGGATATATACTTGAATGTGTTCCTATATATATAGAGTGCAGTTGGGAGAGGAGAGGAGCTATTCATCAAGGCAAGGAGAAGAGCACTAGTCACTAGACATTTTTTCTGATGTAGGGGGCATATACTAAATTATGGATGGAACTCTTAAAGTGGTTTAGGATTTCCTTTGCATTTCAATTAACTTTTTTTTTTATAAGCCAAGAGAATATATTAAAAAAAAAAGAAAAGCAAATGACTTGAGGCTAAGCAAGCACATCAATTAGATGTGCCCAAGTCCCAAGCTACAAACAGAGTTTTAGTATATCAGCATCAGTAACTATGCCCCCAAAGACATACCTATACAAAGTTGATTTACAAAACATTACTTGATTAATCTGACTATAGCCCACACCTATACCAATCTTTTTTTTTTTATCAATACACCTATACCAATCTGATTAGCTATCAAAGTGTAAACAAAATTTAATTCCAAATGGCTACCATATGCGCATATATAATTGCCTTGCTGCAACAAGAGGAGAGATCAACCAACTGCAACTACCTCGGAAATTCATAGAGCAAATTCTTGCTTTGGCTAGATTAACCACACGATCAGCTTCTAAACTTGACCATTTTCACTACCTCCTCCAAATTCATATTTAAGGAATTAAAACAGATTTGGTTCTTTTGCATCCAAATTGACCATATGCCAGGGTACCGAATTTCCTCTGCATTTAGAACTAATAATGGCATGAATTTTTTTCTACAATTCAAAGGAATATGGGATAAGGGGCAAATATATAGTTTAGTTTTTTGTTAAATAAAATATTATTATCTAAAAATCAATTTTATCCACTCAAAATTAATTTTATTGGGCACATTTTTGGATCCAAACAGTACTCCCATCACCAACATTACGTTGGTTTGAGTGGCACCGGGCTCAAATCCCTTAAGTAAGGTTCGGGCTCGAGTCTATGAAAAAAACGTGATTGACATAAGAGACTCCACTAGAAATTATTGTGGGCTGCGTGTTAATTTCTTGTGGGCTGCGTGAATCAGTGAATGGTTTTTACATCTAACATCTTGGTCCAGTACTATCACTGCTGGTTTTGTCAAGTTGCATATGGTATACATATACAGCGCTAGCTAGCTAGCTCTACTGGAACAGACTCTGGAGGTTTGATATAATGGTGCGTGCTTGGGTGACAGACAGGACACTACTCTGGATTTCGGGGCCACACACATTAATCCAACAAGTCTAATTCTGTACACTCTGAAACTGATTACAAGTTCTCAGTTTCACCCACATATATTATATATGCTGGCATATGCAGCATATTCTTCACATTTAAATATAGTTGCTAAGTGTTGGTTTTAGCAAGTTATTAAGTGTTGGTTTTAGACTTGCTAAGTGATGGAAATGCAAGTGGAGATATGATCTTCTGGCAAAATGCCAACGTACAAATCTTCATAAACGTGTTAATCATTTATATTTATATATTCTTCATGAATGTGGGTTTGATTACTGTCTGCACTGTGCAAAAATCTTCGTCCTACACGATAGTATCAGGGTTGACAGCCGTTAGTGCCTTGTATGATAGAATGGGGATTTATTCCACCACTTTTTCTTAGAAAAGAAAAAATATTTTTCCGCAAAATTTGGTGCTTCTCATGATGACCATATATCCAGGACTATTATTGCCTCTTGTTCTTTCTTTTAATTTAATAAAAATATTCTTTTATTTGTTGAAATTAATATTTTGCTGAATTACTATGTTTTTAGGCGACATTGGAAATAAATATCAGTCCTAACGCTCTGATCTACCTGGGAGCCCCCTAGCTGGTCATCTTGCTGGAACTTTGTGCGGAAATTAATACAGTTAATTAAAGTCCAACTTCATTTTTAAAAAAAAATAATAACACTTCCGCTCCTATTTATAAGAAGAGTAAATTACACTCTCGTCCCCTCTTGTTTTAAAATATAGTACAGTTTAATCCATTTAACTTAACACTGTTAAATAATATTCTTTAAAAAATTTAAAATATATTTTTTCAATTAAAATATATATTAGATTATTCTTTTTTACCATATTACCCTTTCTTATATTTTGACCTCCACCATCATCAGATATACCTCCATTGTTGGATTTATGTTATTTTGACCTCCAACATTATCAGATACACCTCACCGTTGGATTCACAATGTTGTCCACGATCTGCCTCACCTGCACTCCCGTGATGTCTTTGCTGCCACCGCTCGATGGAGGTGTGTCGTGGCCAAGCGGCATACGGTGAGGGGGTACCACAACTTTTGGGACAAAGGGAAGAGGTAAGAAGAAGGTAGAGAAATCAATGTTGTTATTGGAGTACTGTTTGGCGGTGGTCTTGCTATGCCACAGCACCAGCACGACTCCATCGACAGTGCCAACACTATTTTGCTCCGACGAATTTGTTTGGGGGAAGTCGAGGTTGACGGCGTCGATCTCGGGGAAGGAGTAGTGAGAGGAGTTGAGGGGCCTTTAGGGTTGGAGGGAGCCAAGAAGCGGCCTCAACCTCTTCGGTGGTGACGTCGACATCGTGTTCTAGGATGATCATGGGTAGAGTGGCGGAATGATCATGCGTGTGATCATTGTCGGGAACGGAGGCGGGTGGACTTGGAAGGCATATTGGTTGTGCTGCGTGTGGGTGAAGAAGACCCTTTGATGGCACTGACTGTGACCTCATGTTGTTGTTGTGACTATGTTTCCATTTGGTGTTTGGGACTAAGTTTCCAATTGAATTCTCTGTGATCACCTCCATTCTTAATTTCTGGAGCATAGAACAAATGTTTCCGGTAGTCCTCATTCATTGCCTAGACGAGAAGCCCACACACAACAATGGGTGTTGTTAGACTTGACTTGTGACAGTGATGGAAGATAGGCAATTTCGTTGGGTGGCGGGAGGTGAGCTTTTTGGGTGGCATGGATTTGATTTGCAGGAATTGCACACAACTTGGAAGACAGAGGAACAAAGAGATAATGAGGACAGAGGTGAGAGTATAGGGGTATTTCAGTAATAGAATTTTATCTAAACGAAGGTTAAATAAAATTTAATAGAAATTTAAAATATGGATTAAAATGTATTATATTTTTATCAATAAAGGGTAGGGAACGTATGTTTTAAAATAAGAGGGGAGGGGTGTGTAATATCAATATCTCTAAGGGGAGGGGGAAACATGGTACCAAAATCACAGAGACTAAAAAATACATTGAAATGTATTATTTTTTATAAATGATGTAATAATGTAAAAAAAAATTCAAAAATACCCTTGCTTTAAATGGCTAAAGGTGACATAGTATAATTAATGGCAACCCAAAGTAGTGTGATAATTAATGAGGGTAAAATCAGAAAGAAACAATTAATTTTGTTGAAAACAAATCATTGTTTTTTATAGGGTTGGGCACGGGTCGGTTCAGGTCGAACACGTTTCCCGAACCGAACCGACCAACGATGTTCGGGTTGGGTTAGTTCGGTTTCTGTGATTTTTTGGGTACAAACCCAAACCGAACCAACCCGGTCTAGTTCGGGTTGGGTTGGGTATCGGGCTTAATATTAAAATAATGTAGAAACGAGGAAAAGAAAAAAATAGGAAAAAATCAGAACAGAGAGATGAAGGTGGATCAAAGTTAGAACAGTCAGCTAACTGCTTGCTTTTGTTTCTGCAAAAACATAAAATCACACTTTGGTCAGCAACAACAAAAAAGATGACTCTTTTTCTGTATGGTTGGCAAGAAAGACGAGAGAGAACAGAGAGACGAACCGAACAAGACGTCGTAGTCAGAAGACGCCGCCGATGGGGAAGAACGAGGGGGAAGGAAGCGCCGCCGATGGGGAAGGAGACGAAGACGCCGCAGATAGAGACGAAGGACCACTGGGGAACCGACGAGGAAGAAGGGCGCCGCCGATGAAGTGAAGGGATGAAGGGAAGAAGGGATGAAGTAGAAAACGAAACCCTGGGCAGAGGAAGGACACACAGTTGTCTGAGTTGAGTATAATAGCCATTTTGTTTTGTTTTTTTATCCCTATCGGGTCGGGTTCCTCGGTTTGGAAAAAATGAAACCCGACACCCGAACCGACCTCCTTTGGTTTTGCCATTCTTTACCCAAACCAAACCGGTGAACCGAACCGGCTTATGGGTACCGGATTGGTTTGGGCTGGTCGGGCCAGCAGGTCGACCCGTACCCATGTCCAGCCCTAGTTTTTTATACAAAAGACTAAAGAAAAACTTTTTTTTGTTTCTTATGAATAGGACCGGAGGTAGTAGTAATTTTCTCGTATATCCTACTCCCTCTATTTCAAAACGATAAATCACTGTAGTGTTTTCACTAAGATTAAGAAAGACAATAAATGAGTTAAAAAGTTGAACAACTTTACTAAATTATCTTTGTAATTAATGATACATTGATAATACAAAGTGACAAATATAAAATGCATTAACAAGGATAAAAGTGAAAAAATTAATTAATTACATTAGAAATATAAAGTAGATTATCATTTTGAAACGGAAGGAGTAATCAAAAACATAATTCTTGGATAGATAATATATTTTATAAATATTTTATTATTATTATTATTATATTGCGGGCTCGTGATAAAAAATACATTTTTTTCATATTAATTATTAAATGAAGTCATAAAATATCATAAAAAAAATGAAGTACATAAAGAGATGATACAATAAATAAATAGTTTATCAAAAAAATGTCTTTTTAAGATATCCCTCTCTTTTCAGAACTCCTCATGGTCCAGTCCGTACAATCTGATCTGGCTATGCGGCTTTCTCTCTATTTTTTTTTTTGTCGAGAAAAGAAATAACTGGTCATAATTTTAGAGTCTTTTGAGGATTACATTACGAGGAGAAATCAAATTATATCGGTGTAATACTTTGGTTAATATTATATTGTTAATAATTCTTTAGCAGATAATTATATTCTAAAACACACCGTTAGATTAAAAGTTATTATCATATAGATCATTCCTGTAAAATTCCACATCAATCTAAAATTGTTTAATGTGTCATTGAGATATGTTAAAATTCATACACTTTAAAAGACATTAATCTTGACGTATCTCAATGACACATCAAATGATTTTAGATTTATGTGAAATTTTATAGAAATAATCTACATGATAGTATCTTTTAATCCAACAGTGAGTTTTAGAATATAATTATTCGGTGAATAGTAATTAGCGGTGTAACATTGTCCAAGAGTTACACCGGTGTAATTTGATCCCTCCTCTTAAATTATATTGATTTTGAGAGAAAAAATTATTTAATCTAATCATTTCAGTTTTACTCGTCGATCATCCATGCGGTTTAATTCTAAAAACAAATCTCATTCGATTTGATCCAATTTATTTCAGTTTGGATTGGATTGATTTTTAGTTTTTAAAAAAAATTATAAATATGTTTAAAATGGACAAAATAATTTATTAAAAATTTATTTTTATTATTCATTTAATAATTGGGGTATAAATAAATAAATAAAATATATTAACAATGATAGAATCACAAAATCACCACACATCACGTTATATAATATATTATTTTAAAATATAAATTATCTTAAAATCTCTTATATAAATATACAAGGTAGTAGTGTAATTTTCAAAATAACAATATATGTATATAAAAAATTGGTTTAGACTGGATTGGTTTATACCATGAGATCCGAAATTTGATCCAATCCAATAAGAAAATTTGATTTTTTGTTTTCAATTTTTTTATTTTTTTATTCTCAATTATTCGATTTGATTACTGTAATTTACGTTGGATTGTATCAGAACACCCCGACTCAATTACTTCTATCTCTTTCGTCCTCGTCATTGCAGGTTCATAATTAAAAGAAAATAAATATTATTTGGAGAAAAGAACAAAGAGAAGAAAAGCAATCAATTTTTTGGATACCAATTGGAGCCAGAAGTAACAATCTCGTAAAGAAGAAAGTGGCACAAAGAGAGTGGAGCTGTGTGGCAATAACTAAACAGAAAAGTGGAGTCGCGCGCGCCGCTCGTGGTCCCGACGCGACAATGACAAGGGATGATAGCAGACGCAGTTAATGCGATTCAATGCGGTGGTGCTTACTAACTTTGCAATCACTGTTATGATGTGATTGCAAACCACACGGCCCAACATATGTCTGCGCCTCAACATATATATCCATACCCGCAAGTTTGTGTCCATAGAAGTAAGAAATTTGTTGACTTTTTTTTTTGATAAGAAGAAATTTGTTGACTTTAAGTCTTTATAAAAAATTTAGATGCATAACTCACACCAATTACTTAATTCAATTAATTGGAACATTCATTGAGCATATTTATCTCCAATATACATGTGAACTTCGGTAGTTCATTCTATTATACATAGAATGTATAACTAAATCATTAAAAGTAATCCTTAAAATAAAATAATTATGAGTAAACTGGTAGCATATGATTTGAAAAAGTTATTAGAAAAATAATTAAAATCATTTCTCATAACATAAAATAATGTCGTGATATTTCTATCATTTCTATTCGTTATTAGTTTTTGAAAAGGTCTCTTTATTATTGGTTATTCATTCAAAGTCAAACCATTTACAAGTTCTTTTTAAAATAGTAATTATTCAGCTTCAATTATGGGCTTGTTTGGATTGACTTATGCAGAGCTTATGAACACAGCTCATGACTGATTCATAAGTTGTTTTGAGTTTAATTTTCATAAACTACTCATAATAGCTTATCAAAATAACTTATAACTTATATAAAATAAATTTTATTATAATTTTTCTTCTATTATAAAAATAATATATACAACTTATATCGATATAAATAATAAATAAATTTGTTATTCAAACAGGGCCTATATCTTATAACTGTTGAAGAACAGCTATTGATAAATTAGAAAAGCTTTCAATGAATATTGAATTCGATCTATTCTCGTCTACTTAAAAAGATTAATCTACCAAAAAGTTGTGAAAGGAATTCATAATGTGGTGCAATATAAGTGTACGTGTCGAAGGCACAAGCGTGGACCCGTGGTGATGGAAATGACTAAAATGGATTTTGGCATAAATCACAATCCATAATGGAATATAAGACTAGCTATGAATTAATTAGATATAAATTAAATACAATTATGATCTATATTTAATTAGTTATGAATTAACTAACAAAATTTTATAAATAATCTATAACTAAATAATTCGCAGTTAATCCGTTGTTAATTCCATAACCCCTGTAGATAATATATATATATCATATAAAGTAGTTGATATACTAAACTCAAGATAAAATTAAAGGGGAACATGTAAAGTAGGAATGACAATGGGTAGGATATAGGTAGGGTATTACAGTACCCGTTTTCATACCTCTAATTTAAAAAATTACCCACATCCAGGGCAGTACCTGTGTGGGATATCAATTTGATTCTCGTACCCTTATCCATTGGGTACCTAAGTACCCGTATTTGTGTTCAATATCCACACTTTAACTATGAAAATTCAAAAATTAATTTCTTAAATACAATAGATAATATTATGTGTCAAGGACGCGTGAATGAATTCGTTGGTGAAAGATGTGAGAATGAGGTAGAATGGTATCGGTGAAGGAGGTTGTTTGTCATCGATGATCAAGGAAGCGAGATAATAATAGGATCGATAAAGAAGGCACGATGAAACAAGTTTATCGTTGCCCACAATAATGATGAAAGACACGGTGAAGGAAAGCAAATATATTGTCAAATAAATGTATCTCATGGTAAAAGAAAGCAAAGAAAGAAATGTGTCTCATTGCTATAATGTTTTGTGTGTGGGTTACTATAGGATTAGGAAGTTTACAGGTTTTTTTAAGAAAGTTATCAAATTTAATATTTTATATACAGATATGTTATATATGTGTGTGGGGGGGGTCTGGGCGCGGGATGGGTACTAAGGATTTGGCTCCTCTAAAGTGAGCAGATCCTCACCATTGATGAACTAAACGGTTAAGATTAATTCACATTTAAAAATTTCAAAATTTAAAAATAACAAATCCCACTATCTCTCCCACTCATTCAGCCTCTGCTGTTCTTGGGAGAAACCCACAAAACAATCCACAAGCCACCACTGCACCATTCTTTTGTAAAAAAAAATTCAGAAAATAACAGACTTCAATTGAGTCCATTAATTCCACGCAACAGGAACTGCAAACCACCATTGCACCGTTTTCAAAAAAAAAATTAGAAAAAAATAGACTTCATTTGAGCCCATTGATTCCACACAACAGGGAGACCATTAGGGAGTGTGAGATCCATCATGGAGCCAAGCAAAGAGGGAGTGCCGCAAGAATCGCGATGCACCAACTCAGTTTTTCATAAAAATAAGGTGGTACACAAGTGGAGAAGAGTGCATTGGTACTAATGGTGAATGAAGAGGAGGAGATCGTGGAACAGGTGCAGGTGGTGGTGCATTTAGTGGTGGAAAAAAGGTCCCATTTCATAATTTTAGTTGTTATACAAAAAGTAGGGCTGTTCACGGGCAGGTTTGGATCGGATTTGGCTAAATCTGTTATCCGAATCGATTAAAATACTACGGGTTGGGTTGGTTCGGATTTTTCATTTTTTGCTTTCCAAATCCGAATCGAACCACCCCGTACATGAACGGTTTGGATCGGATTGGACCCGCGGGTCCATGCTTTTTAAAAAAATCTAAAAATTGAAAAAAAAAAAGGGCTTGAGAGTTGAGCCCAACAAGAGAATTAAAAAAAAAAAGGAAAGACGATGAAAGGTTTTGAAACCCTAATATAGTAATATTAAAACAAAAGGTGGGGGTGCACCGCACTGGGACAAAAGAATTTGGATCCGTTTCATTGATTACAATTACAACACAAGATAAACAAAAAGAGAGATTTCTTTCCACTGAAAACAAATGATCGAAGCTCTTGTGCTCCATTGCCTCATCTATTGGCGGATTTGGTATCTCTTCCACTTCTTCTACTCCCTGATTCTTCTTGTTCTTCTTGTCCTCCTCTGCGTTGTTCTCATCTGCGGCGAGAAGAGCCCCTCGGTGGCCTGTATCAGCCGCGTTTTGCAGCTGCGGAGAGGGGAAGGTGAGACGGGGAGTATGGGTGCTTTGCGATGTTGGTGGGTCGCATGGGAACATCTTCCTCTTCTCTCCTTCAAGGGCTATTCTGGGAGGTGGGTCGCATGGGGACATCTTGAAGAAGTACGAATAGAAACATGAGGAATTGAGGAAGTTTAAAAATCTGGGAGAAAAACCAGGGGAAGTCTAAAACTCAGATTGATAACATGGAGAATGGACTTGAGTATGGGATGAACCCTTCCTTTGCTTAATTAAAATAATAAAATAAATTAAAATAAATAAATTACACGTCATTGGTTTGGGCTCACGAGTTCACTGGTCTAGAAAATAAAATCCGTCATCCGAACCAAACCACTTCGGGTTTGGCCGGGTTGGACCCGAACTCCTCAAAAAACTTAAAATTGTGGGTTGGATCGGTTCGGATTGGTTTGGTTTGGATTCACAGGTTACCCGAACCCGTGAACACCCCTAACAAAAAGTTACCTAATCAGGCTAGTTGCAGGAACTCTGGTTCAAGGTGAAACATAGTGAACATGACGGTAAGAGTCCAGTCCAAACGTGCACAGCGGGAGACCTTTTTTTTTACTATTTTTTAAAATTAATAATTAAAAAACTAAAACCCAAATTAATCTACACCATTAAAATCTATTAAAGGTAAAGATGTGCTCACTTTACTCCCTAAAGTGAGAGGGCTCATTTTAGAGAAGCCAAATCTAGGTACTACGGTACCTGCGCCCATCTCCATCAAATTTTGCAAATAATTACCTGTATCTATACCCATTAAATTGATAATTACTCTCTCTATTATAAGTAATTTTTATAAATACCCACTAAATATGGGTCCAATTGTCATTCCTAATGTAAAGTGGTGATATCCCCCTTCTCTCATATTTCATGCCCCCCGGGATCACGTGGCTTAGGGCCCGTCCGTACACTTTCTTTAATGCTGTATCACTAACGCAATGCTGCCTACGTGACAATCCACTCCAGTCCCCCGTCCTTTTTTTTTTTTGGTCAACACTCCCCCGTCTTGGCAATGGCAGTCACACCCCATCCCTCTAAGGCTCTAACTTTTTTTTTTGGGGGGTCCAGTCTAAGGCTCTAATTTAGGTTTGGCATGGTAGGGATATGGAATGGGCTTTATTACTATACACGAAACCCTATAGTTTAATTGTTTTTTGAGTTTTTATATCCGCACATACACCATTTGTTAATAACACATATACACATTTAAAATACCCAAAATACCCTTACTTATTTCTTCTTCTTCCCACTTTCATTTCTTCTTCCCTCTCTGCTCTTCTTCTCCGCGCGCGCACGTTCTGCTTCATCCATCTTTTTAAAAAAATTTCTTCATTCTCCCTTCTCTACTCACCCCTATCCCCTCCAACAACAAGCAAAGGAGTCTCCCTTGCATCTACCGGCAGCACAACCGAACAGAAAACTCACCGTCGTCAGGTAAAATCGCGAGTTAAATTTTTTGCATTTTAAAGACCCCGTGGAACTATTAATTCCGCGTATATAAAAAACGGCACATACGTATCGAGCGCGGAACTATTAGTTCCGCGGAGTATTTTTCACAGGAAAAATACTCTGCGGAACTATTAGTTCCGCAGAGTATTTTTCCTGTGAAAAATACTCCGTGGAACTATTAGTTCCACGAGTGCATTTTTTTCGCGGAACTATTAGTTCCGCGCTCGATACGTATGTGCCATAGTTTTTTATATACGCGGAATTAATAGTTCAACGGGAGATGAAGACGGAGGTGTCACGGCGCTGCAATTACTCCTCTCTGTGAGGGAGACAACCACCTTCTATAAGGGAGAACGACGACGAGGTAATGTGAGGGAGAAGAAAGGGATGGACGCGCGGAAGTACGACGGAGCCGCGGAATTACGACGAAGCCGCGGAACTACGACGCTGTGCGGCGGATCTGTGTATGGCTATGCGGAAGTGAGGGATAATGCAATGGTTTTGAGGGTGAAGAGAGGATAGTTTAGACTTTTTAATTTTTAGTGTGTGTGTTTAACAAATGGTGTATGTGTGGATATAAAAAGTCTTGTTTTTCTCACCTTGTGGGTCTGGACAAAAATCTCAAACTAGAATCCTACACCGTTGTCCCGCTCTTACAAAAATATCAAAATATCAAGATGAAACAAAAAAATATATCAAAAATGAAATGTGTGTCAATAGCTACTACCAATTATCTTGACCAAAAAAAAAAGCTACTACCAATTATCAATAACGATGATCATTTTTCATCATATATGAGAAATTCAGAATACTTCTACCACTTATATTTATCATCTGACACATTTAAAATATTAAGAAAAAACACAATTTAACTTTATATATATATATATATATATGGAATACTGTACATGCTGGTTTGAAATATTAAGGCCTACGTGTACCGCATATATTTTTTGTGTTAAAAATGACATTGTAATAAGAGACTTAATTGTAACAAGTAGGATAATTAGGAGACCAAAATCGCACAATCGTAATACCCGATGACTAAAATTGCGCAATTGAAACATGCATGGAGGACCAAAATTACACAATCATGATACCGAAGACACCAAAATTGCACAATTAGAATAATAGGGTTCAAAATCGCATAAGCATAATACTTGGAAATGAATAGTGCAATTAAACATAATGATGATTCATGCATAGAACTAATCAAAAGCTTACTATATCTACCAATCTATAATAAAATGATGATTTTTTTTAGATTAACTTAATTTGTTTTTATCATTATTTATATTTTATAATTAAAACAATTCAAGTGCAACAATACCCATTGAATATAAATTGAATTTGATTATTATGCACCAAAGGTAAAGCATGTTTTTTTGTTGGTCAACAAGGTAAAGTATGTTAATTCTTTGCAAAAGTTAGGTTAGTCCAAATTAGATGTGGACTACTAATTTGCTATCTCAACCCAACCTTCCACGGACTACATGTTAAACGGGCTAACTTATAGTCTCATTTTTTAAAAAAACTTATTTTTTAACAATGTGTTTAATTTTGACCCAAAAAATAATATATTTAATTTAATATTTATATATAATATAAGAGAAATCCTTAACAGTGCGACAATCGTAAGTGCGACATCGAACGAATCCAACGTGGCGCAGTATAATTGTTTGCCCACCTTTTATGGTTTCCTGTCCCCACTGCATTTCTTTCCCCCTATTGGCTAAAAAAACATTTGTTATTTTTTGTGTAGCATTTTGTCCTGTTACTTAGCATTGCTGATAATATAAATATTTATATACATGAATAATATAATATAGCATAAATAATATAAATATCACTTTTGATCACATTTTAATATTCTATAATGTGTATAGTACGCAATATAGTTTCTTTTATTTTTTTTAAAATTATCAAATTCAATTTAAAAGTATATATTTAAATAATTAAAATATTATTTGTGCTAGCAGGCCAGTCCATGACATATGGCCAATGAATATTTGGGTCGATTTGGGTTTAGATTTTGTTAGCCCAATCCATTTTCATATTAGACTAAGCCCATTTGACAACTCTAATTGATGGTATAATTTTTTTTATACACTTCTAATTATATATCACTATATAGATATAGATATTTGTCCAAATATTTAAGGAAATAATGTTATAATATGACACTATGATAAAAATTGATCGAATTTCAATGTAAGAAAACTTTACACCAAATGTGTAATTTTTTTTTGGTGACACACCACCACCGCACCAAATGTGTATAATTATTAAAGGTTTAAATACCTTTTGTTGTCCCTGCAAAATGACCGAGTTTTATTTTTTGTCTCTGTAATTTTTTTTATGATCTCTGCAAAATAAAAAGTTTTATTTTTAGTCCTCGTAAATTTGTTTTAGTCCCTGTAATATTTAGATCATGTTAAATTTGTCCTTGTGATATTTATATATTCGTCAAATTGGTCCCTATAAAATAAAGTAAAATAAATTTGATATAATATTATAGGGACTAAAACAAAATTGTCCACATATTACAAGAACTAATTTATCATGAATTGAATATTACATGGACTAAAACATATTTGCGAGGACTAAAAATAAAACTTTTTATTTTGCAGAGATCATAAACAAAAAAACAATTTACAAGGACGAAAAATGAAACTCAATCATTTTACAAGGACAAGAGAAATATTTAAATCATTATTAAACTAATCTACTTACAAAAAACTCATAAATTTCAGAACAAAAGTACGAGGTGAAGGTGTGTGACTAAAATTAAAAAAAATAATCATGATGCGTCTATTTTATTGTTAATGGGATATAAACGTTTGGATCAATTGGACGGTATAGATTAAATTGACTACAGTGACTGTAAGGTGTTCTCGCCGTAGACAATTCGAATCCGTATGTATTAGTGTTAGGGTTTGCACTTTGCAGTTTCCCCTCATTTCTTCACACTCTCCCTGTATCGCAGCGTATCCGAATCATCGGTGAATGGATGTCGCTTCAAGCTTCGTTTGAGTCACTAGCGAAATCAAACGGTGTCGAGCGGCCAGGTTCGATATTTTGATTAATTTTTGAGTTTAGCTTTGTTTCTGGGGTGGAATGGATACCAATTCGCATGTGCCCTCTGTTTTCAAGTTTTGGTTAACTGAGTCTTGAGTGTTGTCACTGAATTTTATTTTGATTATTATGAAGTGTGTGTAAATTGTGCGCCTTTGTGTATTGCAGACTTTGATTGATTGGTGTGTTGTGTGAATTCAAGTGAAGTGATACTCTAGGTAAGTTCGTCCTTGGCCGAAATTACAGTGTACATTATCATTGTTTTATAAGGATGATTTTGCATATCGTTGTTTAGCTGGATTGTGTGGTATTTAGCTGTTTGACATAAGTTTCACTAATAATGGACAGTGAGTGAAGTATGGGTCTTGAGATCAGGGAGGAGTTAGGCGCCACTGGGCCAATGTCATATCTCAATCTTATTGCAAGTTTACTATTGCGAGAACATTGAATCTTTCTGTGTGTGTGTGTGTTCTATGTTGTTTAGTCATTTTGAAGAAGAGTAATCCATACCGCAGTCTCCCCAAAATTGAAGCAGAGTTATAGTCTGATTAGCAATAATTACTTTTGGTTTCGTAGCCTTGGTTGTCTGTTAAATTCAATCCATGTCTATTTTCCTTCTTGCTTCAAGTTTTTCTGCCTGATATATTGGTTGCTAGTCATACAAGACATATTAAGATTCTTAGTATAGGTTGTGCGATACCATCGTTTCTTCCAAATCCTCATGATCATATATTTTGTTATTAACTTATTATCATGAATCTTATCAAGATTCCTGAGCCTTCTCATGTTTTAATGTTGGATCTTTATTCTCTTTATATATTTGGTAATTTGACACAAAATTTGCAAGATAATTATATTCAACATCTAGGAGAATACTTCATTTTTCATGCAAAAGGTGTATATAGATGTTTGGGTATTTAATCAATATACTTATGGTATTAGCATTCAATATACAACCACTTAAAAATATAGACATTTGTTGTGGATCACATTTGGTGAAATGTTAATTTAGTATTCAATTTTTTTTTCTCATGATTAAATGAATGTTGCATATTTCTTTTGGGACGTGGTTGTTGTCTAGGGCGGGGTTATTTAAGCATTTGACAATTAATCAGAGTCAGCTCGATGCAGATTAGCTGATAAGTTTTCTGCATTTGGCTGTCACCTAACCTCACCTCACCTTATGCCTTTAGCATTGTTTGGTCGCTGGGACCTCGTGGAATGGAATATGATGGAGTTGTATTTCACCAGGATCCTTGTTTGGATAATAAAAATGATGGCGGGGTGGTATGGATAATAACTTGTATAGATTCCTTGTTATCTATAGAATTTCCAAACGGGGACACTAATTGCATTCCATGCCTTTCCCTGTTATTCCATTCCACTCCACCCAAAATATCCAAACATACCCTAAAGAACTTGGTTGGAGACTGAGATTAGAGAGTATCAGAACGAGATTTAGAAGTCTGCCTGGCTTGATCCTTATTACATAATAGAAAATCCATGTATGTATCCACTATAGAATGACAATTTGTTGGCTCTTTAGATTAAGCAATTGGCACGAATATTATGGATCTTTGCATTATATTTATTGCTCATGTTCAATTGAAGTCAGAACTATGAATCTTTGCACTATGTTTGTTGCTTATGTTCAAATGAAGTCACAGTTAGTCTTTCTTCAGGCTCCTTGAAATCTTATTTGGACTCTAATTGATGAATTCACACTTGATGGTTGGCTTCAATTCCAAGATGAGTAATTCATATGACGGAAATCGTGTAAGTAATTCATTCAATATATAATTACATGAATTACTTATTAGTAGTATGTCTAAATTTACAATCTACCTGCAGGATGAAGCAACTGTTGCTGGATTTGAGGTTCCAAAGTCGCCTGATTCATGTTACAATAATGCATACCCTGGAAATGAAGATGAGGCACGTGATCCACCTATGGTCCCTCCACATTTGCAACAGAGCTTGCTCGGTTATCCCGCTAATATTGACTCCTCTGGATCTCTTCCATTGCCTCAGAATGTGATTCTAAACCATCTTTATATTGAGGATAGAGAGCTCCCAAGATCTGTGGTGGCTCTGGGATTCACTCATCGCTTTCGTTCTAAATATGTTACCGTTGTCCTCTACAAACCAATTGAAAGAAGGGGAAGCACAAGCACAAGCATTTAATGTGTATATTTAAAAACTTTCATCACTGATGGTTTGTAATGATTAATTGCGGAGTTGAGATTTGAATCAACCGGAAGTGATGTTTATTGAACTTCAATTTATTTTTTCTTAACTTAGCTACAGATTTATATTTGTTAAATATTATTAAAGATTGTGCAACTATTTTGTTTAGAGAATAAAGTGCAAGTGACAAAAAAAGTATTTCAAAGAGTAGTAGTATCCTGGTGAGTAATACTGAATAGATCATCAAAGCGAAGCGTAGTAGTATCTTGAGCCTGAACAGATGCAACATATTCACGATAACAGATGCTGAGATCATTGAGGGCATGAATAATTAAGTTCAAGATCATCAATGCAGTGAGCCAAACTCAGAAGGTGATGAGGATCAAGGAGCATTGGACAAAGGCAAGGAGCAAGAAGAGGATTTGAAGAAGTTTGATGGGCCAATGACAAGGGCCAAGGCAAAGAAGCTTCAAGAAGCTATTCAAAAAGATTTAAATCAAGCTTTGCTAATTAGGCCCAATGAAGACTTGAAGATGATAAATTTGATACAAATTAGTGAAGCTTGTAATTAGGCTTGAAATATTTGTAATTAGGATTTTTTAATCGTAATTAGGTGTTTTAGACCATGTTTGGGCTTTGGGCTTTGGGCCTTGAACTTTCCTTATTTTACATTAGGACTTTTGTAAGAAGCTTTAGGTATGAGTTTTTGGGCATTTCATTGGACCACATACCCTAGGGTTTTAGGGACTATTTAAACTTCTTTTGTAAGACTCATTTGACAACTTTGATGAATTTTAGAATTTGACTCAATTTTGAGTGATAGTAGAGCAAAGGCTCCTCTAGGGTTCTTGTGTGGAACCAAACTTGATCTTATCAAAGGCTCATTCCTTTGTGGCGATCCTCATCAAGACTTATCAATCAATCTTCTTTGGGGTTTGATTGTGGCGTCTATTTCATCCCTTCCTCTTCCACCTTTTTGATTTTATTCTTCTTTGTTGGTAAGAGTTCTTGTTCTTTAGTGGTTTTGTGAGTGAGTCCAATCAAAGGTAGATCCCTATTTCTTATCATGTGGTATCATTGAGCTTGGCACCTTTGATTTTGGGTTTGAAATTTAAACTTGTTTGCATTCGGTTCTCTTTGATGTCATGCGCTGCACTATTACATCTTTCTATTTTGTTTTTACTCCATGTGCTGGTTAGCTTGAATAGCTTAGTGCTTTAGTTGCTCATTGTTACAAGGTTCTTGTCTAATTTTCTCTCGTGGGCGCACATGAATTCTTTTTTTTGAATTTGATATTAGCATTTTTTTTCCATCAATTGTTTGTTCCTTCGATCATGTGCTGTTTTGGTTTTAAAAGTATCAGGGGTTTAATGTTATGTGTCCTCTTCTTGGATCTTTAAAGTGTTTCAATTTACATTTTGGTCTACCACATGTTTGATTATTTGTTTCATTGAGGCTTGGTATTGTTCTTGAAATTAGCCTACCACATGTTTGATAAATTGACTCATTGAGTTTTTGGTGACCTCCATGATATTAGCCTACTACATGTTTGATTATTGGACTCATTGAGTTATCTTGGTCTTCTTGTAGAAAAAAAAAAAAAAAAACAAAACAAAACAAAATTTAAAAAAGAAGTGCAAAAAAAAAAGAAGAAAAAAAAAAAGAATAGTGGCTTGTTTGTTTTCATGTGTTCACTTCATTTTCATGACCATTGTGATACTTCCTTGTGTCTTGTTTGATTTTCATGTTTCTTTCTTCTTCTCTTAGTTTGTCATACATTGTGAATCTCTTTGAGTTTAGCTTTTCCTTTTCTAATTAGCTTTTCTTGTTTGTCATTTGTGGACTCTTGTGTGTTTTGTCTTTGAGTTGTTCCATTTTTTTTGTCTTCTAGGTTGATTCATAGGTTTTGTGTTGATTGCTACAATTGTTGTGTTTCTTTGAAACTTGATTCCATCTAAGACCTCCAAGAAGGGCCATAGGGAGTGGAAAAAGGCAAGAGAGTAAATTACATAAAAGCCTTATTTTGAGTGCAAACACGAGTGGCTTGAGTGTATACACGTGAGAAGAGTGGTGAGGATTCTCTTATCATTTCTTGTTATTTGCTAACTTGTGTTTTGTGAAAGATGTCAAGAGAATACGTTGATAGTAGTGAAGACACTATCTCTCAAAGGACGGCTAATTTGACCGCCCAATTGAATAGACAAATGGAGAGACAATTGGAAAGACAAATGGAGAGGATGGAAAGACTCTTGGCCACACAAAGAGATGAATTTAATGAGAGATTTGAGGCTTTTAGAGAGAGGAGGCATTCTACTAGTGAGAGGGATTTCAATGAAAGAGAAAGAGAAAGGGGGGAAGAAAGGAGGCATGGGCATAGAAGGAGACATAGGAGGGAGAGAGAACATGAGAGAAATTATGATGAAGAGAGTGAGAGAGAAAATCATAGGAGAGGAAGACACCATAAAAGAGATAGAGATGATAGACTTGAGGGTGTAAAGGTGAAGGTACCTAAATTTCAAGGAAAGAATGACCCGGAGGCTTACCTTGAGTGGGAGATGAAAGTGGAGCAAATCTTCCAATGTCACCATTATAGTGAGGAGAAAAAGGTGAAGATTGCCTCATTGGAGTTTTCCGATTATGCACTCATTTGGTGGGATCAATTACAAAAGGAGAGAAGGCGAAATGGCATGCATCCCATAGATGATTGGGAGGAGATGAGAGCTATCATGAGAAGAAGATATGTGCCATCTCATTACATTAGAGAGATCCATAACAAGTTGCAAAGGCTTGTTCAAGGGAGCAAAAGTGTTGATGAATATCATAAGGAGATGGAAGTAGCCTTGTTAAGGGCTAATGTTCAAGAGGAACCCGAGGCTACTATGGCTAGATTCTTGCATGGCTTGAATCATGACATTAGAGATGTTGTGGAGTTGCATCATTATGTTGAACTTGAAGAGTTAGTGCACCAAGCCATCAAGGTAGAGCAACAATTGAAGAGAAAGAACACATACAAGAAATATTCCTCCAACTACAACTCAAGTTGGAAAGACAAGTCTAAGAGGGAAGGGGCATCATCATTCAAAGAGAAGGAGCACAAAGAGGTTTCGGCCTCCAAGGCAATTTCTACTAAACCTTCTACTTTTAATACTTCTCCTTCTTCATCTCATAAGTCTAGGAATATAAAATGTTTTAAATGTTTGGGGAATGGTCACATAGCCTCACAATGCCCTAATAAGAAAACCATGGTTTTGAGGAATGGGGTTATTGAAAGTGAGTCATCCTCATATTCTAATTCTTCTTCTTCATCTAGTGAAAGTGAGAGTGAATGTGAGGCCATGCCACAAGAGGGTGATTTGCTTATGGTTAGAAGGTTGTTGGGAAATCATATGATAGATGTAGGTGATAGCCAAAGAGAAAACATTTTCCATACTAGATGTTTAGTGCTAGGCAAGACTTGTTCTTTGATCATTGATGGTGGGAGTTGTACCAATGTTGCTAGCACTAGATTGGTTGATAAATTGGCTTTGTCTACTTCCCCTCACCCACGGCCATATAGATTGCAATGGCTTAGTGAAAATGGTGAATTGCTAGTTGATAAACAAGTTTTGATTTCATTTGAGATTGGGAAATATAGAGATGAGGTTTTATGTGATGTAGTGCCCATGGAGGCCGCCCATATCTTGTTAGGAAGGCCATGGCAATATGATAGACATGTTACTCATGATGGTCTTTCCAACAAGTTCTCATTTGTTTTCAATTCATTGAAGATTACTCTTGTACCACTTTCTCCAAAGGAAGTATGTGAAGACCAAGTCAAATTGAGAATAAAAAGAGAGAGTGAAAAAAGTGAGTTGAGAGAAAACAAGAGTGATAAAAAAAATAGTGGGGAGAGAAAAGGAGAAGATTATGAGCACAAAAATAAAAAGAAAGAAGACAAAAGAGAAAAGAAAGATAGGAGAGAAGAAAAGAGAGAAAATAAGAGTGAACAAAAGAAAGAGAGAAAATTGGAGAGCTTATTGATCAAAGAAAGTGAGGTGAAGAGAGTGATGCTTGCCAAGCAAACTATCTTTGTTTGCTTGCCCAAAGATGCTTATTGTTTTCATGCTAACTCTAACCTTGCTTCTTCTTCTTTACCTCTTGGTGTTAGTTCTTTGTTGAAGGAATTTGAAGATGTCTTTCCAAAAGACTTACCAAAAGGGCTTCCACCCATAAGAGGAATAGAGCACCAATTGGATCTCATACCAAGTGCATCCTTGCCAAACCGGCCGGCATATAGGAGCAATCCACAAGAGACCAATGAGATTCAAAAGCAAATTGAAGACTTGCTTGAGAAAGGTCGGGTAAGAGAAAGCTTATCTCCTTGTGCGGTTCCGGTAATTTTAGTGCCTAAGAAAGATGGGACTTGGAGAATGTGCATGGATTGTAGGGCTATAAATAATATAACCATTAAGTATAGACATCCAATACCTAGGCTAGATGACTTGCTTGATGAGTTGCATGGTGCATGTTTCTTCTCTAAAATTGATCTTAAAAGTGGGTATCATCAAATTAGGATCAAAGAGGGTGATGAATGGAAAACCGCATTTAAGACAAAATATGGTTTGTATGAGTGGTTAGTCATGCCTTTTGGCTTAACTAATGCACCTAGTACTTTCATGAGATTAATGAACCATGTCTTGAGGGATTTCCTAGGAAAATTTGTTGTGGTCTATTTTGATGATATCTTGATTTATAGCAAGTCCCTTGATGATCATATTGCTCACTTGAAATTGATAATGCTTGCTCTTAGGAAAGAGAAATTGTATGCCAACTTGGATAAATGTTCCTTTTGTACAAATCATGTCATATTCCTTGGCTTTGTTGTGAGTGATAAGGGTGTCCAAGTTGATGAGGAAAAGGTGAGGGCAATAAAAGAGTGGCCAACCCCTAAGTGTATTGGTGATGTTAGGAGCTTTCATGGCTTGGCAAGTTTCTATAGGAGATTTGTTAAGGATTTTAGTACTTTGGCCGCTCCTTTGAATGAGATTGTGAAAAAGCATGTTGGGTTTAAATGGGGGGAAGAGCAAGAGAGGGCATTTAATCTTTTGAAAGATAGACTTGTTAATGCTCCTATTCTTGCCTTGCCTAATTTTCATAAATCATTTGAAATTGAATGTGATGCATCCCATATAGGCATAGGGGCCGTGTTGCTCCAAGAGGGTCATCCCATTGCATATTTTAGTGAAAAGCTCAATGGAGCTAGCTTGAATTATTCTACTTATGACAAGGAATTATTTGCTTTGGTGAGGACACTACAAACTTGGCAACATTACTTATTGCCTAATGCCTTTGTTATTCATAGTGATCATGAATCATTGAAATATTTGAAAGGGCAAGGTAAATTGAATAAAAGGCATGCTAAGTGGGTAGAATTCATAGAACAATTTTCCTATGTCATTAAGCATAAGCAAGGGAAATGCAATGTGGTAGCGGATGCTTTGTCTAGGAGGCATAATTTGCTTACAACCCTTGGTTCTAAATTGATTGGTTTTGATCATATTAAGGGCTTGTATGTGGATGACATTGATTTTGGTTCTATATATGCCTTGTGTGAGACTAAAGCGCATGAAAACTACTTTAGGCATGATGGATATTTGTTTAGGGAGAATAGGCTTTGTGTGCCTAGGTCCTCCATGAGAGAATTGTTTGTTAGGGAGGCGCATGAAGGGGGTTTGATGGGACACTTTGGGGTAGCTAAGACATTAGACATTTTGCATGATCATTTCTATTGGCCAAAGATGAAACATGATGTCCATAAAGTGTGTGCTAATTGCATTGTGTGTAAAAAGGCAAAATCCAAAGTTATGCCTCATGGCCTTTATACACCATTACCCATTCCCACTTCCCCTTGGGTTGATATTTCCATGGATT
Source organism: Glycyrrhiza uralensis (assembly GCA_030159175.1). Lineage (NCBI taxonomy): Eukaryota > Viridiplantae > Streptophyta > Magnoliopsida > Fabales > Fabaceae > Glycyrrhiza > Glycyrrhiza uralensis. Next base: position 38,565,870 of record BRZY01000007.1, on the reverse strand, counting down.
TTGTGTTGGGTTTACCTAGGACCAAGAATGGTAAAGATTCCATCTTTGTGGTTGTGGATAGATTTTCAAAAATGGCTCATTTCATTCCATGCCACAAGAGTGATGATGCAACCTTTGTTGCTAATATGTTCTTTAAAGAGGTGGTGAGGTTGCATGGCATGCCTAGAAGTATAGTATCGGATCGTGACACTAAGTTCCTAAGTCATTTTTGGAGAACTTTGTGGAACAAGCTTGGTACTAAACTTCTATACTCCACCACTTGCCACCCTCAAACGGATGGCCAAACAGAGGTTGTTAATAGGACTCTTTCTACCCTTCTTAGGTCTATAATTAAAAAGAATATAAAATCTTGGGAAGATTGTTTGCCTCATGTTGAGTTTGCTTATAATAGGTCCATGCATGCTACAACTCAACATTCTCCATTTGAGGTAGTGTATGGTTTTCAACCCCTTACTCCTCTTGACTTGAGGCCTTTACCTAATGTTGTTTCTTTTGTGCATAAAGAAGGAAAGGAAAAGGCCGAATACATCAAAAAGTTGCATGAGCGAGTGAGGGCTCAAATAGCGAAAAAGGTGGACCAATATGCAAAGTATGCTAACAAGAAACGGAAGAAGCTTGTCTTTGCACCCGGTGATTGGGTGTGGGTTCATATGCGTAAGGAGAGGTTTCCTTTGCAAAGGAAATCCAAGCTTCTCCCTAGAGGAGATGGTCCATTTCAAGTTCTTGAAAAGATTAATGATAATGCATATAAGATAGACTTGCCGGGTGATTATAATGTTAGTGCCACATTTAATGTGAGTGATTTGTCTCCTTTTGATATAGGACATAATGAAGACTCCAACTCGAGGTCGAGTTCTCTTGAGGAGGGGGAGTATGATGAGGATCAAGGAGCATTGGACAAAGGCAAGGAGCAAGAAGAGGATTTGAAGAAGTTTGATGGGCCAATGACAAGGGCCAAGGCAAAGAAGCTTCAAGAAGCTATTCAAAAAGATTTAAATCAAGCTTTGCTAATTAGGCCCAATGAAGACTTGAAGATGATAAATTTGATACAAATTAGTGAAGCTTGTAATTAGGCTTGAAATATTTGTAATTAGGATTTTTTAATCGTAATTAGGTGTTTTAGACCATGTTTGGGCTTTGGGCTTTGGGCTTTGGGCCTTGAACTTTCCTTATTTTACATTAGGACTTTTGTAAGAAGCTTTAGGTATGAGTTTTTGGGCCTTTCATTGGACCACATACCCTAGGGTTTTAGGGACTATTTAAACTTCTTTTGTAAGACTCATTTGACAACTTTGATGAATTTTAGAATTTGACTCAATTTTGAGTGATAGTAGAGCAAAGGCTCCTCTAGGGTTCTTGTGTGGAACCAAACTTGATCTTATCAAAGGCTCATTCCTTTGTGGCGATCCTCATCAAGACTTATCAATCAATCTTCTTTGGGGTTTGATTGTGGCGTCTATTTCATCCCTTCCTCTTCCACCTTTTTGATTTTATTCTTCTTTGTTGGTAAGAGTTCTTGTTCTTTAGTGGTTTTGTGAGTGAGTCCAATCAAAGGTAGATCCCTATTTCTTATCAGAAGGGCAACGAGAAGAAGCACCTGTAACAACCTTTTCAAGATCATTTGCAACAAGAAGGTTTTCTGATCTGTTTGTAGTACCATAATGGATAATTGGATCTTGTGGAGTGGTATCATATGTCTACTGCTTTTCAGCAAAATTGAATTAGTTATTTAATTTATTGGCCTTGATGAATTAGTTATCTGTTTGTTTCTCATAATAAGGATAAAAGATGGTACAAATTTTAATTGACAACTGGGGTGCCTCCATTTCTGGGTTTTCCCCTGCATGCACCAACACCTGTAATAAGTTGAAGAAAGTTAATGAACAATGGTACTGTTATCTAGCTAATCTCGCATCACTCATTGCCATTGAAGAACCAACATTAAAATTCTGATGACTTAATTATTTTCGGATTTCCTTTTATTTAAATTCAGATCGACCTATCCCAGCCATGCATCTGAAAATGGTGAAAGTGAGTTTTATCAAACTGGAGCTGGACTATTCCTCCATAATAAAGATTGCAATGAATTAGCAAGGTGGTTCCACCGAACACACAAGAACAACCACCCTGTTGTTATATTGCCCTACTGGCTCCAGCATAAACGGCACCCCGGATTAGCGTGTTTAACTGCTTGTCTTTTATGAAATGTCGTTTGGCATACCTATCAGCGAGTACAAAGATTGGTGTGTAGCAAATTCACATCTCAGTCGACAGACACTAACCGTGATTGTTTGCATTTGTTGAGAAACATGATTAGAGGTGGCAATTCGGGCTTTCGGGCCGGGCTCGGGCCGGCCCGCATCGGGTTCGGGCTTTATCGGGCCGGGCCAAAAAAGCCCGGATTGAAAACGGGCTCAAATTTGTGTGTCCGAGCCCTCTATTTTTCGGGCCGGGCTCGGGTTTTGGCCTACGTTTTTCGGACGGCCCGCTTCGGGCTCGGGCTTTTGCGGGTTCGGGCTTTATCGGACCGGGCCAAAAAGGCCCGGATTAAAAACGGGTTCAAATTTGTGTGTCCAAGCCCGGTGTTTTTTCGGGCGGGCTCGGGCCGGCCCGGCAGGCTAAGCCCATTTTGCCAGCTATCATTGAAGTCGGAAATTAATTTGAGAGAGAGAAAAATGTAAGATAAAATTAGAAATAACAGCTAACACAGTAAAGTAACTCACTCAACCGATTTTGTAGTTAAGCTACCAACATTCCTACACCAACAATATTATGATAACAGTATTTTCATTTTACGAAAGATAAGAACTAGAAAATTTCTTGCTCTTTAGAAGCAGGGAAGTGATGTGGATTGTTGCATCATAACGAAATCCGTTCCCAAAATGTCCTGGTCACTGTCCCAAAATTATTAAAAGATTGCATCTATTTTTTTAAAATATAATAAATGTTGAAGAGGAGTAAAAGTTCTCTTGAGACAAACTCTTACCAACATTACATACGCCTGCATAATTTCCTACCAACGATGCTTTACAATTATGATTTTGAATATTTGTTAGATTTTTTATAATATGATTCAAATAAATAAAAAGTAATATTTGTTGAAGACATTTTCTTGGTGAAAATATATATGAAGCTCTACATCAGACTATAGGTGAAATGTTCATAGCTAAATTCATATATAATTTATCTTCCTGTTCTCTTATGCATTTATATATGGATAGTGTAGCTGGGTTGTTGACATTTAATCACTTTGCTTTTTTTTTTTTCACTTCACTAAGTTTCAGTTTTTTGCTTCTTCCCGACCCATTGATCTCTTCTACTCTTCGTACTTTAATTTGCTCCTACGATCCTCCTTCGCTTTGAGTATATACATCCAAAATGCTAAAAAATAAAATGACAAAGATTCCCTAAGCCTATTAGCTTCAGAGGTGGAGGACGTGTTTCGCGTGAGGAAAGTAAATTCTGGTTCTGCCTCTTCTGTATCTTGTGTCTTTTATATAGTAAGTTCCCATTCACAATCAATATCAATAACGAACGCATGACATTAGTCTAGGCCTGGCAACGGGGCGGGGCAGGGGCGGATTTTACATTCCCCGTCCCCGCCCCCGATAGTGCTCGGGTTTCCCCGCCCCACCCCCAATTTTGGTCGGGGTTGAAAAATTAACACCCATCCCCTCCCCCGGCGGGTGTCGGGTTTCCCCGCCCCGCACCCGCACCTAGTATTTTAAAATCTAAATTTTTATTTTAGAATTTTAATTTTGATAGAATTAAAGAAATTTAATACTTTATTTTTTAAGACATTTTTTTAATATATTTTGTTAGACAAATAATAATGAAGAAATAAAGAATTAAAAATGTAATTTTTTATAATATTAATGCATTAAATATTATATTATAAGTGTAATAAATGTACGGGGCGGGTTTGGGGTGGGTATTAGTTTCCCCAACCCCGACCCCAACCCCGACTTTTAAATGCGGGGAAAACCCGAACCCGTCCCCGACCCCAGTCAAAACGAGTTTTTCCCGTCAAAGCCGGGACGGGTTCGGATGGATACCCACGGGTTCGGGCCCCATTGCCAAACCTAGACATTACTGTATAGCAGCCGATTTCATATTAAATACTCAAACCAGTTTAACCAAAAGAAAAAAAGATTTTTTCACACACACGAGGGTGTATATAGCTTAAATAAAAGGAAAGAGAAAAAGGTAAAAAAAATAGAAATTATAATAATAGATGAAGAGATTAAAAAAAAGAGAAAAAAAGATATATAAAAATGAGTAAAGGTAAATATAAAAATTAGGGTGTGAAAAAAATTACAGTGATATGTGCATTTCAAATTCGATATCACACTGGAGCACGCACCCTCACGTGTGGAAGCTGAATTTATACATTCGAGCGGCTTATGAATTTAATGAGTTCGTGAATCATAAATGGTAAAGGTTGCATATTTTTATGACACTTTTCATTGGGCCGTTCGACAATATTGTTATAAGGTTCTGTAAATGCTTCTAGTAGTAGAATCTCAATTCCATTCCCTTTTTAGTTTTGGCTAATTATTCCTGTCAGTAGTTACACTGCAGGCTGCATTCATGTCTATTATATTTCAGACCAAACTTAACCAATTATTCCCACCAGGGTCCAGGGATAGTAAAAAATGTTTGAAATTTGCAATATACTACTAGGAGGGAAAAATAATAAATGGGGAAGCGGGTTTCATGTTCCTTTTTCTGTCCTGGCCTTTAAACTTCAATTTCATGACTTGGTGTATTTTAATTGGGAATAGATCTTGTAAAATTTATATTGGATCAACTTGATTTTACAGATTAACTTTAGCCAAATATTTCACTTATGCTTAAAAATATTTACCTAAAAATGTAGTAACTTTTAGCGTTACTATGAAAAATCCTCGATCGCATTGAAAGCCATCTCATCTATCATCACTTAATTAGTATTGGCCACCAATAAATAAATAATCAAGTATTAAATGACAACTTTGTGGGTAGGGGTGTTTTTATTATGAGGAGCTAATTTATAACAATTTGTGGATGGGGGGCAAGATTGACGTGGCTCATTTTAGTGTTACCAACCAATTTAATGGGAGGTAAAGACTATGGTGATATCGTGATGGAAACTTGTTAATTGTCTTGAATTCTTATAAATGGCTGATCAACTGCCATGAAGAAAAACACGCGAAACTCTTATAACTAGATTTTACTGTATTACGTATAATCTTTAATGTTCTTTAAATGCGTTGCCCATTTGCTTGACAAAAAATCACGATTGTTTCTGACAAATTAAAGAGTGGCCGCTAGAGGTCGATCGATTCCCCCATTTTTACTTTTCTTTTTGTGTCATGTGTTAATTGCAGATAAAAATATAAAAAGAACTAGTGTTAATTCTTTTCAAGTCACTCTTGTTATTAGTTCAAATTCAGGTGAGTCTTGAAATTTTGTGAATAGATTCTATGTAATAGAAAATTAAAGGTATATATATGAATTCCACCCAAACCCAATAATAATAGAATACGTCACATAGAATTTACTGCTAATATTGCTCACAAGATAGTGTTTGGATGAGTAGAGTAGTGCAATAACATGAACTCACGAGCTTCCTGACTTGGTGCAGAGACAAAAGGTGCACCCACCCCGCCAACTCACCACCACAAGTACTTCAAAGTAATAGCCTTGATATCACGAGCCTATTTAAGGCACTTAGTTTCAACCCCTTTTGCAGCAGCAACAATCTAGCACAACACAGCATAAAACCTCCTCAAAACCCCTCTCCTAAAATTTCACACAGCCTCAAATCACAGAGTACGAGTTCAAAAAAGAAAAAGTCTACTTTAAAAATGTCTACTACACATCGATATCTCTCCCTTCTTCTAGCAATTTACTTCCTTTTTTCTCTAAGTTGTCTTGGCACAACCATGGGTGGACGTATCATTCCCCCAAGTGCACCAAGTACAGTTACAAGGCCACTAGTTTCATCAGAAGTTGAAACTTACGTGAAGCCACAGCTGGATCATCACAAACAGAAAGTCTTCCAAGGAAGAGAAGTGAAGGGTTGCTTACCAAAAGGTTCTAGGCATAACTCAGCACCAAGCAGATTCGTGAACTATAAGCCACTAGGCTCTGGTGGCTGTTCTAAAATGCATTCAGATCAGAAACCTTAATGATGATGTATTCTGTAGTTGAATTATATGGCAAGAAGCCTTTTCTTATGTGTATATGGTCTTAAGTAGTTTTGGAAGATGATAAGAAAATCACGTTAATTTGATATATTGCCAATTACAATTTTGAACGATGTGGATGTATGGGAATTGGGAAGGTGACCATGTTAGTAACCTTTTCCCCTGTTATTATATATATGCATAGCCAATGCGTTAGACATTAGCCAATTAATGTTTGAGAAAGATTATATGATATTTGATTTGATTATTTATTTTACCTGAAATGCTAATTAATCGTGTCATATCAAGTAAATAATCTGCTTGAAATCGTAACCATCTAAAATTTAATGAAACTAGTGTTGTAGTTTTTTGCCTTTGCTGTTAGTGGTTGAATCTGATTTCCTGCTGTACCTATTATGTGTCTATTTTTAAATAAAATCTTGACTTGAACCACTAAAAACTAGAAATTCAAAAAGGATTATACGAGGCTGCGTTTTTCAATATGAACGATGAGTTGGTTATATCTGATATCTGATATAGAACTATTTACCAAGTTGTGTTGGGCTTTCTGCAAAATATCCTTTTAGGATGGAGGCTGATGCACTCTGCATGCCAAAAAAGTTACTGAACCTGTTTCGGTTTTCAAATGTAACTAAGTGAGTCGAGTAACCCATATAGTCATGTAGAGTAATACCTATTTTTATACTCCTTCTGGTCCAAAATATAAGCAATAAAAACATTTTTTTTGTCCAAAATATAAACAACATTCACCAATTTCAAATAAATTAAATGTTAGTTTTCCAATTATACCATTCATTTAATGCAATATTCATATTTACGAGAGACAAAGGGGATATTTTTGGAAAAAAAAATAAAACTAGTGAGTATTACTTAAGATTGTCACATTTTCAAAGCATTCCTTGATCTATGTGTTTTTGTATTATATTGCTTATATTTTGGACCGGAGGGAGTAATTCACAAGATTTAAGCTTTGCTTAAACCTTTTTGTGTGTACATAGTTCAACTTTCATAAACCTATTCAGAAGCTTCCATTTTGTGTTTTTTATTTTAAGAAAAAACTCCCTTTTCATTGGCTTGAATTTCGAGTAATTCTTTGTATAGAGTCTCCTTATAATTAATTAATTAATTGCAGCAGATACAACTGCAATATCGGATAAATTAATGCCAGTTATTGGAATCACATTAGTATTTAGTAGCTTCTTAACTCCTCTATATAGAAGCCTAGCATCTGCAAGTAACTTCATCAGGAGCCAACATGACTATTGCCTAATGCCTGCCAAATCGTGTTGACTATGTTTGACTTCTATGACATGACAAATTTTTGTTTGTACAATAGAGTGGTGTTGAGATTTGAACCATGACCTTATGTAAATTACTCAAACTCCTCACTATTAGTCCAATCCTAGTGGTTTAGTTCTGTAATACGCACACAGTGAAGAGAACATTCCAGGATGAGACCGTTAAAAATACATGGCATGCTCAACTATTTTCCAAAATAACAAGAATACCATTCAAAATATGAACATACCATATCTGAATTTTACGTTAACCAAGTAACAAACTAGTCTAGGGTAATTTGAGTACATGAGAAAGCAAAATATACGATAGGGTTCAAGGTTTCCCCTGAGGGGAAAGTCTAAAGGCACATCTTCTGAGATAGATGTGATTTCATACATTCATTCATGAAACCTAACTATACAGATCATCTTCATCAGCCCCACCAGCAGAAGTTGCAAAGGGGTCAGATCCAGCAGTAGTACTAGTCCTATTTCCAGTCTCTGCAAACCTAAATTCACTTCCAAAACCCCTGGATTGCTGTAAGGTCTGAGCAAATGCCTGGTATTTGCGAATATCAGCATCGCTAACACTCCTGCGTGCAAACTTCATTGACTCTTCGAAATGAGCACCTTTGATCTCTGCAACTTCATCATCACTGATGTCTTCATCCATGGCCTCAGGGTTTTCCATCCTCCTCCTCTCTTGCTCTATGTCCTGAAACCACACAAACAGATCAGCTCAAACCTCAGCAGAAGAAATTTATTGAGCTTGTATGGTATCATAATAATGATTAAACCAATCAAAATCTTGAAACTAAAAACATCTCAGTTCCCCAATGCCAAGACTACCGGCACCAATGCTGAACCCCACTCCAACCAAAACCAATTCATCCACATTTATGATCCAGTGGATCATTCAGTCATTGTCAGAAATCTGTAATCTACAGTCTACACAATGGCAACTTAAGCAAACTAGAGTTGTTGAAAACCCAAATGGAAAAGGACAAATTTCTTTAATACATAGCATACCGCTGCAATCCAAATTGTGACTTTTCATCCCTGGGATTCAGATAGCGGTGATTGGTTAAAAGTCAATTCTAACTGTATAGAGACAGAAAATGCCACCGATGAAAATAGATCAAAATTAAAAGGAAAAAAGTTATTCCCCTTTTCTTTATTTTTTTCCTTATATCCATATTTATGGAGATAGATTTCATATTTTCATGTCATAATAATTCAGGAAAATACAGAACTATATATAGCAGCATGCTTTGGAAAGATTTTGAAGGAAGCCATACATTGGCATCCAAAGCACCATCCTTGAAAGTTCTAAGGAGTAAAAGAAATATACATCTATTAACCAAAAGAATACCTTCTCTATATTTTCTCTTATAGCGTATTTGCATGCTCGCTGGCATATTTCTGTAATATCGGCACCACTGAAACCTTGAGTATACCTAGCCAATGCTCTCAAATCAACATCTTTCGAGACAGGTGACTTCCTCAAGCAGGCCTTGAAGATTTGAAGACGGGATTCCTCGTCAGGAAGAGGAATATAGATCAACTGATCCAGACGGCCCGGTCGAAGAAGTGCTGGGTCAATGATGTCAGGTCTGTTAGTTGCCCCAATTATGAACACAGTCTTTTTGGCAGACATGCCATCCATTTCAGTCAGAAGTTGATTTAGAACTCTATCAGCAGCACCACCAGCATCCCCGACACTGCTTCCTCTCTGCAAGAATGACACAGCGATTATATATAAATACATACTGAAAATAATAAATCAAAGAAATAAAGACATCTGAAAAACTTCAGACAATTGAGATCCTCAGAATTTTTTTCCAGAAAGGCCAACCAATAATAACCTCATCTGACAAAATATAAATATAACTCACTTTATATCAATCATGACTAAAGCCTAGTAACATAGCAAACTAGGAGTGTGAAGTAACTAGAAACAACCTGAGTGGCAATGGAATCAAGCTCATCAAAAAAGAGGACACATGGAGCTGACTGTCTAGCCTTGTCAAAAATTTCTCTAACATTGGCTTCACTTTCACCAAACCACATTGTAAGCAATTCTGGGCCTTTCACACTGATGAAGTTAGCTTGACATTCATTAGCAATTGCTTTGGCTAACAAAGTTTTCCCACATCCTGGAGGACCATAGAAGAGAACTCCTTTTGATGGTGACATACCAAACTTCTCAAACTTTTCTGGGTGCTCAACAGGATATTGAACAGTCTGAATCCACACAAACAAAAATCAGAATCAGATAGTAATTGATATAGAAACAAGTTGTACTTGAGTATTAGGAAAGATTTTTGACCTCTTGCAGTTCACGCTTAACATTCTCAAGGCCTCCGATGTCATCCCAACTGACATTAGGCACCTCAACAACCTGTCAATAGAGACATTTAGTAAGAAAACGGACCACAAAGAAGGAAAGCCTCGTCAACTAATCAACTAATTATTTCTAAATATATGAGTTAAAAAAAAACTAACAGTTTCACGTAAAGCTGATGGGTTGCTTGTTCCAAGTGCAGTCTGGAAATGCTCATTTGTAACTGCCATAGAATTCAGTATTTCAGCATCAATAGTCTCATCCTCTAAGTCAATGACATCCATCTTCTCCCTAATGCATTGCAACGCGGCTTCAGTGCAAAGGGCAGCAAGGTCAGCACCAACATACCCATGGGTATCTTTTGCAATTCTCTCTAAATCAACCTACAGAGGAAAACCATAACAATTGAGCAACTGAAAATTTAAGGAAATTAAAGAGTAAAACTAAAACCACAACCAAAGCTATATAAAACCTGATTGGGTGTATAAGCATTACAATATGAGAGAAATCCAGGTAACGAAAGTTAATTGATACTGGAACTATCGTAGTAAATAGTATGATCTCAACCCATGAATGAAACCATAAGCACAACACTGTAGCCACAGCCAAAAAACAGAAAATAGATAACAAAATACCCACCGCAAGTCTGAAAGTTAAATAATACTAAACTTACTTCATCGGAGAGCTTCATATTTTTGGTATGTATGCGAAGGACTTCAAGTCGCCCGACTTCATCAGGAACACCAATATCAATTTCTCTATCGAATCTACCAAACCTTCTCAATGCTGGGTCAATGCTATTCGGACGATTAGTGGCACCAATAACAATAACATGAGCACGCGATTTTAATCCATCCATAAGCGTCAAAAGTTGTGAAACAATCCTTCTTTCAACTTCACCATGTGTCTTCTCCCGCTTAGGTGCAATAGAATCAAGTTCATCAATAAAGATGATGGATGGTGCGTTCTTTTCAGCTTCTTCAAATGCTTTCCTAAGATTGCTTTCACTCTCTCCAGCCAGTTTGGACATAATCTCTGGTCCATTAATACAAAAGAAGAAAGCTCCAGTTTCATTAGCAACAGCTCTTGCTATTAATGTCTTCCCAGAACCTGGGGGTCCGTATAGTAAAATTCCTTTGGGTGGTTTCACACCAATTGACTTAAAAAGTTGCGGATGTCTCAATGGAAGCTCGACCAACTCACGAATCTGTGCCATTTGCTTCCTGACACCACCCACATCATCATACCCAACTTCATCCAGCCTTTCTTCATCCTCTCTTTTCAAAGGTTCCCCCTCGCAGAAGATTTCAGTGTCTGGAGCAACCACACAGTACTCCCCAGGATCAGTTTCAATGACCTTGAACTCCACACTTCTCATCCCTCCCCGCACAAGAAATAGATCTCCTTTTCTGACAGGACGATAAGCCTCCAAGAAATAAGCTGCAATTTTTTTTATTATAGTATTATAAATTAAAAAAAGTTAGAACTTGCACAGAGACAGAAATATACATATTCTACGATCAAATAAAATATAAAGCCTCTAGGAAACTAAAAGTTAAAGATTCTACAGATACGTAAAGAATAAGTTTGGCATGCATCGAAACCAGTGGAAAAGTGATAAAATAAAATCCCTGGGAAATTAACTTCACACTGTGTGACCCAAGTAAAATGGCCGCATGCATTTATGTGGAAAAACATCAAGGACCACAAAAGCTAGTCAACAGTAACCACGTATGCATAAAATTGACAGTAAGAACTCTGGTTAGAGTCAGAGATAATCAAAAGGGCTTCATATGAAAGGAAAGACATCAAAGCTACAGATTAGAATGACTAAAAAGAAAAAATCCCTGCTGACACTAAGTAACATTGCAAGGCTCGATATCAAATTAACCCATGAAGCAAAGCCAAATCTATTCAGCAGAGTGTTATGGCCCAAGAAAGTGTCCCAGCCGAACCAGTGGAGCAGGGAAATGCACAAGAGCCAACTCCACAGATTAGGCCCAAGAGAAACCATGTTAGGCCTAAGTAGATGAAAGACTATGAGTTGCCAAAGAGCCCAACTAGGGGAATTGTCTAGAAGTTATTCTCTGCTGTAATTAGTTGATTTATTGTTTTTTATAATTCTGTTACTGTTATGCTGCGTTGGAAGTTTGTTAGGATTGAGAGTGCTATACGTAGATTTGATTCTGATGCAATAAAGCAGAGAAAAGATTATTGTGGAACTTTTTAGCTTTTTGTTTGCAAGGAGGTCTCTCCCCTCAAAGGAGAAGTTGCTTTTTACTGTTTTCTTTCCTTCCTCACTCTTTTCCTTACACAGAGGCACTAATCATGTAACCCTAACATAAACTATTGGAATAGGTAACAAATAGTAGCAGAACACACATCAAAATTTAGCAATCAAATATTATTACAACTAAAATGCACTAGAAATACAATCAACACTTCCTACTAGGAGAACGCTGGTAAAACAAGTAAAAATTCAGCAATGAAGTATCAAAACAACTGAAAACTGTGCTCAGAGACACTGTCCTTCCTAGACAGATGAAAGGTGGAAAACTCACGTTTCAAAAAAGCATCAAAGAGATTTCCAGTGACGCCTTCAATGGTATCATCAATAGGCAGAATGTGCACACGTTTCCCATACTTGACATCCGGGCACTGGTGCACAGACACGACATCTCCAAGCCGAACCCGCAAATTGGACCTCACAACTTTGTTCATCCTAATCTTTGGCTCCTCACAGGTTTCGTCAGCAAGAACTATACAAATAGTATCCTTCCTTTTCTTTCCCTGAAACACCAAAACCACACCACACACATGACTTGGACTGTCGCCACCCACAGCAGAGAGTGGCATAAAACATCACACCACCACACATTTAGAAGAAGAAAAAAATCAAAATTTTGGAATACAAAATTAAAAAAAAAATAGTGACTCAAAAGCAAGTGTTTTTTGGAATTGAGTGAAGACCCAGGAAGGGAAAGGCATTGAGGAAGAGAGGGTAGGGTTCAAAATGTGACCTTGATGAGCATAGTGTCGCCTCGGAAAAGCTGTAGCTTTTCCATGGTTTGGGGGTGCATGGAGACGACGGAGTTGTCGTCGTTGACAGCTTCATCGACGACGAGCCGGTTCGGCGACTTCTTTCGCTCCAGAATAGCAGTGGAGTAGTCCTTCTTCCCCGATTTCCTGCGATTCAAAGCAAAACTCCGATATCAAACAAATTCCGCAGCCAGAGAAGCGTTCAGTGCAGTCGTGAGAGAAAAAAAAAGAGAAAAGGAGAAAATCGCGATTTCTGAAACAGAATTAAACAACGGTGGAGAAAGTTGACTCACGGGTCCGATGGTTCGCCTTGGTGAGACATTTTTGCTGGAATTGGAAGAAGAGCAAAGCGCAGAAAGAACCTTGACTTGTGTTGATGAAACGAAAGCCAATGAGCCTTTCGTATTTATACGGGGTACTGTTTCTTCTCTTTTTTTTTTTTGACAACTCTGAACACGGGGTACTGTTTCTGTTGGAATTTAATTAGGATGCATTCACATGAAAAAAAATTATTATATTATATACATTTTAAATAGAGGTCAATCATATTTTATCATATAAATTTTTATATAAATATTTTAAAAGTTATTACTATAAAATGGTATTATAATAGTATATAATTAGATATTTGTGTAAAATATTTTTTTACTATAAATACATAATAATTAAACTCATTATAATTAAATGGGCTAGGTTTTACAGGATCACAAAAAAATGAGGCGCATATGATGATAATAAAATATCATGTATCACTTGAAAAGTCAAATTTTCTGGAGAAAATAAGCTTATTTTAATCATTCAAAAATGCTCAAGTGGCAACTCAGAGAAAAGAGACCCGTTCCAGTGGACATTACCCAATTTTAATTGTGAATAAGTTCATCTCAAACGATGCTTCGAATTTAAAACTTTATATTTCTATTTCAATAATGATAAAATAATATTATAACATGACAAGATGGTGGAATATTATGGTTATCAATAAAAAAACATGTTTAAACAATCAATATATATCTATTAAACTTTTAAAGCTAACTCGTTTTTTCATTTCAAAAAATCTGTATAAAAAATATAAATTAATACCAATAACATTGAAAATTATCAAAAAACATCTTTGAAAAACTTGGACATATATTTATCATTGATGAGAGAAAAATATAATTTTTATAACAGAAAATAATAGATTTTTTTTTTGGTCATGTAATAGAATTTATTTAACGACTTATACAATAGCAAAGTATAATTTATCCTTTCCTTTTTTTTTTGGTCTGAACCTTTCCTTCAGTCAAGATAATTTATACATTTTTCGTCAACAGATAATTTATCCTTTTTTTGTCAAGAAATAACTTATCCATTTTTGTTGGCATGGCCCAAATTGTGTTGTACTAATGGGTTGGGCTCGGCCTATCAAATAAGCAGCAATACTAACGACAAAAAAAAGCAGCATTTGACCAAAACTATGAGCAGCAATACCTAAATACGATGACGACGATGATGAGGAATTGAGGACCAACGAGGTCTGTAACTGTTACCCAAAAAAAGAGGATCAACGAAGCGTGTCTTTCTTCTTTCTTTGTCGCAAAAACAAAGACAAGTGAAAACTGTTCTTTGCTTTCTTCTTTCTTGATATATGGAGTTGTTGTTTCCTTTAGGCTATGTTTGGATGAGGATTTTTGGAGGAGAGGGGAGGGGAGGGGAGGGAAAAACTTATAATTTCCAATTACCTTGTTTAGGAGTTTTTAAAATGGTGAATGTTGTGGTACCTGTTGAATTTTCTAGGTGTCGGTACCCAACTTATCTGGATCAATCAAAAACTTCCATTTGTATTTTATTTGTCATTTGTCATGTCATCAAGAGAAATATAATTGCAAATAGATTTCTCTTTTTCCAATTTTTTGTTTTCACCCCAGTTTCTCTCTCCTCATATCTCTCAAAAGTCAAAACAAGAGTCACGGTCATTGTCATCTCTCTATCAACCCCCACCACTATACTCCCAATTTTTTTTTGCAGAAGTTCACCAAAGGTATGAAATTTGAAATTTTACTTAACTGTAACAGAGATCTACCATAACATATTTGGGACTCACTGTGATATGATAGATGATGCGCTAAATGGTTGGTCGACGACGATGCGGTGTGGGTGGCGCACAAAGAGGAGATGGATGCCGTGAAACAGAGAGTCGACGCTAACACAAACAACTCCGCGATGCGAACACGGAGACCACCACGACGCGGATTGATTGCACCACTGACATTGGCTTCCTCTTCTTCCGCTTTCAGCGACTACTACAACGATAAATCCAGCGAGATTGCCACCGCCTCTCCTCATCGCCTGTGCCTCGGAGAATTTCGATGAGTTCATCTGTCGACTCGTCTCCGATCTCATACCTCTTCCATCGACGAGCAGAAACAAGCCTCCATGGAAATCTGATTACTTGCCAAGAAAAAGCCAAAAAATCGCATGAAAACCGCCAAAGCAAGCGCAATCAATCTGCTGCTCATAGCTTCTGGTTCTTTTAGCCCTGATTCCGGCGGCATCCACAAGAAGAAAGACGCAACGACGACGCTGTACAGTGATTCAAACTTTCTATTAGAATAGATTAACACAAAAATATAAAATTTGCAAAATAGTCCCTGAGTTAATTAAACAAATAACAGTAAGTTTTTAATTAAAAACATTATGACACATGTAATGTTTTGATTGAGCCACTTAATGTAGGTATCTATACCCATGAAACTCTCATGGGTACTATAGAATTTACCTTTTAAAATTAGAAAAAAAAATTATATCTTGGTATCTGCTACTTTCTAAAATAATATCTTTTTTGTCCTATTAAAGCCAAAAAAGGTAATTGGGGATTATAAGTTCTCCCCTCCCCCCTCCACTCCAAAAACCCTCATCCAAACATAGCCTTAATTTTTTGTTTAAATTGTCGCGTTTGGATAAGCAAAATAGGGCTTTTGTTAAAAAAAAAATAGGTGTAGGAAATAAAACTATTTTTTTGTAAATTAACTTGCAAAATTATCCATGGAGATTTTATTGAATAAAAAAAATTAAAACACAACTTGCACGCATGATCTTAATTATTAAAAATACTATGTGAATTTATGATAAGTGTCCATGTTACCATCATGTCTAGCAATCATTGCTATGTTGTCATAATTTTCGCTTATAAAACAAGTTTTGTCCGATAATAGCTTCATCGTGAAGCCTCGTACCGCGAAATATTAACACGACCAATAAGTCATTGTACATATGTTCGTATATATGCTCAAGGCTTGAATATTTGGAGTTATGTTTTGATCATCATGTTGTGGGTAGGTTATTAGCCATTGTTCTTTGTCATAAAACCGATGCTAGGTGTGTGGATTTTTGATAGAAAGTTATGTAGTTTTATACCCGTCTCTAGATCTTAAGAAACCATTACTTATGAAAACATCTATAAATATGCACAGTTGCAAGTCAAAGGTTGAATTCTCATCACTTTCGTATCCTCTAGATATGTCTATTTGTCCAACTATCGGCTATTGAAATTTATTCCATAATTATACCACAATTTATCTCTATCTTCAATTTTTGTTTGTGTTTAAATTTAGTATTTTGCATTATAAGCATTCGATTTCACATATCAATATAAAGATTATGCTCCCAAATAATCCTAACGGTCGAAGTTGTCAGTTCGTTGTGAAAATTACCCATATTCTAAGGGTGTGTTTGAGAGTTTTGGAAGAAAGATGAGAGGAGAGATTTGATATTTTAAGGAAAAAGTGAAGGAGAAGGAAAGAGAGGATATATACCCCAACCTTGCATGAATGACTATTTTTTAATGAAAAAATCGAAACATCCAAAAACCTCCAATTTGGGAAATTTAAAAAATATATTAGAGAGAGAGTTTTGGAGGTTTTTAGAGGGTTTTAAAATGTTTTCCACATCTTTTTTTTTTTTATAGAGCTAAAATATTGCTATAAACCCTCTCCCCTCCCTCCAAAAATTCCATCTCAAACAAACCCTAAGAAAACTATAATTTATTGCACAAGTAATATTAACAATTATTTTTTAAAATGTCTTTTTTTTCCTAAAGTGAGAGTTCACTATTTATAATAAATTGGTCGAGTACTTGTGAAGATATTTTTTTTTCCCGAGTTTGGCTCTCATCACACGTATCAAGGGTTATTAGTAATAGATTTAGGTTAATTAATCAGTTGGTTTTGTTAAGAAATTGATAATTCGTTTTTCTAAGTTTAGCTCATTACATATACCAAATTAAAATAATCAAGCCATTTGTTAATTAAAAGTTTAAATAAACGACAGGCCGAATTTCATTTATTTAACAAATAAACAACATTTTGAAGTTAATAAGCAGGTCGGGAAACTGGTTAATTCAACTCATTGTAAACTCAAATATTGCGAACAAGGAATGACGACGTATATCATTATATATTATGGCAATGGACAGTAGAACGTGCAACATAAGGCTCTGGAAAATATTGGACCAAAAAAAAAAAGACTCTGGAAAATACATAACTCACCGTTAAGCCAGCCTTGTGCACATTGCATGCCAATAGAAGAAAGAGAGAAAGAAAATGAGGGAAGAGAAAACTTGGGAAGCCTATAGCTAGCTGGTATATGCTTTGACCATTCTGTAGTTATAATATATGATTTGAATTAAAGTGGATTTTGGGTCCGACAAATCATGTCATGTATGACTAGCTTGCTATTTTTATTTCTCTCTTCTCCTTTGTCAAAAAAGATCATAAACTGCTGTACCCATTATGTGATTTGATGAGTAGCCCACCGGAAGTGAAGGCCAATTAAAACCAGTGTAGGATATATAGTGTGATTGATTCGTCTAAAGAAATTAATTTTATAAAAACCAAAGGTGATCATAGGAAAATTTCAAGATAAAAATTTCACGATAGTCACACATGCAGCTTCAGCAGATGATGACTTGCACAGCCAATTGTAGGATACGCAAAGTTTCTTCATGTGCTCATTTTAACTACAGGGAGATCTGCATAACAACACCTGTTATGATTTGTATAGGATTAATTAATAATTAATGTTTCCAAAATGTCCTGGTCCATTGGTTAAGATCTAGAGCGTAATTCTAGACACATTATTCATAGCAGCTGCTGCATGCAGCATAAATTTTGCAGCTTGATTTGCTTTCTTGTGACATGTTTTGTATATATATTCTTTAGGATTGGTACATGATCTTTTACTAATACCTACAAGTATTAATAATATTCAGTTGTTTAAAAAAAATGATTATTTTGATTTGAAATAGTGAAAATTGACATATGCATATATGCATATGCATGTGTATGAGATGATATATTGTTTTTTAAGGATTAATAAGTTTGTTCTAGTTAAAGAATTTTTGTAAAATATAAACTTAACAAATATAACCGTTGAATATTGTAATATCTTAGTGATTATATACATTTAACCGTATAGTATAATATTTTATTTATATTTTTAAAACATATTATATATTAAACTGAAGTTATTTGATAGAGTATTAAATATATTTCAAATTTTATAGATTTAATTTAATTATTTGATGAGAATTTTCAATGAGATAAATTCATTGGATTTTTTGGGTAGGTGAGTGAAAGGTAAAAACACAGAAAAGGAAAAGAGGTAGAAAATTACCAACTAGGGACAGAAAAAATAAAAAAGAAGAAAACTAGTGACTATTATATAATATCTGGGGTAAGGAAACCTCATTTTGTCTACAAGGAGAAGACTGCCAAGTGCCATTGCCGGTGGTCTCCATCCAGGAACAGCAGTGACAAGTCTTGATTAGAGAGCTCATTTTTTGCGAGACAAATCATACTATAATTAAAGTTGACTTCCCTCAAGGTATGAAATAGCTTTACTTTTCATCTTCGATCTGTTAAGCGTTAAGACTCCCCTGAATGTTGTGTAAGAGATGCACACAAATACAAAAACTGGATTAATTTCTTGAGCTAAAATACAGAGCGCCATCATTGAATCCAGGTAACAAATGAGGTCACGAATTTCAGTCGCCCAAACAAACTCTAATCCCTGATAAAACACATTTAGTTCCGCCTTGAGGTTGCCAACAACACCCAAAAAACAGATGAATCTCGTGACCAAGATGCCATCACCTTGGTGAAGTACTACTAAGCCACCAAAACCAACTGTGTCAGGGTTCCCTAGAGAGCTACTGTCAACTTATTAGATTTAATACTTGGAAAATATTATTATTATTATTATAACAAGTATAGCAAAACTAATTACATATAGTTACATAATAAAAAAAATTATTTTTTTCTAACTCCCATATAAAAAATTCATCAGTATAGCAAAACTCATTACTTGTAGTTATATAATAAAAAAATTATTTTTTCTAACTCCCATATAAAAAATTCATCTTAATACATCTTCTCTGTGTATTATAAATACATTAAAACAGCACCATCAATTCTTTTAGAAGTATTATAATTAACAAGAAGCTACAAAACCCTCCAATGAATCAAAACTCTCTTTGGCATGAAGGCAAAGTGCAATGGTGGATTCATGGTAATTGAGTTATGATTAGTGGATCCAAAAACGGTGATTCCATCAAATTGCAAACGCTTGGAGTTAAAGGTGGCAAGCACCCGTTGGCTGTTGTAGCCCGGAACTGTCGAGCTGGCACTTGGAAGCCCACATCATTACACATTTTACACTTTGTCTTCACAAAAAGGAAAAAGAACATAATATATGCCACACTATAAAAGAAAAGACAAGAAGGGGAAAAAATAGAAAAAAGAAAAAAAAAGAGAAAAAGAAAAGAAGATAAAAGAGTGTGTGTGTGTGTGAGAGACAGAGATGCGAACTGCGAAGAAAGAGAAGCATATTAATACAAAAAACCCGGGTTCGGCGGGTCAAATGACCCACTCGTCATAAACAAGTTACAAAGGCATTCCTTCAGCTTCCTCAGACTCTCTCACTAACCTTTTCTCTTCCATTCTTCAGTGCTCCTTTTTTTTGTCATTCACTTCCTTAACTTGCTCTCCTTAGATCCAGGTATGTTCCCTTTCATTTCCTCTTCATCTCTAGTTTTTTACATTCCTCTGTCTAAGTTCATACTCATTGGCCTCCATTCAGGTAGGAGGTTATGTGGGTTTATGTTGGTTGCTCAGTTCAACTGAGTAGCAATAGCAGAGAGTCTTCATTTTTTCCCACCCTCTTTGGTTGTTATTCCTTTTCTTAATGTTTAGTGTGTTTTTATCATCAAAGTTTCTTTTTTAGTTCCACTGAGTGATAAACGAATAATAATAGTTTGGTTTGTGAAAGAGGTGTTTAAGGCATAGTTGAGAGAGCAAAAGGGGAAGTCTCAATGGGGAATCCCCGGTACAAAGTTTTGATTTTTCTGTTACTTGTTCCATTTTTAATGGGAAACAAATATGGGGTTTTTGTGTCACTGGAGCGGAGGAATAAGGCATGTCTCCTCCCCATAACCCTCTCCATGCCCCTCTTACTAGTTGTTAAGGCCATGGCAATTTCTTTTTTGTTTAAAGATCCCTTTTCGCTTTTTACTATTATTTCATAGGGCTTTGCATTATTGGTGATTTTCATTATTATTGGTAAGTTTCTCCTCCACGAAAAGAGTGAAGTTATCGTGACACTGTAGTTCATTGCATTATCCAGATTGTCATTGTGGTGTCTGCGTTTTGTTTCACAAATGAGATTAGATGAAATTTGTAATTTGGCCATAAATATTGTCCCCCTTTTCCCCCTTGCTTTTTAATTTTGATTTGTGATTTGCATGGCAGGCTGTTGATAGACAATGTTCTCTACGAACAGAAAATGTTCTATATGAAAGTTGTGTTTTGTTAACGATTTGACTGCACAGTTTAATTAGTATGCCACAAGGAGAATTCTGCTACTTGTAAAATGATGTCTAGCATTTTATGATATAAGGGGGAAAATTGAAGATCATGGAAGAAATACAGTCTCAGTCTGATAATTATAGGTCCTCATCATCATCTGCAAGCAGTCCGGCGAGTAGGGTGCCATCGAGCAATTTTTTCTATCTGCGTAAACCCGGTTCAATCAGGCAACCCATCTCATTTGAGGATTCACCTGAGTGGGGGGATGATACTGATGTCGATGTTAGAGTTGAATCAGTTGATGAAGGAGGTGACTCTATTAATGTTGCAACAACACCAGCTTCTCCCTCTCTCTTGAAGCTCAACAGCGGGTCCCTGCCATCCCCGCATCTACCAGAGGGTGCAGTTATTCCGCGGAAAATTGCCGGGGCTTCCGTTGCCTGGAAAGATTTGACTGTTACAATAAAGGGAAAAAGGAAGTACTCTGATAAGGTTATCAAGAGTTCAACTGGTTATGCATTACCTGGGACAATGACTGTAATTATGGGGCCTGCTAAATCAGGGAAATCTACCTTATTACGAGCCATTGCAGGTCTTGAAGCATGCTTCCCTTTTCCTGTCGTACTAAACATTTCTTATGATATTCCCGTGTATTTGAGTATTCAAAGGTAAAATGGAATTTTCTCTTTACCTCAGGTAGATTGCTTCCTTCAGCCAGGATGTACGGTGAAGTGTTTGTGAATGGGACAAAATCGCAAATGCCCTATGGATCATATGTGAGTTCAGTACCTCATTGGCTGTTTAATATTTGAATTTCCATTGTGTTTATAGTATAATGCTTATGTTATGCTTTACAACATGCTTTCATATTGTATAATGATTATAAGGTGAGAACTGAGAAACTTTATTGAAGAATGGGTTTGTAAGTTTAAAAGTATCTTTGTAATATTTGTCTTTCAGAGATTAGCATTTTCTATTTCTGATTGTTACATTGAACTTTCACTGCATTGTTGCACTTCTTAACAAGTTAAATTATTTGCATTTCTTACTCAAGTGTAGAAGTTTATTTGCACTGGAGATACTGAGTTTTTTTTGGTCATGAGAGATACTGAGTTCTGGTTTTTTAAGTTGGAATCACTAGGTGACTGACTACATGTGCTAAATGTCTTTGGCTTGTTCTTTACCTGATTGAATATTTGTTGTTAATTTTTAGGTTGCACCGTTTATATATGTATATCAAAATTTATGCCTTAATTTTCAGGGTTATGTGGAGAGAGAAACCACTCTGATTGGATCCCTCACTGTGCGGGAGTTTCTGTATTATTCAGCCCTACTCCAACTTCCTGGTTTCTTTTGTCAGAAAAAGAGTGTTGTAGAGGATGCTATACATGCAATGTCTTTAGGTGAACATGCAAATAAACTTATTGGTGGGCATTGTTATATGAAGGGACTTCCTAGTGGGGAGAGAAGACTTGTTAGCATTGCCAGGGAGCTTGTGATGAGACCGCGTATTTTATTTATAGATGAACCTCTTTATCATTTGGACAGGTGTTTTTTTTATTGTAATAATTCTCTCTCAGTTGCATGATAGCATTCCATTTTTAGAGCAATTTTTGTTAACATTCTTTTTACTACTTATATATTTTTTTTAAGTGTCTCGGCACTTTTGATGATGGTTACACTGAAGAGACTTGCAAGCACTGGTTGCACTCTTATCGTAACAATCTATCAGAGCAGCACAGAAGTCTTTGGTCTTTTTGACCGTATATGTCTGCTTTCAAATGGAAATACCCTGTTCTTTGGAGAAACATTATCTTGCTTGCAGGTAACTTACCTTCTATACCTTCTTGCCCCTGCACATGAAATTTGATTAAGGATGAGTTTAGTAATCCTGTTTTCTCTATGAATAAAATAATATAAGGAGCACTGATTTTTAGTTAAAAGTGACCGTTCGCAGATGTGTGTGTTGCAAGTTTGTCAAGAACTTTCCCTTTTGGCTAAACCTTCTCTGCTAGTGAATGGAATACATATCTTGTTACTGACTGCTATAATCTTATGTTGATGAAGCACTTCTCAAATGCTGGATTTCCTTGCCCAATCATGCAAAGTCCTTCTGATCACTTTCTACGCGCAATTAATACAGATTTTGACAGGATAATTGCAATGTGCAAAAACTGGCAGGTAATTGTTTCTAGTGGATTGATGATTGTTTGCTGACTGCTGATCACATTATTGATGTTAACTGATTAGATTTTTTTTTTATGTTATGTTATTAACATTTTCATCATAATAGGATGACAATGGAGATTTTTCTTCTGTAAACATGGACACTGCTGTTGCTATACGCACACTTGAGGCAACTTATAAGTCATCTGCAGATGCAGCTGCTGTTGAAACTATGATTCTGAAACTCACAGAGAAGGTATATTATAACTGTTGAAATAGGGGAAAACATTGATAGCTTCTTAAATTACATAAGTTAGGTCTTCTGTTAATGTGGGCCAGAAGTTGCACCCTAGGTCACTATTATTTCACAAATACCATATTAAATATTGCCAATGCAGAGCTATCTTTTATGTTGATTTTTGATAAATTATTTGTGCTGATTTAACAATTGAGTTTAATTTAAGTTTTGGTCACAAATTAGTCATAGAAAGCTCAAGGCCCAATACAGAGATCAAAAGGTTTACAATTTAGTAGAACATTTAGTCCTATAATCTTTACACTGGATCACCATATATTATAGATAGGTTAGGCAAATATTATTGGTTTCAAACTAAGAGGTAAGAAGACTGAGCTTCAATTGAGGGACATTGCAAATATTTATTTATTCATTTTGAAATCTATAATCTTAGACATTCTGCATGTGCTAACGGGTAACTAGAGATAGTAGAGCTGTAGATGTGTTTCATTGAAAACTGTTGAAAAGGACTTGTGCTGACAGATGATATAATCTTGTAGGTAAAATGACTAGCTTATTTGTCATGTTGAAGTATGGAATTTATAAATCTCATGACTGCCTCCTTAGAGATTTATTTCTGGCTTTATTTTTCTCTACTGCATTGAAGGGCAACCAGTGTTGGGTTATTACTTTTTGTTTAAAGTCTTTTAAAACATGCTTGATTTCCCAGGAAGGTCCACCTCTCAAAAGCAAAGGGAAAGCTAGCAATGCTACTCGGGTAGCAGTCTTGACATGGAGATCTTTATTAGTCGTGTCAAGGGAATGGAAATATTACTGGCTGCATCTTATTCTTTATATGCTTCTTACGCTTTGCATGGGTACTGTATTTTCTGGTCTGGGGCATTCTCTGTCTTCTGTTGTGGTGAGTCTTGACATGACAATTGCATTTTATCTTTCAACATGTTTTCTCATATAGTTCAGATCTTCATTTATACATGCCAACAATTCTAGATACTCCCATAATACGTATAAATTAAATTTTAACACCTCTTTAATTGCAGACAAGAGTTGCAGCAATTTTTGTATTTGTATCATTCTGTTCCCTTCTAAGCATTGCCAGGGTGCCTGCACTTTTGAAAGAAATCAAGGTAATTTTGTACCTGTTTTACTTTACAGCAATATATTAGTTTGCCTTGATGTGCTTAATATGCATGCAATAAAGTGTAATTTGCTTGTTTGGCAAGTAATTTTAAATTGTTTACGTTGTCATTTCTTTCTTCGGCATGATGCTTAGGTCTATGCAGAATTCAAACACACAACATAATTTGTTTGATGTTTTACTAGTGAAAAGTTTATATACATAAACATACAAGCCCTGAAATATGGGTCACTCTTCTTTTAATACTAGTGCACTAGCAAAAATATTATAATTTCATGGTAGAAACAACATATTGTATGCATTGTAGATCATAAACTATGCACCAACTGTATGACTACGGAAATTGTTTTATTGGCAGAATGTATCAAAGTAAGCCTTTACATTTTTCCAAGTACTGTCAATTGCCAGTGTCTCTTCTCTGTGTTTAGCTAATCAAGCAATTGGTACTCGAGTTCAAACTTGAAAATTGAAATCAAGAAATATGTAATAAGTAGTACCAATGACTGGAAATTTTCGTGTTGTCAAAATGTATTGAAGTACGCCTTTGAAGGATAATTAGGAGCTAGTATTTATGTTTGTCCCTTAACCATGTTTGGCGAAACAAGCACTTCATAGTTGGCTGTCTCCAAGAGCAAAAGTGACCAAAAGAAAATACAATTGACATGCTTAAATATGTTATTTGTAGTAATAGACATATCTTTTTTTAAGGGTTGGATTATGGATTTGCTATAGTTTCACCCTGTAATCTTTGAAAGGTTGATGAAGCTGAATGATTTGCTCTTTTGCAGGTATATGCCTGTGAAGAATCAAATCAGCATTCGAGTACATTAGTATTTTTACTTGCACAGCTCCTGTCCAGCATCCCATTTCTTTTTCTCATCTCCATTTCATCAAGTCTAGTCTTCTACTTCCTCGTCGGGCTGGAAGATCAGTTCAGCTTGTTAATGTACTTTGTGCTGAATTTTTTCATGACGCTGTTACTAAATGAAGGGATTATGCTAGTTGTGGCTACTTTGTGGCAAGATGTTTTTTGGAGTGTCTTGACCCTCTTGTGCATACATGTAAGTCCCATTGTCCATTTATTTTTTTAGGTGTAAAACATTAGCAAAAGTTAGATTCTTGCTCAACTAATAGTCAATGTTTTAGGCATTTCCTGAACTAACTACTGGTGCATGTGGATACCATTTCAGGTGGTCATGATGCTTTCGGCGGGCTATTTTAGGATTCGAAATGCTTTGCCAGGACCATTTTGGATGTACCCAATGTCCTACATAGCCTTTCATACATACTCTATTCAGGTAATAGATACTTGTTTGTATTCCAAACAGCCTATGACTCGTATGTTTGTTTCTGATCTTTTGTTGTGATTTAACTTCCAAAACTAAGAGGATTGGGCAGTATAATTGAGATCTAAATTTTGCATATGGTCCAATCTTTTTTTTTTCCCTAGTTGGTTTTTTTTTTTGTTGATATAACCCTAGATGGGTATTTATTGAAGCATTTACTTGTTTTTGTCTCTTGTAGGGGCTATTGGAGAATGAGTACCTAGGCACCTCCTTTGCAGTTGGGCAGGTAAGGACCATATCTGGGTTTCAAGCTCTCCAAAGTGCTTACAATATCTCCCCCAACAGTAATTCCAAGTGGACAAATTTGTTGGTTTTGTTTCTTATGGCAATAGGTTATCGTATTTTTGTGTTCATTTTATTATGTTTTTTCGTGGGGAGGAAAATATCCCTGCTTAAAAGTTTCAAGTGTAATAGGGATACAACAAATACAAGTTGATAGGAAGGGAACGTTGTTTAGCCATTTACATTGTACAATTCCCTCTTGATCGAGTTTTGCATGTCAACTCTAGTTTTGTGAATTTATCTTTTGACTAATGAAGGAGCAAATATGAGATTTATTAATGTCTTGATCTCTCCCTATGTGCCTTGGACTTGGTCAATAATTGATGTGTATCTCACTGAAACTATCATTGCATGTACACCACTAACTAACAGGTCTTCAGATTCCTATAACACTAATCTTTTTTATACTGATTTTTTCCCACATTTTTAATCTCATTTTACACCCCTTTTCTTTTCTTTCCTTTTTCCTCCATCAATTCTTGAGTCCAGATATCCAGAGTTTACGGGCTTCCATGTGTGTTAGTACGACGAACTATCTACCAGTGGTATTGTACGAACCATGAGAACACATGATGGTTAGCTTGTATTATTATTTTGAGCAAAAAAAAAAGCTTGTATTATTATTGATTTCAATCATGCTGACAGCTGAAGCCACTAGTTCTGAAAGCTACTTGTTTGTTGTTATAAATATTCGGTTTATGACGTAGCCAAATCCAAATGCATTGAAATTTGGATTGAAGGCGTGACACTGGTTCGTGGGGCATGGTCCTCTATAGATTTTGCCCATTCGTTTTATTGACGCGGCTCTTTCTTTTTCATCGACGTGTTGCATAAGCGTAATGGTTTTGTTACATCAGTATTGTGACATGTCTTATAACACGGGCAACTTGACATTGGCACTTTTAGGTCACGTGGAATTTAAGGGATGAATGAGCCAAAGTAACAATTATCAAGGGTGTAAGTAGCAAGGGATGAAGAAAATATTATTTTTTCATCTTGCTTGATTATTAAGGATAATGATTTATAACTACTACCAAAGCAAAGACAATGGGGACCAATACTTTTTATTTGAGAGCGAAGGCTTCTTCGGTGTTTGTTTATCATCCATCTATCTATATTCCAACAAAACCACGTTATTTGGTATTGATGATTTCTTTTTTACGAAAAAAATACGAATCACTTTTAAGCAATTGAGATTAATAAATACACGAGTTGAAAGATAAATTTTATTTTATAATAATTACTACAGAATCAACATAGAAAAAATATTGTATGCTTTGGTGTCTTTCATGATGACTATTTCAAATGTTTTGGCATTTTCCATTCGGAGAAAAAGAAGGTAGGCTGAACCAAGGGTAGCATACGAGGTCGCAACTCGCAAGCAACAAGAGCGTGGGAATTTTTAAATACACATACACCAATTGCTATCCACAGATACATAACAGTATAAAGCCTAAAATACCCTATTCGCGTTTCGTACCATGCGAAACTATTAATTCTGCACGTATTATTTATATGTATGTGCTCCAAATAACACGTACGAAACTATTAATAATTCCGTGAACATAAAAAAAATACACATTTCCGGGTGCGCGCGCAGACCACATCTTCTTCTCCATCCCAAAACAGTTCCCCCCTCTTTCTTCCCTTTCCCATCTCTCCCTCCACTGGCCACCACCGCACCCCAAAAAAAAATAGTAGCTTCCAAAATGGTGATGCACAATAGAGGGATCAGAGATGAAGGTTCGCGATTGTATTCGGAGCAGTCCATTGCTCAAAAAATCCCAAAACCCAGCACTACCACCACCACCGAACCCTAGCCTCAAACTATGAGCTTTTCCCGTCCACCCACCGCGGAACTGTGAGGATTTGTGTGTGTGTGTGAGTGAGGCTGCGGAACTGTGAGTGAGTGTGTGTGTGAGTTTAAGCTTGCAGAAGTTGGTGGTGGGGGAGAAGAACCTGTGCTGCAGAAGTATGCTGCAGAAGTGGGAGAAGTAAATGGTGTTTTTGCCTTGCGGAAGTTTGAGGGATTTTTCAAATTTGAGAGTATTTTTGTCTTTTAAAGTTTAAGTGTATGTGTGGAAAGAAGGTTGTGTATGTGCAGTTAGAAATCCCCGAGCGTACGCGATTCCGGGCCTCAAAAAGCCCATGGAGCCCACTACACCTATGACGTCACCAGCCCAAAACCAAATAACCAAAGCATATACGAGAAGAAGTTGTTGACCACATGACCAAAAAAAAATCCGAGAAGAAGTCGCTGCATATTCACATTTGGTGTGCCGAAGTTTCTAAAAACTTTAGATAATTGAAAAGTTGGTTAATCTGAACAGATAATTAATCATGACCAAAAAAAAAAAGAACAGATAATTAATGAATGGGAATACTGGAATAGTCTCCCAAACGCCAAACCGCGTAATTTGACAATGACAAATGCGTTTGGAGGTATCAGAAAGGAATGGGAATTGTGGCTTATTCTCTCATCGTTTGCTTCGGTGTATGATATCAGATCTCTTCTTCTTCCCGCGTAAAAGTAAAACCCCAACCCAATTATCCCCTTCCATGACGACGTCGTTGCTGAACGGCGAGAGAGTCGTGGTGCTGTTGTTCATCTTTAGGATCCTTTACTCCCTCCCTCTCTCTCTCCTCTCCCATGGCGTTGCTCTCTCTCTCCTCGCTCTCGCCTCCTTCTTCCTCGAGATCTCCGTCGAATCTTCCAATTCCCCCTTCCCTTTCCGCACCAGGTGCGTACCTCTCTCTCTCGCTCGCTCTCTCGCTCGCTCTCTCGCTTCATGCATAATTTAATAAGTTAATTAATTCCCCTTTCAGGCCCGGGGCTTCCTCGGGGATTCTACTCGGCGCTGTCACTCTCCCTTCTCTTATTCTCTCCAAGCTGTTACAGTCATCACGTGGATTCTCGCTCGCTCAAATTCAACCCCAAGGTGTTGCTTTCCCTCACCCCTCCCTTCATTGCAACAATTCCCTTTATCGTTGTTTCATTGCAATATTATTATGATTGATGGTTGTTTGTTCCATTTTTAGTTTGTTCTAAAAATAAAATTACGAATTGCAATTTCGTGATGTGTAAAATTTTAATGTATATAGAGATTCAATATCTGACATTGCAATACTGGGCCACATCTGCCAGCGTCTTCGGTGTGCTTTTGTTCCTCGCCTTGGCCCTACGGCATTCTCATTGGGGTGTGAGGTTTAGCTTCTGTTTCATTCTCTTTCAAGCTCTCCTCTGCATTGCGGCCCTTGCTACCACTTCGGAAATTGGCAAGTCTTGTATTGTGTTGGATTGCTTTTTTGGACTGTTGAATCAGATAAATTCCTGTTATATATAGGTATGGAACATGCGTTTTGGTTAAATTGTTATTGCCCCCCTCTTTCTCTGCAGGCTTGCACCCTGCACTGAAGCTTTCCTGGGTCTGTTGCCATGGATTGGCATCCGTGAAGCTAATTCAGCATTTCCTAAGAACTTTTCCGGCTTGTGCTTCCATTGGTATGTCTGTCTTTCTTACACCCATTGTCTTGGTCGCATATTCTTTCTATGTATTTCGGATTCTTCTACTGCCACAACAGGTATGCGATTATAAGTTAAAAAATAATTATGGGTAGAAATTTTTTTGTGAATTGATGTTTCAACTCAAGTAACAAGCAAGACACTTTACATGATGAAGTTGTCACTTAACCGTGGAAGATGAGTGCGCTTTCTGTTTTACCAGATCTGATGCATGTAGTCTTGACATATCAATTAAAATCAGTAAATCTGTTCGGAAAGGGTGAGTAACTATGCTCAAAACAGGCATAACCTTTCCTGCTTGAGAGAACTCGTGAGGGATGCCAAATTTGTAATGTGAAACCCCCTCATCGTTATAAATAAACAGGGTTACTACATTTGTCTTTTGGTTGGTCAATAGCTGTATTCTTTTTTCAACCTTATCTGAAATATGGATAAATGTTGCATTATTGCGGCTAGGTCATCATATCTCAGCATAATTCCATGGTAGATTAGGGGTGTTTAATTTGTCTGCTCTTTTATTAATCATAGTTTTCCCCCGATTCCAGGGGAAGCATTTTTGGTGGCTGCTGGCATTGTTCTCTATTTTGGTGACATGTTGTTGCTTACTATTAAAAAGGTTAGTGGTTTTTAACACTATGGTTTCGAGATAAATCAAATGTATACATATAAGTTATTGGTGATTACATTTTTTGAACAGCTATGTGGACTATTAGTGTCATCAGAGTTGGTTACTGCAGAATATGAAATAAGTCGAAGTGAGATAAGCATTATAATTCAGGTATTGGTCCTTAGCTTATGAAATTTATTGTTAATGGTATGGCTAGATCACTTAAAACCATCTCCTGTTCCTGCAGGGTTTTGTGCTTGGTCTTCTGCTCTATCCAATAGCTTTGAAATATATTCTCCAAATATGGGACTGCTCCATAAATACAGCTTCTTCTGAACAAAGAAGATACTACGAGATTGGGAGATCTCTTATGTTTATTGCTTCCCTTGGATTTGTCCTGATTGTGATCGTACCATTATGGATGCAGTTCGTACAGGAGTTTCACATGCATCCTTTTTTCTGGTATCGCATCAATACCTGATATAGGTGGATTATTTTTGTTAGCTACCTGTTACTGATGTTTTTGGATACCATCTAATATAATATGGAAGTGGTAATAATAGGATGCCGGGAAAGTAGTTTTATTGACTATAAATTGAGCAGGATATAATATATGTCATGCCGGGCCTGGCAGCTCTTATGCGTACTTACATGTTATGGGATACGGCAACATAAGCTGCTAATTCCACCAGAAACTGTGGCATGCATAATATTTTCATAGTAGCATCTGATTCCACTGCATTTACATACATCTGCAGATTTAAGCACACACATTACCACCTATTATAGACTTTTTTATATATAGATATGAACTGAGAATCTTAATAAAGGCTGAGCACAATTCTTAAATAATGTGATTTTTTATGTTGGCCATATGCAGCCTGAGTTTTATTCCCTCCTGTATCATGAATCTATATTGTATGGAGAGAAATTAGTGATAGCAGAAACTAAGTCTAATTCAACTAGATTTAGAGTTCCAGACAGTTCAGTTGTTAAGCCTTATCTCTAGGCTTGTTAAAATACATTTATAACTATGATGGAAGTCTCAGGTTCAAATTATTTTGTGTAAAACAACTGTTTTTCACTTTATCATTATACCCACTATTTTATTAGATAACTATTTATTTTTATTTTTGAAACATCTCACTGCAGGGTGCTTTCCTTTGTTTTCTCGGAGCCATCCAAAAGACTGTCATTATGTATCTATTGGATGTGTATAATTTGCGTTTCTGTTTTCCGATTCTATAACATCTCTAAGAACAGTAAGATTGAGAGAATTCTTTTGCGGAAATACTACCATCTGATGGCTGTCTCGATGTTTTTGCCTGCCCTTATCTTCCAGGTGATTTGGGACTAAATGGTTGTTTGTTATTTATGCTACTATATTAAAAGGATTCTGCCACTTGGTATCCATTCTCCATTTTCTTTTTCATAAAATTCCAATGCCTTGTTTTTACTATAATTGAAAGTAGGGGAAAAATGTACAAACACTCCCTAGACTTTACCTCATTTTGAAATAGCCACCATTAACTTTCAAATCTTGATGAAAGTCCCTTTACTTCAAATATCTGAAACTTGTAAATAGACCCTTACATATCAAAGTTAAACAGAACTATTCATCATATACCTTAATACTTGATTGATACATATGACAATCTCTAATTTTTCGATGTTATTTTTTGAATTTTTTAAAAAAGTTTCCTCAATTTTTTTGAATTATGCAATAGTTTGTATTTTTTGCAAATAAAATTAAGTAAATAAAATAAATTTTTTAATTAAATAGTAGAGACAAATTAGTGATTGTTATAAGCATTAATCGACACATTTAAGTCATGTAATAACTGGATTTTTTAGTACTTTTTTCACAAATGATATTTCGAAGTTATTTTTCGTTTTATGGTTAAGAAATATAAAAAGAAAAAGAATGATTGCGCCATAATGTGTTCAAAAATATAAATATATTTTATTTACTCCTGCATTGTAGGGGCCACTAATAGTTTGGGTATAAATTTTATATTGATCATGATGCTACTGTCTGTCAGCTATAATGCTCACTGTTCTTTTGCTTTCAGCCAAAATTTCTTGATCTAGCTTTTGGCGCAGCTTTGGCAGTTTTCTTAATATTGGAAATTATTCGAGTAAGTATCTTGCAATGCATTCAGCTTGGCAGTAGTGATATCATATTTTGAAAACGGTGCTGTGTGTTTCATTGTTTATTGTAGTGATATCAATAATGAAAACTATAATTTGTAAAACTGCTATGAAAGAAATGGCTCACCATTTAAGGAGTATCTTTATGTGGCCAAGAAGGGTTAATTTGGGCGGGTCCTGTGAGATGTATTTGCAATAGTCCATGTATTGATAACAAAAGGAAAGGGGAAAGGGGGTAAGAGTACGTAATTAGGACACAGTCTGCAATCCACAGTAACAGTTTTTGTAAAGATATGTCATTAAATTAGAGTTCTGATTTCAATTAAACTCAAGAATAGTATTGTGTGATGTTGCCAAAAGAATAGTAGTCTCATTCCTTATTGCAACCATTGGAGGCTGTGGTACATATAGCACATACATGATGAGTTGAAAATAAACTTTGCAAGCCGAGTCCTTATCTTCTTTCCATTACCCCAAAGTTAAAATTCTAATATTACTGCCCACAAATTGTGTCTTCGTTTTCTTTAATGATTCAAATTAGACTGATTGGTATGTAACTGTTTTCATGGGAGCTTATGCATTGACATTTTCTGACTTAGGTATGGAGAATCTGGCCCTTAGGACAACCAATAAATCAATTTATGAATGCATTCACTGATCACCGTGACTCTGATCTTCTCATTGTCAGGTATTATGCCCTTTTTCACTGTAGCCCAAATTGTACAGCACACTGTTTATGATACATAGTGCTGCATTTGGTTCCCTTTCATGACAATAATTCCTTTGCCCAGCCATTTCTCACTCTTACTGGGATGTGCACTCCCTATTTGGATGTCTTCTGGGTACAATGATCGACCTCTTGCTCCTTTTGCCGGAATTTTGAGTCTAGGAATTGGAGATACAATGGTAAGTTTTTTCTCTTTCTCTTTTTCTTTTCTCTTCTTTTTTTTTTTTTTTTAGAGAAGGGGGTTATTCATACCTGCTGAACTCGGGGGCTGTTGCAAGTAACCAACATGAACTTTTAAACTTAAACATGGTTGAAAGGTGAATTGTATCTTTTATTAAAAAGGAAAAAGGTGAATTGCATCACAGTCACAGTGCGCAAGGTCAAATGCAGCGCATAGATAAAACTTTTTTGGATCAGTTAACAATGCAAGAACCTGAATCAATCTGGAAATTTGATACTATGAGGCTGTGATAATTTTTGGGCAAGCAAGTTACTCCCATTTTCGGGAATCAGGATGATTTTTCATGAGTAACTAATCTATGATAACTTTTAGCAAGAAATTTGACTACTTGCTTAAGTTGCTTTAATTGTAAACAGTTTTCCATGTAGAAGTAACAGTTTTCTTTTATTATATTTCTTTACCCAGAAATACTAAAAAGGAGTTGTTCTGTTAATGGTTACTTTTTTCAATAGTTTGTAGTAATTGATTCTCTTTTTTGTTTAGGCATCAATGGTTGGGCACAAATATGGTGTTTTGAGGTGGAGTAAAACTGGCAGTAAGTATTTTCATTATTAATGATTTTTATAAGGGTTTTCCGTTGCATGATCTGAATGTGTAGTGTTCTCACTTGCCAGAGAAAACAGTTGAAGGTACTGCAGCTGGTATAACGTCTGTACTAGCTGCTTGCTCTTTACTCCTTCCACTCTTAGCATCAACTGGATACATTCTCACTCAGGTCCTCCATCGCTCTCTCTCTCTCGCTCTGTGTTTTAATATTTTTTGGGGGGGGGGGGGGGGGTTGATTAAGTGTGGATGTCATGTCAGTAAACCCATTAGTAATAAAAATGACCTTTTAGTGTTATATGATTTCAAAGGAACTTGATTTGCCTGCATAACTGATCTGCGGGAACCATCTGAATAACGTGGTTTTTCCTTGATAACGTAAAGATATCTTAGTTCAGTCAGTACTTCAGGTCTTCTGTCATGTCTCTGCATAGACAAGCAAGTCCCACGTTATTCATGTTCCACATGACCGTTTCATATAAGCACCAAAGCTTTATATAGTACTTATTTTTTTACCACCGACTTCGAACAATTTCTTTCTTGCACCAATGAGTTAAGAACGTATTGGCCAGGCATTGTCCTCCTAGATTCATGCATATAAGCCAACTGCTGTACGTGGAGTTAGGTCAGAATTCAAATTCCACGTATTGTATGCCTTAAGTTACTTGCAGAATTTTCCCCAAACACTCATTTTTTCTCACTCATGTGCAAACCGGACCCCACTTAAGGGACAACTTTCTGCTTTGATTCAATTTCTCCTATATCCCTCCCTCCTCAGAAGGGATGGAAAGGTGGAAAAGCTATGCGTATACTGCAAAAATTTCCAAGGACAGTAAGATGCTGCTTCATGTTTAGCGTCTCGTTTGCTAGGGGGAAGTAAAAGATCGTTAACAAAAATAAAAGGGATAAAGCTTAGTAAGAGAACTAGAGAAGCCTATAGAATATTTGTTCTTTGGATTATTGAGATTTTCTTTGATGTCTTTGTTAATAACTTTTTGCAGCATTGGTTCTCTCTACTTCTAGCCGTGACTGTAAGTGGTTTGTTGGAGGCCTACACGGCGCAACTTGACAACGCGTTCATACCACTTTTTTTCTATAGTCTTCTCTGTTTGTAGGCACAGATCTCTGTCTCTTTCCTGAGAATGAGTTTCCTTGAGGAGCAATGACGGTTTTCTGCAAAATGTGTCCTGGCTGGGCACATTGTTTTGGCAGAGGTCAGAGAAGTATTAACCAATGCAATGATACATGACAGTTAGGTTTGGTGTACATAGTTAGAATTGTATCTTTCTACAGAAATGATAGGTATACGAGTGTTTTTATTTAAACGGTTGATACCCAACAACACACATAGGATACTGTATGCAGGAGTGACAATTCTCCATTTTTAATGAAACCATGTGTCAGGCTATGATAAAGGAGAGCTGTTGAAACACTAGTGCACTTGTTCTATAGGACTTTTTAATGTCTTCAATTTTTCACACGTAGAGTACTGTCTTCATTTTCTAAGGTCAGGTTGGCATGTCGGGCGGGGTCCCGCGCACGGGGAATCGTTTGCGAGAGGGGAGAGTAGAAAACTG
Source organism: Glycyrrhiza uralensis (assembly GCA_030159175.1). Taxonomy (NCBI): domain Eukaryota; kingdom Viridiplantae; phylum Streptophyta; class Magnoliopsida; order Fabales; family Fabaceae; genus Glycyrrhiza; species Glycyrrhiza uralensis. Next base: position 38,530,621 of record BRZY01000007.1, on the reverse strand, counting down.
TTGAAAATGTGTCAATAAGTAGGGCCAGGCCATGCCATGAGGTTGTGTATGTATCGTCTCCGCCCTCTATATGTATGTCACTGGCGCGGTAGCATTGATTTTTTTTTTTTCCTTTTCTTTTTTTCTTTTCGTTTTCCTTCTGGGTAAGGGTCAAGTGTTAAAATTCTGTGAAATTTTTTTTTTCAAATAAGGAACCGTTGATCCCCCCCCCCTTCATTGATATATATCCATACATTATATCTTATATATCCATGCATACATGAAATGCTAGTAACTAGTAAGTAGTAATACATTTTTTGATACCCTTTCTAATATAATCTCTATGATTGATTTAAATTCACGTAGATCTCACTACTTTATGAATGTATTTTATCACATGAATTTTATTCAATCATAAATAGTGTATTGAAAAGAGTGTTACCATCACTTCTCTTTAACGACTAATGCCTCGTGCTGTATTTCACTTTTTTTTTGGGCCAAAACTAATTTTACATTTTACTGTGGACAACAGACAAGTGGGATTATTTCATAAAAAAATGTGAATGATAAAATCATTACTTGAGTAACCATTATTCCTAACAATTAACAAAATAATAATTTATTTTATGGTTTATTTAAATTAAAAACAAACTTAAAACAATTACACACCAAAAATAAAATAAAATAGTAATATAATTTGTACACCATAATTTTCTTAAAAAGTTAAAATTATTTTTACAATTATTTATGGAATGTTTTGATAATAATTAGGTATATGACCCAAAAAAAATCAACGACTCTTCATGAATGATTAGCTTCTAATTCTAAATGATAAATAATAATTAAACATATTATTACAACATGTTTAAAAAAATAAAATATACATTATTAAACATCCTATCTAGTTATCGTGAATAAAAATCATAGCCAGCTGGAGTTGACATACATATCTGTCGACAGGTATACCAAAGCAAAATATCTCATGGACATCTAGAGTTGCATTGTTATCCCACCAACAGCAGCTTCTGCCCCGTTATTGGCTTCAAAATTGAGACTCTTTTTGTTTGCGGTTTCTCAATGTATATCTGAGTGAGAGGGACTAATAATTTAATTAGGTGTCAAATTGCCCAACGTGCATGGGACATCCAACACTTGTACCTGTGTAAAGGCATTGTGGTGGGCATGCGACATATTAAAGAACCAAAAACAAATACTACATCAGTTTTTGGATGAATGGCCCTCGAAAAGGAACTTGTGCTAGCTAGCTAGGACAATTAAAGAGTACGGGTGTAAATTAACGGGTTCGGATTGAGGGTCGAGTAGTCGACTGAACTAATTCAAACATATAAACATATAATTTCTTTTTTACCAAAAAAAAACATATTATTTATTTTATTTCACAGGACATCCTCTATGCACAACTGCGGAGACTAATATCTTTGAGGATCTGAAACATATGTAAGGATTATCTCTCCCAAATAGTGAATTTTCATGCATAAGAGCAAAAACAGAAAGAGCAAATTAAATATAAAAAATTTAAAAAGCATTAATTTGAAGAGGTAAATAGCTAGCTAAGATTTGGAAAAAAAAAAGAAGAAAATACAATATATATAATTTGGGAATTCTCAAAACAATAAAAATAAATAATGGTAAAGACATGCCTCCTTAAGGAGGAAGAAAGTATTCGTCAAAAAAAAGGAGGAAGAAATTATAATAAGAGTTGTTCTCATCTTTACTAATGAAAAATATATCTTGTTATAGTTGATAAAAATGAGCTGAATACTAGTTTACCACAACATTTTTTTTTTCAACTCTGATTATTTAATAGTTTTTATTACTAAGTGAAATATCGTGAGTCTCAGGAAGTAATTTGTGTTTACAATTACACCATATTAATCAGGTAAGAGTAGTATGAGGATTTTGCAATCAATATAAAAATATTAGAACATGTGAGTACATATTAATCATCCTTCCCTCCCTTGCCAATGCAATATTCTAGTACATCACACGTACAGATGCGTGCACTTCGATCATTTGCTTATGAATGAATGAATGGTTACGGCATTTCTCGAAAGTTCGAGTTGTTTGACGCAACCTCTATATAGAACTTACTGATGACATTTTATTATTTTTCGATCAAACATCTCAATATACAGCACGCGCACGTTAATTGATATATATGAACAGACAGAACCATCTTGTGAGTCAGATATATATTTTCAAGTGGTTGGTGATCGATATTGGAGATACTGATCACCAAATGGTACACGTTACTCAACATGAATGAATCGCAGCTAGCGTTAAATTATTATATATTAAAAAAAAGGCAATTACTTGGGAAAATATTTCATGTGTAAAACATTAGTCTCATGCTAATAATAATAATAATAATAATAATTAATAACAAGTCCCACAATTCACCTGCATGGAGTCAGGGTTGCATGAATTGATATACTGATGATCGAGCGTGCTCCGTGAATAGTATTTTATAACAACTTAACGTATTAGAAATTTTGGCTCAGTCGATTCAAACAATATTCGTACCGTCGGTTTATTAATTAGTTTATGAGATATTTTTGGCACATGGGGAAAAATCAGAAACAAATTAACTGTAGCAGTAGGAGGAACATAATCCCCACCCCACTATCAGCTCAGCTAGAAGGAAGCTACGCCTACTAGTATACTAGTAGTAATGCCATGAGTTGAGGAGGCTGATCGAAAATCTGCATCTTCTTATCTTGAAGCGCTCCCATGTTTCGCATATATTCCACAATCATCAAGAGCCAACATGTCCTTAATGCCTCAGTCAAAAAAAAACATGTCCTTAATGTCTGCCTTGAATAAATTACCATATATTTTATTTTAAATATGATAAGTTATTTTAAGCAAACATAATTATATTCTTAACACAATTTCATCGACTTGCAAATTTAAATTTAATTCTTTGAATTAAAAATGCTCAATTAATACAAAATACAAAAAAGATCCAGTTTCGTTTACGCCAAAGGGACATACATATATAGTAGAGAAACGCTTGTGAACACGAAACGAAAGTTATGTGAATGACGTGGTCTTTTTTCCGCCAAACACCCAAACTCATTTTTCCCAATTCTTTTCAATTAATTGGCAATTTCTACGGTGCCGATAAAATAAAATTTTGTCATGTTAGATTATATTTTTTAAGGATTGTAATTTTTTAATATTACATCTTAACCTCTAATTAATCTTTTTTATTTTATGGCTACTCTATCTTGTTTTTGTATTTCTTTCCTTCACACCATCATGGGAAAAAATGGTTCTAAAAGTAACCGAAGGGAGCGTGCTGTTCAAAGGAGAGAATCTGTGATATTATGATGAGATTGGAAAGATGAGTTTCATCATTTAGTTGTTACTGTAATTTTAAATTTTAAATAAAATAGTTTTAATGCTAAATAAAAATTATAAAATAAATTTTAAATATTTGGGGCACATGAATTGTTAAATTGTGCTAAAAAAATCTTATTAATTAAAAACTAACGATACCAAAGCCGTTATTTTTACAACGGGACAGTAAAAGTCCCCTAATTAATTTTATTATTTATAAAAAGGAGACAGAGCCACATCACTGTTCGTCTTGCATTCGCAAGTTTTTGTTCGCGCCGTATAGCACAGCTCTATATAGTATTATCGTCACGAGCAATAATAACAAAATAAGTTATTTGTATACTTTTTAGTTTTTACACCATTAATTAATGTACAAATAAAGTGTATATCTTGTGGAGACCACAAATATTAAATTATTTTTGTGTCCCTGCCAACTGATTATTTTTAATGGAGTATCTCCTCCCAATTACATTTTTTTTTTCCATTCACAAACAACGCTCTAACTTAAGGGATGTGGATCTAATTCCACTCGAACACAAATTATTATTAATCTAATTACCAATTAACAATTGAGTTAATAATTATATATATATATATATATATATTGAATAAACATCTAATCTATTTCATTATGGTAAATGTTATCAATTAATTAATATATCACAACTCACTACTTAATACGAATCAATAAATAGTATAATATCGAATATGCATCCATGAAATGGTACTTAATTCCGTATATCATTGGGTTTGCGAAGGTAGGGTTTTATTTATTTAGTATACATATGATAGAGAAATTAACGATCGAGGAAATCAATTTTATAAGGCATGACATATGGAAAGGAAATAGAAAGTTGCCGAGAGAGAGAGAGAGAGGAATGGGCGACAGAGAGCATCGGTTAATAATAAGGCTTTTTTACTCTTATAACACAAAAAAAAAAATTATTTACCAAAATAACACACTTTTTTTTTTATTTACCAAAATAACACACTTTTGAATATAATATTAATTTAAATATTTTTTAATTAATTAAATATTAATAGTTGGTTTAAGATTGTGATTAAGTTGTTAATTAAATTAATATTTAATTGTTAAATATTTATTAACCCAATTTGACACAAAAGACAAATACATCAATATCTCTGTCTCCGCACACTGATCGGAACACTCCCCCTCTACTCCTTTTTTGTCACAAAAGACAGAAACATCAATGTCTCTGTCTCTGCACACTGATCGGAGCACTCCCCCTCCACTCCTTTTCTGTCACAAAAGACAGAAACATCAATGTCTCTGTCTCCGCACACTGATCGGTGCATCCCCCTCCCCTCCTTTTGTGTCACAAAAGACAGAAACATCAATGTCTCTGTCTCCGCACACTGATCGGAGCACTCCCCCTCCACTCCTTTTCTGTCACAAAAGACAGAAACATCAATGTCTCTGTCTCCGCACACTGATCGGAGCACTCCCCCTCCACTCCTTTTCTGTCACAAAAGACAGAAACATCAATGTCTCTGTCTCCGCACACTGATCGGAGCACTCCCCCTCCACTCCTTTTCTGTCACAAAAGACAGAAACATCAATGTCTCTGTCTTTTGTGACAAAAAAGGAGTAGAGGGGGAGTGTTCCGATCAGTGTGCGGAGACAGAGATATTGATGTATTTGTCTTTTGTGTCAAATTGAGTTAATAAATATTTAACAATTAAATATTAATTTAATTAACAACTTAATCACAATCTTAAACCAACTATTAATATTTAATTAATTAAAAAATATTTAAATTAATATTATATTAAAAGTGTGTTATTTTGGTAAATAAAAAAAAAAGTGTGTTATTTTGGTAAATAATTTTTTTTTTTGTGTTATAAGTGTAAAAAAGCCTAATAATTACAGAGTCGGAGGTAGACATGACATGACTGCCCAAAAGGGACGTTTCATGGTATGAAAAGTCGAAGACACTGCACCCACATGCACCGGTCTCCCCGTTTAATTAACACACACTCCAACGCCAACCATCTCTCTCTCTCTCTCTCTTCCCCTCTTTTGTCAATGTTATATTCATCTTCTTAATACTAACTCAGCTTATACACTCCCAGTTATAACCTAATTATCTATCTATGTATCACCGGCCCTTTGATACAATTAAGCACACCAATATATATTAATTACAAGTGTAAGTGTGTACATGTGTGTATATATATACATACAAATGTATGGTAAATGACTCAAACCAAAGCTAGCTAGGCCTCTGATCATCATAACTACTCATAAAGAAATTAAAAAAAACATATCAGTTCTAGGTACTTGTCATGGGCATGGCCAAGCTCAGTGGTGTCAGAAGCTGCAGCAGCAAAAAGAAAGGTGGAAGTAGTAGTGGCATTGTGAAGCTCAAGTACTTTGTGGTTGAGAAGCTCCTCCAGAAGAGGCTCAAATCATCATCATCATGCTACCAAGAAGAAGGGTCCTCGACCTATTATGTGCCAGAGGATGTGAAGGAAGGACACTTTGCTGTGATTGCTGAGGGTGCAGGGAATGGGAAGGAGGAATGTTTAGAGGAACCAAAGAGATTTGTGCTGCCATTAAGCTGTTTAACAAACCCAACATTTGTGAGGCTATTGGAGGAAGCAGCAGAGGAGTATGGTTTTGATCATGAAGGTGCACTAACCATTCCTTGCAGGCCTAGTCACCTTCAGAGGATATTGCTCCAACAGAACCTCCTCCACTTCCTCCAATAATTTTACTAGATAATTAAAAATGTGAAATTCAGTTATTTATTAGTTTAATCCATATGAATTAATAATGCATTAAGTAATTGCGTTTATATGTGGAACAAGATATGTCAAGATCAGTATATATGTTATGTTTACTTTCTTTCCAGCATCTTTACTTATTAGAGGTCTAATTAATGCCTTCCTAGTCCTATTCATCAAAATTTGATGATTTGGCTGTCTTATTCATGGAAACAATTAATCATCTTTTTTTTTCCTTCTTAATTAAAAATTGACATATCAAAAAGTAATAATTAAGAAAATAGATTTTGCCATTTCAAAGAATTTTTGTCTTGTGGAAGTATCAATATTTTTCATTCTAATATAATAGATGAAAAAGTGGATATGATTTGAATTCTTTTTCGTGCACCAAATGCAAATAAAAAATGTTCTTGATGCATGTTTTGAGATTGTTGGCATAAAATGTTGGTTAAGAAATATTCATTTAAGTATCTTAAAAAGTTGTAATTTATAATAAGTACATTTTTAATTTCTTAATCAGATTTTAATTAACATTTACCTTTTTAAATTATACGCTAAACCTGATTTCAGACAACTTCAAACTGCACTATTTTTGGTTAGTTACTATTATTTTGTTCCATTTTAGATAAACAGATCTTAAACGTGGCAATTGGTCAGTTCCTCCAGCTTAGTTGCATTGTACTTTTTGGCCCGTCTAATGCCATCCAAATGATTAAAAAGTGTTGCGATGATTAGAGACAATCCTTGCTTATTATGGAACGCTGGATACGGACATATATTAGACATATGGTTCTGCTGCTCTGTCGACTGCGACTAGACGGACTTGAATAGCATGGGTTTTTTTTTAATAAAAATAAAAATCAATTAATAAAAAAATGTATTAAAAATAATGTGTAATTATTAATATTTCTCTTTTTTATGATTTGACCTTTGACACCACCCATTTCCAGGGCATTACGCTACTTTTTTTTCGAAGTATTGCATTTTTTTTAATTTATAAATTTTATTTTAAACGTAATAAATTAGATAATAACAAAATTTATAGGGAATTGAATAATATATAAACTACAAATTCATAATAAGAATTTAGTTTATAGCTTTTAGTTTATGATTTCAAAAATGTAATATATTTTTTTAAAAAAAACTAGGCTTAAATATGTTTTTAGTCCCTCATATTTGGCCTAAGTTCATTTTTGGTACCTCAAATACCAAGAATATTATTTTAGTCTCTAATCTTTTGAAAATCAGTCACTTTTGGTCCTTGGGGCCATATTTTAAATTTGAAAAGTATTTTTTAAATTTATACTTTGACCCCTCTTAAAATCTGATGTTCAACCCGTTTTTCTATTCTCCTCCCCCTCCACTGATGCATCGCAACCCCCATCCCTGCTAGGAGTAGTTCCAATGTCCTCTCTCGAAGCCGCTATGAGATGTGGCCTCTCTCTTGTTCTCCTCCCTGTGAGATCGCGGTGGCCCCCTCCCTTCTCGCCATTGTGTGTAACCTCCCTTGTCCGCGCGAAGCTCCTCCCTTGGCCGCACGGGGATGGAGGGCCGCGGTGCATCAGTGGAGGGGGAGGAGAACGGAAAAACAGGTTAAGGTGAACATCAGACTTTAGGAGGGGTCAAAGTATAAATTTAAAAAATACTTTTCAAATTTAAAATATAGCCCCAGGGACCAAAAGTGATTGATTTTCAAAAGATTATGGACTAAAATAATATTTTTAGTATTTAAGGGACCAAAAACGAACTTAATTCAAATATGAGGGACCAAAAATATATTTAAGCCGAAAAACTATCTAAAAAGTAAACCTTTTTTTTTTTCATGTATAGTTGAGATTTGAAAAAGTCTGTATGACACTAAACGTCACCGCTGTCATAGACCCTTTGCCTGTTGATTTTTTTTTGGGTCAAACTTTGCCTGTTGATATTTGTTTGTGAAATTTGATTCCTTTAGGATGCGGTTTGACTTAATATACTCCTCAATTTAGGTCTCCCTTCTCTCTTTTTTTATCTCGCATTTTCGGTCGCCAATCTTCTTTCTTCTTAGAAGGGTGGTTTTGGATCATTTTTTGGTCTAGAACCACCTTTCTATATCATTTTTTAGCTTTCTTCATCTCAATAAGTGATTTATCCACACAGATCTAATTGTTTTGGGTATTTTTTTGAGTCCTCGTCTTCGGCGTGCGACGGTGTTTTCTGTCTTTGTGCGGTGTTTGTTGTTCCCGTCTTGGTGTGGTTTTTGTTTTCCCGTCTTAGTGCGGTGTTCATTCGATTCAGATTGGCGGATCTACTTCGTTTCGCTACAGATTCTCTTTTGACTGAGTCGTCAATGCTATAGATCCGGAGGCGTAGGTACTTCAATCACCCTGAATGTGTCAGATTTGTAGGCAGTGTCACTTTTGATGGCACTTTGCTGTGTTATGCTATTAACTTGGGTGTTGTGAGCTTATTCGCAGTTTCTTCCATTTTAGTTTTTAGCGACGTTGAATTTGTAATGTATTCGATGTATTTTGCCAAATTGAATGAATGAATACCTTTTGTTTTGTTGTCAAAAAAAAAAGGATGCGGTTTGACTTCCTATTAATTGTCATCGCTGGATTTAACATATGCTAAAGGAGGTATTTTTGAAAAAAAAAATTTGAAACTAGTGAGTATTAATTAAGATTATCATATTTTCAAAGCATTTCTTGGTTTGTGTGTTTTTATACTACCTCCAGTCCAAATCTTTGGTTGTTTAAGGTTTTGGCACATAGATTAAGAAATAATTAATTGAACAAATTTTAGACTAAAATAACCCTATTTATTATTCATCATTCTCAACTATCCTAATTATTTCTCCACTCAAAACTTATTAATTATATTAAGGGTATAGTTGGAAAAATGTGATAAATTATCTCTTGAAATCCTAAAACAACCAAAGTTTTGGGACAAAAATAAAAAGCTAAAACTATCAAAGATTTAGACAGGAGGGAGTACTATATTGCTTATATTTTGGACCGGAGGGAGTATCTAGAATCAGTTTTATGTCCGTTCTCTCAGCCTGTAATCTTTTTTTTTTGGGTCAAATCTCAGCCTGTAATCTAAAAGAGAATTAGTTGTTAGAATTTGTACGGCGAAGATGACATGTTTTCCAGAACTAAACATTGGCAATTGCCTATTAGCAGAGATACCTTGATTTTTTTTGGTACAAAAGATACCTTGATTTAATTTGAAGTTTTATGTAGCAAGACAAATTCTAAGGCCGAAAAGCAAAAATAGAAGCGCACACAATCATGGAAGAGATTAATGGATTATTTGTAGCACAACCGACATTTGCCAGCGGGTTTTAGAAATCATTCTCAATCAGCCACTAATTTATTGTGCCCTCGTTTTGATTTTATGATTGACTAGTTTTCCTTTTCTTGTCTATATAACTTGGATTAATCTATCTATTATATATTATATAGCAGGATTGTGCCATGCCACATGGCAATCCCAAAATCATTCAGTTCCCGCCCAAATTCAAAATAATAATAATTATTATTATATAATATTAATTTTATAATATTTGATATTCATGACTAAATTAATTCCATCAATCAATTAACCTGTCAATTAATTCATTGTTGGTATTCATGTGTTAAATTAATCAATTAATTGATGAAACGGGCCGGATTCACGTTACCTGTCATTTAATTTAATTCATTTCACGGATGCAATCAACTAAAAACTTATTTCTGTGTATTGTAATTTTATATATATATGCAATTGTAAATTTGTAATTGTAATATACTAATTGAGAAAGATGATCTGATCGAGCCCACAAAAAAAAAAGATAATGTCAACTTGATCGAGGTGAATAAATGTAAATAATTTCACAATTATTCTAATACTTTGGTTAAAAAAGTAATAAATAAATGCAAATAATGCATATTATTAAATCACTACAATTATATGCACCGGTCTTTTTTTTTGGTTAAAAAATTATACACTAAACCGGTCTAGGCATATTACTATGATTATACACTAAATTTGGTTAAAAAATTTTAAAATAATTAAATGTATATTCTTTTTAATCTAATTCATTTTAATCTAATTTATTTGTGAAGTAGTCTTTGTTTTGATTCTTTCATTAATTTGATCAAGGGTTCTTTGTTTATAATGCTTCATATGGTTGTTTTTTCATCTCTTATTTTTTGTCACCGATGAGATGGAGTGACTAATTTTTCATTCATGAACTTAACATTTATCTCTTAATATTTTTATTCATCTCCTCTTTCAAAATTTGATGGAAAGTTAATATCTTTAAAGTAATATTTTGGTTTTTCAACCCTGTAGCTTTTGACGTTTTGGTTATGATATTTTTTTCAGTTTGAATTAACTTTTTATCATAGCTAAAATGGTAATAATTAATTCTTTTATCTAATGTCATTCACTTTGAAAATTGGTTTGAATTTTTTTCCTATTTCAATGCGACAGATGGTTAGTTTATTTTTTTGTTTTCATATCAGAATTTCTAAGTCACTCACACACTCTATATGGTCTTTGTTCATAATACATATAAATACAAAACATCTCAGTCTTGATTAGAAAGTCTTGTGTGCATATATTACCGAGATTGAAAACTTTGTTTTGATCCTTTGGTTGTTTTGATAACCAACTTCTAAATTCCATATCTTTTGCTCATTCTATTTAATTTATTTGTGATATTGTCGTATGCAATGTAAATTAACATGCGTTTGAAATTAATCTATTAATCTTATGACAAATATCCAAGCTATCTAACAAATCCTTTTCCTCTTTCAAGTACCAGCAACCATGCAATGTGAATAGTGGGATTAATATAAACTTTTTGACAGAGTCTCGTGATAAATATTGCATTACCATGATTAATATTGGTTTGTGAAATTGAATTCTTAAACAACTCCAAAACTAAGCTGTTAAAGAATTTATATATATAATTCTAACCAGTTTTTAAGACAAGAGAGGTACATTCCTTTTTCAGTATATTATTCGCCTTATGACAATGCACAACAATCATAAAGTTACATGTTTAATTTGCATAATTAGGTTCAGAATAACAATAATAGATAACAATTATTCATCTTAATTTCATAGCTGCATACATATTTTGTTGATTGTAAGTTACATGGATTTAGCATGAAATGGGAAAATGTCCAGCTATTTCCTTACAATTTTGGTGAATCATTTCGGATCTGTTAACTTTTTCCCTACACTATCTTTACATTTGATTTTTTTTTAATTCAAATTCAGATTTTTGTTATGTAAATTTTATGCTTTCTTTGATATTTTTTCTTTTGCTTTGATTCTATTATGGCTCCTGTTTTCTTTGTGTGTTTGTGTATATTGACGGATGATTTTATATATTTGCTTTTTTATTTATTTAGGATATAATAATTATATTTATTTCATGCAAAAATAACTTTAAAAAATCCATATAATATTAGTTAATTATTTATATATCATGGAGATATATTTTTTGACAATATATTTCCACTAGAGATATAGACTATAGAAAAAAAACTTATTAATTAATATATAGATTACCCGAAATAGTGATCAAAAATTTACATAAGAACTAGATTAGTCAAAATAGTGATAAAAAATTTACATAAGAACTTATTTAAATTTTGCTGTTAATACTTACATTGCATATATATGCATAAAAAATTTACACAAAAATAAATTAATATCAAAGTCATGGAAGTAATTATAAATAACAATATGATTAATTGAGAGTAAAATTATGCCACACAATGACGAACACTTCTACTATCTATTATCTAATTTTTTGCATTTAAAGTTTATATTTTTTGTATCTTATGTGCTCTTATATAATAGATTTATATGCCAAACAATTAAAACATAAACATGTGATGCAAAAATTAGATATGTACCGTCCGATTAATTTAGTAATGTTGAGAATATTTTAAGTCATTGAGTGTAGTAATTTGAAAGTATATATTGGAGGAAAAAACTCAAATCTCACATCTACGGTAAATAAGACTTAAATAACTTATTAAGCTTAAACAATTTTTACATTATAAATCGATTTTCTGGAGTTAAATTAGACCAAAAATATATTTTTGATCAATAATTAGGCCAAAAATATAAAAGTATATAATATTTTCTTTTCTTTTTTTTTAAATTTTCCTTTTAAATGTGTTCCATCAATTAATTTTAAATACTTTTTTAATATTATTAAGTAAATATTTATAACATCCCGTGCTTGCACGGGTTATTAAGCTAGTTTTAATTAAACTCAGTTCGATTTTGGAGGTTCAAAACATTGATGTCTTTAATATCTGCTCTAAAAAAATGTAATTCGAGAAAAGATTCCTGGACTCCGGTGACAACGTCGTGAGCGCCTATTTATTTTTCCCATTTTAATTGGTACAAAAGTAACGAATAACGCAAATCACCAACAGCTTCACATTCCCACTATAAATTTTTTGTAAACGTTAATTGATTTTATTTTATGTCTAAAAAATTACTCTCTTCTACTTTTCTAGATTAAGAAGTGTCGTTTATGAATTTTGAACCCCGCCACAAGTTTTAGCCGAACTACTCCATCTTTATCCCTGCCTGCATATCACCAAATAAGAAGAGAAAGAAATGACTTGGGGGTCTGTTTCACTCGGTCATTAAGTTAAACAAACCTACCAGTGTTTCCCCAGAAGGGGCATCCTTGATGTTATTCTCGCGCAACATGGATCACAAAGGAAGGAAATTTAATAACGGTGAAGAATTATTCGAATCAAGGACGGCAGCCAGAGGAAACTAGTACCGTAAATAATATAATGCTTCTCGGTACAACATATTTCATAGAATAAGCCGTGTACAACTAGTAGATTTAGATAGGTTTTACATCTACCATCCCGTTTATCTATCATGCTGGTCAGTATCCCAGCAACCAAATTGATAAGCACCGCAAATAATGAAAAACAAAAATATAACCAATGTAACAGGGGGTGAAGGACATCTCGGCTCATAAATATCAAGACCAAACGATTTCTTCACCGATTCTGTGTCATTCAACTCAACTCTAATCACCACGAGAGAAATCCACCTCAAGCAGCAACACCCACCTACATTGTAATAATACTACGTCGTATCTTAGGTAGTGATGATATATGGGACAACCAACACCCTGCATCCCAGTCACACTATCTTCTTCAGTCAGATAGACCCGCCTTTGCCCTTAAATGCTGCTTGAACATCATAATGTCACCCTCCCATCTGGTCACAGTTTGATCGGCACACACCCATATCTCATGGGCCACCTGATTTATGAGCCTAAAATCATGGCTAACAAGCACCAAGCCACCATCCCATTCATTCAATGCCTCGGCCAATGAGTCAATTGTCTCAATATCCAAATGATTAGTGGGCTCATCCAAAAGTAGCAACTGAGGCTGTCTAAAAGCTAACCATGCGAATATCACGCGGCTCCTCTGCCCATCAGATAAGTTCTTCATAGGCATCACCTGCGCTTTACCGGACAGTCCAAACTTCCCAATAGCTGCTCTCATCTTCTCCTCCTCATTTCCAGGGTATTCTTTGATCATATATTGGAGAGCAGACAATTCCATGTCTAGCTTTTCAGCCAAGTGCTGGTGAAATTGTGCAATGCGAAGGTGATTATGGCGACGAACCATGCCATCTAAAGGAGACAATTCACCTGTCATAAGCTTCAGTAACGTGCTCTTCCCAGCTCCATTTGGTCCAACCAGAGCAATCCTGGAGTCTAAATCAACCCCAAAGTCAATGTTCTTGTAGATGAGATTATCAGGAGTGTAACCAAATGACACCTCAACAAACTGGAGGACAGGCGGGGGCAGTTTTCCCACATCAACAAAGCGGAATACCAAAACTTTGTCTCTTGCCACCTTCTCTGTAAGTCCACCACGCTCCATTTTTGCAAGAGTTTTCTCTTTACTCTGAGCTTGGCGAGCTAGTTTTGCTGATCCATGGCCAAATCGGGCAATGTATTCCTTCATTGAAGCAATCTGCTCCTGCTCCCATTTGTACTGCTTCATCTGGTTTTCTTCCAGTTCAGAACGTGTCTGAACATACTGATCATAATTACCGGTATAAGGCTTCAGCTTTTTGTTTTGCATGTGGATGATATTTGTGCAAACACCATTAAGGAAATCCTGGGAGTGTGAAATCACAACTAGAATACGGTCAAACTTCTTCAAATTCTCCTCCAGCCATACACAAGCTTCCAAATCTGCAAACATTTTTTGAAAAAAATGATGAATCTGCAGATACTCTGACCAAATATTGAACATACGGATAGATGTTATAAAAAAGGCCAAAACATCGTGCTGATATCAAATAGAAACAGAGAAAAACAATACATTGAATTTAATTTGAAAGTATAACAACTACAAGTAACACCATATAACTACTCAAGATTGTTTCAGGGCCTCAGAGAATTGTGACCACCATAAATGAGATGATAATACAGATCGCAGACATAATGGAAGATGAGGGGGCACTGAGAACTTCTCCACAATATATAACAAGAAAGACCAGTGCAAAATGATCAAGAATTACAACATGCAAGTGATCAGATCTGGAATTCGCAGACCAACCATGATGATATAAAGCATCAACAGATATATTATCCTATCTTAAAGAATTCCCACCAAATCCTTTTTCAAAGCAGACACCAGCAAAAATGTTGCTCTAAAAACTACAGGCCTACCCAATGGATAAACCAGAAGCCGAAGGATTCAGTAATATTCATGTCTTTTATTTGACAGATACAATTCAAACAACATATAAAAAATTCCACAGGACCATGAATTTAAAATCACAAAAGTGAGCCCACAGAGAAAATCACCACATGAAAATCAATGCATAAAACATGACAAGGTAATAATGACTATTCAGCCACAAATAAAAGGGTTATTTTTTTGGGGGGAAGAGGGATACCAAGGTGATTGGTCGGTTCATCAAGTAGAAGAATGGTCGGGTTCATAAATAGAGCTCGTGCTAAAGCAATCCTCATTCTCCAGCCACCGGAAAAATCACGTGTCTTCTTTGCCTGCATCTGCTTGTTGAAACCAAGACCAAATAAAATTTCAGCAGCACGCTTTTCTGCAGTTGATGCATCCATAGCATCCAATCGTTCATAAATACGCTCAAGAGCTTCACCACCCCCATCATCCTGGAACAAAAATTAATCATGTGAGGAGTCATCCAAAAACAAACAACAACTGTATTAGGTGCCACAATACTTGAACATACCTGTGCTGCCAAAGCTTCGGCTTCTTTTTCCAACTTCAACCTTTCCTCATCACAGCTTATGACAGCATCCAATGCAGAAATGTCAGAGGCTTCAATTTCCCTGCTAAGGTGATGAATATCCATGTGGTCTGGAATAGGAAGCTCTCGGCAACCTATTGCAGTAAGCAGGGTAGATTTTCCACAACCATTTAATCCAAGCAAACCATAACGCCTAAAACAAATTTAAAGAAAACACAATCACCAACAAATAAATACAGTTATAAATGATAGCATCCTATTCATAAGTCAGAATAAAGGAGCAAGGATGACAAACCTTCCATAATTTAGCTCCAATTCACTATCAACTATTAGATCATGTCCATGGAACGTAACTGATAGAGATTCTATCTGTAATTAAAGCATAAGCAAATGTGTCAATACAACCCTGATCTTTTTATTAAATGCATAGACAATTAACTATACTTAAGATGGCAGACATATCCTTTTTATTGCATAGTATTACGACATCACCTAACTAAGAATTCATTCATAATAGGTGAATATTCGGGTACATTCACAAGGTAGAACCAAGTTTTTGACCTTGACTACATGGTAGAATTACAATGCTACAGACCCAACTGCTTGGCCAGGTGCTCAAATACCTGCTAACAACAATACGCTAGAAGACTACCTAAGTGGGAATGTCAGGTCTACCATATTTAAGAAACTTATACGATCAAGCTTCCAAAAATCTGGGTTAATAATTAATTAAGGTTCTGGGTAGATTATCCCTTACTCTCCTTTTTCCAGAGGTACAATGAAATATATGCATACAAAAGTAAGCCATGACATTTTCAATTGACGAACCAAGGCAGAAATTCCCTTGAAAGGCCAAAAGGATAAATAATTGAGCTAAAGTTCTTAGTTGGTCCTGAATAAAAAATGTTTTCCAATCATTTTCAATCCCTTTTCCAGAGGGATAGAGATTATGGCATTCATAATAACATAATTTAAGTCATAGTCAGCACTCAGCACGTTCCAGAATAAAGCTACAGGGCCAAACACAAGGGCATCAAGGTATCTAAGCGG
The DNA here is from genome assembly GCA_030159175.1 of Glycyrrhiza uralensis. Taxonomy (NCBI): domain Eukaryota; kingdom Viridiplantae; phylum Streptophyta; class Magnoliopsida; order Fabales; family Fabaceae; genus Glycyrrhiza; species Glycyrrhiza uralensis. The sequence continues at coordinate 38,514,205 of BRZY01000007.1, read as the reverse complement.
TTCAGGCACCAGCAAAAGCATTTGCATCCTTTCGTAAGCAATATTAGAGACAATAATAGATTCAATTCTTCGGAAACCAGTTTCTTTCTTCCAGCCCAACCTACTTCAACATTTTACTGTTCCAGCTGAGTTACACAAATCGTTTTCATTTAAATCTCACAGAAAAAACTGACCGTACTCTTGCATCTCTCCCTCAACATAGCCAACACAATAAGCTAAGCAACAAAACCGAACACCAAATACCCAAACTCAAATCAAACCTTCTACATCAGCTTTTATAATAAACAATATAATAATTAATTAAAATTAAACTGGCCATTCCATGATTCGATTACAGACACGATGATGTGTAATCCGTTACGTTACTCACCCGAATATCCCTGGAAAGAGGATGGGAGCAGAGAACGCCCGTACAGGTCCGATCGGAAATCTGAATATCCCCAATTCCGTTGGCGAGATTGTCGGCTGCCTTCTCCGACGCCGTTTTTGACGTAGCAGCAGCTACGGCCGCAGCTACCGACTTGCCTCCTCTCTTGGCGGCGGCGGCCGCCTTCTTCTGCGCTGCCTTCTTCTTGCTCGCGTCGGAAACCATCTTCAATCGCTAATCTCTGCACAGCAACAAACAGCAAACTCCACTCAACAATCAACTACGAATTTAAAAAACATACAAAATTTATAAATAACGCAAAAAAGCGAGAGATCAAAGTCATGAAATGCAAACCTTGGATCGGGAACGTGAGAAAAAAGTTAGATCTACTGAAGTTGTGCTGCTACGGTGCGTGAAAAAGTAGAACCCGAGCGAGGGCTTAGGGTTCGGGGATTCTGTTGGAGTAGTGGTGAGATTTGGAATATATAGAGGTTTCAGCTTCCACGTGTCCCGTAGGGGTTTCACCTTCAAGCCCGTTTACTTGGAAAAGTAGAAAGTAGAATGGAATGTTGTAGAGAAAAAAAAAATAAGCATATGGGCCTTTTTACTGGGCCCTTTTCCGTGTTTGGTTAGCCTATTGAAAAGTAAACCACCAAAAATCTTTCAACACTTTCGACCAAAAAAAAAATCTTTCATCACTAAAATATCACAAAATTTCGGTCTTTTTTTTTTGATAAACACAAAATTTCGGTCTTGTGAGAGGAAAAGGTTGCTTCATTAAATAATCATCTACTCTAATGTAGTAAGTAACATGTTTAGATACACCTGTCAAAAAAAAAAGTGTTAAGCTACAATGTTTAACTCGTGTATCATAATAATTCATGTGAGACATGATAAATCATAATCGTTCATTTCTGGTTGATATATTTTTTTTATAAATTTAGTTTAGCATGTTTGAACGAGCTGTAAACTGCATATGGGGGTGCTATTCTAGGATAAAGATATTCTGCAGTTTTTCATAAACTGCACAAAATCTCAACGGTACACAGAATTGTATTGAAATGCTAAATATATATATATATTGTTTGATTAAATTTAATGGTGAGATTACCAACTGCATCAGCTTAAATATTGACATCACAGATTCAGGATACTAACAAGCGGATTCAATTAGAGGAATGTTATTTTGCACGAAGTTTGTGTGTACAAAGAGTTACATGAAGACTATTGCACCAATTAAGTGCGAGTAACAATATACCGGACATGTGTAACAAACCAATACACGGGTGAAATGGGTATTGAACCCCCCATAAATATCTTCTTTTTTTTTTACTTACACATGTCCTTTTTCGTAATTTGGACTGTTCTATTGTGTGGCCACAACTAATCTACTATTTATGATGATGCAGTGTTTCCGTGTAAATATAAAATACCTTTAGCGAGTCCTGGCTTTGATTTTCGTCTGTGGCTGTGCACTTGGCAAATTATGCGTACTTTGGTGGCTGCTTTGCTACTATATAATAAGTGAGGAATTTTCTTCTGCACTTTGTGTTGGCATTCATTAAATTGAGATCGGGAAATTACTCTCCTCCCATCTAATTACTGGTAATTTTATTTTGTTACTCATGTGGAATGATGATTAGCTAATCAATAATTCTGCTAATTATGGCTGCTCATATATGTTGGTCAGTGCTTTTTGGAGAAAACAAATAAGGAGAGTTTCAGCAGAAAAATAACCCAAAAGGCATATACTTTGATTGAGTCATCTCTCCTTTTCTTTGACCCTGAAGAGCCAAGACGTGTAAGAAGTTCCGGGGGAGTCCACATGCAGGGGGATTTGTGTCAATGGGTCAAACAACACCATGAGTGAGACATTGATGCTATATTTTCACCCAAAACCTTAAGGCATTAGGTATATGGGTCTTGTCTCTTATATTTACTTCATTTGGTCCATTCCTAGCCAATGTAGAACTTACAACTCAGGATTCCCGACAAGATGTTTGTCATAAAATTCTCTCTGTATGTTTTTGGATTATCTCTTGGAAAGGATCCAATTTCTGTTGTCAATTTCTTTGTTCAGTCAATTCTCTTGTGATTTGCACTCTTGAGAGCAGGAGAGTGTTTTGAAAGCATTCATTATAAAATCCACTTACTATATATCCCATAAAACCAAGAATCTAAATTCTGAAAACCTTCACTTTAAGCCATTGCCAAAATTGGTTGTTGCATACCCTGCATTACACTGTTAGGATCAATTTCATCTCTAGTAACCTGCCCCCTTCTATCTCTAGGTCTTTTAATACCTACATTCCGTCAACGTCCCTTAAAGGGAATGGAGGGTGCATTATACCAATCAAACGTCATTATGAGTGGTTATAATTCTGTATAGACTGTTATTACTTAATTAGCTCATAAATAAACAGTTACGTTTGTTCAGCCATTAAGTGTATTGACCGAGTTGGGAGTGGGACACAAATAGGAAGAATGGAAAAATAAAAATTCTAAATCCTCATAATTATAGTAATAAATCAATGGCACCAGGCTTGTCAATAATTAGTTACCTACATTGGCAATTGCCTTAAATTTGAGTGAATATTCTTTGTCGATTACAGGGAAGAAGTTGAAGGCAAAAGCAATATGGTTGTAAGAATTCTGATTATTGCTTTTGTTTGTGCACAAAAGGAGAATGCTTGGCAGGGTAACTAACATAGCAAACATTTGCCACCAAGGAGTAAGCTAACTGAACAAATCCTTAACCCCAACCAATCGTTCCCAGAACTTTACACATGAAAAAAGGACTATTTGAGGTCCTCTTAGTGATGTCGCAGACCCTTTAGGTGCGGTCCCATTGGGTGTAATTTTAACTCTGAATAAAGGTCTCACTATATTTCTTTCCGTAGCTGTAGCTGTAGGTACGATTCAAGGCACTACCATATTGTCCGTGCTTGGTATTGCCTTCAAGCTAGCCATCATTGTGAGCACTGAGCAGTGTGTGCAGTATCAATTAAAATAATTCGCGCGAATAAATACAACACTTTGATATATACTAGGCTTTAACATATTTTTGGTCCCTCTAAATATTGGCGTTTTGAATTTAGTCCCTCTAAAAAAAGTCAAAGTTTTTTGGTCCCTCAAGAAATCAATTTTTTGATTTAGGTCCCTCTTTTGCGTTGACCACTGACATGGCACACTGAGGTCCCTGTAAAAATGCTGACATGGCTTATATACATCTGACGTGTCTTACATGCATTGCCACGTCAGCTGACACGTCATTCATAATTATTTAGAGGGACTAAAATCAAAACTTAATATATTTAGAGGGACTAAAATCAAAACTTAATATATTTAGAAGGACCATATGACATCAATCAGACCACCACCCACACACTCTCTCTCTCCCTCTCTCGTTTTCTCTCTCCCCCCACCCCCAACCCACCACCACCACCACCACCACCACCCACTCTCTCTCTCTCTCTCTCTCTCTCACCCCCACCAACAAGCACCCCCTCCTTCTTCTCCCTCCTCTCATGGCTCCCCACTACCACCACCACCCACTCTCTCTCTCTCGTTTTCTCTCTCTCTCTCTCCCCCACCCCCACCACCACCTTCCTTGAACTTCTTTTGACTAATTGGATGACCTTGAAATAGATCATGGTTAAAGATGCATATATGTGGTGGTGGTGGGGAGAGAGAGAGAAAATGTGTGTGTGTGTGAGAGAGAGAGAGGGTGGATGGGTGGGTGGTGGTTGGGGGGAGAGAGAAAACGAGAGAGAGAGAGAGTGTGTGGGTGGTGCTGGTGGGGGGGAGGGGCTGTGGGGAGAGAGAGAGAGAGAAAACAAGAGAGAGCGAGAGAGTGGTGGTGGTGGTGGTAGTGGTGGTCTAATTGATGTCATATGGTCCTTTTAAATATATTAAGTTTTGATTTTAGTCATTCTAAATATTAAGTTTTGATTTTAGTCCCTCTGACGTGGCAATGCGTATAAGCCACGTCAGATGCATGTAAGTCATGTCAGCATTTTTACAGGGACCTCAGTGTGTCATGTCAGCGGTCAACGCAAAAGAGGGACCTAAATCAAAAAATTGATTTCTTGAGGGACAAAAAAACTTTGCCTTTTTTTAGAGAGACTAAATTCAAAACGCCGATATTTAGAGGGATCAAAAACATGTTAAAGCCTATATACTATTAGCATATATTAATTGCTCCCAAATAACTGGTTGTACATGTTACTTAGGCAAGTGGCGACCACAGAAGAGAAATTGCTAAACTAGAACTAGAAAAGAGCCCTATATACACACCCATATTTTAATGTATATTGAACTTTTGTTTATTTGTTCTTTAACCCACTTTCTGATATATGCACTCCTTGCTTATCCTCACATGGTTTTGGGCTCTAGCAATCATCACGTCTTAGAGCAAGACCAAGGGAAGAGCCTAAAAACATAGCTCCTTTAACCACACAGATACGGAATCTTAAAATTGCATATACCTTTTTTTCGTAAATATACAAAAAGCTACATATTATTTCATTTGATTAACTTTATCGCTGGCAGTTCATTTTGTGGGCTGAATCTTTTTGCCTTTTCTTTTCTTCTCCCTCTAAAATACTCTCTTCCCGAGTCTTGTTTGCAGCGAAATTCACACTTCCTTTTTAATAGCCTACTTTTTGTTATTACTATTGGGCAAAATCATATGCTCATCTCACTAGTAACTTGAAAGCACTCTTTATTACTAGAATCAACATGAAATTTCACAATGATAAAAAAAAATACTTTAAAAAATATCAATAGGATTTTTCTTTGTTTATCACAAAACTTAGAAAAGAGGGAAAGTAATGCAAATATTCGCGCATACCAATCATAACATCTGGTCTAATTCGGCACTCGGAATTTGTGAAAACAAAGCTAATTCTCAATCTCATACACGAAACACAAGCGTAAATCATTGATCTTTATCAGTTTGGGTACTACTACATGGGAACAAACTATAATTACACCTTGACCAAAACTTTTGAAACGACTACATGATTATTCATAGTCATGGCGAAGATGAGCAATCCCACTTTTACAAATTTCTGTTACATTTAATATTTTTATTTTTATATATGTAGAGATATCAGGAAACCACGCTGAGTGTGAAGTACGAGTTCTCGTTGCCTCAATGCAATTGCAGTATACTAATGCCGGTTTCAATCTGACCCCAAAGTTGGCCAATTGTAATGTAGAGGATTTGCATCCAGCAGAGTGGAACGGAATGTGGGAAACTAGGAAAGAGCCAAATAGCGTATATAGGGGGAATCTGTAAAAGAAAAAGAGCAGGGGACTGACCCTATTGAGTACTGTCCTCCATCCTTAATGGCATGTTCAAAGTTCAAAACCCCCACTAAGCATTAACGAACCTAGCGTGAAAAAAATAAAATGCATGGCCTAGGAGGGTGATGAATAGGACAAAATTATACAGGTAGAAAGGACAGCCAAGAAACTGCTAGCAATGAGGGCCGTGCACCAACCTCTTCTTCGTTACAATCGTACCTAACAAGGACATGGGGCGTGCGTTTCTGTACTCGTCTTCCCAACCCCAATCACAAAATTATCAAAAGAGTATATACATTGGGACTTCACTTGGCAGCTAGCTAAGCAGAGTCTCTAACACAAATTAAGTAACCAAAGTGGAACATAGATATTTCGTTTTACCAAAGTGGAACATAGATATTTCATTTTACCATTTACATTGTTCATCAGATACTCATACTACTAAGTCTAACAATATCAGTCTCAAATTGGTATATATGACCAGACGAGAACAGAACAGTGTATAGGTTAATCACATAATAAAACCCTTTCTATTTAAGCACAAAATTTAATTTACTCCAAAAACAGAAAAAAAAACTCTCTCGTGGCCAAAGCATCACATAATGGAACAAGCATTCGGATTCTCGTCACTGAACATCTGCGGCGCATGCAACTGCCCCATGTAGACTGGCCCATAGTTATATCCATCACCATAGCCATAACCATAACCATATCCATTTGCAGGTGCCGAAACCTCCATCTTGCTCTGCTCCACATTCCCCTTGCCGTCCTCATGATCCTTTTTGTTTTCTCCTCCTCCACCGTCACCACCACCCTTCTGCTTCTTCTTCTTGGCATTGTCTCCTTTGTCCGCACCATCTTTCTCACTCTCCTTCTCCTTCTCCTTCTCCTTCTCCTTCTCCTTCTCCTTCTTGGGAGGTACCACCTCAACCTTCCTCCTAAGCTTCTCCGTCAAATTCCCCGCCAGAGCTTTCGCGTCCATCGTCCCCTTCACCGTCACCGTCTCCTTCTCCTTGTCTATCTCCATGTGATGAACACCTGCACCCCCCAACCAAAAAATAACGCCTTCAACAAAATCAACACAAAATAAAATAAAAAGCAAAAACAGAAACAGAAACAGAAACAGAAAGCAGCACCTTTGGTTTTCGACACAGTCTTGCGAATCCTCTCAATACACCCCTGACAATGCAGCGCCACCTTCAATACCGCCGTAGTCACCGGAGGCTATGATCCATCGATTGAATTAAACAACAGTAACAAAAAATCCAAAAAAAAAACAGAGCGTTCAAGTTATTATTATATACTGTAAAATGAAATCACCTCCTTGTGTTTTTTTTCTTCGGGTTTGTTTTTGTTCTGGTTCTGGGACTTGTTTTCCTTGTCCTTGTTGTTGGGAAGTGGAGAGATGAGGTCGACTTTCTTCTTCATTTTGCGGGCGAGCTTGTCCCTGAGTATGGTGGGGTCCACATTGCCGGTGATGGTCAACTTGCCGGCGTCGCTCTCGGCCTTCAATGTCTCCACGCCTTCAACAAGAAGGTTCAATTTCAACGCTGATCAGTTTAATAAAAAAAACCAGTAAATAGAGGAAAAAAAACCGGTGATGTATTCCTACGTATATGGATATGGATATTGGATGAGTGAATAATAATAATAATAATAATAATAATAATAATAATAATAATAATAATAATAATAATGGGAACAATTACCTTGGAAACCGTGAAGGAATCGGACGATTTTGGAAGCGCAACCGTCGCAATGCATGTCTACCTTCAACACGACGGTGGTCGGTGTTGTTTTCTCCTTCTCCTCCTTCGGCTCCTTCTTCTTCTTCTTCCCTTCTTCGTGATTATCCTTGTCGTTTTCGGCGCCGTCACTCTTCTTCTGCTTCTGTTGCTGTTGCTTCTTCTGCGACATGATGATGATATACGATTAAACGGAGTTGGTGTTAACGTTTAACAACAATGCGACACAAATTAAGTTACAAGAGAGAGAGAGAGAGAGAGAGTGTTGAGAGAGAACCTGCTGGGCCATTGCGGAGGAGTGGGGGTGGTTACAAAAGAATAGCGGCAAATGAAAATGAGAGTAAGTAGTAACTGGCGAGTCCCAAGTGGAGTGGGAAGCGAGAACGGAAGGTTGAATTTGTAGAGACGTTAACAATAACGACTGTGTGCTATTAAGGTGTGGAGTGGAGTGGACCCCTCCACATTTCCCCTTCTTTTTTCAAAAAAAAAACCTTTCTTTTTTTAAGCAGAAAAAATATTTTTGGTCAAATAAAAACTTTCTTAAGGGCCATTTTTTTGGGTTGGGCCGCTATCAAATCTGTCATTATGGATCTCTCTTCTCTTCCACGTGGGCTATCTCAGACGCGCCTTCTATTAACAAAATTAATGAAACTTGTCCTTTTACGATGTTTTTTTTTGACAATTTTTATCTACACATACATGTTTTTCTATCAACACATACATGCTGCGGAACTATTAGTTCCGCAGGTATATTTTTTTTTGGACACACATACCGCGGAACTATTAGTTCCGCGGGTTGTAATTCACAGCGGAACTAATAGTTCCGCGTGTTGTAATTCAATTCGAACACACACATAACAAATAAAAAATGCTTGCGGAACTATTAGTTTCGCGGTGAATTACAACTCGCGAAACTATTAGTTCCGCGGTATGTGTGTGTCAGAAAAAAAATACACCTGCGGAACTAATAGTTCCGCAGCATGTATGTATTGATAGAAAATCATGTATGTGTAGATAGAAATTGCCTTTTTTTTATACAAATGTCCTTTTACGATGTTAACAGAAAAGAGTATGACAAAATCATTATTGAAGCTTGACCAAAAAAAAATTAAAAATCATTATTGAAGATTTCGACCAAAAAATTAAAGAGCCTGAAAATAACAATTCTCTGATTCTGAATCTAAATAGTAGTACAAGTAGCATTGTATTAAGCTTGACTCTTGCCAAGTTGTTAGGTCATTTATATTGTTTTTGGGCTTCAGACTTTGTCTATTTTTAATGAATATCTCTTCGACCAACAAAAAAAAAGTTGGTGCTAGCGTTATCTGTGAAATAGGGTAACGCCTCTGTGTCAACTTGAACCTCATTATTTTTACCCAACCCCGGTAACAATTTAAGAAAGAAGTACTTGCATGAGCTGATGCCAATTGAGTTGCCACTTGGTTTTAAGAAGTGATTGAGAGTGACGCCCATTTAGTACAGGCTAGAATTCATTTATGCACTTTCTTTTTTCAACTAAAACAAAATATTGTATGGTCGAATTAATTGTTTTTAAACCCTAAACGAAAAAATATGAAGACAAAATATGCACTTTTTGTGTAGGGTTGTACACAACTAAGTGGCGCATTTAGGACCCTGGTTTAGTGGAGGTAAAAATGGTCAAGTGGTTCGATCGTAGTTGACGTGTAGACGTGGTTGGATTTTTCAAAGGAGAGATATATGAAAGATTGAGATGAGAGGGAGAGAGAGATGAGAGTTAGGATGAGAGATTGAGAGTTGTAATGGAGAAAATGGAATTTTAGGGCCAAAATTGAAAAAATATAAATAATAAATATGATTTTCAAATTTAAGTGGGGATATGTGCCCACCCTAGACCTTAAGTGAATCAGCCTTAATGAACGATTCTTATATAACAATTGGTTCTTATACATTAAAAAATTATTTTCTTGTAAAAAGTAAAGTAATTGTTGAACTCACTAAATATAAGCTAAGAATCAATATTAAATTCTATCATTAAAGTAAAAAATAGTAAAAGTTCTTAAATTTTATGTGATATTTGTGGACCCATTAAAAAAGACATGAGAACTCAAAGTGGATTCTTAACTTTGGTGATGCTCTTATATTTTAATCTTCACTGTCAATATATGATTTCAAGTAACTTACAAGATTTATCCCTCTCATTTTTTTTTTATATAAGGAAAGTGATCTCACTCAATATGCTGTATAGACAGACACAGAGTCCTTTTCCTTTCAAACACAGAATAGGCCAGAGAGGCAGAAGAAATATTCATATCAAGTGAAGGCGTCAGCCCAATATCCTACGTGGCAGTGAGCCATTTGTTGGGACATCAAATCCCACGTGCTAGTGATGGTTTGCATCACGTGGCCTTATGACCAGCTTGTTTTGTGTGGCAGGCATGCGAATGCACAGCACTTTCTATTCTAGCTAGCTTTTGGACATCCATCCGAACAAAAAATTAAATATGGAGAGATCTACCAAATCCTTATCCTCTCATAATCCCACCCTCTAATCATCATCCTTATCTAGCTTGTTCAAATTAATCTATATTAATTAATCCATTTAGTTTCTCCCTCACTCCCTTCTCATATCATATATATGCTTGCTTAATATTATGCTTCAATTACTAGTTAGCTAGTAGAGTGAGTATACGCACATATGCCATATATATCTAGATAATATCATGAATTGGTCCCAAAATCTTTCGAGATTGAGTGAATCATTGCCAACCGTACCCCATTTTTCTCAATTCCTTTCCAGTACTGGAATTCACATTATAAAAATACTAGGCCGTGAGCACGAAACTTCTTAAACCTGCCATAGGCGCTGGCCATTTATATCTTATATTATATCTATCTATCTATTAATGTTGGTGCCGAAATGTTGCCTTTATCTGCATTTGCACCTGCACTTTACTGGGTTTCTCTGTTTAACATAAAAACATGCGAATGAATTAATGCTTTGTATTTTTTATATATAAAAACATAAATATATAGTAGAGGAGGGGACCCAGGCCGAGGTGCAGGTGAATCTGCAGATGAATGCCATCTTGGCTTTGATTTTATTGCTATACTGAAGCTGTTTTGTATATGTGGCCAGTGTGGTTGCATTGGCTCAAGTACTGCACGCTTGCTTGTGCCTTCCTTCCTTGAAGTTGGAATAGATCAAAAGGGTAAGATAAGATCACTACTGCCTCTTCTTTAGATGTACGTACACCGTGGCTTTTATTTTTTTTATCTGATTCTTGTGCACATATACACACACACACACACACAATTGTAATGCAGATCTAGATTAAAATATGGATGGAGTTGAATCTATTACGTTGAAATTTCAGGTACAATTATTAAGGCCGAATGAGCTTCTAGCTAGCTAGCTCAACTGGTAAATCACATCCTTTAGTCAGATTGAGGTGTGATAATAGTGTTAGAGCTTAGAAGTTGGATCATCTATTGAACTACTTTAATTAATTACCTCCTTTTCCCTTTTCCTTAATTATCACAAGTGTTTTCACTCCAAATAAGTACGTAGATGTCTTGTTCTAGCTCGCCGGCCCATTGAAATAAGGAATGATCATTTAGAGAATTAACTTATATTCACCATATATTATATTATGACCACAATAAGTTATATGCGCCCTCTCTCAATATATTGTTAATTTAGTGCTCCATGAGAGAGGGTAATTTAGCCTTCCAAAATGAATATTAGGAGGCTAAGATTAACTACTGATTAATTTGGCGTTTTTTGTTTTTGTTTTTTTTTTAGTGACTCCGGAGTTCATCTGCATAAAGTTATAGGCGGGACTAACTGAGAGTTCCTCCTTTTCCCCCTCTTTCCTTCTCATTCTAATTAAATTTATCATGCTTTTGGAAGTGATAAAGTAGTTTGGGGAAGGGACATAAAAGTTGGAATAATAAGACATCATAGGTTTAAATGTCTCACTAACATAACATATCAATTATGAGAGAGTATACTATATATAATGCCCTAGTCAGAGATCAAACAAGCTGATATCACACATCATATATACATGATAAATTGATAGTCCAATTTTTGCTGTAATTTGAGCATAATTGCACTTGAAAACTACTACCTCCGGTCCAAAATATAAGTAACAAATGAACTTTTTTTTATCCAAAATATAAGCAACATTCACCAATTTCAAATAAATTAAATGTTAGTTTTCCAATTATACCATTCATTTAATGCAATATTCATATTTATGAGAGACACCAAAGAGAGTATTTTTGGAAAAAAAAATTGAAACTAGTGAGTATTAATTAAGATTATCACATTTTTAAAGCATTTCTTGGTATGTGTGTTTTTGTATTATGTTGCTTATATTTTAGACCGGAGGAAGTAGTTGATCCAGGCTAAGAGTTGGTTTTTTTTTTTTTTTTGGTCAAGGCTAAGAGTTGGTTTAAATTAAATAAACTTCTCTACAATTTAAGTTCAAATCATCTTATAACCCGCTTTGGCCTTCGCAAAACATATTGATGAGATCCAGATTTATTGTAGTCAAGACATGATACAGTTACTGTAGTAATTAATTAATGGAAGTTATTAAATGAAGATCAGACGATCGATTCACATATTCAAAATACTAAGTAATTGTAAAAAATAATTAAATATACTAAGTTGAAATATTAGTTATCTAATTTCCATTTAACTTTGATTTAATTACTGTCCACATCATTTTTTGCCTGTATAACAAATCTGTATTCATTTCGATGTCTAAATGGATGAACTACGATGTTACATTCTAGCCACAAAATGACAAGCTAACAACAATTAGATGTTGAGCAACATCATATTCCATGCCCAAAAAATTTAAACAATAATTTTATTTTAATATGAAGAACTTTGTTATCAGATTAAAAAAAATTACATGACTATATGGTAAGTTTTATATAAAAAATGTTTTCGAAATAACTATATTTTTGTTTACCTATACAACATTAAAATTACTTAAATGGAACACTTTTCAATAAAATTTAAATTTCTAATTCATTAACTTGTGCCCTTTAACATTTTGTCAAAAGAATTTAAAGAATAATCATAATTTTCTTTTGGTTAACATGGAAGAAAAAAAAAGAAAACAAGAGAACACAGAGCAACACTACAAACTACTCCCCAGAGAACCCTGTCCTCATAGCACCCCTAAAGAATAATCATAATTTGAAAGGAATACAGTAAAAAATGTTTAATTTATTTTAAAAGAAAACCAAGAATGGATCTTGCTGTTTACATGGATTGATTCATACAATCATAGTTGGGTGATATTGAGAACTCACTCATCAAGTGAGTAATGGTTTTTTATCTATGTGTACCTAATAAATACTGCTGATCCCAGTTACATTTCTGGTTCGATAGGCAACTCATTCAAGAGTCGCCATGTGTAATACCTATGCGATTCACAACTTACGCACTTATCACATAATTTGAACCCGTAATATTTGTTTTGCAAGTAGAAAAATTATCATCTTATATTTTGGATCGTGCTTTGTCCATAAGCTCTCTTCGGAGAATTTTTCCTGATGCTGTCTTCGGAACAGTGCTGATGAATGTCACTCTTCGCAATCTTTTGAAAGGTGCTACCTGCAAACAATTAAAAAAATGAGTGACGACAGAAAAAAATAAGCCTAAAGACAAGTATGTAATGATCAATGATCATCAGTGTCAACCATAAAGCATGCAAACAAGATTCAAAATAAGAATTAGTGTCCAGTGCAAAGTAAATTTTGGTGTGTTCATGCTTCATGCACATCCACAAAATCCAACATTTGTAGGAGACAGAACCAAAGAATATTCTTTAAGCGCAAGCATTTGTTTTTTTAAATATCCGAACTATATTTTTAGCATTGGTTTAGAAATTGGACCAAACCTAGACCGACCGTTTCGATTAATAATTGGTGAACTGGTTAGCCGTTACCTGTCTACTTCATTCAACTCAAGAAATTGACAGATCAGAGAACCAATTGTTGTTAATTTTATTTTTTATAATTCAATCAAAACTATAGTTTTTGGCCTTTTCCAAACAAAAGCTTAATGTCTAGTTCATTCAACTGGTTGGTTGATGATATTGACTGATCACTATCAGAAAGCCAATTGTTCTTAATTTATTTTTTATATTTCAATCAAAAATATAGTTTTTGCCAAACAAAAGCTTAATGCCTAGTTCATTCAACTGGTTATAGTTGAATGATATTGACTGATCAGAGAGCCAACTGTTCTTAATTTATTTTTTATATTTCAATAAAAAAAATATTTTTTGCCAAATAAAAGCTTAATGTCAAGCTAAGAGGACTTATCTATGGATTCTTATTATTTGGCCTCTTATTGTTGACTTTTCATCTCAGGGGACATGTAATATAATCATTTCAAGCTAATTTAAAGTTTCACCTAACTTGATTTCTTATGTTTTTTTTAGTTTATCCCTTACATTATATAATATTAAAAACATATATTTAATTATTGCCAGTTTAACTACAGTCAAGTCAATGAACTACACAATCAGTGCTTTGATAGTTCAATGACAAGCCTGATTTAAAAACATTAATTTTTATTTTTTTAGTCCTCACTTGAGTTTGTACTATATCTTCACAAGTCAAGGATCTCATAGTTTCATGAATGGTTTGAGATCAAGCTTGTTCTTTATCTTTCTCTTACCTGCTTAGCAATAAACTTTTGAATATCTTCCTCAGTTAGTGAACTATTGGGTGAACGAACAACATAGGCAACTGGAACCTCGCCAGCTTCAGCATCAGGATATCTACAGAATGGAAGTAACTCAACTTTGAATTCCAATTACTGACAACATAAGATGTGTTTCTTCTGTAAGTAGAGTTGCATAGATATCACTTATGGGAAACTTACGGAACGACAACAGCATCAAGTATTTCAGGATGAGAAACAAGAAGCCCTTCAAGTTCTGCTGGTGCAACCTTAGATAGAAGGATGAGGAAAATAGCAAACAATTCAGTAAGATGACAATACCTGAACTTAATTATTCTTCATCAAGTATAACCAGAAGGTTTATCAACAAATAATTACCCACACAGAGCAGCATACACATTATGTTGCACAGAAGTTACTATACTTGACTTTCAGATACAGTTTCGGGTTTAACATATGTTTAATACACCTCAACACCGGATTATCATTCTATTATCAACTAAACCAGACAGGGATTTTGGTTGAGAATTCAGATATCTGACCATGCATGTATGTATGACATGCTAGACAAATTTTACATTCATCATTAACATGACATTTGGATCATATACCTGAAAACCTTTATACTTGATCAGTTCTTTGATACGGTCAACAACAAAAAGTTGCCCATCCTCATCAAAATATCCAAGATCGCCTGTATGTACCCACCCCTTTTGATCTATAGTCAATCTTGTGGCCTGTGGATTGTTGCGATAACCTGAAAAAAATTGTATTAGTTTTAATAAATTGCATTTAGGAAAAGAGGCTACAGAATACAAATTAATGTCAAACTGCATATGAAGCAAAGAAAGGAATCTTGACCAAGTTGTGGGCAAAATCAGACTCTTAAAACAATGTACAGGCTAAAACCATTGGGCTGCATTTCCATACATAGGAGAGAACATCTCCTTCCAGTCAGTCACCAGTAATCAGCTAGCCTTTATCTACCTCACACAGAAGATTTAGTGGTGACATATTTTGAATTTTGTTAATTTAATGTCTGCTAAACTATTGTTCAATTCTCTGGTGCTTAATTCTGCCAATACAATTCCTAACATTTGCAGTCAAAGAGGGACAGTTTCTGTCAGCAGCATTGCACGAAACAGATCAAACATGTAATTTAACACAAGACTTGTCATTATCCATAGAATAAACGGCCCAATATTTAGCATAAAGCATGCTGATATCATCCACAATCAAGTGAAAAGTATCAAGTGAAACAAGAGTCTGAATTATGATCCCAACTAGAAAGTTACATAAAAACTTTAAGACTCATACCAGAAAGATGCTCTCCACTACAGTTTATGATAAGATGAAATATGACTCCAAAAAGTATCTTTCTGTGCATGAAGAAGGAAATAGTTTCTTGGAAAATGGTGCTCCAGCTCAATTATTAACTCTAGAAGGAGCAGTTGCATTGGCAGAAAAGAAACGAATGTACTCATAAAATCTTGATTAGAAAAGTCCCTTACTTCTTTCTTTCAAGTAGCATACAAAAAAAACACTATAATACGACAGCAAACTGTTAGCAGAGGACTTGAGTGTAAATTTCAGAATCCAGACCACATCTTTTTTTTATTCATATAGGACTAATATGTTTAAGGTCATCATTAGGCTTATTGTATTTGTTGTAATCTGTCCTGCTTTCTAATCTATGCCGACAACTACAAGCCAATATTCTGTGACATCAAACTTGAAATTTTTTGTGTTTTCTAGACAAGAAAGAACCAGAAAATGTACAATTGTATGAAAACAGAATAGGAAGAATCAAACCATAGTATAATATTATGCCAAACGTGTTCAACCTGTGAGGCCTAGGGAATTCAGTTATCATTGCCAATGGTGTAAGCTCCAGATAGAACAAAATATGCATAAATGCTACATTGCATTGCACTCTACCTTGCATCATATTAGGACCCCGTACCCATATCTCCCCCAGCTGTCCAGGAGGGAGGGGCTTCATGGTATCCACACTTACAATTTGAGCTTCCACTCCCGAAACAAGCATTCCGGCTGAGCCAGTATTCCGAACCCCCACCCTTGTATTCTCCACAGAAACAATCCCACAAGTCTCAGTCATACCATACCCCTGAAATCACAACAACAACAAACAAAAATAACACATAAACCGCATGCCATTAGCTTATTTCATGTTCAAATCGATTACAATCATAATAATCAAGAGGGGCAGTTAAAGTGAGCGAGCGCGCACCTGAGCAACGGTGGTATGAGGGAAACGCTTGGCACACTCCTCCATCAACTCTTTCCCAAGAGGTGCAGCACCTGAACCAATATACTTCAACGAAGAAAGATCATACTTATCAACCAAACCGTGTTTGGCCAGAGCGAGTATAATGGGAGGCACAACCCACAAGCGCGTGACCCTGTACTTCTCAATCGTCCTCAAAACCACCTCAAACTCGAACCTCTTCAGTGACACCACAGCGTTACCCCTCTGGAGCTGCGAGTAGGTGATAACCGCAAGCCCAAACACGTGAAACATTGGCAGAACACACAGCAACACATCGTTCATCTCTCCGGCGAGTTCATCGTCCATTCCGATCATCAGAGAAGCCGCGATGAAATTCCCGTGCGTGAGAATCACGCCCTTGCTCAACCCCGTCGTCCCCGACGAGTACAAAAGCGCCGCCGTGTCGCTCTGTTTCACGTTTCTATCAGGGAACTCGGTGGCTGACCCGCCGAGTTCGACAACCGAGTCGAAACACGTGGCACTCGAGTCTGGTGGTGTCGCGGTGGTGGAATCGAGGAACACGGCGGGGAGGTTGAGGTGCTTGACCTTGTCCCATAATTCGTGTACGGTGATGATTAGTTTGGGGTTGGAATCCTTGGCCTGTTTGGAGACCTCGGCGGTGGTGTAGGATGGGTTGACGGTGGAGACGATGGCGCCGAGGGATGCGACGGCGAGGAAGCAAACGGGGTAGTGGATGCTGTTTGGGGCGAGGAAAAGAACGACGTCGTTTTTGGTTACACCGAGGCGGAGGAGGCCGTGGGAGAGTTTAACGGTGACGGACTTTAACTGTGCGAAGGAGAGGGATTGGGAGGAATCGGCATCGATGAGGGCGGGTTTGGTGGGGAAAGAAGAGACTCTATTGAAGAGGTGTGAAACGAGGGTGAGGTTCGGGTCCTTTGGTACCACCAGGGAAGGTCTCAGAGACCTGTATATTCCATCCGAACCATACCCGGATCTCTGCTTCGGAACGTATATACACCAAGCCAAAAGTTAAAAAATAGATAAGATTTTGTTGATTTCGAAGAACTGTTGTTTATATTTGACACTGTTTTGTGTTGTGCTGGGAATGAATGAGATCACGAGAGATGAGAGGAAGGCACACAAATCAGAGTTGTTTTTGACTTTTTGTTTCATAAAAAAAAAAAATCAGAGTTGTTTTCTTCTTCTTTTTTTTTTGTTATTTTCTCTTTTTAAGTCTGTAATGAGACATTAAATTTTTTATTTTAATTTTATCTCAAATACATATTGTTGCGTAATGTGATTTAAATTAAAAACCAAAATTACACAATTGTACAATATTTTAGCGACAAAAATTATACTCTTTTTGGCCTTAATAATAAGTAAAAAAATTCAAATATAGTAGTCTTAAATAATAAATGAGTTCATCTCATTCAATAAACATTTTTATATAAAATATTTTTTATTTACTATAAATCTTAATTTTAATATCTCTTTTATTAAAGGTAATTTAGAGAATAGAGTCTATTTCTTTAATAATATTAATAAAATTAAATAATTTTAATTAATTAATTTTAATTAATTTTTTTAATCAACATAAATTAGTTTCTTTTTGGTTTATAATCAAAACCGAAGAGAGTATAAAAAAAACTTGTGCAATGACTAAGACTTTGTTTAATAAATTAAAGGCTTAAATGTATTTTTAGTCCCTTCTATTTGGCTTAAGTTCATTTTTAGTCCCTCAAATACCAAGAATATTATTGTAGTCCCAAATTTTTTAAAAATCAGTCACTTTTGGTCCCTTACATGATTATTTTAGTCCCTAATATTTTAAAAATGTGTCACAATTAGTCCTTTAAATTTCATGAAAAAGGATCAAAAGTGACTGATTTTCAAAAGAGTAGGGACTAAAATAATATTCTTGATATTTAAGGGACTAAAAATAAATTTAAGCCAAATATAAAAAACCAAAAACATATTTAAACCTAAATAATAATCGAAGTTATTCTTCCAGCTTGAATTCCCAGACTTCCGCACAAAACAACAAAATTTCTCCACCATCACACTCTTTCTTTTTTTAGTCATCATTGTTTTTTTGTTTAATAATTTTAATTAGATAATCGAGGTTTGTGATAAACAAGCTTCCATTGACTTTCCAGTAGCTTACATTTATAATTTTATTACAAAATAATAATATTTGATCACTAATCTAACATTTTTTTTATAGAATCATCCATCTATTACTATCTCTTTTATTCTATCTAATCTATCTCAATCTCTTTTATTCTAGTTTCTCTCAATTTATATACTAAAATATGTGTGTCCAAAATCATTTTTGTGATGAAAAAAATTCTTCACCGCCGTGTGTCAAAAAAAAATCACAAATTACTATCAATTTATCAAAATGGTTAAACTGATATATTCGAGTTTAACATTTAAAATCTAATAAGTGAGGAATTTCACAATTATTCACCAAATATGTGATTTTGCGAGGAAAATTAGTAAAAAAAAGTACAGACTATGTAATCTTATAATTAAGTTGGTTCTTCTTAATTTTTTTCATTTTAAAAGTTTTAGAGGTTATAAAAAAATTAAAATAAAGATTAATCAAATAAAAATATTAGTATTTAATAATTTCTATATCAGAACCTATGTAACATATTTTATTAATGAATAATTATTAATAAATTATATTTTAACAATACCATTCCTCTAATCTAATACTCCTTCTCTCCCTAATTATAAGAGAGTTTTTGTAAATTTATTTGTCTCTTTTTATAAGAAGCTTTTAAAAATGTGTTATGCGTTAATTATTTTTTACTCAAACTATCATTATTTATTGAAAAAGAGAAGTAATAATGTATTAATTAAATAGGAAATAGAAAGTGAAAAGAGAGAGATACTATTTTTAAGAACAATTTTGGAAATATAGTATAAATTATTATCATATTTAATACTATAAACTATATTAACTAACTATAAACTATATTAACTAATTTTTTTAATAGAAAATAATCAGATAAAAACTCTTTATGATTAGGGACGGAGGGAGTATATATAAAAAGTTTTTTTAACATTAATTAATGTGTGATTGTGGGAGGGATTGCACTTGCTCCGAGAGAACACTTGTAAAAATCTAATTAACATCACTTTCCGAGAAGCAGGGGTATACACAAAACATAAAGAAAGGCTTTTACCATGTACTGTCAAAATAAGAAAGAAATGTCTGATATATATTTCATTCATCAAAGAAAACACAGAACCCCATATAATTAGCTCAGATTTCAGAGTTCAGAGTGATCTTTTTCTGAATCTTCCCCACAACCATGCCCTCTCACTGAAAACATATCTCTCTGATTTCACTTCTAGTCAGTAGTACTAGTACAACTACTACTACTGCTGCTCAGAGTAGTTAGTACAACATGGCCTTTTCCTCCGTCTTGTTTTCATCATCAACACTGAAACCATAGCCACTACTACTATTACTACTAATCAGTTGCTTAATCACCTCAAGGTCATAATCCAATGGAGTAGTACTACCACCACTTTGCGTTTGAAAAAAGCACCCGTTACTTATTGGCTTTTCTGGTTCCCAATATTGGTTAACATGTTCACCCCCATCATTACAAAGCATGGACTTGTTGCTGCTGCTGTACATGAAATTCTGAAACCCCATCATCATTTCTTCTTGTTTCCCATGACTACAGCTCCCATCAGATGAACTGCAACTTGCTTCACTTCCAAACATGAGAAGTGATCTGTCAGTGGTGATAGGATAATTATAACATTGCATGGGACTAATCACATGACTAACCAAGGAGGATTCTTGGTTTTGGTAAAAAGGGTGAGAGGCAATTGAGGCTGTTGTTGTACTTGCATAGCAACTACTTGAAGGAACAGAAAATGGTTCAAGGTGGCCTGCAGTAGTAGTGAAAGAGATGTGGTTTGGTAGTGGTGGTGCTGGGTTGTAATAAGAGCTGCTACTGCAGTAGTCTCTGTAGTGAGAAGGAGGAAATGATGAAGGTGGGTTTTGAGGAGGGGATTCATGATAGGGTGGTAGTTTTGATCTGTGATGAGGCGATGAAGGAAGGAACCCGGCCATGAGCTTCTTCTTTAGTTTGGTGTTCCAGTAGTTCTTGATATCATTGTCAGTCCTGCCTGGCAACTGAGCTGCTATAATTGACCACCTACAATATTGACAACATCTGTGAGAGTTTTGCCATAGCTAGATCTAAATTTGGCAACTAACCATGTGGAAGATTCTTAACTTTTAATTAAAAAGGTAAAATCCCCAGTTAATTTGTGATGTCTTTTCTTTTTGTTTTTACCACTTTTAGATAGACATTGATGTATAGATTTCATCAACATTTCACCAGAGCACCAAGTTTGTAACTGAAGGGAAAAAGGGTAATTTTAAGGAGAATGTCTATCTCAATATTCTGGATCTGGATAATTTAGCTTGTTATATAGTCAGAAAGAGCTTTGTTAAAGTACATACAAGTGCTGGTGGGTCTAGCTAATACTAGAATAGATATGATATGTACAGTGCATAAAAATGGTAGTAGTAGCAGTAGTAATATACCTGCTTCCAATATTAGAGTAAAGGCTGCAAATGATTCTGTCTTCCTCGTCTGAGAATTCTCCGTGCTTAATGTTGGGCCTCAGATAGTTCAGCCACCTCAATCTGCAACTTTTTCCACATCTCCTTAGACCTAATTATATATACATCAGAGTCACTGAGTCAGAGCATATCTTAAGATAGATAGATAGAAAGAAAGATATGAGCATTATATGTTTAAAGTAACTCAACATGCAAGTTTGATTGAGCATTTTTCATGTAGTAATGGAGTGAAGTACTTTCATTTATGTGTAGTGTGTGGTGGTGAATCATGTGATCTTCTTACCAGCTTTCTGAGGAAGAGCAATCCAATTCCCTCCAGTTCCATGCTTCTGGATATACTCCTTCAGCTTTGAGTCTTCTTCAGGTGACCATGGCCCTTTCTTCACATTTGCCTTGTCACAGCAAGGAGCTCTCCCCATTTCTCTTCTCCCTCTGAATCTGATAATAATACTCGCCTCTTTTGTGGGGACTGCTCCTGCTTCTGCCTTATAACAAGAGACCTCTTTTTTGAACAGTCCATAAATTGTTATTTTATTATATATTTCAGAGATATAGAGAGATATGCTCAAGACTGAAATGAAAGCAAGCATGGATTATATAGCTAGGTACTATAGTATAGGTACGATTTAATTTAATTTAATTTACCACTCTTCTTATGTGGACTCATTTCCCTGCAGGGAGAACTAATTTCTAATCTTCTTCTTCGTTTCTTTTTCTTTTCTAATCACAAAAAAGCATCCAAAGTTTGTCATAGAGAAAGAACCATAACCAAACGTGTTATTGACATTGTAGTGATGGTTACAGCTACCAGAATTGTGACTCCAGCATATACACACAACACAAGGATGACCAAAATGGATGATTGGCCTGGTTTTTCTACGGGATAGTGGGGTTGCCTAATATATTTAATTATTATTATTATTTGTAGTGATAATAATTTAGTAATTAATAAAGCATTGACACTCTGCAAAAAAGGTAGAACATTGTATTGTATGTGTAAAGACAGAAAGAAAAAATTGAAAAAGGGAGCACGCAATTCATTAAAATACTTGAACTAAATCCATATCTAACTGGAGGACATGTATCACTAGGGCGCACCTGAAACGTCCACGGAATTAATGGACTTAATTATGTGGTATTATTTAATTTGTCATAAAATCATTGTGCAAAAGCAGGTGTATCGTCTGGAACTGCGCGCATACAAATACAACCATGCCCATAATTAAACTTTACAGTATAAAATATCAAAATGAAATATATACACATATATAGCTGGATAATGTCAATGTGTGTGTAGCTAAATTATTATATATAACAATTTAGACTTTAGTTACACATTTTTCCTAGCTAGCTAACTAACATTGGGGTTGAAGGGCAACTTGATGCACGTTAATATATGGTTGATGAATCCAGTTTGCATGATTAATATATTATTCACACATGGTACATAAAGACCATCATTACGTCTGGCCGTTGGGACCTATACGGATGAGATTCTTTGCCCGTAAATTCATCTGATCAGGTGTTTGGATTGACTAATCAATGCGATGTATATATATATATATGGTAGCTTCTGCATTTAGATGATACATCATATTACCCTACCCATTGTCATTCAGCAAAGCAACATTGTGGAAATTAAATAGGCAAAACAATTCTTCTTACGGATCTGTCCTAGCTGTCACAACACTAGTGTAACATTCTTGCTAGGGAGCCTAATTGTGTTGCCTGGAGAAATTAATGTAACAATATAGAGACCTAAGGGTCTCTCCGGAAAGGCCCCCTATTCAATTTCGTAGATCATAGTGTTCATATGCCTATATATATATATATATATATATATATATGTCGTAGTAAATGAATTAATGTCCCTGTACTTGGTACTGTCTCTCTACATATAGAACGCGAGAAAAAGGAGCTAAGTCTCGACGGGATACACACACACATTTTGGACCATTATATCCCAAGTTCAAATATTTAAAATAATTTATATAGCAACTTGTGTAGCATATTTTCCATCTTATCCATTGAAAACAATTTAAAATGTTGATATACGTACTTTGATATTTATTTAATGAACTCGTGTGTCATTGCTAACGTGTGTTTGCGATTCTCTGCATCTCCTTATTATGGTACGTAATTTTTAATATATGGTATCAATCAATTAAGTACGCGATATGCACATGTGTAAGTATTCGATCGATTTCATCCTAGTAATAAAATAATTTGCTTTTCCATTTCGTTCTAGCAAAGCACTGATACTTCAAAGTTACTTAGAGTGTAGTATATATTTGCCAGAATATTATTGACCCCTATGGTGATAGTGATATCATATGTAGTATTTCCAAAGTAATTAATGATGATAGTAAGTTTTTTTCATGGCTCCAATATGTATTAATATTAATATTATACGTTGTCCCTTTAGATTAAGGGTTTTAATTTGCTCATCACCGGTTAAAAATTATAAAAAAAAAAACTCATAGTATGACCCAGTTTGGATAAGTTTCTCCATAAGTATTTTTACTATATGTTTTTTAACTAGTAAATTCTCATAAAAGTTAAAATTAACTTTTGCTCTTCACATTTTTTAAAAGTCATCTTTTTTAACTTCTCCAAAAGTACCTATTTATCTATTAATGGCTATTTAACAATATTTTTTCTTTTACATATAAAAAAAATAAAAAATAAAATAAAACTAATTTCTCCATAAGTTAAAGTTAAAGTTTTTGCATCCAAACATGACCTATATTGAAAATCACACATGTTAGTACATCTGTTGGTACATTAGGCACTGATTAACATTTGTCTTATGTACAAATTGTTTTAGTTAAATCAATGAGACAACAAAAGTCATCTTCATAAAAAGAAGATCTATAATTCTATATAGTGTGGCAACCATAAAGTAAAACTTTATAAAGCAAACTAATCTTCGTCGGTAGGCAGGGATCTAGGAAGATATATATGTTGGCTTTAGCTTAGAGTCCACCCTTTTTGCAATTATTAGTTATATATATATAATACCTGCATCTTTGTTCTAACTTTTCTGGCTGGATGTATCACTGTACATAGTGCTTAACACAGTGCACACTAATCTTTGACCACTGTATATCGATCTGACAATTATATATAAGACAGTCATTATCTCCATTTGAAAGAAACGTTTCACCATCCAAATATATTTTTCATGCCCAGATCATCATCACAATCCATCCACATATATACAAAAACAAAGGCACCATGTTGTTCAAATATTATTGCACCCATCCAAAGCCATTTTTTGTTCATTTCATCTTTCATTTAATTTGCATATAAACTCAAAATTTAATATCCTGATTGTTTTTAAATGGAAAATGTTAAAAAGGACGGTGATCAGATTATTATATTGTATGTCCTCGTGGGTGGACCAGTTGGCTAGAGCATTTTGTCCTACCAACTAGGACAGGGGTTCGAACTCCACTTTCTCACAATTTTTATCCATCTAATGCGAATTTGCGTTGTGGATTGAGATAGACAATCCATAAATTCTACTATAAATTCTTTTGAAGTTGGTGGCCGACTCTAACCTTGGGTCGGTCCCAACTTATTCATGAAAACATACACATGAATATAGCTAAGTCACATGCATATAGCTAAAGTCTATAATGAGTTTTAGGGGGCTATGAAATTGGTGTAAATCTCTTGCTTGTGTAATTGTATAAAAAAAATGCATCAAATTAAAAAAAAAAATCTCTTGCTTGTGTACCCAAAATATATCAGTAGTCCGCGCGGTGATATAATGTGATGCTGTATAAAGTTGTGACAAGCAGTTCAAAAGCAGCAGCATCAATCTGGTTGCAGGATATGGGACAGCATAGAGTATAGAATAATACTAGTTCTTGAGTGTATAAGGTAGCATTGGAACCAGATTCCATGGCATTGAATGCATTACGAAAAATCGGGATAGTCAAATTATAGAGTTGAATCGTATTAAAGATTGACTCAAGCGTGCATGTTTTTTCAAACGAATTATCAGAATCTGAGATTGTGCATGGGGGGTTTATATATATATGCATGCTTATCACGATCAGTCGGGCCAATATCATAGCTTTAGCCTTGGACAAAGGTAGAAATTATAAAGACCTATATATGAAATCTGAAAGTTTTTTTTTTTTGGATAAACTAAACAAATTTATTAATAAGAAGTAGGTGGTGGAGAAAGCATAAGTCATGTTCTTTTCCACACACCAAATAAGTACACATGAAATTTGAAAGTTGATTGAACAAATTTTAATATATTAATTTGCAGGGTGGTGCTCGTGTGTAATTAGTGCCCCCCATTTGTATCGCGTGTGCGCGCACAAAAGGAAATGAGGGACCCTAAATCTTGATTTTGTGATGTGTAATTGCATATTGACAAAATATAAACAATGCCTGCTTGCCTATGGTTTCAATACTAGATGGGTAGAATTGGTCATGAAACTCATAACCTCGGTTTCCTACCAATACAAGATTAATGGTTTTATCAGCTCTAAATTGGTGCCACAAAGGGGATTGAGACAAGGAGACCCCATTTCTCCTTACATATTTATATTGGTTGCGGACTCTCTTTCCTATATGATTCGGAAGGCCGCGGAGGAAGGGAGGTTTAAGGGGATCCAAATTGGGGAGGGGGGACCTGAACTAACCCATTTATTTTTTGCAGATGATGCTCTTTTCTTTGGACAAGCGACTGCGGAGAATATGTACCAATTGGTGGACCTACTCAATACATACTCTAAAGCGTCTGGACAAAGAATAAATCTTACAAAATCTGGAGTTATTTGTGGAAGGCACATGGACCCGAGATTAAGAGTTCAGATTGCGGCTATCCTTCATATGCAACAGTGGGACAATCCAGGGAAATATCTAGGCCTGCCTGCTGATTGGGGAAGGTCCAAGGTCTCAGCATTGAATTGGATCAAAGAGCGCATTGATATGAAGATTGATGGGTGGAAAGAAGGGCTCTTAAATCTTGCAGGAAAAGAAACTCTAATTAAAGCAGTGCTTCAGGCTATTCCAACCTTTGCAATGTCTATGGTAAGATTCCCAAAAAATTTCTGTTCTAAAATCTGCTCATCTATAGCTAGATTTTGGTGGAAATCCAAAGGAAAAAACCGAGGTATTCATTGGAAAAATTGGAATTTCTTAACTTGTAATAAATCTGTTGGTGGCTTAGGATTTAAAGACTTCTCTCATATGAACTCAGCCATGCTTGCTAAACAGGCCTGGAGACTTTTTCAGACCCCAAACGCTCTTTGGGCTCAAGTTCTAAAGGCTCTATATTTTCCTGGGAGTGGCTTTGATAGTGCAAGAAGGAGGAGAAATGATTCGTGGGCGTGGGCAAGCCTTATTCATGGTAAGGAAGTCATTATGGAAAATGCAAGATGGGTTGTTGGGAATGGAACTTCTATTGACATCAAGAGGGATAGGTGGATTGCTACTGGGGAGCGAATTAATACTTATGAGAACTCTTCTGTTAGGAGGGTTTGTGATCTTATTGACCCAGTGACCAAATGCTGGGACTTGAATATAATTAGAATAAATTTCCAACCAGCTATTGCTATTAAAATCCTTCAAACCCCGATTGCATGGAACTTTGGGCAAGACTCTATGTGGTGGCCTAATTCAAAATCTGGGGACTACTCGGTCAAATCTGGGTATTTCCAAGTCAGGCAGAAAGATCAGCAGGTTAGTATTGCTCCTTCCTCCTCATCGTCTGTGGAGGGTCAGTTATGGGCAGAAATCTGGAAGCTAAATATTCCCCAAAAAATTAAATTTTTCATTTGGAAATGTTGCCACAATATCCTCCCTGTGAATGAAGGACTTAAGAAAAAGAAAGTTCTCAGATCAGCTATTTGTGCGCTTTGCAATAAAGAGGAAGAAACTGTAGAGCACTCTCTCTTATTTTGTGAGTGGACTCGTGCTGTTTGGTTTGGGTGTCAATTACAGTGTGTTCCTAATAGGTTGGCAGTCACCAGTTTTCATGGCTGGCTAGGGGATAGATTAAAAGCCTTTGAGGTACAACCTGATTTCAGTGTGTTTGCTTCTATTGCTCTCTGTTGTACTCTATGGTCTATCTGGAAGGGGAGAAACAATGCGGTGTTTAGGGGGGAAAAACCGAAGCCATTGGAGGTAATTCATAAAGCTAATCTCCTTCACAGGGATTATTTTTCCTACTGGCAAAAGAATAATCAGAGGTCTCCACCCCGTTCCGTTGCCTTAAGTTCTAACAGAAATTGGTTTCCCCCTTGTCAGGGGAGTGCCAAAATCAATACTGATGCAAGTTATAATGATTTTAAGAAATCAGCAAGAGCAGGAATTATTGCTAGAAATGAGTTTGGGGATGTTATTACTGGTCTTACCAAGGCTTTTCCTGCAATTTCTCCTTTAATGGCTGAAGCCCTCTCTTTGCGGGAAGCTATGGCCTTCGCTGGAAATTTGGGGATATCTTCAATTGAAATTGAAAATGATTGTCTTGAGTTGATAAAAGCCTGCAAAGGGGAAATTAATAGAGGGGAAATATTCAATATTCTTAAAGACATCCACCACCTCAAAGGAAGCTTTCAACAGATCAAGTTTGTGTGGGTCCCAAGAGAGGCTAACAGGGTTGCTCACCTCATTGCTTATCTAGCTTCCAGGAACTGCCTCCCTTTGAACTGGATCTGGGATCCCCCTCTGAGTCTGCTTGCGGTTATAAATGAAGATAAAGCATCTGCTGCAAGGGTTGGTTTCCCCTTTGACCCGGGGGGGAGTATTACTGCTGCTGCATTGTGATTGGCTGTTTGGATCCGTGAGATTGCCTTCATCAGGATGTTCTTGGAGGATAAATGCTCTTTCCTTAGAGTGAATAGAAAGATGAGTGCTGGACTTTGATAGCTGCTTGTTGATCTTCTTACAGATCTGTGTCTACCCATTCTTGGTGGAGGTGTTGGTTCTTCTCTGGTGCTCCCTCTATCTTGATGATGTGCTGATGAGATCTGCTTGGAGGTGCTTTCATGGGTGTTGTCTTCGTGTTAGCTTTGTCTTTTGGTTCACTCTTTGGTTATTTGTGTTTGTTTTGTGAGGATAGTTTTTCTGATGTCTGTTGCCTTTCTCTGTTTTTTTTCGGATTGTTGTTGGTAGGTGGAGTTATTGTGAGTTAATTTCTCCTTGACTTCGTTAGGTGTTATGCCTTGTGCCTACTTGTCTGCAGCGCTACCTGTGTTGTGTGTGTTTGCTGTTGCTAGCTTGCTTATGCTGACTATTGCCCATCTGGGCCTTGCTGTAATTTTGGGCTTTGTCCCTCTTAATGTTATCAGTTATTCTTGGACCAAAAAAAAAAAAGTTTCTCTATCAAGCAAAATGTCTTTCGTATGCAAAATAATTGGAAAAAAAAAAAACATAATGGGCCATCGTATCTTAAGTCACAGGTCAATGAGCTTGTTTGGATAAACAGTTTATTTAAGCACTTTTAGCATAAGTATTTATCATATAAGCGCTTATGCATAAGTTATTTTTATAATCGAAGAGAGAATATGGTGAAACTGATCATATAAGTTGTAAGCAGTTTTTATAAGCTATCCTGAGGAGTTTATGAAAATAAGCTCAAAACAGCTTATGAACCAGTCATAAGCTGTTTTTAGAAACTCTGCCAAACACACTAACAAGTACTTATGTCAATAAATAAGTCCAAATAAACTCTGCATAAGTTAATCTAAACAGGTCAATATCAAAGACAAATACATGAATCATTAATTGAAAAGTAACTAATCATTTCACGATATTCATAAAAAAAATTCAATTTCATTAATTAATTAAAGTTAATGGCGTCGTATTGACTCTCAACTAGGAGATGATGGTCTCACTTTTCTCAACGGTTGGCAAACTAAGCTGGAAAAAAGTTCTGATCGGCTATGCATTAGTACTCTAGTAATTAATATTAATAAATTAATAAAAACCATTTATATATAGTGAAAATGAAATCAAACAGTGTTGCCTTTTCATTTTCTGATTTCGTCTGCACTTGAATCTTCTTGTTCTGTAGCCTTAATTTAAAATCCCCTACGAGGCTACTACTTGGTGCTTATTTTTACATTGATTATAAAGTAAAGCTAATAATAGTTGAACTATGGATGACAAAAAAACTCATACCTACAAGTATCTATGGATAAAATTTGCTGTGTGTATGAGATAACCATAAAAACTATAAATGATACATTTGTAGAAATAAAGATTTAACAGAGATAATTTTTATTGAGATATTAAAGTGAACATTTATATATTTATATAGATTAAAAATATATTTAATTTGATTATTTTTTAATTAATATTCTTAATTTGTACGACCTATTAAAGCTAAACTGAGAGTCTGAGGTTGGGCTTTTTTACCATTGTAGCATCATTTTTTTTATTATTTCTCAATCTAACACTCTTTTTTTTATTTCTCAAAGTAGCACCTTTTTTATTAAAATATTTATTTTTATTAATTATCAATTAATTAAATATTAAATATTAGTTTAAAATTATAATTAAATTGTTAATTGTTAATTAATTGAATATTTAATTGTTAAATATTTATTAACTCGATTTGTTAACTAATTAATAATATAATTATATAAAATAGCTCACATTGATTTAAAATTTAAAATAGACCTACATAGACAGTGGTGTGACTGTGGTGAATTTCAGACACTACACTATCCATGTTTGCATGTCATCGCTGCTTGTTCCCAAATTCACCACAACTATATGATATATGTGTCTTCCCAGTACAAATTGCAAAATGTATACAATATTTACCGCGAATAGTTCAAACCGGTGCCTCCCCGTTCGTATTGGTCAGAATACAATGGAATTAAGTTGTGCCACAATCCAACAATGCAGAGAGATCCAAATGGCTTTCCACAATCCACAAGGATTCGTACTGACATGGATCAAACGGAAAGGAGTCGTCATTCCAAGAGATGTGGACTCTGTCGAAATGAAGGGCATAACAAGAAAAAATGCCCTTACCGTTCTAGAGCTGATACACAGCAGTAAAAATTTTCTATAATTTACATTTAGTTCACTTTTGTATCATTTCTGTTTTTATCACTTTTGTATTTGTATTTTTAAATTTTAAATCAATGTGAGCTATTTTATATAATTAATTATAATTTTAAACTAATATTTAATATTTAATAAAAATAAATATTTTAATAAAAAAAATGCTACTTTGAAAAAAAAAATATTAGATTAAAAAATAAAAAAAAAATAGTACTACAATGATAAAAAAGCATCTGAGGTTGATAAAAAAAAACTGAGAGTCTGAGGCTGAGTGACAGGGATATCCTTGCTGGGCCCGTGATGTTATGAAAATCATAATAGAAAATTAATGAACTTATATGACTTTTCTTTCCCTTTCATTTTGACATTTTCCATTCAAACTTTCAAGGTTCATAATTTTACCGGTCACTCGAAACGTGTCCTTTGTCCAGAATCCTGAGGCTGTGTGGTCCCCACGACACGACCCTCCCCCACACGAGTTAGAATCTCTATTTATTTTTTTCTTTATTTTTTTTATTATTATTTTTTTTTAAAAATAAATATAAATAAATAACATTTTTTATTATTTATAAATCACATTTATATTATTTTTTCCTCGAAAAGTATATTAATAAAAGAAATAAAAAAAAAATAAATAGAGATGATCTTAATTTCCCCCCACACGTGCATGCACGCTCTCAGCAGCGAGTTGGGTTGGGATCCTTTTCATTTTTTTTTCTTTATTTCTTTCTTTATTATGTTTTTGAAAGAAATAAATGACATAAATATAATACATAAGTGTTATTTATTCCATTTATTCTCTAAAAAGTATAATAATAAAAAAAGTAATAAATAAATAAATCTTAACTCCTCAGCAACAGCCAAACCAAGTTGCAGTAACAGAAATATTAATTAAATTAGAATTTGACTTTTGCGAAGCCAAAAATTAATTGATGAAAAAAAAATTAAGATACTAGTACTTTAAAAAAATTGATGTCATAAAAAACTTTAATAAATTTTTAATTTGATATGTGTTTATAAAATCTTCCTCTTCACGTAAAAAAAATTGGTCAATTTTTCTTATATAAAACAATTAAATTACTTTATTTTGAAGTGTTGGACTTGGAAGCCGGCCAGCCTAAACATACTAAGAAGTTATATAAAAATGATCTATATATGTACACTCATACGCTGTTATACACTTTGAGAGAAATAAAAAAAAAAAGAAGAGGAAAGTGATAAATGAAATATATGAGTGATATGATAAAAAAAAAGAGTAAAAAAAATATTAGATGCATCTTAATAATGACTTAGTGTTCAAATATTGATACTGTTGTACGTAAATTATAATAGAGTAGCTTCCATGCATGACTGTGGGCACTGGGCACTTTGGTCTGGCTAGTCTCCGAGTAATGGGCAATAACCCCATGAACAGGGGTGAGAGAAATAGGAAGTAAAAAAGAAAAAAGAAAAGAAGAAAAAAGTGGGAGACACATATGAGAAATGATATGATGACTGATGAGAAAGAAAGAAAAATAGATAAATACATAAAGGTTTAAATACTTTTTTCGTCCCTGTAAAATGATTGGGTTTTATTTTTTGTCTCTGTAAAAATTTTTGTTTGTTTGTGATCCCTGTAAAACAAAAAGTTTTATTTTTAGTCCCTGCAAAATTGTTTTAGTCCTTGTAAAATTTAGATCATGTTGAATTAGTCCCTCTAATATGTGAACAATTTTGTTTTTAGTCCCTATTAAATTTATTTTACAAGGACTACTTGGCAATTATCTAAATATTACAGGGACTAATTCAACATGATCTAAATTTTACAGGGACTAAAACAATTTTGCAGGGACTAAAAATAAAACATTTTGATTTACAGGGATCACAAACAAACAAAATTTTTTACAGGGACGAAAAATGAAACTCGGTCATTTTACAGGGACGAAAAAGATATTTAAACCATACAGAAAAAGATAAAAATGCAGAATATGGGATATTGCAGATGTCATGTAAGTATATATGCATCTCATCTCAATAGTATGCATGTGTCGGTCAAATATTTTAACCTGTAAGCTTCTCTCTACGTACACCTTTCAGGTGAAGTTGGTACTTAAGTAATGTTTTGCTTCTCCTCTTGCAGTTCGTGTTTGAGTTGTTTCTTAGATATATATATATATTACTAGTTTTTAGATATATTATTATTTATGAATTTATGACGATTTGCATACAGATATAGATATTCATGTAAGGGTATAGGGGTTGGTTTTGGTTGGTCATTAGTGGGTAAGCTGTGGAGACTGAATTAGAAGGGTTGAGACTTGAGACTTGGAATGTAGCAAGCAGAGAAATTAAACAAAGAAATTGCGATCGAAGGCGTGTGGTGGTCACTGGTCGTGGCCTCGTGCGTGGGTGGCTCTGTGTTCTCTGTGGCCCATGGTCTAAGAAATAGGGAATGGGGTATGTACATGACCCAATCAATCAGTCACTGTCATATGAATAAATAACAAATTAAATTAATAAAGCTAATTGCTTGGGATAATTTGAAACTAACTTCATTAATTAACTTTATCCTGCTTAATTGGTGATAGATTAAAAAGGGAAACCATTTTACTGCTTGCCTTTTAATTTTCCATTAGTTACGTTTGAATTTTGATGAGGTTGGTGAAGATTGGTTTGCAACTTTGAAATTTGATAAACAAGCCAGCTAGCTACCCAGTTGTTTAAATACGTGTAATGGATGGGCTAGTAATGGCCCCTCGCTAAAAAAAAGGCACAATAGTCAAAGCAATGTAATTTTTTTTATTTTTACTTCTAGGAATATCCCATCGCCTATACGATGGGTATTAATCTCTCACGAGAATTTATTCAGCACCTCTAATGGGTGACATCTCTCCTAACTGAGATTTTTTTCTATACCCAAGATTCGAACCCAAGACTTTGATTAAGGGGTGAGAGGCCTTAACCACTCACGTCAATCTCAGTTGGTTAGTCAAAGCAATGTAATAATAATATAATAGGTGATGTTTACACTTTCACATTAATATTCAAATCGTTTCTTGTCCACACTAGTTCCCTCGTTCTCATGACATGAATCATTCATATGTTGTTGGCACACCCAGCAATTTCATGGTCATCACTAGGTGATAAAAAAGCCATTGATATTGCAATGGTCAAGGGGCTGTGCTGTGGGTTAAAAAGGCCTAAATGGTAATTTACCGATGGCTTAACCAATGACATCATTGACCAATATATTGGCAGTCGCTAAATTTATAATCATTTATGTTAATTTAGATTTGTATTTGATTTATCTAAATTAAATATTTTACATTAAATTATTACTCAATATATTATAAAATATTTAAAAATATATATTCATTATTATTCGACTACAATTAAGTCCCCTTCCGATATATTTTTTTGGGTCAAGATCACCTTTCGATTTTTAAAACATTGAATCCTTTTTTTGGTCAAATAAAACATTGTTTTCTTTTATCCCCACCCCCTTACATATCACTCGAGCTCTTTAACCACTTGAACTATATCACAGCGATAAAAAAACATTAATTGATTTTTTTTTGGTCAAAAAAAAAATTGATTAATCAATCAAAGTTTGCGGGTTAGGATTCTATCAAGAACAGTCCTTTTACGGCCCCAGTCCTCCTTGGACTCTCGAAAATCAAGGCCGTGTGGCTAAGTCCAAAATGCTTCAGACAAACCCAATTACTACAAGTGCCTGGTCTGAGTTAGTTGGCCCAATAAACAACTTAATTTGACTTTGACAATCTCGTGAATAAAAATTTGACCAAAAAAAAATCTCGTGAATAAAAAAAAAGGACACAATATTATTTGGGGACTTCTACGGTCTCGTTGGTAAAATAACAGTTTTGAAATCGTTGTTTTATTAATCAATAAAAAAATATAGTTTTTTTAACTAATATCATGTCAGATACTATCTTTTAGATAATGTAATTCTATCTTATTGCATTCTAATCCCTATCTATTTAAATTCTTTTCAATTTTTTATTATTTTTAATAAAATTAAAATAGGTTAGAAAAACAACATCCCAAAAATCTAACTGTGGGAAAAAATCTCTCGTCTTTGTAATAACTCGTCAAACACCACCATTTACACAAACCAACCAACCAACTCCCACTGTCATTTTGTCGTGCTCTTGATTCCTCCACTATTTTCTCTCCGTTTCTCACCTTAACAAAGATTGTTTTTCTTTCTTGCGACTTTCGTTTCTCACCTCGCCGAAGAATGTCTCTCATTGATCGAAAAATTGAAACGACGTCATCAAGAGTGTCGCCGTTTTGGTAGTGTGAGATGTCGTTTGTAGCCCAAACGACATCGTTTCTCATACCACTGGCGGCGTTTTGTCCCGCCTTTCCCCTATTGTCATGGAATAGTGCCAAGAGGCTCTATCTTAGAATAACAAAGATTTTAATACAAAATAGATTTTTTCTTTTTTATCTCTATTTTAACTATGTCTATCTATTACTATGATAAAAAAAATTCAAAAAAGTTTAGGGGATGAGTAGAGGTACCTTCTAAGTCAGTCATACTCCGTTCTGAGTACTTTGAGGGGAAAGATGAGTTTCTTGAGAATCATATAATCTTTTAGCAATTCAGTTATTCATAATTTTAAATTTTAAAAAAAATAATTATAATGTTAAATAAAAATAAGAAAATAAAATTTTAAATATTTAAAGACTAAATTACAAAATTATGCTACAAAAATCATATTAATTGAAAACTAACGGTACAAAAACCGTTATTTTTACGGCAGGAGCATAGAAATTGCCATATTATTATTACACTACCAGTCTACCAGAGTTGCACTTGAGGACTGGTCAAACTCAAAGCTCAAGCATGAACACGAGGTTAAGATTCTCCAGCAAAACCCACAATCCAGGTTCCAAAATCTCAACTTGCACAATACCCATTATTCCAATACTCCTCCTAGGTATCTGTTATTCATGGGTCCCCGCATCAACCCTGAAGCCTCCTCCACTTCCAATTTTGCCCCTCCCCACTGCGTTCCAGCTCCAATGGCAACAGGGCAACATGGCCCTCTTCTTCCACTTCGGCATGAACACCTTCACCGACACAGAATGGGGTTCCGGCCAAACCGACCCCACCACATTCAACCCCACCAAACTGGACGCATCTCAGTGGGTCAAGGTTGCCAAAGATTCTGGCTTCTCTCGAGTAATCTTAACCGCGAAGCACCACGATGGTTTCTGCTTGTGGCCCTCTGATTACACCGATTATTCGGTGCGTTCCAGCAACTGGAGGAACGGTGAAGGCGATGTTGTCGCCGACCTCGCCGCCGCCGCCAGGGACGCCGGCGTTGGCCTCGGGATTTACCTCTCGCCGTGGGATCGACATTGCCCGTTGTACGGTGACACCCTGCGGTATAACGAGTTCTATTTGGCCCAAATGACTGAGCTACTCACTAGGTAACTGTGGCTTTGTGGTTGGTCTTTCAATGTTAGTAGAAATTCGAAATGGGTTTTCTCTAATTCCTGCAGTGGCTCATTGAATCTGATTTGTTTTGAATTTTGATGAGTTATCAGCTTCCACCTTATTACCATAGTTATATTAGTTTGTTGTCTAGCTAGTTATGACATCACTGTTATCTGCATGTGGTTAGTTAGCCTTTATCTTTCAACTAGTATTTATTTAATAAGATATGTAATTATTTTACAATCTGAGTTACTTAGGGTATGTTTGGATAAATAACTTATTTAAGCGTTTATGCATATAAGTGCTTATGTATAAGCTATTTCTATAATCGAAGAAAGAATATGACTAAACTGATTTCATATAAACTGTAAGTTGTTTTGATAAGTTATTCTGGAGAGCTTATGAAAATAAACGCAAAACAACTTATGAGTCAGTCATAAGTTATTTTCATAAGCTCTCCTAAACACTCTCATAAGTGTTTATGTCAATAGATAAGCCCAAATAAGCTTTGCATAAGCCAATTCAAACACATCATAAGGTATATCTCTTATACGGAAATGACTCTTGTAAAGTAAGCTTGTATGTATGTGGCCTTAATTTAAGCTAAATGATTTAAGGATGGATCATGGATTCATTTGCCCACTTTGAGCTACCTTTAAAGGAACCTTTTTCCTTGAACTATGTACTTGATTTTATCTTCAAGATGTTGATATTTATGAATGGTTTGGTTGGTCTGATTGGATTCTTGTCCTCCCCGTGATGCTGTGAATCTTTTTATCTTTGACAATATGTTGCTAATATAATATGCATTTCATTTTTGGATTTAATGATTAGTGCATTTAAGCCAGGTATGGAGAGATAAAGGACATTTTTCTCGATGGTGCAAAGGGAAAAGGGGAGAAGGACATGAAGTATTTCTTTGAAAGTTGGTTTTCTCTCATTCACCAGCTCCAACCAGGGGCCACTATTTTTTCTGATTTAGGTCCTGACACAAGGTGGGTTGGTAACGAAGACGGGGTTGCTGGCTCCACTTGTTGGTCTCTTTTCAACAAGTCTGTCGTTGAGATTGGTGGCATTGACAATGATCCCGTGTAAGTTCTCTTTCATACTAACACTCCTATTGTAGTTTCCTTTACTTTCAGTTTCAGATAGTATGGTTTATGATGTGCTTGTTTCAAATTATGCCTGATTCAAATATTTGTTTTAATGTCAGTCAGCATCATATAATTAATGCATTTTCATAAAACAATTCAGAAAGTCATTGGATTTTTGTATTATTCATCCATCTGCATTCAAAGGATTTAACTTGTTCTGATTCAGAGGATTCATTGATTTCAAATGAAGTTGTTGTTGCATGTAAATTTCAGTCATTAGTTCTTTGCTGCATATATCAATGGCAAGGCTTGAAACTCAGGAAAACATATAGATGAGTAGAAATGCTTTCAAACTTCAAAGTGACATGTGAAAAATGTAGTAGTCTCTAGGTTGCATAGAGTCAGAGATCCCCCCTTGTTTCTACTCAGATTAAGATGTATACTTATCAATGTCTTGGGCACCTAACAGATACCAGAAACAAGGAGATCCACTTGGTCCCGATTGGGTACCTGCTCTTTGTGATGTCTCTATCAGACCTGGTTGGTTTTGGCATCCTTCAGAACTTCCAAATTCCGCAAGGAGTCTACTTGAGTTGTACTATAAATCGGTCGGACGAAACTGTCTGCTGTTATTGAACGTCCCCCCAAACTCCTCGGGTCTTATTTCAGCGGAGGATATCCAAGTGCTTCAAGAGTTCAGCGAACTCCGCGGCTCCATATTTTCCCGCAATCTGGCTGCAAGTGCTTCTCTTAATGCCAGCAGCACGCGAGGAGGAATTCAAGACTCTCGCTTTAGTCCCTACAATGTTCTTGAAGAAGGTATACACACTTACTGGGCTCCTGAGGAGAACCAATCTACTTGGATATTGTACACAAATCTACAAGAACCAGTATCATTCAATGTTCTGCAAGTACAAGAGCCT